>BSBM01000103.1:3485000-4936666 GCA_027924585.1 Larix kaempferi
ATAAAACTCGTGTTTATCAAGATAAGGATGGACTATGTGTACATTACGAGAATATAGATGAATGAAGTCGCTTTGATGAACTTGTCCTCTTGCTTTCTCCAGAATGCGTTTAAAAGCAGAGAGTATTGTCCGAGCTTCTGTTGGTTTACATAAACGTTTCGATGATAAATGTGAATTACCACTTATCAGAGCACGAAATGTTGAACAAAAGGCTAATGGAACACAACGAAGGATTCCCTGGTTCCACTTGTTATTGAAAATGATACTTTCTCTTTACGAAACTAGTAAAAAATTTGCCTGTATTATAAATGGAAATCATGTTACAATTTCCGTCGGAAGAAAAGCATAGATACCTACAACCGCCATATTTCCTTCTGTAAGTTGCTCGCCCATCGGAAAAGCTAATGTAATAGCCCATTTCCCAACATCTTTCCTCTGCTCAACCCTACACTTGTTTTCCACGGGAAACCACTGCCTCCACATGTAATAACTACATTGTTTTGTCGAAAATTGTTCTTCTTCTACTAACAAATGCAAAATGAAGGATTCATTGTCATTGCTATGAGAAGTTCTAAGGTCAGTTTCTCGTAAAACATAGATTGTATAAATCCTATTAAGATCGATATGTTCCAGCTCACGAACTTAGAGCTTCTTTATCTTAGACATAAACAAAAGAGCTTTAGGATGAATACTAGAGAGCTGTTGCTTTACAACTTCAACCTTCTTAGGACATAGGGGTATAGAACGAGCCATAGAATGACGAATATGGCTCGGATCGACCAATTAAAATTCAATTGGACGTGACATGAATGATTAAAATTAAACTCCAGATGCATACGCAATCCACTTGGACGATGGTTGAACATCCAGTACATTGAGGCTTTAAATGATGAACTCTTTCCTTTATGGCATTATAGGGATGCTTACCCTACATTTAACATCGGCGTTAATTTTAGTTAATGGCTTCCATGTTCGGAGCATAGAGAAAAACCTTGTCACATTACAAAATCCTTGCAACATCATACAAATATAGCATTTATTTCCCTCAACCTAGCTCATTTTACCTCTTCCTAGTTCAAAGGCGCTCATGATCCCCTGTTTAAAATCACATAAATTTTGGACCGAGATATCGATGATGTGCAAGCAGGCTCGACCAACTGGCTGGCCATGGGACCGACGGAGAGGGGCACCCCTAGCACTATCTCGAAGTCATGAATCCAATGGAGTTGATGGTTTGTCGATCCGAACCACAGTCATCATTCTATCGCTCGTTCCGTCTGTTTTTTTTTTTGTTATATTAACCAAAACGCGCGAGTGTTATGGTGATACATAACGCACGCGCATTATGTATCACCATAATGCTCGCGCGTTTTGTAATCCTATCCTACATGTTAAATGACATGGCATGTTCGGAGCCCGCCATTCCTAGTTTTACATAACACGCGAGCATTGTGAATTTACACAATTCTCGCGCGTTTCGCATTTACCCATTGCATCTAAAAGGTCCCTCAACTTCGTGCAAAGGCCCTGAAGGTAAAACCATCCTTACCTCCAAAATTATTTTTGGCCATAACTATCCAAAACAGCTATTGTGCAATATATAGGCCTTGCTGCCACTCTCATCCAAAAAAATCACCGATGCAAACAACTGTGAGATGCAGCTCACTATTCGGGAAGATCGGATTGAGTCTCCAATTGGCAGCTAGAACAATCAGTTATTCTCCCTAACTTTTCAAAAAACAAGGCCGCTACAGTGTTGTAAGGGTAGCCATGTCTTCCAATTCTTGAATTGGCGGCTGCCTAAAAGACAAATCAGTTACTCTTACAAATTTCTAGCCATGTTTCCCAAATTTCTTGTTTACTACATGATTCTGGGAAAGTCGCTGAATCCGCAGGTTTCATTCACAGGACAAATTGGATGGTACTGTTGTTTGCATGAAGGAGAAGCATGAGCGAGTGAGTTTTTCTAAAGATACGCCAATCACAATATCTATATTGTTTGCATGAAGGAGAAGCATGAGCGAGTGAGTTTTTCTAAAGATACGCCAATCACAATATCTATAGAACACAAAACCACATACCAATCTTTATGCTATTTCAAATTCACATACCATGATCAAAACTGAAAAACCCTTCGTAAATGGTGAAACGATGAGCAAACGAAAGTTTCGGTGTGAAACCGTAATTTACAGCGGACCAATAGCCAAAGAGAGGTGCATTTTACATAAAGTTACAGTGTGTTTTCGCTCTTTGATTGAACGTGTGATGTTGATTTTAGATTTCTCCATTGAAGAGCCTTGTAAGTCTAGAATTTCTTGAATACTTTTAGTCCGTGTTAGTCTAGAATTTCTTGAATCCTTGTCCTTTCAGACAGTGTGGAATTTCTTGGGTCACAGACGTCGTTGAATACAATGTAGTCATATCCAACTCAGAACCGAGAATTCAATGACAGCTTAGAATACATGAGCGTGAGCGTGGCTACGACGAAGTTTACTCTAGTCCAGTCGGTGGATGACTTTACTTGAAAAATTAGCCGACTGGAAGATTGTTACAAGATTTCTCCATTGAATTTTTTTGGATCCTTGTCCTTTCATTCTGATCCTAGTCGTTTAATGGAAATTCAATGACAGGCATCGCACATGGATGTAAAAGCGCCCTCTTGACCCGCTTCACTGATTTAAAAATCATTGAGTTAAATGAATTTTTCTGTTTTTAGGAAAAATCAATGCAACTTGTAAAAGAAAGGCATCCAGAAATAATTTTAATTTAATAGATGTTTTTATTTATTTAATGAATGTATGCTTCGGAAGTTGGAATTTAAAAAGTATAGTTTTATATAACATAAATATATTAATACTATTAGTAAATTAGTAATACAATGACATTTTAGAAATTTTATTGTCCTTAAAAAATTAGTAGTAATATAATGACACTTTAGAAATTTTATTGCTCTTCAAAAATAAGTTTTAGAAATTTTATTACCCTTCACAAAAGATGGTTAACCAAATTTTTAAAGATCAAAATGTCTCATGACAAGCATTATAAGCATTTTGCTCGTCAAATTCCATCACTACCTAAAATGACAGGCATGCAAATAAATAACCAAACCGTCCAATCAAATTTTATTTGACAGGCAGAAGATGTCTGAAATTCCAGGCCTGGATGGGACAAAGTCTAATCTCGAACAGACTGTCTGAAATTCCAGGCCTGGATGGGACAAAGTCTAATCTCGAACAGACTCTTTGCCAGCGCAGAATCGACATCTCCTGTCGTATTTAAAGAATTCTAGTTGGGGGAGAAACTCAGCTATTGACGAGTCATTTTCTGTGCATTTTCTTCAGTGTTCAGAGTTGGATGCAGATAGAAACGCAGTGTTCAGAGTTGGATGAAGGAAATGCCACGGTCACGATGACATAAGAAAATCATGACGTATAGTTATAATCGCATTCAAGATGGGACAAAGCGTAATCTCGAACAGACTCTTTTCCAGCGCAGAATTGGCATTTTGTGCCGTATTTTAAAGAATTCTAAATGGGGAGAAAATTAACTATTGACGTGTGATTTTCTTCAATGTAGTTGGATGCGAATATTAAGCATCGCATTAAATGTAGGTTGGATCCAATGTATACTCTAGTAAGCAGGTCAAATAAGTACAATTAGATTTGAAACCATTCAAATCCAATGGTATATATTGGACCCCTCATAGTAGTATTTAATACTATATTGTTACTCGAGTAGTATTTAATATTATCTTGGGTACTCGATGCTTATTCATCGCTAATTTTTATGGCTACTTTAATAATAAAAACTTCAAATCATCACTAAGCTCGACTTGAAATTCAGAGAGGTGCTTTGTTAGACTTGAAAATAATTCTTCCTGATGTCATGTGCCTCAATGCTCCAGTGTCCACATACCAGAGTAAGGCGTGTAACGTATTTCTACTTGACTGAAGAAGAAGGGGTGTACCTACCGGCAGCATCTGAGTACGGAAAAATGAGACCTGCCGCGGGAAATCCTTCTCAATCTTTTATTGCAGTAATAATAAAACAATATTAACATTTTTTGTGAACCCAAGCACCCCTGTAATACACCTGGTCCCAAATGAAAGTAGGATCAAAGAATTTCCTCGGTCACCTATATTAATCAACAACTCCCGGACATTAAGAACTATTTGCATAACCTCACTCTTGAATTGGCTAAGCTTGCGGACCGTCTACCCTCCAGGGCTTAGAAGCAGGAGTATCAAATTTATACTAACCATGAAGAACACTTAACAGAAGGGGAGAAGCACAATCACACGTCCACATACCAAGAGACATGATACCATCCAGAAGTTCTTGGATTTGGATGCAAACTTGTTCATGTTTGAATTTTAGTTGAGGTTGCTATCTAATGTTAATTCTTCCCTCACCGTGATGCATAAAAGCCATTCTTATGATATATGAAAAACTTGATTTTACTCAAGTCTTTCTTCCCTGGCCGTGAGACTGAATCCTCATCCTCCATCTTACCATTGTTGGGTCCTTAACCTCTACTATTCTTTGCTTGACAAATTGACCAATTAGGGCATGGTCATTGCCACCTCCTTGTTTTTTGGCCTTGGAATCGATCCAATTTTACTCATGGATACAGTCATTCCATAGTCCCTCCCATGAGCTAAGTTTCTCCCAAGCACAAACACCTTGAACAAATGTTTCCTAGTGAGATGGGAATCCATTTAGTGCCCTATTTTACTAGCTTATTCTCTTCAACCTTCTCTCCAACCGTAGCAAGTTGGTCATGAATATGTGTGACTTTGATTATAATTGGTACTGGTATCTAATCAGCCCATCTCAACAGATATGAGCTTGTTGTACAATAGTATCTCTTGGTTAATGTTCTCGCTTTGGTAAAGTCTAATTAGGGCATCAAACATGTCCTACACTGTCTTTTTAGACTCAGATATGTGAGGAATTGAATGATCATTTAGAGCATCCATGATCATCCACTTGGCTCTCATTTCTTTCTTCTTGCGAGTCACCAAAAGCTGTGGATATGTCGGTGAAGCCACCATATCCTTGACGATATTCCAAAGATCATTCTCTTCTAAGAGAAGAGTTACCCCAACTTTCCATGAAAGGAAATTCGTGGCACCATCCAACCTGTCCTCGAATTTGAGGTTAGTTGATGCCATCTCTGATCTAATGCACAAACTCTAAGATATGTCTCATTACAGGAAATAATGAAACTCTCTAATTGTTGGTCCTGCTTTCATGTAGTTGATTTACTAATGTAAGAACCTTGATTTGATACCAAGTAAATTTTCAGGCCCTAGGCAACTATTGTCCTATGTTTCTCTTTAATTAAATAAATCAAATCTGAACTTATTTAACCACATAAATAAATATTTCCTAACATGCAACAATCACACATATAGCTAAAAATGAACAACGAAAGCATAAACATGATAGACAATAATTATTCATTTCAAATCACCTTATCATATAATAATCAAAAGTCACAAGGACACTTCAACATGGGGTTTACAACTTGCTGGAAAGAAACAATACGACTACACAAAATATGAGAAAATGTTGTACCTTGTATGCCATTGTATGGTACTATCTTTGTAGTCTTCGACCTTGTTAGTTGACCATCTTCCTACTATTTGTGTTCTCTCCTCCTTAACTTCACTTGTGTGTGTTCCCCATACAAATTCCTTGATGTGTTCTCTAATTTTTCCTCCCATCTTGTCATATTTATGCTTTGGGAGAGATAAGTAATCTCCTCAATTCTATCAACCAACCTCCGTGACTCTAGCAACTAATTTCTTGATTCTAGAAACCAATCTCTAGGAATCTCCTTTATCCTAGCAACCACCTTATCAACACAATGAGGTGTATTGCTAAGATTATATCAAATCCTACTCACTAATATTTTAGAATCTCTAGAACATTTCATTTAGATTCCTAAGATTAAGAGATCAAAGAGATTTAGAGATTCACTTTTATTTATTAAGTGAAATTATAAGATGATATTTTCTCCCATTTTTATTAATTGGTCACTAAGAACTTATATCGAGCTTCTCCTCACACATTCACACCTAACCTGTGCAAAAAGCTCCCGCTCAAGCTATTTTTCAACGACAACAATTATTGTTGAAGGAGAACATTGAAATCAAGAAAGGATTCAAAGAGAGAGATAAAGGAAACAAAAAGAGCGCCAAAAAGAACCTGCAAGGCATATAAAAGAACAATGGAAGGTGCAACAAAAAATCCAAAAGGAGCAAGGGAGAAGGGAGAATCTTGATAGGACTACAAACAAGATCGATCAAAGACCTTATAAACATTAAGATCCCCCACTATCATTCAGTTGCTCAATTGTAACAATCTCTTCCTACTAGTTAAGGGTCCAATCCAGTATATTCTTTCCCAACACCCCCAATTCCTCTAGGGGTATTGAGCACAAGTAAAAACGATGGTTTTCTATTCCTCCTTGGTTGCTACTAGAAAAATTGCATCAAGCAAATGCAAGCAACTCAACATACTTGAATTAAGCAAATGCAGTAAACTAAACATATTCGTGTGATGAGAATACTCATCCTCCTCAAGAATGAAGATATTTTCTTGTTATCCTAACCACATGCAATGTGGATTTTGTTACAAAGGATTTTTTTGGTGTTCCTCTAGTTTTCCTTGGATGAGAGCTAAATTCTTGATTTATTTGCATTCGATCCCAATTTATAAGGGCAATTGAATTATTAAGGCCTAGATACTAGTTTCCTCTTCAATGTATTTGGTCAGAGGTTATAATTAGGAATTGTATTAAGCTAATGTTAATATAAATTACTTTGGTCCCATTACTTATTGCAACATCTCTTAGTAAGTTTAGTCTTATTAATTTAATTACATGGAATTGCAATATTACATTACTAATTTAATTTAGTCTATAAATGGTATTAGTTTAATTAAGAGTTAACTAGTTTGTAAACAAGGATTTGGGAGATAGTAACAGCAATACATAAATCCAAATTTTGTTACTTTACAATGAAGCTATGTCTTACCACTATGAAAGCATCCATACTCATAATCATGTATTACTCAAACCAAAAAGGAAATGCAAACATTACTCAAACACATAATTACATACTAATTACATAACAAAGGCCCAATACATAATTGCATACTAATTAAATTAAACACATGAAAATACACTCAATGACCTAAACTTAGAACTTGACTATCAATATATTTCTATGAAATTCGCTATGAGAAATGACATTTTTATTGTTAAAAATTATAGAACTAAAAAATTACAGAAAATGAACATATTTATATGAATTATGTTACTCTAGATATAAATACAAATAGTAAATAGGAACAGACACCGGAGAGAGTATAGAGAAATACATCATGAGGAGATAGTGAAGGGATACAATGATGAAGATATCTATGAAATGTTCTATGAATGCAACATGGATCTTGACGAGATTGTACAATATGTTCATTTTTTAACTATATGGTCACCTTCCTCTGCTAGGCATGCGTCATTTGCATGGAGGATTCATGAATACAACAAGAATTGCACTCACCCACTAGAGTGCTACAAGTCTCTTTGATCCTCTGCTAGACATTCATCTTTTGCATGGAGGATTCATGAATACAACAAGAATCGCACTCACCCAGTAAAGTGCTACTAGGATATTTGAGTGGTTTCTTTTTCCATCTATACCCATCACTAGTTTGTAACAACACAATGGGCAACATAAGCCATACAAAGCAGAAGGGAACCACCCTACTATTCTTGATTACCATGGCCAATCTTATTGTTGAAAGTGATATAGAAGAAGATGTGAGATCCGAAAATGAATGTAAGGCTAATTAGAACTCAGAGTCTAGAAGAGGACTCAATTTAAAACAAGAGAGGGGGTCACAAATATCAGTTACCCATCAAATCAATTGCGAGAAACATTGGAAGACAACTAAAACAAATAACAAAATCCAATTCACATATAAAACCTAATGCCCATAAATCCCTAAAACCCAATGCTCATAGTACACAATAATAACTCACATACAACAAAATAACCATAATAGAGAGCAATAACCCACAGACAACAACCAACAAACATTAAAATTACCCATAGTAGACATTAATGGCCACCATTTTATCTAATAAACACAGAAGTGCCTTACAAATTCCATAAAAAATGATGTGTTGATAAACACATGGGGTTATGAACTAGTAGGATGGATTGAAATCCTGCTAGTGAATGCAACCTTCTCTTCAAAATTCAACATTTTCGTAGCTCCACGAACAAGACCTTCGACATTTCCCTGCCAAAACAATAAGAGATTATAGATGCAAATAAAAAAGACCCACGTCAAGCTACATACAACAAAAGTTAATGAACAATTTGACATTACCTGAGAAAGTTGAAATCCACATTAGGATAACTTCAAATACTTTTAAATGTCGTGCCAATTGAGTGTAGATCGAGTGGTTGGGAGGAATGTTGCTATCCTTTCCACCTGGGTTCAAATCTCTTTGGTGACCCTTGCTCCTTGGGAGCCAACTTTGATTTTGTAATGAGTGTAATGCTGGCAGATCTTAATTCTCCGGGGTGTTGGAAATTTTTGTGACACTTACTCCTTGGGAACAGACTTTGATTTTGTAATGAGTGTAATGCTTCATAAACCAGGGTTGCTGGCTCCACCATTTGGCCAAGCAAAAATGAATGGCAGAGTCACCTTTGAACTGTCACCAGATGATGCGGGAAACAGGCTCATTAACTGCCACAATAGGCGTCATCCTAGCTGGACTCTGTCGTACGCTGACCGGGATGGTCTACATGTCCAAAATCACTCAGTGTGCCAAATAGGTCGTTCCACAACTAGTTCGTCTCTCTACTTTCGTTCACGTAGTGTAAATGTTGGAAATTTTCATTTTTTTTGGACAGTATTTTTTGGCATTATTTCCACAATCAAAATTTCAAAGAACAGTGCCATTGTCTTCGAGTCTATACAACTGGCGCAACTTTTTTTAAACCCGAGAATGCGCGTGGAATTTGATTTGTTTGGTTAATCAAATACGGATGGACAGGAGAAGGCACACCGTTCCTTCGTGGAATTAAAAATCACCGTGTTACAGATTTATGAAGTCCAGCAAAGTCTGATTGGTGTGTTGACTCTGCGGTCTTGTGCACTGCAACACCATGCCATATTACCGGAAGCCACTCTCTCAATTCCATCTTCTTCGTCTTCTTTGCAGAATCCCGTGTTACTAAATTCTTATCACCAAGCGCAGAGCAGTGACTTATTCTTCTTCTTACCAATTCAATGGCTCACACTGTTTATCAAGATTGCTTGTTGGCCGTTGCATCTGCCCTTCTTCTTTGCTTCCCCACATCATGTCTGGGCATTGGCTACCAAAATTGTTATTGGGATACATGTGGGAACTTTGAATTCAGCTATCCTTTTGGGAAAATTAACAGCGGCTGTGGTGATCCTCAGTTTCAGCTACACTGTGTTTGGCAAAGCTATCCTCTGCTTAATATAAGTGGAAATGGGTATCGCATCATGCAGCCCTCATACTTGGCCAATATCACTGATAATCATGTTAAAAATATGGACAGAGACATGAACAAACGAGTTACAAGCACGAATGGCTGAACTATTTATCTCATATTATACATCAAAATATATATATATATATATATATATATATATGTTACATAGCTTTGACGGTTTAAGGCAATACCAACCGATCATAGAACTGAATAACGGAATGTAACTAACACATTTAACTAATGAGATTACTATTTCTAACACTCCCTCTTAATCTCAAGGGTTACATTCTTGCTAAACACAACACTCCCTCGTAATTATGATACTCTAAAACATCTAAAATGCAAATCTCACAAATGTGAATGCTTGCTGGTCTATGTCTCAGCCAAGCTTACAAACATTTAACAAAAATTTCAAAAACTAAATTGGGTTCAGATTAGGCTGCTTAGGCCTAGTTCTTTCATCTTCATCTTCAAATATAGAATGTTCGCCTGGATCCCAAACTTGATGTTGTTGTCTTCCTCTTGCCTTTCTTTCAAAAGTATCTTCATTGAACTGATCTTTGTGATTGACTATATTCTTTGTCTCATTCTGTCTCCACCCAAAAATATTCTGCAAACATTTCCATAATTCTTTTATCTCAATGTTCATCTCTATTCCTTGCTTATTGAAATTCTTTTCCTTTCGCATTTCTGCAATGCTCATTTCAAATTCTTGAAAATTTATGTTTTCATATTCTTCATCTGCTACAATATTCTGGTTCATGTCTTCACAAATTCTTGGATTTTCTATCCATTCTTCTAGGATTCTCAACTCTTCGTCATAATTTGTTAACACATCCAAATGATGTTCTTCTTTCATAGTACTTGCATAATATGCAAACACACACAAATTTTTAGTTCCAAAAACATGAGATTCTTTGGTCTCGTTTGATGCTTCAAGCATCTTTTCCTTGTGTAGGAATGGACTCTCCAAGCACTCTACAAAATCTTCATCTTGTTTCTCATCAAACACTGCTACATGGGCAGTTTTATCTTCAACTGAATTGTCATCATCAAACTTTGTTCGATTCATGAAGTTAATGTCATCAGCAATATCTATTGCTAGATTCACCAAAGTTTCTTTATTATCAAAGGTTTCTTCATTATCAAAGGTTGCTACAATGGCAACTTTATCATCCACTGGTGTATCTACACAGTGGGATTCACCTTCCTCTTCATGTTCTATGGCACACACAATTTCTTCAATATTCTTCTCCTCTACTTCTTTATCAAGGAGTTCTTCAACTTTCTTGTCTTCCTCTTCTTTCTTTGCTTCCAACATAGAAGCTTCTTCTAATTTACCAATATGCTGCAAATTATTAATGTTTCTTCTCTTTTTACTGTACCTCATCTCTAAAGCATCCCAAAGAGCTTTTGTACTAACAACTTGACGAAGTTTATAGAAAACACAATAGAAAACATTTGAACTAAGCAAATCGTCCATTTTATTTGCCCAAATTTCATAATCCATACCTTCGAAAAATGGCAAAATCGGCATAGATCTTCTCAATATTTCATCTATCTCTTCATCTTCATTCGGTTTATTCTGCTCTATATCTTCATTGATCTGCTCGATCTTTGCAATATGATACTTGTCTTCATCATCTTCATGATTTATGACTCCAACTGGAATCTCACCATACATCTTTGCAAAATAGGCGTCCTCTACCCTTCTATTTTCTTTTGCAATTTGTTTAATACTTCTCCTTGATTGTTTTAGTCTTTTCATATGACCCATCACAAAGTTTATTTGTATCTTAAACAAAAACTTCAATATTCAAATGTTCAAACTTATATAAACCCAAACACGTCCTTGTAAACTTTTTCTTCCTTAAAAAAACCTTTATTGATTTTAAAATTCCTTTTCACCAATATATATAAATATATCAAGAGAACTTTTCAAAACTTCAAACTTTTCACCAAAATATATTAATATTAAATCTTTACAATCCAACGAGTTTGAGATATAACATATAAGTCCTTTTTTCAAAACATAATTCCATTCACCTTCTAACTTTTCGTTTTTAAGATGGAGGGGTCTTTCACGCGGACTCAAGGTTTCTTCCGCTTAAACTTTTCTTCACGTCAAAACTTTAATAGCCTTTTAACAATTAATAAACTGCTTGAAATGGCATCTCCTTTTGCCGATCTTTAACACACATCTTGAGTATGCTTTACGTCTTTTTCTTCACACGAAATAGGAATTATGTACAGGAACTTACTTCACAGGGTCTTCACTTCAGATACAGTCATGCTAAACTGTATCGCGTCTCCACCAATGCACTCAACAACTTAACAGCACGGCTTGCAGCGCATCTCCACAAATGCTTAGTAACTTAACAACTTGCAGCGATCTTTTATTCCTCACAGTAAACCACAATTTTCTTCAGGCGAACGAGAGATTCTTTTCTGCGCATCTTCGCTGGCAGCGGGCTTCCTCTTAACGACTGCAGCGGACTTTTCCATCAACGACTGTCACAGCCCGGGTTCTGTACTCAACGGGCTTTCTCCATCAACAACTGATCCAACCAATAACTGGTGGAGTCTCAAACGTTCTCCAACGTCATCCAAACAAATTACTCAGAAATTCTGCTCAGGAACACCTCACTAGAGAGCAGATTTCTCTCTGTGTGTGCAGCAACAAATTCAACAAAGCCTAATGGCTCAACAAAACCTAACGGTTCAACAAAACCTCCAACAAGAAGAGGCTTCTAAATCCATCTTGGATTAACCAATGGATTAACCAAACGCTCTGATACCATGTTAAAAATATGGGCAGAGACATAAACAAAAGAGTTACAAGCATGAATGGCTGAACTATTTATCTCATATTATACATCAGTATATATATGTTACATAGCTTTGACGGTTTAAGGCAATACCGACTAACCGATCATAGAACTAAATAACGGAATGTAACTAACACACTTAACTAATGAGATTACTATTTCTAACAAATCATACCATGACAATTATTAATTACAATCTATGGAGGACTATGCCGGGGTAAGTGCAATCTTTCAGGTAACTACTCTCAATTTTGGTGGCCGGCCTTTCATTTTCGTATAGCCCATGGATACACCATTCTCACGCTCTGGCGACACTGCAATGAAAGTATTAAACGGAAGAGTTTCAGAAAGTACCGTTTATGTGGCGATGATTGGTATGTCATTTCCAATCCAGAATCTGGGAGACGCTTTTGCAAAACCAGTGTTCAACTGCCAATTAGTAAGAAGTACTCAATCGAACAGGAGGAGGATCTGACTACACTCGTATCAGCGGGTTTTGGCATAACGTGGTATGACGACACGAAGAGAGATCGAATCTGTGGCGCTTGTTTGGACAGTAAGGGGAATTGTGGTTATAACATTTCAGAACCAAATTCAACATTTCTTTGATATTGTTCCGACGACACCTCACATCTGGAGAGATGCCCTGCCAATGGTATTGGTACGTTTCCTGATCGCGCCTTTTACAAATTTGATTACAAACCTCAATGTTTAAATTACTTTATATGAATGTTTTAATTTAATGTGGAGATAATGGTTTAGATCATTTCAATTCTCCTCTTTTTAAAGAGAAAGTTAAGATTTGTTTTTTTTCATTGCATAGAGAAGTTCTTTCAGCAACCTAAATGGATGAGATTAATAAGTAAAGTAAAAAATATAGAATATAAATAATATAATATAAATTCATAATCAAAATTAAAAAAAATGTATTAATTTATAAAATATAAATATAATTATGAAATAGATTCATATTAAATTTTATTTCAATATGAAAGATATTGTAACATTTTATTATATATATTTGCCTAATGTTTAAATATAATGAAGATCAATCATATTAGTCATGAATTTTTGCATTTTTTTATCTTATCTCTATAATATGCAGTTATGACAACAATGATTAGAGCTTCACACAAATTATGCAAGATTATGTATGGTAGGATCTTTAATGTTTAATAAGTGTCATAACCACTAGTGGTCCCTCATTAATGACTATACTATATTACATTTATAGAATGCTAACTACCTAGTGAACCTTATTTAATAACTAATAATGAACATAGTAAGCCTTCTCCACATTACATTAATTGGCCACACATACATATTATGTGATATTTCTAGCATTAAATCTAAAGGACCCTTAGGCCCTTATTACATCACTAGGGGATCCCACCATTTTTTCCCCCTTAAAAAAGTGTTACCATCAATAGTTACACCTATGAGGTACATCCATAATCTTGGGTCTCATATATAGGTGCTACCCTCAATGCTTGCAATGAAGAATTCCATTAGGTTCATTCATTACCCAGGTTCACATGTATGGGTGTTCATGCCAACTCCCAACTAGTGACACTTGAAATTGACGAACCATTTAGTGCTTTACTAAAAATGCACACCAAGGTCATAGGTTTCCAAATATCATTCCACCAAGATGCTAAAAAAATCCATAGAAAAAGTGTCATCCACATCACTGCAAAAGGTTAGTCGTGGATATGGATGAAACACTACCTCTAGAGAAGATTCAAAATGAAAATTTTTATTTGCAACCTACTCATGAGTTTCCTCAATGATAGCTTCTTCATATAGGGGAGTAGGTTCAAAAAAGAGAAGTTGAAAATAGTTTACTTTACATAATTGCAACTTGATCACATACCATGCATCTAAAGCATCTTCTAAATCACACCATGCAAATATTTATTTTGTATATTTTATCCAAGTGCTAATTTTATCACTTTCCTCCTTAATGTTTATCAATAATTTCATCCTTTGGTTCCCTTCACCTTAATATTTCTCAACATTTTCATCTGTTGATTCTGTTAGGGTTTTAAGGAATTAATTTTAAAATTTTCACAACTTCCTCAATATTGCTCAGAATAGTTACTATGATCCCAATTTAGAATGACACTGCAATTTTTCTTCTAATTGCATTGGTGTGATTTCAATATGGTTCACACATAGAGAGGAAATTTCATTGAAAGTATTTTCCACAATGGTTCGAGGCCATAAATTGAAATGGTTGTAACTTCTACGATACTTTCAAAATCTCCATTATGACACAAATTTGAAATTGACATGACCACTTTACTTCTGATGGCACTGGTGTGACTATGATATTGTGAATGTTGTGAGAGAAAAAATGCCACAGTAATAACTATTAAACACACACACACACACACATGTGTGTGTGGGGGGTGGGGGGGGTGGCATGCACACACATACACACAAAATTGTTTCCCCTTTACCCAAGAAAAATTTATGACTAAATCCTAAGTAACCTAAAGTAGGGAGGTTAGGGTAGGAAACTAACATGCCCTTATCCTTCAAAATCAACATTGTCCTTCAAAATCAACATTGTCCTCAAGGCTAGTGGTGGGAAATTGTTGTAGAATTGATTTTGGTTCCCATATGACATTCTCTAGTCTAGTAGCCAATACTACTTCTATCTAGGGCCAAATGGAACCTTCTTAATCAAGATTTGGCCTCTAGTTTTCAGTGTTCACCCTACAATTGGATCCCACTACCTTCTTTAGAAAGTAAATATGAAATATTGGATGAATATTAGAGTGGGATAGAAGACCCAACTTTTAGGCCAACTAGTAGATGCACTAGATGGCCTTATAGGGTCCATAGAACTTTGGTGCTAGCTTTTGATGGATTTTGTCTTTGAGGAATGTTTGTTTATAGGGTTGAAGGAAAATAAACACATGATATCCTTCTACAAAAGAATGATCTAAGTGATATTGGTCAGCTTGTTACTTCATTCTATTTTGATCCATATCCAAATTGTCCTTAAGTATGCAAAGAATGGATTCTTTGGTGTGAAATGTGTTATTCACCGCATGACTTAAGGAGGTGCTCAGTAAAGTAAGTGGTATTGTACCACCATTTTGTAAGGGGATGAGATTGTTCCCATTGGTGTGTCATTTTGCAAGCGAAGCTGCATCACAAATAGGTTTCTAATCACTTGCTCACCACTTCTATTTTACCATCTATTTGAGGATGATATGTCGTGCTCATTCACAACTAGGTACCCTTAATTTTAAACGTATCTAACCAAAATTTGTTGGCCAAAGTGGGATCTCAATCTGAGATAATGGAAGTGGGCATACCATGTAACTTAAAAATATAATCCATGAAAATTTGGGCAATGGAGAAAGGTGTAAATGGGTGTGACAATGAAAAAAGAGCATATTTGGAAAGGTGTTCTAGCTCATTCGTAGGTTTTATGAAATCCAAAGTGACCCACAATGAGAGTTGAATGCAACTCCTCTAAACCTTCTAGTTTAAGGAATTTTTTTACCAAAACAATGTGTTGTTTTTACCTCAATATATTGCACTACCATGTATAACCAGCTTTAGGAAGGTTGGGATATTCCTGAAGCGTTTGGATGAGTCGAACCACAATTTCATTTTCCTATCATTATTGAAAAGATTCATCAAGCCAACTTGGAATAGGTAAGGAAAAGAGGGATTCTTCCTCCTAATATAGCCACCACATTTTCTTTACCTTTCTTATATATGATCCCATAATCATACCCAAGCATCTAAGTGATCCACTTATTTATCCCTCGTGACGATATCCTTTGTTCTAGAAAATACTTTAGACTATGATGGACATCCTTTTTCTAAAAACACCTCCTTATAATGAATAATAACTTGGGAGGATTATTTACACTTGGTAGATTTTGCCTACAATAATGGATATCATGCCTCTCTCAAGATTAGCCCTTTTGAGGCATTGTATGGGAGGAAGTGCAATACTCCTATCAGTTGGGATAAGCCAATAGATAGAACCATCATTGGACCTGAACTTCTGAAGGATATGGAAGATCAAATGGTTAGAATCCAACAGAATTGAAAAGTAACTCAAGCTAGACATAAGAGTTATGTAGATAAGAGCATAATTGACATGAAGTTTAAAGTTGGAGATCATGTCTTCTTGAAAGTCAGACCCAAAAAGAGTTCCTTGAGATTAGGGAATTGTTCCAAGCTAGTTGCTAGATATTGTGGCTCTTTTGAGATCCTAGCTAGGATAGGTCCAGTTGCATATGAGCTTGCATTGCTTGCTAGCATAAAAGTGCATAATGTATTTCATATATCTTTGTCGAAAAATTATGTATATGATGTTGATCATGTGATTGATTGGAATGTGATCTAGGTGGAACCGGAAAGGGATTTCTCGATACAACGAGTTCTATTATGGGAAGAAAATTCAAGCTGCTCTGCATTCGAGAGATCATGCAAGTAAAGATCCAATGGACCCATTACAGTCCTGCTGATGCTACTTGAGAGCTGGGAGATGCTATGATGGAGGCATACCCTCATCTATTTTGAAATTTTGTAAAGGCTTGTATGTAATAAATATGCATCGAGGATGATGCATTGTTTTAAGGGGAAGGGAGATGTAATACCCCGATTTTGAGCCCCTGATCATATGTACTTGTTTTTTTCTTTATTATTACAACACTAAGTGTTGAGACTATGGTATTTAGAATTCATTGTAAATAAATAAAATATCAGGCTCAACATGGACAACTAATGATAATGTGGGGGCTTGGACTCCACAAGTGGGGAGAATGGGGACTTCCTAGTGCACTCTAGACTTGATGACCACCCAAAAATTTGATGATGGACCCAAATTTACCCTTTCGGACCTTATTGATGTTTTGTAACTCACTCACGAAGGATTGGTAGCTCCACTTGCACTAGTGCACCCTCTTGAGAGATTGGTGGGCCCCACTTGGAGATAGGGTCCTTTCTCCACTACTCATGGGAGAGGATCCCTATTTTCGTGTTGCGGGTCATTTATGAAACCTAATTGACTCCCCATATCACCTCCCATGACCAATTTCTCCCTCCTTAGCATCCACTCCTTATTTTTTAGTAACTCCTTTGATTTTGCTATTCCCATAAAATGGAATCTATCTCAACTTAACCTCTACTTCACCCAAACTCAAGTTAACGTCCTATATTTCAAATTCCCTCCATGAATTTAAATTTACTCCTTCATATATAAAACCAAGTTCTACCTTCCTTGGGAATAGTTACCAATTACCTCAGTCATGTTATGTGATATATTCATGCCAATGTGAGGAATGATATTATGAGAGCTATGTGCATTACGGACCATTGTGAGTTGATATGGTGTT
Organism: Larix kaempferi; assembly: GCA_027924585.1. NCBI lineage: Eukaryota > Viridiplantae > Streptophyta > Pinopsida > Pinales > Pinaceae > Larix > Larix kaempferi. The sequence goes on from BSBM01000103.1 coordinate 3,502,746, forward strand.
GAACCATTGATAGATATTATTTTCGATTTTTGAGAAAAAAATAGGTCCTCACTCCCATTTCTTATCTCTGCCCCATCTCATCACGTAAAGCATGGGAAGAATGGTGATTTCCTAAGAGACTTGCGTAGTGAAAGGAGACACATTCCACTGGGTAGTGTAGATGGAAGGGGAAGTAGACGGTGAAAGGATCGATTTTTTTTTATGAATATGATATTGAGTTATTATTTCTTGATTTCGCCCTTCCTGTGGATTCCTTGGCCTCATCTCGGGGGTGGTTTATCCAAGTAAGATTTGGTTGGACTATTCCTACGGCTGGGAGGATGTTATGTTGAAGCCACTTGATATTCAATAAGATAAGTATTGATCTATTATATGTTTATAATTTGTTTATATAATTTGTCTATCTCTTTTAACGAACCGTTGGTGGATGTTATAAACTCTGTTTGAATAGATGCTCAATTTGTCAATGATTGGATGTAAGATCAGATGGTTTTCTACTTGGAATCTTGCTTGCAAAATTTGTTTATGATATCTAAAAGATAGATATCTATTATGTAATATTATTCTCTATTTATACTCTATATTTTATGAAGCTAATGTGCCCTTGGAGTTTGAGTGAACTCTGATTTGGCTTATGGATTTTTAAGCTAACTTTTGGATGCAGGTTGAATGGTTTCTCTATGGTTTCTTGTGAGCATTCTTTTATTCTTCTCTAAATTCTTATTCTTATTTTGTACATGGAAGCCTTCACACCTGATGTAAAGAGTATATGTATGTATAAAAAAATTCTAAACCTTATTTGATAAACACTTAACGGCGGTATATGGCATCCCCTAAACCGAAAACTGACAACACTTGCATAACTGAAACTAGCAAACCAAGAACTGGAAATCTATTAATGTTCACATGTAAAAATCTAACTTTGTCTATTATGGTTTATTTGGATGTTCATGGCATCCCATATATATGTTTAGTTAGATGTTAAATTATAGGCACTAGTGGATTTGAACCCAAAATCCGACGACCTCTGACGAAAAGGACTTTGTCGTTGAATTTCACCTCCAAATTTACGAAATTTGATGAGTTTTTTTTTAAATGATACAAGGTTCCGTCAGATATCCGACAAATATTGACCATTGCCAAAGGATATCCGGCTTAATATGAAACCCTAAGATGTCGGATATCCAACGGCCTATTCTCGTCAGATATTTTCCTAGTATGGCAAATATCCGACATCTATTCAATTCGTCGAAAATCCGACAATATGTAATATTATAAAACATATAAATTTCGAAACATTTCGACCTGTTTGCTATATAAGCGCGCGACGGATTGCGGACTATTTTTCATTATTTCTCTTGTTTTTGTGATTAAAGCGAGCGAAGTGTGGAGCTTGATTTTCTAAGATCAATAATCTTCATTCAATCTCTTTACGCGAAAATGTCAACTAGCAATATTCCTGATCCAAAGGAACAAAATCAACAATTGCTTGCTGTTAACACCCAAAAAGTGCTCACTAGCTCATTTACCATATTATATGGCTCATTCGTCCATTTTCCTACCATATTTCCATTAAAAATCCCAAAAAAATCCCATTAAAAAGCCTCCAAAAGGCCTAAAATGCCTCCAAAAGGCCATAAAACCCTCAAAATAGCCTAAAAAAGGCTAAAAAACCCCCTTTTCCTCCAAAAATAGCAAAAATCCCCTAAAAAGGGAATAAAAAATATAAAATAATGAGGAAAAGGAGGAAAAAACCCTATATAGCTGCCCAAAACCATGTGTTTCCCAAAACCATGGGTCAGCACTCCACCACCAAAAAACTATAAATAGGTGATGGAGATCCCTTATTCCATATCCACAATCACAAGCACCCTTACTCTGCCAAAATCTCTCTCGAAAACCTAGTTCACCATTGAACTATTTTCACCTTGAGAGCCACCTTTGGCCCATCCCCAACATTGGAGAAGGAGAAAGGAGCATATTGAAGCTTGGAGCATCCTCTTGGACACTGCAAAGGGCTTCATCAAACCTTTACATTGAAGGTAACATCAATACAAAAAGCCATTCTTTAAATTTGTTGTTTATGTTTCATGCTTGTTTTAGAAGTAATTTAATTTCTGTTTTAGCTTAATTAGTTTAATATACTGAACTGCTACTAAGGAGTCCATTCTCCTTAGTAGGTGCTCATTAGCACAAGCTAGGGGTAAAACCCTAGCTACACTTGCTAGATTGTGGGATGGAGTTGAAAGAAGGGGTGATGGAAAATGTTATTGTCCATGTAGTCAATGCAGGGGCTTTAAGAGGAGAAGAATTTTGATCACAACAGCCATAAAACATTGTAGGGAACATGGACACGCTGAGGGGGGACATGAATATCATCCATTTGTAAGTTTTGCATTATATATGTTTTTATTTTGATTGCTTTTGTAAATGTATGTATTATTTTAATATTTCTTATATTAACTTTTATCTATTGATGGTTTCAATAGATTGTGACTGGAATGGACAATCAATATTATTTTAATATTTAATATTTATTATATTATATTATTTTTTTCTTGTGTGCATGTTGAATCTAGGGTATAGTAGAATAACTCATTTATTTGTTCATTAGTGAGAGTAACCCACTCACCGGGGAAAGCACTTAGCTCTCTAGATTTGTGTCACTTTCCATGATAATAGAAATAACGACTATATTGGCATGTTGTTTCTCTTCTATTTTCTCTATAGAAAACATAGCATCGTTTATCTTACCTTAGTTTACAGTATGGGAAATTTTGAGTTATATTTGAGTAGCTTTGCTCAGTAATTGGGTCAATTTTTATGTTTCTTGGAAAGTTTGGATGCACCTATTTGACCAACAGGACAATTTTTTACTTCTTTTATTCCAAAATCATTGATGTTATTACATTTTGCATTTGAAATTTTTACATTTTACGTTTGAATTTCTTATATTAAGTTTTATCTATTGATGGTTTCATGTAATTATAAAGGAAAGACATCCTACTGCATTTCGTCTGGAGGAAGTGCTTCCAGAACAAGTACCGGAGGAACATGGAGCTATGAATATTAATGGAGAACAAGTTAATGATCATATTGAAGAATATGATCATACTGATAACATAGTTGAAGATGATGTTACAAATACTTTGATCCATGATTCATTTAATGTTAGAATGGATGAGGATGATGATGATCATTTTGATGATATTCATGATATACCTCTTCTTGAGAAGGCATACGAACCACTTTATGAGGGCTCCAAGACAAATCTTCTCTCTGCTATATTGTTGATAATGAACTTGAAGGTTATGAATGGTCTTTCAAACATATCAGTCACACGGATGTTAAGGTATGTAATACATTCCATCACAATATATATATGATTGTCTAATAATTTTATTGTTAATTCATAAGTCAATTTAATATGGAATATGAAATGTGTTTCATTAATATTATTTCTATATTATATTAACTAGTGGATTTTTATTTTAGTTTGTTGTAGCATGATAGGTGAATATTTGTTACCATCGTCAAATATTTTACCTCGCACATATCGAGATCTATCTGCCATCATGAAAGAAATTGGAATGCAGTATGAAGCAATTCATGCATGCCCCGATGAACATGTTCTATATTATGTAATCAGCATGAATTTGCAACAAAATGTCCTAAATGTCATATTAGTAGATATCAAACAGATCAAGTAACAAAAAAGGTGCCTCGCAAATTTCTACATTATATTCACATTATTCCACGTTTGCAGTGACTTTTCAAGTGCAAAAACATAGCCCAGTTTATGGATTACCATGCACGGAACAGAAGTCAAGACGATATTATTTGGAATGCCTGTAGATGGGTCTGCATTTAGAGATATGGAGGAAAAATGGCATCACTTTAAAGAAGAACCTCGTAATATTAGGATTTCTTTGGCAGCAGATGGTGTCAATCCATTTGCAGAGATGATATCCGTTTACTCCGTGTGGCCTATTTTTGTTATCAACAATAACATTCCTCCATGGTTGACAATAAAGAGGGAGCACATAATGTTGTCGATGATTGTTCCAGGTATATTGTGTCTACATTTTTTTTTTAATGTAGTGGTATCTCATTTATCGTATTTTGTCGCATAATTCCATATATATATTTAATGTTTTTCTATTGTGCAATATGGTTTATATATCTAAATGGTACGTCTCATAATTATATTTTTTATATGTTCAAATCAATTAGGTAAGTACCAAGTCAAAGATATAATGTATATATCGAACCTCTTATTGACGAGCTACTAAATTTATGGAATGGAATCACTATGTATGACGTATCTAGACCAATACGACAAAGGAAATTTCAATTCCATGCAATGCTTGTATGGACAATACATGATGCCCCAGGGTTAACCCATTTTTGTGGTATGTAATTATAAGTTCCACTTTATTTGCATTTAATTTTATGAACTATCTAGTTAATATACTACGCACGCATGTTTTTCTAAATAATCCAGTCATTTTGTATAGAATTATAACTAATCACATAGATATTCCATCTCCTTATGTAGGTCTTCAGACAAAGGGGAAATTTGCATGTCCAATTTGTGGTCCTAAGATCAAATCTCGTCTTTCAAAAAGATTAGGAAAGGAGGTGTTTGATGAGTATAGGCACTTCCTCTCTAAGAATCACAGGTATCGAACTACCGAAAAACATATGTTCAATGGCAAGCAAGAGACTGCATTAAAATTGCAGAGAATGACACCTCACTTATGGAAGTTGCAATATAATAGAAATTGTCAAGGTACGTATGAATCATCGTATTTGAAATGTTATATTGTATTTTTTTATTGTGTGTTATTTACTGTAATTGACATTGATTTATGTAATTTCATGATTTTCGTTCATGTGATCATGAAGGCATTAATGGTCTTCCACGAGGAATGAAAAGTTATCCTAGACAATTTAGTAGGTTTCCCTACTATGAGCACCTACAAATTGCTCATCTATTTGATACAATGCATATCGGAAAGAATGTGACTGAAACATTATGGCGAATATTGGATGGAAGGACTGACAAAGAAAAAATTGTCAAAATTTGCAAAGACATTCAAGATAGAAACCATGCAATGAAAGACGTCATTCAATTTCATAGCAACGGAGAGCAAATTAATATAAATTCACTTCCATGGATGTTAACGGACCAACAAAGTAATGTTGTATAAGAAGTCATTCGAAAAATTAAATTTCCCACCGGATTTTGTGCGAACATGAAGAATATCATAACAAAGAAAGGTGATTTCGCGGAGGTGAAAACGCACGATTGTCATGTCTTCATGAAGGTAATTATTATGGTATGCATTTAATTATTATTATTTTTCCTATTCCAGTGAATATGGTTGGTATTTTTGTTTGTCTACTCTCTGTTGATAAAATGAAACGATTTGTATATTATTGTTACCGTATGTTCTACCTCTCTCTATCCCGGAAAACTTCGACAACAATGTTAAGCAAATAATATATAGTCTAGGGAAATACAAGAGGTAAGTGGTGATTTTTTCCATGCGCTTACTAGTGTTTGTTTAATTCAACATAGAACTTGTATTTGATTTTCGTTCTCTAATTCATGTTACGTAATATAATGTTTTTTTCCTTTAATCTCTTGATTAGGTTGTCATGTCACTTGTAGATGGTTGTCATCTAAAGAATTCCATAAAGAAGACATAAAGTATTGGAGGAGAGAAATTCCTCGTCTCATGTGTGAAATGCAGAAGCATCTACCTTCGACATTTTTCAATGCACAGGAACACTACCTCATACACCAAGTTGAGGATATTTATCTGTGTGGACCTACGCACTCAAGGTCCATGTGGATGGTTGAGAGGCACTTGAAATTTATGAAGGGTTTGGTCAGACAACGAGCATATGCTGAGGGTTCTATGATGGAGGGATATATGGTATACCAAAACATGTTGTATATTAGTGAATATCTTCCTATATTAGCATCAAAGCTCAATTTACGTCGCATTTGTGATCCAGAATCCAATAAAGATTTTGAAGGGGAGTACCTGAAGGGGAAAGGTAGATCGAGGAAGGTGAAAGGTAATATAACACATTTGACTGTTGATTTTTATGTATATATATCATACATATTCTATTTTTATATTCAATATTTTGCATCAATTTAGAGTGTAATAATATACTTTCATGTTAAGTGACTATACATTTGTATTGAATTTTAATTTTATTGTCATCAAACAGTTGGTCGAGAGTGGGATGCAATTCATTTATACATCACAAACAATCTTGACTAGATGAAGGTATGGATCGAACGATGTGAACAATCTGGTCATGGAATATCATGGGAAGGTGTGGCTTCATTGGTTAAAGTTGCACATCGCAATGGAGATACCAATATAACACAAAGGGAAATTGATTTAGCAAGATGTTTAAAATATAGGCAGGTAAGCATATTAATCAACCACAATATTTATTTTTCTGTAAAAAATATTTTTGTTATACACGCTGATTTTTTCCCTATTATATGGCATTATAAACATGCACTAGTTAATCATAAATATTGGATCATTATGTAATATTTTCATGTATGGATTGTTGTAGGTAAAACACCATAAGGCTATGTGGTGCAATGGCTGTAGATATCACATCAAAAAGTTGGATGACACGAAGAAAACATCGGATTGTGGGATACCTGCAGTCTTTGAGGTGACCAATGTCTCTTCTAGAAGTGACAGACATCCAGAACTCTCTGAAAATCGATACTATGGGTATCTAGAAGACATTCTTCAGTGTGACTTTAACTCCTTCAAGGTATTTATGTTCATTGTCAAATGGTACAGGTATCGATTGAATCCACATGATCCCGATAAAACAATTATTGAACATGATAATGGATTTACCATGGTAAATACAAGGTTGTTTAAGCTAGGAACAGAGCCCTATGTTCTTCCAACCCAATGTGAACAGGTATTTTACTCTGAGGTTCCAGGTAGAGCGGGTTGGTCATTTGCTGTGAGACACGATCCAAGGGGAAGGCTAGTAAAGTATAACGTAGATGAAGGTAATGAAGAAGTTCTCGAAGAAGAAGACGTCGTTGAAGATGATCATGATCAACATGAGTTAGATTATCATGTTCTAGAATAAGATGTCGAAGAATTTCTTGAATCAGATGATGTATCAGATAATGTCCATGAATATGATATTGATGATGACATGATGATCATAACTGACATCGACGATGATGATGATATGGACAATCCTTACAATGTTGAATCTGGATCATCGGATGATACAGATGATGACTCAGATGGAGAAGACAATGAAGTCCATTGAAGTGCAATAATATCTACTCCATATATTTTGAATATTTAATATTGTGATAGAAATATTGATTTTTTTTGCCGGTACGTATAATAAATTAATTGTTTATTAGTGTTTTTTTCCATTTTCCTGTATGTTATAATTAGAAAAATTGCTTGTTATATAGTATGACAGAAAACACATTTAATTTTTTTGTACATATATATTTTTGTCGGGTTATGGGGAATTGAGAGTAATGTGAGGGGGGGGAGGGGCCATAAGAGCTTCCACCTTCACGTGGTTGGCCCTGTTTAGTAGAGAATATTAAATGATTATCGAAACTGAGAGAAGCTTATAAGTACTAAGGAAATGCACCTCCTGTTTGTGCTAGAAATTGTACCTAGACTATGAAGGTACAAGCTAGGACAATCTCAATAAAAACTGAAGGAAATGAATTGATTTTTTGTGTGATTTTAGTTTGAAGGATTTATTCATGAGAAGGGAATAGTTTAATCATCAAACAAATGCAAACACTGAATCATAAAGCAATCTTAAAGAACTGAAACATAAAGATATACAACATATAGATAAACCATAAGCATCATAAAACAAGAAATTGGGTTTTCCACAAATTAGTAAGCATTTACATGAATAAGAACTTAATCAAGAAATGAAATCACAAATAGGGTGGTCAGACAAACCATAAACATAACCAACAAAGAGATTCAATAAGTGGCTTATATATATTTATTCAAAACAATGTTCCAGTCTCCAAAAAGAAATTACATAAGAGTATATTGCATCAGTCTGAGTATACAACAGTGCATCAGTCCTATAGCCCTTCTCGAACAAAATACCAACCCTTCTAGTATATTTTTCCTCTATTTTATAATTACAAAAATGTGGTAGTTTGATCACTACTTCTTTAGATTAAGTCTCGAATGTCTTCAGCAGCTACATCTAATAGTTATACAAAATAGTTTTCGAATAGCTAGAGTAATTAACCAAAAGGTAACTTCAAACTACTATCAACAAAATGAAATGTCTTCAGCAATTACATCTAATAGTTATGCAAAATAGTTTTCGAATAACTAGAGTAATTAACCAAAAGGTAACTTCAAACTACTATCAACAAAATGAAATGTGAAAATACTTGGACAACTGTGCACTAGGTGGCATTTATAACTGCTTAGCAGCTTCTGCTAACATTGCTATTCCTTCTAATGCATGAGATTTTTTATCATGTCGAGCCTGCTCTGCCTCCATGCTTTGTACCTTGTTTGACAACACCTTATTCTGTTTGCTCATATCTTGGCTCTGCTTGGTTAATTTCTCATCCTGAACCTCTGCTTCTCCATTTCTTCTTAAAGCTTCCTTTGCTACTACAATCAACTCTTGATAATGAGCATTGACATCTTCAAATCTTCCCTTAACCTTTTGTTTGTTTCCATAAGTCTCTCATTTCATTTAGTTAGAAATGTAACCTGTGTTCTTTGCTGTTGTAAGGATTTCTTCAAATTTTCAATCTCCGAGTCCATTTGAATATCTCTATGCAATGTTGAATCTTGATCTGAATGCAATGGGATATCCAACTTCTTTAAAATCAATTCTTCTTCCTGCCTATTCCTCATTGCTACTTCTGAAAATGAAACCTTCGAACTTATTTCTTGTTCCATGTTAGGAATAATTACCTCTTTTGTAACTTCATGGCATTCTTGAACTAGTTCTAGTATCATTGCATGATCCTCTTCTATGCTTGTCTTAACTTGCTGTATCTTCAATTCTTCTTTGCTTTATGTATCTTCTTCACCCGAAGAATCCTGAATTATGGTGATATTCTCCTTCTCTAGCTTAGGGTTTAAAATTCACCTCATAATCAATCTAAGTTTATTTTTGGCTCTAGTATTAGGTCACCATTTAGGCTTTTCAAGCTCTGCCAAATATTTTACATCAGCACCAAAATATGGGATATATGATATCTTCTCCTTGGTATTTATACTAGGAGAAATTAGGGCTGAGCTCCCTTCTTCGAAAACGCAACTATGCATTTCCTCCTTTGAACTAGCAACATTTTCTTTGTTCATAACAACAGGGTCTTTCACTGTATTATCCCTAAGAGTATCTTCATGCTTCTCTCCAGTCGTGTTCTTTTGCTCTACAACATCATGGTTTATAAACTCTCCATGTACATTATCATTCTGCGAATCATCTTGTATTATGTCTTCGACTGCATCCCTTTTGAAGTTATTCACAAAAATAGACTGTTTATTGGGAATATGTTTCTTTTCATGCTCATCTTGCTCGATTACAAACCCTGACCAAAATAAAAAAAATGATCCCAACTTTGATTCTCCTTCTTCAAAACTGTCACAACAATCAATTTAATCAAGCCATGATGGAATAATGACTGGCTTGTATGGTCAGCGTGACTTTTGACCCTGTTCGACATCTTCTGAAGGCTTTTGAGTAGGAAGAATGGTAAACTCATCTTTGACTATTGATTTAAGTGCAGCAAAAACCTAATATGGTATTTGAATACCGATGCAAACCTGCCTTCACATGTAATATAACTCTGCATGATTCCAATAACCTCTTTCCACTCCGGTTTGAAATTCTTTAAATGCACCCCTTTGCTCCAATCAAGGGATCCACATCCTGGTATCAAAAACATGCTAGGGTCGAAATCAAAGGGGATCTTCTTAAACCATGACTCTCCCTCCAAGGGCACACCGATAGCTTCAGAAATTAGGGCTTCTGTTAGTTCAAACTTCATAGTATTAAAAGTTACAGTGCGATTGGAAGATACTGAGCAAAAGTGTGGGTAACATCAACATTGAATCCTGAAATTCGCTCAAATAAGTTAAACCACCCAGTTATTCTGAATAATTCTGCACACTCAAGGAAACTCGTGACCCAGGTTGTGTACATTGGTTCAAACCGAACTATCTTGCCACTCTTACCCATACTTCCTGTTGGCAGGCGGTTTGGTAAGTTAGCATCGCGGAAGGTGGAAAGCTGGGCGCAAAGGAGAATATTTTATGTATTTTTGAGTCAGTTGGACCGCAACATGCAGGTTTTGGGTCATTTGGACTGTATGTATGTAATTTTGGGTCAATTGTACTGCAGTATGCGGTTTTTTTGGGTCATTTGGACCATGTTAGTTAGATTTTGGGTCATTTGCTCAAAGTGCCGGTTTGGAAGTTGTTAGTAAGTGGACAAGTAATGTAAAGGCGGAAGCCTATATAAAGTCATAAAGCTGTATGTGTTGAATAATCATAGGATAAGGGAATTGAGATCTGATCTTTGGAGATATGTGTCTGTAATTTGAGATCAAGAGTTATCTGCGAGATCTTTGTTTTGCAGATATATTGTATCTGGGTTTTGAAGAGTTAATATGACATGACAGAGCTGTTTTGTGAAATCCCTGTGTATCTTTTGTTCTCTTATGGTAATGCAGGTTGCAATATATGAATGATGTTATGTTTTCTTGCTGCAATTAATGCTTTACTGTTGTATTTGATGCGATGAATATTTTTGTTGAATGATGCTATGAATATAAATGATATCTGAGTGAAATGCATAGATCTACTTCTGAAATGTCGCAATAAGTTTAAGTGATTGAGCCGCAACATCCTCCTTCATTCAGCGGAAACATGGTTCCGTCGACTCTCCCTTGAACATCTCGGGTGAGATCTCATCTGCTCTACAGGTGTTGTTGGATGGGGTAAAACCTGTCTGGTCCGATGCTGAAGGAGATAGCGGTGGGTTGGATGTCGATAGTGAGTGGAACCCCTGTCGACTGGGTTTGAGTCAACAAATGGTTCCGTTGCTGGGACCGTGTGCAAAGTAAAAGGAGGATATGTTGTGGCATCCGACGCAACCGGAGATACAAAGATGGTTCAATCAGAAGTTGTGGGAATTTGCTGAAGAAGAAAGACGGAACACTCAACTGGAAATAGATCAATGAGTGGGAAGATATATTCACGACGGTCCGCACGAATATTTTTTTTGTGAATTTCCAGTCATCTTGTATGAGTGGTTGGAAAAATTGAATTTTCAGAAGAGGAACTTCCAAGGTGGTGAGCCAACGACCTGGACTCCAAAGCTGATCCAGGAGTTGCAGGAAGTTGACAACAAGGCGTTGCGAGCTGTTGAGGTTTGGCTCAATAGCATATTGGAAGGTTATATCACTGAATCTGCGGTTGATACCCAAAAGTCTTATAGTGAAGCTGGAAGATATTTCTTCCGCGGACCCCGAGGAAGGTTTCTGTTGTCGCTCCAACTGTCCATTAAGATGCTTATTTGTGAGAACGGTATATTGAAGATGCATTTGGATTAGTAAACAGCTTAGTGGGAGGAGGCCATGGGTATCGCGATAGCAGGGGGGCAGTACATGGAATGATAAGGGGTAGATGGGTGTAGGTCATGACGATACTGGGAGTGAAGCCGAGGAAGAGAGTGGTCTTACAAGGGGAGGAGCAAGGTTTCAACAAGAGAAGAGGCAAAGGATAGGAGAAGGTATTGCTGCGATTGAACCGCAAGGACACGAAGGAAGACCACACGGGACGACACGACCTCACAGTCCGGACAAGGACAACCACGCTACGCCCAGGATAGAGGCAAGACCAAACCCCAGTTCCAGCGTACCCACACCTCCGCTCACTATCTGTCAACTAGTGAGAAACACAACTTCGACACCACCGTGTCAACAAAACTTGATTGCTAGTAGTTCAGCAACCGTGGGAAGGAATCCCAGAATGGCGAGCGAGGATGCGAAGTTGCCACTGTTCCATGGAAATGGGACAGATAACCCTGAACAGTACTGGTTTTTATGTGAAGTGGTTTGGACCATGAAGCAGATCACTGATGATAATGCTAAGAAAGGACAGCTAGTGACAACTCTGCGAGGTCGCGCATTAGATTGGTTTATGAAGTTTGTTCTAGTCCCTACAAGAGCTCCGGAGAAGACACTGGATGATATCAAGAATGGATTGATCGCAGAATTCAAGAAACCCAAGTCAGAAGCACAATACATTACAGAGCTGAAAGAGATTAAGCAGTATCCCAATGAAATGGTGTGGGACTTTTCCCAGCGATTCAAGACGCTGATGGCAAGGGTTAGTTTTGATATGAGAACTGTCCAACATAAATAATGGTTCATTGCGGCACTGCTTCCGCACATTCGACTACCGTTGATGCAACATAACATTACAACACCCAGCGAAGCTCTGGAGATTGCAATGCAGTTGGAAGTGTCTCCAATTGGTGAAAATGTAGCTGGGATGTCGCAGATTCAGACACAGTTGGCTATCCTAACCATACTGCTACAAGATCTTAAGGGAAAGGAGTAGCGTGAAGAAGTATGGTGTACGCGATGTCAAGGAGAAGGGCATACTAAGGATAATTTCCTGGACTTCCGTAATTATCTGGTTTCAGGAGCACCAAATCCATTGAATGGAAATGGCATGCCATGGTGTCGCATTTGTTAGGTATATGGGCACCGCCATGAGGAATGTCCATATATGCAGAAGATGGTCACAAACCGATGAATCTGTATTGTACGTTCTGTAAATCTGTGGGACATCACGACAAAGATTGTCGGGCATATGGGTTGCTTCATGAGAGAACGTACGACGCATTCTATGTGAAGGACGACCAGTGTGCCATACAACAACCCCAACCGCAGCCGCAGGTAGCCCAGCCGCTACCTCAACTGCAGGTACAGTTTGTACCGTAGCAGCAACCACAGTAGTTTATGCCGCAATATGCTTCGATGCAAATGGCTCCACAGTAGCCACAGTACGTTCAGCAACCGCAGTATGCGCAACAAGGCCAAGGCATGCAACCAAATCCGATGCAGCAACAGTAAAATAAACCACAATACCAACAGTAGGGCGGATTCTAGGGCGGACGCGACGGAGGATTTGGTCGTAGAGGAGGACGAGGAGGTCGCGAACCTGTTCAGTGTTATCACTGTGCGGTATGGGGGCACTATCAACGAGATTGCCCACTATTGCAGGTGTAGTGTACATTTTGCTTTGTTACAGATCATACAGTGGAGAACTGCCCACAGTTGATTGCACAATGGCAGGAAGGAAACATTCCACAATTGCAGAATCAAAATCAGGCACAGCCGCCAGTACAGAATCAGGTGTAGCAACCGACGCAAAACCAGAATCAACACCCGAACCAGAATGCTAATCAGAATGTGAACCAACCTGGGAATCCACCACTGAACTATAATCAGGGTGCGAGTGTTGCAACAATTTTGGCGGAGCCAAGGCCACAAGATGCGGCTGTCGCGGTTATCACTCGTGGAGGTGTAGTGACTAGAGGGGATAGATCACAACCGCTCATTTGGTTGGCAGGGAAAAAGAAGGTGTCATTTGATATTGATTCTGAGCACAATACATTCTTGCAGGCACGTCGTGCGATGGACTAGGATCAGTGTAAAGCTATTATGTACGACATGCCCCTGTTTTTTATGCTACCTCAGAGGCAGGTCCGTCAGTGCCGTCTGGAACCTTGCAGAAATTTTTCGAGAGCTGCTTATTGTTGGCCAAGGATCCTACTACTCTAGCTGAGATCGAGGGGTTGTTGCAACGACCGACTAGGGGATGGAAAGAAACTGCGGGAAACTCCTTATAGCGACGGAAGACCGGTAAGGATATGTGCATGAACATACAAATTAGGGACTATGACATTGATTCGGTTATTCTGGATCTTGGTTTGGATGTCAACATCTTCACCAAGCAGGCATGGAAGAAAATGGGGAGCCCCCCATTGAGCTGGTCTCTTGTACAGCTCCGGCTAGCTAATCATGCCAAGGTGACACTGATTGGGAGAGTTCCACGTCCGGTGGTGGAAATTGAGGGCATGAAGACCCATGCTGACTTTGACATCATCGAAGTGGTTGAAGGAGGAAGCTATTATCCTGTGTTGATGGGGATTGGATGGGCTAACGACAGTGGAGCGGTAATTAACATTAAGCGGCGGATGATGACTTTCAAAAATCGTGATCTTAGAGTCATAGCCCCATTGGATCTGGCTGAAGGATGCAGATACATTGAGCCAGTGAAGGACGAAGATCCCATTGGATGGGACCATGCATTCAATATTTCCGAAGATTACATTCATCCGACTACCAACGGTGAGCTGGGATGGCGCAGTGACAGCTCTACGTCTTCCGACTCTGATGACGCGTTAGAACATTTGCAGAACCGCTTGCATGAGGTGTTGCTCCACAAGTGTGGGTTAGTCACGCACTCATTATGACGCGTTGCAACTGAACCACAATGACTGCTGGCATTGGAGGAAGCACTGAAGGCTGCTCCAGCATGCTACTGGGAGACACAAAAGAAGTCAATCGACGGATGGCCGCAATGTCGGATATTGATGACGGTTCGCCTTGGTGATACCGAGGTTTATCATACAGGGAAATATGATGGTCAGCATAACCCTGGAAGTCATTTGATGGAGTTTCATACATTATGGGCATCGCAACCAAGAGATGAGTGGGTCCATGCATTTATCCATACTTTGGATGAAATGTCGCGATCATGGTATACTGCAGCAGAATTGTGGGGAGAAATCACTACTTGGTTGGAGTTGACAGTTTGCTTTACTCATACATTCAGTTTTGTCAATCCCAACCTGGATGTTCATAATGCTCTGCAGATCATTCGCGATGTGATTCTGAAGGTTGTTCCAGTGGCATATCCTGCAAATCCGCATACGCACTACCAAATGCAATCCATGATGGAATGTTACAATATCACTGGTGGGCCTGAAGACGGTGACGATCCGCGTAATGTCAATATTCCAGAGTCTGAAGGAAGTCACGATGTGGTACCACCTGATGTGCCAAGTGACCCAATCAGTCATCCCTTGAAGCTTCGTAAGATCATTATTGGGACGGAGACCACTCCCAAGTTCGCGAATGTTGGATATTATTGGGATGATGAGATGATGGGAAAGGTCACTGACTTGTTGCATGAATTTCAAGACCTATTTCCTATGAAGTTCTCTGAAATGAAAGGTATTTTGGGTGATTTAGGGGAGATGAAGATCCCATTAAAACCATACGCTAAACCAATTAGGCAGCGGCCCTACAATATGAATCTGCACCATAAGGAGAGGGTCAAGGTAGAACTTGATCACATGTTGGATGCTAGTATCATCGAGCCGGTTGAAGAGTCAGAATGGATCAGTCCGATGGTGGTGCAGGACAAGAAGACTGGCGAGGTGCGCATTTGTGTCGATTTGCGGAAGTTGAATGACGCCTATTTGCATGATCCATTTCCGACCCTGTTTACTGATGAGGTACTTGAAGGAGTGGGCGGTTAGGAGATGTATTCTTTCACGGACGGTTTCTCGGGCTATCATCAGATCCGCATTGCGAAGGAAGACCGCCACAATACTAATTTTGTGACAGAATGGGGTTGTTTTCAGTACATAGTAATGCTGTTTGGGTTGAAGAATGCCCCTGCGATATTTTCATGGGCTGTATTTGCTGCATTCAAGGATTTTATTAAGAAGTTTTTGCAGGTATACATGGACGACTATACGGTTTATTTTTTGGTCCGCAATCATCTGGAAAACCTGCGATTGATGTTAGAGCACTGTCGACATCAGATATCGCTGAACTTAAAGAAGTGTATCTTTTGTGCACCATTTGGCATACTCCTGGGTCACATCGTGTGCAAGCAAGGATTGTTAGTCAATCCAGCAAAGATTGCACTCATTCTAAGCTTAACCCCGCTGACTAATGTTAAGCAACTGCGCGCGACATTGGGCCATACTGGGTATTATCGAAAGTTCATCAAGGGTTATGAAGCGATCACCGACCCTATGGAAAAGTTATTGAAGAAAGATGCGGTATTTCAGTGGAGCCCTAAATGTCAAGATAGTTTTGATACGCTAAAGGCCAAGATGGATTTGGCGTCGATACTGGTATTTCCAGATTGGAGTAAGGAATTTCATGTCCATGTGGATGCATCATCGATCGCGCTGGGAGTGGTGCTTTCCCAGCTAGGTGAGGGGGATCTAGATCACCCCATTGCTTTCACATGTCGGAAGTTGTCATCAGCCGAAAAAAACTATACTACTACGGAGAGGGAAGGCATGGCGATGGTGTATGCACTACAGAAGTTTCGACATTTCTTATTAGGAGGACACTTTAAGATGTTCATCGACCATTCTGCATTGAAATACCTGGTCAATAACCTTGTGTTGGGGGGGAAGATATGTCAATGACTACTTCTTTTTCAGGAATTTGATTTTGAAGTGATTGTGAAGCCAGGACGGTTGAATGCTGGCCCTGATCATCTGTCATGGATTAAAACAGGCGAGGAGCTAACTAACATTGAAGACGAGTTGCCTGATGCGCAAATATTTAAGGTTGAAGTAGCCGATGGCTACTTTGAAGACATTATTCAGTTTTTGGAGACAGGTACCGCGCCAGAAGAGTTCACCACTAATCAGAAGAAGCAGTTGGTAATCAAGGCTGTAGATTTCCATCTCATTCCAGGCGAGTTATACAAATTGGGCGCAGATGAGATATTGTGTTGTTGTGTTTTACCTCATGAGCAGGGGTGGATCTTGGTAGAAGTGCATGCAGGAGTGGCTGGAGGGAACTATGGCGGTCATGCAACTGCCTAGAAGGTACTTCGTGTGGGGCTCTGGTGGCCCACGCTGCACAATGATGCGATAGACTATGAGCAGTCCTGTGACGTTTGTCGGTGAACCGGAAAGCCATCCAGGAGGGATGAGATGCCACTGATGCCTCAACTAACATTGTAGCCATTTTACAAATGGGCAGTGGATTTCATGGGACCAATCAACCCACCTGGGAAGCACACTGGTGCAAGATACATCATCACAGCGACATATTATTTGACAAGATGGGCGAAAGCTGCACCAGTCATGGATTATTCTTCTGCCACGGCTGCGCGGTTTTTGTTCGACAACATTGTCACTCGATTTGGCTACCACAAGATATTGTTGAGTGACCAAGGCAACCACTTTCTCAATCGCACCATTAGCGCATTGACGGAGGAACTGTAGATACAACACAAGAAGAGCACGCCGTATCATCCGTAGGCCAATGGCATAGTGGAAGCTTTCAATAAAATATTGGAACATGCGCTGACAAAGGTGTGCAATGCTAACCGCGATGCCTGGGATCTGAAAATCCCAGCAGTTTTGTGGGCGTATCGCACCACGTGTAAAAGGTTGACGGGACAGACACCCTTCAAGCTGGTGTATGGACAAGAAATGATTATTCCTATGGAGTACATCATTTTGAGTCTGCACATAGAGGCAACGACAAGTATGGATGCTGCAGCGGCATTGGAAGAACGTCTAGCGCAGTTAGTGCAAATGGAAGAAGATCGCTTTATCGCATGATTCCATCAAAGTGTGGAGAAGGATTTCCAGAAGGCTTGGCATGATTGCCACATAGAAAACAAACAAGTTCAGTAGGGTGACTTGGTGTTGTTGTATGACAGTAAGTTTTTGAAACACCCAGGAAAATTGGAGATGCATTGGCTTGGTCCATATCGCATTAGTAACATCACTTCAGGAGGCACAGTATAGTTTCACCAATTGGATGGAGTGATGCTCCCAAAGTTGATTAATGGCAGTAGGTTGAAGCCCTAGTTGTCGGACTTGGAGCAGCGCGATGCCCGAGTCGCATCGAAAGAAAAAATAATAATAATAATTTTCAAGTGGCAGGGTGGCGCACCGACAGGAACAGAATGTGCAAGCAGGGAGGCTTGTGCCACAAGTTAGGAGTGGTCCGCGACAGTGGCAGGGTCGTGACTGGGTCAAATCAGCAAAAAATACCAAAAGTTAAGACAGATAATTAACGGCGCTCGATCGAATGATGAGCATTAATGGAGGATCTGGTCGATCGGTTGATAGGATCGAAGACGGATTTGGGCCATTAATACATAATTTAGTCTGAGTTAATGCGGGATTTAGTGATGATTACGGAGGATCGGGTTGGATGCTATAAGAACAGGTCGAGGTTGGTCGGAAGGAACCAAGAGAATTCAGTTGCTAAGTGTGCACGATTGTGCAGTGTTGCAGAGTGTCGTTGCTGACGGTGGAGAGAATTTGTGAGTTGGGAAAGGTTCAATTGAACTTGAGGGGTACGGTTGTTGTGCACTGAGTTAGGATTGTGAGTGGCGTTGCGCCATCCCTTGAAGTTTCGGGGAGTTGAGTTAGGTATGCCAAGGGAGCTAGAGACGGTTGAAATCTCTAGCGAAGTAGAATCTCCCCTCCTTCCTGTTGTTGTTGAGGAAGAGGTAGATCTTGAGGAGCAAGTTTCCAACATGCCAGTTGGAGCGTCAGTGATAATTAAGAAGCGTCGGGGAAGTCAGTATTCTGTGTCCCCGCAGAGCAAGCGCCAGCTTCGATCATCCGCTGCAGTGGTGGGGGAGGTTCGAGTGCAGGTGGGACAGTCTAGTCGAAGAATTGACAAGTCCACTGCATGGGAGGGATTATCTGCTGTCAACATCCCTGGGTATGTTCTCCCTAGTTGGATGGGTGCACCACCTCGCGAGGTGAACAAAAATCAGTAGTATCCATTGAGGCTTCCAGCGCTCCCTGTTGGAATGGAGTGCTCTATATTGTGCTAGCGTTGATGCACTTGAAGTATGATGATCATGATATGGTGGCCTATCCAGAAATTTCCTTGGACCCCTATGTGCCAGAGTCACAAATCACTGGGATTTCGATTCCGCAAGACTGGGCATGAGGGTTGAACCAGGATGGCTTGTTGGGCCTCATTAACATGCCGCATTTCATGCGATTGATGTGTTGATGCCTCGGAGATCGCAACATCAATCAAAAAGGGATCCTTCCCGGTAGACTATCCCAATTAGATTGTCCACCATTTGGTATGGGGAATCCGTCTGGTTAGCGGTTTCGGCAACCATAGGTTTGGAGATTTGCTCCAATTATACTGGTTATGGCCCGATCCACCGTTCTTTTGATTTTATGTTTTAGAATGATATGCAAGTGCCTAGACTATTTTAATCTAAATGCGGAACTGGAAAACAAATCTGTATCTAAAACTGAAATAAATCTAAACTATCCCTTAAAGATAGATCCACAGCAGACGTGGGAGATATTAGAAGATAGCTTCTAATACAGATATAACATATTCTATTACTCATGAAAGAGAAAATTCATTTGCACAGAGAGAAGTAAGATCATTTAATACAAAGAAATAATTCAAGACAGTAAAGAAAGATCTCACAGTAAAGTATAGAAGTCACAGGAATAATCCAACATGCATCCAATCTCCATTCTCATGCAAAAGACGTCCTCTCCAGGCTCTTATTAGGTAGATTTTATTTTCTTGAAACAAGTGCAAGGTAGCTCGTACAAGTTCAGAAAATTATTTCCCTCTCCAAAGTCCTTAACACTGTTTCCTAAACTTCTATTTATAATATTACAAAATTCCCTTTGGGCTGCCACCTGGCTCTTTACACTTGTCTCCTACAGACTTTTCCCTTTTAATAAACAAAAATTGTGACCCTTTTAAAAAACAGAAAATTCCCCAAAAAGAAAAGGACAGCTGTCCAATGGCTCTACGCTTTAGACATATGAAGGCCAACAAAAATAGGAATCAACGCCTTAGGATCAGCGTGTTCACTCTTGGGAAGGCGCTCCAGCTGGGAGAGAAGCACTCGGGCTAGCTATTACTGCTGTTGCTGCTGGGAGAGAAGCACTCGGGCTAGCTGTTACTGCTGCTGCTGCTGGGAGAGAAGCACTCGGGCTGGCTGTTACTTCTGCTGCTGCTGCTGCTTTCTTTTCCTCTTCTGCAATGTAACTGAACCAAACACTAGTGTCTCTGATAACTACATTTGTTGTGGAAGGGAGCAAGATTTTCTGGGAAGTCACATCTTTACCAAGCTCTACTCCAATACCCTGAATTTCCACAACTGCTGCTTGGTGGATTTCTTTAAGCAAATGGTTGTGTATTGATGACATCCCAATATAATGATGGAGATCATCAATGGCTAAGACATCAATCTTCTTTACATATTCTGTTGGATATCCAGTTCCTCCTTCAAGTTAGACAAACGTTGCTCTTTGCTCGGGAACTCATCAAGGGACTGAGGGAAACTCAACTTGCACTTATCATGCACTTCATGGATTTTTTGATAAAGACTGTTACTTTTATCCATTGTCCCTTGGATCTTAGCCATTAGCTTAAGGCTACAGTTCCTGCAAAATTCCAAAAGGGCTATGTCTTCATTAAAACCGTCTACAGATTTGAATGGGAGATGCTTGGGGAAGTCAACCTTTCCTTCTCTCCATTCTATCTGGCTCAGGATGTTTGCCTTAACCCGAGTATATTTACCCTTAAGCCTATTGGCCTCTACATTAAATTCTTTTAATATAACCACCATGGCTTTGAGCTTGCACACTTCCTCAGAAATCAGCTCTTGAGTGTCATGAATTTGTTTTAGGATGCTACATGACAGCTCATGGAAAGGAGACATATCTATCGCTCTGCTCTCTGCCTGCTCTAATTGCTCAACCAATACCTGCTTATCTGCTTCTTGATGGGACACTCTAGCTTCTGCATCGTTCTTTTCTGCTTCTAAAACCATCATCTGGACCGCCAGGTGCTCTTTTTCTTCTTCTAAAAGGTTATACTTGTCTGACAATTCCTTATGCTCAACAGACAGGAGACTATACCTATTCACTACGAGATCCCTGTAAGCCTGCTCATTAGCCACAGTATGTTGTAACATGCGAGCTCTCCTCTTTGTCGACTCAACTTCTCTAACTATATCGGCCACATTGTCCTGCGTTGCTTTTGTTGCTTCTACAACGGCGGATGCCATAGCTAAGGGAGCCTTATTTGTATTTTGCATTACTATGGTCTCCCGCCGGGTAACAATATCTTCTTGGAAGAGTCTCTTTATCCTCTCTTCCAATTTTAGGACCACTTCCTTTCTCTTCTTATCATACACAAATTCATCCATCGAGACACCATATGCTCTTCTGATGGAGTGTAAGGGACGATTGGGAGATCTATTATATTTATTTATGCTTCTGCAGGTGGGGTCTGGACTACTTGAGCTGAATCTGTTCCCACATTTTGGGTACCAGAGACACCTACTTGCGCTGTGTCTACCTCCACATTTTGGGTGCCAGAGACACCTGCTTGAGATATGTCTATCTCCATATCCTGGGTGTCGGAGCCACCTGCCTGGGCATCTTCAACTGTCTTGAGTTCTTCTTCCGTCTTTTGCCCCACTTCAGCTTGTTGCCTTCTCTCTTCTTCTTCATTTTGCCGTTGATTTTCATTTTCTTCCATCTGCTTTGAATCTTCAGCTTCTCTCTGCAGCCTTTGATTTTCTGCTTCTTGCTGCAATCTTTCATTTTCTGCTTCTTGCTGCAATCTTGCCACTTCAGCTTCTTGCTGTAATCTTGCAACTTCAGCCTCTTGCTGCAACCTTGCTTCCTCTTTTAACCTTTGCTCTTCTTGGGCTCGGGCATCAGCTACTTCTCTCTCTTTCTGTAGGTTGGATTTTCGGGCTAAGGTAGAGCTAGATCTTGCTCCACTGCCTTGGCGACAAATCTACAGCTCAGTCATGTTACTGATGCCTCTGAATGCCTCTTCCTTGGCATCATAATAATGAGCGTATTCAAAATGAGCATAAATTTCTTTGCAATGCTCGGCAACTTTCCCCCGCCTATCATTTCTGTAGAAAATTACTTCACCGAAGTGGAAAGCTTTCAGTTCTTGAACAAATTCCTCAGCTGATGTAACCCCTGAGAACTTGTAGGCTCCTATGCAGAAGGGTAAAGGAGGGAAAGAAGCCGTATGTTTCTTGTTAAGCGCTGCTCCGATTCCATCAAGGAAAATTTGTCTCACTGCTTCCTTGAGGACTACATATCCAGTAGCATACTTTGGAAAAATGTATGGTGCTTTGGTCCCTCCAAACATCTTGATGTAGGTGCCCTGCTCTGAGAAATAAAAATCTCCATAGTTTTCCAGGATCTCCATGGCATTTTCTGACAGACAGTTGGGTTCTTCCTTGAATATCTGCTCATATAGAGGCATGATGAACTCCTCGCAGATGAGCTTATAGCTAGCTCTGTAATTTTGAGCCCACATTATCTTGTAAGCGGTGTAGATCGGGGTGTTGGCTTTATCCCATGTGCAACCTAAGCTGGGAAAAGATAGCTTGGCCAAAACACAGTCAATGAGATAGGAAGACATGTAAAATTCTGACCTTTTTAAGGCCAGACCTTCTCTTGCAGCAGCCACTGTGGATGCCAAACTGTCCGAAAGGATAGTAGCCCAGTCAAACACAGTCCCTTTGAATGCTACGAAGTGTATGATGGGAGCCCACTGTATCCTGTATACAGTGCCATCGGGCATGCCGAAAATTCTGCATAGCATCAGGGCGATTAACCTAAAAGGAGGTCTTAGGTTCTGAACATCATATTCATCATTACCTCTCTTTCTTAAGTGCTTGCCTGCGACCAATAATTTTTTGGCCATCTCAATATTGTTCATCTGGCCCAACCATTCATCACTCAGAGCTTGCTAGGGACATGAGAATTTATACGCTGCAGCAATATATGCTGGGTGGAATGAGGTGATGGCCTCTCCCCTGCTATCATGTAATACTCTTGTCTCTGCGTTAGCATGTTCCAGTATCCACCCGATCACTTCAGAACATGGGAACAATTCAGGGAGGGTAGAATCCCTAGCTATGCCGTAAGTTCTGATGTTACGGTAGATATTTTCTTCTTCCAATAATGCATTTGGGATATCCTGGTCCCTAATCATCCTGTAAATATCACCCCAATGGACTTCGGGAGGAATGCCGGTGCTACACTTAGTATCTTGGAACATAGTTTCAGTCCTAAGTGGTACTAGCTCTGGTTCCATCACTTTAGCTTTCTTTCTACCACCTTTTGGCATCCTGGCTTATCCCTGCTAGCAACCAAATACAAGTCATTATAAAAATGTGCAACCTGTTATGAGATTTTAACAAAGAGAAGGACCAATACAAAATGCTAATGAGAGATATAGACAAATTATGAAGCTGCATGTTGGGGAAGCAAAATAAACCACTCCAAACAAGAAATATAGTTCTGAGACTTGATTATCTTAAGGCGACGAAGTTTGGAATGTTTCCGACAGGATAAGCATACGACATGGAAACAACCTGCTTCCCATCTAGCCCTAGGAGAGAGGGTATCCTTCATCGTTGCACCTCTAATGGTCAATGGCGGGTGAGCTTGGATTGAAACAATCTTATGGCGAAACAAGGGACCGCTTTCCACATTTATCAAAAGGTGAGGGGTTCATCCAACCACTACTGTTATTAATAATATTTACGAGACGTTGTGTGGCCGGCTCAAATTTTGAATGAGGGTGACGATGCCTAGAATGTGGCCGGTGAAAAACTCGGGTGGTCATAGTTACGGATTTTAGCTGGTAGGAACAAGAACCCAAAGGGGCCTCGGCGGCCTTAAAAACAAAAATAACGACATATGCAACCAATGTCTATCGGCCACGTTATGGATGGGAAAAATCCCAAGGGTAACTTGACGTGGAGATGAGACAAAAATAGTGGTTAAAAACCTACCTGGCAACGAGATAGTGGCTGAGTGAGGTGGACGCGGTCGTGGACGAGCTGAGCTGGAGCAGTCCGGTGCGGTCTTCTCAACGGTGTTTGTTTGAATGAAAACTAACAATGTGATCAACCAAACCTCCACCATCCTTTGTAAAAAGGCTAGACACGTGCGGCATTAAAACGGTTGGTGGTGCCATTAAACGGGGTTTTAATTTTTGTACAACGCGGTCATTTCAAGCCGTCTTGGCATTTGTGCACGACCGTCACTTGCGGGGCGGACTTACGAGTTTCACCCGCAATTGCGGAACATTATGGCGAACTGCCTCGGCATTTCGGAAGAGATTGGCGAATCCTTCCGAAATGCAACCTTTGGAAACTTGTCGCGAGTGGTTTCGCTGAGTCGTCCCGCAGTTTCGAGAGAATAATGGGTTTCTTTCCACAATTTTGATGGAGATACGCCAATTGCTTCCGCAATTGCGGAACAATTTCACGAAGGTTTCCGCCATTTCGGAAGGTTTTCCTGAATGGTTCCCAGGAAAAGAACTCGAACGCTTCCGCAGTTTCGGAAGGGAAACCTAAAAGGTTCCGCCGTTTCGGAAAGGATTAGCGAATGGCTCCCACAACTTCGAGGGGCTTTCTTGAATTCTTCCTCCATTTCAAGAGGGATTTATGAAATGGTTCCGCAACTTGAATAAAAGTCTAAGTCTTTCCGCTGGGTTTCAGGAGAATAACGTGAATGCTTCCGCCGTTTCGGAAGGCTTTCGCAAATAGCTTCCGCCGTTTCGAGAGGCTTTCCCAAATAGCTTCCGCAGTTTCAAGAAATAATTTCTAAGTCTTTCCGCGGAGTTTCGGGAGGCTTATGCGAATGGCTCCCGCAGTTTCTGAAGGGAAACCTAAAAGGTTCCGCCGTTTCGAGAGGAAAACTCTCCGGGATTTCGGGAGACAAACTTGAATACTTCCGCAGTTTCGGGAGGCTTTCTCAAATGGTTCCGCAACTTCAGGAGAATTTCATGAATTTTATCCTTAGAAGAAAACTTGAAATTTTCAAAGCAGGATCTTCAGTTGAAAACAAAGTAAAAAAGGAGAATTAACCTCTTAAGGCAGTCTTTCTAGAAAAAATAAAAGGAGGGGCCCCAATATGTACAAAAATTTTGGGGGGGATGTTGCTGCAACAACATGATGGATGTTAACGCTTGCATGAAGCAGCTACTGGCCTGCTTCCACGGCGGTTTAGTGTGGCTGGACAGAGAGATTCTGGTCACTGTCGATATGATTGCGAGCATTACCGGGTTGCCCAAAGATGGGGTAGACCCGTCACAATACTTCCGAGGGAAGGAGAACGATAAAAAGAGGGCGAAGAAGTTGGTTGAACGCTATTTCTTGGAATGGGATGACCGTGGTTATTGCACCAGCAATATCAATGATAAGGCGGTTCTCACTAGCGCAAAGATATTATCCTGCAAAGTGGTCCGGGGCGGTTGACCTAGTTAGTGCAATTCTGGGATCGTGGCATGTGCAGAGCAATGCACGGAAGGCGTAAAGATGAATTGGTCCTAGTTTTTGCTGAACCAGTTGGCGTAGGATGTCGTCATTGTCCAAGCTAGGAAGGGCTCCTTCACGTATAGTTGGATTTTAATTTTGATCTCCCTTGTTTCCTGGAAGGAGCCCAACACTTACCAAGGTATGGAGGTTGCGGCCATGAAAGAGCGTCCGCGTGCGCGATATCAAAAATTGTGGTGGGTACATGAGAAAGAGCGACTTCGGTATTGTGCATTGCATTTTTGGTTTTATTGGGAGATGCTCTATGATGCAGCAACACAGGTGCCTCGGTTATCTGAGGAAACCACGGAAAAGTATAACCCTATTATGGTGTTTGTGATTCGGTCGCATGCTATTTATGTGCAAGCTAGACGTGACCCAGGCAAGCAGTGGTTGTTGACCCCTTATAAGGTGATGACAAAAGTGCTGGAAGCTATTGTGAACGATTGGCTGCCGGAATGGCGCGAACTCGTGGGGTTGGCAGAGATTGAGGCTGGAGCATTGGCGACAGGCCCAGACGATCGACTATCGGCGCAGGACCAGTTGAGTCACCATGAATCAGACCAAGAATCGACAAGGACACCAACAGATGGTAAAATTGACCGTGACATTGAGGAGGGCAGGAGGAAGGCACGCCATGAGCATGGTACGATCAATGGGGCATCGTCGGCCATGGAAAATCAGTTGGGATGCTTCATTCATGCGGTTACTCAGGAAACCAATATGTTTGCTCGGGCCATGACGGAAAATGCGGATGAAGGCTTCCATGCGGTCACCGCCTGCTTGGATGCCTTACGCAATATCATCTTGAAGAAGGCACTCGAGGGCGTAGTGGTACAGGCCATCGACGCAATAGGCACTGAGCCGCGGGTCCGAAATTTTCAAATTCCACCGACTACCATTGCGCTCGATGATGTAGCTCTCAGGACAATGCTGCATCAGTTTGAAGATTTGACAGTGAACATCAATGCCCTGTCCTCACCAACGTTGGTGTGCATACAAGCGGTTTCGATCCAGGAACTGGTGGATTGAGAAAGTGACGTACGGAGTCAGCTAGTGCAATCGCAGGAGGCGGATGCAGCATTCTGCAAGGAAGTTGAGGATCTCAAAGGGAAGGCCACGAAAGCACGAGAATTGGTTGATGAGCTGAAGGAGACGATGGAGAGCCTCCGAGCCGAGAAGGCTATTGATATCACGAAGCTGAAGAAGGAACAGGATTGGCTGACAATGGAAAAAACGGCCTTGTGGACAAGTCAAGCGTGGTTGGAGGAAGCCATCAATGAATCCTGTCACCACGTCTTCGAGCTGATAGCAGAGTTAGACCCGGTCAAGCGAGCCCAGAAGCTGGGAACTGTTATTGCCCAGTTGCGGGAGGACAATTATGTCTTAACCCATGCCCTAAAGCCTGTCACACCGCCGGCGGTAGTCGCAGAATGGAAGAGTTCCATTGAAGAACTGACGACTCAGCTGGTCGAGTTAGAGTAGGAGGCGACAAGGATCACTGCGGAGACTGCGTTGTTCTAGGGCAACATCGTCCATGATGATCCGCTCGAACAGTTGACCAAGTAATGGCGCGAGGTAGAAGAATAGCTGGTTACACTGAAGACCTCCCTGCACACCATGCCACCGGTGGCAAAGGTCTCTAAAAAGGAGGATATTAGGGACTTGCAACAACGATTTGCCAAAGCAGAAGAATGGCAGAAGTAGCACTCTGCACAGTTGGACAAGTTTCAGGAAATTGGTGCTGAGCTCAATGCCGCCGTTGCTTCTGCACTTCAGGTAGTGCAGGAAGTGAAGCAGAGAGTTGACACAGACCTGTGTGACCACCCTCTGGCAACAAACCTCGATGACAGTAAGGAAATTGCTGCAATAGTCCTGCAGCAGGTCAGCGAAATTCGGCAGCAGTACAAAGACTTCAGAGTCAAGACCAGTGAGTACACCATGTCCTGTTGACATGGCTCGAGGGTGAACCACAAGATTATGTTGGGGGCCTGTTGGTAGGCGGTTTGGTAAGTGAGCATCGCAACATCACGGATGCTGTGACAAGTCAAAAGATATCACGGAAGGTAGAAAGCTGGGTGCAGAGGATAATATTTTATGTATTTTTGAGTCAGTTGGACCGCAGCATGCGAGTTTTGGGTCATTTGGACCGTATGTATGTAATTTTGGGTCAATTGTACCACAGTATGCGGGTTTTTGGGTCATTTGGACCGTGTCAGTTAGATTTTGGGTCATTTGCTCAAAGCGTCAGTTAGGAAGTTGTTATTAAGTGGACAAGCAATGTAAAGATGGAAGCCTATATAAAGTCATAAAGCTGTATGTGTTGAATAATCATAGGAGAAGGGAATTGAGATATGATCTTTGGAGATGTGTGTCTGTAATTTGAGATCAAGAGTTATCTGTGAGATCTGTGTTTTGTGGAGATATTGTATCTGGGTTTTGCAGAGTTAATATGACATGACAAAGCTGTTTTGCAAAATCCCTTTGTATCTTCTGTTCTCTTATGGTAATGTAGGTTGCAATATATGAATGATGTTATGTTTTCTTGTTGCAATTAATGCTTTACTGTTGTATTTGTTGTGATGAATATTTCTACTGAATGATGCTATGAATATAAATTATGTCTGAGTGAAATAAATAGATCTACTTTTGAATTGTCGCAATAAGTTTAAGTGATTGAGCCGCAACATCCTCCTTCATTCGGCAAAAACATGGTTTTGTCGACTCGCCCTTGAACATCTCGGGTGATACCTCATCTACTCCGCAGGCATTGTTGGAAGGGGTAAAACCTGTCTGGTCCAGTGCTCAGGGAGATCATAGTGGGTTGGATGTCGACAGTGAGTGGAACCCCTCTCGACTAGGTTTGAGTCAACACTTCTTGTAATTAATCACCAACTGGTTTCTTGGAACTACACAGAATTTGAAATCTTAACAACTCTTAACAATATGTGGCTTCCAAGTTTAAAATTCATGGCCTTCCAAGTTTAAAATTCGTGGCCTTCCCCTATCTTCAACTCTCATCATGAATTTGACAAAGGTTATCATGCAACAAACAGATCCTTAGTGGTATTCAGTCATCAATAAAACAGATGTGCCAATAGCTTCTATGAAGTCACCACGAACTTCCATGATTTCGGATTCTAGTAGCGCCTTAGTGTATACAGTTTAGTAACTACACTACAGGAATGTCTCCAATGAATATTTTGCAAAAGAAACTCAACATAGAGGTTAAATTTTAATTATAGGGGTTAGGGAAAACTTTAAATAAGTATTCTGAAGACTATAAAATGAAATGAAATACTATAACATACTTTCATGAATCTCCATGTCCTTATTATAAGTAATATTATAGGCTTATGAACCTACAATGTGTAGGTCTAGAACCCAATCATGGGAAACTTAATAGGTCTATGAACCTACAATGTATTGGATGCATATCCCTAGATATAGAAACTTGGTGCAACATAGGAATTAATAATCGAATGTTGAAATTGAGGAATAGTGTAATGTCAAAGTATTTTATAATTCATTAAGTGGAAGGATTTTCCCTCTAAAGATGTTACACAGGAAAGACTTGAAGTACTACTACAAAATCCAACACTACAAATGCTTTGCATCAAAGCAATTCAATGAAGAAAGTTTGTTAGGATGTCTGAGAATTATCATCCATACAATTCTTAAGGTAGGTTTCCTTATCCTATTGCATAGTAATGTAAGATTCTGCGATAGTTTGGTTCTTGTTGCAAAACTATAGTTATTGTTAGCTAGATGTTCACCCTTGAAGTTCATTGTGATAAATGTTGTTATATTTTTACTATTGCTGACTATATTATTTTACTTGTACTTGCCCAATTTATTGTTGTGGTGATTTGATTTCTAATTTTCATGTAGCAAAGTTTGAATGAACTCATATCTAGTCAGGAATTGCCATTAATCTCAAGCAGAACCACATGCCTTGTTTCAAAGTCCATCAACTATTGTACAAATTGTTTTTCCCTTTGTTTAAGTGATGCATATTCATTGAACAATAATTATCATTGAAACGCACTAGTATCATATGGCAATACAACACAGGGTGTATAGTAGAGAGAGTTGTTCAAGAGTATAATTGAACATTAGTGCACGAAATCTTTGCTATTTTAACATAAACTATAGCCTTATATCAGTAGCCACTATGCAATCTACTAGGTAGGGTTAGGAAATGAAGCAAGGCACCTAGGCCAATGCAAGGAAAGTCTAGGATTCCTAGCATTCTTCAGTATGTCTACATATTTCTAGAGTTTGAAAACTAATACCATAGCTCATTTGACCTAGAACATAGCACGAAGGTTTGAGACAACAAAAGTGAAATGTTGTACAAGGGTTTCATATATAGAGTTACCATATTTAGTCTACCAAGCCATTTGACAAAGCCTATAGGGATCAAGTCCATTTGTTTTCTTATGTGGTGCAAGTATAGAGGTGCTCCTGTATTTGGTTCAGTAATGTAACTCTCACTGCAAGAAGCATACAATAACCCATACTTGTATTAATTTGTTCATAAAAATGTTGGTATTAAACACTTGGAATCCATGTAGTAGTTGCACCAACATTTAAGCCAATGAGTAAATGAAGGAAATAGCTTTTCCAAGTCAAAAGATTATTGGACCAGCCAAAACAAGTCCCTTGAAGAGACACAAGATGAAACAAGTCATTGCAAGAGTGGTCTTTTGACTACACCCAAAAACCCTTGGGATGGAAGAATATGCAAAATATGCAATGAAACCAATGTGAAGATTAAATCCACGCACTCTTGCAATGCATATTATTTACTGCAAAGAGAAAGACAACCAAGAACAACACACATTCCAACATTTAGTTCCACTAGATCACTTAATTGGTTTACAAAATTTTCCAACAGATATCATGGATCACCGAGTGACTGCTAAATTCATTTTATTATTGTTTGATAGAATGAATAGGTTGTCACTAGACTATAAATGGGGAAACAAATTATTTGTCAGAAATGATGTGAAGTGCCATATTTTTGGATGGTGTTAGTGGGATCGACAACCATCTTTCCCAACCAAAAATCCACATTAGCTTGGGCCATGATGAGACAACGATAATCCACCTGTAATAGGTTGCTTACAAGAATTTGACATCAACATAGTCTAGTGAAAAGCAAATTAAACTCTAAGCAACAAAAGGAAAATAATGCATAAACATTCATGGAAGATTGGAAGTTTAACTATGCTTAAAATTATTGAATTTGTTAGGATTGGAGTAGTTCAACTATGATGAAGGATGCATTTGATTGAGGAAGAGTATTGCAATACAATGTTTTTCTCCCTTGTCTCAAAATCCAGACGTGTCTTGGGAAGCATACCTAAATTATAAGATCGTAATACAGAGGTATCTTTCGCGGAGGAAGGAAACATTGAGGTAAGGCCATAGAGGAAGTCTGTTGTCCAAGCATTGTTGTAAGAAGCAGTCGCTCACAGGATTGTGGTTACCTAGGAAGGTTGTCCAGCATTCAGAGGTGTGAGAGAAATTGGAGAGTTCGTGATCGAGGTGAAAGAAATCACTCGAAGCTAAATCTTAGTGGATAAAACCTGAAAATTGCAGGCGAAGACTCAGGGACCGTCCGATCACGATGATCGACGGTTGCGATTGCATTTGGTTTTGGGATATATCCCAAATTTACCACGGAGTTTTGTATCTTGGCGTTTATAAGGCCAAGTCTGAGTAGTTCATTTCGACGCTCAGTGCAAAGGATTCTTGGTGGGGGCTCTGGGTGTTTGGACTCCACGAGAAGCTCACCAGCCCGGGACGACCTATCAGGCCCCCAATCCTTTTGGCAAACGTGGCATTGACATTGCATCGAGGTGGATGATGACTTGGCAGTAATGTGTCGTTGATGTGGACAATAACGTGGCATCAAGCTGCAACAAAACATGGATGATGATCATTTATATGTGGTAGATGTGGCAAAGGATTCAAATGCTGAAGCATTAGTGTTATAATTAGAACATGAAGACTTAGTACAAAGTCAAATGTTGAAGCGTTAGTGTTATAAGAACATGAAGACTTAGTACAAAATCCTAAAGCGTTAGTTTAAAAATAAAATATGAATAAAGGTGTTAATATCTTTTTTAAAACTACATGGAGTAAAAATTAAATAAAAATATATATAGTTAAAAAAGATTTTTAATGTAGAGTCATTTTTTTAAAGGGTCGCATTAGTTTTGGAAAGTTGTGTTACTTCAAAATACACATGAACTATATGGCATTTATTTTTGTCGTCGGATTCATCTCCATTTAACAAATGTATGTGAAATGGTAGGGCTCTAATCTCGTGGGCCTATGCAGACTCTAGTTGTTGGAGGGCATATAACATAACATCTCCATGTGCGTCGCAAAGAGACACCAAAACTTCAAACCCGAATTAGGAACTCACTTGGACCTTGTGCTCAAAATGGGGTCTTTGTTAGTTGAGTATCCTCCCTTGGGTACCCCAAATGTCACTAATCCATTAAAGCATGCTCTTTTAGGAACCTACTTGGTCAAATTGAGTGTTTTTTGTTCATTTTTTCAATCATGACTTGTTTAAACCTTATCACTCTTGTTTCGAGCGGTTCACACTTTCTTGCATAAGATTGTTCCTTGTTATTTTATTCTCATATCAATGATGAAAAATACAGAGAAAGATTGGATTACTATGGAGCATCATGAGCAATACTAATCATTTCCCCTTTAGCTTTCATTTAGTACCTTGACATCATCATCATCATCATCGTCATCTTCATCGTCATCATCATCATCATCATCACCATCATCATCGGCATCGTCATCTTCATCGTCATCATCATCATCACCATCATGATCATCATCTTCATCATCATCATCATCATTCATCATCATCATCATCATCATCATCATCATCATCATCATCATCATCATCGGCATCGTCATCTTCATCGTCATCATCATCATCACCATCATCATCACCATCATCATCGGCATCATCATCTTCATTGTCATCATCATCATCACCATCATCACCATCATCATCATCATCATCATCATCATCATCATCATTGACATTGTTGTCGCCATCACCACCACTATCATCAACATGATCATCATCATCGTCATCATCATCATCATCATCATCATCATCATCTTTATCATCCTCATCATCATCATCCTCATCATCATCATCATCATCATCTTTATCATCCTCATCATCATCATCCTCATCATCATCATCATCATCATCATCATCTTCTTCATCATCATCATCACCATCTTCATCATCCTCATCGTCAGCATAATCATCATCATAATGAATCCTCATCATCATCATTGTGTTACATAGTTCTTCCCCTTTCCTTATGATCAATTTATGGTTGAAATGGGATGTTTCAACGGGACCATGTTCTTAACCACTTGGTATTGCTAGGTGTTCCACATGAAAATAAAAATTGGGCATAATCTTGCTAAGCCACAAAAGAGTAAAAAGTGGAATTGTTGGGTTAGCATGGCCGGTTGATGTTGCTATATAACG
This sequence comes from Larix kaempferi, assembly GCA_027924585.1. Lineage (NCBI taxonomy): Eukaryota > Viridiplantae > Streptophyta > Pinopsida > Pinales > Pinaceae > Larix > Larix kaempferi. The sequence continues at coordinate 3,535,761 of BSBM01000103.1, forward strand.
TCTAAGAATGAAGTACATATAAACCCATCACCATCATCCATGGTCATATTAAAAAATAATATTGATACAGATTTTGAATTGATATTAGACATAATATCATGTTGATTAAGAACTCACACTAGTGACTACACATGTTGTACTGAAGGAACCTCCTAGGGTTTATGGAACATTTGAAGAAGAAATTAGTACTATTCGGTTTCAAGATGACCTTAAGAAAACTAAATGGATCCAACCGAAGATATTGTATTAAAAGAAAAAAATTTAAAGAGTAATGAGACAAAAGCTAGCGAGTGAATATAAGTGAGATTTTAAAAATGTTATCTAATATTTGCAATAAGAATAGGAGTAAGCATAAAATGTCCATCACACATATACAATAACCTTGGCACTAGGCATAAAACTATTAATTGCATGTAACCACAAGAGCCTTAAACTCATGAAACTTATTGAATACTTCATCATTGGTCTTCATAAAGTATATATAGGTCTTTATGGAGGGTGACATAGTGTTAAGCGATGCTTGAGGTAGGAGGGAGAGGGAGTGAACTCGAAGACCAAAGGAAGAGGAATCATTAATAAATGAAACATAATAAATATTACCAGTTAAAGAAGTCGATGACATGGGTAAACATACATTTTCATGAATCGTATCAAGAAATTACTATCTTGATCTATGCACACTACTTGGAAAAGCAATCTTTGTATGCTTTCCAAGTGCACAACCCTTGCACATACCTAGCTTATAGATCACAAAGTTTGGAAATCCTTGCACTATTTCCTTTGAGGGTGGAAGTGCTCCACAGTGCAAGAAACCAAATATCGTGTTCCAAATGTTCCAATAGTGCTACACTTTATTATGACGAATTACTTCTAATCAAACTCCACACACTTAAGAGGTGTCATATCTTAATATAAAACAAGATTATTAGTTAAACAAGGAACATACAAAACATCGTTCAACTCAAGAACAACACGTGATGGCATGTGGAAAGATCCAAATTCCATATTGGTAACTAGATATGTGGCATCATCGTGTAACTCTACTTGTATGCCAGCTTCTTTCTCTTTAAGTCTATTGAAATCCTTCTTATTGAATGTCACATGTTTGGATGATCCACTGTCCGACATATACCACCCTACACTAGAGATGGTGTTAGTGGAAAGACATGATAGCATGGAGAAGGTTGTCTCTAGCTTGGGTGCTAACTCATCCACTCTGAATGCTTTTCCATCCTTGCCAACTACTTTTGTTGCTTATTCTTTTCCTTCTTCCTAGGACATCGACACGCATAGTGGCCCATCTTGTGGCATGAATGATTTCACGTGACTCGAGTGGTTCTTCCCATGCCATGATAATTATGGACAAAAATATTAAATGAATGAAAGTGAGATTTCAAAGGTGGTTTAAGTTAAGTGTATAAAAGTAAATATGTTGTGCATTGAAGCATTTAAAGTTAGGGGTGTATGTTATGGGGCCTCTTATGCCTTAATCTCATCATACTTTTTTAACAAGACTAAGTTTAAGCATTAAACTATTAAGGGAATGTAAGTGAGATTTAAATTTTACTAAAGTGTACAAAAGTAATATGTAATGCAAACACGCATTTAAGGATTTGGATTTTATATGGTAATGTACATTAGGTTTACTAAATGAACCTCTTGGGAAGCATGTTGTTGTAAAAAAAATATTAAAAAAAAAATACAAAATAAACAAAAATATAAATTAAACCAATATCCCATTCCATTCTTGCTCCCGTCAGACATATGCCAGTCGCTCTCGCGCCTAATTGGTTTGGTCCTGAGTTGCCCCGCCTCTCGTCCTACTCAATGTAGCTAATTCAAGCTTCCCACTAGAGGCCTTGTCTCGTCCTGCTTATGGCCAAACCCTGCGTTGACGACCTCGTCGGATGCCAAACCCTGCTAGACCCCTGCAAAACCTGCCAAACTATTGTGTTCATCACGACCCCACCACCGGCTAGAAGGAGAGATTGGAGCTAGGAAGTCATAGGATATGAAACGCGCTCAATTGGAGAGAAAGTGACAGGACAGGCACGCCAGTTAATGGTATGCCCTAAATTTTATATATTGAATGGTATTTTATCCTGGGTAATGTGTATCCATAACAAAAGAAAAGAGGTTGAAAAATCTGTGCATGAGTTGTGAATTGCATACATTAGAATTTTTTTTATCTTTTTCATTTATTCAATTCGGAACCTGGAGTGCCATGTGCCATTTCCTCTAGATTGGCAGGTGATGACAGGCCCAAGACTAAGGCCTGTCCAGACTCGAGGATCTATCTTAGTGTGCCAAGTTATCAAACACTCTGCAGGCTTCTATTAGTTGACCAATCCTGCACCATCGAACTTCCTCCTACGCACACAGCGACCATCCATTCTTGGTCATGCTTTCTCTGCGGAAAACCCTATGGATAGCTACCAAAACTTGTCGGGTTCCTGTTCTTGAATCCTTCATTCATCTCTGCACACATGTGCTTAGATTCTGTCTGTAATTTCATGCGAAATCTCAGTAGATTTTTATTAGTTACTATGATTTGGATTTCAAGATGTCCAATAGACCAATGCTGAAGGAAACTACTCTTTGATCAAAGATTATGTAAAATTTATGAAAAAACAAGAATATCACGCAAAGGACCCTGTTGTGATTCCAAAAAATTTAGAAGCATTAGCGGCAACTGGGAATGTAGACAATCAAACTTTGAGCTTAGTCCAAAAGAAATCCAGTCCATAATTGCTACAAACCAAGCATCTTCGGCCTTAAGATGGAGGCCTTGCTTATAGAAAACTTGCAATTTGCAAAGATGCCTTCAAATACCTGAGTTAGTTAATGGACGGACTTCTACTTTCAAGAGGAAAAATTGTAGAGGCAAATCACACTATGCACTTTTGGAATAAAACAATAGGGCACCTTTTTGGAACTTCAGGGTTTACAGGATATTAAGACAGTGATTGATGATCCCAACCATGTTTAACATGATTAATTTTTTAATGAGAACATTGTTGGCTTTTAGTTTTTAACTGTTGTAAAGAATATTACAACATATTTTCTATTCAAGTAGAACTAAAAATAGTCATCCAGTATTACTTGTCTTCTTGTTTACATCTTAGTGGTATTCATTTCCTGCCTTTTGCATTAGACTTTATAGCGATGGTTTCTGATACCAAAAGGCATCATACTTCACACAATTACAAGGTTGACGAAAAAACGTATTCATTCTACATACCCATCCCAGATCCATTTTTAGGGACAAATTTATTTAGGGTATGTTTCCCAGTTGATTGTTGTCTGTACCCAGAGCTGATACAGCTCCAGGCATATTTTGGTGAAATCTTTTACTTTTGAGTCACTAGTATCCTGTAGCATAAATGAAAATTGACCAAGGGGATTCATATCAACCTTAAATAAGTCTTAAACTCAGCAGCAGAGATACCCCAAGACAATGATATTTTCACAATATGGAGATATGGAGCATGGTTATGCCAAAAAAGAGGACCTCCAAAAGCATCTTGGGGACTATAGAATTAAGATCTAGGTGAATCGCTAGGTGAACCACTAGATTAACAAATGAAATCCACTAGCTTATGTTTTAAAGAAGTTCCTAAACAGGAGAAGAGCAGAATTGTTGGTGATGTTTTAAGTAGTGTTTCCTCAAAATATGACATCATTAATGTTATAATGAGTATTGGTCTTCATCGAATTTGGAAGGATAGATGTCTCTCGAAATTGGGTCTACTTCTGGGAATAGAACATCCCGATATAGCTGGTGGAATAGGAGGTATTGCATTTCATGATTTGAAAGCTATCCATAGCCTTGAATAGCAAAGGAACAACACTAGTTTCAGTCAAACTATATGATTGAATTCATGTTACATTTCAATTATCAGTTGGGATTCGTAGACTTGTGGAATGAAAGCACTACATGTGCAGGACCATATCATATCTACTCTAAAATCAAAAGACAAATTATACTTAGTATATCCACAAGTATTGTAACTTAGGTTGTAGTTATGTGCTCAACTTCTTAAAATATGAACATTTCTACAACAATGCTCTGTTTTGGTATATAGAGCATAATTCAATGAATGAAGAGAAATAGAATCAAATGTAGAAATGAAAGCACGAACATAATTAATCCTTCTCGAGGCTAGAGAACTCTTAGATCAATTAATCCTTATAACTCGTAATTGTAATCATGCAAGTCACAAAAATTATCTTCTGATTAAATATCACTTTGATGTCACAGACATTATTATCAAGCATACCTTAAACTATTTATTGGATTAAATATCCTTGCTTTTGCATGCCAATCATTGTCTAGACCGTGAATCATTCAATCTAGATAGGAAACCCATTGAATCATCAATCCAGTAAATGAAAATTAAAGGTGACAAGAGGTCAATTTATTTGACAAACTGGTGATTTCCTTGCCGACTTGACAAACTGGTGATTTCCTTTTTCATTCTCTAATAATATGCAAAATTCCGATTGTAGTGATGTCACTAGGATGCCAATATCTGAAGAAACCTCAGCATAAATCTTGAGATGTAGATTCTTCCTTTTCCTTTCAAATTGTCTATTAGATGGGATTATCCATACATGGGATATCTGAAGGATGAGAGGACCACAAACAAATACATTGAAAATAATAGGAGGACAAAACTCTCTCATTTCTAAATTTTGATCATGAACTTCTATCATGATGACACTTATTGACTCAACATGTAGACTAAAAAACTCAATTGATACAACTACGTAGACTCTACACTGAATGCCTGCAATTCTTGAGGTTTTCATCTTTTGGTGACTATGCACAATATCACAATGTCATGCTTATGGTTGCTAAGGTTTAAACATTGTCATACATTTTACTCATTAGAAGTAGAAGAAAGTTATTGTTGGATTCATTTAATTTGAAAGAGTATTTATAGTTTGAAAGAACTCTCTCCTTACCTTAGCTAGCATTCATCGAAAGGAAAGGCTTATTTGATTCATATGCATTTGCATGGTTTGAGTCAGTCATCACACCACGAGTTTCACTTCCATCACCCGACTGAGTAATACAACCATTAAAATTTAACTCGCTAACTCAACACACTTTAACCTCGCTTGAGGATAAAAAGAATTTGGTAGTTAGGTAGGACACCGGGGATAGGCATCCAAATAATTCCCCCTTGTCATTTTCATATGAGACATAGTTGTTGTCCTCTAGGGTACTAAAATCCTCTAGTATTTATTGACACGGTCATCGACTAGTTTTTGGAGGGGCCCCCCATTTTTTCGGGGTTTAAGCCATGAGGATTGATTCCAGATGGACTTTGTGGAATGTCGCACTCCACTTAGCGCCTAAGGCATATCGATCCATTGTCTTCCTTGTACTCTAGCGTGATGGTGATACAAGGGCGATAAGACAGAAGTGCCGAAAACCTTTTTCGAGGTGTCATGAACGAGGTAGCTTAGTGACTTTTCTTCTAGGGCTCTTTTACCCAGGATCCCTTTTGGTAGAGGGATATCCTTCCATTATTGGTCTCTCATTTCGTATTGTTCAACTTGGATTTCATCACCTTGCGAAGGATACGATTTGTCTAGGTCTCCAGGTCCTAGTTAGGAAGTTTGCTTGCTATTTCACCTTTTTAGAGGGTCTTTTTCTTTTTAGTGTTGCTTGTTGGCATTCTGGCCACTTTTGTTTCAACTCTCTTACTATGACACTAGTCCCAGTACAGTTTTTTGAGCTTTCTTTTTTGTCCTGCGAGCCTTGTCATTTCCTAGCTCCCCTTCTGCATGCTCGGTTGCTTTAGGGTTTTTGAGTTCTTACACGGTCAGTTACCAATTATCTGATGATGTGTGATGTCCTCTTCTCCTAGGTATTCAAGATGGTTGAGTTAGATGGTATTCTCAAGGGACTGAACACCCCTTGATGGAGCCACTAACGCTTGACCTTAGGAGTAGTCTAGAGGACCACGTGATCACATCATCCATGTGGACTTTTCCGTTTACTGTGATGATGGACTTTCAGGTTATATGGAACAATGGTACATTTGAGAGAGAGATGATTAGTTGTACCCCACCTTGGTTGATTGTCTTATGGTCCTTTCATTTTGTTGATAATATTTTTGTGGTACCTTGACTTTTACCTTTTGGGTCTTTTACTCATCTTGGGTTATCTTTTGATTTGTGCCACCTTTTATGTTTTTGGTCTTGTGGGTACTATGGTATTTTATCCACATTTGAGGTACACCCCCTTTGTCCAAGTTGTTATGAGTCTTTATACCCACTTCGTACCACCCTCCAGACCTTAGTTAGGAAGATTGCTTGCTATCATACCTTTTGGTGGTCCTATTTGAGTTACAAGAGGTAGTTACAAGGAGCTATTGAATATAAGAGGTAGTTACAAGTAGCTATTGCATATATTTGACAGTATTTGACCTTCCATCTCTTTGGCATGTCAAATAACAGGTGGTTAGAAGGATCTATTGGAATATATATTTGACCTTATTTGTACCTTCCCCACAATGGTTGGTTTACTTTTGGTCCTTACAGCCTATTGTTTATTGGTCTTGTGGTAGCTTGTCCTTTCATTTTGGTCCTTTCATTTTTTTGTGGTACCTTGCCTCTCACCTTTTGGGTTTTTTACTGATCTTGAGTTATCTTTTGATTTGTATTTCCTTTTATTTTTTTGGTCTTGTGGGTATAACTATGGTAGTTTGTCCACATTTGAGGTAGTACACCCCCTTAGTCCCAAGGGTTATGAGTCTAATTTATACCCACTCTTTTCTTTTTTACTTGTACCTTACTGGTTGGTTTTTGTACCCTTTGGTTGGTCCTTGTACCTTACTGGAGGTCGTGAGTCTCTTTGGCCTCAGTCTGGTTGCTTTCATCTCATCTTTATTGCGATTGTACTGAGCCTTTTGAATGTCATTGAATTTCTTTGATTGACCGTACCATAGCCTAGTCATCTCTCTCTCTCCGGTTTGTACTAACCCTATAATAGGGTCACTTGGTTCCTAGAGTTGACTGGCCTCTAAGAGGCACACTCATTTCTGAAAGTAACTCTTTTGAGTATATTACAGGAAACATCTATACCCAGGTAATAAAATATGTGTTGGTTATAAGACTTAAGTAATCAAATTGTTGGTAATCAAATATGTGGTAAATAATTTGAATTAAGTAGTTAAGACTTGTCCTGTCAGACAAAATTGTTGGTAATCAAATTTATTTGTTGGTAAAGAATTTTAAGAGTGTTGGAACTCCTCGATTGAACTTGTGAGGAAAATTTTCTTGGAGAATAAGTGTCCTGACTACGGGACAACAACAAATATGTATTCAACAACATATGAGATATTCTGGGGACTAGGTGCAAAAATAATTTTACACCTTCAATTACCAAGTACTATAGTGATGAGTGACTTAATGAAAACCATCCAAATTCCATAATTTAATAGGATATATTAGGACAAAGCCATCCTTGAGAGGTGGAGAATGGATTTGTAGAGTTTTCCACTAAAATTGAGAGTTTTAGATGTTACAACATGATAGGGACATGGGACTAAGAAGGTATATGATTAATGGGCAACACATGGGGTAGCATACACTATTTTACAATAAGTCATCACAAGGTTCCTTTATTAGGTTAGATCATCCTTTTGTTACAAGAGGAATTGGTGCACATATGAGAACGTGAACACTTCGAAAAACAACCGTCTTGAATATAAGAGCAAGGTAAAAATGTTACCCATACTGCATGTCATCGATTATAACCTTCCCAACATTATAGAAATAGAAGCTTCATACATAGGATTGGGACGAGTTCTAAAATAGGTAAGAAAACCTAAAGAAGAGGAAATAGTCCAGTTTGCATCAGGAACTTGGTATAAAACTGAGCAGAACTATGCCATTGTCGATAAAGAAATCCTTGTAGCACTGAGATGCATAGAGAAGTTCTAGATTCATTTGTTGAACCATGACTTTATCATAAGAACAGATTGCTCTAGTCTTCCATTTGTGCTAAACAACACATTGAAAATTGCAACAACAAAAGGAAAGTTAGCAAGATGGCAAGCATTATTTTGATGTTATAACTGTACTGTTCATGAGCACATTTCTGGGAAAGCAAAAGGCATTCTTGACTTTTTAACAAGAGAATATTTGACACAGAAATATGATGTTAATTTTTCACAAGCGAGCCTTAAGAAAGTGATCCTGAAACAAGCGAGCCTGGTGCAAGCGAGCCCGAGGCAAGCGAGTGTAGAAGGTCAAAGCGGAATCCAGTGGGCCCATAACCCACAAGTAAACATGGAAATATCTACTTGGACCGAAGGAAAACATCATATCTATAAAATTAATGATAATATGAGTTGGTTGGATTATATGCAAACATCGAAACCTAGGTGGGAGTTGAGACATACTCAAGTATTAGATGCTAACTTACAGGGATATGATGCTTTTATTAGACTAGTGCCAGAACTCAGAAGAATGCCTATGGGATCCAGTATTGTACCAGAGATGATTTACAACAACTCCCTGAGAAAATCAACTAATGCAAGCAATTGGTTAACACACCTCTACCATGATCTTAACTTAATCACGACAGAGATCTCTACACATCATCCTAGGCTACAACTAGACCATAAATACTACTGTATTAATCGGATACGTTCTTTGAAAGCATGTCCACATCAAGATGCTAGTCTTTGGTTTCCAAGTACTACACACACTTATGAAAAATATAAAAAATTAGGATGGCAATTCTTGAGAAAAGAAAATACAGATAGAACATATTATACCATGCTAAAGTTTGGACTTCAAACTACACATGATATCCATGAGGATCCAGCTACATTCTACGTCGTCCCTGATTGGATGAGAGACTGGTGGCAGTCATTCGGCATCAACCTAACAACATTAGAACCGGTTGTTATTTATAATCTGAAATGGGACGTTGGAGAATTTCTCGAACAAGTCAAAGATATTTTGTAGACAAAGATTACTAAGGATCAAATCCTTGAGTACTACATTAAATACAAAGAACAATGGCTTGTCAAAACCTGCATAGACGTCCACATGCATCATAATAGATGCGTGGTCCTGAGGTCTATTTATTCAAAGGCATGGAGCACTGAGTCAAACATCTTTCGAGAAATATATGGTCCCCCATACTTTGATGATTTGTAAATATCTCAAAAGTATTTGGCTATGAGTGGGGCCTATCCATTCAAATTGTCATAAAGATTGAAAAGAAAGTCTTTGTAACTATGTCATGATAATATAAAGAAATCCCTACTTTTCTCTGTGTCAATATGATTGAAAATATATGTTATGCAATAAATACCCTAAGTCAAGATTACAAGTAATTGTCCAAAAGCAACATTAGTTGGGAGTAGGACTGAAAGCTACCATTTTTCAAAACAACTTACATGTTTACGCTTTCATTGTTGCTTGATTCAATTACTTTCAGTCATTTAAGAAGACCATGCTTGATTACAAAACTACCCATGTCTTTCCAATATTCAATGAGTTCATCCTTTTCCTTAAGAATATTCCATTTTAGATTTTGAATAATATTATATAGGTTCCACAACATTATATAAAATATTGTTTTTGAAGATTTGTGAACACTTATTAACCACCTAAAAGATCTTACTTTTTAAAGTCATAAAAACTTTTAGAATTTTTCCATAATGGTTAGTTATTTTTATTTTATATTATTATTTCAAAATAGAAATATCTTATTGAATGTGAGTGTACTCCAATTACCGAGGTGATGAACCCAAACTGATGGGATGAGAAAGACTTTAGGGCCATGACGAGAAAGCTGATAGTTAGATGGTGTGATATGGGACTCAAGACCCAAAGGAGCAATAAAAGACAACTAATAATTGCATGAATTTCTATTCCTAAGAAAGATAAAGTGATCCTCTTCCTCAACACTTGAATGCCTGCATTTTGAGAAAGGGAATGCGGTACAAGTCACCTTATAAAAGGCGCTACACGTCACCTTTTAAGAGGCTCTATGCCTTACGGTCCTATCTAAACTTTTTTCCCATGGTGCAGGTAGAACCAAATAGATATTTTTCATATATGTCTTCCTCGAGCAAGGGGAGTTTAGGAACGCTAGAGGAAAGTGAGACATCCAGTAGGTCTACAAGAGTTTTATCGACTAGATGTCAAAATACCAGAAGAAAATTCCATAAACGCATGGAATATTATCGCGCTCAAGGGGGGTCATGTTCCTATGATGATGAGACAATAGGCGACGACGAGGTGCCCTTGAGGTATAGACATTTAGTGAAACAATGGGTACCCAAGGATCTTCCTCAACTGAACACATATTTTTGTGTGGACGAGAGGATATATCGAATTGCACCGTCGTCAATACATGGTTTCGGGTTGTTTTGCATGGATGGCATAAAGGTCCCTTACGACACATGTACAAAATTGATGGAGTATGTTGGACCCTGTTACAACTACAACGATTGGATGCGATTGGTCCGATATACAAAAAGTATGTGTAGATATGGATTGTCAACAGACTATTTACAGTTGAAAGACAAAGATCAAAATAAAGGAGCAACGTTTTACATGGACAGAAGGCCAAAGGCCACATGTAACATTGCGGGATTTATAAAGAGTACACAACCAGGGTATACAAATAAGCAACCAAACTACGAATTTGAGGGGCATGAAGGAAACCGTGTTTTTGTATGTGCCATTATATCAATATCTGCTGGGGAAGATTTGCTTATTAATTACAATTTGAATCGAGTAGATACAAACACGGTTACTATGGGAGTGGTACATATAACAATTTACCCAACCTTTTATTAATGAATTTAACATCTTAAGGATTTTCCGTTAGTTTATTTCATTTAATTTTCCATATTCACTTCGTAGGTTAGTGATCGGGAAAAATCCAAGCCAGTAGATGGTCGGAGGAGTACATCTTCCTCGAGGGAACAGATATACATCTTTGTAATAGTAAAAATATAATAAGAAAAACGAGTTTTTTTGCTTTGTTTTTTCATTATTAGTATATTGGTTTGGTTTATATAATGTTATCTATTTTTTATGTAGAAAGTTGATCGGGAAAGCCACCCAAATGTTCATCGACAGATGACAACAGCCTCGGGGCAACAGGTAAACCTGATTGTAATTGTACAATTTAAATATGTCACAATGTTTCCTCATTATATTAATGTTTCAATGAATATTTTGGTTTCGTTTAGGTAATTTTCTCTATGTTTTTTATGTAGGCCGGTTCTGTAAGGGTCAAAATAGATCATACCATACCTGCCTCGATGCAACAGGTATACATCTTTGTAATAGTAAAACTATAATTATATGAATAATAGTTTATTTTTTATGTGTTTTTTCATGAATAGTTTTGGATTCGTTTAGGTGACTTTCACTATGTTTTTGATTTAGGGTTCTGTAAGGGGAAACTCCCAGATATTAGCAGATCGGGGCAAGTCAGCTATGACCATTAATCCGATGAGTGGATCACGATCCTCGAGGTTGCAGGTATAATTCATTGGAATTGTACCAATATAATACGTAACATAATGTTTATTTTGTTATGTATTTTTCGTCTGTATACTGGTTTCGTTATGACAATGTTTTCTACTTCTTTTTTGCAGGGGCCCGATGATCGGGGCAAGTCCACAGCTGTGGATCAGATGACACCATCGTCCAGGCATTAGGTAAACCTAGTTGTAATTTTAGGAATCTATCATGATATATATGTTTTGTTAATATAATTTTAGGAATCTGTCATGATAGACCTCACTAGTGTTTTATATATTTTTGTTGCAGCCCAGTGAATCGCTGTATGATAATGAAACAGCATCACAAGAATATTCAATAGATCCTGAAGTGGCTGAGATGCTAGTTAACGATACTGACAAAATTGGTGAAGCCACAGACCCGTTTAAGATTATAGAACAAATGTTGAATAAATATAGTGCGGAAATTGTTTCTCTGCTAATCAGGGTTCCACAGACAAGCGAGATTAGAGCAAGGATTGAATTGTTGGGACAAAGATCTGAACCTTGCGAGTATGTTGAGGAATCTTGAATCATAAAATAATTCATTTATAACTTCATAATTTTCTCTTTTATATGATAGTACTGAATGTATAAAATGTGGTTTGTATTTACAGAATTATCAGGGAGCACACAATAATGGTCAAGGCGGTGTTAGCCCCATCGAGGCTTGTGGAGAGATGTCACATCATGGGCAAACGACTTCATGTGTATCAAATCCTTCTCCATTGTTGTTGACTGAACAGTCGGCAATAAGTTCCCAAACACCACGGACCCCAGCCGTGAGTGCACCGGCCGCCAGTGACCGACGCACGCCAGATCATCCAGAAGAAGGGGTCGACACCAAGACTCTTAGTAATTTTGATGTCACCCTAGATACATTTCCAAGAACTTCCCGTGTCACTAGCACGGGAACAATGGAGGCAACATTTTTGGTGGACGAAAATCTCGTCCCAATAAAGATCAAGAAGATCCCAAGTAATTAATATACGTTGATCAAGTTAGTGTTTATAATTTCATTATAATATACCGATAAAACATTTTTTTCAAATAATTATGATCATGGCATGATCGTTTTGTAGGAAATGATGTTTTCTATAAACAAATGAATGACTCGTCCTTGGAGATATTCGGGTCCACCATTCGAACAAGGTGGAATAAACAACTGAAATATTTAAAAGATGACCTCACTAATCGATTGGTTGGCCTGTTCGGAAACAAGACCTTCAATCAAGCTGAGGTCCTGAAAAAGGTTGGACAACATATGAAGGTTGTCCGAGACCAATATAGGACCCACCTGAAAGAAAAAAAAAAACTAGGTATGAGCGCCCTCCAATGATTCCAGCAATGGAGTGGAAATCTCTAGTGGACGATGGAAATGAGAGGGCTCAGAGAAAAGAAGGAAAGATACCACCAGGCACAGGGAGGTAAATACTTTCTGCAATGTAATTCTAAACCTTATTATTATTGATTTCTATATCGGATTTGGAACATCTAACATATTTCAACACTTGCATAGGTTGTCGGACACTTCAAAGGCCACAAAGGAAAGACTGGAAAAAATAGGTTAGCACAAGCTTGGGCCTGGTGGTTATTCGAATTTGGCGGCACGATTTGTAAGTTTCGAAAAACCAATAATGCATACAAATAATAAATTGCAAATTATTTTTTGTTTTATTGCACCACAAAATGTTAATTAACGACGTTATGCAAATATGCAGGCCGACCGATTCAATGAAGTGTCCACTGTGGAAGACATGAAGCTTGGCTTCTGGCATGGCTTTGGAGTTGTTGTTGAACGCTGAAAAAGCTTGTCTGGGAAAACACAGTCTTCTGGTACGAATCCATCCTGTGCACAGGTATATAAAATCTATATAGTTTAATGAAGATTTATTGCTTGTGAAACCTATTCATTATAAATACTTGACATAAAATATTGACTCTGTTTTGAGCAGGAAAGCAATGATCCCCCTAATGTCGAGGAGGGACAACAACAAATAGAAGATCATGCTTCGAATCCTGGTAAAGAATTTATTCATATGCTACAATTATATTTATAGCATTGCAAATTGTGAACATTAATTATATTTCACCATATTTCAACTGCAGAGCATGTAGAGGGTGAAATTGTACAGGTTGAGCCTGGACAAGAACATGAACAACATGATGTGGCCACAATAGGTTAAAAAACGCCTTTGTATTGTTTTTTTTAAATGAAATACTTGTCATTACAATAGCAAAATATAACGATGTAACATTTTCACATTGTTGCAGCAAATCTGAATCCCTTGCCGCAAAATCCACATCTGGATCAACACTCTAGGATGCAGACATCACGACAAGCACCTGATAAAGAACCAAGAACTGGATGAGAAAGTCCAAATCAAGATGGTCCTATTATAGATTTTTTGGTAAAACAAAAGAGAAGAAAAACTAAAAATAAGTGATTGGAAAAACATCATCTAATCATTTTTTATAACAATATATCGTCCATGATTTTTGGCCTAATGAATGAATGAATGGTTTAATAAATGGTTTAATGGTTTAATGTTTTAGTGTATTAAACTGTTACCTTTATTGAATGTCATCTTTTATTGAATGAATGTGTTGACTGAATGAATGAATGGTTTATTGAATGTTATCTGTTATTGAATGAATGTGTTGACTGAATGAAACAATGGTTTAATGAATGTTAACCTTTATTGAATGAATGGTAGATGAAAGTTCATGATGAAGTATGCATGAATTTGCACGTAATTTTTTTTTCAGGTACATGCATTGGGTATGGGGAATTGAGAGTGATGTGAGGGGGGGTGAGGGGCCATAAGAGCTTCCACCTTCACGTGGTTGGCCCTGTTCAGTAGAGAATATTAAATTATTCTTGAAACAGAGAGGAGCTCAATGAATGGCTACAATGTTGGCTTTCTACAACCCACTCGCGTGTCATCTAAATTTTGACAATTTCTTGGAGCTTGTTGTGATGTTTGGTTGCTCCTCATAACCAATTTCGAGTTTCCACAACTTCAAATGCTGAGTGAATGATGCACTGGAATCAATATCCTTAACCTTCTCTTTAATTTCCTTGGAATCAATATCCTTAACCTCACATTAAACCCTTCCAAAATGGTATATTTCCCATTGAATCCTGGCTTCTGAAGCATGATATTTGCAACTAATCTAGCATACACCAACAAAAATTAGAAACATGCTACTTGTTGTCAATGTTCATCATTTTTTAGGGCTGCAACTTGCCCATAATGGCTCCTCTTACGCTAGGGAATTAAAGAAAACATATAATTTGCATCGAAAAAATAACAGGGTACGAACTGAACTGAGGAGATTTGAAACTATGACCTATGTCTAGTCCCAAGGCTACCACCTTCAAGCTTCAAGTGCAGCTGACAATGGGAGACCACCTTCAAGCAGCTTGATTCATTCTGCATGCATTTCACAGTGGGAGACGACAGGCTACCACCTTCAAGATTGATTCATTATGCATGCATTTCACTATGCAACCGTCTCAAATTCTCACTGTGTTTTCCCTCAATTAGTTTCTCAATTCAACATCACCCACGCCCGCCGTCCGAGGAGTGTTGCCAGTGGTCTTGAGTTTCAGCCTAACAACGGTGACGATTCATGGTATTGTGTTTCCCTTCGGATGCAATATGACAAACTCAAAGTTCACTACGAAGGTTTTTCTGACAAATGTGATGCTTTGGGTTCCATAACCCCGGTGTCGTTTAGGGACACTTTGAGGAATTGCTTTGGGGTAACGGAACCCAAACCATCACATTTGTCAGACAAACCTTCTCAATGAACTATGAGTTTTCCATATTGCAGCTGAAGGGAAACATAATACCATGAATCGTCACCATTTCAGGCTGAAACTCAAGACCGCTGGCAACACTCCTTGGATGACGGGCGTGGGTCATATTGAATTGAGAAACTAATTGAGGGAAAACGCAGTGATAATCAGAGACGGTTGCATAGTGAAATGCATGCAAAATGAATGAAGAGTACTGGGTGTCGAGATAAATGGTTGTGGGACGTCGTATGAGAGGAAATGGCGATGGGAATTGATTGATAAGGTCAGGCTTGAAAGTGGTAGCCTTGGGACTAGACATAGGTCGCAGGT
Source organism: Larix kaempferi (assembly GCA_027924585.1). Lineage (NCBI taxonomy): Eukaryota > Viridiplantae > Streptophyta > Pinopsida > Pinales > Pinaceae > Larix > Larix kaempferi. Next base: position 3,551,448 of record BSBM01000103.1, read on the forward strand.
TCAAATCTCCTCAGTTCAGTTCGTACCCTGTTATTTTTTCGATGCAAATTATAGGTTTTCTTTATTTTCCTTTGTCAACTTTACGTATCCCTTTATATGTTTTCTTTATTTTCCTTTGTCAACTTTATGTATCCCCTTGTGATAATGGGGATTGTTAATATCGAGTCACTCAAGAATGAACATAAAGAGGATTTGCACAGTAATCTGTTCCATCCAAACCTATCAAGTGTACTTTTAGGTCAGTAATATTCTTGTAACAAAGCGATGAAAGATCTTAGAAGCAAATGTAACAAATCCCTGAAAGAAGTTCGTGTAACATAGTGGTTTGTGTTTGCAGGAATCCTTCAATTTACAGGGTGAAAATGGCCAAAGAGATGCCACATTTCGGAGACGACAATATTGCTGACCTAAACGTGCACTTGGTAGGTTTGGATGGAATATATTACTGTGTAAATACTCTTTATGTTCATTCTAGATTTTTGAGAAAACTAGAGATATATGAAACGATGCTTTATGACAGTTCGTCTTCACAGACGCCTCTTGAAATCAAGGTAAGAAATGGTTACGGCGGGATAAGTTCATATGATAGGGGGAGTAGTTGAAACAAGTGAAGTAAAATTTCATTTGCTTCAACTACTCCGCCTATTGACTGAGCTTGATATTGTGTCTTGTAAATTATCCTTGTACCTTTCCATCTTCATCAAAATGTTGATGTTGGTTTTTTCATGCTAAAATGCTCCCCCTTATGCTACTTCAAACTTCAACAAGGTTATGTCTAGTAAATTCATAAAAGGTAAGCATGCATCATCATTCCATACTCCCCCTATCAATCATATCATTTCTCAGTCATACTTCTTGTCAAATCAAGCTGAAAGGATATTCTCTTCAACAATCTCCAGTACATTGCTTCACTGAAGCTTCATTTTTCCAAGAGTAACAAGCCCGAGCTTGTCCACTTTATCCTTACCAAAAATTGATTTGACCTTCTCCAATTTTGTTATAGCATGCTGAGCACTTAGAAATGTGTAATATTCAATTTGACCATGTCTTCCTTGCATCAATAACTTCTAGCAATCCGGAGTTTGTCCACTATCTCCTTCAACATTCTTCATTCTTTGAACAATTTTAAGGCTTCCATGTATATGCTTACTGATCCACACTTTTCACATTAGAGTTGAGAGGAATGCTACTATTTTTTCCATAAGGCATAGCTTACTACCATGGATGCTACCAATCACTCAATACCAATTGATGAATATAGTTTGTGCCATATTTCTTGAACTCATACTTGTCAATTATATCTAGTAAATGCATAAAAGAAAATCCTCCAATCATCAAGTTGCTTTTATTTCATTTGCTTCAACTACCCCGCCCTATCATATGAACTTCCTCAAGGGCATCACCTTCACATGATAGGATGAAGTGACTGAATTAGAGGTAACCGCATCCAGACTCGTATAGATGTCAAAGACAAGGATGAAGAGTCAATTTTGAATCACCCACAAGGTCTACCTTCTGCCCAGACTTTTATGAGACCTTCGTGCAAACAACAATCTCTAATTAATTGTCCAGACAATCTCTAATTAATAAGACCCACCCTACAAATTTGATCACAACATAATACTGTTTTTTTTAAATTCCATAATGATGTCGGATATCCGACTTCCATTGCTAAGCCATCCGAAGTTCTTTCCATACCACCGACGGCTAAGAACGTCGAATGGCTTCCATTTTTACATTCTACTGTCGTTGGTTATCCAACTTCAATGAGCTAAGGTATCCGACGTTCCTGCCATACCACCGACGACTAAGAACGTCGGATGGCTTACATTTTTACATTCTGTTATCGTTGGATATCCGACTTCAACAGACTATGGTATCCGACGTTCCTACCATACCACCGATGGCTAAGAACGTCGGATGGTAGGAATTTTTGCATTGTGATGTCGTTAGTTATCCAACTTCAACGGGATAAAGTACCTGACATTTCTGCCATACCACCGAAGGCTAAGAACATCGAATGGCAAGAATTTTTGCATTGTGATGTCGTCGGTTATCTTCAATGGGCTAAAGTACCCGACGTTTCTACCATACCACCGACGGCTAAGAACGTCCGATGGCTTGAATTTTTGCATTGAACGGTCGTCGGTGATTCGACGTCCACGTTTAAGATATCTGACTTTAAATTAAGTGTCGATCGTCGGATAATGGACTTCCTGGCCGCCGGTGGTATGTGTCAGATATCCGACGGGACGTCCTACCGTCGGATTTCAGCTGAATTTAGACTAACATTTAAAAAAGATGGAGATTTTTGGATGGTCGACGACAAGATGTAGAAAATCTGACATATATGCCATCGGATTTTGGGTCCAAAAAACCTAGTGAGCTTTCAGGATTGCATTCATGCTTGCATTGCATGTGCATCGGGGGGGATGATATGCATTGTTTTCCGCATTTCATTTAAAATGGACATATGTTTATTTATTTGGCATTTAGACATGTTGGCCTAACCGTATATCCCTTATTCAAATGTGCATTACCTTGACTCATCCCTCTCCCCCTATTTCTTAGGTGTTTAGTGGTGTCAAGTATATCGGCGAACAAGGGAATTGAAAAAATAATCCACATTAAAGGAATCCATCTATACTATCCCAATCTTAGTTGTATCAATTTTTGCTAAGACTCTTTTCTTGGAAGGTGATGGTTTAGGCCGAGGAATTAGATCCATATTGATGCAATAATGGCATCCATTGGAATTCAATAATAAACAATTGTGTGACATAAGTTTAGGCAAGTCCACTTCTGAGAAAAATATGATGTTTATCCTTTATGTTCTTGATACATGGCACACATATCTCATTAGGAGGTGCTTCTATACTAGTACATATCATCATAGTTTGAAGTATTGTTTGGAATAGAGGTTATCAACACTTGAGTAGCACAAGTGGTTTAAGATGCTTCGGTATGATTATGATATCATATATAAGAAAGGAAAATATAATGTAGTAACTGATTCTTTATCTAGTAAAAATGAGAATGAAGGATCTCTCTTTTATCTATCCTTACCTATATCTAATTAGCTTACTAAAGCACACCAATAATGGTCTACAAATGGAAAGGTGGTTCACCTTATAACCAAGCTTCAAGAGGACCCCAATTCCCATAAAGGCTACACTTGGTAGTAGGATACCATGTAGTATAAAGGACAAATATTTTTGGTGCAAGGTTCTACTTAAAAATAAACAACGTCAGAGGAACTACATTCAACTCCAACCATAGGTTATTCTAGATTTCACAAAACCTCTGCACATGTTAAGTTCTCTTTCTTTTGGGAATGCATGAAGAATAAATCCAAAAATTTTGTAGCCTCATGTGACACATGTGAAAGGAACGAGGGGTAGATGGTGAAACTAAAGACTCCTGGGGAATTATATCCACTATTGATGCCAACCACTATATGGATTGACATTTCTATAGATTTTATAGTGAGCATTCTAACGTATGGAAAAAAAATAGTCATCTTGGTAGTATGCAACCACCTTTCCGAATATTATCACATTTGTTCCCTACCACATCCATTTACACCCTTCATAGTTGTGCAATTTTGTATGGATCATATGTTTAATTTCATGGCATACCCACTTCCATTGTATCAAAACATACCCCACATTCACTAGCAAATTTTAGCAAGACATGTTTAAAATTTGAGGCACTCTGTGGAACATGATCATGGATTATCACCCTCAAATGGATTCAAATATAAGTAGTCAACAAATGCTAAGAAACCTATTTGAGATTATTTTCTTCAGAAAGGCATCACAAATGGACATAATGGTTATCCCTTTTTGAATGGTGGTACAATACCACTTATAATGACACTACCAAAATAACACAATCAAGTTTTCTATGCTCAAAACCCCCTTTAGTGGATCGTATTTACAAGGCACATCCAAGGTTCGATAAGTAGAGCACATGCTTCACATCAAAGAGGCCATTCCCTACATACTCAAGGACAATCTAGTGATGTCTCAAAACTACATGAAGTAATAGGTTGACCAACATCGGTTTGAGAGTTGTTTTACAGAAGAATATTAGGTGTTTCTTCACCTTAAAGCTTATAAGAATAGCTCTCTTAAAGACAAATATCACTAGAATATTGGAACAAAATTTTATGGACCATCTCAAATCCTCCAATGCATTTTACAAGTTGCCTATAGATTGGCTCTTCGAGCCCACCCTAAGCTCCATCTAGTCTTTCATATGTCTTGTTTGAAGAAAGAAGTGGGAATGAATTGTTGTTCTTAGTATATCCTTCCATAACTTGAATAAGAAAGGTTTATTTTGCTCCAACTGGAAGTAATATTGGCCACTCGAGAACATCGACTATACTAGCGCACCATACAATAAATTTTGATTCAGTGGATATTTTATAGTAGTTTTCACACCTTTGGCCTTGAGGATGGCACTTCTTTTGAAGGGGGGGGTTGTGTTAGGGTCCTACCTTAACCTCCTTACTTTGGGTACTTAGTATTTGATCATCAATGTACAAAATCCATCTTATTTGAATAAGGCCTATTAGATAGTGGGTAGTTACATAATGTAAAAATTACCATCTTCATTAAATAAGGCCCGCTATGTAATTGGTACCCATTAATTATGGGAGCACAAATGGTTATGGTTTTCAATAATAAGAAGCTATTTATAGAATAGAAGGCTATTATGTTTATTGAAGTCTTGTTATTATAATTGGATCTTCTGCTCATGGGAATTCCCCCCCCTCAAAGAGACTCGTGAATATTTCTCACTATTTTGGAGATCTTTGATACAAGGGATATATTTTGCAAGTTTAATCTTATTTTCTCTTGTATGTTCTTGTATGTATTTAAATTTTCTAAATGTTGTTCATTTTCCGCTATTTTTGTTAATTAAGTACGTTACTAAGCCATCTTAACTGCACTTAGAAGGATAAAAAAATAAATTTAAATTTAAATCTCTTATTATTTAAAATATCATTTAAGATGCATTTACACTAGTATACACACACGAACATATATGTGCACACACACACACACAATATGTTTGTGTGTACATACATGTATACAGACCACAGTGCACACATACACATCATTAATCCCATAAGTGAGAACGAGATTATCAATAAATTCATATCCCTAATTAGTAGTTGGCTCATTAAGAGTATACATGTCATGAGTGGGATTTGAATCTTAGTGCAGAGGATAACATTTCTCCTCTCAATTGGGTGTATCTCAAGTGGTTGTGAGGAATTTGTTATGCTCCACACTTGGGTTCAAATCCCACTTTGAGACGTGTTTTATCTTAATGAGCCGATTGTTTATGAACTATATATGTTCTATTCATGATTTGTTGGCCTAGCCTTGTTCCCTAAGGAATCTAGGGTTTACCCTAGGTACCATCCCTGGAATGAGGGGAAGTGCTTGAGAAGTTTCCCATGGGATATATTACTTAGAATGTGTGTGTGTAACACACATAAATACACACACACATTAATCTAAGAGTTTAACTCAATCAAATATTGCCAATGTTGTTGGGCATTTGGCTAGTTCCATGCCAGGGAATGCCCAATTCGAATCCCCTTGGGTTAGGCACACTAATTTACACCAATGGGTTTACTAGGGATGTCTTAAATATAGATGTGCAGAAGCATCTCTTGGGTTTTCGCACTTGGATTTATTTGGAAACACACACACATAGTACTCTTTTTTAAATTACATATTTTCTTATGCATGTGAATGTTACACAACTTATCCATATTGGTTTGTTATTTTTTATTTTTGAGAGATTATATTGGACCCACTTATACCATGTATCACATTGACATTAGGCACAAATGTTACACATCCCCCTCATGTTAGGTTGTAGAATGTAACCATCTTCTCTCGATGCAAGAAGGTTGGACTGGATTGGGGTTGTTCTTACTTCAATTTCTTTCTTAATGTAGACATCCCTCCACTCATTATCAATTTTAGTTCTTTGCACCCTTAATATCTATCTAGTAGGTCTTCGTAGGTTATGTAAAAGTTGTAGTTTCAAAATCCTTCCTGGGTCCCAGAGTGTTGTTTGTTTGAAAGCTCACTTCTAAATGGATAAGTTAGAGCCACCAAATCCTAAAGAGTCTATGACCAAGCCCTCTCTAGTACATTTAATCAATTAACATAAGGTTATCTCCCCTACATTTCTACAAGAACTCTTTATCATTGATTACTCACCACCTAGACCATCAACTAACAACATTGGAGGTGGATTTCATTTTTTTAATCCAGTGCATGTCTCTATCACTCTATAGTTGAGTCATACATGAATCGATCCGACTTTCGTAAATCTACAACTTTCTTTAAATAACCTCCATTTCAAAACTTAGGCAAAACCAAATCCAAAATCTTAGCTTGTTATTCCAACCACATCAACATTCTTCGTTAGGAAGAATTAGAGAGGAATTAGGACCATCATCCCTAAAGTTGGTCAATATGCTCTTTCAACGTAATATATTTCCATTGTAACAAAAACTATCTTTGCACAATATCCTTGAAACCTTGAAAAACCTTCTTCACACAACCAACTCCAACATCCAAGAACTTACTCAACATATGAAGTGGTTATCTTCATATAAACATTTACAAGTGGAATCTATTGAAAAGGGTCAAAGCAAAAAAAAAATGGGAGATTCATACTTCCAAAATACTTCATCAATATACCCAACATACTCAATTGTACAATCCAAGTTGGAGATGGGTCACAATGACATCATAAGAAAAATATTTGTCTCGAAACATCACTACCCTACCCAATTTTAACAGCTACTTCTATGCAAAACATTGTGATTTTCCTATAATTTAAATTTGATTTTATCAAAACAATAAATATATGAGTTTTTATGTTTAGTTACTTTAAACTTTTGAATGAAATGTGATGGCCATAGCAAGTAATTGGTACTTTATGTTCCTACAAAACCCAGTAAACCTCAGTTACATATGGGTTACATAACATGTCACATAGTGAGATTTGAAGCCAGCTGGGCAATATAACAACATTCCATCTAATCTGCGCTTAATTGACTTATATAATACAATTACAAACTTTTATATAATAAACCATACACATGTTAACTTTAATTATTTACCTATTTTTGTGTGACATGCAAAAATAAATGTATATATTCTAACACTGCATTGCAATATATAAATATATTCTCTAACCATGTATAGGTTGACTTTAATCCTTTACTTAGATTTCACTCAAACACAATGGGAAATTTCTTTAAATAATAGAAAAAAAGTGTGTATATATATATATATATGTGTGTGTGAGAAAAAATCAAATATATAAATATAATAACAAATTTATAAATAAAAAATGGTAAATATTATTAAATATAATAAAAAGTTAATAACAATTTATAAATAAAAAATGGCAAATATTGTTAAATATAATAAAAAGTTGTAAAAAAGATAATATAAATATTTCAAATGATTATGTTTATTACTTACACTATTACATGATAATATGTCATAATCTTATATAACTAAAGTCCATATATAACATCAATGTTACGACATATAATATATGTGACATTTATTAACTTCTAATAAACAACCAATTAATAATAACTTTTTATAATTACATTCAATAACATGTTTATCTTCACCACAAATCCACTCTACGACAATTACATTACTACACTTCTAGAAGGAAGCCTTAGTTAGGTTAGAATGGCAACCCTTGAAATGGAAGAGAGGGAGTTGTCGAAATATGACACCTTAAGGTCCCCACCTTGTCCGAACGGTGGTAGAGGGCACCTACCCATACATGTGAGCCATAATAACCCACCTACCATTCACAATTAGCATCTAAGAAACTCATGATAAATTAAATTTATATGGAAAATAATGTGAAGGATCTAGTCGTTATCCCTTGCCACATAGGGTTTAAGTTAAGTTGTCAGACTCAAATTGTTGTTTAGTCTGCACATGTTGAGCATATAGGTAGATTCCACGCCATGGAAGGGGGGAACCTTATCCTCTCGAATAGGTTTAAATTAAAGTGTCTTAATATTCAAATTGTTGTTTAGTCGAGCATTGCACATCTTTAGTTTAAGCCTCTCGTTGGATTCCATGTCAATGGGCCTTATCCTCTCAATAAAAAAAAAAATTGAGAATACTGAATAATATAAGGTTTGAAAAAGGAAAGTGCTTGACACAAACAAATACTATGCTTCTAGAAGCAAAGTAATGTAGAAGTAAGCCACTTGTGAAATGTTATGTTAAACATTTAATAAGTAAATAACTTTGACAATTTTTCAAGTGATTTCATTTAATAAGTAATTTACTTTGGCAATTTTTCAAGTGATTTCATTTAATAAGTAAATAGCTCGGCAATTTCCAAGTGATTTTATTTACAATGAGGTAAAGTTTCGTTTTTATTTTATTTTATTTTGGTGGTTTGGGTTATTTTAAAATATTTTAAGACAAGGTTTTATAGATACAAGTTTGATGACTAAGATGAAATTATTACTTTCTACAAAATTTTTAACAGATTTGGGTAAGAATTTTTTTTCAGAAAAGGTTGAGTTTTTTCACTTATTAACATATTCCATTGTTCTCATATAACAATTAATTTCGAGTCTTTTTGCAAAGTTTCAATGTTCAATCCCAAAGAAAGTCATTATCCACATAAAATTAAACCCATTACAAGTTAGAGATAAAAAACCATGTTGAGCTTTCACTCCAAGAAAATAAGATTTATTAGAGAGTGATTCATTCAAGATAGGGTCATATAATGTAAAGGTATGGAGTAGGCTAGATGTATCAATCTTGATGCCCTATTCATCGAGATTGTTTTCAAAAGAGCCCATGACAAGGTTGAGTGGCCTCAACCTTTATTTTGGCCATGTGAAGGGCCTTTGGTTTGGAGTATTCTTCCTTGAGGTAATGGAGATGATCTTCATAAAGACATTAAATTACCCATCTATAAACATATGTAAATAAAAAAATTTAGGTTTCTTCATTGTCATTTGCAAGTTGTATGTTAACCAAGACCCCATATACTATGGTAACACAAGAATTGGCCTACTTCATTTCTTGTTGGGTGACCTAGGGCTCGTCAGTAACTCCATTCATCTTCAACAATAGGGATTTAGGCAATTAGTGAATGATGGCCACTTTGTAGATGAAACCTTCCTCACTATTCTTAAGACCCATCTCTCCATAAGGAACACTATTCATTACCTCCATGTATTTTGTTATGCATCGACCTTAGAATCGAATGGGATGAAACTCAATTTTAACATGGTTGCTTCTTACTAATCGGAGATTTCCTAACATATAACATGTAAGTTTTTAAATTCCTTGGCATTCCTTTTACTTTTGATGCATCACCAAAGGACCCTTAAAGCATGGTTATCAATACATCGAAAATAAGTTTTAGAAGTTGTTGTTAAAACCCATCATTAGGAATATTAAGAAGTTGTTGAAGATAATCTTAATAGCCACCCACATGTTGCTTGCCCTTAAAGCGTGGTTATCAATACATGGAAAATAAGTTTTAGAAGTTGTTGTTAAAACCCATCACTGGGAATATTAAGAAGTTATTGAAGAAAATCCTAATAACCACCCACATGTACTACTCCTTATATTAGTGTTTGCCAAGGGCTTAAGAAATATATTTATAACTTTAGTTAGGGCAAAATGGATTGGGAGAATCATTCCATACAACAAATTAGATGAACATTGTAATCCTAAGATTAAGGAGGGGTGGATATAATTAATACACATACTCAAGCCCAATCACTCTATATTAGAAGGTTCATTAAGGCAATCAAAGTTATGAAACATAAAAAGTGCTTTTAAGTCATTACATTTTTTATTTTATTTTTAACAACCGGGGAACTATCCATAACATTTCAATGAGCATCGTCAACCGAACCTGTCGGAATACAAACCACGGGCCGGGGCCAACCTAAATTTGGAACCGGATATAATCAACAGAAATGTGGGTCTGCCATTCACGAGCTTGTAGGAATAGAACTTGGGCACACAACAGGGGAACCGTCAAACTTTACCGTTGGCTCCAGGACCTCAGCCCAGTAATTACATTTCCTTAAAAGCTCCTCAATGAAAAAATAAACTTAAATGGGTGTCAATTTACAAATTTAGATTGTCACTCTAGCCAATGTTAAGTTGAAAGGGACTTTTCTTAGCTCAAAATATTTGGAAATCTTAAAAGGAAATTAAACTCCATCTCATCTCGAAAGGGCAATGTGATTATAAAAAAAATGTTATGGTCGAATCAATGTGATTTTCAACATTGAGAATTTTAGAAAGGAACATATTTGATGCCAACCCAAACATGTTCTATGCTTATATTTTATTGAATCAAAGAAATGATCTCCTATTCTTTGTTTAGAAAGTGAGCAATCTCCTAAACTCGTTCATGGTTATATTTTTTTGATCTCCTATTCTTTGTTTAGAAAGTTAGCAATCTCCTAAACTCGTTCATGGCTACAAGCAACTTTATAGAATTATCGCAACTGCTCTTTTAGTTATGTAATACTTGGAAACCTTTGTTAAGTTCAAAATGAATTTTTTTGTAAATAGTCCCTCAATCTTGCGGGTTATTTTTTAATAAGTTGGTTCACAATGACATTCCTAAGCCTAAGTGTCTATTATGTGATAAGCCCAAAAAAAATTTAAAACACCTTTTTTTATTAATAATGTGTACATGTCAAGTCCACTTAAGGTTAGGTCACTAAATTTAATAAGCAATTCCTCCTTGCCACCCCATCCTCTAACGACGTTGTCTTAGGAGATCAATCATTGACTTTGCAACATGGAAACTAATTAGAAATGGAATGCTTTTTCTTATTTAAAGAAACGAAATGGTCCCATGTTTGCTCGTACATGGCTTATTCAAAGTTTGTCTAGCTATGTCTACTTTTAGTTAATTTGTGGACCAAACTATGTATATATAGAGTTATGTGCAAGTTTAAAAGGTTAAGTTGGATGCACTGTATATGTATTGATCTTTGGAGTATTAAGTGTTTTTCTTTACATTATTGTTACATTATGGAGTATTAAATGTTTTTCTTCACATTAGTGTTACACTATAAATAAGTTGGATGTTTGGAGTATTAAGTGTTTCTTTCACGTTATTATTACACTATAAATAAGAAGTCAATTTTTGGAGTGCTAAGTGATCTTTTTCACATTATAAACAAGAAGCTAATTTTTGGAATAGTGATTGATTTTTCATTTTATTTATGGTGATTCATGGTGACTGAAGCAATCCCAAAGATATTGAAAAATGGTAAACTATAAAATTGATTTTGTTTATAAAAAAAATTCTTTACATTATAAACAAGAAATTGTTAATTAATTATTTAATTTATTCATGGTGATTGAAACAATCCCAAAAATATCATAAAAAGTTACAATATAAAGTTAATTTTGTTTACTAGAAAGAAAATTTTCACTATCACAATTAACTCTCTTACTCCAATATTTGCCATTACTAAAATAAAATATTAAAAAACTATACAAAATTACTATAAAAATTGAGGCCTATATCCAACTTGAGGCCAACTAATGAATTATGAGGGAAACATATTTATTAAACACACCAATCGATACAATGTCAAACCCTTAATATAAAAATGGCTCGAATCTCATGAACCGATTGAATTATGATTGTAAATACTATAGCTTTCAATAGTGTGACGAGAGGCTAAACTTTGTTATTCTTTATAAATGTTATATAAGCCAATTGTAATAATGGGACTCACATAATTTTTAAGATTTCCCTATTTTGTGGGGAGTAGGAGGCATGACCTACACATGTTTGGGTTAGTTGATTGTATATGAACCATCCACCTACCATTTTCTATTACTACCATGATAGAGACATAACAAATGAAATTTGTCTATTAATATTCTCATACCCCTGGCCAAACAAAGGAGAGAATTTTGGTGAACATGTCACACTCACACAAGGGTTTATTGAAGCTTGGAGATTGAACCTGTTGCTGGATGCCACGTCAGACCTGAGCCTCTCACTAAACTATAACCTGCATGAAAAGGATATTAGATAGGGAAGATTTTAAAATATCCAGTCACTATGCTTCTAGAAGTATAAGTGACGTGGAAGATAATTTCCTACTAACTCTACCTATACCTACTTAAGTTGAAGCCTTTTTGACTGAATTCAATGGCCAATCCAGTGAAAACAGTTGTCCACATAAAATAGACCCATTAATCACTCTAAATTTTTAATTTTTCCCGTCAATTTCAAAAGCTATCCGACACATCACACGCGGCTTCACCGCAATCAGCTGTACCCTAACGCGGCTATTATTTTATTTTAATTTATTTTAAAATACAGTTTTCTCTCGCCGCTTCTCTGTATCTACCTGGGCTTCGTTTTGTGTATATAATTAAAACTTCCCCACATTGAAATCTCCTCTGTAAATCCCCTGTTTTATTGACAGATCGTTCAAGCTTCGTTTATCCATTGTTTCTGCAAGCGATTATTCAGTATATCAGTCTTATAGAAATAGTACCTGCTTTGTTTTCAGAGAAAAAAAAATGGTTTCTTCTGTTGTTTTTTCCTCTAATGTTTTATTATCCAAAGAATCGCCAGCCTCTGGTCTTATGAGCCTCCAGAGACGGCCTGCGGAATCGAGCTCCCGTAGCAGAAATGTTATTAGATTTCGGCGCTGTTTCAAGGTGAGAGCAATGCAGAACTCTGCCGCCGCAGCCACCATTTCAGATCAAGGTCTCATGAAATCAAATAATTTGTATGAAGTACTGGAGATAAGCCCCACGGCGGTTGCAAATGACATAAAGAGGGCTTACAGAAAGCTGGCGCGCCAGTTTCATCCAGATCACGCGGCTTCTCCTGAAGAAAAGAGCCAGAAGACCCAGATCTTTTTGAAGATACACAATGCGTATGTGACTCTGTCGGATCCGGAAGACCGCGCGCAATATGACCGCCAGCTTTCGGCTCCAGTCCGGGGTTTCGCTGGCCAGACATGGGGCAAAGCGACCAGTGGGCGGCCGCCCGCTTATAGATATTCTGGTCACATGGGGCGGAGTTGGGAATCGGATCAATGTTGGTGATCTTCATCTGTAATCTGAATTTTCAAGGCGATTCTGTACATAATTATGTAAATGTGTGTGCGCATTGTTTGGATTTTCTCCTGTATATATATTCTTTGCAGTGAGGATATCTATCCTTGAACCGAATAAAAAGCTGTGGCATCACTGTGAGGGCCATCTGTTATAACACTGACATCAAAAGCTGTGGCATCATCGTTTATTTGTACAGGGCTGCCTCTGGTTACTCTGTAATGCGTTTTTCTCTGTTCTGGAATATATATCCTCTCCCTTTTTTCCATTTATTTTGAAGAAATTTATTAATTTTAAACTTTTTCCAAAAAATCGTGATGTTAATTTTAAGTGAAGTAAACAGGAAAAATTCATTTCCTTAATTTTAATTGAATTCAATTTATGGAGATATAATGGAGAAGGTTGAAAGTTTTATAAATTTGAACCTTTTGTTTTATCCAGATTATGTACTTTTTTAATGATCCATTTTTTTAAACATTTTCAAAAATTATGATTGAATTAAATAGAAAAAATTCATGATCTTAATTTTAATTGAATTAAATTTCTACAAATATAATTGAATTAAATTTCCAAGGTTAAAGTTTTATAAATTTGAACTTTTTGTTTGATCAAGATTGTATATTATTTATCAAAAGTCAGCATTTTTCAATATCTTTAATACAAATATTTATAGGTAGTTATTGGCAATTTAAAGCTAAGGTGGATAATTTTTCAAAAAAGCCATAAAGGTGAAGGGGTCATCTTCCATGAAAAATATAAGTGAAGCTTTATTTCAGACATACTAATTTTAGGTTATATTTTTAAAGCTAAGGTGGATAATTTTTTCAAAAAAACATAAAGGTGAAGGGTCATCTTCCACGAAAAATATAAGTGAAGCTTTATTTCAGACATACTAAATTTAGGATATGTTATATTTATATAAGTTGATTTTGTTGTGATACTAGCTAGTACTTTTGTTGTCAAATATATAGATAATGTATTATTTTAGTTGGAATTGCTACACAATGAAGTAGAATGAACTGTTGTATAGCTTTAGATAGAAGATAGAATGAAGTAGTACTTTTGTTGTCAATATATAGATAATGTATTATTTTAGTTGGAATTGCTACACAATGAAGTAGAATGAACTGCTGTATAGCCTTAAATAGAAGATAGAATGAAGTAGAATGAATGGTTGTATAGCCTTAAATAGAAGATAGCTTATGTCATTTGGAGGAAGAAGAAGGGATAAGTTGTGGAATCAATTCAAAATAATTTAAATTATAAATAATAAAATGTGTTCAATCAATTAAGTAAATTGATGCATGATATATAATCTGGTTAAAAGAATTGTGAAGTATGTTTAAGAATCATATATATATTTTTATTAATGCTTTCAAACGCTGCAAAGCAACTTGCATATATGGCATCATAAGGATCTTCCCTTTGCACAGAAAAGCAAGCGATTGTTGGGTAGATTCTTCAGGCCTCACATGTGTATTATGTGTTTCGTTGCTTTCCCAGAAGGGACTAGTTCAAACAACTTGAGCAGATTTTGAAATCCTATCTTTGTTCAAAATATGGGGGGGTGGAGGTCTGCCCCTAGTTGCATGGGATGTTTTCACACTCCCCATGGATGAAGGAGGTTTAGGCTTGATTGATGTTGTAGCACAAGGCAGTATTTAGGTTGCCAAGTGGGTAGCACAATGTCTTGAGGATCAAACACCATGGAAGGTTCTCTTTAGGCATCGGATTATATTGGCACAGCATTTAAGCAGGGTATGTGGTGGGTTTGGCTTATGCAACATGATCTCTTCCCCCTTTATGTTTGAGGTTACGAGAATTATTCTCTTCAAGAGTATCTCGACAGCCTAGAAATTAGTGGTTGGATTGATTCACTGGCAATGAGAAGGCAACGGAGCTGGGTAGGACATTACCTCCCATCTAATCTAGAGTTGGAAAAACCAGGGAGTTTGTATTGCATTGTTGCCACAACTTCAGGTACGTCAACTGAATCGGATGGGTATCTTCCAATGGTGTGACCTTTGGGACTCTGAGGCCCACTCGTGGAAGGAGTTGAAACCGCTTGCTCGTGTGTTTGGGTTGTTGGCTTCAAATCATCTCTCAATCATGGAGTTGGATTCCTTCCTTCCATAGTCTAATTTGTTTAAGATGAACATTGGGATGTCTAGGCCCTTCTGGAGGGATTGGCAATGGAGCTTTGGAGCACGATTGTTGTAGTGCGATTCCCACCATGTGTATTCAATTCTTCATCAAAGAAACCCCCTTTCGGTAGTACTAATGTGAGATGGGTATCATCAAATCCAGAGGTTAGGTGTGTTCGAAGGTTGCACAGTATTTGGTTGGTGCGGCTTTTCGACAAGTTGTGTGTGATTGCTTGGTTGGTGATATATTAGGGGTTCCCATCCAAGGCCAAGTGGGCTAAGTCTGGCCTTTTGGATGGTTTGTGCCCAACATGTCAAAGATCAGAAACAATCAAGCACATTTTTTGGGACTGTAGATATGCTAGAGATTGTTGAATCTTTATGGAAGAGCAACATCTCAATTTGTTCCTAAACAAACTCTACTGGAGAGTTACTTTATTTGGAGGACCAAGAAAGTAGTTATATTTCTGCTTTTATTTCTATTTGGAAAAATGAGATTCACCATCAATTATTAACCAAAAATATTATGTTAATCAATAATACCAAGAAATTAAATCTTTTCATATATTCTAATTTTATTTCTTCTTTAATAAACTTTATTATATATTTTGATTTTATTTATTCTTTAATAAACTTTAGGAAGAGGATAGGGTATACACTATATACACCTCATCCACTTTAACTTTTTTGTTATAAATAAATTTATGTGAATATAAGAAATATTAAATTTTTTATATAAAAAGAAATTCACTATAATACTTTCAATTAATTTATTATATATAAATGGATGAAAAATTAAAATGTGTACATGGAAATTTTATTATTTATTGTTAATTACATTAATTTTCATATTAAAATCCATAAAACTTTGACAACAGTATTAATAAGACAAATGTGCAATAAAGAATTCGCTATGTTATTTTTAATTGAATTAATATTGTGTTAACAAATAAGGCTAATTAATTGGGGTCCCAACACGGCTCTGGCCGCCCCCACCACCATGCCTTATGACATTAAGGCGCCTTCGTCCCGCTGCGCGCGGCAGCTATTCTATCCCGTGAAATAAAACAAGGTTAATTAATTGAATAAAGTAGGAATAAAATTATTTAATAAAAATAGTTGTAAAGTTTGAATTTTTTTAATTAAATTGATATTTTATATAAATTTATTAAATTTGTAAATGTAAATAAAAAAGATGAATTGAAAAGCTATGTAGCAAGATTTTAAATTAGAGTTTATTTTTTATTTTTTATTTAAATAAGTGATTATGAGCGGAAGTCTGGTCTATATAATCATGTAGGCAGTTTTCTTTGAATAATATTGATAAATTAAATCGCATTCCATCAGCCTACTTTTGAAAATAACTACTTTTGAGACGCAAAGTAAACTAATAATTCAATACAATACATAGTTAAGTGATTTGATAAATGTATAGAAATTTTTTTAATTCAACTAAAGTTTTATATAAATCCATAAATCCATTAACACGTCAGGAAATTAATTTATAAAAGTATAAAGAGATGTAAGGATCAAAATTATTTGTCTATACTTTGTGACCAACTAAGGAAATTAATTGATAAAAGCATGAATAAATGAATGAAATTAATTGATAAAAGTATGAAAAGGCGTAAAGATTAAAATTATTTATAATAATTTGGAAAAATAAATATGGATGATATTAAGATTGAAAATTGATCTTATTTTGGGTATTTTAATTTTAACATTAATTTTTATATAGTATTTTAATTTTAACATTGTTTTTTATTTTATGTTTAATTTTACCTATTATAATAATAGTTGAATTTTTTTAAATAACAATTATAATAAATATAAGAAATATTCATAATAAAATAAATATATCTTATCTCATATAATAAAAAAATAATTTTTTTTACGAAAATATAATAAACAAAAACACATAATAATTAAACCAAGTATACATATAATGATAAAGAATATTTATTTTGAAAACCTTTAAATAAGCTTCTTCATAAGTAATACAATGGGTTAATACTATGGACCACAAAATACCATAAGCTCAAAAAATCATGATAAAGAATATATATTAGGCTTGGGATATACATATTAATAACATGTACAAACAAAAATATATTTCAAAATTATTAATAAAATTAAAATTTACACTCCACTAATGACTTTTAATTTTAAAAAATTTTATCCATCAAATTTTACGGTCAAAATAGATGATATTATGATATTAATGAAATGAATGACTTTCACTTTAACCATAAATGACTTTTAATTTTAAAATACTATTTATCCACCAAATTTGAATGATATTAATGGAATGGATGACTTTCACTTTAAGAATACATCATATTTTTATTGGTAAAGAGGTTTTTGATAATGTAATTATCATTTCCAATTTTAATCATCACGTGGAAAATGTAAAAAATGCATGGATGATTTTAATGGAATGGGTGACTTTATTTTTTCAAAATGATGTTAAAAATGTAAAAATTTAATGGGTGATTTTAATGAAATGGATGACAATGTAAGCATAACTATTGCTTGTTTTTTTGGCTCGAACATTTGTGCATTGTGTGGGATTGAGGCATAATCATGCAATTATATTTTTACTTCATGTTTATATTCAACTGGTCTATGGATATTTATTGGGTACATTTTTCCTGGTCTTGGAGCTTGGAATGGGACTCATTATAGAGTTGTATGCAGAATTGGATTTGAAACAATCCTAAGCATATCATATTAGTTGTCTTTACATTATGGGAAACATGGCTTGCTTGGAACTTACTTATATTTGAAGATAAGTACATCTCTCTGGAGTGGCTTGCAAGGAAAGCAACTGCGGTCTACATGGAGTCACTGACAAATTAATTAATGATATATTCATGAGCACTCGCTCTATCACACCTCCGAGGCTCGATTTTTTGGCATTTTTTGATGGGGCTTCTTAGCAAGGGGGAGCTCTTTGTGGTGCTGGTGCAGTCATCATAATCAACCAGTTTCAACATTTCCATGTTTATAGGAATGGGGGCATGTGCTCTAATACACGTGGAGAACTTATGACTTTCTAGCTGGTTCTTTTTTTTGCAAAGAGAAAGGGTATCATTCTTCAATAGATTGTTGGTGATTCTCTTTCTATCATTGAGTGGGCGTGTGGCAGTGGTTCCCTTCATTCCTTGGCTCTTTCTTCGTGGATGGCTATGGTGAATTTACTACTTATTGACCTCCCTCTTGTCTCGATTGATCACATTTATTGAGAGCAAAATATGCAAGCTGACCATTTGTCAAAATTGGCTCCCTCGGCTAATGGTGGTTGTATTCATTTTGAGTTTTGGTCCCATTCTATGCTCAATTCTTGCAGGCGTTTTCACTTGTCATCCTCCTCTAGCTGGTGACTGGGCACTTTTTTCTTATTTTTAGGTGGCCGATATCTCTTTTTTGTACAACTCTGTTTTATCTCTATTTTTTGCCTCGGTTATCTATCTCCATTTCTTTCTTGTTCTTCTCGGCTGGTGGTCTTTGACTCATGTGTATTCTCCATGAGTGCTCTTTTCAGTCTATCATGTTTTATGTGTGGGTTTTTTTTGGAGTATCCTTGTCTCTTGGGTATGGTTTTGATGTTGGTGCCATGTCTTGGCCTCATCTTAGAATGGATGATTGTATTGGCACACATACATATATTTTTATAATTGGAAATATAGCTTATTTTATGGTTGAAAAAAAAACTATTGCTTGATTTTTAATGGAGACGAGGTTTTTTTTATGTGTTTAAAAAAATTGTTGCCATGGGTGTGTGTAGCCTATGGTTTTGTCATGGTATTTTTTTTCAAATTCGATTAAGGATTTTTTTAGTTGAGTAAATGGTCTAACATAGTTTTTATGTGTGAATGGACTTCTTTAACTTTCCCATGGAATTTTGGCTTTGCTTAGAGTATATTTTTGTATCTATAGATAATTTTATACACTATGTATTTAACTACTTTTTTTTAGGAAATGAATAAATATATTTTGTATTAAGTTGATTGAGGAAATATTTAACAACTCACGATTTACAATTGCATAAAAACAATATTTATGCCATGTGGACAATATATCTTTCCAAATTTCTTTTAGCATAATAGATCCACATTACATACAAAGGCTTCAAAAAAATTATGAAACTATACTACATTATAAACAACCCTAGTATTACTATGAAGCTACCTTCATCCATAAGTTGTTCAGCTTGTGCCTGTGTTTGTGCCTAGGAGCTTGGTCCTTCAATTTTCTCAATGGCAGTATACTGAATTGTCTCCTCTTCCTTTCTCTTGATCCCACACAATGCCCAACATGAAACTAATTTCCTTGAGTAAAACCTAGTATCATATTAAAGTGCATTTCATATTCACTGATGAGCCTCTCCATTTTGTCCCCCTGCTCATCAACTTTTGACTCAAGTACCTCTTGCTTATTGCCATGTTTCTCCATATGGGAATTATGTGATCCATAGATCATTTCATAACTTCCATCTAGGAGTTCATCCTCCTCAACACCCTCTTGATATCCCTAATCTCACTAAGAGCTTCTCCCATGGCCATATCCATGTTTAATGGATGAGCCATCCCTTTTCTAGTCCTCCATGGGTTGGAAAAATTATTCCCTAGCCCAACTAAAACATAACACTCACTTCCAACACCTTGTCGAAATGTGTTGAACCAAATCACAGTAGCCTATACTCTGTTGTCTTTGATGTCCACATTCCAACCCAAAGCATCCAACGATATCTGACCTATACAATTGTTTCCAACACAGAGAGTTGTAATACAAGAATTGAGAACAAAGGAAGATAAGGAGCACAAGAGATGAGGGAACTCAAACGAGAAATAGTTCCCTTGCTTGAGTTGAATTTGACATGACTCATTACACAATGCTTGGTACTTAACTGAAATTTGGCGGGCATGCTTAGCTTGCCTCCAAAAACTAATTAATACAAAAAAAATTAATAAACTGTAATTGCACACTTGATCTTCATGTTTCTAAGGCATCCATCTTCATTTTGGAGGGCCATTTTTATGCACCATGACTCCTTTATTGAACTTGACTACCTCATTTATTAGATGGTATGTGATACTATTGTTGTGGCTCCTTACAAGCAAAAATATCACTTCATTTACACCTTGAAGGTTCCAACATATTATGTGGTAGATCTTGCCTTAAACAATTCCCTGTTTTGGAACTTGATTCCTTATATGATTAATGATGTGAAGAGAGTCTCCAAAGATTAGAACATGTAATGCAAATATAGGCCTTTCACAAATTTAGATCCTAAGAATAGAGCATTCATTTCTTCTTGGTTATTGGTCATTATAACCAATCCCCAGGAAACTTTAGTTCTTTTTTTCCATTAGGGTTGATAAGAACACCCCCCCCTTCGCACCTGTCGCCCCAAAGTTGAACCAATTCATTAATTGTAGGCTTAAAAGAGGGTTTTGTAACATACCCTTTTTGCTGAAAAACATTTTATGTTGGAAACATTATGTTAACTTTTATTTTAAAGTTTTATATTGGACAAGTGTCCAAGGATGACTGTAATTGCACAATATTTTATTATTTAATAAATTAAATAGGAGACAAACACCTAAGAGAACTGTTGAAAGAGTGTTTACTGACCCACTAGGTGGAATGGAATCTGGGGTAGAAGGCAATGGACAAGTGGAAGCATTATGATGCAACAAACTAGCTGTTGGTATGGGACAACTCCCTTGAAATGTGGTCATAGTGCCCTGGAAGGTGGAACTGGAGCTTGAGGCTCATTTATTCAAAACTGACCACTAAAGACCTAGGCAGTCTATATAAGAGCCATCGAATTATGAATTGAGGTTCATCACTTTTCCTGACGGGGAAATTTACCTTGGGGTTTTGCTGCGCTTGCACCCAAGAGATTCGATGAGGGGATATGCTGAGTTTTTTTATCATGGTGTAAGTCTGCCTATTATTCTACTGAGTGCAGAAGTTATATTGTTGAGTGTAGAAGGCATTCTTTGAGTGCAAAAGTTACACTGCTGAGTACAGAAGTTATATTACTGAGTGCCTTGCTTCTACACAGATTCCATCTACTTAGTGGTTCAGTAAGCAAGCTCGGGGGTCCAAGGGGAGCAAGTAGTTTTGGATGCTTCTTCTAGAAAAGGTTTGGAGGAACAGGCCTCCTGGGTGTTTGTCGGACCTATCTTCATTTACAGGTTCTACTTGTCTTTTCTAATTCTAAGTAGTTAAAATTTCTATCTGTAATTATCGAATTACTGTTTTTAAAAAATATTATTAAACAAATGCATTTATTTTAGTTTATGATCTAATTAGGATTCTGTATAGTAATGATTATGTAAGATGAATTGAATAAAATATTTCTCTGCATTTTTCCCCATGCTAATGAATCTGCATCGTACTCTAGTATAGAGAAGAGATTAAGGTAGAAAAATTGATAGGAAAATTGCCAGATGAATGAGAAGATCAATACTGTTGTTTTTCATTAGTTTTTCCTACCATTAATATTCTGTATTAAAATATATAATTTTATGTCTTTCTCTTATCATTCTCTTCACCAGTTAAATGTTTCAGGTTCACTGTATTTCTTTCACCAGTATGTATTGAATATAACAGCTGTAAAAACATTTACTTTCCTAAGTCCACAGTACTGTTACCATTACTGCTAACAGGTATATATATCATGAAAAATGAACAGTTTTCATATTTAAGAATTGGAATTATCTTTCTGTTACACAGTATTTAGGAAATCACAGCAACTGCAAATTTAATAGCATCAACAACCATTATATTACATTTCTATTCTGACAATCATAGATCAACAACAAACATTAACATTGTAGAACATAGTGGAGGTTAGGGTTAGATCCCGAAAACCAAACCCTTGCTAGATCAACGGTGGAGATCACTGAAGGGTTTTCACGTAACCCAAGCAACAACCATATTAATTGACACCATTATTACCATAGCCACCGAGGAAGACAACTCATATAACTCTCAAACCAAATCACTTACAGCTCGTCACAAGGCTCGAATCATCAACACAACATCACGTGCTTAGCACCATGATAGTGTCCACAAAGACATTCCACTGTCTTAGCAGTTGGGAGTATTAAATGCCAAGGGAAGCCAAAGTACCTGTAAGCACGAAAACTTCATAGTATTAATATCACCCAATTCTTGTAACGTATCAAGTTATTGGTAAAACGTACCATTCAATTATGTATTAACACCTTGTGGTAAGTCAAGGTGGCATTGGATGCATAACTAGGAAACCATAGTGTTTTAAAGGGTCACGTAGATGCACACACAACACCATTAAAATATTGGTCATAGGACCATTTATAAGGCTTTGCACATATATATTCATATGTGAAAGGGTCGCACAATGCACACACATTTTGTATATATATATATTCTTTGTGCATAAGACTAGGTATAATATGATACATACACACATTTCATTATAGTATAGAAATTAAATAGGAATTAGTATATAATTCCTAAGATAAGATTTTAAATAAGAATTTGCATATAGTTCATAGGTTAACATTTGACTATGAATTGCAATAGTTCATAAATTTAGCAAATGACTATGATATGATTTGCAATAATTCCTAGATTAGAACATAATCAAATCTTGCATGCAATTCCTAGTTTCTAAATTATATATAAAGAATTGCATATCGACATTGCATTTTAAATGTACTTAGCCATCACTTATAGACATTGGGTAATCTCACAATATACATCAAGAGAAACTCACGATAACAATACATAGAATTAAACTATGATTTATGGATCCTATTCTTTTGTTTGAACAAATTAATAAAGGTTAGTATAGAGATTTTGATTATTACAATT
The DNA here is from genome assembly GCA_027924585.1 of Larix kaempferi. Taxonomy (NCBI): domain Eukaryota; kingdom Viridiplantae; phylum Streptophyta; class Pinopsida; order Pinales; family Pinaceae; genus Larix; species Larix kaempferi. Next base: position 3,574,621 of record BSBM01000103.1, read on the forward strand.
GACATACGTCTGTTTTTACAAACTAGGCTAACTGAAGATCTCACCAATAGCATTTCGACATTATGTCTCTTAAATCATTAAGACTTTGGAGACACGGAAAACTGGTTAGAAACTCTTCAGTCACATGTCGTAAACACTTAAGCTCTTACCTGTAATCTGTGAAAAAGGACGATTCAAATGCTTTAGCACGAATGCTAAGTAAGCCTCGGGGCATTCGTAGGACCCCTTCATCATCAAACAGAAGAACAATAGTTAAACACATATAAAATTATATCATTTAGATCAACAACAAAGAATTGTGAAAGAACAGTTGAGTAAGTTTAACATCGAAATGAAGATATTAATTATCTCATCGCAACATTACACTTTCGACCAACACAACATTTAGTACAGCAAGACAACATTTAAACATTTATTATATTTCCACACGATTAGATTACACATTAAAATCTATATCAAAAAATTTTAAATTTTTGTAAATTTCAGGATGTTACATGTGGTATCAGAGCGCGAGTTCAAACTATAGGTCTAAAATAGGCTCACGCGCGCAAACAGAAAATAAAAACCAGAAAATTTATGTACTAACTTTTGTTTTAATTTTTATTTTGTACATAACGATTTGTTATTAATTTTCAAATATGGACATACCGGAGGAATCTTCAGAGGACATATCTCCTTGTAATGAGAACAATAACAATAGTAATAATGAAGGAATATATGCTGAATTAAATAACCAATCTTCAGAACTTCTTCGTACTGTAAAAAATTTAAAATTTGAGATAAAAACTGTTAAAGAAGAAAATGAACGCATTATGAAAGCACAGGAAGAGTTAAATCAAATTCTAATGGAGGAATACCATCACAAAGAAAGAGGAAGGAAATCAGAAGTAAATTCTGATGTGAAGAACCTGCAATAATTAATTAATGCAAATACACGAGATATCATAAATAACATAACTCAGAATCACTTTTATTTTGATCACGGGCCACTTCAAGGGGGAAACCTCCTTTGAGCAAGCTCAATACAATTAACTTCACGGTGGCTTCATAGGCCTCAACACACACTTATATACTAAGTATAGGTGCCAATACCATGGGTCAATACCATGTGTCAATACAAACCATGGGCCAATGCAAAATATAGATCAACAATTATTACGGGTCAAAACCATGGGCCAATACAAACTATGGATCAACAAAACTATGGGCGACTTACAAAGCATATGCGCCAACAACAATAACACAAACTATGGATCAAAAAATACTATGGGATGACTTACAAATCATATGCATCCAACAACAATATACTAACAAAGTAAAGACATGGGTTCCTAACATCCCCTCTCCCTTAGAAAAAGCTTTGTCCTCAAAGCTTTAGATGTGGAAATTGATGCAGAATCTAAAGGAGTGGGTCCCCTGTAGCCTTTTGAGTTTCAGGGAGGATTGCATGGAAGGCTGTAGACGAAGAAGAACCATATCAGCGACATGAAAAGTGCGTGCAGAACGGTATTGATCGGCTTGTTGTTTCAGTTGAATTCTTGCCATGTGAAGATTGTCCTGCATAATGAGAAGAAGCTTATCGCGGTTTCGAAGAATTGAGTCAATTGCCTAAACTGGGGAGTTGCTGAAGGTGTATGGAAGAAGAACTGGCGGTGCCTGTCCAGAGACTGCTTCATATGGTGTCCTTTTAGATGTGGTACTATACCACTGGAGCGCTTCGAGGAAATCCATAGAAATAGTTGTCCAAATCTGTGTAGGGATGGGCAAGGGCTCAAGTAGTCCCGAAAGGAGTGTCATTTCACCCTTGTTGACCTGAAAAGTATCACAGTCAACCACCATCTATTGAATTGTCATTTTCAATCCCTGCCAAAAGAAGTTACATTGTTCTTGGTCATTCGTTTTGAGGAACCCAGAGTGCCCTGCTGATGAAGAAGCATGGAGTTCATAGAAGAGATAGCCGCGTTGAACAAATTGCAACCAATTTGGAACAAGCAGAGAAATAGTTGTAAGAGAAACTGGGTCATCAAATGTGCGAGAAGGAGCATATGCCACCATATTGTCCTTACCATTCTGGTAAGTGGTCGCATAGCCATAACCCATGAGTTGGAGAACCCATTTCAGGTGTGTTGGGGAGGAGACCCGTTGTTCCAAGAAAGTTTCCAGACTCTGGAGATCAGTCTTGATGCAGAAATAATTCCCCAATAGGGATTTCTGCCACTTCTGTACTGCATGCAAAATAGCCATCATGTTCTGTTGAGATTTAGATGCGGCAAAATGCTTACCGGAAAGGTCTCGTGAAGGCGGCAAGCCCACTGGTGCAACAAAGACACCTGCATATCTATCCAAGGAAGTAGTGGAGACCGTTGGTGGGGGAATCTGAAGGGAATGGAGCTGAGCAATGACACCATGTGAATTCTTCTTAAGGATCTTTTCAAAGCGATGTGAACTGATGATGCAGAGAGACCCTGGTTGTAAGCCCATAAATTTGTGTTGTGTCCCATTGACTGAAAACTGCATCCAAAGTTTATCAAAATCCCATAAAATGGGGCCAAGTGTGTGTAACCATTGAATGCCCAAAACTACATCACATCCACCTAAGGATAAGGAAAACATGTCAGAGTGCAGGTTCTAATCTTCCATAGAGATACGCACATTATGACACTTCCCCTTGCAAGGTAAGGTGCCCCCATGGGAAACCATCACTTCAAAGTTGGAACAAGGATGGACAAAACAATCAGCCTGTTTGGCAATCCGAGGGTCAATGAAGTTATGAGTGCTATCAGAATCAATAAGTATGGTAAGAGGGAGCTTCTTGAAGTATCCCCTGACCCGCATTGTTTTTGGGGTGGTGACGCCAGTTACAGCATGGAGAGAGATCTCGGGTGGGTCGTCTTGAGATGGGGTGTCAATAGGTGGGTGTTGAATGTCGACCTGAACATCTACTGTATCTGGAGCTTCTTCACCAAGTTCTGAGGCAGGTGGAGAATCCACATCCAAGAGATAGAGCTTTTGTTGAACACATCTATGTCCCTGAGTGAATTTCTCATCACAATTATAACAAAGCCCTTTTTCTCGGTGTGCCTGCATCTCTGTTTCAGACAAATGCTTGATAGGAGTTGTTCGAGGAGCAGGCGTGATGGGAGGTCGTTGGGAACCCATATTTCTGAAGGGAATAAAGGTGGGTTTGGAGCGTTGTTGAGCTGCGATCTTGTCCTCTGCCAACTTAGCCAACCCTAGGACTTCCATCATTGCGTTGGGACAAAACATTTTGACTTCTGAGCGGATTTCATCCTTGAGACCACTGATAAAACAACTCCTAGAGAATTCATCAGACAATCCTTCTGTGTGATTGGCCAGTTTCTCAAATTTTGTTTGATACTCTCTCACTGTGCCAATTTGGTGAAGTTTAGTGAGTGCTCCTGTAAATTCATCAAAAGCACTAGGACCAAATCATAGCAAAAGGAGTTGGCAAAAATCTGTCCAGTTTGGCTCAGGATGAGCTTTGATGTACCAAGGGTACCATTGAAAGGCTTCCTGTTCCAAATGAAAGGATGCAAGTGGAACTTTCTGCACATCAAAAGTATTATGCAGACTGAAATATTGTTCTACTCTGTATATCCATCCAGTCGAATCAGTACCATTGAAGCGAGGAAAATCAAGCATCGGCCCACGAAAATTGCTGGAAGAAGAGAACCTAGTGGCTGTAGAAGATTCTAGTTGTCGTTTATTGTTCATGGTTGAATGCTGAAGATGGAGGCTGAGAAATTTTTCATCCAGATCTTGGAGTTCGGTTTGGATGACTGCAAGTGCTTCCTCCATGGTTTTTGCTCCCGTGCAAGTGACAACCATAACCAGGAATTTTTTTTTTTTTGTGGGTGGGGGGAATGGATAGAAAAATATGAACACAAGCTTATTTAGTAAGGGAAATTTGGATTTGGGAAAAACTCGGAGGGGTAATTGGGGTTTGACTAGGTTTTCGACACTTTCTAAGGGGCAGGGAAGCAAAAAATGGGGATTTCAGAAGTGGGAACTCTATGGTAAAATTTGAAGGCAATCGAGTGAAAATTGAAGAAGTTATGGCAAACCCTAAAAATAGACAAATGTGGTATTTCTGGTCTTGGGAAGTGGAATTTGGGATAGCATCTTCAGGAATGAAATATGCAGAATGGGATTGCAGAGATGTCAGTGAAGTTTCAGGGAAAACAGAGTTGAAACAAGGGAGATATGGCCGAAAAACAGTTTTTTTTTTTTTCTAGAAATGGATCAGAAGGGATCCGCAACAGATGGATCTGCAACGACATGGAAGGGATTGAAAATGGATGGATCTGAAATGGCGACTAGATCTGGAACGACTTTTAGAATAGATCTGAAACGACTGGATCTGGAGTGGAAGTGATCGGCAACAGTTCAGCTGAAAATAGATATGGACCCACAGGTATGTACGAATTCCTAATAGTTCAGGTGTTTCACTCGGCCACCAATGCTGTCTGACAGCTTTCATATTGGGGCAGTACCCCTCACTCCACGGCTTAGGTAAAACTGATAACCGCTTTACCACAAACGACAACTCTTGGTTTACCTCACGGGTGGGAACTAGTCAATCAGGTAAGGGTTGTTTCCATTTTCGCTAGCAGGTCCTCTCAATGGGCCAGCTACTTTGGGGTTCCTGTGGTACTCCTCGCAATGATTTTTAGGGCTTATTCCCAAGTACTTCCCACAGTTACGCGGATAGGGATTATTCTCAAATCCGAAGCTGCAATAGATGCGAAAAAAAATTTGACAGAAATTCCACCCAACGAGCCCAAGAAAGTGCTTTGATACCAGATGTGAAGACCCTGCAATACTTAATTAATGCAAATACACGAGATATCAAAAATAACAGAACTCCGAATCACTTTTATTTTGATCATGGACCACTTCGAGGGGGCAACCTCCTTTGAGCAAGCTCAATACAATAAACTTCACGGTGCCTTCATAGGCCTCAACACACACTTATATACTAAGTCTAGGTGCCAATACCATGGGTCAATACCATGTGTCAATACAAACCATGGGCCAATACAAAATATAGATCAACAATTATTACGGGTCAAAACCATGGGCCAATACAAACTATGGATCAACAAAACTATGGGTGACTTACAAAGCATATGCGCCAACAATAATAACACAAACTATGGATCAACAAATGCTACGGGACGACTTACAAAGCATATGCATCCAACAAAAATATACTAACAAAGTAAAGACATGGGTTCCTAACATCTGATTCTGGTACGATGTCTCACAAACATAAGAGTAAGAAAGTTAAAAATGGTAAAAATATTAGTTACTCTTCATCTGAATCTAATCGAAGTAATGATAAATCTGATCATGACAGTAGTGATAGTGATTGTTGTTCCAAGAAGAGGAAGTATAAGCATCATGAACAAATTAATGGAGAGTTTAAAAATATTAAGCCACCAACTTTTAATGGCGAAACTGAAAAGGGCGAGACAGCGAAAGCATGGCTGTCTGGAATGAAGAAGTACTTTAATATTTACGATTACTCTTCTGAGTTAAAAGCCAAGATGGCTATTTATAATCTGATAGGAAAGGAATATATCAGGTGGCAGGATCTTAAAAGAATTAAGAGCATAAAGGAAAGAGACATAACTTAGAATATGTTTAAAAAGTTATTTAAGAAAAAGTTCTTGTCAGAACAGTACTATGAAGATAAATCAAAAGAATTTTATGATCTAAAATTGGGTACTATGAACATGAAAGAGTTGTGCAGCAAGTTCCTTAGCTTGCTGAGGTATGTACCTTACATGGTCGAAGAGAAGCCTAAGGTGCAAAGGTTTCTAAGTTGTCTACCTTTCAACATAAAAGACAGGATTGAGTATGATAACCCTTCCACTCTGGAAGAGGCTATGAGGAAAGCAAATTTTTGTTTTGACCAAAATAGAAAAAGAGAAGGAATAGCTGGTTGGAAAAGTAATAAGTCTAATCAATTTGAGCATAAAAAGAAGAGCTTTAATCATAATTCTAGAAGTTTTAAGAAAAAATTTAATAACATAAATTTTCCAAGTAATAATAACTACAGAAATAATACACCACAGAATTTTATTGTTGCAAGAAATGTACCTAATAACAATAACAACACCAGGTATGTTGAACAGAAAGGACCTTTGAAGTATTTTGATTGCGGTGGACCACATAAGAAAATAGATTGCCCACGCAACAAAAGGACAGTGAACAACATTCATAGCATACAAGCAGAGCCAACAGTTGGTGATGTGGCAAGAGAAATGCCAAGGATAAATGCAGCGCTGGAAAATCGGCAAGCAAACCATCAAATGTCCATGGTCGAAATCGAAGGTATGCTACAAAACCGATCTATTTCTGTTTTGATAGATTCAGGTGCAAGTTTGAGTTACATTTTACCTGAATTAGTAAAAAATTGCAAGTTAAGAATAGAAAAGTTTGATAATTCTTGGTTAGTTTAGCTAGCAACAGGCACTAAAAGAAAGGTTCCAGACTTTGTTAAAAATTGTGATGTATTTTTGAATCAGCTGAAAACCCAAGTTAATCTGAATGGTTTGCCATTAGGGTCATATGACTTGTTGATTGGCATGGATTGGCTTGAACAATATAGAGTAGTGCTTAATTGTTATGAGAAATCTTTTACTTGTCTGAATAATGAAGGTAAAACTGAAACAGTAAAATGAATTCATAGGAAGATTTCAGTAAGACAAATTTCTGCGTTACAAGTTAAAAGAGCTGCCAGAAAGGGCTGTAAAATGTTTGTTGTTAATGTTATTAATGAGGAGTGTTCATCTAAAGAAGACAAGTTAAAACTGGAGGATATTCCCATCCTTAGGGACTTTTCTGACGTATTCTCGAAAGAAATTCCAGGATTACCTCTGAAAAGGGAACTTGATTTCACCATTGAGTTAGTACCAGGTGCGGTACCAAACTCAAAGGCTCCCTGCAGGATGAATATTCTGGAGTTAAATGAGTTAAAATCTCAGCTGAAGGAATTAATAGATAAAAACTACATAATGTCAAGTGTGTCTCCTTGGGGAGCACCGGTAATTTTCGTTAAAAAGAAGGACGGTACCATGCGATTGTGCATCGATTACCGTCAGCTTAATAAAATGACAATTAAAAATCGATATCCCTTGCCCCGCATAGATGATCTATTTGATCAAGTACGCCGAGTAGAGATATTCACTAAAATTGATTTAAGGTCCAGATATCATTAGGTTAGAATAAAAGACGAAGACATATTCAAAACTGCATTCAGAACGCGATATGGACACTACGAGTTTGTAGTTATGCCTTTTGGGCTAACCAACGCACCAACAATGTTCATGTGATTAATGAACAACGTTCTGCATAAATATTTGGATAATTTTGTAGTTGTGTTCATTGATGATATTCTGATTTACTCAAAAACTAAAGAAGAGCATGACGGACATTTAAGAATAATTCTGTAAGTTTTAAGAGAACATTAGCTTTACGCTAAGTTCAGTAAATGTGATTTTTATAAAGATAAAATACAGTACTTAGGTCACATAATTTCTAAAGACGGAATTTCTGTCGACCCTAATAAGATAAAAGCAATTAATGAGTGGTCTGTTCTTAAAGATGTAACCGACGTTTGATCATTCATGGGGATAACAGGTTACTATCGAAAGTTTATTGAAGGGTTCTCACGAATTGCAAATCCCATTACTTCTTTGCAGAAGAAAGAGAAGAAATTCGTATGGGATCAAAAGTGTCAAGAAAACTTTAATAAGTTAAAAGAATTATTAACCACTGCACCAATTTTAAAAATTGTTGATCCTAACAAAGACTTCGTAGTATGCACTGATGCGTGCAACGATGGACTTGGTGGGGTCTTAACTCAAGAAGGTCATGCTATCGCTTTTGAGTCTAGAAAGTTAAAAATCCATGAAAAGAATTATGCCACTTACGACCTTGAGTTGGCAGTCGTGATAAATGCATTAAAAATGTGGCGCCATCAATTGATTGGAAGAAAATTCATACTAATGACAGATAATAAGGGCTTAAAGTATTTGTTGGATCAAACAAATCTTAACGCAAGGCAAGCTAGATGGCTAGTTTTCCTTAACGAGTATGATTTCGAGATTCAACACATTAAGGGGAAATAAAATAAAGTTGTTGATGCATTAAGCAAGAATCCCAGATTAAGCTTTATGGCAGCAATCAACACATTTAAGACAGATTTGGAAAATCAAATTGAAGAAGGAATTAAACAAGATGGAAATTATCAAAAATTGCTTGGTAAAGTTGCTGAAAATGTATCTGAAAATTTAATAACAAATTTCAACATTAATAAAAGGGCTTAATGACTTATAAAACAGAATTTATGTACCAAATGTGTCAAAGGTTAAGCTGTTAATTTTGGATGAAGTTCATAAGAGTCCTTATTCCGGACATCTAGGTTATCAGAAAATGATAACTATGTTAAGGAATGATTATTTTTGGCCCAACATGAAGAATGAAGTGGCTGAATACATAGCTAGATGTTTTGAATGCCAGACCATTAAGGCTGAACATCAACATCCAGCTGGACTATTGCAGCCATTGCCAATTCCAGAATGGAAATGAGAGATTATAAGTATTGATTTTATTACAGGTTTGCCTAAAAACCAGAAACAGAATGACTCCATAATGGTGGTTGTGGACAAGTTAAGTAAGGATGCTCATTTTATTCCTGTTAAAACCACTTTTAAAGCTTCTAACATTGCAGATGTATTTATGAAGCAAATATTTCGCTTGCACGGAATTCCAAAGGTAATTATTTCTAACCGGGACTCTAAGTTCACTGGAAATTTTTGGACAACACTGTTTAAAGGTTTAAATACTAAACTAAATTTCAGCACTTCTTTCCACCCACAAACTGATGGTCAAACAGAAAGAGTAAACCAGATTTTAGAAGACATGCTAAGAATGTATGTCAAAGATCAGCCATCTAAGTGGGAAGATTACTTACATTTAGCGGAATTTGCATACAATAATCATGATCAAGCATCTGCTAAGTTAATTCCATTTGAGATTTTGTATGGAAGAAAATGTTGTACTCCTATTTCTTGGGATAACACTGTAGACAGATTAATGCTAGGACCTGATTTATTGAAAGAAATGGAGCTAACTGTGAAACAGGTTAAAGATAACTTAAAAGTTGCCCAGGATTGGCAAAAAAGTTGTGCAGATTTGAAACACACTGAAAGACAATTTCAGGTTGGAGACCATGTTTTTATAAAGGTAAAACCCAAGAAAAGTTCTTTGAAGCTTGGGAGTTGTGTTAAACTAGCACCAAGGTACTATGGACCATTCGAAATCCTATCAAAGAATGGAGCTGTTGCATATCAATTGGCTTTGCCATCTAACTTAAAAATCCACAATGTTTTTCATGTTTCTGTTTTAAAGAAGTATGTGCACGATGCTACTCATGTGCTGAATTGGAATGACATACAGGTGGAGCCCGAAGGAGATTTTCAGGTGGAACCGAACTGTATTCTCGACAAGAGGGAAATTATGCTTCGGAATCGTACCATAGGGCAGGTAAAGGTGCAATGGAAACATCTTAGCCCTGATGAAGCTACCTGGGAACTAGAAAGTAAAATGCGGGCAGCATATCCAGTTCTGTTCCAGGAAGGATCGGATGATGAATAAGCAACATTGAGGACGATGTTGAGCTTAAGTGGGGGTGTTTGTAACATACCCTTTTTTCTAAAAAAACATTTTTATGTTGGAATTATTATGTTAACTTTTATTTTAAAGTTTTATATTGGACAAATGTCCAAGGATGACTGTAATTGCATAGTATTTTATTATTTAATAAATTAAATAGGAGACAAACACCTAAGGGGACTGTTGAAAGAGTGTTTACTGACCCACTAGGTGGAATGGAATCTAGGGTAGAAGGCAATGGACAAGTGCCAGCATCATGATGCAACAAACTAACTGTTGGTATGAGACAACTCCCTTGAAATGTGGTCATAGCGCCCTGGAAGGTGGGACTGGAGCTTGAGGATCATTTATTCAAAACTGACCACTAAAGACCTAGGCAGTCTATATAAGAGCCATCGAAATATGAACTGAGGTTCATCACTTTTCCTAATGAGGAAATTTACTTTGGGGTTTTGTTGTGCTTGCACCCAAGAGATTTGATGAGGGGATATGTTGAGTTTTTGATCATGGTGTAAGTCTGCCTATTATTCTACTGAGTGCAGAAGTTATATTGCTGAGTGCAGAAGGCATATTTTGAGTGCAGAAGTTACACTGCTGAGTGAAAAAGTTATATTACTAAGTGCCTTGCTTCTACACAGATTCCATCTACTTAGTGGTTCAATAAGCAAGCTCGGGGGTCCAAAGGGAGCAAGTAGTTTTTCCTGCTTCTTCTCGAAAAGGTTGGGAGGAACAGGACTCCTTGGGTGTTTGTCGACCCTATCTTCATTTACAGGTTCTACTTGTATTTTCTAATTCTAAGTAGTTAAAATTTCTATCTGTAATTATCGAATTACTGTTTTTCAAAGATATTATTAAACATATGCATTTATTTTAGTTTCTTATCTAATTAGGATTCTGTATAGTAATGATTATGTAAGATGAATTGAATAAAATATTTCTCTGCATTTTTCCCCATGCTAATGGATTTGCATCGTACTCTAGTACAGAGAAGAGATTAAGGTAGATAAATTGATAGGAAAATTGCCAAATGAATGAGAAGATCAATACTGTTGTTTTTCATTAGTTTTTCCTACCATTAATATTCTGTATTAAAATATATAATTTTATGTCTTTCTCTTATCATTCTCTTCACCAGTTAAATGTTTCAGGTTCACTGTATTTTTTTCACCAGTATGTATTGAATATAACAGCTGTAAAAACATTTACTTTCCTAAATCCATTACTACTAACAAGTATATATATATCATGAAAAACGAACAGTTTTCATATCTAAGCATTGGAATTATCTTTCTGTTACACAGTATTTAGGAAATAATAGCAGCTGCAAATTTAATAGCATCAACAAGCATTATATTACATTTCTATTCTGACAGTCATAGATTTAAATGAGGGTTTATTTCTTTCCATGTTTCTCTTTTCTAATCTTGCAACAGTTTTCTATTTTACTTAGTAATAAATTTTATGCACAATATTCATTTATGTTATACTATTTATTTATTTAAAACAAAGAATGATTATGTTATACCAACAGAGTATCGTTTACAAACTTAAGATTTATGACAGGTTCGTACCCTTCACTTATCAAACCCTAGAAATATCAACTTGTATCTTTCAGTTAAGAGCTTAGTTAAGTTTCAAGCAGAACAAGAAATGATCACGATTCGTTTCATAACTGAAATTAGAACATTGGATCTTGGCTCATATCCTTCACAAAAGTCGACAGAAAAAGAATAACGAAGAGAAGCTTTCAACTCCATAAACTTAGGCACAAAACGATTATCATTTACATCCTTTAATCAGAAGTTAAACATTTGTTATCAATAGCAGCAGAACATTACCGAGAACCAAACATTAGATTTTGACCATTTCTAAGAACAGGGATAAACTCTTAAATTCCGATTTATTCTTAAAACACAGTAGTTATAAAAACGACGAGTTTCATTGCATACAACCTGGAGTAGTTCTCTTAAACTAAACACATATATCATAACATAGAAAACACAGTTCTTTATTATCAAAGGCACAATAGTTTTCAAATAAATAAGCTTTGTTTTCTTTACACAAAATAGAGCAATGCTCGTAGTGTCATCCACACAAACGCAGGTCAAATGAAAACATAAACCCTTTCATTACCGAGAATAGTGGAAGGGTAAGACCCTCTCCTGAGTATTATCTTCTAAGGATTATACAATGGAAATAACTACTACTGAAAGCAACGACGAAAGGGTCGAGGGTTTCATTGTCCCCAAAACTATCAAAAAAATTTACAAATACTTTGTCGAAGGTGACCCTTCAGAACCCAAGAAAACACAAAGTCTCAGCAAAGAACACAATGAATGTCCACTAGTCATTTGTCCGGAGTAACTAGTAACCATCGAAGGTTACCAGTCATTTGCAGTTTCCAGCTACCAAAACCTAAGCTGAGAAGCCATCGACGAAGGTACCTGCCATTTGAACACGAGTGTGGTTAAAACAAGCTGTTGACAGAAGTCTTTACAAATGAAATAACATTAATTGAAAACTCTCAAAATAGAATGGAAGATACAGGGTTTCGAACCGAGAACCATTACCTTTAAGATTAGAACCAAATCAGAACGCCAAGGCTGTGCAAACTGGAACCATACTCCACCATCGAATGCAAAGAAGGGTGGAAAACAACTCTGAAAAACTACCACTGGATAGACATGGAAAACCAAGTATCAAATCAACTACCACAAATCATTGCCACTCACCCTGGAACTGTTAATACAAGCGGCCATTGTAAACACCATGAGTGTATCGGCTCTTATGCTACCAACAGGTCACGGTTTCGAACCGTGGGCACTCCACAAAAGTTTGTTAACAAAACCCTGAAGGCTCTCGTCCTGTCGGCCTCTCCTCAGAGCCACTACATCGAATGCCAAGGAAGCATTAACACCGTAGAACATAGTGGAGGTTAGGGTTAGATCCTGAAAACCAAACCCTTTCTAGATCAATGGTGGACACAACTTAAGGGTTTTCACGTAATCCAAGCAACAACCATATTAATTGATGCCATTATTACCATAGCCACCGAGGAAGACAGTTCAGATAACTCTCAAACCAAATCACTTACAGCTTGTCACAAGGCTCGAATCATCAACACAACATCACATGCTTAGCACCACGAAAATGTACACAAAGACATTCCACTATCTCAGCAGTTGGGAGTATTAAATGCCAAGGGAAGCCAAAGTGTCTGTCAGCACGAAAACTTCAGAGTATTAATATCACCCAATTCTTGTAATGTATCGTGTTATTGGTAAAACGCACCATTCGATTATGTATTAACACCTTGTGGTAAGTCAAGGTGGTATTGGATGCATAGCTAGGAAACCATAGTGTTTTAAAGGGTCACGTAGATGCACACACAACACCATATAAATATTGGTCGTAGGACTATTTATAAGGCTTTGCACATATATATTGATATGTGAAAGGGTCACACAATGCACACACATTTTGTATATATGTATTCTTTGTGCATAAGACTAGGTATAATATGATACATACACACATTTCATTATAGTATAGAAATTAAATAGGAATTAGTATATAATTCCTAAGATAAGATTTTAAATAAGAATTTGCATATAGTTCATAGGTTAACATTTGACTATGAATTGCAATAGTTCATAAAGTTAGCAAATGACTATGATATGATTTGCAATAATTACTATATTAGAACATAATCAAATCTTGCATGCAATTCCTAGGTTCTAAATTATATATAAAGAATTGCATATCGACATTGCATTTTAAATGCACTTAGCCATCACTTATAGACATTGGGTAATCTCACAATATACATCAAGAGAAACTCACAATAACAATACATAGAATTAAACTATGATTTATGGATCCTATTCTTTTGTTTGAACAAATTAATAAAGGTTAGCACAGAGATTTTGATTATTACAATTGACATACGTCTATTTTTACAGACTAGGCTAACTGAAGATCTCACCAATTGCATTTCGACATTATGTCTCTTAAATCATTAAGACTTTGGGGACACGGAAAACTGATTAGAAACTCTTCGGTCACATGTCGTAAACACTTAAGCTCTTACATGTAATCTGTGAAAAAAGGACTATTCAAATGCTTTATCACAAATGCTAAGTAAGCCTTGGGGCATCCGTAGGACCCCTTCATCATCAAACAGAAGAACAATAGTTAAACACATATAAATTTATATCATTTAGATCAGCAACAAAGAATTGTGAAAGAAAAGTTGAGTAAGTTTAACATCGAAATGAAGATATTAATTATCGTGTCGCAACATTACACTTTCGACCAACACAACATTTAGTACAACAAGACAACATTTAAACATTTATTATATTTCCGCACTGTTAGATTACGCATTAAAAGCTATATCAAAATTTTTTTAATTTTTGTAAATTTCGGGATGTTACATTTCTTGAGAGTAAATTTGTCAAGAATTTTAAAGAGGTTTACTTGATCTAGGTGGGGTATGATGATTAAGAAACCTCTTTACTATATCAAATTCCTTAGTGCATACTTTAAATGTCAAATACTAGACCAAAAGCTTCACTACTACCCATCTGTGAATAAGCCAATGAACCTATTGACCCCAACCAAAAAGGTCTCCTAAGATCGAGCTCAATCAACTACTAAGGCCACAAATAACGATGATGGAGATTGGATCCATGTTTTTCCAAAGAATTCATTAAACAAAAAATTTATCTTGTAGAGCAAAAGGCTCAACCCAACAACCCAAGAACTATCAATGCATTGACAATGTGGGTTTAGTTACGTCATACTTCCATGTAGTTATGCCCTTGCTTGAGCTTATTTATATGTCAAAAGGTGGCTTGTTCTATCATCACTAGACACACCCCCCAATTGGCCCCCTTTTCAACCTTAGGATCAAAAGGAAGGACTACCTAAAACTTTAAATGTCAAAAGGAATTAGGAAATTTTCCCTAATTAAAGTGGCATATACAAAATTTAACGAACTTATGTGGTGCATTAATATTCATAACATTGTTTTTCAATTCTAAATACTAAATCTTAATATCCATGACTCCCACCTTATGGCCTAGCAAACCCACCTATGACCCTAGCAAACCAAGCTCCTTAGATTCATGTGTAACCAGCTATGTAAGCCACTAACAATTCTAGTGGAGGATGGTTTCAAGGAACTTACAAGAACTCTTATTTTAACAAGGTACTTGTAGCCTAATAAGTTCAACCTAATAAGTTGCAACCTATGGGTATGTTACTGATACGCGTGACCTTGACCCCTTAGAAATATTTGGTGTGCACTTGATCCAGATGGGTATCAATGGCCGCACACCTATTCCACAAGCTCCAAATAGATTTTCCAATTTGGCAGTTTTTTGAGTTGAAAGGATTGGTCCAAATGGATATCAGTGGCCACCCACCTATTCCACAAGCTCAAGAAATTTTTTCCAATTTGGTAGTTTTTATGAATTTTTGTGTCCAAAAATCCTGGGGCCATTTTGAGGCCCTAAACAACGTTTTTTGGCGACGCCACAGTCCAATTTGATAGAAGGGTATTTCTTTGTCCACAATTTCTCCGACAGGGAAAAGGTCACCTTTGCGCTCTGATTGTCTCCCATGTTAAAAATTGATTGGAAACTTATTGTGATCAAACCTTAACGGAGAAGTCTAAAATGTTTTAGGGCAATCCCACTTATGCCTCTTTTATCGATGTCATTAAAGAACAATATTACCATATGGGAAACTATGATGACCAATACACGATATGGACCACACTACGTCAAGGGACGAACCAAATGGTGGTGGAGTACACCAACAACTTTCATACCTTGCACACAAATCTAGGTATTAGAGACTTTGAGCGACACCCAGTTCTAAAATATCGCAGTGACCTACATCGGTACATTTGAACATAGATGCAATTCTAAGACATCTCTTCACTAGGAGCTGCTTATCGATATGCTATCAAAATCGAGTAGAAATTTCAGCAAAAGAAAAAGCAATAATTTGGACTTGTGAATTCGCTGCTGAAGCAAGGAAAGGGAAACCTTGGCTTGTAGAACAAAGGACAGGGTAAGGACACCCAATCCCAGGACAACCAGTCCCAACCACAAGCAAATAAGGGTGACAAAAATAAAAAGAAGGACACTGGGAAGTGGTGTGAGTTCCACTGAATCCCCTAGCATAAAATTGATGAATGTCACTCAAAGCGAACATTGGTGGCTGAGATCAAAGCTTCGAAATCAAATCCCAGTTTCGATTCCAATTTAGAACCCAATGTCACAATCATAGACTAGGGGAAGTAGATCGTTGATGTAGAAGCACCCAATGTCACCGTTTCTACCACACAGACTCAACCAGAGGAACCAGAAGGGTTAGAGGCAGATGAGCACCTCTTCCGCTCATGTGGGTGAAGGGAACCCCCCTACATTTTTTGTTGACAATGGTTTCCAAAAGAACTAGATATCAACAGAAGTCATCAAGATATTGGAGCTATCGACAACACCACACTCGCATCCATACACTATCGGTTGGCTAAGCTAGGATGAGGTATCAATGTCAGTCATCAATGTCGTCTACCATACAACATCAAGCCTTTCAAAGATGAGATACTATGTGATGTGGACCCACTTGAAGTCTATGATGCTCTTTTAGGGCAACCATATATGTGGAAGCGTCATGCTGTGTATGAGTCACAACCTCGTAGTGTCATTGCCACTTTGGGAGGACAACCCTATCGGATGCCTGAGACAGTTGTACCTACCACAACCTCTTTGACCTCAACCAAGCAGTGTAGAAAGATAATCTTGCACATTAGGAAATATTCCCTCTTCATAATTGACTCTGAAGGTGAACATTATATCATAGATACCTCCACAACATATGCACAGGTTCCCTCTACTCAATAACAACAAGAAGAACACGAAGGAATTGTTTCCTTTCCTATCCAGGTACCTCTATGCTACAAGGCCACACATTCAAGGTGCTCCTCCATAAATAAATCATCCACACCAGTTCAAGTCAAGGATATTAAGGAAACGAAAATTGTTGAACAAGTCCAACACATCCATCAACAACAATTACAACTCTAGTAGGTTGTTAAATCAAGGCATCTTCTTCACCTCAACAAATGCCTCACCGAGAGCTCAAATCAACACATAGTTCACCATATGATGAGGGACTTGAATCAATGGAGACCACTGCTTCTTAAGGGGGGATGACTGATCCAGATGGGTATCGGTGGCCACCCACCTATTCCACTGGCTCCAAACAAATTTTCCAGTTTGGCAATTTTTTGGGTCGGAGTATTTCTCTAGATGGATATCAGTGGCCACCCACCTATTCCACGAGCTCAAGACAATATTTCTAGTTTGGCATAGTTTACGGATTTCGTGTCCAAAATTTTTGGGACTGTTTTGAGTCCCTAAATGACGTTTTTTGGCAACTCCATAGACCATTCATAGCCAAAGTCTTAACTGGATGGGAGAAATGTGTACTTCTTGGCTAGACCTTTCCAATGGGATATTGAGCACCCTAAACAAATATTGCAAAATCTATGCCCTTGAGAAGTTGACACCTCAACTAACCACCTCGGCTCCCACAAACCTTTTTACGTTCATCTCCTAGGGTTAGGTTTTTGATGTTTAGGGTTTTTTCCCTCATGTTTATGATAAAAGGCCCTTCGGGCTCCTTTTTCAATCAGCTTGGGACGAATGAGCGTAGCTGCCACATCTCTTCTCAGAGATAAAGCTACCACCATTCTAGCTGCTTTATTTTATAGTCTGTTCTATTTTATTTAGTAATAGAATTTGGGTTTGTTGTATCACTGTGTTACTTGCAATATATTTGTGTATTTTGTTCTATACATGCTCTTTCAGTTCGTTCTCACATAAATATAGATCGACCCCTTTATAAATGCCTCTTATTAAGGATGTGGCATGAGGAACCCTCTCCACCTCCATGATTGAACTTCCAAATGGCCTCAAACCCCGATATGTATAAAAAAATCCCAAGGCTTACATGTTGACAAGATTAGTTTTATTCCTTCACTACAACAGGAATAGTGACTTCAAATGCTTACAAGGTCCTATCTACTAACTAGGTGATGTTGATAAAGATATGAACTATATTGTTATTGTTCCCTAATGAAGGTAGCATCATGGAATGTTAGGGGTGTTACTTGTTTTTATAGGAAATCTATGGTCCATGAGATAAGGACATTGCTTCATAGTCTTGATATTTTTTATATCTAGATACTAAAATTTCCCGAATTCTTGTTAATACCCTCCTTGAATTATAACTTTCCTCATAGGTTATGATTTGGGCAACCAACCTCTCATAAAGTTCAATTTGGACATTGTTGAATTGGGATGGATGGTGTTGTGTTTGCTCAATATTTATGTGTCTAGTGATTCTAAAATCCATTGGTTGGTGTGTGAGAACTTTAAGAAGGTGGATGCTTAAGAGGACAAAGAAGGCTTGTTTCTAGTCAAAATGCCTAGTGTCAATTTTTTTCTAGAATTCTTTCAAAGGCTAGGGTTCAATTATATGACCCAAACACACTTAGAAGGAAATAGTATTGTAGATTGAGGTTTACATGGTTCAACTTTTAGAAGGGAAGGGGAAGTTTCTCATGAGACTAGATTGATCCATGCTATTTGAATTCTACTTGAATGAAATAGTGCAAGATCTCTCCATATTTTGGGAAATGCCACTTTTTTAGAACCCTAGATGATTTACATATCTCTATCCTATGGTGTTGATAAAATATGCACGTGGAAGACATGTTCTCTCTTAAAGTGTCTCATTTAAATTTAGATCAATCTTAGTCACATTTGAGGAGTTTGGAATATCTTCCCTAGAACTATGGGTGAAGATGGCTAGATTTTTTGGTGGAATGATTCCATTGTGCTAATTTCCTCCTTTCCAAGGGAAAATGGATGGAAAATCACCTCGGTCCAAAAGAATACACCCAAAGTTGTGAAACAAGATTTGGAACATGTCAATCAATGACTTTAGTTTAACCCCCTTCATGAGGAAACACAACCAAGGGCTGCCAAACTTTGACAAGTCTTCCTCAAGGTCTATGAAGTTTGTTGAGCTATGGGAGATCAATTGGGATCATATGTTGTCTGGATTAAAATGGGGGACTATCCAATGAGGTGCATTTTCAAGGCCTTAAAAACTAAGGAAACTTCTAAAAAATAACTATGGCAATGATAGCCAATGGATGGTTGGTAAAGAAATAAGATATTGAAGAATCAATCATCATCCATTATACAATGGTTTTTCAATCTGTAGGCCTCATGGATGAACATAAGGTGTCCATGTTAACTTGTCTTGATGCGGCCCCTTCTCCACCTTTGAATTCAAAAGAAAGAATGTGTGATAAGGGGCTGAAATTGGATGAAATGGTAGCTTCATTGATATGAAGATAAGTCATCAAGATTAGATGAAAATTTGTGTAGATTTTATAAGGCCGCATGGAATTTTGTTTGTGTTACCTTGCTAGAGGACACTGAGAAACCATTAGAAAAAAAAATTGAATATTTGTACTAACAAAGGAGTAATGAGATTTATATCCAATCCTTATAATGACACTAAAATCATTACTATTTATAGATTGATTCCCCTCTTGAGTGTCTCCTACAAAATTCCGACGAAGGCCCTAAGTATGTGTATAAAGTACATCTTTCCTAGGATCATCACGCAAAGAAAGCACAGTTCATTAGAGAGTTATTTTTTCTCAACAATGTCATAGGTATACGTGAAGTTATGGCTTGGGACAAAGGTATCAATGTCAATTCCCTCTTCATTAAGAGTGATTTTGAAAGAGATAATGACAAGGTTGAGTGGCCCATTCGTTGTAGTTGTTCCAAAGGCCTTAGGTTTGGATAATTCTTCCTCAAAGCATTGGAGACTATCTTATCAAACGCCCCATCTTCCGTGCCCATGATTAACATACATAAATTAGATGTTGTGGGGCTCTTTATGTCCATTCAAGATTGCTTGTTGGGAACAATGTTGTATATCATGGAAACATAAGCATTTTCCTACGTCATTTTTAATTGATTGACCTAAAGCTTTACTAATGCATTCCTCTCCTAGAACATGGAGTTGGACAATTATTAGATGGACACTAATTGTAGATGTCTCCTTCATGACTATTCTTGAGGCCCAAGTCTCCATAGGGAATACTTTGGACTACTTGTAGATATTTTATCAATCGTCGAGCTCTAAAATCTAGTAGGCTAAAACTCAATGCTAAAAACAAAATTTTCAAGACATGCTTTCTTATCTCACTAATTAGGGATGTTCAACGTTCTACCATGTCTAGATATTTAAGTCCCTTGGATTCCACTTTTCTTTGGAGGCCTCACCTAAGGAACTCTTAGGCATGGTTATTCAATGTATGGTAAAGAAGATTAGAAGTTGTTGATGAAGCCATGTCCAAGAAGAATTGAGAAGTTCTTGAAGAAAGTCCTAGCAACAACCCATGTCTTCTACTCCTTTTGGGTCCTATCCAATACATGGAGCTAGAGAAATATCTTTGAAACTTTCTTTGGGCCTATATAATCAGGAAAAGGATTTCTTATAATAAAATGCACTTTATATTGTAATCCCAATTATTGGAAAGGAGTGGGGATTATTAAGAAATATACACAGTACTATGGGCTTTATGCAAGAAGGATCATTGCCGCATTCAAATGTAAAGAACACTAAAATATACTTCCAAGGAGCTACATTGTTTCCCAGGATATCATGTAGGAAATAAATCTTGGATGGGTCTCATTTTACAAACTCTTATTATCACTTCAGGCCATGTGAAGGTGAAAGGAACTTTTGTTATTTACTCAAAGTTTTTGGAAGGATTGGGAGTGATTTAAACACCATCTCAACAAGAAAGGACAAGCTCTTAGGTATAATCTATCCTTTAATGTTTAATATTCCATATGGTGATCCCTTGCCATGTTGCATGAAGGAAATTTTCTTGGTCAGTCAACATGGTTTTTAATTTTTTGACATTAAGTGATGATGTTTTATTTAACAAGTTTTAAATTAAGGAATTGTGAGTAACAATTTTGATTTTTGTTTGTGAAAGAGAGTGGATGATATGTTGATATATAAGCATATGAGATGATCATTCTGGAAAAATTCAGAGTCCTCTAACAATGTTAGAAATTCAAAGTCATTGAGTTTTGCACATCATGGCATCTAATTATCCTAAAGTGTTTTTACTTGTTCACAAGAAATAAAATTATGTCATGTTTAATGAAGCATGGGTTAAAAATATTTTTATTTAGGTCAAATTTCTATATATAAATTATTGTCTAAATTAGAAGGTCGAGTTAAATGTGAAGTCCCTCCACCATAATTTGCAATATTGTGGTGGTCCTTTCCATTCTCCTTGAAGGAGCCACTCATTTTAGTTGAGTCAAGGCAATTCCAAAGCTTTAAAAGAAGGAGATGCCATATATTAGTGTTGATTGTGTTGTTCATAAGAGGAGAGGCCCACCACATTCAACCCTTTTCACCTCAACACGAACATGACAAGTTTTCACGACTTGCCTTTGCCATTTTTAAGATATAGAAGCTTCTTGAGGAGCATGAGAAAGGTAACGAAGGTTGCAAGCTTGTCATCCTAGTGTTAGAGTAAAGTTAATGATTATTGGCGTTCACCCCAAAGGAGAATGATACGCGTAGGATAAAAGACAACCAAAACGCCCCGCTTTGTCGGCGATTTTG
Source organism: Larix kaempferi (assembly GCA_027924585.1). Lineage (NCBI taxonomy): Eukaryota > Viridiplantae > Streptophyta > Pinopsida > Pinales > Pinaceae > Larix > Larix kaempferi. Next base: position 3,596,080 of record BSBM01000103.1, read on the forward strand.
GGTACAAAACCGGTTAAGATTCTTACCAGAAATTGCTATTTTTCGCATTTTTGTAATTTCAGCAATTAGGATGGTCTGTTCTAAACTAATTGCCCAATTTTACAACTACCCAGATCGTCGAAATTGCGATTTGAGCACTCCAAATTGCAATTTTGGCAAAAATTGCTCTGCCAAATTACAGCGAGTCAGGGGCATTTTGGTTAGCCCTTATATAGCTCCAAAATGTTATACCCTCAGTTAATAAATGAGTTATAATGATAGTTGTTTGTGTTTTCAGTTAGGTGTATTAGAAGGTTGATGTCATAACCTCACGGTATCATGTCGTAGGCATGTCCAACCGTTGGTAGCTATGTGGCACTGCGTAGATGTGCTTCTAAAAATTTTGGTCGTTTGAGCTTACTTGCTGGCAGATTACAACTCTTCCTTTATAGCGCATTCATACCTTCAACTATGAACTACACGTTGCCTAAGCTTACCTACACCCATCAACCTTACCCTAGTACTTGTGCATTTAGAATTATTGAGTTATTATTTTTTTCATAACTGTGAGAAACTTTCCAAACTGCTCAAAAAACAATGTCAACTGAACCGCCTAAATATCAAACCCACGAGCCGAGGCTTAGAATTATTATGTGTGCATATTGTTATGTTAACAAGTTATGCAAGAGTATGACAATATACAATGGTGCCCATATCGTCTCCTTGGCTGGAGAGGGTTTTAGTTGAGCTGTCATACTCAAATGGTTGTTTATTCCAGCATTGCCCACTGTAATCCTGTTCAGAATTACAGTCTGAAAACCTTATCCTCTCAGTTAATCTTATCCGACCGACATGAAAGAACATTGTACAGAAGCAAGCCACATCAGCAGTGACAGATCCATTTGACTATGCTTCTAGAAGTAGTAAAATGGAAGACAATTACCTACCATTCCCATGTAGCAATCAATTTCAATGCTTTTCAAGCAATTCATTGGGCCATCCTACTGGAAGCCGTTGTCCACGTGAAATTAGACCGACCAACTAGTCTGTTATTTAATTTAAAATTAACAAAACACAAAAGCTATGAGGTATCACACGCGGCTTCACAGCAATCAGATCTATTATGACGAAGCAAATATTTTTCCATTGTTTTATCTGACAGCTATCTCTTCTTCTGTGCATCTTCCGGGCTTGCTGTGTGTATATAATTAAAACCTTCCTATCATTGAAAGGCCTGTATATTCTTCCCACTTTTATCACTCTTTTCTCTGTAAATCTGCTCTGTTTAGTGATAGTTTTATCGATCGATCAGTTTCTGCAAGTGATTATTCAGTATACAAACCCTAAAGAAGGAATACCGGCTTTGTTTCTAGGAAAAAAAAAATTATAGATCAGTAATGGCTTCTTCTCTTGTATTTTCTCCTAGTGTTTTCTCATCCAATGAATCGCCAAGCGTTGGTCATATGGACATCCAAAGACTACATGCGGGATCGAGCAGCCGGAGCACAAATGTTAGATTTCGGCGGTGTTTCAAGGTGAGAGCAGTGCAAGCCTCTGTGGGCGCAGAGGCGGCCATTTCAGATCAGGGTCACTTGAAGTCAAGAAATTTGTATGAAGTACTGGCGATAAGCCCCGCGGCAACTGCAAAGGACATAAAGAGGGCTTACAGAAAGCTGGCGCGGGAGTTTCATCCAGATCACGCGGCTTCTCCTCAGGAAAAAAACCAGAACACCCAGATGTTTTTGAGGATACACAATGCGTATGTGACTCTCTCAGATCCACATGACCGCGCTCAATATGACCTCCAGCTCTCGGCTCCTGTGCGGGGCTTTACCGGCCAGATGTGGAATAAAGCGACTACTGAGCGACCGCCCGCTTATAGATATTGTGGTCATATGGGGCGGAGCTGGGAATCAGATCAGTGCTGGTGATCATCTGTAAATTGAGAATCAGATCAGTGCTGGTGATTATCTGTAAATTGATTTATGATGGCGACTATGTAAATAATTAACTATGTAAATATACTTTTTGCTTTATTTCCAACATGTATGTACATTCTTTTAAAACCTAAATTCTTTTTAAAGTTCAGTATTTTGGAAATGGTAATTAGGTTAATTTATGGAATGGTAGTTAGATTATTGGTAAAGTAGTTGCATTATGAGGCATTGACGTCTAATTTACTAAAGACTTTGACTTTGGATTCACATGTATCTTTATTATTAATTTTAAAATTCAGGAGATTGGTAAGTGGTATTAATAATTATTGGTAAGTGTACCTGATTGGTTATTAAGGCAATGGAGTATGACTATGGAAGGGTATTACTAATAGATCTTTCATGGGAAAAAATGTTGTGATAGCTTGAACTAACAAATGCTTTGCAGTCATGTTTAAGTTGAGGGTGAGGGCAGTTTCATAGTTGTAATCATCTTGAAGACTTTTGAAGCTATTAAACTTACATTGGTATGGAAGACATTAAACTTGCATTGGTTTGGTAGAGCGATATCTTAAGAATTTGGCTTATGCTAGTCTAGAAGAGTGACTTCTTAAGAATTGGACTTGCATTAGTATGGAAGAGTGACTTCTTAGGCACCAAGCTATCCTTCAATGACCATTGTGTATGGTGATTACTTATCATGTAACATGAGGGAAAGTCCTTGATTAAAAGTACTTGGTTTTTAGCAAAACACTTACATGCAAGGAATCACAAAGGCCAATTATTTGTTTAATGTTCACAATAGAGATTGGAGAGCTAGCTTTTGATGAACGTTGAGCTCAATATCGCCCACTTGGATACGCTAATCCTTTAATAAGTTAAAAACCTTGTCCATGATAACTAATTTTTAAAGCTTGGGCTTCAAGTGCCAATTTCTTGGTGGTGGCACTAGAGGTGGAACCACACCATATGATTCAAGAACTATTGACCCATTGATAAATATCAATTGCAGGGTAGAAATCTTCTCTTGATGCAAGCCTCAGTAAACTTTAGAAGCTCAAGTCTAAATAGAAAACCCAATTACCATTTAGAAACCCTGCCTATAGACTAACAAATCCTTTTTTGCTTGGAAGGCCTAGCTCTTGTGGAATGTCTACAATATCTATGAGTGCCTTAGCCAAAGTGCCATTTATGTGGAAAGGATGAAATTGTAAAGCACCTATTATATTTTTGCAAGTTTGTCAAATCAACCTAGGGGTGGTCACACAAATTATGTAACTATATTCTACCTTCCCTCATTTCTCGGGACACTACCTTATTAGGAGGCAAAGTCCCTTGGGCGATTGGGTTCAATGCAACATGACAATTAGTTAGGGTTATTTTATTTCACATATGGAAAAGAAATATTGAATGGTGGTAACTTCTTGTTTGAATGGATTAAACAACTTGTAGGCTTTCGAATTGTCAAAATAGCTCAACATAATACAATCATGGCTCTTCGCAACCAACTTAATTTGCTTATCATCTGGAATATGAGCCTAAACTATACATTCAAGCATTCTGAGATGTCCCATTGATAATTTGTTTCTATTGTGTTTCTCAAGAGAAGTCATATCCCACACATCTTTTGTTGGAAACAAGTTAAGAAGATGATTTGAGTAATAGAAAGCTCTACCCAAAATCTAGTTGGCATACCTTTGGCCTAAAGCAAACAATGTGCCATTTCAACCAAAATTATGTTCTTCCTTTTAGCAGTACCATTCTATTGAAGTATGTGAAGTACAAATATCTACCAAGAGGGACCATTATATGTCAAGTAGTTCTTAAATGCCTTGCCCACACATTCTCCTCTATTATTAGATCTTAGACATTTCAAAGGTTGACCATGTTTTTTTTAGCCAATGCCCTAAATCCCTTAAATTAATTTTAAAGAAATTGATCCGGATTGGATCATTAAATCATTTCTAGTTTATCTTGTACTTTTTGGATGGAAAATTGGAGGTATTGGCTTGTAGGGCCCATTTTAGGGGCAGGTCCTGCTTTGGTGATTTTGGGTCCAAAACCTTCTGAACCTCTTTTGAGGCCAAAAAAAATTCTTTTTTAGGAGGTACAATTTGTGTGATCATAGATCCCAACCTCTCAACACTATTCTACATATCGAGATCTTTCCAACGGTGCAAAAGTCACCTCATTCGGAGTTTGTATGTGGACATTATGCATTTTGCAAGATGACCTATCTTGTCGACCACCATGATACCGAGTGGATGCCATTTCAACTCACATTAATCACACATGTAGAGTTAGTCACATGTGTACTGTCAAGAAGATTCTAGAGGGTTCAAAACCCTAATATTAATTGGATATTGAGGCATGCAAAAACACTAACTCTTGTTGGAATATTCACCTATACTGAGAGGGGGATGAATCAGTATTGAGCATGTTTTACCATTTTTAACCTTCAGCACATCATGTAACATTAACCATTAACAATTCCATTCATCATCACATAAAATCATACACAATGCACAAGAGATTTTATGTGGAAACCCAAACAGGAGAAAACCACAAAATGATTTTCTTATATCATGTCAAGTTTACATTCATAGGAAGCACCAACTTCCAATATTCTCCAGCACCAACTGGAAGGAGGCACCAACCCTCTGATTTACAGGCACCAACCCGAAGGAAGCTCCAACTCCCTAATTTACCAGCACCAATTGGAAGGAGTCTACAACCCCCTAGCTTTACTAGCTGCAATTGGAAGGAAGCACCTAATCCCTAAAGCATAAACTCCAACTTGTAGTGAGGACACTAATACTCAGTAAGATCCAACTCACCCTAGCAACACCTTGCCACCCTGATATGAGTAAGAGTATCAACATGTCACTGTCACTGTCTCCACATTGTCACTGTCAGTTTCATTATCACTATCACTGTCACTTTCACTATCACTACCACTATCACTATCACTGTCACTGCCACTATCACTCACTCTCACTGTCACTATCACTTTCACTTTCACTTTCACGATCACTGCCACTATCAATATCACTGGAACTGGCACTGTCACTATCACTTTCTTCAGAATCTGCCTTTGATCTACTTCATAATCTTGCTCTGATCTGCTTCATAATCTACCTTTGATATGCTTCATAATATTCATTTGTTCTACTTCATACTATATAGAAACCCTCACATCCAAAGGGAATATATTCCAAATTATATAAAACTAATATCCAAAACTTGTACCCCGGGTACTTCAATATCTCTACTTCTCCTCCTCCAAGATTCACTGTCTAAAATGTCATAGAACAAAATTTATAGAGAAAATAACAAACTGACCCGTTTAAAGTTGATTTCAAGATCATTCAAAAACCCTAACTTCCTGAGGTCATATATCCAAAACTATAGAAGACCAACATTTGAAACTTGTACCACAAGTTTTCAAACTCTCTACTTAATCGCCTCCAAGAGGATCTGTCTCAAGCTTTCTAGAACAAAAGATATAGCGAAAATGCCAAACTGACCTGTTTAAAGTTGATTCCAGGATCATTCAAAAACCCTAACTTTTGTAAGTCATATCTTCGAAAATATAGCATATCAGCATCTGAAAATCCTAACACATGTTCTTTAGGATCTCTAATTCATCTTCTCCAAGGGGCACTATCTGAACCTTTCTAGAACAAAATATATAGTAAAAATTTCAAACTGACCTATTTAAAGCTGATTTCCAGATCCTTCAAAATCCCTAACAGCCCGAGGTCATATATCCGAAAATATATTATACCATCATCTAAAACTCATACCAAAGGTTATTCAGGATCTATATTGCATCTTCTCAAAGGGGAACTATCTGAATATTTCTAGAAAAAAAGTTATAGCGAAAATGCGAAGATGAATTGTTTGAAGATGATTCAGAAACCCTAACTTCCTGAGGTCATATCTCCTAAAATATAATGAACCAACATCTAAATTTTTTACCGTAGGTACTCACGCATCTTATCCCCATTCCATAAATATTTCACTATCTGAATCATCCCATAACAAAAGTTAGAGTGAAAATACCAAGATGACTTGAAACATATTTCACAACAAAAACCCTAAAACAAATCATCACAAGATTTCATCTTCCATTGGAATTTTGCCTTTCTTCACTTCATCTTACCTTGGAAATGATCTCCTTTAGGTTGAAATTTGCTCCTCTTCCTTGTCTAGGTTCAATTGATTCTATATAAATGCCAAATGAGGTTCCTCTTATTTTTATGAGTATAAGCCACTCTTTTAGTTCACTTAAGGTTAGGCCGACTTATAGCTTATCATTGATTTTTCTTTCCACATTTTAGGGGCTTCTTCAATGGGTCAATGGCCACTTCATGGATTGTTTAGGGAACTCCAAATGGACATATTTTCATTGCTTCAGGGGATTCTTCAATTTTCTTTAGGTCTTTATTTTAGGGCTTCATGTCTTCATCAAGGGGGTTACAATATTGCAAAGCCACATGCGGTTACTTGACCCTTAAAACCTTTTATTTTATTCACAAATGGGCACATACCTTGTCATTAATTACTTCAAGACCAAACAAACTTGCTCATTTACAAGTGTCATGATTAGGTTGCTTCCTTACTATATCAAGGTGTCCTGCTACACCCTCAAGATGGTCATAGTACATAATTTCTTCATATTTCTTAGGATCTCTTGCCTTCACAAGTGAGCACGTGGGGTGTACATAGATATATTCACTTTTCTATATGGACTTCTTCTCACTTCTCATCATCATGGTCTTGTGGACACATCATCATCACTTTAGGGGCTTCTTTACACTTCACATCATCATGGTCACATGGACACATCATCATCACTTTAGAGGCATCTTCATTGTTCAATGGATTTTAAGGTCTTACTCCATTTGTGTACCAATCAAAGTGGGCACGTGGAAGCAACCATATGTTATCTCATCCCATGAGGACCATTCTTAAAAGATACACCATAAGGGGACCACTTTGGATTTATAAACACTTATGTCAAGGCTCCTTCAAAGCTCTTCAATGTTGGAAACGTGTGACAACCAATTCTTCAGGTCATTATGTAACTGTCTAACCGAGTAACTAAATTTGGTCAGTTATGAGTAACTATGTAAGAAATATTATTTATTCTTATATTCTTGTAGAAAGAAAAGTTTTTATGAGAGTCAGAGGAGTAAATGCTATTGCAATCTTCATCTTTTGAATAATAAGAGAACTGACACCATTGCTCCGTGGATGTTTCCCTCTCGAGGGTTTTACCACATAAATCTCTGTTTACATTTGATGTGTTTGCGATTATTTGATTTCTCGTTTAATTTCTTCCCTTGCATATTATTTTCTGTGGCTGATCGATCCAACAAGTGGTATCAGAGCAAGGTTGGGGGCCATAGAGAATAAGATTGCTGAAAAACATTTTCACTTTGTCTACCTTACAGAGGGAAGCGAAAAATTACAAAATTTTTGCTGGTGTAACATTGCGGAAGGAGCGAAAGAGTCTTCTATTAATGGGAGCGGAAATCTAACTTTTTTGCACCCTTATAACCTGGAGGGGAGCGAAAATATTTGGGGAAAATTCCGAAATAAAAATTGTGGAAAATTTTCGTGTCCTTCCTTCATCGAGAAGCGCAAAAATCTATTTTCTTTTGAAAAGACTATTTCATATCATATTAATTTGGTCAAAGCGTGAAAATATATGTTTTTTTGTTGGGTTTAATTATATCTCTCTTTAATGATTCATGTGGATATGGTATAAGGTGGATGGTGGCGAGCACACACACACACACATATATGTTTTTCATTATAAAAGGTGGATCGTAGCTTATTTAAGGTGGGAGGTATAAGGTGTATTTTGGTTTTATTTAAAGGTTCTTTAAATTATTAAATATATTTTGTTATATGGATTTTTTTTTTTGAAAAGGAGGTTTTAGGTCTTTTTTAAGCTTTGATCTGGTTCTTAAAAATAAAAAATGGCAAAGAAACAGAGTGTTAAATTCAAAATTGAGAAATTTAATAGGAGCAATAATTTCTAGTTATGGAAGGTCAAGATGTGGGATATACTCGTGAAACAAGGAGTGGAAAAGGCACTATCAGGGAAGACGAAGAAACCCGCAGATATATCAGATGAATATTGGGAGGAAATGGATGAAAGATCCCTCAGTTCTATTTGTATGTGCTTGGTCGATGATGTTTTATTTAATATCTTGTATGAAACTACAACAGCAGGTCTCTAGACAAAATTGGAAATCCCGTACATGACTAAATACTAAATAAATAAAATCCTCCTGAAGCAAAATGTATTTACCTTGTGCATGAAAGAAGGTACACAAATTTCATATCATCTGAATACATTCAATACTCTTATTTGTCAATTGGCTAGCATGGATGATAAAATCTAATTTGAAGGCAAGGCGAGTTTACTATTGTGCTCTCTACTTGAGTCTTGGGAACATTTTGTAACCTCTATCAAAATAAAAATGTTTGATGGGATTGTTAGGACACTAACATAAGTGAGGCATGTACCTGAACTTAGGAATAACTTGATATCAATGGGAGTTCTAGATCCTTCCGATTACAAATTCACAGTTCTGGGTGGAGTTATGAAGATATTAAAAGGTATCTTCATTGTCATGAAGGAAAACATAGTCAAGAACCTATATAAACTTGAAGGGAGAACATAAATCGATCATGCAGCAGTAGTATTAGTTGATGCAACAAACTCCACTTGTTTATGGCATCAACGATTGGGTCATATGAGCGAAAAAGGAATGAAGGTACTTGCTGATCGAAAGTTACTTCCTAGTTTAAAATATGTAGATTTGAGGTTTTGTGAGGATTGTTTATGGTAAACAAGCTAGACATAAATTTAAATATGGAAAAAAAACCAGTAAAGGTATCCTAGACTATATTCATTCTGATCTTTGGGGTCCATATCCTAAACTCTCTTATGAGGGATCATCATATTTTGTTAGTTTTATAGAGGATTACTCTAGGAAAGTCTGGATCTATTTGTTAAAGAGAAAAGATGATGTTTTTGATACATTTAAGCAGTTTAGAGTTTTAGTTGGAAAGAGCACTGGAAAGTCCATTAAATGCATCATAAAAGATAATGGAGCCAAATTTAATTATGAACAGTTTGATAATTATTGCAAGAAGGATGGGATTGAGAGACATAAAACCATTGTCTACACTTCGCAGAAGAACGGTGTTGCTGAACACATGAACATGACTCTTCTTGAAAAAGCAAGGAGCATGCTCAACAATGCAAAGTTGCAGCAAGATTTGTGGGGAGAGGCATTGCTTACATCTTGTTACCTGGTCAACCGATCACCATCGACAACAATTGATTGCAAAATTATAGAAGAGGTATGGATGGGTAAACCATGTGATTATTCTAATCTTAGAGTATTTGGTTATGAAGCCTATGCACTTATTCCAAAAAATTAGTGTTCCAAATAGATCTTGAATCAAGTAAATTGATCTTTGTTGGATATGGTGATGGTATTAAGGGATATAGATTGTGGAATCCTACTACCCACAAGATCATCATAACAAAGATGTAATATTTGATGAACTTTCTCTATCAAATTCTGTTTTCGGACAATCTACCTAAGCGGACTTAAAGGCCAGATCTCCCTAGTCCAACTGGATCTAGAACAACTAAGTACAAAATATAATCAACTTCCCTAGATCAATAGAAGTGTAAAGTAACAAGTAGATCTCTTACCTGATATTCACAATTCCCTTTGCTCCTTGCTTGATCCAACGCTCCAGAACCTTCAGATCTACAGCTGCAAAGCCCTGTTGAACAAGTAGACACAAACAAACAGTAAAAGCATATATCGCATATGATTGATCTAAGCTAACAGTTAATGAAGTAAGATCTAAACATTAACAACACAATAATGTATATGGGAAGTGTTGATGTATATGTAACTTCGGAATGTATTTCACATATATGTATATTGTATTCCTATAGAGATGGTATTATTCCTCTATAAGGAAGTGTCGTCATTTATATTGTAAGTGTCGTAACTTATACTTGATGGGTTATTAGACCACCTTATTTGGGGTCGGCCCTGTATAAGTCATGTGGGTCAAAGGGTTATTAGACCACCCTATTGGGGGTTGGCCATGTGGGTCAAAGGGTTATTAGACCACCCTATTGGGGGTCGGCCCACTCAGCATTATGTTATGTGGTTAAGTTCGAGCCTACATGAGTTAGGTAAAAAGGCAAGTCAAGTCAAGTATAAATAGAGTGCGGGAGGCACTCTATTTGCTCACTCACTTCTCACACATGCACTCAAGGAGGAGTGGCGCACTTATGGAGGAGGAGGATCTGCTTCTAGGTTATGGCTATCTCTCTTGGTTGGTTGTATCATTGCTCTATCTATCTCTGAGGAAGTTATTGGGGTTTTTCACCTTTATGGTTTTCCCCAAGTAAATCTTTGTGTCTCTTGTGTGCTTGCATTATTGTCTCCATGATTGATATGCTGTAGATATGCTGTAAATGTTGTTCTCTCAGTTAAGATCCTAGATCATATTGAAGTAAATTCTGAAAATCTAACATGGTATCAGAGCTAGCCTGAAAGAAGGCATGATATGGCATGTATGACACTTGTTGCACTTACGATGCTAGGGCTTGATATAGCAAAAACCAGTCATCGTAGCACTTTCTCTATAAATACGTTTTGGCGAAGTTTTCGGATCTGAAATTGTTACAGGCCGAAGCTAAGATCTCCAGGTATCTTGTGTCCAAAGGAAAACCTCTAATTCGTTGTACTTTGTGATTTATGATCTGTACAATATAGGGTTTCTGCCTCTTCCAGATCTGAGTCAAAATCAGGTGACCTTGGGAAAAAGGTCATATCTTGGGATAGGAAGCTCCAAATGAAATTTCGTAAAAAGTGACAGGTATTAAACAGTCTGTACTATCTCAAAAAACTTTTTCAGAGGCCGAAGTTGAACCAGTGACACGTGGCACTCCGTACAAGTTCGCTCTCCTGTATTATCCCATAAACAGGTCACGTTGCGACATTTGGCATAACTCTCTCTCAGAGAGTCCAATTGAGGTCAGACCTATCAGGATAGAAAGGTAACAGGCCGAGATATCTCAGAAAACGTTTTCAGAGGCCGAAGTTAAAATAGTGACACGTGGCACGCCATACAAGTTCGCTCTCCTGTTTTATCCCAAAACAGGTCACGTTGCGACATTTGGCATAAATCTCTCTCAGAGAATCCAATTGAGGTCATACCTGTTAGGATGGAAAGATAACAGGTCAGGCTATCTCAGGAAACTTTTTCAGACCCTGTGGATCAAAAATTTCGGAGTTACACCAGAAACAATCAGGTACATATTTGTGTCAAAACAGAATTAGTTTTTGGTACCTTCATTCATGGCTTCCGGAATTTAGGGCTTTGGAGAAAGTTGGAATTTTTGTAATTGGAGACCACGGCTGAATGCTACTCATCAAAATAAAAATTTAGAGACCAAGATCAGAATTTTTGGTTGGGTAGAAGGCCGGGCTTGATAAGACCCTAGTTCAGAACTTTGATCAGGAAAGTGGAAAATTAGGGCTTCTGTAAAAATGGGAAATTTTGAAATCTGTGACCATGGCTGGAAGCTCCTCAGAAAAATAGAAGCTTAGAGCTTTGGATCAAACATTTTGATTGGGCAGAAGAGTGGGCTTCATCAAACCCCAGTTCAGGGTCACGTCCAGTGAATCTGGAAGTTTCAAAGGGAAAATTGAGGAGTAAAACTTTGCAGTTTTCAAATTCTGAATATACCAGTTTGATCAGCTCATCAAGGCGCATATTTCTATCCTTTCAGAAGTTTGAAATTCAAAGTTTGAATTTTTGGGGTTTCTCTGACAAACCCATATCCAGATCCAGGTCCAGTTCTTGCAAATCAAGTGGATAGGGTTAATCCTAGAAGAAGATGGATTGGTCACCTGCATAAGTGAAGGAGTTCCTGTTTCAGAGGGAGATGAGGCTAAGGCCTTACATAAGAAGATTACAAGCGATCTCGACAGGTATGACTCATCGAGGTATGTTTTGAGATTTGTTCATGATTAAGTTTATGGTATGTTTGTCTTCATGTTACTACGGTTAGTACAATCTTGATTTTAGACTTGTCATATCACCTTAATAAAACTATGAATGCACGATAGAAAATATTCATTGATTAGGGTATTGACACTTATGATTGTACTAATGCATTATGGTGTTGTATGAGGTTTATGTTGTCTACTAACATGAAAGGTACACCAAGAAAGACAAATCATGTTCTGGTCCAAGAACATATGATCATGATAACATGAGGACAAAGATTCATCCATTGTCATGGATCTCATAGAAGATCCATTTACGAGGTATGTATAACTTGGTTTTGTAATAGTTAACCTATGAGATATGCAGGTTACTAGCACAAGTCACCAAAGAGAACCAGAAGAAATTATGTGGGTATGTTAGACATAACTAGCTAGCATGCTAATCCAGGTATGTTTTTCCTATATCAAGATAGAATCCTACCTTGTGTTAGGATCTTATACTGTTGTTGATAATGATTATTCATGAAGTCATAGGTTTGAATACTCATGGTTGTATGCATATTATGTTTCTTACCATAATTGATGATATGACTAACCAGAAGAATCATGAAGGTATAGGTTTGAATAATCACAGGTTTTATGCATATTATATCTCTTATCTTGATTGATGATTCAAATAACCTAAAGAGTCATAGGTTTGAGTAATTACAGGTTTAGACATGTTATGTTTCTTATGATTTGACTAACCTTAAGAATTCTACATAAACCTTGAATGCTAATGCTTATTATTTTCTGTTTGAAATGATCATGACTATACATGCTTGAGATTATTGTGTTTTAATAGTATACTAATGAATGTATGATTTTATATGAGATCACAAGGATAACACATTCATGATACTAATAAGCATGCATAGGGACCAAGGATGAATATGAGATTCAAGAACAGGTAATCCAGGAAGCAAAGATCAAGAGGGAGTACACTCCAGTGGTTTATGCAAGGATGCAGATATTCAGAGGGAGTTGTCCATCTCTCTACATTCCACAACAGAAAGGTGTAGAAGAAGCTACTTCAGATTAGGACTCCAGCAGCTCCTGTAAGGAAGCAAAGACTCAGAGGGAGTCCACCCAACGAACAAACAAAGATAAGTATTTTAATTATCATTTCTTGCATATGTGTTTGTTTAAGTAAAATTGTTCAATGATGTATATGCTCATGTTCCTAGACTTAGGATATGTATTGTGCATATTAGAATAGTTGCATTGATGAACAGTATACTACTAATATACATGGGTAAGTGGTCTATGGCACTGTACAACATTCCATTGCTACTTATCTAGAAGGAAACCTCTTTGCTGACATGTTGGGAGTTGTGCACACTCTTAACAATGTTCTGGTAGAGATTGGAAGGCATCTAGAAAGTTACGGGATATGGATAAATGTTGTATTGAAGCATTGGCAAAGATAATTGCATGGCTATATGACATATTTCTTTATGTGTAAGAATTTGTTCTGAAAATTATGAGATGTTTCTAATCATGCAATTTAACCTGTTTTGTAGGAAAGACCGTATATCTTCACCTACAAAAAGGACTACAACATTTGTTCCAGCAACAAAGATATCTTTTGAAGATATTGAAGATATTGAAGTTCCCAGGATCTGGGATGAAGAAATGAAATGCCATGATCCGTCGATCATGAAGAATCATGTTTGGGATGTAATCCCAAGACATGAAGGGAAGTTTGCTATGACTTCCAAATGGAACTATGAGATCAAGCATGTTGCAGATGGCAGCATTGAGAAATATAAAAGTGATGAAATAGAAGATACACCAGATGGATTCAAGACAGCTTCCTTGAATGGTGTAGTTGAAGAAGAAGTGTACGTAGAGCAGCCACTTGGTTCTGAGACACATGATAGGAAATCATATATGTGCAGAACTTGGTATGGTGAAGATAGATTGATTGCCGACACGCAGCGGAAGCTTACTACCGAGTTCGAGATGAAGAACTTGGGGATGATACACTATTTGTTTTTGGCATGGAGGTGTGGCAGAGTGCATATGGAATCTTCCTTGGACAAGGGAAGTATGTAGTAGAGATCCTGAAGAGGTTCGGGATGATGGACTGCAAGAATATGGCCACACCTATGGCATCGAATCTGAAGCTTCTATGTGATGCTTCATCTGAGCCGGTTGATTGCCAGATGATTGGGTCCTTGATGTACCTGATGAACACGAGACCAGACATTTGCTTTGCTGTGAACACATTGAGCCAGTTCCTGACGGATTCGAGGAGTGTTCACCTGGTTGCTGTAAAGCATTATCTGAGGTACCTGAAGGGTACAGTGGATTATGGGCTCAGGTATGAGGCGAATCATAAGTTTAACCTACAGGGTTATGTTGATTCAGATTGGGCTGGCAGTGCTGCAGATAGGAAGAGCACATCTGGGTGCTGCTTCAGTATGGGATCAGGTGTGATCTCTTGGTTTAGCAGGAAGCAGTCCTGCGTAGCACTGAGTACAGCTGAGGCATAGTATGTTGCAGCCTGTTCAGCTAGTTGTGAGGCAGTATGGCTACGGAAGCTACTGTCTGAGTTATTTGATCTCCTGTTGGATGCTACTGGTATCTTCTATGATAACTAGAGTTGTGTGAAGCTATCCGAGAACCCAGTGTTTCATGACAGGTCGAAACACATAGAGATCAAATATCACTATATCAGGGATATGGTGCAAAGAGGAGCTTTGAAGCTCCTATATGTTGCGACAGACGAGCAGATTACAGATGTGCTGACGAAGCCGCTAGCCAGAGTGAAGTTCGAGTACTTCAGAGAGAGGCTTGGCGTTCTTCAGATCGAGGACACTTCGAGGAAGAAGTGATGGACACATTTGCTGAAGCCATTCCAAGCATGTTGGAAGGAGGATCCTTCACATGGCTATGGATGTAAGCGCTGGATAATGGGCATCAGGATGATGTTCTGGTTTCTGCTTGGATATGATCAGTTGGATCATTTTTATGTATGTATGTACGCATCATGTTGGATGATGGATATGATCAGTTGGATCATCTATGTATGTATGCATCATGTTGGATGCTGGATATGATCAGTTGGATCATTTATGTATGTATGCATCATGTTGGATGCTGGATATGATCAGTTGGATCATGTGTACGTATTTTGTATATGCATCATGTTGGATGCTTGTACCATGTATCTGTATATGTATCAGGTGGATACATTGTATGATCAGGTGGATCATGTATGGTGATATGTATCATGTATTTGTATTTGTATCAGGTGGATACATTGATGATCAGGAGGATCATGTATGATGATATGTATCAGGTAGATACTTGGTATGCATCAGGTAGATGCATTGATGATCAGGAGGATCATGTATGATGATATGTATCATGTATTTGTATCAGGTGGATACATTGATGATCAGGAGGATCATGTATGATGATATGTATCAGATAGATACTTGGTATGCATCAGGTAGATGCATTGATGATCAGGTGGATCATGCAGCAGGATGTTGCAGTGATGATCAGGATGATCATAGATGACGAGCTTCAGGATGTTGCTCCAGATGACATGCAGCAGGACGTTGCAGTGATGATGATCAGGATGATCATGGATACATCAGGATGATGTATGGTGAGTATCAGGTTGATACTCTATGGCTGTGGATCAGGTTGTGCAGATGAGCATGTAATTCGTTGCCCTGGGAGATTTGCAGATGGTCTTTCGAGGTTTTTCCTATGGCATGTAATTCGGTGCCCTGGGACATCTGGCAAATGCTCTTTCGAGGTTTTGCTCTGGGAGGACATGTAATT
Source organism: Larix kaempferi (assembly GCA_027924585.1). NCBI lineage: Eukaryota > Viridiplantae > Streptophyta > Pinopsida > Pinales > Pinaceae > Larix > Larix kaempferi. The sequence continues at coordinate 3,611,903 of BSBM01000103.1, forward strand.
CGTTGCCCTGGGAGATATGCAGATAGTCTTTCAAGGTTTTGCCTATGGCATATAATAGCGCCCTGGGATATCTAGCAGATGCTCTTGCGAGGTTTTGTCCTATGGCATGTAATTCGTTTCCCTGGGAGATCCGATAGGTTGGGCTGTGTGCCCGTAATATGTCCTGGGATGCTCTTGCGAGGTTTTTCCATGACCACATGTAATTCGTTGTCCTGGGAGATCCTATAGGTAGAGCTGTGTGCTCGTAACAGCCTGGGATGCTCTTGCGAGGTTTTGTGGTGAGGTCACATGTAATTCGTTTCCCTGGGAGATCCTATAGGTAGATCTGTGTTCTCGTAAAAGCCTGGGATGCTCTTTCGAGGTTTTGTGACGCACGTAATAAGTCCTGAGGATTCCACAGTATGGCCAGTGATGATGAAGACCTGCAGGTGGTGGGCCTACATCCAGTATGAAAAAGGACTGGCTCTGTAGAACTTCCTATGACGAGTAGATTCAGAGATTGATTGAGATAGCAGCAGCAGTGACGATGATGATGACTCGATGACGATTATCCAGTGACGATGATCCAGAGAAGATGACTTGTGCTAGAAGAACTGTGCTGAGAAATACCTTCCTAGTTAAGAGGGAGTGTTGATGTATATGTAACTTCGGAATGTATTTCACATATATGTATATTGTATTCCTATAGAGATGGTATTATTCCTCTATAAGGAAGTGTCGTCATTTATATTGTAAGTGTCGTAACTTATACTTGATGGGTTATTAGACCACCTTATTTGGGGTCGGCCCTGTATAATTCATGTGGGTCAAAGGGTTATTAGACCACCCTATTGGGGGTTGGCCATGTGGGTCAAAGGGTTATTAGACCACCCTATTGGGGGTCGGCCCACTCAGCATTATGTTATGTGGTTAAGTTCGAGCCTACATGAGTTAGGTAAAAAGGCAAGTCAAGTCAAGTATAAATAGAGTGCGAGAGGCACTCTATTTGCTCACTCACTTCTCACACATGCACTCAAGGAGGAGTGGCGCACTTATGGAGGAGGAGGATCTGCTGCTAGGTTATGGCTATCTCTCTTGGTTGGTTGTATCATTGCTCTATCTATCTCTGAGGAAGTTATTGGGGTTTTTCACCTTTATGGTTTTCCCCAAGTAAATCTTTGTGTCTCTTGTGTGCTTGCATTATTGTCTCCATGATTGATATGTTGTAGATATGCTGTACATGTTGTTCTCTCAGTTAAGATCCTAGATCATATTGAAGTAAATTCTGAAAATCTAACAGGAAGAGATTGTATTAAATGTAATAAAGGAGAGTACAATAAGAGAGAACGTTACAACCTATGCCTTAATGTCACAACCTTCCTTCCAACAAGACAAACCAAGCCTCCAAGGATGAAGTAAGACTCCCAAAGATGATCAAGGGTCACCTAAGATAATTCCACCGGCATGAGAGTGATATAGACCTTCCTCCCTTTCCAATGGGGAGGATATTCATATTTATAAGACCACATGGATAGAGTAGGTTGAGGATTAATCAGAGAATTATAAGGGATCCTCCCTTGAGTTTAGGGAAAAGAAGGACAAATCACCTATCAATTAGGGATATAATTCCACCTCACCATGCTTCGAGAATTCACTTGAAGCTCTTTTTTATCCAATTTAACCAACCCTGGCACGCCCTACATGAAAGCAACTGGCGCTAGGAAGGGGGCGGTGCAGGCTGCATGAGGGAAACCCGAGCCACTGGCGCATCATGCCAAGTGACATTATGCGCTAGGCATGCTATGGCGCATGTTGTTGGAAGACAACCTGCGCTAGTGAAACTAGAAAATGTGGACACAAGGGTCAACAACTTGCTATGGGTGTTTTTTTTCAGGGAAACTTCAGGGATTGAGGCATGAAGTTGACACAGGACTCATGATGATGAGATTTAGGTGTAACAGAATGCCCCCCAAAGCATGAAGCTGGAAAAATAAGATAGGTGATATGATTTGCAAGATACAAGGAAAGGACTTGTTGGCCGAAAGGTGCTGCTGCAGTACAACTGACTCTGAGATATAAGTCTCACATGACTCACAACATGGCTGTTGACCAATACATTGCAGATCCATGGTAGTAAAGATCGACTGAAAATAATCATGGATACTAGACACAATCGTAGATCCATGATGAGATGATAACACAACCACGACCAATACAAATTGGATCCGTGTGATATGAATCAAACAATCTCCATCACAACCTAGGTGAAATATGAAAAAAACTAGGGTCTTCAAGCTGAACTCGCAATGATACGAATCTATCCATGTGATTCCAATGTCTTGGAGTCGAACATGGTAGAAACCACTTGATTATCGGTCATTGATGTATATCGCTAACAAGCACGAGGGAAATCATCATTGATTTCAATGATTCCCAAGGTATCATAGTACATAACATCGAGTGTGAATGAATGAGTTGAGGTCGAACACTCGACGAGATCTTTCAATCAAGAGTCAATGACGTAAAATCATGTTGAAAGCGAGGTAACCTGCCATTGAGGCATGTAGGCCCAAGGTACTTGATTGGTTTCTAGATTCAATCCCAAGATGATGTGTTGAAGTCGACAAAGATGAATACGTCGAAGGAGGGACATGATGAATCCCCCATCATTGACATGAAACGCGATCACAGACGTTTGGGGTGAATCAGACAATAGAGTGATGTGTAAGACTAAATCAGGGTAAACTAACATGATGGAAGGTACACTAACTACAGATGATGAATAACAAACTCCTCTTGAACATGGGCATGGCATGACTTGGAAGTATTGAAACGATGAGAATGGTACCAACCCCTAACGCAACTGATGATGGAAGCACTCTTTGGATAACCCAAAGGAGTGACAACACTCATGGAATTAGCAGGACTCGAAGACAAACATGATTCCCAAGTATTGAATGCATATGAAACTGAGCGCCATGTTCAAGAGTGACTTTGCACTGCCATAACTATGATGAACACAATCTCATCCCTATTCCCCATCATGATTGATGAGTACCTCTTTTGTTTTTTAACGAGCTTGAGGAGGGTAACATATGCTTGGTATAGCTCATCCCATGGACGAGTCCAATCCCAAATATTTTATGAACCTAGGATAGGAGGGGTCGTCCCATATCGGGCCCTTCGATGTCAGGTTTCAACGAGTCCAAAGAAGGTAAACTCAGTGTCATTTCATGTTTAGAGAGTCTAAAAAGAACTAAAGAAGACTCCAAAACTCCTTTCTTGTAAAGTTAGTCTCTTCGCCCAAAAAAGGGTAAAACAATGTGAGAGAGAACTCTTACAGCCATGATTGGATGGAGTGCTCCTTTTTCATAAATAGTGTCTCCTGGTCCGAAAAAGGGGTAAACTATCACCAGAAAGATGATCATTCAAATACTTTTGCAAGCGTGAATGAATCAAGTTCATGTGGCGATATTTTCGTATTTAGGGAGCCTAAAAAAAGCTTAAAGAAGGACTCCGAGGGGTTCCTTTTTCGTAGAAGTTTAGCGAGCCCGAAAAAGCAATAAAATGTAACTTAGTGACTTATTCTCATTGTTTTATGAGCACGAGAAAGAACAAAGAGTGAGCTCGGTGTCATTAATATTCAATTTTAACGAGCTGAATAACAACACAAAGAACGCTCGAGGAGTTGTTCACACCTAGCAACAAGTGCGAGATGACTACGATCGCGACCAAATATTATAATGCGACATTTTGCTTCACCTGTGGACTCCAAAGACTAGGTAAAAATGATCAGTTGAGTATTTAGATATAAAAATAATCCCAACTATAGTAAAATAACCCACAAAAGAATAAATTAAAAAGGGAATATACCTTTTTCAATATAAATAGGGAAAAATAGTAAAAATTAGTTACCATTTGTTGTTTACCAAATTGGGAGGTGAAAGTGATGGCCCTTTGGAGTGCAATCTTCAACTGTCGATTGCAGGAGCTGTGATCTGTCATTTTCAGTTCCGTTAGCGTCAGGTAAGTCTAATCCTTTCCTTCTTCATTTTCAACGGTTTACAATTTCATTTACTTTCCATTTTTTTGGGTTTTGGGCTTGCATTGTGTAGGGAAATTGTGCCCTCAGCCTGACGCAGTTTCCCTTTGCATTCATGTTTTCATAGGTAGCGTATGTTGGAGACATGTGTGGAGGACCTATGAGTGGTAAGGTGTAATCTACGTACGTTTCGGACCTTGGAGCTAGGTCCATCTTTAGGAGTGAGAGTGTCTCAATGGAATTAGCCGCATAGGATTATTATAAATAGGCCAGAAATCCAATTATTAAATTTATAGTGTAGTCAATGTCGACCCAAGAATAATATTTCTGGCTATTTATGGATGTTATTTATTCCTTAGGTTGTGTAAAATTAGTTTCCATGCTGCGCTGAGAATTAAACCATCATCTCTATTAAAGTTTCTTGGGTTCTTCTCAATCTCGATAGCCTCTCGAATCTGCCTTCTATTGTAGTGTTCCTCAATCGCGATTACCTTTGTGCACTTTCCCTTTTCAGGAATGCGCCAAGGGATCCCCGATGCAGATCCTGACAAAGAGGCCTGCGCTGGTGGTGCCCTGTCTGCAAAGATAGGGTGCACCTGTGCAGGTTCGTTTGGAAAACTCAAAACTTAACCAAAAATTGATGATTTGGATGGTTGGGAAAGCTTCTAATGGTGTTTTTATTGCCTTTTGGACATGTTTTGGGTGGACACAATGATTGAATGGTGAGAGAGAGAGCATGAGATTGATAATGCTCAAGGAGTGAACAACCCACAATGCATGGCTTCTTTACGGAACTGTGGGTTGCTGAAATACATCCATGTTCCGGGCATGCGAGACGAAGTGCCACTATTAAATCATTTGATCCAGTGTTGGGATCCGGTACAACAACACTTCCAGATTGGCGTCCACATACTGATTATAGATATCGAGGATATCTATTTTGTGACAGGATTGTCCCGAAGGGGGAGTCCTGTGTCTTTATCAGGGTCACGAGGGAGTGACTAAACTATAGAGGACCTGATAGACGAGTGGTGCACTGTGGCACCCAGATGGTTGGTGGGAATATTCCCATAAAGGAAGTCATGGATCGACCTCTCCGTACAGTTTTGTTCACCATCGTGAGGGTGGCTAGTAGTAGGGCTGCTCATCTAGCGAGAAAATCCCATATGTTATATGCTGAGGAGTGCATGGCTCCTACGGTATTCAACTGGTGCGAGGGACTCCTTGCAAACTTGCGAGATCATCTCACCAAGTGTCGACGTGGTGCGCTGAAGTAGTTCGGCTACGGATCAGTCGTAGTCTCATTCTTTTTGGAGTGGGTGCCACATCTGCGCCTGTAGGTCGAGGTAGATGATCTGGATCCAAGGGATCCTCACATGGTCCGTTGGTCAGAGGCGATGGCCTGCCACAGCAGTGGTGGTCCCATCATTGCTGATGGTACACCTTTCTTCAGCTGGTTGAGGGGTCAGCTCCTCATGGTTGAGGACTACCCTTACGATGGCATTGAATTCAGGGGGGATCTAGACCTGGCTCTCCCCGAGGGGATGCAGTGGGGCGACATGGGTAAGAACGGAAACTCTGCTATGTTTTTCATTTTATATTTTTTAGATGTTTTTGGAGTAGTATTGATGGTTGACATATGTTTGATGTAGATGTGGGCCCATCATGACCAATTGGTGTTTCTCTGATTGCGCGGAGAGGGGCAGTGCAGGAGATGGATGTCGCAATGCATGATGCCGTCGAGGAGATGGATGAGATAGAGGATAACCTTCGACGTTTGAATCTAGATATCCTAGAGCCGGCGGTTCATGACTTACCTCGTCGATACTAGCGTCACACTGTTGGAGTGTCCGAGAGCTTCAGTTCACTGCTTAGGAAAGTAGCGAGGGCGATTATTTGCTATCACAAGCGTCGTGGGGACTAGGCTTGTGTGTATATGTATATGTATTGAAAGCTACGAGCTTCTAGATTTTGTATCGGGGAATATTTACTGAAATCTTATATGCTTTATATTTTTGTATCAATACTACATTTTTATATTTTATACCGACATGATATAGAAAAACTCTATTGGCGGATTTATACACTATGTTCTTATGGATGATTATGGGATTTTGCTTATGTGTTTGTTTAGGAATTATGTACATGTCATGCCACTTTTATATTTATGAATGTCTCACGTATGTGCAATATACCAGTCCAATATGAAATTGGCTATGGAATCAACAACGGTGTTCATGTCTCTTGAAATGTGTAGGTACTGAACAAATTCGAAGGACCTCTCCAAGAGACGTACTTGTCAGAAAAGACGAAGTAACGTGGGATCACGGATGGCGTAGACATGGTTAAGGTGGGATACCACTAATTGTGAGTCGAGGTGGACGACAATGTGGTCCATACTGAATGAAAGAGCGTCAGTTAAGACTCCAATCACCACATGATACTCTGCGGCATTGTTGGTTGCGTACCCTAGACAACTCCCTCTTGACCTAATGAGCTCTCCGGTAGGGGAATAAAGTACCCAGGCTGTCAAAGCGAGGCTGCGGGTATGCCAGATGGCATCGCTAGCGAATCCAAAACAGGTTTCCATCTGAACATGCAGGAATAACATGATATAAGTGTAAATCCAAGATACTAACACACTAAAGCAAAGTGTCACACCACACAAAACACACACCATGTATAGTATATACAAGATACTAATGCGTGAAAGACTCAGGCATAGTACTTCTTCAGGTAGAGCTCATTGCGAGGCTCTCCTAGAGATATTCCATCTTAATACTCAAGCTCGTATGATCCCTTCTCCAGGACACATTTTACGACGTATGGCTCGTGCCACGTGGAATCAAACTTGCCTGCCCCCATCTTATCATGTATTTGGTCATACATGAGGACCAAATCCACCTCGTTGAAGATACAAGGTTTGACTGATTTATCATACTGGGCTTTGATGAGTTTCTTATGCACTTCGTTAGTAAGGGCAGCATCGCTGTGGGTCTCATCGAGTTTTTCCAAGTGAAGGAAATGTTCTTCCTCGGTAGTGGTGTTCGAGAGAAGTTCGACTACAAGTTTTAGTTATGGAATCTCACACTCTATTAGTAGAAATGCCTCCAATCCGTAAACTAGTTGGAAAGCTGTGAAGCCAGTGGCAGTCTTAATGGAGGTCCGGTATGTAGATAGGGAAGAAAAGAGCATGTTATGCCAGTTTGACTTGTGTGTACCCACCATGCGCTGAATCATGGTTTTCACACGGTTTTAAAGACCTTATTTCTGGCCTCTACTTGTCCATTGTACTGTGGGTAGTATGGGGTTGATTTATCATGGCGAAAACCCACTCTAGCGCTCAATTCGTCCACCATCTTATTTTGGAAATGAGATTTGTGATCGATGAAGATGGCTTGTGGGACTCTGAATCGCGCAATGACATGATTGAACATGAAGAGTGCAGTGGTTTTGTCGTCTTCATTGTATGTAGGCATATCCTTAACCCATTTAGTAAAATAGTCAATGGATACAATGACATAACCATGCCCCCTGGCCGAGGTAGGATTACAGTGCATGAAATCTATGCCCCACTTAGAAAAGGGGCCGATGGCAATAACCAAATGTAAAGGGGCTGGCTGTGAGTGCTTTTTGAATTGAAAGTGATGGCATGGGGGACACTTCTTAATGGCCTCAATAGAGTCTTTGAAGATCGAAGGCCAGTAGTATCCTGCACGTAATATTTTCTGGGTTGTAGCCATCCTATAAAGATGACAGCCACAAGCCCCAGAGTGACAGTCATTTAGTACCTGTTCAGCCTCCTCGTGTGTTAAACAACGTCGAAGGATGCAGTCAACACCACGACGATACAAGGTATCACCGATGATCAAGTAGTACTTGGTGTGGTGGCCTATACGACGACGGTCGTCACAAGATAGTTGAGGGTTGAACCGTTGGGTTTGATGTAACATACCCTTTTTGCTGAAGAACATTTTGTTTTAGAAAAATTATGTTAACTTTATTGTAAAGTTTTATGTTGGACAGGTGTCCAAGGATGATTGTAATTTGCACAATATTTTATTATTTAATAAATAAAATAGGATACAAACACCTAAGAGGACTGTTGAAAGAGTGGTTACTGACCCACTAGGTGGAATGGAATCTGGGGTAGAAGGCAATGGACAAGTGGCAGCATCATGATGCAACTAACTAGCTGTTGGTATGGGACAACTCCCATGAAATGTGGTCATAGTGACCTGAAAGATGAGACTGGAGCTTGAGGCTCATTTATTCCAAACTAACCACTAAAGACCTAGGGAGTCTATACAATAGCCATCAAATTATGAATTGAGGTTCATCACTTTTCCTGACGAGGAAATTTACCTTGGGGTTTTGCTGTGTTTGCACCTAAGAGATTTGATGAGGGGATATGCTAAGTTGTTGATCATGTTGTGAGTATGCAAAAACTCTATTGAGTTTCAGGAGTTTGATGCTGAGTGTTGAAGGCATTTTATGAATTTAGGAGTTTGATGTTGAGTGCTGAAGGCATATTGAGTGCCTTGCTTCTACATAGATTCCATCTACTTAGTGGTTCAGTAATCAGGCTCACGGGTTCACAAGAAGCCATCAATTAGGATGCTTCTTCTGGAATAGGTTGGGAGGAACAGGCCTCCTTGGGTGTTTGTCGGCCCTATCTTCATCTACAGGTTCCATTATCTTTTCTATCTTCAAACATTTTAAAGTTTCTAACTGAATCAAAATTTCTGTTTTATTTTGTAAGTTTATTTAAACAAATGCAATCATTTCAGTTTCTGAATAAGTTAAGATTCTGTATAGAAATGATTTTGATTGAATAAAATAGTTCTCTACATTTTTCCCCATGCAAGAGGATCTACATCGTACTCTAGTACAGAGACAAATTAAGTTAGATAGATAAATGATAGGCAAAATAGCCATGTGAACGAGAAGATAAAAATGTTATATTTTCTTAAGTTTCTGCTTATTGTTAAATTTCTATGTATACATATATCAATGTCTTCCTTATCATTTTTCTGTACAGATAATTGTTTTCCTAAATGCACAGTAATGTTTTCTTCATTATATAATTATCTTTTGTCTCGAAACAAATAGTTTTCCCTTCTAAAGCATAAGAATTATCTTTCTGTGTTATAGTATTTAAAAATATATGTTTATATCATAACAGTTGCAGATTCAATTCCAACATACAACATATTACTATTTTTCTCTTTAAAAACAGTGCACAGTTAATAAGTACCAATATCTTCATGCACAGAATTATCTATTACTATGCTATTTATTATTTCATTATAGCAAACAATCTTCTTGTTATATAAGTAGAGTCTCATGTTTAAACCTAGGGTTTTCAAACTTTCACTTACAAACAAAACTGTCAACTATTAAGTTTCTTGTTGGACAATAGCAACAAAAACATTAAAGAGTATCAATACATTCTAGACAGAATCGAGTTATGGCTTCAACATCACAAACAGTTGGAAAATCTAGCTTTACATTATTATTCCAAAGTAGGAAACGAAGCAATTACCAATTCAATATATAACTGTAAACCATGTTATCAACTCTCGGCACAGAACCAACATTTCAACAGTTCCTACACATATTGTCAAACCAGTTATTTATTTCCTTAAAACTAAACATAAATACTGCATTCGTTTCTATAGATCGAGTCAGTTAAAATCTCAATATCATCTCAAGGTTCCTGTCATGACATTGACAGTAGAACAACTCAAAACAAAAGTGACAAAAACAAGTTTGAATGCCGAGATCTTAATAAGGAGCAAAATAAAAAACCATACATTTTAAACAGAGTCAAACCCTAACCCTCGAATTTCTTATCGAATCAAAACGTAGTGTTTATAAAATTAACGAATTACACACAAGTCGAAACCTTTCCATAGATTTCAAACATCTACCATTGTTCATTGAAACATATGATTTTTACAGTATCCAAGTCTGTGAATAAGAACACTTCCCCACGACTGTTACAAATAAAAACAACAAGGTTCGTGCCCTTTGGGTCGAGGTACTATCCTCCTCAAGCTAATACATATTTCTTTACAAATCCTAAATAGACGAAATACAAATTATCAGAGATAAACACGAAGATCTCGGAATACACATTTGAAGGCCATCACTTCCATCTAACCAGAGTTACAAGGCAACCTCCGAGGCTTACTGGTCGGTGTAGCAGTAGCCAACTATCAACACCCAGACCGGAGAAGCCACCAAACCTCTGCACCTTCAATTACATTGGAGATGTGGTTAAAAACAATTTTCTTTAAAAAGAATGATTTCGGTATCGATCAAACAACTATTACTGTATTAACATTCGAGTATGGAAGCTGCAGGAAATATTTTCGAAGCACATTACCTTTTTAATGATAGCACAGAGCAGAAATGCCAAATAGGTGCAACTGCAACCAATACTCCATAGACGATAGCCAAATGTAGAGAAAGAAGGAAACAACTCCGAGTTCACCACCATTGAACAGTTATGAAATGCCAAGACCTGTATCAACTATTGAGAAGACTTGGCCTCTCACTTTTGAACCTTAAAAACAAAGCTACAACTGTAATCTTCGCATGAACCTAGTTTTAAAAGAAAACTCTCAACAGGTATGAGTTTCGAATCACCACCAAGAACCAAACTCTAAGATACTAACCGTGGCAAGATATCACGGTGAGAGACTCGGCTCTTGAACCTTCCATGGGTCACAGGTTCAAAACGCAGGGATTATGCCTTTAAAAATGCAAAACAAGAACCCTAAAGATCCTTAGCTTGTCGGCCAAACGCAGAGCCACTACCACCGAATGCCAAGAAAACATTAAACACTTTGAACATAGTGGAGGTAGGGTTTAATCCTCATCCATCGAAACCCTGCCAGATCAACGGTGGAGATCACCGGGGCAGATTCACAAACACCAAGCAAACCAGCCATATTAAATGAACTATCATTACTACTGCCATGAAGGAGCCAGCTCGGTTAAAACTTGAACCATTTTCCTTATAGCTCATCACAGAACTTTTAACACCACGATACTATCACGTGCTCAAGCTCACTACACCATCCACAGTGAAACTCCACTGTCTCGGTAGATGTGAGAATTCAATGCATAGGCAGCGTCAATATCTGCCAGCCTGTGACATTTAGTAACGTTGTCATCACATTTTTAAATTATAATGAACACGATATAGGGTAAGTCGTGATACATAACCTTGTAACAATATCGAATGGCAAGGTATAGTGCACATAGTTATGTTGCAAGGGTTTTTCAATAGTATCACATAGGGTCATGTTAAATGCACACAACACATATCACATAATTTCATATATAAGAGTTTGTTTAATATTCTTTACACATTGCAATATATCATATGGATAATCTAAGGAATTGCACACACATACATTTCATTGTATAGTGTATTGAATTAACACTCAATAAATCGTATTATCACCAAGAATTGTAATATCTTGTAGTATATAGTTACTAGGCAAGTATTAAATCAATTGTACATAGAATTTCTAAGATTTGCCATTGAGATAAGGAATAAACATATAATTCCAGTCCAACATTAATTCCATTCCAACATGAAATAAAAATCACATATATTTATGAGTATAGAACTGAGTCTTGATCGATACAGACATTCTCTAGAATCAAATACAAACTTATAGTTTACATTTAATAAGACGCACTATTTGCATCAGCAATTATATCTAGATATCGTTATCTTGAACGTTTAAGTCTTTAACCAAAGTTTCTCACCCGGTAGAGTGCTCAGTGTCTTATCTCTCAAAACATTTTTTTTACAAAGGAGATTACTGAAAAACTGTTCGGTCACTTGTCGCAAACTTTAATCCTTACCTGTAAACTGCCACAAGTACGAATTCACATGCTTTAGCACGAATGCTAAGTAAGCCTCGGGGCATCCGTAGGATCCCCTTCATCATCAACAAAAGCACATTAGTCAAAATAGATAAATCATCAATCATAGCAGCAACAATAGAAGTTTTGTAATAGTACAGCTGAGAATGAATAACATCAAGACATAAATTTTAAATCATTCAGTCGCGAATCTTACACTATAAACCAACTTAGTATTTAGTACAGCAAAACAACTTTTATGCATTATTATATTCCGCACAAATTAAATAGGCATTAATTGTTATGTCGAAAAATTTTAAATTTTTGTGATTTTTTTTTTCTGGGATGTTACATTTGAAGATATAATGTGATATCTCCATATCATGGGTCAGACGTGTTGATGAGAAACAATGACTCATCTGGGAGGGAGTCGATGGGCTTAGTTCCCAAATCAGCACGGGGAAAATCGCAAATGAGCTCTGCAAAAGATTTCTTTGACTTGGTCTTCTTGAAGAGGAGATCAACTTCCTGAAGTATCACGATCCAACGTGAATATTTTCCCCTGAGCACTTGACGTGCAAGGACGTGGTACATGGGGTTCGAGTCAACAATGATGGTAGTGGTGCGGAGTAGTATGTAGTGTCAGAACATTTGGACAACAATGACTGCTGCGAGAACGAATTTCTCAACATGTGAATAACGAGTTTCAGATTCAATAAGATCCTTATTGAGGTAGTAGATCACATGTTCTCGGGCATTATCGTCTTATTGGAGCAAGACCATGGCGATCGTGGTGGCGGAAGCGGCAAGATAAATGATATAATCCTTATAGTAATTGGGCAATTGGAGCACATGGGCGTGAGTAATTGCAGACTTCAAGTTGTCGAAGGATTGTTGGGATTGGTCATCCGAGATGAAAGGGACATCCTTCTTCTGCAACCGCATATAGCCCTATTTCTTTTCAATGAAATTACATACAAAACGTCGTAGGTAGTTTTCCTTCCCTTGCAAACTTTGTAGTTCCGTGATATTAGTAGGAGGTGGGAGGGAAAGAATGTATTCCGCCTTCAAGGGATCAATGCAGATCTCGTACTTTGAGATGATGAAACCTAGGAGGCATCCTGATTTGATGTAGAATATGCACTTGTGAGGATTCAGACAGATGTTATATCGCCTACATCTGAGGAATACAACTGTTAGATGATTGATGTGGAACTCGCGATGCTGTGAATGAGCAGTGAGATCGTCGAGATAGGACTCCACAAAGTACTTCACATCATGAAAAGCATACGACATGGCCCGCTGGAATGTAGCACCAGCATTTTTAAGGCCAAAAGGGAGTTTACGATAAGCAAACGTACCCCAGGGTCAAATGAAAGCATTTTTGTGTTGGTCGGGCAAGTAGATCTCAATTTGATTATAACCAGAAAAGGCATCCATAAATGAGAAGATGACTCTCCCGGCGCAATTGTCGATGATGATCGATGAAGGGGTTAGGGTAGTCGTCCTTAGGACAAGCCTTGTTTAGGTCCCTATAATCAACACAGACCCTATTAGTAACCTGTTTCTTGGCCACAGGGACGACATTGGAGACCCATTCTGTTAAAGTAACAGGATAGATGAAGCTGGCCTTCAAGATATTTTCAATCTCTTCTTTAATTGCCGCAATTTTTCGAGGGTGCACTGGTCGCAACTTTTGGTGGACAGGTTTAGCGTCGGGATAGGTTTGGATCTCATGCACAACAATGGAAGGATTGATCCCGGGCATTTCCTCATAGGTCCATGCGAAGACGTTGTGAAATTGTTTGAATAAGGCCATGTGTGTGGTGATCTCATCAAGAGAACAATTCTGGCTGATGCGAATATGTTCCACGACGACGGGCGTAATCGAGATGTCAATCAGGATGGTGGGTGTGATGTTTTCCAAATTTCCTTCAGTGAGCGTATCGCAAGTGAGGATCGGTGACTGTGAGGAAGGATAGACATATGGTGTAAAAATGGTTATGATAGTGTTCTCCACAGAATCCAATGAGGGTAGGAAAGATGATCGATGGTGAAGGTCTTCCCACGGAGGTTCATCTGTGCTCATAATATCCATAATGGACTCATCAGAATGGAAAGTCCAGAGCATAGTATCTGCTGAGGATGACGTCCGCTATAGAGAACAAGACGTAGAGGCCACGACCAAGTGGTCCTCAAGGGATGACTAGATAGCCTTGTAGGTAGCTTCAGTTGAGGAGAGAGGCATGGTATCTCCAATCAAATGCATGGTGGACGGATTGGGCACGAGCCATTGATCTGTAGAGTTGGAAGAGGATGGAATCATGGAGGAGATCATGTTCACCATGGAAACATGGTTAGGGGGATCCGGGGTTGGAAAGACGCCCATAAGAGATGAGTATTTTATGAGGCCGACCCCCACGCTCTCAGATAGCTGTGAATATTTTCCTAAAAAAGGGACATTGTCACCAGGATGAGTAGCGGTGTCTAGTGTACAGAAGTCTAATTGGTCGATGGTGACAATTCGACTTTGATGGGGGAATTGCACAATGTGGAAGATAGATGACGCGACCGCAGTCATGGCATAAAACCAGTTACGAACAAGAAAGATATTATAATCCAATGGGGTGGCGACTTCTTCCACGTTAATGTTCACAGTCTTTCCCCCAACTCTACTTGCTAGGGATTGTAACATCCCGTGAGGTTGGAACCCATGATCGTCGAATTCTTTTAAGGTAGTAGGGGAACGGTTTAAATCAGGAGAGCCGATGGATCGTCCATAGGATAACAACATGACTGAGGTGGAGGCACCATTGTATAAAACAATACGATGGATTGTCTTCCCAACAACGTTTGTGGAAATGTGGAAATCCAGCTGGTGGGAAAGAGTCGGTTTAAAATACTCAAGTTTGTTAAATTTTCAGAATTTACTTCAATCTAATCTAGGATCTTAACTAAGAGAACAACATGTATAGCAAATCTACAGCATATCAATCATGGACACAATAGTGCAAGCACACAAGAGACACGGAGTTTACTTGGGGAAAACCATAAAGGTGAAAAACCCCAATAAATTCCTCAGAGATAGATAGAGCAATGATACAACCAGAATACAAGAGATAGTCTTCACTAGCAGCAGAGCCTCCTCCTCCACAAGTGCGTCACTCTCCCAAGTGTGAGTGAGAGAATAGAATGTGTAAAATGAGAGAGACACACTCTCTATTTATACACTAACTTGACTTGACCTTTACTCAACTAGGTCGGCCTCAACTTAACCACTTAACATAATGCTGACTGGGCTGACCCCCACTAGGGTGGTCTAATAACCCTTTGAACCACATGGCCGACCCCCAATAGGGTGGTCTAATAACCCTTTGACCCACATGACTTATACAGGGCCGACCCCAACAAGGTGGTCTAATAACCCATCAAGTATAAGTTACGACACTTACAATATAAATGACGACACTTCCGTATAGAGGAATAATAACATCTCTATAGGAATACAACAACTTCCGTATAGAGGAATAATAACATCTCTATAGGAATACAATATACATATATGTGAAATACATTCCGAAGTTACATATACATCAACACTCCCTCTTAACTAGGAAGGTATTTCTCGACATAGGTCTTCTAGCACAAGTCTTCTTCTCTAGATCATCGTCACTGGATAATCGTCATCGAATCATCATCATCGTCACTGCTACTGCTATCTCAATCAATCTATGAATCTACTCGTCATAGGAAGTTCTACAGAGCCAGTCCTTTTTCATACTGGATGTAGGCCCACCACCTGCAGGTCTTCATCATCTGTGTGAACGGTCTAATAGAGGTGGCCTCTCAGGACTAATTTTATGTGCGGATGCAATACCGAAAAGAGTATCCCAGGAACATTTATGTGCCTAAGCACGACCGACAAGATTTCCTAGGACTGATTACATGCATCTCCTCCACAATACCTTTAAAGAGCATCCCAGTAACATTTATGTGCCGCAGCACGACCGACAAGATCTCTAAAGAGCATCCCAGGACTTATTACGAGCACACAGCTCAACCTCTCGGATCTCCACGACTGATTACATGTGGATAGACAAAACCTTTAAAGAGCATCCCAAGAACATTTATGTGGCACAGCATGAGCGGCAAGATCTCTAAAGAGCATCCCAGGACTAATTACGAGCACACAGCTCAACCTCTCGGATCTCCAGGACTGATTACATGTCTCCGTAGTAATACCTCATCCCAGGAATGATTACGAGCACACAGCTCAACCTATCAGATATCTGAGGACTGATTACATACTACATAGCAATACCAGAAAGAGTACCCTAGGAACATTTATGTGTCGCAGCACAACCAGCAAGATCTCCCAGGACTGATTACATGCTATTTGCACAACCTGCCACATATCATCTCTAACCTCCAAGTATCAACTTGATACTCATGATCCAATGGATCATCATCGCACAAGGCATCATCCTGATGCCCATGATCATACTGATCATTATCACTTGTACCATCATGGTACATATCATCTAGAGAAACATCTTGAAGCTCATCATCATGATCATCCTGATCATACAATGCATCCACCTGATGCATACCAAGTATCTACTTGATACATATCATCATACATGATCCACCTGATCATACAGTGTATCCACCTGATACAAATACAAATACATGATACATATCAACATACATGATCTACCTGATCATACAATGTATCCACCTGATACATATACATATACATGGTCCAAGCATCCGAAATGATGCATATACAGAATACATACAAATGATCCAATCCATCATATCCATCATCCAACATGATGCGTACATACATATACATATAAATGATCCAACTGATCATACAAAGCAGAAACTAGAACATCATCCCGATGCTCATCATCCAGCGCTTACATCCACAGCCATGTGAAGGATCCTCCTTCCAACATGCTTGGAATGGCTTCAGCAAATGTGTCCATCACTTCTTCCTCGAAGTGTTGTCGATCTAAAGAACACCAAGCCTCTCTCTGAAGTACTCGAACTTCACTCTGGCTAGTGGCTTCGTCAGCACATCTGCAATCTGCTCGTCCGTTGCAACATACAGGAGCTTCACCTCTCCTCTATGTACCATATCCGTGATATAGTGATATTTAATCTCTATGTGTTTCGACCTGTCGTGGAACACCGGGTTCTCGGACATCTTCACACAACTCTAGTTGTCACAAAAGATACCAGTAGCCTCCAACGGGAGATCAAATAACTTAGACAGTAGCTTCCGTAGCCATACTACCTCACAACTAGCTGAACAGGCTGCAACATACTTTGAATCAACTGTACTCAGTGCTACACAGGACTGCTTCCTACTAAACCAAGAGATCACACCTGATCCCATACTGAAGCAGCACCCAGAAGTGCTCTTCTTATCTGCAGCACTGCCTGCCCAATATGAATCAACATAACCCTGCAAGTTAAACTTTTGATTCGCATCATACTTGAGCCCATAATCAACTGTACCCTTCGGGTACCTCAGAATATGCTTTACAGCAACCAGGTGAACACTCCTCAGATCTGTCAGGAACTGGCTCAATGTGTTCACCGCAAAGCAAATATATGATCTTGTGTTCGTCAGGTACATCAAGGACCCAATCATCTGACGATACATAGTGACATCAACCGGTTCAGATGAAGCATCACACAGAAGCTTCAGGTTCGATGCCATAGCCTCGCAGTCCATCATCCCGAACCTCTTCAGGATCTCTACTGCATACTTCCCTTGTCCAAGGAAGATTCCATATGCACTCTGCCACACCTCCATGCCAAAAAAAAATAGTGCATCATCCCCAAGTTCTTCATCTCGAACTCGACAGAAAGCTTCTGTTGCGTGCCAGCAATCAATCTATCTTCACTTGTAATAAACAGGTCATCCATATACAAAATTAGTATCACTGGATTGCCTTCCTCAACCTTGTAGTAAAGGTTGGAATCCGCTTTACTCTTGGTAAATCCCAAACTAGATAGAAAGTTGTCTATCCTACCAAGTTCTGCACACATATATGACTACACCATTCAAGAAGGCTGTCTTGAAATCCATCTGTGTATCTTCTATTTCATCACTTTTATATTTCTCTATGCTGCCATCTGCAGCATGCTTGATCTGATAGATCCATATGGAAGTCATAAAAAACTTCCCTTCAGGTCTTGGGACTACATCCCAAACATCGTTCTTCATGATCGACGGATCATGGCATTCTTCCCATATCCTAGGAACTTCAATATCTTCAATGGATAATTTTGTTGCTGAACAAATGTTGTAGTTCTTCTTTTGTAGGTGATGGCATACAATCTTTCCTACACAAGAAGTTAAATTGCATGATTAAAAAACATCTCATAGTTTTTAGAACAAATTCTTACACACAAAGAAATATGTCATACATTCATGCAATTATCTTAGCCAATGCTTCAATACAACATTTATCCATATCCCGTAACTTTCTAGATGCCTTCCAATCTCTACCAGAACATTGTTAAGAGTGTGCACAACTCCCAACATGTCAGCAAAGAGGTTTCATTCTAGATAAGTAGCAATGGAATGTTGTACAGTGCCATAGGCCACTTACCCATGCATATTAGTAGTATACTATTCATCAATGCAACTATTCTAATATGCACAATACACAACCTAATTCTAGGAACATCAGTATATACATTATTGAACAGTATTATTTAAACAATAAAATATGCAAGTAATGACAATTCAAATACTTATCTTTGTTTGTTTGTTGGGTTGACTCCCTCTCAGTCTTTGCTTCTTTTCTGCAACTCCATTCTTATGTGGATTGTGAGAAGTGGTCAACTCCCTCTGAATATCTGCATCCTTGCAGAAACTACTGAAGTGTGCTCCTTTGCTTTCTTGTAGGAACAATTGGAGTGTGCTCCCTCTTGAACTTTGCTTCCTGGATTACCTATCCTTGAACTTACATCCATCCTTAATCACTATGCATGCTTGTTAGTATCATCATTTTGTTATCCTTGAGGTCTCATACATAACCACACATTTATTAGTATAATCTTAATACTATCAAAACACAATAATCTCAAGCATGTATAGTCAAGATCATTTCAAACACAGATAATAAACATTAGAATTCAAGGTTTCAAGGAAGTCTTCTTTTGCTCATACATATTCTTATTTGATCATAGGACTCTTCTGGTTAGTTGAATCATCAATCAAGATAAGAGATATAATATGCATAAAACCCGTGATTATTCAAACCTATACCTTCATGATTCTTCTAGTTAGTCATATCATCAATTATGGTAAGAAACATAATATGCATACAACCATGATTATTCAAACCTATGAATTCATGAATAATCATTATCAACAACACAATAGTATAAGATCCTAACACAAGGTAGGATTCTAGCTTGATATAGGAAAAACATACCTAGATTAGCATGCTAGCTAGTTCTGTCTAACATACCCGCATAATGTCTTCTGGTTCTCTTCAATGACTTGTGCTAGTAACGTGCATATCTCATAGGTTAACCATTGTAGGACCAAGTTATATATACCTCGAAAGTAGATCTTCTATGTGATCCATGACAATGGATGAATCTTTGTCTTCATGTCACCATGATCATATGTTCTTGAAGTAGAACATGATTTGTCTTTCTTGGTGTACCTTTTATGTTAGCAAACAACATAAACCTCATACAACATCACAATGCATTAGTACATTTATAAGTGTCAAAACCTTAATCAATGGATATCTTCTATTAAGGTGATACGACAAGTCTAGTAATTAATCAAGATTGTACTGTAATGATATGAAGACAAACATATGATAAACTTAACCATGAAACATACTTGTAAGCCATACCTGTCAAGATTGCTTGTAATCTTCTTATGGAAGGCCTTAGCCTCATCTCCCTCTGAAACAGGAACTTCTTCACTTTTGCAGGTGACCAATGCATCCTCTTCTATGATTAACCCAATCCACTTGATTTGCAGGAACTGGATCTGGAGCTGTAATAGGGTTTGTCAGAGAAACCCCAAAAATTCAAACTTTGAATTTCAAACTTCCAAAAGGATAGAAATATGCGCCTTGATGAGTTGATCAAGCTGGCATATTCAGAATTTGAAAACCGCAAAGTTTCACTCCTCAATTTTGCCTTTGAAATTTCCGGATTCACTGGACATGACCTCGAACTGGGGCTTGATGAAGCCCACTCTTCTTCCCAATAAAAAGGTTTGATCCAAATATTTAAGCTTCTATTTTTATGAGGAGCTTCTAGCCGTGGTCACAGATTTAAAAAATTCCCATTTTTGCAGAAGCCCTAATTTTCCACTTTTCTTATCAAAGTCCCGAACTAGGGTCTGATCAAGCCCGGCCTTCTGCCCAATGAAAAATTCTGATCTTGGTCTCTAAATTTTTATTTTGATGAGTAGCATTCATCCGTGGTCTCTAATTACAAAAATTCCAACTTTCTCCGAAGCCCTAAATTCCGGAAGCCATGAATGAAGGTGCTCAAAAAATAATTCTGATTTGACAAAAATATGTACTTGATTGTTTATGGTGTAACTATGAAATTTTCGATCCACAGGGTCTGAAAATTTTTCCTGAGATAGACCGACCTATTATCTTTCCATCCTGACAAGTCTGACCTCAATTGGATTCTCTGAGAGAGAGTTATGCCAAGTGTCGCAATGTGACCTGTTTATGGGATAATACCGGAGAGCGAACTTGTACGGCGTGCCACGTGTCATTTCTTCAATTTCGGCCTCTGAAACATTTTCCTGAGATAGACCGACCTGTTATCTTTCCATCCCGACATGTCTAACCTCAATTGGATTCTCTGAGAGAGAGTTTTTCCAAGTGTCGCAACGTGACCTGTTTATGGGATAATACAGGAGAGTGAACTTGTACGACATTCCACGTGTCACTTGTTCAAATTCGACATCTGAAAATTTTTCCTGAGATAGTACCATCTGTGTACTACCTATCACTTTTTACAAAATTTCATTTGGAGCTTCCTAGCCCAAGTTATGACCTTTTTCCCAAGGTCACTTGATTTTTACTCAGATCTGGAAGAGGCAGAAACCCTATATTGTACAGATCATAAATCACAAAGTACAATGAATTAGAGGTTGTCCTTTGGACACAAGGTACATGGTGATCTGATATTCGGCCTGTAAAAGTTTTAGATATGAAAACTTTGCCAAAATGGATTTATAGCGAAAGTTATACGATGACTGGTTTTTTCTATATCAAGCCCTAACATCGTAACTGCAACAAGTGTCATACATGCCATATCATGCCTTCTTTCAGGCTAGCTCTGATACCATGTTAAATTTTCAGAATTTACTTCAATATGATCTAGGATCTTAACTGAGAGAATAACATGTACAACAAATCTACAACATATCAATTATTGACACAATAATGCAAGCATACAAGAGACACTGAGTTTACTTGGGGAAAACCATAAAGGTGAAAAACCCCAATAACTTCCTCAGAGATAGATAGAGCAATGATACAACCAGAATACAAGAGATAGTCTTCACTAGCAGTAGAGCCTCCTCCTCCACAAGTGCACCACTCTACCAAGTGTGAGTGAGAGAATAGAATGTGTAAAATGAGAGAGACACACTCTCTATTTATACACTAACTTGACTTGACCTTTACTCAACTAGGTCGGCCTCAACTTAACCACTTAACATAATGCTGACTGGGCCGACCCCCACTAGGGTGGTCTAATAACCCTTTGACCCACATGGCCGACCCCCAATAGGGTGGTCTAATAACCCTTTGACCCACATGACTTATACAATGCCGACCCCAACAAGGTGGTCTAATAACCCATCAAGTATAAGTTACGACACTTACAATATAAATGACGACACTTCCATATAGAGGAATAATAACATCTCTATAGGAATACAACCACTTCCGTATAGAGGAATAATAACATATCTATAGGAATACAATATACATATATGTGAAATACATTCCTAAGTTACATATACATCAACAAAGTTTAAACATGATTGTATTTGAGGAATCTGGGTCTACAGTGCCGATGGTAGTGAGAAGAGTCTTACATTGATTGGGATAGTTCTGTAAGACTTATAGCATCGACATGGAAGAAGGACCTTGTGCCAAGTCCTCTACAATGTTGCAGTTCTGAGCTTCCCGAGCATTAGGATTGAAAACGGCTTTTCTAATCGTTCTCTTAGGCGGATGCAACATTGAATCTAATGAAGGTTTCTCAATGGTGAGAGGACCTTGTGGTGCGGAAATTTTCGAGGTAGAGGTGGAATCCTTTTCAGTATTAATTCTGCTTGATTCCTTATGAGGGGATGAGTCATATGGTCATGATCTAGTATTTAGGTTAACCATTTCACTATGCATCATGAGAGCGTGCGTGGTGGAGGATGTTTCTCCTTGAGAAGGAGGGGGTTGGGTAATCATTTGTTGGTTTTGGGTGGGGAAGGGATCATTGAGAACCGCGGGTGTGGAGTTTCCCTTAAGAAAATTCTGCACTTCATCTCCGTGCAGGCACTCTTTGGTGAAATGGTGACCACCACACAATAAACAAGGATACTTGACCTTCCACTTTTGTTTCATGTCTTCAGGAGGGTTCTTATGTTCCTGCTGATCGGGAGACTTCTTGGATCTTCCTTTGGTCTTATTCTTGCCATTGGATTTCTGAGGCGAAGTTGATTAAACAGAATTCACCTCCTTCGTGGGAGCAGGAGTGGGTGAATTGGTGGTGCTGTTGCCAATCTGTGGCAAGGGTGGGGAAGAACCATGGTGGTTCGATGATCCACTGGTTTGTGTATAAGGTTGGGAGTGGATAGAACCAATAATGTCGTCGGCATGAAGTCCCTGAGGTGGTTTTGCAGGGTCGTAGGTAGGGCGGGGGGCGTCAGGAACAATATCATACAAAGTGCCGAATTGAGCATAGACAAGGTCTAAGTATTGGGCACGAGCGACATCTTGTTCTTCGGTTATGGCCCCACCCATGGCTGCATCTCTAGCTATAGTGGGTAAAAGAGACTTCGTAAACCAGTTAGCTAATAATTGGTCTGGAATGGGATCCTTAATGAGACTTCGTGTCCTCCACCACTCGTGAATATGATCGGATATATGAGTTGCGGTGGTCTGGCGGAGAGAAGTCAGTAGGTCCGTACCAGTTTCATAGCGGATGGGTGACTGGAAATGAGTCAGGAATGACATAGCTAAAGAATGAAAGTCAGGAAACGAGTGCGGTGGTAGTTAAATGTACCACTTGGAAGCTATACTGGTGAGGGTCCTTTGAAATAACCTCAGATGGATCGAATCATCCATCAAGTAATTGGATGAGCATCATAGATGGTATGTCATCACATGGTTCTTCGGGTCTTCACCGAGCTTGCCATCAAACTTTGGAATATCAGAAGCTAACTTAACCGGCATGGATGGCCAATTATAACCATGCGGGATGGGATCGTTGGTCAAACGAGACAGGTCTGGAAGATCTAAAGTAGCCAGAAATGGAAGCTGTTGGTTTGGATGCAGATACTGGTAGTATTGATATGGCATTTGCATACCAGTAGGACCTTGAATCGACTGATTGTAAGGTCCTCCCATAGGTAATTGGTTGTAAGGGGATGGGCCGCCTGGGTTGGGTGGTGGACCGGATGGTGGTCCACCTCCATAATAGAGTGGTCCACCACCAGAAGGTGGGGGTCCTCCGCTGCCGAAATAAGGTGGGCCCTTGTCGAAAGGTGGGGGTTCGCTGCCACTACCAAAATAAGGGGGTCCTCTGCCTCCTCCGCTGGAATAGGGTGGGACTCCGCCAGAAGGTGGTGGTCCTCCGCGGCTGGAATAAGGTGGGCCTCCACCTCCTCCACCAGAATAGGGTGGGCCTTCTCCAAAAGGTGGGGGCCCTCCGCCGCCGGAATAAGGTGGGCCTCTGCTGGAAGGTGGGGGTACTCCACTGCCGGAATAAGGTGGGCCTCCGCTAGAACATGGGGTCCTCCACCGCTAGAATAAGGTGGACCTCCGCCTCCGCCTCTGGAGTATGGTGGGCCTCCGTCGCCAGAATATGGTGGGAATCCACCACCAAAATGAGGTGGGCCGCCGCTAGAAGGTGGAGGTCCACCCCCGACAGAATGAGGTGGGGGTCCGCCACCTCCAGAAGGAGTTAGAGGTGGATCAAACGGTGGTGGGGGTGTTGGGACATGAGGAAAGGTTGGCGGGGGTCCAATTGGCATAATATTGTGATTTCCCCATGTAGTGTTTGAGTTTCTGGGATAAGGTATCCCGGGAATAATGTTCCCGGGATGGTATTGTCCTGACATAGGGTTGAAATTACTTGGATATGTATGGCTCCATAGTGATTGAGTTAGGTTGGATGGCCCTATGCCATGATGTAATCCCATGGTAGGTCCCACAACTGGTAAGGAGCTTCCAACGAAATGACCAGTTGGAATCCCTCCACTGATATTATGGATAGGGAACAAGGGTTACCCCCAAGTAACGATGTTTTGACGACTCGTTGATGGTTGAATCACAATAGGTTGATGGTTACTAACTAGTGGAGGAACGCTACTCGTGATGAAATTAAGAGGTAAAGAGTAATAGTATCCTCCCCTCGAATTTTGGGGTGGGGGAGGGGGGGTAGCGTTCCAGTAGTAGTATGCCGGGGTGTTTTAAAATTGTCCTTCAATGTTTTGAGTCACCTGGGGTATGGAATGGGTCTCCTGATTAAGAGGTGTACTCGCAGGAAGCAAAGGTTGAGCAGGTTCATAAGTGGTCGCGTCATGTATATGTGTTTTCGGTAAAGTGAAGGATAGAGAACGAATTGGGATATGTTGAGACATGGGCACTTCTGAGTTTCGACTCCCTCGTGAGAGACTCTGTTGTCTGAGTTCGTCGCCAGCTATATGTACCTAGTTAATGTGGTCATAAAAGGGTGCCAAAAACTCATCATTGGGAATCCAATAATGCGGGGCGGTTCTTGCAGACGGAAGTGTGGCGAAATGAGCCCATGTTTCCCTAGAGTGGTTTCCCAAAAGGATGCAGATGGACCAAAATCTATGGATATAGGCTCATCTTGGGGTTGTTTGTACCATTCTATAGCCTCAGGTTCTCCTTCCATTGAATGGTGGAAAGATGTGTCTCGTGAAGAAGACGGTTCCATGGTCACAGACCTTGGAGGATCAGTGATTGGTGGACTCAAGGGAAGTGAAAAGTTCACTCCTGAATCCATGGTGGAGTTTTCTTCTTCAGGTGACATGATGATAACTGGTTGATCCATGTTTTCCCTAGAATGTACCTCTGGATTAAGGGGATATTCGGGTGGCAATTTTAAAAGTGTACGAGACCTTCTCACAGGTTGTTCATCCAAAATTACTGAAGCGGAATTTATCCTAAGTGTCTTCTATACAAAAAGAAAATCAATCCAAAATCTACACAAACTAAGGCTGCAAGCAAACTTATGTGACAGGCGTGGATTCAAAAAGTCTGAAACCTCACAGGATTGTCAAGGATTCGTAACTCGCGATATACCCCAGGTTCCAACAGTTATACTCGGCCCAATTTTTCAAAGCACTAACCGGGGAGGATTGGGACCATACCCCTAACTGTATAAACCGACTACCTAGAAGCACGTGCGTAGTAGCTCCCTGAGTGTTGTTCTCGGTGTATTTCTCTTCCAAGACAGACAAATGGTTAACTCGGTCTGTTTCAGGAATCCTAGGAGAGTCTCCGAATATACTCAATGTACGTGGGAGTTCAAATCTATAGTGGTGTTGTCTAATGCACAACTGTAAAACAAGATCCTTCCAATATACTACCGAGTACGTGAAGTTCCTTTCGATATACCCAAGGGTACCTGAAAAAGCCTTCGATATACTGGTTGGTACATGGAAGAACTGTAGTGTAGGAAGATAACGACAGCTGCCACGTTTTATGACGTCGGAACACGTCACAAATTATCACACAAGTTACTAGTAAATTTTAACCTTATTCGGATATCCACATCATCTTTTTCAGGATCTTGCATGCAATTAGGGTTTGCATGCAAATTCTAGGGTTTGCATGCACTTTGCATGCATCCTAGTCACCATTTTGATGCCTCCAGCACCTTAGCCACCTTATTCTAGCACTCGGGAGCCACTTCCTTCAGAGTTTTAGCCCTCCTAGGCTGAAAGGCGCCCACTTCTCACCTACTGCCAGAGAAGGGCGCACTTGTTCACCTACCACTGCAGTTCCACTTCAGTTACATTCAGTTAGCTCCGATTCTCCCTGATTTAAGGCTAGTTTCACTCCCGACTGACTGTTTCACTTCCGTTGGACCTCCAGTTTGACTAGATGACTTGTTCTGACTTCAGTTAGTCTCCCATGCGCCCCCCATTGAGCCTCCTTCCCTTAATCAGTGCCACACACTTCAGTTACACATGACACACTCAGTTAGACTCAGATTGACACCTGGATGACTGGTTCTTGTGCAT
This sequence comes from Larix kaempferi, assembly GCA_027924585.1. NCBI lineage: Eukaryota > Viridiplantae > Streptophyta > Pinopsida > Pinales > Pinaceae > Larix > Larix kaempferi. The sequence continues at coordinate 3,638,326 of BSBM01000103.1, forward strand.
TGATGACCACCACCGATTGATGATGAGGACTCCTAGTTGGAGTCAAGCTACTCCATTCAGTGATTCGAATGGCCTACTTAGTCAATTCGAATTGCTCATTGATAGAAATTGTATTCTATTGTAATTCATTCACCCTTTCTGGGATATTGAGCACTGCTGCATGTTTTGCACAGTTTTACACCATATTTTCTATATTCATCTGTTGTGATTGATTTACTTGTTCATTAGATCTGTTGTGACTAATTTTACAAACCTAAAGTTACCAATTAATTTTATCTTATGCGGTTAGGTGTATGCATGAGGAGTAAACAAGAATTTAAAAATAATGGCCAACCGTAGCTACATGAAGGGGTACATTTCTCTTTTTCTTTCGATGAAGTCTATCTAAGGTAAGGACAAATCTCTTTTTCCAATGGTCTCAAAAAATAAGAAATCCCACAAAGTTCAAAAATATGCCAAGGATGATTGAAAGCACTCTTTTCGTTTTTTCCAACAAAACACAAAAATAAGAACACACCAAATAAAAAAAAAATCCCCTTTTTTTATTATATTTTCAAGCTTGAATGAATCTAAGTAATGATGAAAAGGAGGATTTTGGTTAGAATGCACTAACTCTCAATTTCCGCAATGATGAGCTAAAAAGCACAAAAAGACCAAAAATGCATAGAACGTTTCAAATTTGAAATACTTTGCAAGAGCTTGAATTTACTTGATTTTTTCAAAGAGATGAAAGATTCATAACTAAGAAAAATATAATCAACCGATTTCCTTTTCAAACTTCTCAAATATTGGTAAACAACGAATTACAAAGCATGAAACAATTCTATAACAATTTCCACATGATCTTGAAAATAGACAAAATGAAGCACTTCTGATTTTCAATACATATATCAAAACAAAATCGGATAATAATGATGTTTTTCAGATGTAATAGCAGAAAACAAGACACTGATCGCAGCACTCCAATGACTCAGAAACTCTCAAAGAAAAGTGACAAGCACCCAAATGGATTCAAAGACACTCAAATCACTCAAAATCGATCAAATGCAACCAAAACTAAATGGATAAGTGTTGGAAGGGTTTGGAATCATATGTAACACACTAAATATACCTGGTAAGGTGATCATGGAATGCAAGATCGAGCGGATGAATGTGGGGGATTGAAATTTCCTACCACCACCGAATCTCTCACTTGACCAAATCGAACCCAAAAATCAACAAAAAAAAATCCAAACACAACCAAGCTCAGTAAATAGGTCTGTGACCAGAAGATGCAGTAGACAGAGGCTTGTAAATCAGATCAAAAAAAAATTTGGAGAGGATTTTGTACCAAGCTTCAAGCTTAAAGGGCTGGCGCACTCTGTCAGTATACACCAAAGCGCCTAGCGCACTCTATCTATAGGGATAATGTGCCAGTGGCACATGATGTATGAAAGGAAATAGTGCTATTGGCATAGTTTGTACACAAAGAAAATGCGCCAGATAGGCAGTGGCGCATGGGATGCACAGCCCAGGTGCGTCGGGTGAATAATCAATAGAAAAAATCAAAATATATCCAAAAAATGAAAAACAAATGACCTGATACTGATCCTAAGAGAACCGAGGCAAGCCAACATACTCTCTAATGAAAAGATCTGATGGTGGGAGGGGTTCAGGAGGCTAAGAAATGGATCACAAAGAAATCAATGGAATCACACTCAAACTAAAATCAAAGCTAAAATACTCCCCAGCATGGTGTCCATATTTGTTTTCGGACAATCTACCTAAGCGGACTTAAAGGCCAAATATCCCTAGTCCAACTGGATCTAGAACAAATAAGTACAGAATATAATCAACTTCCCTAGATCAACAGAAGTGTAAAGTAACAAGTAGATCTCTTACCTGAGATTCGCAATTCCCTTTGCTCCTTGCTTGATCCAACGCTCCAGAACCTTCAGATCTACAGCTGCAAAGCCCTATTGAACAAGTAGACACAAACAAACAATAAAAACATATATCGCATATGATTAATCTAAGCTAACAGTTAAGGAAGTAAGCTTTAAACATTAGCAACACAATAATGTATATGGGAAGAGATTGTATTAACTAGAATAAAGGAGAGTACAATAAGAGAGAACGTTACAACCTATTCCTTAACATCGCAACCTTCCTTCCAACAAGCCAAACCAAGCCTCCAAGGATGAAGTAAGACTCCCAAAGATGAGCAAGGGTCACCTAAGGTAATTCCACCAACATGAGAGTGCTATATACCTTCCTCCTTTTCCAATGGGGAGGATCTTCATATCTATAAGACCAAATGGATAGAGTAGGTTAAGGATTAATGGGAGAAGTCTAAGGGATCCTCCCTTGAGGTTAGGGAATCGAAGGACAACTCACCTATCAATTAGGGATAGAATTCCACCTCACCATGCTTCGAGAAGTCATTCGAATCTCTTGTTTATCCAATTTAACCAACCCTAGCGTACCCTGCATGAAAGCAACTAGCGCCAGGAAGGGGGCAGCGCAGGCTGCATGAGGGCAACATGAGCCACTAGCACATCCTTCCAAGTGACATTATGCGCACGTCATGCTCTGGCGCATGTTGCTGGAAGACAACCTACTCTAGTGCAACTAGAAAATGTAGACACAAGGGTCAACAACTTACTCTGGGTGTTTTTGGTCAAGGAAACTTCAGGGATTGAGGCATGAAGTTGACACAGGACTCATGACGACGAGATTTAGGTGTAACAAATTCAGATGTAATTAATGATTTTAAACAGGTTAATGTACCACAATTACATCAAATTCAATTTGATATCCAGTCATCTATGAAGGAGGATCATGAGGATGTCCATGATGAGGATATTCATGAGGAAACTCCTCAAGAGGATGAGCAGAAAGAAACGCCTCAAGAAACAGAGGAAATGCCACAACAAAATCTACAAAGATCTACACGGGTTATAACTTTTCAAAATAGTTATGATGATTTTGTCACATATGTTGCTTTAATTTCTAATGAAGGAGAACCTTGTTGTTATCAGGAAGCATTAGAAATGTCTAGCAATGACAAATGGAAACTTGCAATGAAAGAGGAAATGGATTCTTTGGCAAAGAATAAAACATGGGATCTGGTGGAACTTCCTAAGAATAGGAAAGTGGTTGGTTGCAAATGGGTGATCAAATTGAAGAAAGGAGTTGATGACACTATTCCGAAGTACAAGGCTAGACTAGTTGCAAAAGGGTTTTCTCAAAAAGAAGGTATTGATTTTAATTATATTTTTTCACCAGTTGTGAAACTTGTTTCTCTCATAATTCTATTAGCACTAGTTGCCTTATATGATTTGGAGTTAGAGCAGCTAGATGTCAAGGCAAATTTCTTACATGGAGATTTATATGAAGAAATTTTCATGGAAAAACCTGAAGGGTTCGTTTAGAATCACAACAAGAGGCTTGTTTGCAAGGTCAATAAATCATTGTATGGCTTGAAGCAGTCTCCCAGGCAATGGTACAAGAAGTTTGATTCTTTCATGGTGAGCCATAATTTTACCAGAAGTGAGTATGATCATTGTGTGTACTTTAAAAAGTTGGAACATGATATGTTCATTATTTTGGTATTATATGTTAATGATATGATCATAGCAAGCAAAATCATGGTTGAAATCAACATGTTAAAGGCTTAGTTGGCTAGGACATTTGGTATGAAGGATCTAGGAGCAACAAATCGGATCTTAGGCATGGAGATTCACAGAGACAGGAAAAATGGCAAGTTGTGGTTATCACAAAAGAAGTATGTGGATAAAATACTTCAGATATTCGGTATGAATAAGCTTAAACTAATTAATATCCCTTTAGCTTGTCATTTCAATATTTCTTCAAGTTTGAGTCCTAGTAGTGATGAAGAAAAGCAGTATATGTCTTGTGTACCATATGCTAATGCAGTCGGAATTTTGATGTATGTGATGATAAGTACAAGATCGGATATTTTACATGCAGTTGGTGTTGTCAGTAGATACATGGAAAATCCAAGAAAAGATAATTGGGAAACAATGAAATGGGTGCTTCGCTATCTTATAGGCACAAGCAATTATTGTATCACCTTTGATAATTGTAGTGATGAATTCTGTGGTTATGTTGATTTTGATTTTGTAGGTGACTTGGACAAGAGTAGATCCACTTCAGGTTATGTCTTTACTCTTGCAGGTGGAGCTATTAGTTGGATGTCAAAGCTTCATAACATTGTTGTTTTATCCACTACAGAGGTAGAGTATATATCTGCTTTACATGATTGCAAAGAGGCAATATGGTTAAAAGGTTTACTGTTTGAGTTAGGAAAGTTTCAGAACACTAAATTTTTTTTCTATGATAGTTAAAGTGCTATTCATTTGGCTAAAAATTCAGCTTATCACAGTAAGACAAAACACATTCCTGTAAAATACCATTTTTGAGACATGTTATTGATGAAGGTGGAATGGTTCTTGAAAAGTTCCACACTTAAAAGAATAGTGCAGACATGTTCACAAAACCAATTACTTTAGAGAAGTTGCGATGGTGATTAGATTCTCTTGGCTTGCAGGAAAGGTGATGAAAAAAGCAATGAGAAAGGTATCAAGTAAATTGTTGTCAAGGTGGAGATTGTTGGAAACATGTGACGACCAATTCTTTCGGTCAATATTAAATTTTCTAATTGAGTAACTAAATTTGGTCAGTTATGAGTAACTGTGTAAGAAATATTATTTATTCTTATATTCCCGTAGAAAGAAAAGTTTTGATGAGAGTTAGAGGATGAAAGGTTGTTGTAATATTCATGTTTTGAATAATAAGAGAACCGATACCATTGCTTCGTACATGTTTTCCTCTCGATGTTTTTCCACGTAAACATTTGTTTACATTTGATGTCTTTGCAATTATTTGTTTTCTCGTTTAATTTCTTCCGCTGCATATTATTTTTTGTGGCTGCTCAATCCAACATTCAAGGATTTAAACAATATCCCTTTATTATTGCCTTATCATCATCATCATTGCCACATCATCATTACAATTTCCACATCATCATTACCATTGCCACATTATCATCATCAATACCACTTTGACATCAATGACAACATCAATCAACAATCTTATAAGCTCATGGCATAGATCTCTTAAACCTATTGACATCGATGACAACTTTACTAAATAATATCCCCTTTTTTATTGATGAAAACAAATTCAACTCTCTCTCCCCCTTTGACATTAATGACAAAGGGGTGAAGCAACTTTGTTCACTTGGTCACCATATGATTATACTAGCTCCCCCTGTCAATATGCTTCTTTTTTGTAAATTTGTCTTGCAGAACATTCTCTTCCCCTTGCAAAAGATAACGTTAATTGACTGTGAATGACTTCGAAGAATATATTTCCTTGCTGACAATGCTCCCCCTTTGATTGTGCTTATTCCCCCTTATACTAGGTTATTTCTTGAATCTTTCTTAAGTAGCTCCCCCTGTGTTCCTGTATGATTTACCAAGCCACGGTATTTTCCTCTATACAATCCTTAAGTTGTTGTTCTTTCTTTGGTATTATTTTCCTGCTACTTAGACTCATTCTCAAGATTATCCATGATACTGGGAGTCTCTATGCCACAATTTTTAGAACAATGTGTAAAGCTGCTCCACTGTAGGATCGTAATTTGTAATCCCGACACCTTCCTTTTTACTTGTTGATTTGTCATTATTACTTGACACTGCAACTGTTATAGGTATGTTCTCTAAGAATTCTCCATTGACATGTTATTCATTTTTTTCCCTCACATCTTCAACATATAATACACTACAAGGAAAAGGCCCTGTAGGAGAGGTTTTTAGTGTTACAAGATTGGGAAAATTTGTCAAAAAACCTCCGCTACGACCTCCGCCAATGGTAGCAGATTTTTTTGCAGAGGTCATAATAGATATATTTTATAACTAAAAAATACTCGGCGACCGGAGGTTTTAGAGGATGTTTTTTTCATGGGTGTTCTTAATTGAAATAACGTGCACCAATGCATGTATTAATAAGACTCACTGGTGCTATACGATTAAAATATCTACACCGGTACACTCAAACAAAAAAGGCACCAGAAAGAATCAAATTTCAATGCCGCACCGGTGCTTGCGTATAGAATATATGCATTGATGCTTATTTACAACATAAACACATCGGTGCAGCATTTTAAACCATACACATCGTACATTTTTTAATATTTTTTTATTTTACTGGTGTTGTTCATTTATTAGAGCACACAGGTGAATTTAATATTCAAATGCCCTGGTGCTTACAAACTATCACAATGACCGGGTTCATTTTAACACATCAAACGCACTGTCAGGATTACAAACAAAAATAAGTGGTGGGCATAAGCTTTGATCATTCTCGGTGCGCATAAGTCATCTACATTGTTATGGGTCAAATCTGCACTTCTCCGTCTGTGATCGCATTGCTCTGTCGATCACATAAAAGGACACCATGGATTGAAGAGCTAGGTTGACCTAGATGACTTATTGATGGTAGTACACTCTTTAGCTGAGAATCTAACTTTTTCTCCTGATTTCACCACATGTGCACTACTCTTGCTCTAGTAAACCAACGCACACCTCAAAATATGCACTGCTTTGCTCAAGGACAACTAGCGCACACCTTGAGAAAATTTGCAAACGCTTGTTGCAAAGCATAAAAGTTGCTCTCTGTGCACTACTCTTGTTGTATGAAATCCGTGCACATCTTAAGATGAAATCAAAAAATATATTAAGATTACGAATTGGGATTAGTTGAAGTTGGTTCTGCAACTTCCTACCAATTCAACCACCTCTTGAATCAAATTGCCTACCTTGTCCCATAAATACAAGGAGGATCCATGAGAGAGGGACCTAGCAGGAAGGCATTAAGCGCTATTACACTGGAGGAATTCCCAAGTCATTGTCAAGAGCAGGAGCCTAGGACTCGATTGCAGAAGCATCTTGACACGTTAGGTATATTTATACTGATTCATGTTTCTTTGACAATAAAAAGGTGTAAATACCCTTCCTGTCCCAAATCGAATGTCTATTGGATTGTATGTTCATTTGGTTTATTATCTGATTGTAGTTGATGTTTAATTGCTTTCAATTTCATCATAGTTATTACAGTCAAGATACGCTGAGGAAGGTTTCCTTTTTGTTTTAGGTTCATCATAGCGAAGGATCAAGAGGAAGACCAAGCGAAAGCTAGGACTAGCCGTCGATAAAAGGTACATCTTTCGATATCTTGATCTCTTTCATTTGTAGGAACTAAATGCAATGCAATGAATTTATTTACCTGTCACCCAACCCAAGTTGGTAATGTCTCTCCTCACTATAAGGTATAAATCCTGCACAACATACATGAACCAATGTGATTCAGAGAAGAAAACGCACTGGTGCATAATGTTCTATATACGCACCGGTAAATAATGTTTGTATAGGAACACCGATGCATAATGTTAGTATATACGCACCAGTGCGTAATGTTAGTATATGCGCACTAGGTCGACATACATTATTAAAAGTGTTGATGTATTTGTAACTTCGGAAGATATTCTTCTATGTATTACACTTGTACTTTATTATATTCATGATGGAGATGTATTATTCCTCCAATCAGAAGTGTCATCATTTGTATTTGTAAGTGTCGGAAGTGTTGCAAGTGTCACAACTTATATTTGATGGGTTATTAGACCACCAGTGTGGGATCGGCCTTACTTGTGTTATGTGAGTGGGTTATTAGACTTCCTTAGGAGGTCGACCCAGCTAGAGTTAAAGGCAGGTTAAGTTGTGTATAAATAGAGAGTGAGTGTGTCTCATTCTATTCATTCACTCACTCATCCAACTCGCATTAGTTGAGAGAGGAGTGCGCACAAGTGGAGGAGGAGTAGCTGCTGGAGTCATCTATCTTTTGGGGATTGATCTTTGTGATCTTTGTATTGGAGCTTATTCTATCTATAAGGAAGTTCTGGGGTTTTTCACCTTCTTGGTTTTCCCCGATGAAATGCTTTGTGTCCATTGTCTCTTACGATTGTTATGTTGTGCTTGTTATTCTCTTAGTATGATCCTAGATAATGTTTGAATGCAATTATAAAAAAATTAACAAAAAGCACCACATATGATTCTTTGAACAATGGCTACTAACATTTCATTCATATATATATATATATATATATATATATATATATTTTATTTCATTATTCATATGAAATTGAAATATTTGTTTATAGTACAATTCATTTCAATTTTAATTGTTGCATTTGTTTGGATTAATTTCTTATATCATAGATGCAAGAATCTATTGCAATATTTAATCATCCATACATTTAATTACCAATGTACCATTCAACATGTAACATTTGACAATAATATTGAAGGATGAAATAGAATAAAAATGTTTATTTTATTATATATCAATAAGAATGCCTTTGCCATACAAAAATGACAACAACATAGAGACAACAATAATGAAAATGTCAACATGCATGTAATTATTGTTACACTTATTGGTAATTCGTTGTTTTTCAATTCGGACACTATGTCCATTACATTATTATACAAAATGTTTGATTTTTACATACAATTATATCAAAATATACAACAAGCTATAGCAGCTTGCATTAACATCAAAATTAAATACGGAGCATCATTCTTCATTGGAATTGTTATCGGTGCTCGAGCCACTTGCATCAGAAGGGTTATTTGACCGAATTTTTTGTTGATTGGCTAGATTTTTTTCCTCTTCTTCAGCTTCCATCTGCAAACAAAAAAATAAAGTGTATTGAGTGTATCAGCATTACCAATGGGAATAATGAAAAATAAATAGATAGTATACATGAATGTAAATTGAAAAGCGACGTACCATAGAAATAATTGATTCATGAATGATACACATTTTCTCAAAACCAAATCTCATGCCTTCTATCAATAAGTATTATGTTGGATCCACTCCATACTTTGTTTCCTGCAAGTTTTATGCCCCACCACAAATCTTATATTTAATATTAAGGATTTTTGTTGTTTTATTAATTATAAAATGATATAAGTAAAACAACATAGAGACTTATAAAATCCACAATTAAGTTTTTATACTCCAACATATACTCACAACCCTTGCTTAACCCAATTTCAATCAATTCTTCTGATGGCTCCTCTTTGTATGTTAACACTTGTTTGAAGGCATCCAAGGATTTCCAGTGAAAACAAAAAATAAATAAATATACAAGTCACAACCACTACGAAATCTTAATTTCTTACAAGGAAATCACAAATACTCACAAACTTTTCTATCAACCCATTTTTTCCTTGTCATCTTACCTTGTGTGCTGACTGGGTTCCATTTTGTTTTCTTTTCTGCAACAAAAAATTGAAAATTAATATTTAATGTTGAATTAATTAACGATATGTATAACATAAACCTAAAAACCAATGAGTTCTTACATTTGAAGCATGTTGTTGTTGAGTTGGCTCCTCCCGCGATGCAATTATGTCGATTTCCTTAACCATTTCCTTATACACGTTTTTGGACATCCCTACTAGCACATTTCACATATCACCTCGTTCATACTTTGGGATTCTCATAATCTTCCTGAAAATGTAAAATGCCATTAAACTATTTTTCGGTTGATATGAGAAATAAATATAGGAGAATTAAAATTATTGAATGAATGACGCTTTGTAATAGTTATAGATACATATTCTGCGTAAACATGTTTAGGAATATTACTTTTTTAATGATTTTTTTGTCGTTGTATTTTTTTGCTATTGCAATCTTGACAGGTCTCATTGACCATTTCTCTGGGAATGCCTCTTGTAGTTTACATATGACTTGATTCTTTGAATCATTTGATTGGTTTCTATATTGTAAGTGAAAAGTACGTCTATACATTCTTTCCACTAAATCCGTCATAGTATTATAGAATTCTTTGCCCCTTCTATTAAATTCCAGCACCACTCCATATGAGCTAAGGACCAATTGATCATCATTTGCATCTTCCATATTTTTTTTCTTAGGATGACATTGCATTCTGTTGCTGCTAGTCCCTGCATAACATCCAACATATGTGAATTACATTATTTGAAACATAGTAGTGAATATTCTTAAGTACATTATTACTCAAATTTGAAGAAATAAGTCATATTGAATTATTTTTTATTCCCCTGATTCATCCCTCTACAAATTTTCCATCAACTTTTTACACTCTTATGGACTTAGTTTGGTAAGAATATTATCGATATTCCTCATTTTTTGGCTCTGCATGTAACACATTAACCAATATAGTTAACTTTACAAATAATTCAAACAAATCAATTTAAATACAGAAATTAATTAAAAGCACTTTCCTACTTCGTAATTATGGATGTGCTCCCATCATGTTGATTAAAGTTGTTGTTCAATGAACTCATACCATGCATTTTATACAAATAAACAACCTATACCATTAAATACAAAAGTTATCAATATATTATACAAATAAATTACAGGCCTTCAAAATATGACAAAAAAAATGAATAAATCTGACATCGGTGCGCTTATATATTTGAAACGCACCGATGCGTTAAAATAAATCAGGCGTACTACAAATAAATCCAAGATACAAAAATCTACTTTTGTGTTTTTATAGAATAAAAAATGATGTGACGCACGCCATATCCGGCGCTATGTTCATGGATGCACCTGTACGTTCTAGTAATACAAACGCATTGATATTGACACGTGTTTTTATTATTGAAATTTTTTTTAAAAAATTAATAGGGCCGACATGGTTACCGATTCGATCAAGAAAGTGGCCCCATATCACCCTATGCTTTCTATATATAATCACAAGCTTAGTAAATCCAAAATCCCTAAAAGGTGAAATAGTAATTTTGTTTAACAATAGAGAAATTTCAACCCTAATGTAAAATTTGTAGCCAGATAAAACGAAAAAAAAAGTAGTGAGAAAACAAGTGTTGCAACATTGAAGGTAAGTATGAAGTTTTTTTTGTTCTAAATTTAGTTAAACTCTAAATAAGATAATAAGATCAACACTAATATTTACATACTTGAAATTTCTATTATGTAGGGTTTTGTTTGATTCACCATACCTAACAAATTTTGACAGTCGAAACTCCTTCCAGTTGCTCCAAACTCCTTCCACGTAAGTCTCTCTTCCAAAACACTCCCTTGAAATTTTCTCCAAAGAATGAATTAATGTTTAGGGTTTTTTCTTTTAAACACTATTTAGAATTACTTTTCAAACTTAGATTTTCCACCCCTTTTTCAATTTAGGGAAAAAAGAGTTGGTGCAATTTTTTTTTAAAATTTTGATTTTAGGCATTTCAATGCGCATGTTGTCAGGTCGCACCGGTGCGTACATAAGTGAAATGCACTGCCAAAACACTAATTTAAAAACTCGTGCCACTATGTGTGTATAATTCGAACGCCTCGGTGCACTTGTATGTAGGAAACACACGAGTATGAATTATGTTGTAAAATTGCATGTAGAAATATCCATTATCAATTTAGCGGATATTTTCCACTGTGGGGGGGTTTTGCGGGTGTTCTTTACGGTGCGTTTTGTACATGTGAGCACACCGATGTGTTTTGCATATGTGAGTGCATCGGTGCATGCATATATGAATAGACGCATTGGTTTAATTTGAAAATCCTCTAGTTTTAAGTTTCCACTTAAAATTATATATTCATCCCAAATGTTCTTTTAGTATTTAACCACACCAATTACAATATTTCATAGTATATATATGTTGCTTAAATTCACCTTATTCTTACAAAATGGTTTCCAAACTATATTGTAAGTTAGATTGCGATATAGTTCTTGAAGATATTTTAGGACTATAGAGACGTATATTGATTGCTGATTTGGCTCAAATGCAGGGAGAAAAGTTTGTAGTATCAAATGACCAATTCTTCAAATTCCAACTCATTCCATCCAGTTCAAAGTTCGATGAGTTCTCGCTTTCCATCCCCAGTAAGTTTAAGTTTTATTTATATTTTGACTACTTATTTGAATTTATGTTACTTATCCATGTGAATTTGAATATCGATTTATTCTTTATTGCAGGATCCCGATTCAGGTTCGAATTCAGACGCAAAATAAATTCCACCCATTTCAAAATGTTGTAAGTTCTTATCAGGAGAAAGATACTGCAAGAAATTCATGGATGAAAATGGGTAACCGCTTTACCCCACCAATTGTAACATTCCATCTTCAAGCCACCATCTTGCTTCATCGACAGTAATTCATCGTGAGATGGAACTCTTTATGACACCCCAATAGTTGTGGTTGTTAAATATGTCAAGGGTTGAAGGATAACCCTCGGCGTGTCACACTCACCCATTACACCAATGATAGATTACCCAATATCGATGGTCTAATACCCCCTACTGTAATAAAAAATATAATAGGTGATATAGAAAAGACACACATGAACACTTCCCTATGCTCATTTTTTAAAACGTTGGAAGCCAAAACAACTATGTCTCATCCTAACTTGATGAACCCCTCTGCTTATGTTCAGTCAACTGAAATTTCTAGTGACCCAAAGTATGATATGAATGCCACCCAACCCATCTCTACTAGAAGATCCAAAAAGTTGCATGATTTGAGAGCAAAATTGTCCAAGTACACACTGAGGTCCGTGCAATTGTTGGAGGGTAGCGATGATTTATCCCTTCCCGTGAATTTTCAAAGTAAATACCAAACTTCTTACAACCACACTTTGTATGGTGTTTTTCCATCTTCTTTACCTGTGCTTGATGTACTTGTAACTAGATTCATCTTTTGTGGTAATTGTTTTATGATTTCCAAGTCTAATATAGATGCTGCAAATCTTGGGTTGCTTATCCTTTCACATGTACTCATTTCCCCTAAATAGTCAGTAGCACTTATACCATTTTGTGGTCCTATCTATTGTAGGCCTGGATACTTTAATATTTTTAAATACAAGCACATCATTTCCATGTATAGTATGTGCATGAATGGTTATGTTTCTGGAAACTTTAACATGAAGAACTTATTGTATATAGATGGTCGTCCATGCACTCATGGGAACATTGCAGGGTTGATAAATAGTTCTAGGTGCTCTTTATTTTCGCCAAATTGTTCATTTGAGGAACACTTCAATGACCAAGAGTACTTTATGAAAAGGAAAGCTTCGAGATTTGTTGTTGTACATGCAATACATAGTTTGTCTCCTGGTGACGAGTTGTTAATAAACTATAACTTCCGTAGACCACCAATCGCTCGTCGGAGATGCCTTGCATTGGGATTACCTTTATATGTTCCCTTGGGACGTAAGACAAAAAAACATTGATTAATTGTATTTGTCAATTTTCAATGGGATTCATGTTAATGTATTCTCAGTTTGAAACTATGTTTTATAAATTGTTAATTTAATTTATAAATTCAGTTTGAAAATGTGTTGCTCAATTTAATTTTTTGTATTTAATGTGGAATTGATGTTAATTTATCGCTCAATCTGAACATTTGATTTATAAGTTGTTTGCAGCTGAACATTTTATATTGGAAGTGATTCTCGTGCTTTGGTAATAAATATTTTCTATAATGCTAGATTAACCCAATTGCATTGTTCTTACTAACATCATTGATGTAATGTTCAATATTTTTTAAATCATGATTCTGATGATGAGCAACCTACCTACCATCTTTCGTTGCACCCCAGTACAATTTTAAATCGATAGAAGTTTGAAAAAAGAGTGCAACTTGGAGAGGAAGAATACCAAGCATGGTTGAATCAATCACCTATTCAATTTCTACTGCGTCCATCCTCAACAATTAGGAATGGATATAGTAATAGTAGTTCTTCACATGTTGGCAATGGAGGCAATGAAGTAGAGGTTGGTATGGATGATTTATTATGATAAAGGAGTGCCATGGATGCAATGTTGTTACATACATTCTAGGACAATGAGCTAGGGGATGACGCTCATATCACCGAAGCCGCTTTGAAAGCCTTAAATCGGCTTCCACCACACCTATATTTGGACATAGCTGGTCAAAGTCTACACATTTGGGGACAAAAATGTTACTATACAACTTGAAAGCAAAGTATGGGATGTCAAACACATGTTTTCAGAAATGTTGAGGTAACTGACCATCAAATACATTATATTTTGAGGAATCTTGTGACACAATCATCATTGAAAATGGTCGATTTTATGAATGTTAAATGACATTGTACATTTGTATTTCCCACTAACTATAGTTTATTCAAAGATAAGGTACTTCCGAATGATAATGTATTTCCCAGTAACTGTGAAGAGGCACAACAAATGTTGAAAATGTTGGGTGTAGAGTACATATCATATCATGCGTGTCCTAATGATTGTATTCTATAGAGAGGTGAATATGCAAGCAAAGATATATGTACAAAACGAGGGCATGGAAGTTACAAAGAATTGAAAAAGAAGGCTAAAGAACATGGTCCTCCTCATAATATATTGAGGCACATGCCTATAATCCCAAGGATTCAAAGGATCTTTCGTTGCAAAGATTAGCTATGTTGCAGGGATGGCATGCATAGAACCGAAATGTGGAAGGAGTTATGTGAATCCCAACACATTCAATCGCCATGAAGCATATAGAGGATACATGGCCCAATGAATTCAATGATGAAGTACACATCCTTCGATTGAGCACAACCATTGATGGAGTCAACCCATATTTCCAACCAAACAACATCTATACTGTTTTTCCTATAGTAGTGATCAATAAAAATATCCCCCCATGGTTTTCCGTGAAGAACGAACATCTTATGTTAGATATTGTAGTCCCTAGTAGAATACAAGTGAAGAATATAGATGTTTACCTACAACTATTGACCGATGAATTCAAAAAATTATGGGAAGGGATATAGGTATATACTGTGTTGAGACCCATCTCATCAGAGAGGAGTTTTACATTGTATGGCATATGTGTGTACACCACACATGATTATCCTGGGTTAGGAGTTTTCTTAGGTAAATATGTTTTTTTATTAGTTTAAATTCAAAGCACTAATTTTTGGCATATTTAATTTGGTGTGACTGTCTTGATCTTCAACACTAACATGCTCTCTTTACTATAACATCGCAGGTATTGTAACAAAAGGTTATTATGGATGTAAATTTTGTGTACCTTCTATGAAGGTTAGGTGGTCCAAAGACCTATGAAATATAGTGTACGACTTCTCTAGTGTATTCATAAAAACAAACCACTCTTATAGAAGAGCAAGATATGCTTTCAATGATAAATGAGAGAGAACCCAAAGGCCTAAAATAGTGACACCGACTGACTAGATTTGGGCATATGGCAGAGAGAAGGAGAAGGAATACACAGGTATGTTTGATTCAAATGTGCAACCTATCATTGATGATCCTGAATTATTCAACATCTATGTTGAGAAAATTCCCAAAGGGATGAAAATGAAATTGATACTTTATGAGCTCCCATATTGGGAGCATCTTAATATTTTACGCTTACTAGATCCCATGCAAATATTTAAAAATGTTTCATGTTATTTGTGGCATCACATATCATCCAAAAAAGTGACAATTTGATTGTCAGGAAATATCTTATTTCTTGAAATACTAAAAAGAAGCATTGGCAAAGACAAGAAAATAGAGGAGAGGCTGGCCCCTCTTTTTCATTTTAAAAAGGGGATGTCCCATGGTTTTGAAGAAATATGATCTAATTTGGAAAAGGAAGTTATATTGGGTGTGAAGGAACCTTCTTTTTATGGGTCTATTCTATGACATTGCTTCACTGCAGATGAAGAGTTGTCAGGTTTGAAATCACATGACCATGTCAACCTACTAAGTGTACATATAATGTCAGAAAAAAAATATTTTTACTTTTTATTTATATACTTTACCACACAAGTTGAAATATAGTTCACCTTTTGTGTCTACTTTGTAGTGTAATTATCTATGGTTCATGCGTGGGTGTGTGAACCACGACTTTCCCGATGACCTATGACATGCCATATCTAAACTATATGAATTTGTATGGTTGATCACATCAAAGGAGATTTACATCGCTAGAATTCCACGATGGCGTGAAGAGATAGCTGAGATTTTTTGTATGTTTGAGAAGGAAATACCGTTGAGTTTCATGGACTTGCAGGTTCATCTTCTAATTCATCTAGTTGATGAGGTTGAATTAGTCAAAGTGGTCTCATGTCACTGGATGTTCTTCTTGGAGAGGTTTATGAAAAAATTAAAGGGATTTGTTCGACAAAGGGAAAAACCCGAGGGGTTTGTGGCAGAGGAGTATATAGTATATCAGTTGTTCTATTATGCCAGTGAGTACATCAAGCAAATCAACCACACACCAGGCGCATTGATTTTGTATGATGAACGTGACGAGGACAAAAGAGAAGGGGAGGTACTGGAAACGAATGGAAAAAGACGTATGATAA
Source organism: Larix kaempferi (assembly GCA_027924585.1). Lineage (NCBI taxonomy): Eukaryota > Viridiplantae > Streptophyta > Pinopsida > Pinales > Pinaceae > Larix > Larix kaempferi. The sequence goes on from BSBM01000103.1 coordinate 3,654,741, forward strand.
ATATTAAGTTACTTATCTTTCGATCTACAAATTTCCACATAGTAACTATTTGCAACAAACTTCAAAATCTAATATATTTGATCCCATATGCACTGAATGTGGTTTTGTTTCTAGGAATACAACAAAAAATTCAGAAATTGATTCAATCAATAAATTCATTCTTTACAATGCAGAGGCAACACAAACGTGGGTCACATTGTATGAAGAGAAGAGGAGGAAATGGGACATTGACAGAAAATAATTCAGGTTGTTGCACAGTAGAAGCATGCCTTTTCCAGATCATGTAAAAGAAAATATGGCAATGATTTGTCCCAATAGTTGGGTTGTAGACCAAGTCAGAGATAAATATGGTGCATCCGGTCGTTACCCTCGTGAAGAGGAGGATGCACTAAACATTGGGATTGGGTGCATCAACTCGGTAATAAAATATTTATGTACATTTCTAACTTTATAATGCAACTTTTAATTATAACATCTATGTTTAATATATTAATGGTTGGGTTATTAGACATATGACACCATCATTTGTTAAAACTTTTATTATAGGTGCATTCGTTCCCATCTATGTGGGATTATGGATATCATTTTTGCATTGAGGATGCTGATGATGGGAATGTTACACAAGTCTATTGTGGAGTGGAAGTCAAGTTTGACCAATCTAGTCGTGCTAACCACTGAGATCGAAACCTGATAGGAGTGATGTTGGTTTATGTTGGAAAGATACAAGAGATCATTGAAGTGGACTTCTCATCTTTCCAATGTGTTTTTTTTAGGTGCAGATGGTGGGACACATTCAACAAGAATAATGTAAAGGAATATCGTGATAGTGGGTTGATATGTATCAACTCTAGAAAGATATGGGATGAAAGTAAGGAGTCTTATGTTTTCCAAAAACACTACAACCAAGTGTTCTTTTACCCATATGTGTTGGATAGATATCAGTGGTTCATATTAAGACACAACCCTAGATCTGAACATGTTTTTTAGAACAACAGTGCTATCTGTAATATCCCGATTTTGAACCCATTGCATTAAAATGTAAATGATGTAATATTGTTATAAAATCGTGGTGAGGAGCTCAAGGCCAAGGCCCTGCCATCGATTTAGTGATGCATATGGTTTACGTGCTAGCCAGGCATAATGGAATTGCAAATATCATGTAAATATGCATTTTACTGAAATACCCACAACTAGCTATGTAATGCAACAAGAGATGGGGGCATGATTTTACAAGGAATTGGGAGGAAAATATTCAAACCCTTGAGCCAATAAAGTCAATCCAAGTATAAATGAGAGAACCCATGAACCTTCAACTACCCATGTTGACTTTTGTGCCCAATCATTCATTCCTCCCAAGAGTTGGTTGAGGTAGTTAATGCCTTGGGGAATGGAGATGTATGGGTGTCCAAATTCGAGTATGGGAAAGCCACCCTTCATGGAAATTCGTGTTTGAATTCTTAGGCAAGGAAGGAGCCACGAAATTGATCCCTAAGCCATTATCCACCCTTTCCTTTTCTCTCTCACGCAGTCTTACCTTCCTGGGCATTTTTCCTCTACGTTTTTCTTGTGTTTCCTTGTTTTCTAGTTGGGAAGAGGGCGTTTTTGGTATTGCAAAGTTGATAGAGGAAGGGAGATCGATTTGGGGTTTCATTGAGGCTTTTTTGGCTATTTGAAATGATCATAACTTGTGGGAGAAGTCGTTTTTGTTCCCTATGGACATTTTCCCTTTCCACAGTCTGTTTTTGGTGTGCACACGATTTGGGGAAAACCCATGGCCATCTTGTTTATAAATACCATAGTTAAAAATGTGTATCCATGCCCAATGATTGTGCTTGTTGTATGTAGATAGAGTATGTTGGGGTATGGGTTATGGGTATCCATTGTTTTGGCTTGAGCTTGAGTGCAAGCATCCATAAATGAAGATGGTTCAGATTCAACCTGATAAACCTAGCTACGGACTGGCTTGGCTTAGATGTGATGTTTGCTTGGGTTGTGCTGAGCTTGAGAGTCCCCTTTTCCTTGTATAAATCATGCCCAGCTTGGGGGTGGTCTCTGAGTGCTGAAAGAATACAGTTTGGACAGAGACCTATGGTTGGGTGGAACGTTGCAGCGACATAGCTAGTTGCTTGGGACAATTTCACAATGGAGATAAGTATTTTTCTATCTATGTGTTTTACTTCTGCAATGTTTCAATTACTTGATGATTGTTATTGATATGTTGAATGCATATGAAATGTGTGTGGTTGATATTTTATTCCATTGTGCAAGTTTGCTTTGATTTGCATCTGCACACATATGCTTTTATTTGTAATGACATGAGTTAGTTCGTGATGAATGGGGCTAAGTTTTGTAAAAGCCCATATTTTGGTATCATGTTCCCTTCCTTGCATTGGGTTGACGAGAGGGGATGTGAAATATTGCTTTCAAAGCACGAGGTTGCAACATCGGGCCTACATAGGCTACCTACCATAGTTGCAAAGGTAAGAACACTTACTGCCCAGCACTAATCATCAGAAACGAAAGAAAAAATTCCAAAATTTTTCTAACGGTTTTTTAGTTATGCTAAGTCTGTATTGGTGCAAAATCGGTAAGAGAGCCAAAATAGTTGGTGAAGAAAGCGGAAGGTCATCGATGTATTTCGGTGAAAAATCAGGAAAATTCACCGAAAAGGCGCTTTGGCACAAAAATGATAAGTCCGTCAGTCGGCAGAAAAGGATGAGTTGCACCGAAACGGTCGACAAAAAAAGGTGATTTCGCCGATCAGAGAGCACCGAAACGATCGACGGAAAAGGCTGAGTCACGCTGAAATAGTCGAGAGAAAAAGGTGAGTTCACCGACCGGAGAGTGTTGAAACCGTCGACGAAAAAGGATGAGTTGCGCCGAAATGGTCGATAGAAAAAGGTGAGTTCGCCAATCGGAGAGCGCCGAAACGGTCGGTGGAAAAGGATGAGTCGCATTGAAACGATCAACGGAAAAGCCTGATTCACGCCAAAACGGTCGGCAGAAAAGAGACAAGTCCGCTGATCAGCGAGAAAGTGGAAGGTCATTGAATCGGATCGACAAGAATTGACAAGTTCCTCTGAAACATGTCGGCGATGAATTGCGAGTTCCGCCGAAACTAGTCGGCGCCGAATTGAGAGTTTTTCTCCAAAATGGGTCGGTGCTGAATTACGAGTTTTCTACCGAAAAGGTCGGCGTAAGATCGCAAGTTGCTCCGAAATAGGTCAGAGGAGAATTTGAAAATTTGTCGAAACAGGGAGATTTGAGCAGTTTTCCAGGAATATTTGGAGGTGCCGAAAGTTGAAAAATTCCATGGACCCCCGTTGTCCCCCGGAGACAGTCGTTGAATGTATGAAAGACATTCTCTATGTTTGGAATGTGCACTATGAATTGCATAAAGGGGTTGTGGAATCCTCAGTAAGAGTAATTGGTTGTAATATCCATTATGGAGGATGAAAGGGAAATATCTCACCTTAAACTATTTATGTTTATAACATAATAATTGTATGCTTGAGAAAGTAGCAAGAATGAATGTTATACACGTATATATATATATATATATTGAATTGCTACTTGGTGAGAAGATCATAGCTAATAATTGTTTGTGTGCATGGTAGAGAGGCCATGAAAATGGATCAACAATGATGTGGAAGAGGAAATTCCATGCTATAATAGGGAATTGGAAAGGGAGAATTCCTTAACTCTCTTGCTATTGTATTTATAATTATGAAGTTGTCATGCATATAAATTATGGCATAAGAATGCTGGAAATGCAAGAGATTAGATAGATGAAATGAATAAGCACTAGATGGCATATTAATAAACATTGCACAGTGCATGTGAAAATGTTTGTGCATGTATATGATATTTTATATTGGTGAAATATTGAAGTTTTACATATGCAATGAGCCACTTAAGATAATTATCGTGGTTGATAATAATTAGTTGTGTTCGCATTGGTTGTAGGACCAAAGACAACCGAAGCATGGCTAAAGATGTTGATGATGTTGCTGCATATGACCAACAACCTTATGAAGAAAGGTTGGGGCAACAAATCTATGATTCAATAGGTTGGTGGTGGGATGGTGAAATCCTTGTAGGAGACCAACTGATTAGGTAACATCAAGCGATGTTAATGGGAGGCATGCAGGTAATGGTTATTTGTGCTTAATTGCATGGATGTTGAGAGAGAATTTGGTAAGATCCCTTCAACTATGTTTAAACTATGTTGATTTGGCTTGCATGTAGTACTGAGTGCCTGAATGTGAATGTCATCCTACCAAGTTGGTGAGGTGTGGGTAAGTGAAGGAAATGATCCTTACAACCTATAGTTTCTTAGAAACCTCAATGCATTCATATGAAATTATATCATGCCATTTGTGTATATTGGTTGTGAGTTTAACAACCAAAGCAAGTAAAGACTTATAGTCATGTTGTGGTAAATGCATGGAATATGAGACATTCATGGGTAAGGCCATGATGTGGTTGGGATGTTAATGCTATAGTACTACACAAGTATCCCATGAAATCCCTATTGGTGTTAATTTGGGATGAAACCTCTTTTCCAATGACCAAGGAGTGAGTAAACTCCTGATGTGTTGTTCGGGTGGAGAATGAAGGCACCCATATAGTTAACCAAGTGATTAGGGATATGGTTGGGTGATGTGTTGAGGAAATAGACATACTTTCCAAAACATCATGGTAAAATGAATGACATGACAGTATAGTATCCATGAATCCATGCAAGAGGGCATTGAGTGAATACACATTAAAATACTATGTGAATGTTGTAGGTGTGCATGCATATGTGTGAGTGCACATGTTGAGATGCATTGTGTGAATGCATGGCTGTGATATATATGTCTCATTGCAATTAGATAATAGATGAAATGGTGAACTATTGTCAATACTAAGACCATTTAATGAGCTACTATTAATGCAGGAGAATGATTACATGAAGAAGGTAGACATGTTGATGGGATACTAGAGTGCTCTGTTGGAAGGACAAAGTTGCATAAAAAGAATATGGTTGTGAGGTAATGAATATTGGAGTTTTTATTTAAATTGCAGGGATAATGTGACTGTGCCTTGAAATTTTATTATGATAATGATGCATATAGATATATATATATATATATATTTCATTGTATTTCAAATGTTAACAAATGAAAGTGTTTGAATTATCGAGTGTTATAATTCTGAGATCACTTCAGTGATTGTTGTAGCAATGAGAAGATTATTTGCATAGATACTCACAATGTGTTTGGCTGATTGAAGTTTCATATTTCAGGTAGAAAAGTCTTGCGTATGGAAATGAGGATAAGTCCATAGTAAATATCACGATCTACCATGTGCAGAAGCCAAAGGTTATGAGAAGTTTTTCATGGTTGTGAAATTTAACTTATGCATGAAATAGATTTGTAAATTTTAGGTTGAAATTTGGCTAATAATTACTAATGGTTGCTTATATTATATAAAGTTGTGTCATGAGGACATATTGTAGGTGGATGTTCATGTGTGGTAGCAAGTGAAAAACCATAATGGACAGAGTGATACCACTTACGAGAGCCAAACAATATGAGCATGGTCTCATGGTTAAACAAATCAATTTCTGTAGGAGATATAATTGTAAATTCATGTTTGAATTTAATTATTAATGCAGGGAAATCAGATTTGAATTTGATTGTCAAAATGTTGCTAACTGTTTGGTTGTTTGAGGAGTGTGTCAAGAAGACATGTTGCAGGAAGACCATGTGTGATGGCCTGCAGAAGCCAAACTCCATGGGAAGGACCCTATGCTTTGGAAATGGATTTTGGGTGAAATGCCATTGTAAATTTTGATAATGTCTCAGCTAAACTACATGTTGGTAAACCATGTGAGTGAGACAATAAAATTATTCCAAGAAGGCATGAGTGGGTTATGGAACGTGAAAAGATTGGGGTGGAAAACCGAAGGACTATTGACTCAGAGAAGGGATCCCCCATTCTTCGCAAATGAAGAAAAGATACATATGTAAAATGAATGAGTATTTTGTAACCCTAACAAAGAATATACATGCCAGGTTATTAGATTTAATATGCAGAGCATGTTTTATTATTTCATTATTATTCCAGACTTTTTGAGTGTGCCTAAGGCCTACATGGATCACATCGGAAAGGGATGCATACCTTTCAGGTGTTGGGTTATGTTAGGGTTGTCAATATTGACTACACCCTAAGGGAATGGACACATTCCTGGTGTTTCAATACTTGATAGTGAGTGATATGAAATATGGTTACAATTTTAGAGTAGCAATACTGATGAGTCTGCTTATTCTTCTTGTGCTATTAGCTTACGTAAGTGCAATTTGGTGTTCCACGTTCAGAGGTGTTGGGGCCAAGGTCGCAGCTATAGTAAAAGCTGCGAATTTTGGGAAAAAGCACGAGTATGGAAGGAAAGTGCTAATTTTGGGACAAGCACTAAGTTTTGGGTAAGAAGGAGACGGTGTGCAGTACGGTGCCAGATGGATGATCTCAGCGCAGATCACGGACCGGAAATTGCGGAGCTCGCACGCACGTCATCGAAGAATGAAGGTGGCTCAGCTACCATAATAAATAAGGCGATGGAGTAGAGGGCTCAGCTACCCTCATTTAAAGGCTCAAGTACAGAAGTTATGGTTGCTCGGATCAAGGAGGAGCAACGGACCAGAGCATTGAAGGCGAAGGACGATCGCCCATACCCACAATCTGCGCCGGAATTCATGGAGCCTGCAGGAAGCGGCGACGTGACTGCAAGCGGCGCCTACAGTACACCTAGCCATGTGCGTGGTTAGGGTTTTTGGGAATCACTGTTGGGAAAGGCCCACAGTTTTGTAAAGGTGTGACCGTCATGGCCACCTATATATATGAATAATTGTAATGGATAGACGTTGGGTTAGAGAGTTAGAGAGAGCTAGATGTTAGACTGTTAGATATCCAGTCTAAAGGATAGATCATGTGTTGATTATCCTTCTGTATTTTCTACCCAGAGTGTAGAACTAGAGAGGAAATCGGATAGCCGAGGAGATAATCCCTGAGTTGCCAGACAGTCTGTGTGACGTCTGCGCCTTTGTAATCTCCATAGAGAGGAGACTAGTTGAGAGAAGGGCTCCCAGCTGTGTGCGTGGAGTTTCCTGGAAAGATCTAAGGCTGCAGCTGTGTGCGCAGCATATTGTATAACTCTATCATTTTTCTGGTTAATATAACACTCCCGTGGACGTGGTTTTCCTCGAGGAGATGAGGTCACTTATATCTTCTTGTTATAATGTTTGCGTGAATGATAACTGTTTAGAGCTCATTATTTGTGTATGCAAGACTCCTGTCTTATCTTTGTGACTGTTTGAGTGAGTTGGGAAGATCCCTTGATAGCTATAAGTGTTTTAAGTACTAAAGAGGTAGTAACGCGCGGTCGCTGCTGCGAGAGCAGACTGCGTTACTGCGCTGGATGTGAAGGGTGAGGAAGTATTTAGCACGTCGACGCAAGGGATAGTTTCCTGCTGCGTTAGAGAGGAGAAACTGCGCAGTAGGCCTGCCAAGGAAGGAATCCACGCAGCTGCGCCGAGCGGCCTGCGGGAAGGTCCGACCGCCGATTTCGCAGGAACCATTAAAGGAAGAGCTATCTCCGCGTCACCCAGGTTAAGGAAACCTGATTCCTTAACCCCCCCATAGCCACTTCGGGTGAGACCTCGAGCTGCCGCGCAGCTCGTTGCCGAGAGGGCCAGTGCGCCAAGGGGTTTTGTTGCTGCGCTTCATTAAAACCCGGGTCTGCCCAGTAAAGCAGCCAACAAATGGTTCCGTTGCCTTGCGACTTGTTGTTGTGAGACTTGTTATTTTGGCGACGCGCGAGATAGAGCAAGCCAACAAATGGTTCCGTTGCCTTGCGACTTGTTGTTGTAAGACTTGTTATTTTGGCGACGCGCGAGATAGAGCAAGCCAACAAATGGTTCCGTTGCCTTGCGACTTGTTGTTGTGAGACTTGTTATTTTGGCGACGCGCGAGATAGAGCAAGCCAACAAATGGTTCCATGGCCTTGCGACTTGTTGCTGTAAGACTGACGCGACATCTGAGATTGTTGCTGAAGACGACATAAGGTTCTGTTACACTGAGACTTGCTCAGTTAACAAATGTGCTACTGGAATCCTACAGCTAAAGAAATTGGAGATTGGTTTGATCTAAAGGCTAAAGAGTTTGCTGAACAAGAAAATAGAAGCCTTACGTTTCAAACAGAAGACTGGTTACAGAAGTATATTTATGCTGACCTCTACGAAATTTTCTTTGTTACGTTTGCATTGGAGTTACACGCTTGGATAGCCAAGTTAGCAGACTCTACACCTACGCTGCATGTTGATCGACCCGTCACGTGGACGCCCGAGCTAGTCAGTATTGTGAAGCGGATCGACAATTCTGTTTCCCGCGCAGTAGACTTTTGGTTGAATAGTCTACTAGAAGGTTTCATTACCGAATTTGCAGTCGATACAAGAAAGAGTTTCAGTGAAGCTGAGAGGAGTTTCTTCCAAGTACACAGAGGTAAGTTCTTAAATTCTCTGAACTTATGGATTAAAATGCTTCTGTATGAAAAAGGAAAGCTATGTATTGCTTCTGATGAATAGCATAGACAAGTAATGTCCGTAGATTCTGATAGTGATCCTGAAGTTATTGGTTGCACTCGTAGTGGAAAACGATATAAAGTAGGCCTTGACCAATATTCTTTTGAGTCTAGCCCATACGATAGCCAAGTCCCTAGAGCAAGCCATATAGAAAGACAAGGGAGTGCTCATATCCCTTATTACCCCTTTACACCACAAAAACCAGACGGAGCTCAGTATAATCCTACAGTAACACCTTCTAGTAGCCCACACGGTACTTCTAGCACCTCTGTACCACCTTTGTTTAACCATCCCGGAGGCACTGCTGCAGTACCTCCACCTCAAACCCGCGCAAGAAGGATGGGTGATGACATGAAGCTACCAACTTTTAGAGGAACAGGGATAGAAGACCCTGAGCAGCACTGGTTCTTATGTGAAGCCATTTGGACAATTAAGCAAATTAATGACGATGCTGTTAAACTGGTCCAGTTAGCAACCACACTAAGAGAAAGAGCCTTGACTTGGTTCATGAAATACTCAGCAGCACAGAATAGGACGCTTGCTGAGGTAAGAAATGCTATGATTCGGGAATTTAAGAAACCTAAATCAGAATCACAGTGTATAACAGAGCTCAAAGACATCAAACAGTTACCTACAGAATCAGTATGGGACTTTGACCAGAAGTTCAAAGCCTTGATAGATCAAGTAAGCTTCGAGTTTGCACCACAGCAACATAAAGAATGGTTCATTGTTGCGCTGCTCCCACACATTAGACTTCCTCTTATGCAACAGAATCTCAATACTCAGGAACAAGCTCTAGAAATGGCTATGAAACTAGAAGCTTCGCCAATTGCAGGAACAAGCAACGATGTTGCGCATTTACAGAACCAATTAGCAAACTTAACCTTGCAAGTGCATGATATTAAGAAAGGCAAGGAGATTAAGGAAGAAATTTGGTGTACAAAATGTAAAGTCCAAGGTCATTCAAAGGACCATTGTCCCGTTTTCATAGACTATATTGCAACTGGAGCACCTAATCCTTTACCACAGGCACAAGGGCCTTGGTGTGAAATCTGTAGAACTAGAGGTCATAGACCACAAGAATGTCACTTACTCCAGAAATATGTGCAAACCCCAAAGAATCTATATTGTAATTTCTGTAAATCAGTAGGTCATGATGAGAACAATTGTAGAGCATATGATCTTATGATAGAAAGAAAGCATGATGTTTATAGGGTACAAGCAGAGACACAAGGACCCACAGCAGGTCCACCTTATGACCAAACTCGGGACGCCCGAGCAGCAAATTACAGAGGACGTGGACGCACAACAAATTTTGGTCGCGGAAGAGGACAGATCACTTGTTATAATTGCGGAACACAAGGTCATTTTGCTAGGGATTGCCAAAATCCTACAACCCTCTGCAGGTATTGTAAATCTTCTGACCATATTATTGAAGAATGCCCTCAGTTACAGGCTAAGATGCAAGCAAAGACACCACAGGTCAATCAGAATATCCAGTTGATTGGAGCAGAAAAAAGAGAACCAGACCCTACAGTTAATATAGTGACACGCAGTGGAGCAACCACTGGTGCACAAGAGATGGGAACGGGAAAGCAAGCGACGCAATGGGTGCGCCGCGCTAACATTAAACCAGCCCCACTTAACCTGCAAAAGCAAAAAGAAGCATTCAAGCAAGCTCAAGAGTATTTCTCAGATCCGAGAACTTCAAGTTCTGCCGCAATTCCGCAGAACATTAGTAGATCGCAAGTGCTAAGACAAGACAACCTGGTACAAGAACAAGCCACTACAGCTGGAAGGCCTGATGACGATGAGGAGCATGCACTAGGCAGTGTTCATGCGTTCCTGCGACAATGTTTAAAACTGTTGCGCAATGAAAAGGCAACTCTAGAACTCCAACACCTGTTGGATCAGTGCCAACACTCTGCTTCGACGAACACACCGCAGTGTGCTGTTCACCAGATCAGGAGCCACATTAGAACTGGAAAAGAGATGAGGCTCACAGCGCAGATTGGAGCATTTGAAATGGATGAAGTCATGTTAGATTTGGGCTCCGAAGCCAATGTTCTCACTATGCAGACATGGGAACAGATGGGAAGCCCTCAGCTTACAAGATCCCCTATCCAGCTAAGACTCGCAAATCAGCAACGAGTCTCTCCATTGGGCAGATTACCCAATGTACCTATTGATATTGAAGGAGTAAGAAGCTCTGCAGATTTTGAAGTAATCAAAATTATGGATGATAGTAGACCATACCCAGCGCTGTTAGGAATAGACTGGGCATTTGATAATTTGGCTGTCATTAACCTGAAGAAAAGACAGATGACCTTTGAGGATGACCAGATCAGGGTCATCGCACCTCTTGATCCTATTCAAGGACCAAGATATATAGAACCCATTCGCGCAGAAGAGGAAGCGCGCCACATGGAAAGTTTGTACCAGATGACCACTAACCACAGTGACTATGTCAACCCCATAGCGGACGGCCATATCAGCTGGCGATGTGATAGCTCGTGCACATCAGATTCAGATGCAGGATTGGAAAACTGGCAGAATCGTCTACATGAGGTTTCTGCAAGACGTTGCGCCATGATAACTAAATCCATTCGATGGATTGGCACAGAATTAACTGACACTCCAACTTTTGATGGTCTAACCGAAGTAACTAAATTCATAGAGGAATATGAACAAAAGCTTTCAGAACCACAGCGCATACAGGCACTGGACGTAGCATTGCGCGCTACACCCGCAAGATGGTGGATTGCGCACAAGGAGAATATTCATACATGGAAAGACTGTTGCAGATTGATACTGCGCCGATTTCAGGACACCACAGCCGAAGCGCTACGCAAATATGAAGGACAGAGTGACCCCAGGTCACACATTGAAGCATGTATTCAGCAATGGTCAGATATTCCGGAAGATGAATGGGTTCACCAATTCATTCACACATTGGATACAATTCCAAGGAATTGGTATACTGAAACAGAATTACGGAAAGGCACTCTTACTTGGGCTCTTATGATAGAAAGCTTTCAACTTACCTTCAGCTTTGAGTCAGAACATCCAAGCATTGATCAGGCTTTGAAGTGTATTAGAAAGAAGGTATTTGAACACTATCCAGTAACAGAGTATTCCCAACCAGATTGGGCTGTCCAGATAGAACATGCCCTGGAATGTTATAACTTCACCGCTGAAGATGAGGAGGACAATCCTCGCAACATCAATATCCCAGAATCAGAAGGGACGCGCAATATTGAAGGTCCTGAGCTTGATATCCCTGCCATCACAGAACACGTCAAGCTCAAGAAAGTTAACATTGGCACAGAAGCTGACCCAAAGTTTGCTTCTATAGGAGATTATTGGGATGATGAAACTGTTGCGCATGTTTCAGATTTATTACGTGACTACCAGGATATCTTTCCTACCAAGTTCACAGAAATGAAAGGCATCCTAGGAGACTTAGGAGTGATGCGCATACCTCTGAAACCAGATGCCAAGCCAGTAAAGCAGCGCCCATACAGGTTGAACCCGCGCTACAAAGAAAAAGTCAAAGAAGAAATTGATAAGATGCTTGCAGCAGGAATTATTGAGCCAGTAGAGGAAAGCGATTGGATTAGTCCTATGGTGGTCCAAGAAAAGAAAACGAAAGGTGAAATAAGAATTTGCGTCAACTTGCGCAAACTCAATGATGCATCAGCGCACGATCCATTTCCCACTCCTTTAACAGATGAAGTACTTGATAATGTTGGAGGACAAGAGGCTTACTCCTTCACTGATGGTTTCTCGAGATATCATCAGATCAGAATCCATCCGGACGACCGCCACAAGACTACTTTTGCAACTGAATGGGGCTCATTCCAGTATACGGTAATGCCCTTTGGTCTTAAAAACGCACCTGCTATCTTCTCTAGAGTTGTTGTTGCTGTTTTTAAAGAATTTATCCACAAGTTTTTAGAAGTCTATTTTGATGACTGGACTGTGTTTGGATTATTAAAGAACCATATTGCGAATCTGCGCATGATGCTAGAAAAATGTAGACAGCATCAGATTTCCCTTAACTTGAAAAAATGTATATTTTGTGCGCCCTTTGGTATTTTGTTGGGACATATTGTATGCAGACAAGGACTTCTGATGGATCCTGCGAAGGTTGCCATCATTGCTAACTTACCTGCGCCCAACTCAGTTAAGCAATTGCGCACTACATTAGGACATACAGGATACTACAGAAAATTCATCAAAGGATATGCAAGGATCACAGCACCTATGGAAAGATTGCTGAAGAAGGATTCGAAGTTCCACTGGATAGAAGAATGCCAACAGAGCTTGGACACACTTAAAGAAAAGATGATCACAGCGCCTATTCTAGTTTTCCCGGACTGGAGAAAACCTTTTCATGTTCATGTTGATGCTTCTTCCATAGCATTAGGAATCGTGCTTACACAGTCTGGAGAAGGAAGTATTGACCACCCAATTGCTTACTCCAGCAGAAAGCTATCTACAGCTGAGAAGAATTACACCACTACAGAAAGGGAAGGATTAGCTATGGTGTATGCCCTACAGAAATTCAGACACTACCTGTTAGGAGCTCACTTTAAAATGTATACTGACCATTCTGCCTTAAAATATTTGGTCAATAAACTAGTTTTAGGAGGAAGAATTTGCAGATGGCTACTGCTCTTTCAAGAGTATGATTTTGAGGTTATTGTAAAGCCAGGCAGACTGAATGCAGGGCCTGACCATCTATCCAGAATAGAGTCAGGAGAGGAACCTACGAGTCTGGAGGACAATCTGCCTGACGCACAGTTGTTTTCTATCCAAGCAGCAGACGAATATTATTCTGATATTCTTGAGTTTCTCACTACCGGACAAGCGCCGGCTGAGCTTACAATCCAGCAGAAAAAGCAACTTGTTGTTAGAGCCGCAGACTTCACTTTGATAGCAGGCCAGCTTTATAAGTTGGGCCCTGACGAAATTTTGCGCAGATGTATCTTACCACATGAAAAGAGCTCTATCATCGCAGAAGCGCATTCAGGTACCGCAGGAGGCCATTTCGCAGGAAAGCCGACTGCGCAAAAGATATTAGCCGCAGGTCTTTGGTGGCCGACATTGCACAAGGACACTAAGGAATTCTGTAAATGTTGTGATGGGTGCCAGCGCACAGGAAAACCCTCACGGAGAGATGAAATGCCGCTAAGACCCCAGATCACACTGCGTGCTTTTGATAAATGGGCCATTGACTTTGTAGGACCTATTAACCCACCAGGAAAAAGAACTGGCGCAAGATATATCATTACAGCTACTGAATACCTCACCAGATGGGATGAGGCGAAGCCAGTTAAGAACTGCGACGCTGCTACTGCCGCGCAGTTCATTTTCGAGAACATTATCACTAGGTTTGGATGCCCAGTGATCCTCATGACTGATCAAGGTACACATTTCCTCAATGAGACTATAGAGGCCCTTACTGAAGAATTTCAAATTAATCACCATAAGACTACACCCTACCATCCTCAAGCTAATGGTACGGTGGAAGCATTCAATAAGATTCTTGAGAATGCCCTGACAAAAATCTGTAATCAACAAAGAGATGATTGGGACCTTAGAGTCACAGCTGTATTATGGGCTTACAGAACCACTTGCAAGAAATTAACAGGTCACACACCTTTCAGCTTGGTGTATGGACAAGAAGCAGTTATGCCCATGGAATACATTGTTCCCAGTCTCCGAATTGCGCAAATTACAGAAATGGCAGATCCTGATACTATGAATGAGAGACTTTCGCAACTGCTTGCCTTAGAAGAAGACAGACTTTTGGCCGGATTTCATCAACAGGTACAGAAGGCAAGACAGAAAGCTTGGCACGACAGGCACATTAAGCATAAGCACTTTGAAGAAGGAGACTTGGTACTCCTTTATGATAGTAAATTCATCAAGTTTCCAGGCAAGTTTCGCGTGCATTGGTTAGGCCCTTTTCAGGTAATAAAAATAACAGACGGAGGCGCAGTTCAGCTTGCGAAGCTGGATGGAGAATTCCTACCTACAATGATAAACGGGAGTCGGCTTAAGATTTATTGCGACGGCCACTCCGCCCTGTCGATATAATATATTGCTCAAGAGTGCAGATGTCCGGTGTAGTTGAAAGAGACATCGCATCCAGTCTACACGGAAGCTGCGACACACCCTCAGTTTCCAGCTTCCTGCGCAGTTCCTTGAAATATCCGCGCATCCTGAATAAAAATTGCTAAAAGAGCGCTTATCGGTGCGCTCTGGCGAACTTTTGTTTTTGGACCGTCGAACTATCGCTCTTGCGGAGTTCCCTTTGATAATTTGCCGCTTGAAAAAGTTTTGTTGTGGACCCATAGAGGCACAGTTTCCTAAGTTGAAATGACCCGCCGGAAATTTTGAACTCAAGCAGTTATGTAGCCGCGTTTGAATAAATGAAGGATAAGGCCGCTATTTAAGTCTAGCCGTTCTGACAGATTCGGCTTAATCTCCGAAGGATTTGCAGTTAATTCAGGCGCCGAAAGCATTAGCTTCTCCCGGAAGGCTGTCAGAACCCGTCAATGACACTAAATGCACCGCTACGGCAAGGAGGATAGCGTGTTGTCAACTCATCTGTAGCTGCCTATAGCTACGTTACCCCACTTGGTCGCATTTACTATCCCCGCTGGCTATAAATACCTCACACTTGTATCATTTTCGGGTTACTGTCTCGAGTTGCATAGTTGTGTTTCAAGATCTAAATTATTGTTTTCAGAGCCGAGTGTGCAGAGTATTTCCCCTTGTTTTCAGCATCCATACCCTACGCAGGTCCGCCACTTGCTACCCAGAGTTTTGTTATTTACATTGGTCCACGACGGAGAATTTATCGACTGAAGAAGTTGTTCGTCAATTTCTACGTCGAGGCTTAGATTTCGGCATGGCCACTCCGGTGACGCCTTCGACCTACGTACACCCTGGTGCTACTGATCCCAGAACATCTCCAGGCACAAGAGCATCTCACCAGCAGCCGGACGAACCTGTTCCAGAGCCGCTCGCGTCTATGGTGAACTATATTCCGCCGCGTCCAGATGATGCGCCGGATGTACAGATTCCGAAGAATGCAAAGTATCCAATTCCGCTACCGCCACTACCGGCTAGTGTGCGGGTAGAAGGCCAACTATTGGGAAACATTCCATTGGTTAAATTCTCTGATTTTAACCTTGGAGACTATAAGACATATCCTCAGTTCCAGTTGGACCGATATCTGGATATCGTCCATAATCCCACCAGAAAAGTTGACGAGTTTATCCCGAAGGGATTTGCAGCAAATCTTGAGCGCCCTGGACTCTTGAATTTGTTGAAGCTACCGCACTTTGGGCGTAGCAATGAAGTGAACGTAGTCGTTAAAACACTGCTATCCTGCGTTCATGGAGGTTACCTTTGGCTCGGGAGGCCAATTGATCTAAATGTTGATTTGATACACCATATCACCGGTCTATCTAAGGTTGGTAAGGATCCCAATATCCATTTTGTGGGAAAGGAAAAGGACCGAAAATTGGCTGCAAAGCTGGTCCAGAAATATAACTTGACAAGAGGAGGTCGGGCTTATGACCTCACGACAGTAGAAGATGAGGCACTTCGCTTCACAGGAAGTCTGCTTGCAGGCGGACTTCTCACAAAGTGCCGACCAAAAGAAGTTACTGGAGCTGTCGTGGAGCTCGCTATCGCAGCTGCGGAGGGAGAATAGTACAACTGGTCTCTCTTCCTGCTGAATTCTTTTTTGGCTGATTGCCTGAATGTGCAGGACAATGCAGCCCAATCATTCCATTTTTTGTGGCTTTTAATTTTATGCGCTCTCGTCGGGTGGAAGGAGCCCCCGAATACTCAGTTCCTTCCGCGCCGCGCAGGAGAGGTTGCCGGCATGCGCTACATCAACCTCTGGGATTCCCCTAATCCCGCGAAGCGCAAGATGAATCGCGCTGTCTTTTGTGAGTACTACTATCTCCTCCGAGATACCATACAAGATATGCCAAGGCTGAGCGAGGAGACAGCCACATTGTATGAAGGGAAGTTGGCTTTTACTGCTGACATCCATCAACTTTACCTTCGGCCTTGCGACATTCCAGGTGACTGGGCGCTAGGTCTTTACAGGATGACCACAGAAGATGTCGAAGAAACCATTAAGTCGTGGTCGGACGAATGGAGAGCAGCAGCCGACCTCGCATCTGCGATGCCACCCGCCGCTGCGAAAGAGAAGGATAAGGGCAAGCAAGCCCCTGAGCAGAGAAGCGATGAAGGCTCAACCGAACCAGCCACCAAGAAGCAGAAAGTGTCGCATCCCACTGAGGCCATTCCCTCGGAGATCGACAAATACTTGAAAGAGCAATTTCGTGAGATGAGGAACACGCAGGCTCACATCCGAAGTGCTCTAGACTTACAGTTTGTGGAATTGAAAGGTCTCGCAGGAAGGATTGCGCAGACCCATGCGCCAGCATCTACTTCGCAGGCGCCACAAGAAATTCCAAGTGATGAGCGAGTTGAAGAACTCACAGAAAGGCACACTGTCGTGCATATTCCGCCTACCAGCATGACACTTCCAGATCCTCTAGCTGAACTACAGGTAAGCACAGTTGGACCTGTAGAAATTAATTTGTCTATAATTCCTATAGAGACCTTACAGCTTGTACATGAGAAAGTTTCTCTTGAGTTGAGAGCTAGAGAGCTCTCTACTTTCCAGGCAAACCAACGACTGCAATCGCAGGAGATAGAGCTGAAAGAAAGTAATAAGAATATCTCTGCGAAGCTTGCACTCTATGAGGCGCAAGACACCGGCATCAGAAACGCAATAGAAGAGATTGCCCAGGAACTGCCGGCTTGCGAGATTCAACCAGAACTCCCTCTGGTTGCAAAAGTTCAAATTATTGGCGAAAGGGCGAAAACCCTGGAGCAAGAAATAGCTGCTATGGCAGAAGGCCATAGAACCCAGATTGCTGAGCTAGAAGCTCGCGTTGCTGCGCATCTTACGGATGATGCGCAGGTACAATTTGAAGCACTGAGCAGAGCTTCCACACGAATGAAAGATCGAGTACAGGAAGCCAAGAACCTGATGGACCAGGCTATGGAAGCTTGGTCAGAGCTTGTGAACCTCCCTTTTAAAGTGGGACTGTCAGAACAGGTGCACGCTGCAGAACAGTCTCTCACTGTTCTCAATGAAGAAGCTAAGGCCCTAACAGGCCTACCAAAAATGAAGAAAATGGGCGAAGTGCGCAAAATGCAGCAGCAACTGCACAAGCTCAGAACTGAAGATGAGAAGCTCACCAACAGCATTCAGCCATTCATGGATGAGTATGCTGAAATCGTTGGCCAGGTTGAAACAAAAATCAAAGAGGTTGCCGAGTCTCAGGAGATCATTGACACACTCACTAAAGGCGAAGCGACCGCAGAAACAGTGCAAACAGCTGATCAGTGTATTGAGGAATTGGACTCCGCTATTGCAAAGTGGCAGAAAACATTCGCGGAGATTCAAGCAAAAGCAGATGCGCAAATCAAACGACCACGCGCTAGTGCGAGTGGCTCGAGGGCGAGCCACAAGTGAGTGTTGGGGGCCTGTTGGGGCCAAGGTCGCAGCTATAGTAAAAGCTGCGAATTTTGGGAAAAAGCACGAGTATGGAAGGAAAGTGCTAATTTTGGGACAAGCACTAAGTTTTGGGTAAGAAGGAGACGGTGTGCAGTACGGTGCCAGATGGATGATCTCAGCACAGATCACGGACCGGAAATTGCGGAGCTCGCACGCACGTCATCGAAGAATGAAGGTGGCTCAGCTACCATAATAAATAAGGCGATGGAGTAGAGGGCTCAGCTACCCTCATTTAAAGGCTCAAGTACAGAAGTTATGGTTGCTCGGATCAAGGAGGAGCAACGGACCAGAGCATTGAAGGCGAAGGACGATCGCCCATACCCACAATCTGCGCCGGAATTCATGGAGCCTGCAGGAAGCGGCGACGTGACTGCAAGCGGCGCCTACAGTACACCTAGCCATGTGCGTGGTTAGGGTTTTTGGGAATCACTGTTGGGAAAGGCCCACAGTTTTGTAAAGGTGTGACCGTCATGGCCACCTATATATATGAATAATTGTAATGGATAGACGTTGGGTTAGAGAGTTAGAGAGAGCTAGATGTTAGACTGTTAGATATCCAGTCTAAAGGATAGATCATGTGTTGATTATCCTTCTGTATTTTCTACCCAGAGTGTAGAACTAGAGAGGAAATCGGATAGCCGAGGAGCTAATCCCTGAGTTCCCAGACAGTCTGTGTGACGTCTGCGCCTTTGTAATCTCCATAGAGAGGAGACTAGTTGAGAGAAGGGCTCCCAGCTGTGTGCGTGGAGTTTCCTGGAAAGATCTAAGGCTGCAGCTGTGTGCGCAGCATATTGTATAACTCTATCATTTTTCTGGTTAATATAACACTCCCGTGGACGTGGTTTTCCTCGAGGAGATGAGGTCACTTATATCTTCTTGTTATAATGTTTGCGTGAATGATAACTGTTTAGAGCTCATTATTTGTGTATGCAAGACTCCTGTCTTATCTTTGTGACTGTTTGAGTGAGTTGGGAAGATCCCTTGATAGCTATAAGTGTTTTAAGTACTAAAGAGGTAGTAACGCGCGGTCGCTGCTGCGAGAGCAGACTGCGTTACTGCGCTGGATGTGAAGGGTGAGGAAGTATTTAGCACGTCGACGCAAGGGATAGTTGCCTGCTGCGTTAGAGAGGAGAAACTGTGCAGTAGGCCTGCCAAGGAAGGAATCCACGCAGCTGCGCCGAGCGGCCTGCGGGAAGGTCCGACCGCCGATTTCACAGGAACCATTAAAGGAAGAGCTATCTCCGCGTCACCCAGGTTAAGGAAACCTGATTCCTTAACCCCCCCATAGCCACTTCGGGTGAGACCTCGAGCTGCCGCGCAGCTCGTTGCCGAGAGGGCCAGTGCGCCAAGGGGTTTTGTTGCTGCGCTTCATTAAAACCCGGGTCTGCCCAGTAAAGCAGCCAACAAGAGGCAAAGTGAATAAAGGGTACTCAAGAGGAATGTATGGGCAGTGGTAACCTTTATACTCACACTAAAGGATACTAGAAGGGATGGATAGCATCGAGGCGTTGTGTAGTAGAAAAGGGGTATCATCCTTCTATAGTGTGAGTGGGTATTGTGGGGTCAAGAAATTCACCTATAGAGTTCCTAAAGGGAACCGTTGGTTTTCACAGGAGAAGGAGTGTCATCCTTGTGTGGATGAAGAATTGATGTGTGTGTGTGAAGGGCTATGGTGATATTGATGAAGGCATAAAATCTCGATTGGGTCAACAGTAAAGTGGTGTACTGAGACTGACTGGAAACCCTAAGATGCCTATGGCTCCGTAGTAGAGCTTTGACCTAGAAATGGTCGTGGTACAGTTTCCTTCATGGTGCAGTTTCCTTCCATTGGATGATGACCCAGACAGATGTGCTGGATTGGAAATGGAGAGGGAAAAACAGGTATGGGATTGGTTTGGCACCACCAATGCTTGGTAAATACAGAGAGTAAACTGGTTGGGCATTAACTACTTGATGTTGTGGAGCAGCATGTGTGCTGGCCAAACATCCACCCCACAGGTGATCCAAGGCTTGTAAAGCATAGAAGGAAGCCTATGGAGTAGCGAGGAACTGCCCAATACAGATAAGTGTTTGATTTTCATTCATTTTCGAGTAATGAAAATTTCATGAACAAGTCTTATGACAACCAAACTATTACATTGTTATTTCCTTGTTGGAAACCTGGGTCAACTCAGGAAGTAAGGACCCTGAAGGCACCATAAATCCTTCGTAAATCCATTTAGTGCACTGGTTGGGCATTAAATGTTGTGGAGCAGCTGGCGTGCTGGCCAAACATTCCTTAAATACTTGATAAAACCCAGTCGGAGTACTGGATTAGCATATTGCTAAATGGGATGCCTGATAAACCGAGTCGACGTACTGGCTTGGAATTGCCAATTCGAATGATTGTGGAGTAACCTGCATGCTATCCCAACATTCATTATTGTATCCATGACAAATCCAAAGCTTGTAAAACAAAGAAGGATCCCGTGGGATAAAGTGAGGACATCCAATACAGCTAAGTATTTGGTTATCTTGCATCTTCTTTCTTATTTAAATGAATATACGTGTGTACATGATGTGGTTATGGTTTCTTAAACTCTTGTTTAAAGATAAACCCTATGAAAATAAACTAAACATGTGAATTGATTCAATGTTTGAGTGTAGATATTGTTGGAATCAAGGACTATGAAGGCATCCTAGGGATGCATATGGACATGTGACTATCCTAAAGATCTCAGTATGAGCAGTAATGAAAGATGGTGCTAGTGGACTTGTGTGGGTCCTAGCAACCATAGGTTCTGTAGGAAACAATGGGAAGGGTTCCCTAGTTGAAAAGCCTTAGACAGACCTTAGACACTAAGTGTCATAGCCAATAAAGGGCAAGTCAAGCATTCACATTGAAGTGAAAGAGGCTAAGGAGCATGAAACCACAGTGGTGGTGTAGCTTCAGATTGGAACAAGACTAAGAGGGGGAAACTCTTACTCTTATCTTTCCTTTTTGATTGATGCATTTCAGAAACAAAAGATTGTTGAGTGCATGTCATGGCTGAAAATAGATTGTGTTTAATTGCTTGAAATGAATTGTGAATGCTGAAATAGTTAATTCCCTATGAAAGGATGAACATGAATGAGTTCATGTGTATGTTGGGAAAGCATGAAAAGTGTGGAAGTCTCATGAATTAAGGATGGACTTTCCATGTCAATTGGGAAAACAATTGATTGATTTTAATGTTATGTTATGCTTGGCCTAACATAAATTTCCATGATGAACCTCACAAATGAGAAATTGAAAGCCATTGTTTGCAGTTGTTACTAGCCAAGTGTTGCTAGTGAGAAAAGCGAGAGCTAGTTGTGCACATTGATCATGGTAGCAGGCCAAAAGCTATTTGATTTGGATGAAAAATATTCCTTAAATAGTTTATAGGACAACAAGAAAGATGACATCCATGAAATTCCATACTTGTAGATCAGCTGGAAGGTAAATAAAAGGAATGGATTGTTGTGGAGCAATGCTCACCTGTAGAGATGGAAGATCAAAGCCAACAGGAGCAGCTTGTGGAAGTCAAAGGGCTTGGTCCTGAAATTTCAAAGCAAAAAGATGAAACGCAGGACAGACATGCCACATTTTGTGAATTTAGAGACATGTGTAAAGTGGGTATATATTCCTAAGTATTGGAACATCAAGGATGGTGTTATTCCAAGGGAGGGGGGATTGTAGTATCCCGATTTTGACCCCATTGCATTAAAATGTAAAAGATGTAATATTGTTGTAAAATCGTGGTGAGGAGCTCAAGGCCAAGGCCCCACCATCGATTTAGTGATGCATATGGTTTACGTGCTATCCAGGCACAATGGAATTGCAAATATCATGTAAATATGCATTTTAATGAAGTACCCACAACTAGCTATGCAATGCAACAAGAGACGGGAGCATGATTTTACAAGGAATTGGGAGGAAAATATTCAAACCCTTGAGCCAATAAAGTCAAGCCAAGTGTCAATGAGAGAACCCATGAACCCTCAACTACCCATGTTGACTTTTGCGCCCAATCATCCATTCCTCCCAAGAGTTGGTTGAGGTAGTTAATGCCTTGTGGAATGGAGAGGTATGGGTGTCTAAATTCGAGTATGGGAAAGCCACCCTTCATGGAAATTCGTGTTTGACTTCCTAGGCAAGAAATGAGCCACGAAATTGCTCCCCAATCCATTATCCACCCTTGTTGTTGCTCTCTCATGTAGTCTAACCTTACTTGGCATTTTTCCTCTATGTGTTTCCTATTTTTCCTTGTTTTCTAGCTGGTTAGAGAGCGTTTTTGGTGTTGCAGAGCTACTAGGAGGAAGGGAGATCGATTTGGGGTTTCATTGAGGCTTTTTTTTTTCATTTCAAATTCTCATAACTTGTGGGATAAGTCATGTTTGTTCCCTGTGGACATTTTCCCTTTCCACAGTCTGTTTTTGGTGTGCCCACAATTTGGGGAAAACCCATGGCGATCTTGTTTATAAATCCCATTGTTAAAAATGTGTATGCATGCCCAATGATTGTGCTTATTGTGTGTGGATAGAGTATGTTGGGGTATGGGTTATGGGTATCCATTATTTTGGATTGAGCCTGAGTGCAAGCATCCATAAATGAAGAGGGTTCAGATTCAGCCTGATAAACCCAGCTGCGGATTGGATTGGCTTATATGTGATGTTTGCTTGGGCTGTGATGAGCTTGAGAGTCCCCTCTTCCTTGTAGAAATCATGCCCAGCTCGGGGGTGGTCTCTGAGTGCTGAAAGAATACAGGATGGGAAGAGACCTATGGTTGGGTGGAACGTTGCAGCGACATAGCTACTTGCTTGGGACAATTTCACAATGAATATAAGTATTTTTCTATCAATGTGTCTTACTTCTGCAATGTTTCAATTACTTGATGATTGTTATTGATATGCTGAATTCATATGAAATGTATGTGGATGATATTTTATTCCATTGTGCAAGTTTGATTTGATTTGCATCTGCACACATATGCATTTTATTTGTAATGCCATGAATTTGTTCATGATAAATGGGGCTAAGTTTTGTAAAAGCCCAGAATTTGGTACATGTTCCCTTCTTTGCATTGGGTTGACGGGAGCGAACGTAACACTATCATGCCAGCCAAGGAAGATAATGAGGGTGATTGAAACAGAGAGTGATATGTACATGTTTTATTCCATCATTTAAAGATTGAGATATCATTTTGTTACTATTATCTTAAACTGTCTAATTATATTGTTTATTTTTCATGTTATGATAGTGGAAATGGAAAGTTGATTACTAGATGCAGTGTTTAAACAATTTTAGTTGGTTAACAACTAATATGATGCGAAATATATATGGTTTAATGTATAAGAAGTAATTTATAATTGTATGGAATGATTATATGTCATTGTCCAAATTACTCATATTATGTCTTGTGTATACATATAAATACACCATGAAAACAACTTACATGATTCAATTTTATTTTTGTGAATGTAAAGGCTATTAACATATTCTTCCTGACTTGAAGGTGGTCTCAAATTTCTATATTCATATTTCAATGCTTGTATTTTATGATGTTTTTGTTATAAATAATGTTAAGAAGTATAATTGCATCAATTTATCACATTTATCTTAGAATGTAAGGTTTTTTTATTATATGATTCGATTAAATTGAAATTTTGTTATAATGTAATGTTTTTTTATTTTTTTATTGTATTTATACTGTTAACTCCAACATAGAAAATGACACATTTGTAACCTTGATGGAGATTGAAAATTCAACAATTTTTTTACTAATGTTGAGCTCTACAATGCCTTAATTTATGGCTTTGATAACAATGAAATTTACAACAAAATTTATGACGCTCTCTAATTTCTTTATCAATATTTGAATGTTTGAATTTGATGACGTTTTCGTTATAAGTAATTCTAAGAATTTATAATTACATTAATTTATTACACTTTTGTTATAATGTTTGCAAATGTTTTTGAATGACAATAAAAGAGAAAAAATGGTTTTAAGGATGAAGGTGTAGGTATGCCAGAATATTCTTTAGGAGAAAAAATATGGTTTTAAGAGAGAATCTTGTTTTCCTTTTGTAATAAAAGAATTAAATACGTTATACTAATTAATTTGGATTGAACTTCTTCATCTCTCTATTTCTAGGAGGTTAAAATCCATCTTAGAATTGGTTGAGACAATAAGGATTTACATGAAGCAGTTAACAAAGATGTATATATGCTTTAATATTTATTCACCATATTTTATAGTTTGTAAATAAGTATGTAGTTTTGATTTGTAAATTAAAGCCATGGTTGTATATTTGACTAAAAATATTTCATATATGTGTCAATATATAATCATTGGTTTCTATTTTTTTAATGTATATTTATAATAGCATAATTTTATGTTAATCTAATTTATATAACAATATGAATCTATATTATTTTAGAAATTAGATATATTCATTGACAAACTCAAACATGAATATTTGATATCCTAAATCTTGAATAGCCTTGAAATTATTATTCACTACAAAAACATTTTAATGTTATTAAATAAAAAATTAAAAAAATGTATTTTACAATAGAAAATAGCTCAAATATTTCATAACATTTAAAAACATGCAAAGGAGCAATGTGCATGATAATTTTAAACATCATCATTATCATTATCACCATCTAACATAAACATACCATCATTATCATTGTCACCAATATCAGGGATAATTTTAAGGACCCACACTTATTTAAAAGTGTATAAACGTTGGAAAATCTTATCAATTCTTAAAATGTCAACTATAAAATATTTGGCGATATTTTCCTAAAATTATTTCAGTTTCTAAGGATTTTATATAGTTTATATAATAATTTGGCGATTTTTAGAGTGAAAAAAGTTTAACCAATCAAAATTGGGCGAAATGGGGCTTCAAAAAATGCAAATTGGCAAATATGTTTTTGGAAAAAAAATGGAAAAATATCCCTTGGGCTAAATTTCGCCCCTAAAATTATCCTTGGCCAATATCTAACATAAGCATACCATCATTATCATTGTCACCATCTAACAAACATAAAAATAAACACCATCATACCAGCATTAACATAAAACTAATAAAAATAAGCATGAACGTACCATCATAAACATTACGTTACATATTCATCTAACATATATATATTACAGATTTTTATTGTTTTTAAGCAAAAAAGAAACTTTTCATTCTATTATCATAGTTCCAAAATTACAAACTGTCATCTTTTCATACATTCTGGTGCTCCCTGAGCTACCACAGAGTAACAGACCTGGTGCTATGTAAGCCACCACAGAACCACAGACATACCCAAAATCCCATCAGCACCAAACTAAAATTAACCAACATACCCAGAACCACAATTACATAAAGCCGAAAAGACTGTTAAGGAGGCCAAGAAACTTTCTACAGAGATATCTTATAGATTTAAACATCATCTAACACACATATTATTTAACAATAACATGTAACAAAATGCAAGTTCCATTTTCTAACATAACCATCAGAAACATCTAATGAACATCATCGAACCTGACCTAACATACACAACATGACCATCAACATATAAATAAACAACGACATCAACATAAATATTTTCAAAATGGAAAACACAAACATATAATGAACATCATCGACTCAACTTAACATACACACATGACCATCGGCATATAAATAAACATCAACATAATCATCAACATAAACATCTGCAAAATGGAAAATGACGTATATATATATACAACATAATAATCAACATCAACATCTGCAAAATGGAAAATGATATATATATATATATATATATATATATATCAAACTGATTATAAATGTCAAATATACATACACTAGTCCACCCCCAGAACCATATCATCATCACTATATGTCGACCCACTAGATGTATCAGCACCTCCAGGAGTAGAGCCAAAGGCATGATCAATACCTCTACTAGGAAATAAACTCGCATGTAGATCAACAAAAAGGACATCTCTAGGAATCTAGATCATCTTACCCGATATGAGCATCATGTCTAAAGGTGAGGGGACTAGTGGATGAGGATCATAGGGAGCCGATGGATCTATAAACGCTGGTCGATCGGATAGGAATAACAGATCAAAATATGGATCGATAAAAGCAAGGGGAAATGGAGGAGGAGGAGGTGGAGGATATGTCTAATATGATAAAGGAGGACTAGGAGGAGGTGGATGAGATGTCAGATCTAGAGGAGGAGGTGAAGACCGAGAAGGAGGTGCATGGGATGTGGAGGCTATGTCAAGAGTTAAAGGAGAAGATAAAGTAGGATATTTCGAAGCTGATGGGGGAGGGGGAGGGGGTGGAGGTGGAGGAGGAAGCTGATGGTCATCCCTCCTAGAAACTAACTGAATGCATGCATAGAAAACATGTTACATCAACAACCTCATATGACGAGGAAGAATCCTCCATATTTTCGCAAGATGAGGTTGATGAAGAATATCATGCACCCGCACAGCCTGAATACCCACATCTTCCAACATTGTGGCCAAAATGTTTGCCACATCTTGTTGATACCTATCCTGGGGTGTACATGGATGGTGGCCAAGATGTCTACCAGAAAACTGTGGCCCAACCTTATCATGCGCCTCCTCCACGGGGGGTTCACTAGCAAGGCAATATCGACATATCACGTCCATTCATATTGGGGGTTTTAATACTTTTAAAAACCTCAAAAATATATTGCCCCATATTAAGCGGTCTACGGGAGTTTTAATTTGACATAGTAATATAAATATTTGGGTGGGATGAGGAATAACCTCCAAATTGTGGGATGGATTCATACCTCAAAATCATGGGCTCAATTCATACTCACCTAAAAATTAAGGACCCTCCATTTTTATTTGATATTGCTTATGATCCTAAGTTTTACATAAATCTAATAATAGTGTACCATGATAATATCAATGGAAGTCTCTTTGGATTGTTGTCCTTGAGCAATACTCATTTAATAGCTTATTTAGGATTGGTTTGAATTGATGTTATATTGTTTTTTATCTTTAAGTTAAGAGATGTAGCTAATTGGGAGTTTCGGAGTTGAACAATTGTATTGTATTTTTTGTAGGCATTTGAGTAAAAGATATAACTCTTCATTTTTTAGGTTGGGGTTTAGGTGGGTATTGAGATTCAATCAAACCTTCCTCCATGAAAATCAAGAAAATTGAGATAAATCTTTCTTAGCTCACTGGAACTAAGAAAAGTTAGATCAATATTTCTTGACTTATTATTTCTTTCAACTTTTTGTATTCTTATTTAACATTTTCACATTGCCAGTTAGGAATAGTTTTTAGATTGAATTATATTTGGCACATTCATAATTGTAATTTCAATTCTTATATGCAAGGCATCCATCTTAATATTGTATTGGAATTGACATGAACATGTGTGAACATCTAAATCCTTATTTGCATACCCTATGTGTTATCGTTACCATGAAATGGTATCATATAAGTTTCACCATCTTTGTATCTTTATAGCTATTAATGCATGCTTGAAATCTAACAATGGATATTTTTCCCTCTCCTGTAAAGATTAAAAAAAAAACTAGATATAACTTCAGAAAAGGTAATTTTTTTTTTTTAATTCCCTTGATTGCAAGAATGAATGTAGTGGAAGTGGAGGAAATTCATTAATGCATCTTGTGAATGACCCAAATCCAAACTATGCACATGATCATATGGTGTTATTGGAAAGTAAGAGGAATTTTGCTATGTTCATTTTGGTTCAAACATCAATGATGTTCGTTTTGATAGGAAGGTAGGAGAGTCCATCCACAAAAGGGTTTCAATTTTGCATTTTTATGGAATTTAATTTATTAAGATTATAGAAACATAATCTCTCTACATGGCTATACTTATGTTTACATGATATAAAATTGGTAGATTGGCAGGTTTTGGTGTGAAACATCTGCAATTCTCATCTTTTCTAAGCATTGCACTAACTATTGGACTATCATCGTTTTACATTCTTTGTTATGTTTATCTCTTGACTGAGTTTCCTTTTATGCATTTTTCCTTCCCAGTACTATTTTGTTGGGTCTTCCACTATTTAACGCTACAAATTGATCAATCAGCCCTGCAATCCTGGTGGGATAATTATTAGCATTATACTATTATTTGATTTAGTATCATGTTTGCTTATACTAAGATGTGTTAGGGATCCTGTTTGTTACAAATTGATAATATGATATAAAGGGGGTATTAAAAATGGGTTGATAAAAATATATACATACAATATCTGGTGAAAATAGGGGTTTTCTTAATTGGAAAGGCATATTGGGAGGGGGGGTTCAACAATAAAATTTTAGGAGGGATTTTCCAATATTTAGTGAAATTAAGGATATTCTTTAATATCATGTGAACGATCGTTCTATGTAATAAGTTCAATAAGTGAAACCCCCATGGCCTCCTCCATATCCTCATCCTCATGAGAAGCAGGAGGCGGCCCGACCTCAGCATCCGATGTGCCAATGTCTGCAAAATATATAGTACACAATAATAATCAGACAATTTCATTAAAAATTTTAATATTTATAAGATATTTCATTTGCATTAAGTATAAAGAGAATAAAATGCAACTAGAGTAATTTAAACATAACGATAATATTACCTATTTAATCAAGTGGCTCATCCGGTGTGAAGAATATCTCAGGGCACCTTCTCCAGTCCCAACCATCATATGGATATGGCGCCATCACTAGTGCATGGTCCTCCTCACTGTCCATCATCTCCATCACATATGAGGTGACCCTTGTTGGGAATTCAGGATACCCCCTCTTGGGCATCATATGCCTCCACATGTGCATACACACCTCGGTCATCGGCCTAGGATGTAAGCGCTCAAATGATGGTATGGTGGCCGAAAACTTTCAAAAATAAACAAAAACACTCTGAAACGAAAGGGAAGTTGGACCTCCCATCAATGACTGCACGTCATCTATCCAAAGCATAACAAAATTGTCGCAAAAAATGGCAGACCACCTAATGCATCTAGGTATTTGCACTAAAGAATCAACATAATATAGTACAGGGAAACTAATGTGTTGCTCATAACTAGTGGAGTGCGCCAGCATCGTAAGAAAAGGAGAGAGGAACCTAACCTCCTCTTGACCAAAAAAAAAGATCCCAAGCTGCCCATTTCTCACCTAAAAATCTATTGATGTATATGTAACTTCGGAATGTATTTCATATATATTTATTGTACCCTTATAAGAGATGTGTTATTTTTCTATAAGGAAGTGTCGTCATGTGGATTGACAAGTGTCGCAAGTGTGTGTACTTGTCGATGGGTTATTAGACCACCATGTGTGGGGTCGGCCCTAAAATATATATTATATTGTGGATGTATCTAGATAGACAAGTCGGGCCCATAAGGTCACTAGGAAAACAGGTTAAGTATAAATAGAGATCGGGAGATCTCTATTTGGATCATTTGGAAAGACACACTTCTCTCACTCAAAAAGTGGCGCACTAGTGAGGAGGAGGATCATCTGCTCTAGGAGACTATCTCAAGTGTATTTTGGTTGTACTTTGGTTGAGACATTGCTCTCTCTATCTCTGAGGAAGTTGTGGGGTTTTTCACCTTAGGGTTTTCCCCACGGAAACTCTGTGTCTCTTGTCTCTCATACTTTTGATTCTTGTGATGCTTGTGATGCTTATTGTGATTGTTATGCATTGATATACTGTATATGTTATTCTCTCAGTAAAGATCTAAGAGTATTGTGAATTCATGCTCAAAATTTAACATGGTATCAGAGCTAACCTAAGAAGAAGACATTTTGCAGTGACGGAAACTTGAGTTTCTTGTTTATTGGGTTTCTCTCCACAGTTTTTGGAAAAGCAGTATAGTAGATTGACTCTACTCATTAAGTAGAATCTATCTGTCCAATCAGAATTCAATTCTGAGCATTTTCAGATTTGGCCCTAAAAATTAGGGTTTCCACAAAAATAGGAATTTCTGAAATATGAATACATAGCTGGAAGCTCCTTGCAAAAATCGAAGTTTAGAGCTTTGGATCGAGATTTTTGGCTGGGTAGATCTCTGGGAAACTCAAACCCTAATTCAGGGCTCTCCCTAGTGAACCCGCGAGGACAAAAAGGCAAATCTGAAGGGTAAAGCTTTACTGATCTCAAATTCTGAATACACCAGGCTGATCAGCTCATCAAGGTGCATCTTTCTATCCTTTCAGAAAGTTGAAATTCACATTTTGAATTTTTAGGGTTTTTTCAACAAACCCTAATCCGGGACCAGATCCAGTTTTCAGCATTTCAAGTGGTAAGACCTAAATCTTTTCTATTTCCATTTGAAGTACTCTTTAAGATGTCTCACCACACCAAGCTTGAGGATAAGCTTGAAGGGGCTGATAACTTCCGAGCTTGGAAGTATAGGATTGGGTTAATCCTGGAAGAGAATGAGTTGGACTCATATATAAAAGAAGACATCCCTATCCCAGAGGATGAAGAGGCTAAGGTATTTCATAAGAAGAACTTGGTCAAGGCAAAGAGAATCATTGCTGATTCTATCAAAGACCATTTCATACCCCATGTGTCTTCTCTAAAGACACCCAATGCTATGTTTGACTCTTTGACCAAGCTATTTGAAGGAAAGAACATAAATCGGAAGATGACCCTGCGAAATCAATTGAAAGGGGTCAAGATGTTGAATGGAGAAACCATTCAATCCTATTTCTCCAAGGTCTCTCAAATCAAGGAACAACTTGAAGTTGTAGATGAAATGGTGGAGAATGGTGAAATTGTTATGACTACTTTGAATGGCCTACCTAGGTCATGGGACTCTTTTATCCAGGGGATCTGTGCCAGAAAGAAGTTAATCTCCTTTAGCAGATTATGGGAGGAATGTTCTCAAGAAGAAGCAAGGCTTATGGCAAGAGAAGAGAAGATGGGAAATGAAGATCAAGCTCTCACATCTCACACTAAGAAGGGAAAGTTCAAGAGGGAGCCATCCCATCACAAGAAGAAGTCTTCTCATCATTTTCACAAAGACAAGAAAGATCTATGGTGTTTCACTTGTAATGAGAAGGGTCACTTTGCTTCAGAATGTCCCAAGAACAAAAGGGACAACCACAACAACAACAACTCCAGCAAGAAGAAGAAGGGTAACAAAAGAAGGTACCATGCTCATGCTACTGAAGATGATGAACCTCCAAAGAAGAAGGCTAGGGAAAAAAGTGATGATAGTAATGACAACTCATCAAGTGAAGAAGAGTATGTTCTAATCTCTGCTCTCACAGGTACTATCTCCCATAGTTGTAATGATTGGTTAATTGACAGTGGGGCTTCCAAACACATGACTGGGTTTAAAGAATCCTTTGTAAATCTGTCTGAACATGAATCACCCCATAAAGTGAAACTTGGGGATGATTATCAATATCCCATCAAAGGAAGTGGTGAAGCCTCCTACAACCTAGATTTTGGAAAATCTTTGAAGATGAAAGAAGTCCTTTATGTACCTGGGCTCAAGAAGAACTTACTCTCCATCTCTGCATTGGATACAAAAGGTATGAGGGTTGCATTTGTGGATGGCCAAGTCCTAATGTGGCCAAAGGGAAAGACCATAGTTGATGCAGTTGTGATTGGAGAGCAAGAGGGAGGTTTGTATAAATTAAAAGGACAACCTGAACATGCCATGGTGCATGAATCCATGGAGCCAAGTGAGCTTTGGCATATAAGACTTGCTCATATGCACTATAGGGCACTTCCAATTGCAAGCAAGGCTGTAGAGGGTCTTCCTGAAATCAAGACCAAACATGAAGGTGTTTGCAAAGGATGTGCAAAAGGTAAGAATATTAAGAAGGATTTCCCAAGCAGTGAAATCAAGGTAAAAGGTATCCTAGAAATCATCCACTCAGATGTATGTGGTCCTATGTCATCCAGTTCTCTAAGTGGGTATGTGTACTATGTCTCATTTATTGATGACTTCTCCAGGAAGACTTGGGTATACTTCTTGAAAAACAAAGATGAGATGTTTGATAAGTTCAAGGAGTTAAAAACCTTGATGGAGAATCAAATTGACAAACAGATCAAAACATTTAGATGCGACAATGGTGGAGAATTCACCTTAGGTGACTTCAAGAAGCTTTGTAGTGATTCAGGGATTAAGAGGGAGTTGACTGCTCCTTATAATCTTCAACAGAATGGAGTTGCAAAAAGGAAGAACAAAACAATCATGGAAGCAACAAGGGCAATGCTGCATGACCAGGATCTACCTATGCATCTATGGGCAGAAGCAGCTAGAACAGTTGTATATGTGCAGAACAGAACACCCCATAAGATATTGGACAACAAGACCCAGAAGAGGTCTTTTCTGGTAAGAAACTTGAAGTCAGCTATCTCAGAATATTTGGTTGTCCAGTATACACTCATGTCCCAAAGGAAAAGAGGACCAAACTAGATCCTTCAGGAAAGAAAGGTATCTTTGTGGGTTACAGTGAAAGCTCGAAGGCTTACAGAATATACTTTCCAGGGTTCAAGAAGATTGATGTCAGTAGGGATGTAACATTTGATGAAAACTCAACATTCATCAAATCAAGGAAGGCACCTATCGAAGTTTATGAAGAACCTAAGGAAACTAGATTTCAAGACACTACCATGACTGAAGCAATTCCAGAAGTTGTTCGTGAGTTTGAAGATCCACAAGAACCTGTAGATCCACCTCGTGAGGATAAATCTCACAAGAGGAAACCTGCATGGGATAGAGAGCTCATTCAAGATGCATAAAGATTTGGCATTCTAGAAGAAGAACATAGAGCAAAGAAGAGAACCAGATCACATACTAGCTATGTTGCTTTACTCTGTGACATTATGAACAAAGAACCTTCCAGTTATGAAGAAGCAACGGAAAAGAAAGAATGGAAGGATGCCATGATTGAGGAATACCAATCAATAATGAAGAATGATGTTTGGGATGTTGTCCCAAGACCTAAAGAGAAGTCTGTTGTGACTTCCAAATGGATCTATAAAATCAAGCATGCTGCAGATGGTAGTGTAGAGAAATACAAAGCAAGATTCGTAGCTCGTGGCTTCTCTCAGAAAGAGGGAATAGATTATGAAGAAACTTTTGCACCTGTAGCCAGGTATACTTCCATCAGAATAGTACTTGCCCTGGCTATAGCAATGAAATGGAAAATACACTAGATGGATGTCAAGATTGCTTTCTTGAATGGTGTAGTTGAAGAGGAAGTATATGTGGAGCAACCACTCGGTTTTGAAATACATGACAGGGAGTCATATGTGTGCAGATTGAAGAAAGCCTTGTATGGCTTGAAGCAAGCTCCCAAAACTTGGTATGGTAGGATGGACAGTTTCCTATCTAGCTTGGGATTTACCAAGAGTAAAGCAGATTCCAACCTTTACTACAAGGTTGAGGAAGGGAATCCTGTGATTCTACTTCTGTACGTGGATGACTTATTTGTAACAGGAGATGACAGACTGATTGTAGATACTAAGAGGAAGCTTGCTGCTGAGTTCGATATGAAAGATTTGGGAATGATGCATTATTTCCTAGGTATGGAGGTGTGGCAGAATTCAGGTGGGATCTTCCTTGGTCAAGGGAAGTACATAGTAGATATCCTGAAGAGATTAGGGATGATGGATTGCAAGGCCATGGCCCCCACACCCATGGCATCGAATCTGAAGCTTCTATGTGATGCTTCATCTGAGCCGGTTGATGTCTCTATGTATCGTCAGATGATTGGGTCCTTGATGTACCTGATGAACACGAGACCAGACATTTTCTTTGTAGTGAACACATTGATCCAGTTCCTGACGGATCCGAGGAGTGTTCACCTGGTTGCTATAGAACATGTTTTGAGGTACTTGAAGGGTACAGTGGATTATGGGCTCAAGTATGAAGTGAATCAAAAGTTTAACCTGCAAGGTTATGTTGATTCAGATTGGGCTGGAAGTGCTGCAGATAGTAAGAGCACATCTGGGTGCTGCTTCAGTATGGGATCAGGTGTGATCTCTTGGTTCAGCAGGAAGCAGTCCTGCGTAGCACTGAGTACAGCTGAGGCAGAGTATGTTGCATCCTGTTTAGTTAGTTGTGAGGCAGTATGGCTACGGAAGCTACTGTCTGAGTTATTTGATCTCCCATTGGATGCTACTGGTATATTCTGCGATAACCAAAGTTGTGTGAAGCTATCTGAGAACCCAGTGTTTCATGATAGGCCGAAACACATAGAGATCAAATATCACTATATCAGGGATATGGTGCAGAGAGGAGTCGTGAAGCTCCTGTATGTTGCGACGAACGAGAAGATTGCAGATGTGCTGACGAAGCCACTAGCCAGGGTGAAGTTCGAGTACTTCAGGGAGAGGTTTGGTGTTCTTTAGATCGACGACACTTCGAGGAAGAAGTGATGGACACATTTGCTGAAGCCATTCCAAGCATGTTGGAAGGAGGATCCTTCACATGACTATGGATGTAAGCGCTGGATGATGAGTATCAGGACGATGCTCCAATTACTGCTCTGTATATGCATCATGTTGGATGTTGGATATGATCAGTTGGATCATTTATATTTGTATGTATGTACTCATCGTGTTGATGCTGGATATGATCTGCTGGATCATTTATATTTGTATGTATGTACGCATCGTGTTGATGCTGGATATGATCAGTTGGATCATTTATATGTATGTACGCATCATGTTGGATGTTGGATATGATCGGTTGGATCATTTGTATGTATTTGTATATGCATCATGTTGGATGCTTGGACCATGTATCTGTATCAGGTGGATATATTGTATGATCAGGTAGATCATGTATTTGTACTTGTATCAGGTGGATACACTGTATGATCAGGTGGATCATGTATGATGATATGTATCAGGTAGATACTTGGTGTGCATTAGGTGGATGCATTATATGATCAGGTTGATCATGATGATGAGCTTTAGGATGTTGCTCCAGATGATATGTACCAGGATGGTACAAGTGATGATGATCAGTATGATCATGGGCATCAGGATGATGCCTCGTGCGATGATGATCCGTTCGATCATGAGTATCAGGTTGATACTTGGAGGTCAGAGATGATATGTGGTAGGTTGTGCAAATATCATGTAATCAGTCCTTAGAGATCTTGTCGGTTGTGCTGTGGCACATAAATGTTCCTGGGGTACTCTTTCCGGTATTGCTATGTAGTATGTAATCAATCCTCAGATATCCGATAGGTTGAGCTGTGTGCTCGTAATCAGTCCTGGGATGAGGTATTACTACGGAGACATGTAATCAGTCCTGGAGATCCGAGAGGTTGAGCTGTGTGCTCATAATTAGTCCTGGGATGCTCTTTAGAGATCTTGTTGGTTGTGCTGTGGCACATAAATGTTCCTGGTATGCTCTTTAAAGGTTTTGTCTATCCACATGTAATCAGTCCTGGAGATCCGAGAGGTTGAGCTGTGTGCTCGTAATAAGTCCTGGGATGCTCTTTAGGGATATTTTCGGTCATGCTGCGGCACATAAATGTTCCTGGGATTCTCTTTAAAGGTATTGTGGAGGAGATGCATGTAATCAGTCCTGGGAGATCTTGTCGATCGTGCTTAGGCACATAAATGTTCCTAGGATACTCTTTCTGGTATTGCATCCGCACAAAAAATTAGTCCTGAGAGGCCACCTCTATCAGACCGTTCGCATAGATGATGAAGACCTGCAGGTGGTGGGCCTACATCCAGTATGAAAAAGGACTATCTCTGTAGAACTTCCTATGACAAGTAGAGTCAGAGATTGGTTGAGATAGCAGCAGCAGTAACGATGATCCCGAGAAGAAGACTTGTCTAGCAGAATTGTGTCGAGAAATACCTTCCTAGTTAAGAGGGAGTGTTGATGTATATGTAACTTTGGAATGTGTTTCATCTATGTATTTCATATATATTTATTGTACCCTTATAAGAGATGTGTTATTCCTCTATAAGGAAGTGTCGTCATGTGGATTGACAAGTGTCGCAAGTGTGTTTACTTGCCGATGGGTTATTAGACCACCATGTGTGGGGTCGGCCCTAAAATATATATTATATTGTGGATGTATCTAGATAGACAAGTTGGCCCCATAAGGTCACTGGGCAAACAGTTTAAGTATAAATAGAGATCGGGAGATCTCTATTTGGATCATTCGAAAAGACACACTTCTCTCACTCAGAAAGTGGTGCACTAGTGAGGAGGAGGATCATCTGCTCTAGGAGACTATCTTAAGTGTATTTTGGTTGTACTTTGGTTGAGCCATTGATCTCTCTATCTCTAAGGAAGTTGTGGGGTTTTTCACCTTAGATTTTTCCCCACGGAAACTCTGGGTCTCTTGTCTCTCATGCTTTTGATTCTTGTGATGCTTGTCATGCTTATTTTGATTGTTATGCATTGATATAATGTATATGTTATTCTCTCAGTAAATATCCAAGAGTATTGTGAATTAATGCTAAAAATTTAACAAAATCAGACGGATGGACGACCGCATCACCGATATATCTTAGAGAGTAAGCTAGTTGAATCTCTACTGCAACACCAAATGGGACATCGAGGAACTGGGGTAAATTCTCCCCTCTCCTAGATAGCTCAATGATGAAATAAATATCCTCCTTAGTGGGTTGGAACCACTGATTGACACCAACACGAAATGTTTTCCTATGATTATCCCAACTTTGGATGAACTGACATAATAATGAAGAGTTACCCTTTAGGGATGCAGCCTCCCAATATAACTTCGGGATGCCAACAGTCCTCAACCGCTCTCTAGTATGAGTAGTAATGGGGAAAGGGTACAAATCCCTCTCCCTCTCCCTAGCCTCCCATTGTTTGACCATGTTATACTGGTCCAATTGTGCACGATCTTGTTGAGAATCTTGTTTCCACTCACGTCTTTGTTTCACATATTTCATACAATTAAAATCCTATTTAATTACATTAATAATATATTTTTCTACAAAAGAATAAATTGTTACCATCAGTGCACCTAAATAACATATGTGCACCGCATACAGTACTTAATTTAACCAAATGAACCGCTAATGGTGCACTATAATAAGCCTACCACACTGCTCCTATATTTTAATATATTTAAAATTTATTTAAACAGTGCACCAAATATACGACGCACCAGAACAATTTATAAAATGTACTTAACGATGTGCCCAAATCACGTTAGCGCATTGGTGCTTCTAATGATCTAAACACACCATTTACGATTTTAGAAAAATCGTGCTTCTAATGATCTAAACACACCATTAACGATTTTAGAAAAATCTAATGACAATGCACCCATGTCACGTCAGAGCACCAACACTAGTGTACTGACATGACATGGGTGCATCGTCATTAGATTTTTCTAAAATCGTTAAATCAAATGATGTCAGTGCATTCAATTCAAGTAAGCGCAACGTTAACAGTGTGTTTACGCCAACCAAACGCATCGTTGATTAACAACTGTCAATATGAAATTAAAATATATTTCCAGTGCGCCAATGGAATGTAAGAGCACCAGTATCGGTTCAGTTACATGCCCTAGGCGCACCGTACAATTTAATTGTTTATTTATAAAGTAATGTTAATCGGTGCATTAGTTATATTTATGCGCATCGGCTAACCGGTGATTTAAAATATTGAATGCATTGGTTACCATTTTTACGTTCTATATGAATTTTATGGTGTAGCGGTGCATTTATTACCGGTGCACCTATGCCACGTCAGAGCACTGAGACCGATGCCATGACATGCCCTAGGTGCACCGTATAAATTAATTTCTCATTTATAAGGAATTGTTAACTGGTACGTTTGATATATTTAAGTGCACCAGATAACCGGTGCTCCCAAATGTCGAATGCACTGTTTACAAATTTTATGTTTTGTATAAATTTTACGGTGGACCAATGCATTCGAGCGGTTCGGCTCGCACTGTATGTGGTGTTGCTTGCAACAATTTACAGGCTGCACCGCATGCTGGTGCGAGACGAACAACTCGAACTCACCGCGCATAAGGTTTTAATTTTTTTCAAAAATAAAACAAATTAAGGATGAATTCTAAAAATTAATCCATTAAAAAATTAAATTATGAAGTAAGAATCAATTTACCTGCTGAATGACCCGTTGGGGAGGCATCCCGGCGATGTATGGAAATTTTGAATTTTGACCACCGTTTGTCAAAATTCAAACTAGCAACAGCAGGCCATACATATGAAGAATGTGTCCATGTGGACCATGGATGTCAGGGCGTCCAAGTGGGTAAGGTAAAGCACGGAAGCACTTCGTCTAAAAACACACTAAGAAGGGTAAAAATGATTTTTACCCCGTGGTTTTTTTATTAAACCCTATTCCGGTGCGACTGATAGTAAAGCACACCAGTGTGCACAATAAACCTGATGCACTGAATAGTAGGGTTTTTTAATAAAAAATTAATGCGTTTTGCATTGAATTTTTTTTATAATAACAACCGGTGCATTTGTTAAATAGACACCCACCGGTGCATTACTATTATCTAGCACACCATTTACGGGATTTTCTATTAAAAATATATTAATGATAACACGGTGCATTATCGTCTATTAAATGCATCAGGTTGTTTATTGTAAAATGCACCAATGCATGTAGTATCTAGTAACGCACAACTTTAAGGGTATTAAAATAATGTGTGTTTTCTAATTTTTTTTTAATCATTTTTTCTTTTGTCATGGTGTGGACTACAATAAAGCTGACTGGTTCGCATAGTAACCTGGTTCATGTAAAGTAGGGTTTTTAAATAAAAATTTAATGGATTTTGCAATGAATTTCTTGATTGTAACAAGCGGTGTGTTTGTTAATTAAACACACACCTGTGTGTTTATGGTTATCTAGTGCACGGTTTACTAGATTTTATATTAAAAAATATATCTATAATGTGGTGTGTTATCTTCTATTAAACGCACATAGTATTTTATTGTATAATGCCTCGGTGTGTGTAGTGTCTATTAACACACCGCTAAACAGGTATTAAAATAATACGATTTTTTTAATTAAATTGTTTTATCAATATGTTTTCTCTATCGCAGTGCAACAGAATTTCATGCCGCACTGGTGTGTTATGTTTAGAAACACACCGATGTGTTTTGGTGGTCAACGCACCAAAAAAAAAACATTTGCTAAAACCTTCGCCCGCTCGCCTCAGCTAGAAACCTCCACTATAAATGGATTTTCAGCCTCTTTTCTTAGGGGCTTCCACTATAAGCTCTGGTAGAGTGCCTTTTCCTTGTAGTGATACCAATTCC
Source organism: Larix kaempferi (assembly GCA_027924585.1). Taxonomy (NCBI): domain Eukaryota; kingdom Viridiplantae; phylum Streptophyta; class Pinopsida; order Pinales; family Pinaceae; genus Larix; species Larix kaempferi. The sequence goes on from BSBM01000103.1 coordinate 3,694,274, forward strand.
TTTTGGTCTTCGATCTTGGGACTATTTCTTCTTTCATTCAATATGCTTGCCAACTCCAATATAAAAGGTTTGCCTTGAGCCTTAAACCTTCATCATCTGCATGGAGGACCAATCCACAAGCTTCTTCCTTCTGTTATTTAGACTTCTTATTCCAGACCTTGTTGGAATTCTTCCCTTAATTGATTAAGACATTATCTTTCTCATTTCTTCTAAAGTTGTTTCTACAAAACCTTGCAATGTGCCCATGGTTGTGACATGCATAACATTCAACACTATTCAGATCCATGTAGATAACTATATTCCTTACTTGAGTATTATTTCCATAATCTCTACAATTCATAGCCTTATGTGCAAAATTATTACATGAAAAACAATAACCAGAAAAGAAACGTTGGTAACTGGGAGCATATGGTATTCTTTGTGATATAGGCCTTCTGAATTCATGTTTTTGCTAATTATAATATTCTCCTTGGTTGTTTCCTACACTGTGATTGGAGATTCTCAAGACACTTGCATAACTTCTAGGATTTTCTCGAGCTTTCTTCTCTGGTAGCTTGGAGCTTTCACCTTCTTCAAGATTGGAAACCAATCATGCAACATCTGAAATCAACCAACCTATCTTTTGATAAATTAATAAATTATGGCTCTTAAAAGTATTAATATCCTATAATCCATACACAACTATATCATGAGCATTAGTTTTCCTGAAGATGGACCCGCATTAGTGGTTCGAAATGTTGAGATATTTCTCACCTTTAAACACATGTTTCTCCATTCTTTCTTCAATCTGCATCCGTGTGAAACATGAATAACGAAACTATAAGTATTCTTTCTCAAAAACCATTTTTATGATACAAGATGAAAATATGGAAGTGTATAAGTGCAGAGGATGAATAAATAAATCTTCTCCAACCCAAACCACTCAATTTCACTTCATTATGAAGCATATGCATGCCTTCTAAAAAATATAGACAATTTTGACATTTTTGCATACCAGTATATTTTCAACCTCAAAATTAAAATATAATAATTCATAATGATGTGGAATGAGGAAATACATAATTTCCAACTAGATTCACTAAAAATGACCCAAATACGAAGCGGGTGCATGCATTTTTCTAAGATGAGCAATTTTATGTAAAAATACTAAAATTTCCAACTTTGTAAGTTTAAATGCAGACATTATACATTGAATCCCATAAATTTGAGAGATTTTTTTGTCAAAATATATCTAAATTCAAGTATATAATCTTACTTTCACAAAAGGTCTATGTATGGAATTTGGCGTGCATTTTACTATGCCTAACTTTGAAAAAATATGACTATGTTTTATACTATGTACTTAGCTTTACAACCAAAAATTACAAGTATCAGTATGACATAGATTAGACTAAATAAGAGTAATCAACCAAACCTAAAAGTGATATTTGCAATGATTTACATCGTTAGAAAGAACAATTCCTTGGTGGATGCTTTATCTAAGGAAGGTCTACTTTCACCTCTGGAGCAGATTGTCATTGAATAAATATTGGATGTACATGTCATTGTCAAAAACTAGGATCTGAGATCTTCTTTGGATGAAAATTTTGTTTAGGTTTGATCAGAAACTAAAACAAATATTTCAATGATTTGTATCTTTTGAGAGCACAATTCCTTGGAATATGCTTTATCAAAGGAAGGTCTACTTTCCCCAACGGGGCAAGTTGTCCTTGAATAAATGCTGGATGGAGGGGTCACTGTCAACAACTTGGGTCTAATCTCTTAGCTAGATGAAATATTTGTTTTGGTTTAATGATAGCTAGTGTTGCTATACTTTCAGTTTCAAATTTTCCTTTTGGAAGCATTACAAATTCCATTACATGTCTATGTAAGCTTTATTTTGCAAGCCATATGCAGACTAATGAGCCTATTAAAGGTAGAATTTATATGTACATTTTTTAATGATTTTGGAGAGATCTAGATCTCTCTATCACTATCATAGTGCCTCAAACACCTTTAGAATGTATTTTTTGTTCTTTACTAGAACATAAAATATGTTTTTTTCTTTGGAAAAAATGTATGCCAATAATAGATAACACACATAAAGAAATTTATGGTCATTATAATAGGTTGGGAGTTATATTATTTTTATAACGTTGATCTACTTTTAGTACAAAATTCTAGCTTCTCCATGAGCTAGAGTGGGTCACAGAATGGAGTAGTCCAAAAATAAAGGAACTCCCTATTCTATCTTAGTTGTAACTTCAAGTAGCTTCTAGCCACTTGCTACAAATAAACAAAAATAGGGCATCTAATGTCCATGCAAACTAGACATAGACTTGATAGGTCTAGCAATTAATAAAGTAGAGTTAAGGTGGTTATCATGAAATACCTTTAGTGCAACAATATGAACTAAATTTTATGTTTTTAATGGACGTAGTACCAGTGCACATCTTTATCATATAGTATTGGTCGAAGAAGGCTCATGCAACTGTCGATTTTCCAAAGGATGCATCTTATCCAAAGAAACAAAAACAAACATTATCCCTTAAGTTCCATCTATGAAAATTTTGAAGTTACTTGCCAGATTTCATGGCGGCTAAATCGATTTCATTCCTCCTTTATGCCACCATTATCATAACTACACCACCATGATATTAACTACGTATACATTAAAACAACATTTAATTGTAGGTTTTACTCTAGAAAACGGTTGGATATTAACTACATAGGCATAAAAAACATTTAATTGTAGGTTTCACTCTTGAAAATGGTTGGTATTTAATTAAATTTAGAATCTCTATATATTTAACCTATGTTGAATCCACCTTTGGTTTAAAATTTTGGCTAGCTAACTCATGTTGAACCAAAAACACGACTAGTTTACCCATCTCTTTACTCGGAAATTGTCTTAATTTTATAATATCCAACTAAATATTCCCCATTAGTTAACCCACAAACACCATTGACAATAAATAATGATATTTCCAAAACCATGTGGATAATTCTATCCAATAAAAAAAAGCATCTTTTGACAAAGAATATAATCTTTTGACATGTCTAGATTAATTTTCTTAATGAAATAGGACACATTATAGAAGTTGGTAAAACATTATTTTTTCTCAATATTGAACACCGAGGTGATCATCCTCATGAATCTAATATTACATGAGATCATTTTTTTTTGTTTCATTTTGTGGAGGATGATTCTTTTTTTATTGATGGATCCCTTCCCATTTTGTTCAAAGTATCACCAATTCATTTCTTAGGTAGCAAATAATAATAATAATCATCTAATTTTAAGGTCATAGCCTACATTCTAGTATGAGAGCCCATTATTTGCAGGACAAGGGACCCCCTCTATGCAATGATTTGACTACTAAAGTATATGGAGGTGTATATACCCTACCTCCCTCCAAATTTGAACTTGTGACCTCATAGGAGGAAGCTTATGTTCTTAACCATGAGGCCCACTCAATTTGCTCACCATGTACCTTCATTGTTGAAACATCGCTAAAAAGCATAAAGTCTACAAATCTCAATAGTGCGATGATGTAGTTGATGTCGAGCGCATGTGAAACAACTGTTCTAAGGGGCATTGAGGGATCCCCTTAGTGTTAATTTTTGAGCATTAATTAAACATACTCTAGGATCTTTACTGAGAGAATAACATGTACAGCATATCAAGTATAACAATGCATATCAATCACACCAAGCAATCACATGGGACAATAGACACACAGAGTTTCACTGGGGAAACCCATAAAGGTGAAAAACCCCACAACTTCCTCAGAGATAGAAAGAGCAATGATACAACCAAAGTACAAGAGATATTCTTCTACTAGCAGCTACTCCTCCTCCTTAACTAGTGCGCCACTTTCCGAGTGATGTAGGATTGAATAATGAGATGAACAAATAGAGATCTCCCGCTCTCTATTTATACTTGCTCTGACTTGCCTAATACACTAGCAGGGCCGAATTCTCTAGAAGAGTCTAATAACCCATGGTTACATTAATCCGGGCCGACCCCACACTTGGTGGTCTAATAACCCATCACAGCAAGTTATGACACTTGCGACACTTGTCAATACAAATGACGACACTTTCGTATAGAGGAATAATAACATCTCTATAGGAGTACAATATACATGGGTGAAATACATTCCGAAGTTACATATACATCAACACTTAGGTGGTCCAATGGGATCATCAATGATGTTTATGAGTCCAAGGTACAAGGACCTTTTGGTCTATCCTATGGAATAGATGTGTTGACATCGACAGAGGCAGACCTTCAACTACCAAGGAAATGAGTGTTCCTTGACAGGAGTGCGAGGGATACAACCAAAGAGTGATAAGAATGGACATGGGACTGAGACACTACTGGGGGATACGAGGGCCAATGAGTAATGGGACTCAAAATTCCTTTGTTCAGAGTATGACAGCATGGCTAACCTGGAATCATTTGAAACTAATGTTAGGGGAGGGGGGCATAGTTCGAGTGAGATAGTGGGGATGGCTGCAATGGGAGATACTCAGAGAGAAGGAATGACATGTGACACCAGGGAGACTGCAAGGGTGACTCATTGCATAGTACTATGAACAAAGGTTACCACAAACACAACCATTCTAAGGGACTATATGTGATTTGCAGGGTGCCGAGAGACACCATTTGGGCGTTCTTCAATGTTTAATGAGTCCAAAGAAGGGATAGAAGTGTGCTCGATATGATCTTGTCCTATGTATTTTTTTCAAGACCGAGACAATAAATGCTCATTTGTGTTTTCAATTTTAGGGAGTCTAAAAATAGAAAGAAATCTCCATAACTGGTCTTTTTGGTAAAGATACTCTCTAATGCTTGAAAAATCATAAACGTGTACAGGGGAGAACCCTTCTAGCCAAAGGGACTAGAGTATTCCTTTTTCGTAATTAGTCCATTCTGTTGAAAAAGGGGTAAAAGGAATAATAAATGGACACGCTTTCAAATACTTCAACAAGAATGAAAGCAAGCAAGTTTGCTCAACAATATTTTCATTCTTTAAGGAATCAAAAAAGGGCTTAAAGGAAACTCCATACCAGGAGTCCATGCACAGGAATGGCCAACGAATGACAACGTGAAGGAATGCATGCGGCTTCATTTATGGATGTCAAAATATACATACTCTCAATCCTATGGATAAGGATGCAAATGGCATGGGCGCCAAATGCAGGGGATACTAAAAGAGTCACCCATGTAAGGTAGGCTCTACTGACGAGAAAAGGAAAATCCATTGGTGGTTGGGTTGGGCCACTTACTCGATCGGGCGATGGGGGTACTATAGGTGTAAATGATAAATAGGATCAATGTATCAGATACTGTGGGGGAGAAGGGGACCTATATTCCAGTTAAGAGGTTATACCTGCAGGGGTGGATGTCACTAGAGAGGAATAGCGCCACCATAACCTATATATGTACACAAAACAAGGATACCCGGGTGTAAATGTGTCTTTGGAACTTGAATAGAGTGTACAAATACATATATGAGGTGACTTACATGATGGCATGCAAATCAAGGCAGACCCAAAAAGGGCTCGAATAAAAGTTCGATGATCATGAGAAATGGTCCATATAATCGGTAAGAGCATGAAATACTAATTCCAGGGGTGCAAACGGTGCAAAGAACGAACGGTGTATGACTCCACAATGGTCAAAAGAAGAAAAGGACCAAAAGGGCCTACAAAATAGGGAGGAGCCCCCCGCCACGTGTCATTTTCACTATTGAGTGATGAGATTGTGTGGAGGGACCCAGAAAAGGATTATCGATTTCTTTCGATTGGACTAGTGGATTCGAATTCTGCAACTTCTAGGTAACCGCTCTCGTTATTTCGAGTCATTTTGTCCATGCATTTTCTGATTTTAGGCCTTCTTAGGACCCCAAAAAACCTTGTGAGGGTTCCAGGGATGGGTCGCACCTTTCATGGGAATATGTGCGACCCAAGTTGCACCTTTCGAGGAGACAGGTGTGACCTAGGTCTCCCAGGTCACACTTGTTTGAGGGAAATGTTTGAGCCGGGTCACACTATTTGATTAAACAAGTGTGAACCATGTCGCTTTTCTTCCCAAAAAGGATGCAACCTAGGGCCAAAGAGGTTGTTTTGGCTCAAAAATTGATCCTCATGTTGTGTACATGCACGATTCCGCGAAATAACTAGCGAGATCAATACATGAGCGATCTTCGAGAGGAGATCGAGGGTGACCAACCAGTACAAGATAGCTTGGAGAGGCATGGCTTATTGAATTTCATAGGGAACCCCTTGATGCATAGCGTGAAGATGTTACTGAAAAAATTGGTGGAGTTTTGGGATCGCAATGTAGAGGCGTTCATGGTGTATGATGCGCAACTGGAGCTCACCTTGGAGTATGTGTACATTATAACAGGACTATCGAGGTTGGAGGTCATCAGAGACACACAACCAAAGCGTCCATGGGATGTTTCGATGCGAGAAGTGAAAGAATGACACTACTATCCGACGATGGAGATGCACAAATCCTACATCCTGTTATGTGACATTGAGAGTCTAGAGACTCGGGCGATCGCAGCCACGCTGGTACAGGTACTAGGATCGAGTGTCCCACACAAGGTCTCAGGTGGTCAGATGATGATGGTGGAGAGGGTATTAGTGGGTACCTATTTTGGCCGAGTGCAGATGTACTTAATTACTATTCAGCGAGAGCCGAACAAGATGATTCATCTAGGTGGGGACTTCTACTTCCCATCATTTCTATGATCATTATTTTTTGTGTGTTCCTACACTATGGCTACACATACAGGTGCGTGACGGTGGGTCGATGGAGCCCAGGATGAGGCAGTGGTGTGGGATGATGACCAAGGAGGGTGGCAGTTTGGTGGGAAATTTCTTCACTAGAGATATTTTTACACAGTGGCGTCATCTACCAGCCTACCAATGGAGATTAAGGACTACTCGTATGCCGATATGGACTTTAGGGTGACCATAAGTTACCTCGACCTCCCGACCAAGCTTGGGGATCTGTCGGTACGTATGTTTATTTTTTATCAATAGCCATCTTTATATTGATAGCATAGGTGGTAGTCATAGTTTTTAAAGTATGATGTGGATATTGATGACTAGCCATGCAAGTGTATATATTGGAGCGATGCCTCTAGAAGGATACCAGAGGCGCAGAGGTAGGGAGGAGGGTATAGACCCTCAAGATCACAGGAAACGACGGCATCAAAGTGTCTTTGAGGATACAATGGACTCACTGCGGAGGGGGATATATCAGCTACTGAATGGAGTGGTTGACGATGGTTGGTAGTACCTAGATGACGATCTGATTGTCATTTTCTACCAAGCTCCTACTGAGTGGAGGCCCATCATGCAATGGATCACTGTGGCTACCGATTCTATGAGAGCTATGGCGCGGGGAGATTCACCCTTGGACGATTATGAGATTACTGAGGAGGAGACTGAGGAGGATACTAAGGACGACGAGTCTGAGAAATTGGATGACTAGTCGACAGTTTATGGAGTTGCCCCCCAATGCCATGATCATGGGGATTGCTTTAGCTATGTACTATATTATGATTTTCAAGGAAGTTTTTGGGGCTCCTCTATGAAGATATGACTACATTGTTTTGGACATTATGACATTATATATATATATATGCACGTGGATGCACTTTTTAGGGGTTTTGATGCTTATGAGCATTTTCTATCATGATGATGATTATGTTATGCTTATGTATATGTGAACACAAAACAATATGATAATGCATGTGATGGTTTATTTCTTGTATGCAATTATTGATATGGCACTCTAGAACGTCAATTGCCATTTTGTATACAACACACTTGGAACACCTAGGGACATGTATGAATGCAATGAACTCAAAATGTCTAACCAATTTTTTAGTGTGTAGGAACTTTCTAAAGAGGAAAGGGTCACATACCAGATAATAGCTGTTCAACTAGGAAACAAGCAGCTGGGAGTTTAGAAAAACACTAATGTGACATATACTCGAATAGAGGTGTTGGCAGGCGGTTTGGTAAGGAAGAATCGCAGCATCGTCGATGCTTTGACACGTCAGAAGAGGTCGTGGAAGACAGAAGGATAGATTATTTTATGTATTTTTGAGTCGATTGTACTGCAGAATGCGGGGTTTTGGGTCATTCGACCATATGATATGTAATTTTGGGCCAATTTTACCGCTGTAGACATGTTTTGGGGTCATTTGGACCACATCAGTTAGATTTTGGGTCATTTGTCCAACTGTCGGTTAGGAAGTTGTTAGTAAGTGGACAAACATTGTAAAGGCGGAAGCCTATATATAGACATGAGTTGTAAGTGTTGGATCATCTAATCTTGGTACGATTTATGGATGTTGATTGTGCGCATCTCTGAGTCTGTATGTGAGATCAAGAGATATTGATGAGATTTGGTTTTGCGGAGATGTTGTATCAAGGTTTTTTTTGAAGTAATATGACATGACGAAACTGTTCGGTGAAATTCCCTGTGTAAATTTTATGTTAACGCATGTTACGATGGTTTTCTATTTGCAGTTAATACTTTAATGTTATACTTGTCGCAATGAATGTTTCTGTTGAATGATGCTATGAATATGAATGATGTTAATCTTGGATGCATAGATCTGTCTTGAATGCTGCGATAAGTTAAGTAATTTTTGCCGCACTCATCGTCCTTCATTCGATGGAAACATGGTTCCGTCCACTCTCCCTTGATCGCCTTGGGTGAGACCTCATTTTCTCTGCAGGTGTTGCCAGACAGGGTAAAACCTGTCTGGGCCGGTGCTCAGGGAGATCATGGTGGGTTGGTGTCGATAGTGATGAGAACCCCTGTCGAGTGGGTTTGAGTCAACAAATTATTTCGTTGTCGGGACCATGTGCGAAGTGAAAGGAGGATATGCTGTGGCATCTGACGCAACCGGAGATACAGAGTTGGTTTGATCAGAAGTTGTAGGAATTTGCTGAAGAAGAAAGCCGGAACACTCGACTGACGGTAGATTAGTGGGTGGATAGATATATTCACGACGATCCACACGAATGGTTTTTCTGTGAATTTCCGGTCCTTTTGTTCGAGTGGTTGGAAAAGTTGACATATCAGAAGAGGAACCACCAAGGGTTAGTTTCGATATGAGCGTTGTCCAACATAAAGAGTGATTCATCGCAGCACTGCTACCGCATATTCAGCTACCATTGATGCAACAAAACATCTCAACGCCCAGTGAAGCTCTGGAGATTGCAATGTGGTTGGAGGCATCGCCGATTGGAGAAAATGCAGCTGGGATGTTGCAGATACAAACACAACTGGCTAAATTGACCATATAGCTGTAAGATTTGAAGAAGGGCAAGGAGCAGCACGAAGAAGTATGGTGCACACGATGTCGAGGGGAAGGGCATACGAAGGACAATTTCCCCAACTTCCGCAACTACTTGGTTTCAGGAGCGCCAAACCCGTTGAATGGTGGTTGCATGCCATGGTGTCGCGTTTGTTAGGTATTTGGGCACCGCCATGAAGAATGTCCATATATGCAGAAAATGGTCACCAAGCCGATGAATCTGTATTGCACTTTCTGTAAATCGGTGGGACATGATGACAAAGATTGTCGAGCATATGGGTTGCTTCATGAGACAATGTATGACGCATTCTATGTAAAGGATGACCAGGGTTCCGTACAACAACCTCCACTGTAGCCGCAGGTAGCCCAGTCGCTACCTCAACCGCAAGTACAGTTTGTACCATAGCAGCCACTGCATCAACAGTTTGTGCCGCAATATGCCCCAATGCAAATGGCTCCACAATAGCCATAGTACGTTCAGCAACCGCAGTTTACGCAGCAAGGGCAAGGCATGTAGCCCATTCAAATGCAACAACAATATAACCAACCGCAGTACCCATAGCAGGGTGGATTTCATGGAGGATTCCGGGGTGGACGTGACGGAGGATTTGGTTGTGGAGGAGGACGAGGAGGTCGCGGACCTGTTCATTGCTATCACTGTGCAGTATAGGGACACTATCAACGCGATTGTACGCTCTTGCAGACACAGTGTACATTTTTCTTTGTTACATACCATACAGTGGAAAACTGCCCGTAGTTGATTGCATGATGGAAGGAAGGGAATATTCTGTAGTTGTAGAACCAGGCACAACAGCTAGTATAGAATCAAGTGTAGCAACCGGTGTAGAAAAAGAACCAAAATGCTAATCCAAATCTAAACCAATAAGGGAATCCTGCACCTAATCAGAATTAAGGCACGAATGTTGCAACAATTTCTACAGAGCCAAGACCATAGGATGTGGTAGTCGCAGTCATTACACGGGCAGGTGCAGCAACAGGAGGAGACATTCGAAAGGCCACGCAGAAGAAGGTACTATTTGATGTTGAGTCCGAGCATGATACATTCTTCCAAGTAGGTCGTGCATTAGACCAGGACCGCGGTAAAGCTATCATCTATGACATGCCCCTTGTGTTTGATGCGACATCAGAGGCAGGTCCATCAGCGCAGTCTGGAACTTTATAGAAGTTTCTTGAGAGCTACTTATTGTTGGCAAGAGATCCCGAGGCCATGGCTGAGATTGAAGGGTTGTTGCAGTGTCTAGCTAAGGGACGACAGGAGTCCGCAGTAAACTCCTTACAGTAACGGAAGACAGGTAAGGAGATGCGAATGAATATCCAGATTGGGGATTATGATGTTGATTCAGTTATTTTGGACCTTGGTTCGAATTTCAACATCTTAACCAAGCAGGCATGGCAGAAAATGGGGAGCCCCCCATTGAGCTGGTCTCCTGTACAACTCCGGTTAGCTAATCACGCTAAAGTGACTCCAATTGGGAGAGTCCCCCGGTTGGTGGTGGACATTGAGGGCATGAAGACCTACGCTAACTTCGATGTCATCGAAGTGGTTGAAGGAGGAAGTTCGTATCCTGCATTGGTGGGGATCAGATGGGCTAATGACAGTGGAGAGGTAATCAACTTCAAGTGGTGGATGATGAATTTTGAAAACCGTGATCTCAGATTCATAGCCTCGTTGGATCCGGCAGAAGGTCATAGATACATTAAGCCAGTAAAGGATGACGATCCCAGTGGATGGGACCACACATTTAACATTTCCGAAGACTATATTCATCCAACTATCAACGGTGAGCTGAGATGGAGCAGTGACAGCTCTGCGTCTTCGGACTCTGATGACACGCTAGAACAATGGCAGAACCGCTTGCACAAGGTGTCACTCTCTAAGTGTGGGTTGATCACGTAGTCGCTATGCCGCGTCGCAACTGAAACGGTCACACTACCAATATATGAAGGAATGCCGGGCTTGTCTGACTTTCTGACGGAGTTCGAGGAAAGAGTTTCAGAACCACAATGATTGCTGGCATTGGATGAAGCGCTGAAGGCTGCTCCAACATGATGGTGGGTGACACACAAGGCATCAATTGATGGATGGTTGAAATGCAAAAGATTGATGATGGTATGCTTCTGCGATATCGAGGTCTATCGCGTAGGGAAGTATGATGGTCAGAACGATCCTGGAGGCCATTTGATGGAGTGTCAAAGATTATGGGCATCGCGACCAAGAGATGAGTGGGTCCATGCATTTATCCATACCTTGGATGAAATGCTTTGGTCATGGTATACTACAGTTGAGTTACGAGGAGAAATCACTACTTGGTTAGAGTTGACCATATGTTTTACTCATACGTTCAGTTTTGTTGATACCAACCCGGATGTCCATAACACTCTGCAGATCATTCGCGATGTGGTTCTAAAGGTTTTTCCTGTGGCGTACCCGGCGGTTCCGCATATGCACTGACAGATGCAATCCATTATGGAATGTTATAATATCACTGGTGGGCCCAAAGACGGTGATGATCTGCAAAATGTCAATATTTCGGAGTCTGAAGGAAGTCACGATGTGGTACCACATGGTGCGCCAATTGATCTGTTCCGTCAGCCCTTGAAGCTTCGCAAGATCAATATTGGGACGGAGGCCACTCCCAAGTTCGCGAATGTTGGAGATTACTGGGATGATGAAATGATGGGAAAGGTCATTGAGTTGTTGCATGAGTTCGAAGACCTTTTTCCTATGAAGTTCTTTGAAATGAAAGGTATTTTGGGTGATCTAGGTGAGATGAAGATTCCCTTGAAACTAGATGCTAAACCGATCAGGCAGCGACCTTATCAGCTCAATCCGCGACATAAAGAAAAGGTCAAGGAAGAACTTGATCGCATGTTGGATGCTGGTATCATTGAACCGGTCAAAGAGTCAGAATGGATCAGTCCTATGGTGGTGTAGGACAAGAAGACTCGTGAGGTGCACATCTGTGTCGATCTGCGGAAGTTGAATGACACCTGCTTGCATGATCCCTTTCCGACCATGTTTACTAATGAAGTACTTGAGGGAGTAGGTGGCCAAGAGATGTATTCTTTCACGGATGGGTTCTTAGGCTATCATCAGATCCGTATTGCAAAGGAAGACCGCCACAAGGCGAATTTTGTGACAGAATGGGGATGTTTTCAGTATATTGTAATGTCATTTGGATGGAAGAATGCACCTGTGATATTTTCGTGGGTTGTTGTAGCTGCATTCAAGGATTTCATCCAAAAGTTCTTGCAGGTATACATGGACGATTGTACAGTCTATGGTTTGATATGCGATCACCTGGAAAATCTGCGGTTGATGCTGGAATGCTGTCGACAACAACAGATATCGTTGAATTTGAAGAATTGCATTTTCTACAAGTTGTTTGGGATGTTGTTGGGTCACATTGTGTGCAAGCAAGGGTTGTTAGTCGATCCCATGAAGATTGCGCTTATTTTTAGTTTGACACTGCCGACCACTGTCAAGCAGCTGAGGGTGACTTTAGGACATACTGGGTATTATCGCAAGTTCATCACGGGATATGTAGCGATCACCACCCCTATGGAGAAGCTATTGAAGAAAGATGCAGTATTTCAATGGAGCACTGAATGTCAGGATAGTTTTGAGCAACTGAAGGCTAAGATGGCTTCAGCACCGATACTAGTATTCCCGGACTGGAGTAAGGAATTCCATGTCCATGTTGATGCATCTTCAATTACACTCGGTGTGGTGCTAGCGCAACCAAGAGAGGGGAATCTTGATCACCCTATTTCTTTCGCCAATCGGAAGCTGTCATCCGCAGAAAAGAACTACACCACTACTGAGAGGGAAGGATTGGCGATGGTCTATGCACTGCAGAAGTTCCGACACTACTTATTGGGCGGACATTTTAAGATGTTCATAGACCACTCTGCATTGAAGTACCTGGTCAATAAGCCTGTGTTGGGGGTGAAGATATGCCAATGGTTAATTCTCTTTCAAGAGTTTGACTTTGAAGTAATTGTGAATCCAGGGCGGTTGAATTACAACCCTGATCATCTATCGCGGATTGAAACAGGAGAGGATCCAACTAACATTGAAGACGGGTTGCCTAATGCACAACTATTTTGGGTTCAAGTAGCTGATGGCTACTTTGAAGAAATCATCCAGTTTTTGGAAACAGGGACTGCACCAGAAGAGTTCACCACTAGTGAGAAGAAGCAGTTGGTGGTTAAAGTTGTTGACTTCCAGCTCATCGCAGGAGAGTTATACAAGATGGGTGTAGATGAGATATTACGACAATGTGTCTTTCCACACGAGCAAGCACAGATATTGGTAGAAGCACATGGAGGAGTAGTTGGAGGACACTACGGTAGTCGGGCGACTGCCAGGAAGGTGCTTCGTGCAGGGCTCTAGTGGCCCATGCTACATAATGATGCACAGACTATGCGCGGTCCTGCGATGTCTGTCAGAGAACCGGGAATCCATCCAGGAGGGACGAGATGTCGTTGATGCCTCGGTTAACACTACAGCCATTTGACAAATGGGCAGTGGATTTTGTGGGACCAATGAATCCACCGGGTAAGCGCACTGGTGCCAGATATATCATCACAACGACAGATTACTTGACAAGATGGGCGGAAGCTACACCAGTCGTTGATTGTTCCGCAGCCACTGCTGCGTAGTTTTTGTTTGAAAACATTATCACTCGCTTCGGCTGCCCCAAGATATTGTTGATTGATCAAGGTAGCCACTTTCTCAATCGCACCATCAGCGCATTGACGGAGTAGCTGCAGATACAGCATAAGAAGAGTACGCCATATCATTTGCAGGAAAATGGCACGGTGGAAGCTTTCAATGAGATATTGGAACATTTGCTGACAAAGGTGTGCAATGCGAACCGCAACGACTGGGATCTCAAAATCCCAGCAGTATTGTGGGCCTATCGTACCACATGTAAAAGGTTGACAAGTTAGACACCATTTAAGCTGGTGTATGGACAAGAAGCAATCATGCCTATGGAGTACATTGTTCCAAGTCTGCGCATTGCAACAATGACAGGAATGGATTATGAGGCAACATTCGACGAACGTCTAGTGCAGTTAGTGCAACTGGAGGAAGATCGTTTTATCACCGATTTTCATCAGGGTGTTGAGAAGGATCGTCAAAAGGCTTGGCATGATCGCCACATAAAAAACAAACAGTTTCAACAGGGAGACTTGGTATGACAACAAGTTTATGAAACATCCAGGAAAATTGCATATGCATTGGCTTGGTCCGTATAGCATCAGTAACATTACTTCAGGAGGAGCGGTCTAGTTGCAGCAATTGGGTGGAGCGATGCTCCCAAAGTTGATTCATGGCAGCAGGTTGAAGCCCTATCGGTCGGGCTTGGAACAGCCCGATGCCTGAGTCGCATCACGAAAAAAAAAAGTGTATAGATTGATCGGTGGCAGGATGGCACACCAACACGAACAAAATGTAAAAGCAGGGAGTCTTGTGCCACAAGTTAGGAGTGGTCCGCAACAAGTGGCAGGGTCACGACTAGGTCAAATCAACAATAAATGAAAAAAGTTAAAATAGTTCATTAATGACACTTGTTCAAATGATGGGAATTAATGGCGGATCCGTTCGATCGGCTGACAGGATCGACGACAGATTTGTGTCATTAATATAGGATTTCGGTTGAGTTAATGTAGGATTTAGTGATGATTACGGAGGATTCGGTCGGATGTTATAAGAATGGGTCGAAGTTGGTCGGAAGGCACCAAGAATTCAGTTGTTAAGTGCCTGTGAAGAGTGGTAGAGTATCGTTGTTTCCTGGTGCATATAGTCGTGACTTGGGCAAGGTTCAGTTGAACTTGCAAAGTGTTGAGTGTTAAGTAGGTCTATCCATTATGCTGGTGGAGCCACCAGTTGAGAACGCTAAGTGAGGTATGCCACGAGAGCTAGAAACAGTTGATATTGAGTAATGAAGTCGAGTCTCCTTTTACCGGGACTACCATTGAAGAAGAAGTCGAGTCTGCAAGAGACGTCAATCTTGAGGCAGAAGTCGCAAACATGCCGGTGGGGACGTCAGTAATCACCAAGAAGCATCGAGGGGGTTAGCATTCTGAGTCACCGCAAAGAAAGAGGCAACTTAGATCATCTTCCGCGGTGGTAGGAGAAGCTCACGTGCAGGTAGGGAAGTCCAGTCGCCGCGTTGATGAGTCTGCCCCATGGTAGGGACTGTCGGCTATTGACATCCCTAGGTATATCCCTCCCAATCGACCAGATGCAACCCCGCACAAGCTGAACCCGAAGCAGAAGTATGGCATGAAGATGTCGGTGCACACTGCTGGAGTGGAGTGCTCTGTTGATATTGGGTCGGCATTGATGCACCTACGATATGATGATCATGATATGGTGGCCTACCCAGAAATTGCATCGGCCCCATATGTGCTCGGGTCACAACTTACCATGACGTCGATTCTACAGGATTGGGCACGAGGATTGAAACAGGTCGGCTTGTTAGGGCTCATTAACATGTCGCATTTCGGGCGAATGGAGGAAGTTAACACATGTGTGAAGCAGCTACTTGCGTGCTTCCATGGTGGTTCCTTATGGTTGGACAGAGAAATTACGGTCACTGTTGATTTGATTTCGCACATTACCGGACTGCCTAAAGATGGAGTCGATCCGTCGCAGTACTTCCAAGGGAAGCCGAACGAAAAAAAGTGGGCAAGTCAGCTGGTGAAGAAATATGGCTTGGAAACAGATGGCCGTGGGTATCACACCAGCAGTATCAATGATAAGGCAGTACTCACCAGCACCAAGATTTTATCCTATAAGGTGGTCAGGGGTGGTCGTCCTAACTAGTGCAACTCAGGGATTTTCGCATGTGCAGTACAATGTGCAGAGGGCATCCAAATGAACTGGTCCTTGTTTCTATTAAATCAATTGGTGGAGGATGTTGTGGCAGTTCAATCAGGTAAGGGTTCATTCACATATAGTTGGCTTTTGATTGCATTTGTGGCTTGGAAGGAGCCTGACACATACCAAGGCATGGAAGTTATGGTTGCAAAAGAGCGGTGGGGTGCGCGCTATTAGAACTTATGGTATGTATGGGAGCCAGAGTGACTTCGGGATTGTCAATTGTTGTTCTGGATCTATTGGGAGATGCTTTTTGATGCAATGACAAAGGTACCACAGATATTTGAAGACACTGCGGCAAATTTTAAGCCGATATTGGAGTTTGCAGTTCGGCTGCATGTTGTTTATGTGCAAGGCGTGACCCCAGTCAACAGCGGTTTCTGACCCCTTACAAGGTAATGATGAAAGCACTGGATTCCATTGTGAATGATTGGCCATCGGAATGGTGCGAACCTGTGGCATTGGCCAAGATCGAGGCTGGAGAGCCGACGAAGGGTCCAAATGATCGTATATCGGCACAAGACTCGCACGGTCATCATGATTCTGATCAAGAGTCCATTAAAACATCGATGGATGACGACAGTGACTGCGCCTTGGAAGAGAACAGAATGAAAGGGCACCATGACCTGGCAACAATCAGTGGGCTACCCCTGCTGACGAAAGTGCACTTGGGTTGACTTATCAAAGCAATCGTTGATGCATCCACCGCAGTAGCTCAGAAGATGACAAGGGCAACAGATGAAGGATTCCATGTGCTCACTGCTCATATGGACTCTTTGTATGAAATGGTTTTGCGGAGAGCACCGGAGGAAGCAATGGCGCCACAAGTTAGCAAAATCAGCACCGAGCCGCGGGTCAGGAATGTGGAGATTCCCCCGATTGAGATTGTGACTGAAGATGAGGCTGTGAACGCCTTGATGCGGCAGCTACAGAAGGTATCCATCAATATTAATTCATTACCGGTGCAAGGATTGACAACGATGCAGATGGTCGCTAGTCGAGAAATAGCTAACAGAATGCACGAGATCAGTGTTAAGTGCACAAGGGTGCAAGAGCGTGAGTCCACTGCACAAGCAGCCATTGCAAAGTTGACAGCACGGCAAGATGTGGATGAACTCGAGGAAGACATCAAGAATGAGCGAGCTGAGAAGGCTCACGAGATTGAAGAGCTGAAGAAAGAACAGGACCACCTCATCGCGGAGAAGGCCCATATGTGGGATGACAGTGTGCGGGTAAAGTGGGCCATTAAGGAATCTTATCAGCATGTGTCGGAGCCCACTGAAGGGTTGGATATGCTTTAGCATGTGCAGCAACTTGGGGTTGTTATTGACTAGTTGTGGCATGAGAATCAGGAGTTGCAAGCTCAGGTGAATCCCGAAACACCACAAGCCGAAGTGGATGACCGCAAACAAGCGATTGAGGAGATAGCATCACAGCTGGCGGAGCTAGAAATCACAGTGACGAAGCTCACAGCCAACATAGTGCAATTTTGGGGCTGGATCGTTCGGGATGAATAGGTTGAACAATTGATGAAGGTTCGATAGGAAGCGGAGGGGTAGTTGGAGACACTCAAAGCGGCGATGCGTGTGATGCCACCTATGGAGAAGGTTTCCAAGTCTTTGGATTTGAAAGATCTGCAGTAGCGCGTCGGCAAGGCAAATGAGCGACAAAAGAAGCATGCTGCACAGCTAGAGGAGTTCCAGGATGCTGGTGGCCAGTTCATTACGAAGGCTAGCGAAGTTCTCCAAGCAGTACAGGGGCATTGTCAACAAGTGGCTGTGAAGCTGATCGAGCACCCATCGCCCTAGGACATCGACGACAGTCAAGAGGCAGCTATGGTAGCAAAGGAGATGGTTACGACAGTCGAGCAGCAGTATGATGATTTCAAAGTCAAAACCACAGAGTACACCATGTCCAGTTGACGTGGCTCAAGGGCGAGCCACAAGATTGTGTTGGGGGCCTGTTGGCAGGCGGTTTGGTAAGGAAGAATCGCAGCATCGCTGATGCTGCGACATGTCAAAAGAGGTCGCGGAAGACAGAAGGATAGATTATTTTATGTATTTTTGAGTCGATTGCACTGCAGAATGCGGGTTTTTGGGTCATTGGACCATATGATATGTAATTTTGAGCCAATTGTACCGCAGTAGGCAGGTTTTTGGGTCATTTGGACCACGTCAATTAGATTTTGGGTCATTTGTCCAATTGTCGGTTAGGAAGTTGTTAGAAAGTGGAAAAGCATTGTAAAGGTAGAAACCTATATATAGACATGAGTTGTAAGTGTTGGATCATCTGATCTTGGTACAATTTTTGGATGTTGATTGTGCGCATCTTTGAGTTTGTATGTGAGATCAAGAGATATTGCTGAGATTTGGTTTTGCGGAGATGTTGTATCAAGGTTTTTTCTGAAGTAATATGACATGACGGAACTATTTGGTGAAATTCCCTTTGTACCTTTTATGTTAACGCATGTTGCGATGGTTTTCTATTTGCAGTTAATACATTAATGTTATACTTGTCGCGATGAATGTTTCTGTTGAATGATGCTATGAATATGAATGATGTTAATCTTGGATGCATAGATCTGTCTTGAATGCTGTGATAAGTTAAGTAATTGTTGTCGTAATCATCCTCCTTCATTCGGCAGAAACATGGTTCCGTCCACTCTCCCTTGATCGCCTTGGGTGAGACCTCATCTGCTTTGCAGGTGTTGCCGGACAGGGTAAAACCTGTCTAGGCCGGTGCTCAAGGAGATCGCGATGGGTTGGTGTCGACAGTGATGAGAACCCTTGTCGACTGGGTTTGAGTCAACAGGAGGGAAGTGGTTAAGAGATCGATCACGACATCATACTCAATCTAGTTATTGGTGGCTGCACCAATACATACTCTATTTAGGTGGATCAACTCATACGAGGAGGAATATATGACTTATGCAGCCAAGGAAATATTTTGGGACCATCTACTCGCATCATCAACAAATCCAACATGAACAGAAGGCACATGATCCATCTGGTAACAACCATGGAAAAAAACCATAATGCTTGTGCATAAAGAAGGTGTAAACCAACAAAGGTGAAAGCTATATTACATCGAACAAAGGGTTCAATCGAGTTAAGCATAAAATATCTTGAGATACAACCTTTTGCAAGGATTTCACAAGAGGAGACCTTCCCAATTGGCCAAGAAGTATTCCCCCTTTCTGAGACAGTGTTTAACAATGTAAGGGCCCTACCACATGGATTCAAACTTCCCTTTCCCAATATTGTCATGGGCTTGAGCATAGATGAGGACAGGGTCACCTTCCTTGAAGGTATGCGGATGAACATATGCATCGTAATGGACTTTAGACCGATGCTCGGAAGATTCGATCATCTGGATAGAAGCACAATGATATTCATTTGCATGTTCAAGCATGAGAAATAATTGCTCTAAAGGAGATGTACCGGGTAAAATATCGACGGTAATGTGTAGGGATGGTATCTAACATTCGATTAGGAGGAATAATTCCACACCATGGACCAAATGGAATGGGCTGAAACAAGTTGCGGTTTTGGTAGAGGGTCAATATGCCCACAAGGCTGGAAATCGCGGATGGTGCCAATTGAACTTGTGCTTATCCAGTATCCATTGGAGAATGGTTTTGAGTATTTTGTCGATAGGATCAACTTTTCCATTTACCTACGGATAGTATGAGGAGTACTAGTGTTCAAAATTCAAAAGGCTAGAGAGATATTTCCAAACAACATCTTCAAAATGTTTACCATGATCGAATATGAGTTGGCGAAGGATGCCAAAACGAGTGATAGAATGGTTAAAGAAAAATCGCGTTGTGGTCTCGGATTGGCAGTTAAATGTGGACATGGCTTCAGTCCAATTGGTAAAATAATTAATGGCCACAATGATGTATTTATGGCCATCACCCAAAGTGGGGTTACACTCCATCAAATTAATGGCCCACTTACAAAAGAGACCAAAGATAACAACTGGGTGGAGTGGCACAGGAGGTGGTCTTTCCTTTGGGAAAAGAGTTGGCAATTGCGATAGTGCTTGACTATTGTAATGCAATCGGTAAAAAGGGTCAGCCATAAATAACTGGAACGGATGACCTTTTGGGTGGTATCCATGCTAGAGAGATGGCCACCATAGGATCCATTATGGTAGTTATTTAGGACATGTTCAACCTCATCATGAGTGAGGCATCTGCGTAAAATGGCATCCACACCTCATTGGTAAAGGACATCGCCAATGAGGAGATATTGAAATTCTTAATGGTGTATGCGGCATCAATTGTCATGACTGAGATGAGGGCCAAAATTTGGGGTGCAAAGATAAAGGAGAATGTCTCCATACCATGGGGCGGCCAAAGAAATAGTGAACAAATGTTCATCAGGTAAATTGTTGGTAAACATATATGGTGCAGACGAAGATGGTAAGTCTATCATAAGATGCACCAAAGCCAATGCCTTGGTGATTTTGGGGGTGTTGAACTTGAGAGTGTACTCTTGAAGGATGGCGATTCATTTAGAAACATGGCCTTGAACAAGATGATGGCTCAAGATATAGATCATTGGGTTTGAGTATGCCACAATGGTGGTGTGGTTCATAAGAATGTAGTATTGTAACTTCTGAACCAAAAAGACAACAACTAAGGCCATTTTCTCCTCTCGAGGATAATGTAATGGTGGGATAGATAAATTCCGACTCACATAGTAAATCACATGCTCTTGACGAGTAGCGTATTCTTGGACTAGCACTCTTGTGATTGGATGTTCAGATGTCGATAAGTTAAGGATTAAATCCTTTGTGAAATATTTTGGCAATATCAAGGGAGCGGAGGACAAATCTTGTTTCAATACATCAAAAATGACTTGTTCTTGTTCATCCCAAAGGAATGAGATGTTGGTTCAAAGTAAGCACATGAATCCATGCACTTTCATAACGTAGTCCAAGATAAACCATCGTAATAAATTGGCCTTTCCTTGAACACTTTGTAGTTGGCACAAAGTGCATGGGGGTGGAAGATCAAGAATGGATTGGACCTTCAAGAGATTAACAATGATACCTTTCTAGGAAACAATGAACCCCAGTAAGCGACCAACAAGGATACATAATACACACTTGAGGGGGTTAAGGCGAATGTTATATTTACAACATCAGAGGAATACTTGCCAAAGGTATTCTAGGTGTTGAGAACGTTCCTTGGATCGAGTTGTAAGGTGGTCCAAGTAGACAAGGATAATGTGGACCAAGTCATGAAAGAAAAAATTCATGGCTCGCTGAAAGGTGGCTTCAACATTTTTTAGACCAAATGACATCAATCGCTAAGCATAGGTTCCCCAAGGGGTGGTGAAGGAATTCTTGTATTGATCCTCTTTGTGTATCTATATATGGTTATACCTGGAAAATTCATCCATAAAGGAGAGAACTTAGTGGTCCGCACATGCCTCAATGAGTTGGTCAATGAATGGGGTTGGGAATTTGTCTTTGGGACGTGCCATATTCAGATCGCGAAAATCAGTACATACACATATGCTGCCCTATTTTTTGTTCACAGGGATAGGGTTGGAAACCTAGGTGGTATAAGCAATCGAGTAAGTGAAACCACTTTGCACAACTTCTCAATCTCAACCTTTATGGTCGATGCTTTGGATGGGTGAATCGGTCTCTGGTTTTGGTGCACGGGCGCAACATCAGGCCATGTGTCGATATGATGCTAAAAAATGGCAGGGTCGAGATAGGGAATCTCAATATATGACCAAGCGCAAACGTCACAAAAATCTTGGAAGAGTGCCTTGTAAGAGGCGACCTCTTTAGGGGTTTAGGAGGCGTCGAACGTGATATTCTCAGTAACACCTAGTTTAATAGAAACATCCACCTTAATGGTAGGTGAGGTATTGGCCATCTTCCCTTATTTAAAGGCATCGGTGGTTGGGATTGGATGTTTGAACCAGTCAATGCTTCCATGAGGGATGAAATATTTCAACTCGACAGATAATTGGTTTGACGCCGAGGTGTCGTAGATTATTCAGGGATAAAATATGCATGATGGTGCATATCATCCTACGGAAAGTCAGGTTCAATTAAGGATTCAAGTATATCTTCATCACTTTGAAAGCATCCGCTAGAGATATTGGAGGGGTCAGCACTGGCCGACAACATACTAGGTTGATCATCTGACATAGGTAGTCTTGTACTGATCCTCAGTTGTATCGCAATGGCCTCTTGGGTGGGAAAAGGTTTTTGCAACACCATCAATTGTTAAACACGTTGAGGTGGGTTAGGTTGTTCCTAAGGGGCATTAGTGGCATCTCATTGATTAAACTCATGCCAAAGCTGACATGATTTAGCCAAATGGGGGCAGTGATGCATGTAACGTTCATAGACATTGTAGAAAGAACATGGATGGTTGGTCCATACCTGTGGGTTATTTCCCTGCTTAGGCAGTTGATTGGGTTTTTGGTTGGTAGGATTAGCTCCATTATTGTCAGGGGGGTTTGGAGGTGGTCTACACCATCCCTGGTGTTGATTATTCCCTCTATTCCTGAATTTTCGTCGGTTGGGATGCCCATGTTGGTTATTGGGGGTTGGTTGGGTTTGGGGTTGGTTTTGTTGCGCATAAAGATTCCTCTGTGGGAAAGGTGGAGCCTGGCGAGAAGCTTGTGTGGGAGCTACCAGTGGTGTGTCAGGAAGGGGATAATAGGGGTTGACAGGTAGTGATGGTGTGTATCCTTAAGGATTATTTCCATATGCAGATCCTTGATAGGAAGGTCCATGGACATGAGGTGCATGGTATGGTGGCACATAAGAGGGTGTCACTCCAGAATGAGCTGATGCATAGGATAAATCAGGGCCATAACTCGGTGTGGGAAACGAGGCCATCGGGGGCTGGGCAATGCTAGGGGAATTACCATATGGGTAACTGGACATCATGGGAGGTAGAGAGGTATGAATTCTAGGTTGGGATGCGATAGTGCCAATGAAACCATCACCCGCATGAGATGCCCCCAATGGATCATTTTGAGAGTTTTCTCTGCGAGGGGCATCCAAGAGGATGGTGTACAAATAGCCTGATTGTGTATATACCAAGTCGAACTATTATACCTTGATGATTTATTCTTCCTCATACTAGAAGCGCTCAAAATCCATGTATTCAACGATGGGGGGAAGATATACTTGAGGAACCAATCTAGGAATATCCTATCATCGATTTTGATTTTACACAAACTGCGAGGTCTATGCCACTCATGGATGTGGTTCATAATGCGTGTAGTGGAATTCTATTGACAAGATAGGAGGATCTCAAATTTGGAATCGTACCAGGAAGACAAATGGAAGAACATGAGGAAAGTGGAAGCTAAGGACATAAAATTGGGGTGTACCCCATGGGGTTTATCGATATACCACTTAGATGCAATGCTAGTGAGGGTTCTATGAAAGAGACACAATATAATGGAATCGTCCACTATGTTGTTGGAGGAACACCATAAGTTGAAGGACATGATGTGGTTCTGGGGTCTTCCCTATCCTTCCCTTCAAACTTGGGGATGTCTAAGGGGGGTTTGGTAGGCATGGGGGGGCAAGACAGATTGTGTCTAATAGGATCATTGGTTAGTCTAGCCAAATCAAGTAGGTTAATACTGTCCATGAATGGAAATATAGCAATAGGATATGACATGGTGGGACCGACGAGTGTGTTGGATGTGGACGCAACAGTGGATCCACCAACTGTGGTGCTTGTGACTTGGATCATGGGGATACTTCCCTATAGAATTGGAATCACAGTGGAACCAATAATGGTGGCTCCAATGGAACCACTGACTTTGTTAGTTGTGGAAGCAACTGTTGGGTTGTCGCCACTTCTGCCACCAACGAGTCTCCCAACAAAAGGAGATGGGATATTTCTAGTCATCGGGTTGTGCATGGGTAAGTGTGTGGGTGAATGTGTAGGTGAATCTGAATAATAGGAGTTAGAATCAAACTCAAATGTCTCAAAAAGTGGTTCCTAAGACTGTGAAGTGTGCCGAACAGGGATCCAACCTGTATGGCCTAAGAAACCATAATGTGGTGACTACCCTCGAAGTTTATGAGAGTACCTCGTAGGAGATATAATGACATGATCGTAAATAGTGAATGGGTATAAGGCTTGAAAATCCCAATGCAACCGAATGTGTAAGAGGAAAGCGCAACAAAGAGTCTCTCAAGACAACAACTGGCTCAAAAAACCCACTGTAACCATGTGCTGCAAAATATGAGCAACAACAAAGTGGCCTCAAATCCAACAAGCAAAACTCCTATAAAAGGAAAATGACCCACAAACCTATCAAATAAAGGAGCAAGCAATCACCTAACTAAAAGATGGAAGCCCTCACAAATTGTTTCCCCTTGCAGGGTGAGGAAATCTACAGTCAGACAAAATGAAATGGAAGACCAATATGGATCAGGGATATCCCTCTACCGAAATGGATCCTAGGTAAAAGAGTCCTAAAATAAATGCTTACAGGATACCTCATTCAAGACACGTCAGGAAAGGTTTCCTACAGCTTCAGTATGAAGACAACGATATGGATGATCTTCAGTACTGAGTGGAGTGTGACATTCCACACAGCCATTTGGTTCCATTCTTTCCACTTTCCCTCATCAGACAAGATGCCCCCCCATAAATCGGTCTCAACCATGCCCACAAACACTAAAGGATGTTGGTCCCCAAAAATACAATAACTATGTCTCAAATGTAAATGAAAAAATGGAATTATTTGGATGCCTATCCCCAGTATCCTACCTAACTACAAGATCCTTTTCAGGTCCTCAAGTGAGGTTAAGATGTGTTGAGTTAGGGTTAATTTTAAGGCTGGTATTTGGGGTCATGAACCAAACATTAACTTAAGGTGTGGAATGTGTGCACATGTGGTGTTACCCAAATAGCCAAATATAATGTTGAAAAATAAATGTTGACTTGAAATGATAAACATAATGAAATAAAATCTTTTATTTTTGCAATCACTTCAACTGAGGCTAAGCATTTAACTCTAAAGCAAAAATAAGCACTAATTTTCCGACACACAACTTACTGAAAGAGAAATAATACAGTCTTAATAGATTTGAAAGTCACCCAAGAATATAACAAATAGTCAAACAAGTGTAGTTTTCTTTACTACAGGGACCTCACAATTTGAGATCTACAAGTTGTTACAGCAAGAAGAATGAAAAAGGTATTGCAAACTAGTAGGGATGGAAAAACAGAGTAGTCTTCAAAGGGAAGAGGCGGAATAGAGGGTCCAGAGGACTGAAAACAACTCAAACAAGCAAACAAAGTCATAGATCACACCTATTGAAGGAACAAAAGCAATATGGATCGCACAGTACTGGAAAACGGTCGCAACCAAAGAGTAAAAAATTAAAAAATAGGTGGGTTTCCCTTATCGAGGTATTCTGTGCATTAGGTCGCACTTAACTAAGCAAACTAGGAAACCTGGGTCGCACTAAAACAAAATATAGAAGCAGACTAGGCCTGGGAAGAGAAGGTTGCACCTTTCGGGGTTCTGAGTGCAATAGATCGCACTTACCTGAGCACGGGATGCGACCTGGGTCGCTCTTAAAGAGAAAACAGGGGAAACCTAGGCCTAGAGGAGGCATGTCACACATATCAGGATAGAAAGTGTGACATATCTCTCAAAAGGAGGTATAATGAGTGGCTTAAATCACCCTTGTTGGTTAAACAGGCGCGACCTTAGCTTGGGAGAAGATTTCTTCAAAAACTATAGCTCCGACAGGGTTTGGGTGGGGAGGTTCAGGCCGGTTTTCTATGTCGGATCTAATATATGGTGAAAAATAAATAGAAAGAAAACTAAACTGAACAATATAACTGAAAAAAAATAAATAAATAAATAAATAAATTTAGGAAAAACACAAAAAATGGTGGTCAAGCCAAACGGGGTTGGGTGGGGAGGTTCAGGCCGGTTTTCTATGTCAGATCTAATATATGGTGAAAAATAAATAGAAAGAAAACTAAACTGAACAATATAACTGAATGAAAAAAAAAAGAAGGAAAAACACGAAAAATGGTGGTCAAGCCAAACCACAAATCGACAAACTGTTGTTGGTGCTTTCACACCAGCATGTGCCAAAAAGAACCTACTAAGATTGAGAGGAATCTAAGTAGAGTTCAGAAATAAGGGAAAAATAACAGCTAAATAGCAGTAAATGACAGAAATAAAAATCTAAGGTAACATGTGCATGCAACAAAATAAAACTAGACTAAAATGGAAAACATCCTTCAAACAGTATTGGACAAATTCAAAGAATGATTCTTTTTGTATTAGAAATAATGGACTTTACACGGGCCAAAGAATACCTCGAAATACTAGTGGCAATGGACCCTTGAAACCGTTTGAATTAGAATGCTCTCGGTCTCTTGGCAGCATGGTGTTCTCCAATGGACTTATCACAAGGTGTAAAATCCTACGGTAAAAGGTGAAACTAGAGCACTCAAGGGGGTTCAAGGTTTTGGGAGAAATTTGGGCAAAGTGACGGTAAGGAAAATGTATGGGGAAGTTATGTAAATGGGGACCTTCACATTTGTTATAAAGAAAAATGATTGATGGTTTTTCCCTTGGTATTTGGGAGGAAAAACAATTGATGGTTTTTCCCTTGGTATTTGGGAGGAAAAACAATTGATGGTTTTAGGGTTCCGTGGTATTTGTTGACCGCTAGTATTTGGATAAGTATTGAGTTTTCCCCTCTTTTTTGGGATTTCAAAATTTCCCCTCTTTTTTGACTTTTTGGGGAATTTATTAACTTCCCTCTTTTTGTGGAAAAATGGGGATTATACAAAATACGTTAATTATGGGCCACATTAACTTGCAACTTTGGGTTTTTTGGGGGTATGTGAAGGTTAAAATGGTAGGAATGAAAGTGGTCAAGATGTAGGGGAATGGTGTGGCTAGGGGGATGAGCAAGGTGAAAAAAAATTTGGTGTTAACAACACTGCCAGGAAAATAACATAGCATGGCTTTGAACTTGGAATATTCAAGAAAACATGTATTAATTGTCTAATCAAGCTCATTGTTGCAAATTCTAACATATTTAGATTTGGCAATGTCAAACACTCAGGTTCTACCTTTTACTATGGAAAACTACCAAACATGCTTTTTCGTCTATATTCTTCTTTCTATAGCTACCATCTTATAGCAAGAGTTATTGGCAACGTCGAGGGCATTGCCACCTTGTGGTTCTTGTTTTAAAATAAATAAATTGGTAAGACCATTTTGACTGTAAAATTTAGTGATAAGAATGAGAATAAAAAATTTAAATTTATTTAATCTTAAGAAATTTAATGATAAGAATGAGAATAAAAAATTCGAATTTATTTAGTTTTATCATTGGATAATAAGTGAGAGAGTGGTTTTTTAATTGATGAGAATTCTATTGGTAAGTGTAAATAGTGTAAATATAATAAGAAATAAAGTTGTATATTATTTAAATTTATTTTTATGTTAGCATAAAATGAGTAGAGAAATGAATGTATCCACTCAAATTTGTATCATATTGTTTTTTTAAACCGTAAATGTGTTTGTCTGTAATATGAGTTATGTTCTTGAAACAAGTCGTGGTTTTGAGCATGAATATTGGTATTGGAATATTTAAATATGTTGTGGATTTGAGTATGAATATTGGTATTGGAATATTTAAATATGTTATGAGAGTAGACAACGTTGGGTGTGGAAATAATTAAGTGGTTGTAGGTACTCTCGATCTGACTTTATGCTTAAATAATTTAGTTATACAATTGAATCAAAATGACAACCTTAAATCTTTGGCATCAACAACATCATTACCGATGACTCCATTCCTAATTTTTCTAATAGAAAAGAAAAGACCATTCCCAACATTGATCTAGATGACTCATCGATTACTAACATGTCTACGATCCTTGCTTCTTTTATAAACTCAATGAAAGAATGGTTCTTTGTAAAAGTTGAGTTCTCAACATACTCTTTAAAGCCATCCATTTAACATTGGAAACCCAACCAGTTGAATGCTAAACTGAAAAAAGAAAGGATGATGAGTTACATTAGCTTGAATAAGAGTGGATAATTGATATCATTTGTCATTTTTTTAACGTGGATGTTTAATGTAAACACCTATGAGTTAGTCTTGAGGGTTAGCTTAAGTGGTTATGAGTTGGACGTGAGATCTCTCCTCCCAAAGTTGGGAAGAGAGAAGAACTCTCTTGATCCCCTCGAAGTTAAACTCTATAATCAAGACCAATGGTTTACCCTGTTTACCATTCATGAATCATGGAGAAGTACATGGAAGATTTTCTATAAAATTATTCCTCGTAAAAAAAAACCCTATGACTTAGACTATTGAAAGTTCGATAATATATATATTCAATGCACCTAAATTTCACTTACTTTAATATACTTATTTTTAATTGAATTGACCAATTATTATAGTTTGTTAGATTTGTCCAAGGGTTTTTTAAGTAAAAGCTAGGCTATGAATCATAGTTTCAAGGCCAAACAACTACACATTATTGGAATCATATAATGACAAATTGTTCATGCACACTCTAGAGTCGCACATTGCATTGTAATATATATAAATCTCATTTCTCAAAAGCTTATGATAAAATAATGGGTAAATGTGTTCTTCAATTCAATGAAAAATACTTAATAATGGTTGCGTTGGTTGTGCAAGATCAATTCATGATGTATCTTACCAAAAGAATAACAATGTCTCAAAATAAGAGATTTGAGATTACACCATATTAATAATCATTATTTTAAAATGTGTTGTTTTTTTTCTAACACTAAGTTCATTACTAAGACAAATATAATAGTTTAAATATATATGTAAAAACGATAATAAAAAAATGATATTAAAGATATAGAATAAAAATAATTTATTTGACTAATGGGAGTGTGGAGGATAAATCTTGCATGTGACGATCAGCATGATCGGGGTGGGAGGCATCATCAACTTACATTTGTGTGAGAAGCTAAGATCCAAGATAGATAATATGATGCTCTTCATTCACGTTTACAATGACAAGATCCAAGACCTCTTGGAGCCTAGCCACCCCTTGTCTAACCACATCGAGTTCCATAGGATAAATATCAAGCACGCCTCTAGGCTTGAGGGACTCATCACCATGGAAGATTTGAGAAAATTGAAACCACTATTGAAACCCAATACATAGAATTTCAAATCCATGGTGTAGTGCTTCATTGAAATGGAGAAATAGTTTGGGAGCGTATATGTTATTAATGGATTCAATTCTACCATAATTGAGTATCGATTTACTATTTTTTTCTATAGTAGATTGATCTTTGTTGAGTGTAAATCAATATTTCAAGCATATTTAGAAGATCCTTTGGGCCAATACCTTTCCTTTAATTAATGAAAATGTCGAGTATAAGATTATCAAGTTTTTGTGAAGAATATTGAGGGGAATCCATTTCTTTGTTGGAAAAAGTTTCAAATCACGTCATTGTCCTCAAGCAGAAACTTGGGACAATCTGGGGATCCCTGTGGATTTATAGCAAGTACTTTATTGCACCGAGTGTAAACGAGGTGCTTACAACCCAGTTTGGGGGAGATCCTGTAATGGATGTCACATGTAATGTTTTCAAAAGTAATAAAATCTAAAAAGTAATAGTATGGGGGAGATCCTGTAACGGATGTCGCATTTGTCACGTTTGTAGTATGGGGGAGATCCTGTAACGGATGTCACATGTCACATGTTACATTTGTCATGTTTGTCATGCTACGTTACAACCCAGTATGGGGGAGATGTTGTAATGTTTGTCACATTTGTCACGTTTGTCACGTTACGTTACAACCCAGTATGGGGGAGATGTTGTAACGTTTGTCACATTTGTCATGTTTGTCACATCTGTCATGTTTGTCACGTTACGTTTCCATGTCAGCTCATAACTTATAAAAGATCAAAAGTAATTAAAAATTTCATGTTCACTCATAACTTATCAAAAATAAAAATAAAAATAATTAAAAAAATAAAAGAGAGGGATCCAATTTCTTGAGGGGTAATTTTTTTCTTAATGTGTAAAAAATTTAAGATAAAACAAAAAAAATTACACCTCAAGAAATTGGATCCTTCTCGGTGCTTGATAGACCCGGGTTTGAGATGGATCTACAGTGGTATGGATAAGCAACTAGAAGATCTACTCACTCTTTTTTATTACAACATTTATTTGGACTCTACCTTATCTTTGGTCTTGTAGTTACATGGGGGGGGTAGTAGGTTATGGGGTACCTACATCCTCCATTATAGTTTCCTATAAGGATGCAACTCAATCCAATACATCTCTTTCATCAATGCAACTACCAATTTTGCAAAATTTGCATACTGTTGAGAAACTAGAAAGGTGCTATAATACCCAAATTTTGACCCTTAGGAAATATTGGCTTCTAATGTAAATATTGTATACACACGTTGTATGTTTCCCCTAGCATGGAGCTCAAGGCCAAGGCCCCGCTAGTTTATGCTCGGATTTTATTTAAATTAGACACGCTTGATATTTTGTTACCCATGTGCTATTAAGCCATGGGATATTGTAAATTGATGTAAATATTTAATATTGAAATAAAATACCAAAACTGGCTATGGAGGCAACGAATGAGAAGGGGCCACGTGTATTCACTAGGGAGTGGTGAGGGGGCTATGGGACTAAACCCTAGGCTGCCATATGTCATTATGAGAACCCATTGACTTTTTTAGATGACATTTATGCCTGTTGTAAGGAAGTGGTTGAGATTTCAGCCCATGGCTTCAATGGAGCATGGGCAGCCCAGAAATTCGTATGGGTAGTTATGAACTCTGTTTTCTTGTACAAGAAGTCACTCAACCTCATGGGAGGTTGCTTCATCCTCATCCCCATTCCACTGTGGAAGGACCTAGTATCATTATCCATCCAAAAACGAGTTTCCAGCAGGGGAAGAACCAGAAATCGCGACCTTGAGAGAACCCACGTTTGGGGAAGCCAAAAACGTCAAGATTTGGTATTGGGTAGTGAAATCCAATGGGGGATTGCAGTGAACGTATCCGTTCACCAAGTTAATAGTCGAATCCCACTCTCATATTGAATAATAGATAAGAATAATATATTGGATGATAGGATAAAAGATTACAATAAGATAGTCTTTATAGGACTTGAGGAAGCATAGTGAAGGGTTACGCCCTTTCACTAGTAACCTAGTAAACTATTAATTTATAAATAATAATATTAAATAAATATTCACAGCATTGCCTTCCCCTTAGGAAAGCTTTGTCCTCAAAGCTTAGATTATTGTTGTCATCTTTTCATTCTCGTTTTGTGTTGAAACAATGTCATTACTTCCTTTATGTCTTTTTTAGAACTGGTATTAGGTATATGCTTGGTATTTACGCAATAGTTTGTCATCTTCCTTTCATTTATAACTTGAATTTGTACTCCATTATGTTTATTATTGTTATCCCATTTTCCTTGTACATGAATACGAGGAGTATTTTTATGACTGACCATATCAAGCCTTGTTTTAGAAGTCCCTTTGTCCTACAATATTTAGGATGTCATCACGTAATGTTTTCATTTTATTATCCTTACGAGTTATCTCGAGAAGTGGCGTTTCGTGAGGCTTCTCACACTCAAAATCACCTAATAATGTTACATTTAGGTTTCTCCAGGGTGGTAGAAGAGTTAAGGTAGAAGATGAATCTACGATATCTGATTCCTTTGCATATTGTAGGATCCATCTTTTGTCATTGTATGGATCGTCCTTATTGTGAATGATACTGGCTTGACTCTCATTATGATCTTGGTTGAACTCATCTTTATCAAAAATATTATTGGTATTTTGGTCATCCCTACGATATTTAGTCTCCTTGTCTTGTTTATTGTCTTGATCAATTTTGTTACTCTCATTTTTGTTGACATAGTGGTCTAACATATCTGAGTTACTGATATGGTTTGTAGTAGACCTTAGTTTTTGTAACATTTCCATTATGGTATTTTGGTTTTGCATCATGATGCTCAAGTTTTGTGCCATGGAACTTATGTTCTGTTTCATCACACACATCTTGTTATCTAAATCTTTTTGTTTCTCGTGCATGATGTCTACTTTGTCATCAAGTTTTCTTCTTAGTACTAGAACAACATCTTCTTTAATTCCTTTCTTAAGTGCCTTGTTATTTTTCGTTTCTTCTCTGATTTTTTCTTGGTTGGCAACGAAGGCCTTGATGTCCTTTTCCATTTTTTCGATTTGCTCTTTTAGTTCCACCATGGTTCTTGATATGGTGTGGGGAGGTGAATATTTGAGCCCAATTCTAGCTTTAAAATAATAATTATTATTAAAATAATAATATTACTTATATATTGTATTATAATGTTTGGAAAACTTTAATAAAAAAAAACAAGTATTATAATAATATTGATTATTATATACTATTTGATTTTTATTAAAAATTATATATATATATATATATTTGGTAGGGTTTACATGGAGTGGAGGTAGGCGTGGAGTTGGATGCGAAGGAATGTGGGCGTGATATGCAGAGATGGGATGGCAATGATAAGCGCATGGAAGAGGAGGTAGAGGGAGTGCGCAGTGGAGACGGGGAGGATGGGAGGAGTGAGGGAGAGGGAGAGTGGAGGCAGCCGAGCGGGGTGATGCAGAGGCAAGTAGAGGGGGGAGAGTGCAGTAGGAAAGCAGCGCGGAGGAGTGATGCAGAGGTGAGAAGGGAGTTGCAGAGACAGCGTGGAGTGATGCAGGTGGAGAGGGGAGCTGCGGTGTGGAGCAGCACGTAGGCCTGGAGCGGAAGTGACGGAGGTAGGCACGCAGAGGAGGAGGTAAAACGTAGGATGGAGGGAACGGGGGTGGAGGCACGCAGCAGATAGAGCTGCGCTTAGTAGGTGGAGAAGGGAGGAGTAGCATGGGGGAGGCAGCAGGGGAGTGTGGAGCTGCGGAGGGAAGGGTTGTGCGGGGGTGGAAGCTGAGGGAAGGCATAGGTGATGGTGTAAGAGTGTGTGGGAGTTAGCGCAGGGATGCTAGGAGGATGGCGAGGGAGAATGATGGATGTGGGATGAGCATAAAAGCCTCGTGATAAAGGTGTGTCAGAGAAGCTCTGAAATAAATGGCCAAAAGCCTAGTTTCGGTCAAGGACCGGTAACTCAAGAAACTTGATAATTGGGGCAGGAGCTGAGGAGCCGATCCGTGAGGATAGATGAGACGAAACCGAGCTCAATGGTAGGAGGAGCCGAATCCGAGCTCAGGTTGGAGGAGCCGAAACCGAGCTCTGATACCAAATGTAGTGAACGTATCCGTTCACCAAGTTAATAGTCGAATCCGACTCTCATATTGAGTAATAGATAAGAATAATATATTGGATGATAGGATAAAAGATTACAATAAGATAGCCTTTATAGGGCTTGAGGAAGCATAGTGAAGAGTTACGCCCTTTCACTAGTAACCTAGTAAACTATTAATTTATAAATAATAATATTAAATAAATATTCACAGCATGGATCCATTGGTATGAACCTTGGGGTGAATTTGGGAGAAGGAGCTACCCCGAAATCAATAGGAAAACCCAGTTTTTGCAGCTCAGAAAGCCAGTGACGGATTTGAGTTATTTGGTGAGCAGAATGGTGAGAAATCAAGTTGGGAATTATTATGCAGGGGTTGGGTGTGCTTGATAAACCCAGTGAAGGCTGGGATCTCAAGGATTAGCAGCTGGACCTTTATATACCCATCCTGAAGAGCACTGGAGGGAAGAGTTTCCTGAGGGACTGTGTAACAGAGAAGGGGATCTTCCTTGTGTTGGATGTGGTAGGTAATGTGGGTGCCTGACTGTTGAGCTCACTTGAGATGCCTGTAGCTCTGTGGTTGAGCTCACTAGCTTAGCGTTACCCTCCTCTATCTGCTTGTATGCTTGATAAACCCAACGGTGTGTTGGCTTAGCATAGCTGATGACCAAAACCATGGCAGTGAGTGAGCCCAGCTAGTTCTTCCTTAGTGGATACACAGCCCAACTCGGGGGTGATCTCTCAACTGAAGGATTATAGGCTGAATAGAGATCTATGGTTGGGAGGAATGTTGCCTTCACGTAGCCAGTCGTTGGACATCTACTTTTCAAGATAAGTGTTCTATGTATTATAAATTATTTGTATTTTGTGTTCTGAAATATGTTAAATTGTCCATGTTTAATGAAATGAATTGATTATCTTAATTTGGAATCCATGCATGGCATTGTAATGAGATTGAGTCTCTATATGTTGAATCATCCTCTGCTGTGATATATATATATATGTTAGGCATTATTGTTTGTGTGCTTACTAGTATGGTATTCCTCTGTGTTTATATTGAGATGAATCTGCATATAGAAGTTTTTAAATTGTTATGAATTTATGAGTAAAAATATTGGGGCTAAGTCTGCCAAAACCCCGGTGTGTTGTTAACGTTTCCTTCCCGGCATTTGATGATGGAAGGGTACGTTACAGAGTGGTATCAGAGCTGCTGGTTGCAGTATTGGGCCTCTATGGGCCAAATCCAATTGCAGTCACAAGGAAAGAAGAATCCGAAAATTGTTTCAAAAGTTTTTGAAAATTTGTTTAAGTCTATTTCGGGAAGAATTCGAGAAGCTGTCCCGAAACTAGGAAAGATTCCGCGAGTTTTTCCACAACGCGGAAGAGTTCGGGAAGTCGCCCCGAAACTATGGAAGGAATTCCCTTTCGAAATTTGCGGAAGGAATTCTCTTCCGAAATTTGCGGAAGAATTCCGCGAGCTGTCCAGCAACGCGGAAAAATTCGGTGAACTGCTCCGAAAAAGCAGAAATTTTTCTAAGTGTTCGGCGTCAAGATGAATTTTTCAGAAAGAATTCTCTTCCGAAATTTGCGGAAGAGTTCAGCGAATCTTCCTGAAACTGCGGAAGCATTCCGCGAATGGCTCCGCAACTGCGGGAGCATTCGGCGAATTGCTCCGCAACTACGGGAGCATTCGGTGAATCGCTCCGCAACGGGAACATTCGCCGAATGGCTTCGCAATTGCAGGAGCATTCGCCGAATGGCTCCACAATTGCGGGAGCCTTCGCCGAATGGCTCCACAACTGCGGGAGCCTTCGCTGAATTGCTCCGCAATTGCGGGAGCGATCGGCGAACCGGCCCGCAACGGCGACGCGCGAAAAAAAAAGTGACGAAAACTCAATTTTTGGATAAAGGGAGCATTCGGGCTCAGAATGGGACGATTCCTGTGAGGCTCGGAGGCCATTGCCGGAGGCCATGAAATAACTAGTGAAGACCCCAAGCCCATTACACTCCGATTTGACAGAAAAGGGGGAATAGTGACTTTTGAAGGACGGAGTCCCGAGGCTTGACAGAAAGTCGGTTTGAGCTGAAATTGATCAGGCGCGGCCATGAAGCGGGCACAGTGTTAACTTCAGAATCTTGGATCCAAAATCCAAAGGATGTGGAGTCGGGGTGAGAAAGAAGGCCAAAAAGCATTATTCCGGGCCACTTTTTAGGGATTTTGAAAAGCTAGTGGGCAGTAAAAGTGACCCTAGATGGGAGAATCAAAAAAATTACTGAACTAGACATTTTATATTCTCATTAAGACAGACAATTTTCGTTATACGAAGATTTCCCAGAAATGCACCGTTTGGGAGATAGCCATTTTTGGCCCAAAATTTGGAATTTTGGAAAAATGTGAAAAGTGAGAAGTAGTAAAACCCAGAAATTCATAGAAGATGAATGGTGCATCGGAATTGAAATCCGTGAATTGTTGAGTATTCCTTGTTATATAGACTAACTTCGCCCGATAGATACGTTTTTGTGATTCCTCATAAATTTTCTTCCACAGGTGGCTGAAGTTGGCATTCGGGACCAAAATACAACTGTGTAAAATGTGCAGAATTATTGGTAAGAGTTGTCATTTTTTAAACAACGTTGTTTCCACACCGGATTTCGGAAAGGAGCACGGGGACAGGCATTGGAAAGCTTGTCTAGCAGGAAATAATGTTGTATAACTAGAATTGGAATGAAGTTATCATACCCCACAAAATAATTAGAGCAGAAATGTACCAGCAACTGTCTTGACAAATTATCGATAAATATGGGCAATTTCCAGAATTGCTTGAATGGGCAAGGGAAAGGAGTGCATAGCAACTGTGTGAATTATTCCATGAGTTCTATTATGTTAAATAGTTATTGTGTATATTTCTATATGCATTCATATGATGTCTGACAAATATTTCATAGTGCATAGTGCTTGCAGCTCATAAAATTTATAATTGTAGCAGAGGTAGCATACAGGAAAGATGGTG
This sequence comes from Larix kaempferi, assembly GCA_027924585.1. NCBI lineage: Eukaryota > Viridiplantae > Streptophyta > Pinopsida > Pinales > Pinaceae > Larix > Larix kaempferi. The sequence goes on from BSBM01000103.1 coordinate 3,730,839, forward strand.
ACCATAAATGATGCTCAAGATCCTTATGAACACGAAGAAGATGTTCTAGGATAAAATGTGCATGAAGGGAATGCGGAGACTGAATCCAATGGGAGAAGGGAGCAGGTGACTCCTCAGAATTTGGTTGAAACCATGGTGAGCTTCAATGAAAGATTGATGAAGGCTCAAGAAGAAAAACACCAACTGAATGCTTCTATTTTGCAAAGCCTCACTGATATGCAGCATAAGATAAACCTTGGGTCCAACCCAAGCAATATGGGTGAAGAAGGAAGAGATGCAGGGATTCATTCTAGAGGTCGTTCGAAGAGGAGGACTCCAAGCCTAAGGAAGAGGTCGGTGAGCAGAAAACATAAAACATCTTCATCAAGGTCTTCTTCCAGCAGGTCGTGTGACTCCAAATGTTCTAGGAGAAGTCCAAGACATGCACCTAAGAGATTGGATGGAAGAAAGAAGTTCAAGGGCATTCCACAAGGAGAATTCAGGAAGGCAAGACCTCCCACATTTGATGGGGAAGGCAAGACTGACCAAGAGACAGAAGCATGGCTTCTTGGAATGAAGAAATACTTCAGAATTCAAGACTACTCAATAAATGAGAAAGCCAAAATTGCCATTTACAACTTAAACGGCAGAGCTTCCATTTGGTGGGACAATCTCTTGCAAGTGAAAAGAATTAATAAAAGAAGGATCAGTTGGGAAAGATTTAAGAGGTACTTCAAAGAGAAATACCTTTCTGCTAGGTATTATGACGGTAAGAGAAAAGAGTTTAATGAACTCAGGTTGGAACTAAAGTCTATGGAAGAGCATGTCCACAAATTCTTGGAATTACTGAGGTATGTTGACTATATCAAAGATGAGAGAATAAAAATCCAATGCTTTCTTGGGGGTCTACCTCAGAGTTTCAGAGATCGTATTGAGTTTGTTAATCCACCAAGTTTGGATGAAGCCATTAGGATGGCAATGCACTGCTATGAGCAAAATAAAGGAAAAACAGAGGCTAACCCAGCATGGAAAGGAAAGCCAAGAGAGAAGTTTGATCAAAAGAAGGATGGCTTAAAGCCACCATTCAGAGGTCAACCTAGAACCTTTCCACAGGGGCAACAAGCAAGGAGTGGATTCAAACCAGCAGTGGCAGCAGACAAAGCATCAAAGGGACCACTTCAGTGTTAGGGATGTGGAGAAAACCACATGTTGAAGGATTGTCCACATCGAAAAAACCATTCTCGAAAGTTGAACAACCTGAAGGGAGTAGCTACGGTGGAGGACATGGCAAGGGAAGCACCTCGGATTTATGCGGCGTTGGATAATCACCAAGCAGACCATCAATCATCAGTGGTGGAAGTCGAAGGTAAGATTGCTACGCAATCTATTTCTGTTTTGATTAATCCAGGATCTACTCATAGTTATGTTTCTCCAAAAGTGGTTGAAGGTTGTTCTCTTAGAAAAATGAAGCATAATAAATCTTGGCTAGTGCAACTAGCCACGGGAACCAAGAGAAAAGTAAGTGAGGTAGTGATGGAGTGTCCCATAGAATTGAATGGACTCCACACATATGTTGAATTGAATGTGTTACCATTAGGATCCTATGATGCATTAATTGGCATGGATTGGTTAGAAAAACATAGAGCCAAATTGGACTGTTATGAGAAATCATTTGAGTGCATTGATGAAAAGGGAAGGCCAACATTAGTAAAAGGGATTCCCAAGCAAGTTTCAATAAAGCAGATTTCAGCCCTGCAGTTGAAAAAGTTTTATAAGAAGGGTTGTCAATTATATGCAGTCCATATGCCCGATTCATTAGAGGACAAAGGACCAAGACTAGAAGACTTCAGGATATTGCAAGAGTTCCAAGATGTGTTTCCGGATGAGGTACCAGGGTTGCCACCGACGAGAAATATTGATTTTTCCATCGATCTTGTTCCAGGGGAAGTGCCGAATTCCAAAGCTTCTTATAGAATGAGTACACCGGAGTTGGTGGAATTGAAGATACAGCTGCAAGAATTAATGGATAAAAGGTATATCAGGCCTAGTGTGTCTCCTTGGGGAGCACCGGTGTTATTTGTCAAGAAGAAAGATGGGACTTTAAGGCTGTGTATTGATTACAGGCAGCTCAATAAAGTGACAGTTAAGAACAAGTATCCATTACCAAGAATTGATGACTTGTTTGATCAAATGAAGGAAGCCAAATTATTTTCAAAGATTGACTTGAGGTCTGGCTACCATCAAGTGAGGATTAAAGAAGAAGACATTCACAAGACGGCTTTCAGAACTAGATATGGTCATTATGAGTTCACTGTGGTTCCATTTGGCCTTACCAACGCACCTGCCACATTCATGTGTCTCATGAATAGTGTATTCAGCAAATATTTGGATAAGTTTGTGATTGTGTTTTTAGATGACATTCTTGTATATTCAAGAAATGAAGAAGAACACGAGGAGCATCTAAGAATGGTGTTGCAAGTTCTTAGAGAACATCAGCTGTATGCCAAGTTAAGCAAGTGTGAATTCTATCAAAAGAGGATTCAATATTTGGGTCACGTCATTTCAGAAGAAGGAATTGCAGTGGATCCGGAGAAGATTAATTCCATCATGGATTGGCCAACCCCAAGAAATGTTTCAGATGCTAGATCTTTTATGGGCCTTGCTGGTTACTACAGAATGTTTATTGAAGGATTCTCCAGGATAACTCATCCGATCACTTCATTGCAAAGGAAGAACATCAAATTTGTATGGTCTGAAAAAATGTGAGAAAAGTTTTCAGAAATTAAAGGAGTTACTTACCAGTGCTCACGTTTTGAAGATAGCAGATCCAAGGAAGGATTTTGCAGTGTGCACAGATGCTTGCATTGAGGGACTGGGTGGGGTTCTCATGCAAGAAGGAATTGTGATTTGCTATGAATCCAGGAAATTAAAAGAGCATGAAAAGAATTATGCCACACATGATTTAGAATTAGCAGCCATAGTGCATGCTCTTAAGATGTGGAGGCATTACTTGATGGGAAGAAGATTCGAGCTTAGAATAGACCACATGAGTCTGAAGTATTTGTTTGAGCAGCCAAACTTGAATGCTAGGCAAGCTAGATGGATGTCATTTCTTTGTGAATTTGATTTTGAAATTAAACATGTAAAAGGGAAGGAGAATAAGGTCGCAGATGCTCTTAGCAGAAAATTTCATGTTTCAGCAGTAAGTACGTGCAAATCAGATTTGAATACAAGAGTTATTGAAGCCCAAAACGGTGATGAAACTTGCCTTCAAATTAAAGAGAAGTTGCAGCACGGTAATGTGGATGAAAAGTGTGCAGGATATCAGCTGGGTGAAGACAGTATCCTCATCTACAAAGATAGGTTGTACATTCCAAATAATGCAAATTTGAAGAAACTAGTGATGGATGAAATACACCAAATGTCGTACTCTGGACACCCAGGATATCAGAAGACTATAACAGCGGCAAGAAAGCAATACTTTTGGAATGGCATGAAGAAGGACATAGCTGAGTACATTGCTAGGTGTCAGAAGTGCCAACAAGTCAAGGCAGAACACCAACATCCAACAGGGTTATTGCAGCCCTTACCCATTCCAGAATGGAAGTGGGAAGTGATCTCCATGGATTTTATAACAGGTCTGCCCATGACGATGAAGAAGCATGATTCAATCATGGTTGTGGTGGATAAGCTATCGAAGGTAGCTCACTTTACTCCAGTAAAGTCCACTCACAAGGCTAGTGACATTGCGAACATCTTCATGAGAGAGATATTCAGATTGCATGGATTGCCTAAGGCAATAATTTCTGATCATGATACAAAGTTCACCTCCAATTTCTGGAAGGGATTATTTCAGAAATTGGGAACTAAATTGAATTTCAGTACAGCTTACCATCCTCAAACGGACGGCCAAACCGAGAGGGTGAATCAAGTTCTTGAAGACATGCTAAGAATGTATGTGATGGACAAACCATCCAAGTGGGAAGATTATTTACACTTGGTTGAATTTGCATACAATAATGGACACCATGCATCCTTGGGAATGAGTCCATTTGAAGCATTATATGGCAAGGGATGAAGGATGCCAGTGAATTGGGACGGCCCAGTAAACAGGGTAGTGCTTGGACCAGAGATGATCAAGGAAATGAAACAGAAAATTGTTAAGATCAGGCATAATTTAAAGGCAGCTCAGGACAGGCAAAAGAGTTATGCAGATTTGAAAAGAGTACATAAGGAATTTCAGATTGGGGATCATATTTATTTGAGAGTGAAACCAAGGAAGAGTTCCCTCAAGTTGGGGAGTTGTGCCCAGTTGTCACCAAGATATTGTGGGCCATTTGAAGTCCTTGATAGGATAGGGCCAGTTGCATATAGAATTGCATTTCCTGCTAGCATAAGAGCTCATAATGTTTTCCATGTATCTTTGCTTAAGAAGTATGTACATGATCCTAATCATATGATTGATTGGAATGTGATACAGGTGGAACCTGAGGGAGAGTTCCAAGTAGAACCTATGCGCATCCTCGACAAGAAAGTCACATTGCTCCGGAACAGAGCCATCGGGCAGGTAAAGGTCCAATGGGAGCACCTTAGTCCCGATGAGGCTACATGGGAGCTAGATGATGCCATGAGGGAGGCATTCCCATTTTTGTTCAGTTTTAAGAACATCGAGGATGGTGTTGTTCTAAGGGGGAGAGGAATGTAATACCCCAATTTTGACCCTTAGGAAATATGGGCTTCTAATGTAAATATTGTATACACACGTTGTATGTTTCCCCTAGCATGGAGCTCAAGGCCAAGGCCTCGCTAGTTTATGCTCATATTTTATTTAAATTAGACACGCTTGATATTTTGTTACCCACGTGCTATTAAGCCATGGGATATTGTAAATTGATGTAAATATTTAATATTGAAATAAAATACTAAAACTGGCTATGGAGGCAACGAATGAGAAGGGGCCACGTGTATCCACTAGGGAGTGGTGAGGGGGATATGGGACTAAACCCTAGGCTGCCATATGTCATTATGAGAACCCATTGACTTTTTTAGATGACATTTATGCCTGTTGTAAGGAAGTGGTTGAGATTTCAGCCCATGGCTTCAATGGAGCATGGGCAGCCCAGAAATTCGTATGGGTAGTTATGAACTCTGTTTTCTTGTACAAAAAGTCACTCAACCTCATGGGAGGTTGCTTCATCCTCATCCCCATTCCACTGTGGAAGGACCTAGTATCATTATCCATCCAAAAACGAGTTTCCAGCAGGGGGAGAACCAGAAATCGCGACCTTGAGAGAACCCATGTTTGGGGAAGCCAAAAATGTCAAGATTTGGTATTGGGCAGTGAAATCCAATGTGGGATCCATTGGTATGAACCTTGGGGCGAATTTGGGAGCAGGAGCTACCCCGAAATCAATAGGAAAACCCAGTTTTTGCAGCTTGGAAAACCAATGACGGATTTGAGTTATTTGGTGAGCAGAATGGTGAGAAATCAAGTTGGGAATTATTATGCAGGGGTTGGGTGTGCTTGATAAACCCAGTGAAGGCTGGGATCTCAAGGATTAGCAGCTGGACCTTTCTATGCCCATCCTGAAGAGCACTGGAGGGAAGAGTTTCCTGAGGGACTGTGTAACAGAGAAGGGGATCTTCCTTGTGTTGGATGTGGTAGGTAATGTGGGTGCCTGACTGTTGAGCTCACTTGAGATGCCTGTAGCTCTGTGGTTGAGCTCACTGGCTTAGCGTTACCCTCCTCTATCTGCTTGTATGCTTGATAAACCCAACGGTGTGTTGGATTAGCATAGCTGATGACCGAAACCATGGCAGTGAGTGAGCCCAGCTAGTTCCTCCTTAGTGGATACACAGCCCAGCTCGGGGGTGATCTCTCAGCTGAAGGAATATAGGCTGGATAGAGATCTATGGTTGGGAGGAACGTTGCCTTCACATAGCCAGTCATTGGACATCTACTTTTCAAGATAAGTGTTCTATGTATTATAAATTATTTGCATTTTGTGTTCTACAATATGTTAAATTGTCCATGTTTAATGAAATGAATTGATTATCTTAATTTGGAATCCATGCATGGCATTGTAATGAGATTGAGTCTTTATATGCTGAATCATCCTCTGCTGTGATATATATATATATATATGCTAGGCATTATTGTTTGTGTGCTTACTAGTATGTTATTCCGCTGTGTTTATATTGAGATGAATCTGCATATAGAAGTTTTTAAATTGTTATGAATTTATGAGTAAAAATATTGGGGCTAAGTCTGCCAAAACCCCGGTGTGTTGTTAACGTTTCCTTCCCGGTATTTAATGATGGAAGGGTACGTTACAGGTGCCAATTTTGGAGGTCAAGTCTTCATAGGTAAATGAGTTTTTCTTATCACTTAAATATGAGGTTGTAATATGCATATTTATGGTTCACAGTGGATTTTCTTAATAAAAGTAATATTCAAAATAAATTACAGAAAATAGGAGTAGTAACACCATTGAACTTATAACAAATAATATTATTGACTTTCTCTGTGAAAATCCCTCTCTCAAGTGACCCTCTTCGCCATAAAACTTCTATTGTCCCTCGTCCTAGGCAACCATTGAAATGATATATTTTCTTCAACCAAAAATATCCTCAAGCTCTCATAAATCATTATTCAACATAGCACACATGTATCATACATCGCTCTGATTCCACTATTAGTATCACATTTGATAAATTAAGAAACTAACGGTATGGTGGAAAAGGCATAGAAACTCCATTTAATTCATATGTACAGAAAGTACATTTATAGTACATCTTTCATAACCTCTCTACAACCGTATTATAACGAGAAGTGTGTTAAGGTGGTATTTAGGAATTAGATTAGGAGAGTGTCTAACATTTTGGCCACAAATGGAAGATCTACATCAGTGGATATATTCTAACTAGACCAAAATTTTGAGATCATTTTGTGTTGTAAAGGTTTCTTTGTAGTATGGATCTATTTTCGGGATGATTACAATAAAATATTTGACGAGGGACCTTGGTTTTGGGAAAGAGCATGGCTCTTTATTATTCCATTCTTTCTAGAGTTTGATCCCACTACTATGGTGGTATCCAAAATGCCAGTATGGGTTAGCTTCCAAATATGCCTCTTCCTTTGTGTCACCATTTAGTGTTACAATATATTTGAATACTTCGAGCAGATATTTAAAGGTGATGGTGAAAAGACACATCAATATTTGTTTACTTATAGGTCCATAGATCACCATCTATTGCCCATCCATTTACAGTCTTTTCCTTAATATTTCTAATACATTTTCTTAAGACTAAGATTTTTAGAACACTTCTATGTTTCTAAATGGCTAATCAAGTGATACAACATATTTCATATTTTTAATTATGGATTCATTCGGCTTATTTTTAAATAGCGTGAATGATGTTTGATGTTTAAAAGATTTTATGGATGAATGGTTTTGTTTTGATACTATGCATTGTTGGAAAAAGGAATAAATAAGGATTATTGCATATGGAGTTAGAAATGTATCTCAAGGAGGGTCGACCCATCACAATCCCTCTCAAACATTAGTGCCAGATCCAAAGAATTGTGAAGCAAGAATCAAGGGAGTCTGTCTCATGCATTTATGGAGGAGATCACAAAATAGGAAACCTAAGATCACCACAAGGCATTTCAATCTCCCCCAATTTGTTAATAATTTGAATTACAACTAATAGCCAGAGGAATAATAGCGTCCAAATGCTTAGCTGCACCTAGGCGTGGAGAATAGATTGTGTTAGATAGGGCATTTTTAGAGAATAATTTGAGTATTTAAACCAGGGGAAGCCATTGGATTCAAATTTGCATATCAATGGTAAGTCATTTTTTAATTTGTAGAGGAATTGTAACAAGTACTTGTTGTGTGTAATATTCTCCTTAGCATTTGAATAAAACCCCATAATTTAGTTATAAGAGAAGTTTTCCCCAAAGGTTTTGAGCTCCCTCAGGCAGGACCCACCTAAGGGGAGAGTTGTAACCTCTTTGTTTATTATCTTTGCTCAAATTCATGGTTGTTTGCTATAGAATTTATATGTTTGCATTTAATTTGGTTAGAGGTATTTTTATTCTTATGTTACATTGTTTACATTTTATTGTTTTAATTATGTAGTTTGCAATAATTAATGTTGTGGGTTGATATTTGCTGCAAATATACATTATTTGCTACAGTTATCTCCACATTGTGATATGGGCATGAATCTCCCTTCTTAATCACCCTTACGTTTTTCACTCTTCTGGATTTGTCTCCCCCTACTTGACTTCTAGCAAATTGCAAGAAGAAGAGGGTAGTGCCCAACACCATAGAGTGGCCAAGATAAAGACAAAGTGAGCTCTTCATAATTGGATAGCTTATAACTTCATGAATACACTAAGTTTTCATATTAATTTTTCTTTTTAATACACCAAGTTTTTAAATTTATTTTTCTTTTTATAAGGAATCCAATGATGAAAATCACATTTTTTGACAATGAAATTCTGTTATCTAAAAAATTATAACATTTCAAACAGAAATTTAAACTCCCTTCATTTAGAAACAACTCCATATTATCATTTCAGTAATGAAAACTTGTTTTTCAACCATTTATCAAAAATCATTTATGAAAAAAAAATCTTAAAAATAAAATTCATTTACTACATTAATAACTTATTCCGTTCAAATATACATTGAAATAAATAATAATTTACATTTAAATCCTAATAAATATAAATATTCCATAAAATATTAATTATGATAATAATAATAATTCACATTTAAATCTCAATGAATATAATGGCTCATTGTTAAAAGTTGCTTGTCTAGTTCATGAAAGTAGGTAGTGAAAAAAAAATCTTTACCAAAATAGGTAGTGAACATAATATTTACCAGAATTCAAAGTGTTATGGATTAGTATGCTAGTGTTTATGAATAGTAAAACAATAAAGCACATATAACCAAATCTCAAGGAATTAATACTCTTTAGCACATTCGAATTGAATGATATTAAGGAATAACTTTGAAGGAATGAATACTCTTTACAGAAACATAATTGAACAAGTGGAGTTGCGGAGTAGCAAGTCCCTGCCATGGATGTAGAGGCAACCTAGATGAAAAAACATTAACAATATAAGTGGTATATGTCAACTAACTAACATCCTTTCCATTAGTCATCCTAGCTTACTATCATAATAAACTTTGGCCTTTCATGTCTTTGTTACCTAGATGCTAGTAATAGATCCTACACAATGACTATTGAGTATTTTCATTCATTCACAAGAGAACCCTTAGAATTAAAAAAAGAAGGTCAATTATAATTGTAGGAGCAAGGTAGTGATCATCCAAATTTTTAATTTAATCTATGAGCAAGCATTAATACCCTGTAATTCATATATTGACCTTTATATGCACATTTTTTTTGTGAGCTTGTTGGTTGGATTGAAGAGCCTATGCAACAAAAGCTAAATGTACATATTGGTTTACCAAAGAGTGATAAAAGAAGGAAACCCGCTAAATAAAAGTGGATGTATGAAACAATACCGTAGATATTAAAACCACTCAATGTGGAGGACCATCATGCAGATGCTACCAACTAGAAAATGTGTCCTAATTGCTTAGGTATTCCTAGTTTTAGTTACCAAGTGGGTTAGAGTTTAAAATTGTCATATTAATTAAAGTTGATGTATTACAAGAGTCATTTTTTTGCATAACTATCTCTGCATGGTTGACACACGTACAAAAAAGTATAATTAGTATTCATGCAAATCTTCATCACCATAATTGTCAAGGGGGGGATTCTCGTCCATCTAGTAGCATTCTTATTAATTGGCCAACAGACCCTTGTACGGGATGGATGGCTAGTCTCATCAAGATCCACTAGTGAATTTGGAAGTGGAATCGAGCAAAGAAGAGACGTAGATCCGCTTTAGTATATTTATTGGTACTTCATGTATGCTTCAATTCGAGTTTGATGCTCTGAATTTCTCTATGAACAACCTATTTCCAACCCTTTAAATAGTCTAAGGCCTCAATATTGAAGAGCCAATTGGATCATTGTCGTAGTAGGAGAAAAATAATAATAAAAGTATTTGACAAATACCCAAGAACTATAGATGGGACATTGACAATTTCTCTTTAATAAGCAAATTTGGGACAAAATTTGGAACATTGGCAATCTCGTTCAAATCTCAAACTAAACCGGTGACAGAGGTTCATTCAAGCTTCAAGCCGGGGAAAAATGTGATTGGATTAGAATTATCTTAGGAATTATTATAAAACATAGATTGTATATGGAGACACATGTCCAACTCAAAAATACATATTACATCTGGATACACGCAAGATACCAAAATTCGTTTTCCCATGCAAAATTAACTTGGCACGTAGCTCATGCTTGTTACCACCTATTTCCCTAGGAAATGCACAAAGCCACCATTTTTCATGATTTGAGATAAATGCTCTCACTAGGAAATCCCCACCAAATAAGGAAGGAATACATGCCAATGAAAAATGAACTAAACATAGGTCACTAAACCATGCCTCATGATTGCTTGGAATCTTCTAGTTCACGGGTATCCGGTTAAATCAATGTGGCTTCCTCATCGGTTCGGTGTTGGTGATTTAGGTAATAATTTATGCTCCCACCCATAATCATGCCTCAAGATCCCCTGTGGATCTGTATTTGCAAGTGAAAGAACTTACATTAGAACCTATCTTACACACGGGTGGAGGGAAACACTCACCGAGAATAGCATGGGTGATGGCTTCATGGGTTGCCTTTATCACTTTTATTGGACTCAGATGGGTTAGCCGTATTCTTGGTTTCTCTATCTTTGTAAAAACTCCATTACGATGGGAATTCTAATCATCATCGGTAATTTGGAAACATGAATGTCGTTGGATCTTATTCGGATCCATCGATGCAATTTCTCATCTTCCATTTCACAAACCATATGACGATCAAAGAAGAAAATCAAGCCATTAAAATTGCGTTGATACTTTTCAAGCTCATTTTCAACCTCCAGGCACCACTCTCCGTACCTGAGGACTTTGCATATCTACAAAGCAGATTGTAATAAAGGTGATTTTCTATTGTTTATAATAATATTTAATCTTAATAGTGTTTCCTTTTGAGGTTAATGTTGTCTGAAGAGAGAGAAGCTTTGTGAATTTTCTCTAGGGTATTGAACATACCCAATGTGTGAATCAGAGATTAAATTTTTGCAAATTTTTCGTGTCTGGAAGATAAGTATTATAGGGTACATGTTAATTTTCAGAATTTACTTCAATATGATCTAGGATCTTAACTGAGAGAACAACATGTACAGCATATCTACATCATATCAATCATGGAGACAATAATGCAAGCACACAAGAGACACAAAGATTTACTTGGGGAAAACCATAAAGGTGAAAAACCCCAATAACTTCCTCAGAGATAGATAGAGCAATGATACAACCAACCAAGAGAGATAGCCATAACCTAGCAGCAGATCCTCCTCCTCCATAAGTGCGCCACTCCTCCTTGAGTGCATGTGTGAGAAGTGAGTGAGTAAATAGAGTGCCTCCCGCACTCTATTTATACTTGACTTGACTTGCCTTTTTACCTAACTCATGTAGGCTCGAACTTAACCACATAACATAATGCTGACTGGGCCGACCCCCAATAGGGTGGTCTAATAACCCTTTGACCCACATGGCCGACCCCCAATAGGGTGGTCTAATAACCCTTCGACCCACATGACTTATACAGGGCCGACCCCAACAAGGTGGTCTAAAAACCCATCAAGTATAAGTTACGACACTTACAATATAATTGACGACACTTCCTTATAGAGGAATAATACCATCTCTATAGGAATACAATATACATATATGTGAAATACATTCTGAAGTTACATATACATCAACACTCCCTCTTAACTAGGAAGGTATTTCTCAGCACAGTTCTTCTAGCACAAGTCATCTTCTCTGGATCATCGTCACTGGATAATCGTCATCGATTCATCATCATCGTCACTACTGCTGCTATCTCAATCAATCTCTGAATCTACTCGTCATAGGAAGTTCTACAGAGCCAGTCCTTTTTCATACTGGATGTAGGCCCACCACCTGCAGGTCTTCGTCATCACTGGCCATACTGTGGAATCCTCAGGACTTATTACGTGCATCACAAAACCTCGAAAGAGCATCCCAGGATGTTACGGGTACACAACTCCGACCTGTAGGATATCCCAGGGCGCTATTACATGTGACCCCACCACAAAACCTCGCAAGAGCATCTCAGGATGTTACGGGTACACAACTCCGACCTGAAATCTCCCAGGGAACTATTACATGTGGTCCACCACAAAGCCTCGCAAGAGCATCTCAGGATGTTACGGGTACACAACTCTGACCTGAAATCTCCCAGGGCGCTATTACATGTGGTCATGGAAAAACCTCGCAAGAGCATCCCAGGACTGATTACGGGCACACAGCCCAACCTATCGGATCTCCCAGGGCGCTATTACATGCCATAGGACAAAACCTCGCAAGAGCATCTGCCAGATATCCCAGGGCGCTATTACATGCCATAGGAAAAACCTCGAAAGACTATCTACAGATCTCCCAGGGCGCTATTACATGTCCTCCCAGAGCAAAACCTCGAAAGAGCATTTGCCAGATGTCCCAGGGCACCGATATTACATGCCATAGGCAAAACCTCGAAAGACCATCTGCAAATCTCCCAGGGCGCTATTACATGCTCATCTGCACAACCTGATCCACGGCCATAGAGTATCAACCTGATACTCACCATACATCATCCTGATGTATCCATGATCATCCTGATCATCATCACTGCAATGTCCTGCTGCATGTCATCTGGAGCAACATCCTGAAGCTCGTCATCCATGATCATCCTGATCATCACTGCAACATCCTGCTGCATGTCATCTGGAGCAACATCCTGAAGCTCGTCATCCATGATCATCCTGATCATCAATGCATCTACCTGATGCATACCAAGTATCTACCTGATACATATCATCATACATGATCCTCCTGATCATACAATGTATCCACCTGATACAAATACATGATACATATCACCATACATGATCCACTTGATCATACAATGTATCCACCTGATACATATACAGATACATGGTCCAAGCATCCAACATGATGCATACATACATAAAATGATCCAATTGATCATATCCAGCATCCACATGATGCGTACATACATACATAAAAATGATCCAACTGATCATATCCAGCATCCACATGATGCGTACATACATACATAAAAATGATCCAACTGATCATATCCAGCATCCACATGATGCGTACATACATACATAAAAATGATCCAACTGATCATATCCAGCATCCACATGATGCGTACATACATACATAAAAATGATCCAACTGATCATATCCAGCAGAAACCAGAACATCATCCTGATGTTCATCATCCAGCGCTTACATCCACAGCCATGTGAAGGATCCTCCTTCCAACATGCTTGGAATGGCTTCAGCAAATGTGTCCATCACTTCTTCCTTGAAGTGTCCTCGATCTGAAGAACGCCAAGCCTCTCTCTGAAGTACTCAAACTTCACCCTGGCTAGTGGATTCGTCAGCACATCTGCAATCTACTCGTCCATCGCAACATATAGGAGCTTCACAGCTCCTCTCTGCACCATATCCCTGATATAGTGATATTTGATCTCTATGTGTTTCGACCTGTCATGAAACACAGGGTTCTCGGACAACTTCACACAGCTCTAGTTATCACAGAAGATACCAGTAGCCTCCAATGGGAGATCAAATAGCTCAGACAGTAGCTTCCGTAACCATACTGCCTCACAACTAGCTGAATAGGCTGCAACATACTCTGCCTCAGCTGTACTCAGTGCTACGCAGGACTGCTTCCTGCTAAACCAAGAGATCACACCTGATCCCATACTGAAGCAGCACCCAGATGTGCTCTTCCTATCTGCAGCACTGCTAGCCCAATCTGAATCAACATAACCCTGCAGGTTAAACTTTTGATTCACCTCATACTTGAGCCCATAATCCACTGTACCCTTCAGGTACCTCAGAACATGCTTTACAGCAACGAGGTGAATACTCCTCGGATCCGTCAGGAACTGGCTCAATGTGTTCACAGCAAAGCAAATGTCTGGTCTCGTGTTCGTCAAGTACAGCAATGACCCAATCATCTGACGATACATAGAGACATCAATCGGCTCAGATGAAGCATCACATAGAAGCTTCAGATTCAATGCCATCGGTGTGGCCATGGCCTTGCAATCCATCATCCCGAACCTCTTTGGGATCTCTACTGCATACTTCCCTTGTCCAAGGAAGATTCTATCTGCACTCTGCCACACCTCCATGCCAAAAACAAATAGTGCATCATCCCCAAGTTCTTCATCTCGAACTCGGTAGTAAGCTTCCGCTGCATGTCGGCAATCAATCTATCTTCACCATACCAAGTTCTTCACATATATGATTTCCTATCATGTGTCTCAGAACCAAGTGGCTGCTCTACATACACTTCTTCTTCAACTACACCATTCAAGGAAGCTGTCTTGAATCCATCTGGTGTATCTTCTATTTCATCACTTTTATATTTCTCAATGCTGCCATCTGCAATATGCTTGATCTGATAGTTCCATTTGGAAGTCATAGCAAACTTCCCTTCATGTCTTGGGATTACATCCCAAACATCATTCTTCATGATCGACGGATCATGGCATTTCATTTCTTCATCCCAGATCCTGGGAACTTCAATATCTTCAATATCTTCAATAGATATCCTTGTTGCTAGAACAAATGTTGTTGTTCTTCTTTTGTAGGAGATGGCATACGATCTTTCCTACACAACAAGTTAAATTGCATGATTAGAAAACATCTCATAGTTTTCAGAACAAATTCTTACACATAAAGAAATATGCCATACAGTCATGCAATTATCTTAGCCAATGCTTCAATACAACATTTATCCATATTCCGTAACTTTCTAGATGCCTTCCAATCTCTACCAGAACATTGTTAAGAGTGTGCACAACTCCCAACATGTCAGCAAAGAGGTTTCATTCTAGATAAGTAGCAATGGAATGTTGTACAGTGCCATAGGCCACTTACCCATGCATATTAGGAGTATACTGTTCATCAATGCAATTATTCTAATATGCATAATACACAACCTAATTCTAGGAACATCAGTATATACATTATTGAACAGTATTATTTAAGAAATGACAATTCAAATACTTATCTTTGTTTGTTCATTGGGTGGACTCCCTTTAAGTCTTCACTTCCTTGCAGGAGCTGCTGGAGTCCTAATCTGAAGTAGCTTCTTCTACACCTTTCTGTTGTGGGATGTAGAGAGATGGTCAACTCCCTCTGAATATCTGCATCCTTGCATAAACCACTGGAGTGTACACCCTCTTGATCTTTGCTTCCTGGATTACCTGTCCTTGAACTTACATTCATCCTTGGTTCCTATGCATGCTTATTAGTATCATGATTGTGTTATCCTTGTGATCTCATATAAAATCATACATTCATTAGTATACTATTAAAACACAATAATCTCAAGCATGTATAGTCATGATCATTTCAAACAGAAAATAATAAGCATTAGCATTCAAGGTTTATGTAGAATTCTTAAGGTTAGTCAAATCATAAGAAACATAACATGTCTAAACCTGTAATTACTCAAACCTATGACTCTTCAGGTTAGTTGAATCATCAATCAAGATAAGAGATATAAAATGCATAAAACCTATGATTATTCAAACCTATACCATCATGATTTTTCTGGTTAGTCATATCATCAATTATGGTAAGAAACATAATATGCATACAATCATGATTATTCAAACCTATGACTTCATGAATAATCATTATCAACAACAGTATAAGATCCTAACCCAAGGTAGGATTCTATCTTGATATAGGAAAAACATACCTGGATTAGCATGCTAGTTAGTTATGTCTAACATACTCACAAGATGTCTTCTTGTTCTTCTTCAATGACTTGTGCTAGTAACCTGTATATCTCATAGGTTAGCCATTACAAAACCAAGTTATACATACCTCGTAAATGGATCTTCTATGAGATCCATGACAATGGATGAATCTTTGTCCTCATGTTATCATGATCATATGTTCTTGGACCAGAACATGATTTGTCTTTCTTGGTGTACCTTTCATGTTAGTAGACAACATAAACCTCATACAACACCATAATGCATTAGTACAATCATAAGTGTCAACACCCTAACTAATGAATATCTTCTATCATGCATTCATAATTTTGTTAAGGTGATACGACAAATCTAAAATCAAAATTGTACTAACCGTAATAACATGAAGACATACCATAAACTTAATCATGGAAAATATCGAAACATACCTCGATGAGTCATACCTGTTGAGATCGCTTGTAATCTTCTTATGTAAGGCCTTAGCCTCATCTCCCTTTGAAACAGGAACTTCTTTACTCATGCAGATGATCAATCCATCTTCTTCTAGGATTAACCCAATCCACTTGATTTGCAAGAACTGGACCTGGAGCTGGATATGGGTTTGTCAGAGAAACCCCAAAAATTCAAACTTTGAATTTCAAACTTTCGAAAGGATAGAAATATGCGCCTTGATGAGCTGATCAAACTGGTATATTCAGAATTTGAAAACTGCAAAGTTTCACTCCTCAATTTTGCCTTTGAAACTTCCGGATTCACTGGACGTGACCCTGAACTGGGGTTTGATGAAGCCCACTCTTTTTCCCCATCAAAATGTTTGATCCAAAGCTCTAAGCTTCTATTTTTCTGAGGAGCTTCCAGCCGTGGTCACAGATTTCAAAAATTCCCATTTTTACAGAAGCCCTAATTTTCCACTTTTCTGATCAAAGTCCAGAACTAGGGTCTAATCAAGCCCGGCCTTCTGCCCAACCAAAAATTCTGATGTTGGTCTCTAAATTTCTATTTTGATGAGTAGCATCCAGCCGTGGTCTCCCATTACAAAAATTCCAACTTTCTCCAAAGCCCTAAATTTCGGAAGCCATGAATGAAGGTACCAAAAAATAATTCTGTTTTGACAGAAATATGTACCTGATTGTTTCTGGTGTAACTCCGAAATTTTTGATCCAAAGGGTCTAAAAAAGTTTCCTGAGATAGCCTGACCTGTTATCTTTCCATCCTGACAGGTCTGACCTCAATTGGACTCTCTGAGAGAGAGTTATGCCAAATGTCGCAACGTGACCTGTTTATGTGATAATACAGGAGATCGAACTTGTACGGCATTCCACGTGTCACGAGTTCAACTTCGGCCTCTGAAAACGTTTTCTGAGATAGTACAGACTGTGTACTACCTGTCACTTTTTACGAAATTTCATTTGGAGCTTCCTAGCCCAAGATATGACCTTTTTCCCAAGGTCACCTGATTTTGACTCAGATCTGGAAGAGGCAGAAACCCTATATTGTACAGATCATAAATCACAAAGTACAACGAATTAGAGGTTGTCCTTTGGACACAAGATACCTGGAGATCTTAGCTTCGGCCTGTAACAATTTCAGATCCGAAAACTTCGCCAAAACGGATTTATAATGAAAGTGCTACGATGACTGGTTTTTGCTATATCAAGCCCTGGCATCGTAAGTGCAACAAGTGTCATACATGCCATATCATGCCTTCTTTCAGGCTAGCTCTGATACCATGTTAATTTTCAGAATTTACTTCAATATGATCTAGGATATTAACTGAGAGAACAACATGTACAGCATATCTACATCATATCAATCATGGAGACAATAATGCAAGCACACAAGAGACACAAAGATTTACTTGGGGAAAACCATAAAGGTGAAAAACCCCAATAACTTCCTCAGAGATAGATAGAGCAATGATACAACCAACCAAGAGAGATAGCCATAACCTAGCAGCAGATCCTCCTCCTCCATAAGTGCGCCACTCCTCCTTGAGTGCATGTGTGAGAAGTGAGTGAGTAAATAGAGTGCTTCCCGCACTCTATTTATACTTGACTTGACTTGCCTTTTTACCTAACTCATGTAGGCTCGAACTTAACCACATAACATAATGCTGACTGGGCCGACCCCCAATAGGGTGGTCTAATAACCCTTTGACCCACATGGCCGACCCCCAATAGGGTGGTCTAATAACCCTTCGACCCACATGACTTATACAGGGCCGACCCCAACAAGGTGGTCTAAAAACCCATCAAGTATAAGTTACGACACTTACAATATAATTGACGACACTTCCTTATAGAGGAATAATACCATCTCTATAGGAATACAATATACATATATGTGAAATACATTCCGAAGTTACATATACATCAACAGTACATAAGATGTTTGAAGGAACTTACCTAGAATACAATCCATTTGAATTGATATGGGAATCCATGGAAAAATATGGAGAGATGCACCATGCCTCTATACCTCTATACCTACACAATACACAACATAATATGCCAAAACACCTCACCTTTAACTTTATTCCCATCACTGTTATCATGGCATAATGGAAAAATGGATATCTATATTTTGTGATAAATCCCGAACATGTTGATGGCCCCTACAATCTCATGTTTTCTCAACTTTTGTGGGCATGGCTTATGCTTCGATTAAAAATTGATCATAACATGTATGAACTTTATAGTATAAAATATTCCATGCATGAATATATATAGATAACTCGGTTTAAATAATGAAACTAGCATACTTCCAAGGAACATCGAGGAAAATTGAGTGTAATTGTTGGTATTCTGGATTACAATGCTTATAATGACACTAATAATTACCCTAAAATGCCTCTTCAAAAGCAACAAGAACATCCCTTTGAATGGACCACTAGACTCTGCAACTGCGGTGAAGATTGCAGTAACTATATGTATATTTTCATTTCTTACCTCACTCCATCATGCAATATTGTCATAAGATGCACAAATCATCAATTGACTGAATATTGCAAGTTGTTTCACATGTTGATGCCTATGCATCACCTTTGGCCAGATAGTTGAGATAATCGATACTGGTTCTACTTGTAAGTGAATAATTTAATCTACCAATAACCTAACCAAATTTCATTTTGATGATTGAGTGAAATTTTCTCTTCCTTCATTATTTCGTATTATATTGTTCATTGCAGTGTGAGGGGTTAATGGAGCTATGTACTATTTGTTGCTTGCTTTCCTCGAATGTGCCTATTGTTATTCGTGTCTCTACATAACTAAGCTGCAAACCAAATTTAACTTGAAAGAATACCCTTATGGAGACTTCATTTTTCACTGATTTTGCTAGAGTTGTGCTATATACCAGGAATATAGAGAAATCAAGAACATAGGCTTTGATCATGCTCTTGGTAAGTGATCTCCTATTTATTTCTACAGTACATGGGAGAATGGTAAATAAGAATCGGCTTTCTAGATTACGTGGATTTGATCACGGCCTCAGTAAGTGATCTCCTATTTATTTGGCATGGGATAACTGTAAATCAGAATCGGTTTTCTAAAGTACATGGGATTATTGTAAATATGACTCAATCGTATTGTTTCTTATATTAAAGTGTTGATCTAAACACATAGGGTGGGTGGGAAATATCAAAAGGTATCTAGTAGAACTAAGTTGATATGCACACTACCACCAGCATATGGACATACACACTCTCACCAACATCAAGGGCTTGCGGCACATGTCTAGCATGCACACTGCTACCAGCATATGGACATGCACTCCGGGCACCGGTATCAAGGGCCCACAACACACATCTAGCATACACACATGTCTAGTATGTGCCACCAGCATAGCATGCAATAAACTAAAGCATTCAATTTAATCTATTAAGTACCCAGAAACCCACCCAAACCAATATGCCAATGACTTAAAATGTTATGCAACAATTAAAAGTATGTTCTCCTCGAAAGGAGGACAAAGAAGGCCTCCAAAATGGTGATTGGGCCAAACACAAATTTTCCAAAAAATATTAGGATATGATGCATTGTAAAATGAGCATAATTAATCCAAGTCTCCCAAATCAATTTATAGAGTCTATGCTGCTTTGCAGGACTAATAATATCGAGAAACAAATTTCAAGTAATAAAACCAATTAAAGGAAGGGGTGGCAGGAGAGGGAGGGGTCCTCATGGATTCTGATAGTGAAAACCTATGCTTAGGGATTGGAGAAAAAAAATTTATCAAGCAGAATGGTTGGACCTTCTGAAAGGTCTAGAGATCATGGTTAGGATAGAAATACCAAATCTCCTTGTTTTTGGTGATTCACGATTTGTGATTCAAAAAATGAGAAGCCCTTTCTAGGAGAGCTCTTCTTATTGTAGCAGAGTCCAAAAGCGTATTATGAATATCCCCCTCCCTAATAATGTGGAATTTATGCGTATCAAGCGTGAAAACAATGAGAAGGTAGATAAAAAAACAAATCAAGGGGCTTGGCTCGAATATGGAACTATTGTTTTTTATGATCAACCTCTATCAAAATACTGTATTCCATGACAATTATCATTTGGAATGTTAAAAAGGGCAGATTGGACCTTATAAGAAGTCTTAGAAGTGTCGGGGAAATCTCACCCCATAGAATGCATGGTTTTGAATCCCTCTGATCCAACCCTTTGTTGTTAGGGGGGGTGGTCTCCTCTTTCCCTAAGCTCTCTTTCTGAAACTTGATACACATGGAAGAGCATTGGTTACTTGCATGCAAAGGTATGCGATGGAGTTAATAGCGCTAAGGGGATCATTGAATGCAACATTAAGCTTTCTATTGTGTCTGGTCTCATTAGTAGTATCTTGGAATAGTTTCACAGAAGCGAGGTCCGACCTTTTGTTTTGCTTCACCACCATATGGATTTATCTCGCCGTCTAGCTTTTGTGGATGCTCTTTAACATGAAGGGCATTCAATTGATGATATATATATGATATTTGGCACTACATTTCAGTTTATCCTCTTCGGGGAAGGAAGAATCTCTTATCTCTAAAGGTAAGCCACCTATTTTGCAGTTGTGTGAGGTATTTGAATTAACGAAGAAGAACTTTGAGTATCTTTCTGTTGGAAGAACAAATTCAACAATGGCGTCCTAGAAGGAGATCTTTGCAAGTTTCAGAGGGCACCTTGAGGATTTTAAGAAAATGTTAAGGGTGGTGCAAGAAGGAGTAGGTGGTGTTCTACATAGGATAATGGTGTTCACAGAGGAGGAGTGACACAACAATTGTAGGTTGGCGTATTTAGAATTGCGCATTGAGGACCTCGATGGTAACATGAGAGAGCAGATTGCGTTGACTAGAGAGGTAAGAAAGGACCTCCATAAGGTGATCCAAATGTGCCAAGAGTTTTATGGCCATAAATCACTCTTGGAGGCATCTCGTCCAACAAATGATAACTCGGTCACCTAGCCACCCCGCGGACCTTTTAGACAGGCATGAACGAGCTCCAGAATTTGTTAGTTTTTACATACATTAATAGGTCTTTATGTTTTTTTTCTATGTAACTAGTTTGTAAGAGTTTCATAGCGCTCAGTCAATAGTAGTAGACACGAAATCAGTAAGAAAGCTCTTGGAACTTTGGCAAATAGCAGGAAGCTATGTAGGATGGACTCTAACATAACTCTAAAGAATTTTGCTTCGAATTTTGGAAGGGAATATATTTTCTTTGTAAAGAATTGATGTGCTCAATAGATTAATATACATCTTTTAAGTTTTTGTTTATAAATAAATAAATAAAACCAATTAAAGGAAAAAACAAACAATCGCTTAATCCACCAATATAATGGGTCCACTAACATTAATTTTAAAAGTGAAAGAAGAAAAAATAGTCTCTAAATAGTTATTATAATAAAATTACCAACATTAATTTTAAAAGTGAGAGAGAAATAATTAATCTCTTAATAACTTAAAATTATGAGTGAAAGAATAAAAAATTAATTTTTAATAGTTATTAAAATAAAATTAATTTATTAGGGTGTGGCAGGCATGGGGGATCATTCTTGATCTCGAAAATCATAAGTGTACTACGAATGGGGATTGGGAAACACAACAAACAAACAAGTAGAAGCGCCATCCTTATACCAAGGCCTTTGCAAGCTCATTCTCTCTACATTCACCCCCTTACTATGATACGGGACTCCACCATAATAATCAAGCTACCCTGAAGATCAATGACACCTAAGGATATCTTCATGACATGCTGGATGGAAAGAATAGCCAGATAGGTAAGAAAATTTACAAGAATCCAATTGTATCATGCCTTGAGTCACCTCAACTTATAAGAAGTAGATGGTAGGGAAAACGATGCTTCCACGACCATGGAGGGAGTGTTGATGTAGCTAATAAAATTTGATTCATTCACGAGATCTATAAACCATGCAAACACAAGAGAATGGAAAAATAACTATATTTTATTCCTTCTCCATCACTAACTATTACCATGAAAGTTCAACCCCTTATAACTACTATCTGAGATTTTCGAAAACTGCTAATTTTAGAAAATTCTCGCAGGAGTCTAAAACTAATCAATAACTAAAAGCTAACTAGAGAGGCATTATTTTTCAACTCGTTTTTCTAATTAGGTGTATAAACTAAGAGATAACGGATAATTACAAATTTAAAAACTCTCGAAAAAAACAATAAAACCCTAATTTGAGGCATTATATGAAGGAATTTGGCCCTAAAAAAGTGTCGAAACGAGGTCCGATATGAAGGATGAGATTGGCATGATAGTGAACTCTTCAAGACACAACTTCCTGTTAAATTTCAACCCAAGCAAATAACATAGTCAAAATTTATGACCCTTGTAAATCCTTGCATCATTCTCCTCTGGTTGAAAAGAATAAGTTATTGTCCTCAAACTGTTGCCACTTAACGAGATCTAGGTTCAGTAAGCCCCCCTCTATAATTCATGTACTATCTACTGTGTTAATCCTTCCCATTGGACTGGATATCAGTTGTATTGGCCTTGCAGAGTATGAAGGGTCTCCTTATCTAAACTATGTGCAATCTTTTCCTTTTTCTTGCTTGAAATGGCATGTTGCCAATCCACCTCTGCCTCACCGTTATCACCCAGATTGTCCCAATGGAAGATATATAAATCATAAACATTAAACATAGGGGAAATATCGAGATCAGCAAAATCGACCTTATAAGGATTGTCATTGATTTTCTTGAGAATCTTTTAAGGACCAATTTAATTTTACTGAAATTTGTGTTAGCTTCCTCTAGGAAACAAATCTTTCCATAAATAAACCATCACCAAATCTTCTTCACTGAATACCTAATATCGTTGGTGAGCATGTTTTATATTTTTTTATGCTCGTTACTGGCCTACAAATTTTGTTTCACTTCTTGCTGCAACTATTGAATGTGCTCTGCAAATGCTTCCCCATCATCACTGATCCTATCCCCAAGTGGTAGTTGTACCAATTCTAGGACACCCATAGGATTTCTACCATAAACAACCTGAAATGGAGATTTACCTATAGATCTATTCATTGAATTATTGTAGGCAAATTCTGCTTGAGGTGTTGGTTGTGGAGCCCGATCTTCTTAATTCAGAGATGTTGTTGTTTCAGCCATGTTTGTACCCCAATTTTATATGATATGCAGGTGGACTGTACACTCATCCCAATGGGGGGGCATCGCCCCCCCATGGGGGTCCGGGGGCCAGCGGGCCCCCGATGAGGGTTCGAGGGAAATGCCCCTGAGAAATGGGGTTCGGGGGTGAAGCCCCTGAAAGATATTTTATGGGTTGTTTTGTTGGCCCACAGTTTACGGGACCATGGTATTGGGTATCTCGTAGTATTTTCCCATGGTAATTCCCTCTAAAAGGAAGACATTGTAATATGGTTGTGTAATGTATTGTAGCATTGTAAAAGATCTATATGATTGTGTGAGAGAGACTGTGAGAGAGTGAAGAGGATGTTGCAGCAGATGTGCTACAGGTTGTATCCCTTCATTTTGCTAGATGGTATAATAATAAGGACTAGCAATTTCTATGTTGACGTAGCCCATCTTGGGTGAACCACGTTATATTGGTGTCTCTCTTGTATTGTGTTTATGTGATTTATATTTGCATCTTGTTTATTGTTATCGCTCTACGATCCTATTTTTCTAACATGAGGTAAATCCAAATCCCACTACTTGGGATTCTCTCCAACAATGCTCCGTAATAGGTTTCCCAAACTCTGATTTACTACCTCGATTTGGGTCATAACTTTTGACTTGGTTATCCCTGCATCAATTGTTAAAAAAATGGGGCTATTTCATCAACCTGCATCCCTTAATGTAATGTATGACATGCATAGGAAATCGATGAACAAGTGGCAATACAATTACATCATGCACATGCCAAACGTGATGCCAAAGTACCATCATTATAGCTTGAGGCAGTTAATAAAATAGTGGCAATTAATAAAATTTTAAAACTAAATTACAACTAAAACCAAAAACTAGCAAAAAATAAAATATATAAAAATGGGGGAATATGAAAAAACAAAATTCATGAAAAATTAAATAACAAGGATTTAGAATTAGGAAAAAATATATAAAATATAAAGAATAAGAAATTAATAAGAAGAAATTGAGAAAATTTTATGAGTTTATAAAAATAAATGAATATAATATAAATAAATGTAAATTTAAATTAAAGAGTAAGAAAGAAAAATAGGAAAATGAGAAAATGTAAAAGGTATTAAAATAATGAAAAGTTGATAAGATAGTAAAATGAATAAAAATTAAAAATAATTTTGTATTAAATGTGGGGAAAAAATTCAACAAAGAATAAAAGGAGAAAGAAAAAGAAAAGAGGAAACAAGTTTACTTATTTGGAGATAAAAGTGGGTGCTAAGGTTTTTGTACAAAATGCATCAACTATACTAGTATTAGCACTTAACTTGTGGTAAGACATTCATAGGCCATAAGTTAAGTAGCACAAATAAGTTATCTATTACTTGTTCTCAATGAATGATTATGGGTTGTTTGTCACAAACGACCCATTATCCACCCATGCATAAGTTACCAATTATATTTTATATATTTTTTTAATAATTGTTTATTTCTAATTTGGAACATAAACTCACTCTAGACAATACAATTGTTACATTCTTGTGCAATTTAGGAAAACTATAGATACTTATCCATCCCAAATTTTAAGATATAAACTACATAAAATCAATAACAGTTATTGTGAAGAAAATTATTCTTGTGTAATCTAAAAAACTATAGATAATTGTCCACCCCAAATTCTAAAATATAAACTACAGATAAACATTATTGTGAAGAAAATAAAATAAAAAATTGATAAACTTTATGAATCCGAGAAAGATGCAGAAAAAAGCAGTAATAAAAAGCTTTATGAATCGCGCTGTCGTTAAAGGAAAAAAGAAAATATGTGAGTGAAAGTAGATCTGATTGTGGTGAAGCCGCGTATTGTGTCTTAGGCTCTGTGATGTTACATGTCGGCTAATTTTAGCTCAAGAAAACATAAACCTTGAGGAAAGTGCCTGGCCATTGAATTGCAGTTGAATGGCAGTCAAACTAATATCAGAATGGCGGTGGGACTGGGAAAGTATCTTCCGTGTCGCTTGTGCTTCTAGAATCACATTCACTGTCAGTTTAGCCGCACTTTCCTCTTTAAAACCTTACGTTATCCAACGTGTCAGTTGTGCTGACATGCAGTTGTGAGGCTAAACACTCAACACGTGGTACGCTCGAGAATGATAGGTGGGATTGGGAAAGTATCTTCCATGTTTCTTGTGCTTCTAGAAGCAAATTCAATGGAGTCTGTCATTGTCTTGTTGTTGCTGCACTCTCCTCTTCCAAACCGTGCGTTATCCAATGTTTTTCTCCATTGTGACACTGAAAATTTAGTGAAAACTGAAGGGATAAGGACTCATCGTATACAATGCTGAAATAAACAACAATTTGATTGTAACATTTAAACTTAAAAAATCCTCGATCCTAGTCTCGATATGATATGATTTTTTTGTGTATGTAATGTTGATAGAGACTGGTAGGTTTCAAGTGTTGTTGATATGCAAATCCATCACTAAGAGTCATGTCTTAAAATTATAAGTGTTTTTATTTGGGAATATAGTACTAGCAATTGTTTTAGAAGGTGTAATGGTATGCTTAAAGGAAAAATAAAAACAAAAAATAGAATAGATATCCTGAAGTGAAAAAAGAGAGGAATAAAATAAATATAATGAAGACCTTCTTCGTCATCATAAAAATGTCCCTTTTCATTTGGTAAAGCATTATAGGAAGAGAAAAAAACAAAAGTAAAATTAAAATGAGATTGGAAATTTATTAAAAATCTATAAACTTTAAAAATAGTATAAAGTAATGTTAATTATAAAAAACTAACTAGTTGTATATTGTACAAGGTAATCTTAAAGCATTTTAAAATATCAATGTCTAGGTATATCATAAGTTAGTTTGATGGAAATCATTAAGAACCAATTAATTTAAATCATATAAAAAGCTATGTATATATATGTATTCAATGTTAATCTTGAAATTAACATATTGAGAAACAAAATTTGAACCCAATAAATATTTGTATTTGTTTTTTGTTTTTTGTTTGAAAGTGTATATATAAAATATTTGTAATAAATGACTTGATTATAATACAAGTTGTGATAGAAAGGTAGAGGCAGAAATGGAGGAGACCATCAATAGGCATCAACCTAGTAAAATAATACAACATTGAAGTCTAGAACTATTTTTAACATAAGTAGAAAACAAAAACATTAGTTACAATAAATTTTATGAACAAAACTTCAAATATTAAAAATACAAAATATCCATCTAGTTTGGAGAAGACTATAAATTCGATGCATGATTTCTTAATAAAAGTAGAAGAAAATATGTGATGGGACACATGATAGTGTAATAGGGAAGATAACTTTAATATATAATGATGAACATCTCAATTTGTAATTGCATCTTATATGTCAAAGCTTCTTTCTAAATAAACTTGAATCCTTCTTAACAACAAAATATAGATATTGCAAGGTCGAAATGTTTTTTTAAAGTTAAAGCCATCAATTTATCCTCTTCACAATGGAATTTTATTTATGGAAAGTAAACAACGATATTAAAGTGACAGGAACAAGCCACAAAGCAACACATCATTTTCTAATGAGTAATCAATGAAAGAAACAATATCAATATAACATGATCTTCCCTAGAGTTGATATATCTTGCATGTGCTATCACTTATGACCATGAAGGGTCAAACACTCATACTAAGGGAGGGATTGCATAAGCCATGTGTCTCCAGTTCCATATTTGGTAACAACTACCTCAAACCAAACTTTTCCATGTTAATTTAGAGTTATGGTTAGTAGCTCTTGAGTTGTGACGTGGCTAGATGACTTAAAAATAATAATAAAAATTGATAAGAAACATATCATAGTATCGTTATGTGCCTCTTATGTTTTGATTGAAGCATATATGTCACACAATTATATGTGAATCATATATATAAAGAATTTACGAAAATGGGATGCATTGAAGTTGTTCCAAAATGATAAATTAGTTTAAAGAGATAGCATGTTTGTTTGTTATATTACTAAGGTAGAATGGAAAATTCCACGAAATCACATTTAAATAAGACTAAATAGAAAGGAGTGGGGACACATTCGATTATAACCAACTAAATCTATGAACTATTGAACCATAAGTCCATAAGAATCTTGTGACATACAACATACATCCATTTTAATGAGCATAACTTATATCTTGTGTTGATTAAAAGAATGAATAAGGGCAAGAGTGTTTAGTATAGCATTAAAACCCTTTGAGGTAATTCCTATCCCATCATGATTAATTTATGGATGACAAACCATGGTAAAAAATGTGCTAATGGAGGTCAAATTTGCATGTTAACCATTCAAACACAAGGAAAAACCAATTTGTATGTTGTACCTCCTTGATAATTGGAAATTATGTTTTGCAATGATCAAAGAGGAATATGAGAGAGCATACTAATGTGGTGTATGTTGCATGGAGTTAGGGTGGTTGAATAAAAGTTTAGTTAAAGTATTATGTTAACTCATTTGCTATCTCTTAGTTTGATTTCAAATTTTCCTTTCAAAGGAAGGGTGTTCTATAAAAAGTCTAAATTTTCATGGTTGTTTCCAAGAATTCGTTTGTATTTAAATTTTGACTCTATAAAATTTCCTTTCTCCTCCAAACCCTCCACCTAATGACTTAGAGGTTAATTGGTTCTTCGGTAATTGTTAAGTCTGTAATTGTGATGTCTAAGTATATATGTCTCTTTTAAAATGTATAAAAAATATTTTCTTATGCTAGATCTTAATGTTAATGTAGAAATACTTCGACTTTTATTAAAAAATGCATTGTAGAATTGTGAAATCATGCAGAGTGATCTCATCACTAAAGTGATTGTTATGGGAGTTGAAAATTACATATTTTCTAGATAATTAAAACTTAAATTAATGATAATAGGATATATTTGTTAACTATGTTAAAATTAGTTGTTATGAATTTTTCTATTAAATTGAATTAAATATTTAATTTCTTAAATCAAATAATATAATTGATTTTAATTATTTTACAAATTTAATTAAAACGTTAATGATAATTTTTTAAAACTTTCTAAATATATAAAATAAACTAAAATAATTTCATAAAATTTATATAAAACATATTATCTTAAATTAAAAATAAGTATTCAAACTTATATAATAAACAAATATATAATGTGTTTTTAATAAATTTAATTAAAAATAAATAAATAATTGTATAAAAATAATAATTATAAGTTTAAATAAAATAAATATTAAAAATATATGTTTTTCATTAAAATACAATAAAAATACAAATTTTATCTTTATATTAATAACTTATATTATTATATTAATATAATATTAATAAACAAAATATATATATATATATATATTATTTTGTTAATAATTTTAATATATGTATATATAATTCCGAAATCGAGTACTGTTGGTAACATGTCATGCTAAAGAGGCAACCTGTATCATCTAACACCAATTAAATTGGATATAGAAACTAATAATTATAAACCTTAAACAAAGTGAAAGACAATAAATTCTCATAAACTGATTTCTAAAACAAATTTTCCCATATTTAAAAAGGGTTTTTGAGGCAGTAGTTGTTTGTTTCCAACTGTAGCCAGGTTGAGACTAAAATCATGTTTTCGGTTTGAAAGTAACCTTTTAGACCTTATCAGAAACCACAATATGAACCGTGAAACCAAATATGAACCATATAGATTTTCTGGCCATTATCCAGAAACATGTTTTCAAGCAATGGTCAAGAAAACATCTACAATGTTGTGTCCTCGAAATAAACAAGAACTCGGAGTTTGTACCCTACTATATGCTTTCAAAAAGAGAAAAGTTCACAAGGCAATCTGAAATCATGATAGCGACCAGAACCTTGAGGAAAAGTTAAGCAAAGATATACAATTTTTTGTTTCTATATTAAATTTCATAGGAAATATACCAAATATTACCATGAACATTTTGGAAGATCTACTCATCAATGAACAACCCAATATATTGGTGAACTCAAGACACCAAATGGAAAGCTCAAGCTCTTGGGTTTGTGGGGGTAGGTTTCTATTTGGAGACGGAAAAATTAATGGCTGAAACATAACTTATTGCATCGAGTAGAAAAAAAATTAAAACCATCATCATAGATCCATCTTAAATCCAGGTATCTATCAAGTATGCACCAAGAAGGATCAAATTTCTCTAGATGTAATTTTTTTATGGATGTATAAAAAATGTTAAAAAAAAATACACCTCAAGAAATTGGATCCCTGAAGTGTTTGATAGATCCAGGTTTAAGATGAATCTATGATGATCCTTATTGGACACCTGTGTTTTTACCAAGGTTATGGGATGGACACTAACAACTTACAAGTTTTTATCACAATCATGTAGCTGCTTCCCATTTCACTCAATAGTAATCCTTCTTCTCTGAAAGGATCCAACAAAACTGCTGGAAGAGGGAAGAGGAATGGTTAAAGTCTATTGGTCGACCTCTGCACCATACCAGTGCTGTTATATATATATATATATATATATATAAAAGCTAATCAACTCGAGTGGTAGTTTGGGGTACAACGGAATCGGAGCCAGATGGGTCACCTCTGAACGAACTACTACAAAATGGGCTAGTCCCAGATGCTAAATTATTTGCTTTTGATGCCATGGGTATCATTCTATTGGTCCAAGAATACAAAAAAATAACAAAATCTATGCTTGTGTGGTCTGCCTCGAGAACCCACGTGAAAATAAATCCAAAAAAACCCGGGGAGCCAGCCATTACCTATGATTATTGGCATAGGGTTTATGTATTGCTCTCGTTGTACAACGTCCAGAGGCCATCATCCTGTGAGGTATGGGGAAGATCAGTTGGTCCTTCCTCAAACTTCCATTCGTATTCCTTAATGCATACATTTTGCTCTATTGTATGGTTACTGAATCTCACAGATCTCAAGCCCAAACAACAACAACAGATCTCCTTTCAAAAACTTATAAAATGTAGAATGGAGGCCAATAGACCGAAATCTAACCATTGAAACTAACAGACAAACATATATATACATACAAGACCATTGCCTTGAGATATGAATATTAGAAAAATAAAAACATAAATACCAACCTTAACCATTCCAGATCCATTGTCACGTAAAAGGGGGCTGGATTTCTTCAGCATCCGCCATTCTCAGAGGATATCAAGACTCGTGTATAATGGTCATTTCCTCTTGTGATGGCCATTCCCTTTTATTAGATCACTTTGGACCATGAATGCATTTGACTAATCTACAAAATCCTTCCAGATGTCCAGTGCTAGAGTATGCAACTGCCTTAATGTTATTATCGTTGTCACCTTCCCTGGAAACCTCGCTTCTGAAATTGTATTTGGAGAACAATTTGAAGATGAAATCGAGCTCTTATCAACAAGAAATAGATGCGTGTGATATTCAAAAACCTTCCATGAAAGACCATGGACCGATTTCAACCTCAGTAAGATTTGCACAGATGGCATTTTAACCTCGGATAACTATCTTCTCGGCCTCCAAGAAACAACAGTTCCTTCATGGAACATGGGCTCTAGGAACTCTCTCAACAAGCCCCTTCATGACTGAAGTATGGAACATTTGCTTTGCGAGAATGTAATTGTAAAGATGAGATAGAATTCTTCACAATCAGAATTCGCAAACTAGGATTTTGATATTAATTACAACCATGTCATCATCATATTTATAAATTCCAAACCATCATGCCTCATAATTTTAAGTGATTATGTAAAACCAATGGCAATTTACTTTGATGAAATAAACTTATTTTTTATTTATGGATATAATACACATATAAGCATTTAACGAAAAAGTAGACGACATTAAATCAAAGCTTGTAATCCTAGGAGGTAATAAGATCATAATTTAGTAATTTACAACATGAAGACTTTATCTGATAGGGTTTAGATACAGGTTGTTGATGATCCCCTGCCTTTTGTACTTAAGTAAGCTTTTTCCAAGACCCTCGCAAGATTAATAGCACCTTGAGGTTCCTCTTGAATTGTAGCCATAGAATGAGCCATATAAGATCATGTGCATAGTCTTCAATATTAACAACATTAATACCCATCTGAGCCCAACCCCCAACACCATCACCAACCCCGATAGCATGTTTATCTACACAAATAAAGTGAGCATCCTCTCCACCTATAAGCTCCTTGTCCAAGTGTAAGATGTAGCATGCACCTGATAACAATTTAAATACTTCATCACCAAGATGTGCCTGGTCTGAAGCATTAGAAGAGTCATCAAGATTATCAAATTTAGAATAACCATCAAAGGTTGTGTCTAGAGATACCCGAGCTACTGTATTCAAGAGAGCAGTAAAATTGTGAAACCCCTTTGACTCCGGACCACATATCCAACGAAGGCAGTTTCCATTACCAAAAGAGTGAAAGCCAAGCAAACCATAGGCCAAATTCAATCCAACAGGGTTTCTCTTATTTGGCCTATCTCTGTCCCTCTTGTAATGGCCATTTCTTTGCATACTGCAAAAAGATGCCGCTAGTGAAATCTTGTTCAAACGGACATTTTTGCAAAAGCACAAACGACTTATGGACAATGGAGCGGAGGGAAACTTCATTGGCAGAAATCTTGATCCCTGGTGGGGTTATAACAAGGCCCATATTTGCTAGAGGTGTTATCCTTTTGTAAAGAAGATTTTGTTGGAGGTAGGCAATGTATAGTATTATTTGGTAGGTTCCATGGAAAAAAGTCAAACTGGTATACTGACTATGAAATCTCAGATTTGGAGGAGCTTTTGATGAAGTCCTGTAGTTTCCATTTGACATCCTCCTATGAATCCTCGCTATTTGTCAAAATTTTTAAAAAATAATCGTATCTCACTGCTTAGATCTTTGCTTTGTTATATTTTTCGAACACTGAACGGTATATTTTTACTAATAACAAAATAACTGTTGTAGTTCATATTTCTGTAATGAGAAGCTGTTTTTCTGTGTTTTTGCTTTTATTACGTTGACAGAGTAGGAAACCAGGAAAGTCTTGACAGGTTGGTTGGCCGAATGACGAAAAAAATGACCACATATTAACCATTTCTAACTACCCCCTATGCGCGTTTTTTATGCGTTGTTAAAATGCTCCAGGGCAGCTTTGGTCGATGGAGAAAACGTATTTTCTTCCATTTATAAGTCTTGCTTCCAAGCTCACCGTTGGGTTTGGTCATGATAATGTAATAGTTCCAAAAATGTTAATGGGCTTTGTTGGTTTGTAATCTTTGATGTTATTTCTCGTCAAGATTCAATCTCCAAAAACATGTGCTTGGTTGGTTTGTAAACTTTGATGTTCTTATTTCTCACCAAGATTCAATCTCCAAAAACATGTTCATCCCTCGTGCGTTGTCCACCCTGGATAAAAAGGCCCAAAACACTAAAAATATAATTCAAAATCTGTAACGCAAATGCTAAAGCAATGCATCTGGCCATACTACTTGTCGCGATTGATCATATCCTTGTAGCATATGATGGACTCTAGCCGTTGTAGCAGATGAAGTCGTCAGCCTTGGCATTCACTTCTTAGTGGCTAAGTATGCACTTCTATTCACACATCCCTCTGCCGACAACGCCTCCAAAGATACGAATGTTACCATATTCGGTATCTCTTCTAACTCAGAGCAGCCAAAAATATCTAGTAATCTAAGCTCCTCCAACCCCCGTATGCTCTGCAGCTTCACACACCCGTTCATCTACAACCCCCCGAAGGTAACAATTTTTCCATACTTGGCAGTTGGCAGCTCTTCTAACTTGGAAAACCCAGAAACAAGCGTGCAGCCTTCTATAATTTCTATCATCTAGCCGCTGCACTTGAATGTGTCGAGGCGAGGAGCAATCCAAGAAGCACGCTAGAGGTCACAGACGCAGAATAAGTGAAGTGAACTTCTCGGATACGCAACCGCGGTAAAAGCATATTCATTGAACTTCTCCAGCACGCAACCACGGCAAATGCAAACTTCTTCAACACGAAAGGTTACACGCCAGAGGGCGGGAACGGAAGCAGACTGGCCAGTGGCCAATGAGAACTTCAACATCCCCAAAACACATGACATGTTCAAGAGGACGGGAACGGAGGCAGACTGGCCAGTGAGAACTTCAACAACATCCCGACAACACATGACATGTTCAAGGTTCTTTGACTCTTGTACCCTTTCACTCAGTTGCATATGTTGGAATAATGTAGAAATGCTAGGCAGGTATCTAGTTATTGGATTGATGTGTACTTTCTATGATTAGCATGTAGAGGTTTCAGATCCACCTTTCTTGGATCTATGGTTTGGTTTGTTGTGACTATCTACACCTATATATTGTAATCAGTTCTCACTTAATAATTGAATCGGTTTGGCCATTCCTTGTGTATGAGAGCGAGCCTTTGTGCTCAGCTCCACATTGCATCTCTGTATGTGTTATTTTGGTATCAGAGCCAGCGTGAAGGAGACGGTGTGAACGGTGCTGCAGCCACCGATTCAGTGTGCACATTATTGGAGAACTAGATGCTGTACAATCCTGACCTGCTGCCTGAAAAGAGTCGCTGATTCAGTGTGATCGTTGTAGCTGAATGAAGCTGCCTGCGTGGAGGAAGGAGCGCTGAAGAAACTAGCTGGGCAAAAATATTTTTTTTAGAATTGAAATCCAGATTTAATTAAAGCCTTATCTCTGCCGTGAGTGAAGCAGCTATTGCTGCATGTGCATAGTCGCCAACGGAAAGAGGAGCTAGCGCTGCCAATGTGGATGCCTGTGAGTGTGGATCCCTGAACGCTACTACCATTGTGAAATAGCTCAGCCATTGGTAGGAGGAGAGCCATCGAACAAGCCAACAACGTGAACTGTTCGCCTGCAGAAGACCGGTGCAATTAGCCGTGAAGGAAAGTCGAGCTCTGTCTGTGTTAATTTAATTGAAGGCAGATTTAATTGAAGAGTCGAGTTCTGTCTGTCGAGTTATGGGAAGTCTGTGTGATAGCCCGAGGATGTGAGCTTGATTGGTAGCCCGTGAATGTGAGCTCAACGTTGGTGGTAAAGCCAGCAAATTCTTTTGAAGCCGCCGAAGGGAGAAATAAGATCTTGCTAGAGCAGCGATCCGCTCCTGCTATATATATATATATTTTTTTTGCCCTGACAGACTACCGCGTGCATCTCCACGGATACAGAGCGGTACATCAGAACTACCGCGGGCATAAGAACTGCTAGGGCGCGGTAATTTCAAGAGATATGTGGTATTTTTCTCCGCCTCTGCCGCGCCGGTGATATATATCACAAAGGCGGTACTGCATTCTGTGACTGCAAATCACCAATGTAAAGGTAACTATTGCATTTTTTTTTCTCTCTGAGTTTACGTGAAATGGCTGCCACCTCCCAACAGCCATTGGCTGATACTTATATCAATGAAGCCTCCAAATTGAATGGAGAAAATTATGTCAACTGGAAATTCAAGCTGCAAACCGTTCTAGAATTATTTGGTGGCTGGACGATTGTGAATGGCACTGAGTTGAAGCCTGCAGATCCTGCACTTGTTTCAGATTGGAACAAAAGAGAAGCCAAAGCCAAGGTGACTCTGCGAATGTCTGTGCAAGACAAGATTATCCCTCACATAAGAAATTGTGACACGTCTAAGAAGACCTGGGATACGCTTAAAAGATTATATGAAACAACTGATGCAAATCGCATATTGTTTCTGAAGACCAAAATGTTCTCAATCAAGATGGAAGCAAATGAGGGGGTAAGTAAATTTATTTCTCGTATCAAAGATCTGAGTGATAACTTGGCAGCTATAGGTGAAGCAGTAGATAGTACTGATCAAGTAACTATCGCACTGAAAGGTTTGCATCCCGATTATAAAGTGTTTATTTCAGCACTTGCAGCAAGAGAAAAACCCCCAAATTTTGAAGAACTCACAGGTATTTTGCTTCAAGAAGAAGAGAGGATGAAAAATTATGACCTCGAGGCTCGAGGTTCTGATCTCGCACTGATGGCAAGAGGTCGAAATATGCACAGAGGCAAACCATGGGGTAGGCCGTGGAATGGAGACAGAGGCAGTTCATGGAACCGAGATAAAGGCAAACAGTGGCATGGAGACAGAGGCAGATCGTGGAATGAAGACAGAGGCAAATTTCACTCAAAACATAAAGGTATGGTTCAGACTGATCATTCTAGAAATAATGTAGATGGTCATTATTGGCACAAACCAGGACACCTCAATAGAAATCATTATCAGAAGAAATATTACAGAGGTAGAAGCTACAATGGAAATCACAATCATAATGGGAATTTTGCAAACACAGACACTCCTCCTGAAGATGAATTTAAAAATCTGAGATTATTTATTTCTGAGGATGCTCTGTCTGCCGAGACAGATGATAAGAATGCATGGTTTATAGATTCTGGTGCATCTGCACATATGTCTTGTAGGAGTGAATGGTTCGAAGAATATAATGAGAATCTTAATGACACTCACATCTATTTAGGTGATAATAGGTCACTCAAGGTTCAAGGTTATGGAAAAGTAAAGGTGAAATTATCTAATGGTGAATTGAAACAGATACATAATGTTATGTATGTTCCTGGTATTAAAAAGAATCTTATTTCTGTTTCAACCATAACCGAACATGACCTAAAGGTAGAGTTTGGCAAGTACCAGTGTCATATCAAAGACATTCGAGACCACTACAAGACTGTTGCTACAGGTTCAAGATGTGGAGGACTATATAAGCTCGATGTGTGCAAAGGCAGTCATCAAGCACTAGCATCCACGATCATCACCACAGAGGAACTCTGGCATCAAAGGTATGGCCACATTAATCACCATGATCTTATGCTGCTTCAGAACAAATTAATGGTAGAAGGTCTTCCTGTTATAAAGAATGTGCACTTAGAATGTAGTGCGTGTGCACTTGGAAAACAGCACCGAAATGCATTCCCAATACATCAAGAGAAGAAACAAACTGATCTGCTTGAATTAATCCATACAGATGTATGCGGACCTATGCAGACTAGATCATTAGGAGGTGCATCATATTTTCTAACATTCATTGATGATAGATCTAGATACACATGGGTCTATTTCATAAGAAGAAAAGGAGATGTCTTCGAATATTTCAAGGAGTTCAGAATGATGGTCGAAAAGCAGACAGGAAAATGCATTAAATTTCTCAGATCTGACAATGGAGGTGAGTACGTGTCTGGAGCTTTCAAGAAATACTGTAAGGAGAATGGAATCCAGCAACAATTTACAGTATCCCACACTCCTCAGCAAAATGGTGTAGCTGAGCGAAAGAACAGGACAGTAGTTGAATGTGCTCGCAGTATGCTCCAAGGTAAGAACATGTCAAATGGTTTTTGGGCTGAAGCTATTAATACTGCTGTATATTTGAAAAATAGAAGTCCAACAAGGAAATTAGATCTGCAAACACCATTTGAGGTCCTTTATGGATATAAACCTGAAGTTAAGCATCTACGAATTTTTGGTTGTAAAGCGTTTGCACATATACCAAAAGATGATAGAAGGAAACTAGATGCTAAATCCTTTGAATGTATCTTTGTTGGATATCACAATGATCATAAAGCTTATAAGCTATTTCACCCTAGCTCTCATAAGTTAATTGCTAGCAGAGATGTAGTGTTCCATGAACATGCAGATACAAGTGACAAATATGATCAAGGACATACTTCTACTAATGAATATGTGAAATTAAATTCCATCATTCAGCAGCAGGAAGTGGAACAGCCACAAGAGAAGGAGCAGGAACAGAATAGCAGAAACAATGGAAGCAGTAGCAGCAGCAGTCAAAATAGCAGAAACAGCATGAGCACTTCTATCAGTTCAGATGAAGATACAGCAGAAAGCAGAAGGATAATGGATGGTACCCCTACAGGCAATGTAGGACTAAGAAGGTCTTCAAGACAGACTCGTCCTCCTTCAAGGTATGATGACTATGCTTTAATGTCCAATGCAATGAATGAACCAATGAATTATAAACAAGCCAAAGATAAAGAAGAATGGGTTGAAGCTATGAATGAAGAATATAACTCTATTATGAAGAATCAGACTTGGGAATTAACAGAGTTACCAGAGAACAAAACACCCATAGGATGTAAATGGCTATTTAAACATAAGCTTAAATCAGATGGTAGCATTGACAGATTTAAAGCAAGACTTGTTGCCAAAGGTTATGCTCAACAGGAGGGAATTGACTTTGAGGAAACTTTTGCACCAGTAGCAAAACTAAACACAATTAGAATTCTGGTTGCATTAGCTACAACTCATAATTGGAAGACCCATCAATTAGATGTAAAATCTGCTTTCTTAAATGGTGAACTAAAAGAAGAAGTATACTTAGTCCAACCTGAAGGCTTTGTACAGAAAGGACAGGAGCATCTTGTATGTAAGTTAAAGAAAGCAATCTATGGTTTGAAACAGGCCCCTAGGTCATGGTACATAAAGATTGATACCTTCTTTAATCAGAAAGGCTTTGCGAAAAGTAAAAGTGATCCTAACCTTTATGTCAAGAAAGATAAGGAAGGAAATATCTGCTTAATATCATTATATGTTGATGATCTCATTATCACAGGAAATGCTTGTAAGTTGATTGCAGAAATAAAAAATCAGTTATCACAGGAATTTGAAATGAAAGACCTTGGTGAACTTCACTATTGCTTGGGACTTGAAGTATGGAAAGAATCTGGTAAAACTATGATCACTCAAAGTAAGTATGTGAAGGAAATATTGAGCAGATTTCATATGAGTGATTGCAAAGAATCAGTGATTCCTTTAGAACAGAATGTGAAACTAAGCAGTCAAGATGGAACAAAAGATGCAGATGGTTCTTTGTATAGACAGCTAGTGGGAAGTCTGAATTATCTCACTACTACAAGGCCAGATATCTCATATGCAGTCAGCATTCTTAGTCAATTCATGGCTAAGCCAAATGAAAGCCATTGGAAGGCTGCAAAGAAGGTCCTTAGATATCTGAAAGGGACAATGAACTTTGGTCTTTTATATACTGATAAGTTTGATGTTCAATTGGAAGGATTTTCTGACTCTGATTGGGCAGGAAACATTGATGACAGAAGGTCTACTACAGGATATGCATTCAACATTGGATCAGGGGTCGTAGCATGGAGCAGCAAGAAACAGCCAACTGTTTCTCTATCATCTACAGAAGCTGAGTATAAAGCCATGTCTAGTGCTACATGTGAAGCTGTATGGTTGAGGAGGATTCTTGAAGATATTGGAGAAAAGCAAGCAGAACCCACAAATATACATTGTGACAATCAAAGTGCAGTCAAGCTAGCACACAACCCAGTTTATCATGCAAGAACAAAACACATTGAGCTGCAACATCACTTTGTTAGAGAAAAGATTGATTCTAAGGAAATTAAACTTCTGTATTGTAATACAAGTGATAATGTCGCTGATATATTTACAAAACCCATTGGCAGAATTCACTTTGAAATCCTTAGACAGAAATTAGGTGTTGTAGAAAATCCATTTCTACATTAAGGGGGTATATTGGAATAATGTAGAAATGCTAGGCAGGTATCTAGTTATTGGATTGATGTGTACTTTCTATGATTAGCATGTAGAGGTTTCAGATCCACCTTTCTTGGATCTATGGTTTGGTTTGTTGTGACTATCTACACCTATATATTGTAATCAGTTCTCACTTAATAATTGAATCGGTTTGGCCATTCCTTGTGTATGAGAGCGAGCCTTTGTGCTCAGCTCCACATTGCATCTCTGTATGTGTTATTTGCATATATATAATAAAAGCTAAGCATTGAGTTGCAGAGCATTAAATACGATAATTCAATACTTAAAGTCACCTTGGATTTAAAAATTCTCAAGATCCAATGGACTCTAAACACTGAACTGCCATATATCCTTCATTACAAAAATCCCCGTATAACATAAAACCTATACATGGGATAGACAAGGAAAAAATATAGTATCGACGCCATAATACTAGTATCGATGCCAATCTATTATGGATGGAAAATTAGGGATTATGAAATTACGTTTGTAATGCGTGCAGGATCTATATGCTGGAAAGGCTAACCACTTGATATGGATATCCGCCGGTCTGATTGTCTATGCGGTATTGAGAGTGGCAAGCATTTGGCTTACGTGTTAGAATTTTATTTACTGAAAGAAGGTGATGTGTGGCAGATATTGGTTGGCCTGAGGGACGATGAACATGTACAATGGTTTTCAAAACTTATTTCGAAAAAAGAACGCTTACGGTGTAAAAATGAAAAATAATTAGTTTCTAGGCTGATGGGTAGATATTTTCAACCTAAAGTTATTTTGATTGATAAATGTTTTTTTTATAAGAGTGATGGATATATCTTTTTTCAACCTAAAGTTATTTTGATTGATTTATATTTTTGTAAGAGTTATTTTAAATGATTATTATCATTAAAGAAGAGAAAAATCTATTAAGAGTTACAAGTTAAAAATCTATTAAGAGTTATAAGTTATTTTGATTGATTTATATTTTTGTAAAAGTTATTTTAAATGGTTACTATCATTAAAGAGGAGAAAAATTATTAGGAGTTACAAGTTATTAGCATCTTTATTGGTAATGGCTAATAATTAAGTAAGTGATATATTATATATATATTTTAAAATAAAAACAAAAAACTATAATTCATATAAATAACAGTATGTTATAAAGAGAAATAAAGTTCATTTTTTCAATACACAAAAGTAAAAATGCATACATCATGATCATACCTAGGTAGTAAATAGGATAATATCCACTTTAGGGGAAGGGTCACCATTCTCGTTATGGATGTGTTCCCGACCATCATTTTTAGCTCCAAATTTGGGGTGGCAAGACCCCAATCTTCATCATCATGAATTTTCTTAAGGGGTTTCTCTACCTCAAGAATGGCCAAGGCAAGTCGTGGGAACTTGTCATTTTAGTGTTGCAATGAAGGGAACTCGTATGGTGGTGTTTCATCCTCTTATGGACAATTTAGTCAACAATGTGTTGTGGGTTAGGTGTGCTACATGTAACTTGACCTTCTAAACTTGCATAGTAATATGTATATATGTATTGCCACATTAAAGAGTTGTCATACCATAAAACAATTTATATAAGTCCCACCTCATTTAAACATGGCATCATTTTCATTCTTGTAAATGAGAAAAAAACACTTTAGTTTCAATTAGTTGCTAGAGTGCATGAAACTAAATGATGGCATGGAATATTTTCTCCCTAAGAAAGCAACTTCCAAGATACAGAGGTGGGGAGGAATTGGCCCCATAAAGTAATGGCATGGCTTCATGCATACTTGGAACTTACACAATCCTAGAAAAGGCACTTGAAATTTTTGGGTCTACCATGTTGTAACAGACACTTAGGTTGAGAAATGTCAAGGTGAATCAACATGTTGTGAAGACCCAATCCTTGACAAGGAAGGACCAAGCATATAAGACCATTTGGGGCTCAACCAAAGGTTTCCAAACAATATACACTTGGAAGCGTCGGGGTATTTGTTTATATCTAAGTTGCCAAAGCTTATTACACCGACAATCTAATATAGGTTTGTGATAGAGACACTTGCATCCATCAACTGGTTTGTACTTTTTAAAGGCCTTAGCCTTGTTGTAGTGCCCGTTCCTTCCACTAGACTCCAGGATATTGCAAACCTTACATTATAATAAAAGGGCCGAGGATATTTCTTTCATTTAACCAAATACTAGCCTATTTGGGTTGGCCAATTACTAAAATTTATCTTTTAGCTCCATCCAAGGTTCATAGTCCCAATTTTGGGCATCAATGTGTCTCTAATAATATTTATGCCTTTTCAAAAAAATTCTCAAAGCTAAGAACCATACTAACTTCGAAC
The DNA here is from genome assembly GCA_027924585.1 of Larix kaempferi. Lineage (NCBI taxonomy): Eukaryota > Viridiplantae > Streptophyta > Pinopsida > Pinales > Pinaceae > Larix > Larix kaempferi. Next base: position 3,772,295 of record BSBM01000103.1, read on the forward strand.
TATAACTTTCTTTAATGCAACAAAATGAGAGATTACCATAGTGAATGGTAACTAAAGGATATAATATATCCAAGAGCTTAGCCTTCCAATTCGCCAAGATGGGGTTTAATTGCTTCCCAAGCCTTCCAAATGCTTGAAGCAACAAAAGTTCCTTTCACCTTCACATAGACTATAGTGACAATAAGAGTTCATAAGTTGAGTTTCATGCCAAGCTTTATTGCCTAGGGGAGTTCCTAAGCAAATGTAATTCCTTGCAAGTACCTTCCAAGCATCACTACCTTTCATTTCCTTTATAACCCATTTTTCATAATATATTTGGGCCTAGTTATGTGTTGTAACAATCCTAATGCATCCCTAGTCTTTGGGAGTACAACATAGGTTATGATTTACTATATCAAAACTTTTGATCACACCATCTATATAGACCTAAAGAATGGTGTGCCAAGACTTCTCAAGCAACCCATAAGCACTATTAGACGGGACCAAACATAGGGACTAGTACAATGGGTGGTTGCTAGAACTTTTGCGTGTTTCTAAACTTTAACAAGTAGAGACTTGAACTTTGTCAACAACTTCTTAATCTTCAAATCATCACATGTTGAATAACCATATCTCAAAGGTACTCAAGTGAGGCCTGGAGGGAAAGGGGAAGTCAAGGAACTTAAAAATTTGGACAAGGTGGCTCTGGAATCATCCCTTATCAGTAAGATAAGAAAGAAGGTTGTAAAGGATTTGAAAGTAATATTGAGTTTTAGTACACTAGATTGTGGATCCCAATGCATCACAAAATATACAGAGGTAACTTGCATATTTTTCTCTATAGAGACATGACCATTAATAATAGTGAAAAAGGGGTCATGTGTAAAGTGTTCATTTGTTAATTGCCCAACACTCTACTTTGAAAGAGGAATGCCTTTTGACAACTCCCTAGTTGACTCGTTGAGAAATGAGATAGGTTAATACTTTTGTCAATATGACATATAAAGGTGGGACTAATGGGAAACCTTTCCAAATAGACCTTAAGCATGGAAAAAATGAAGGTCCACTCAAGCTTTTCATTATATTTTCAAAACCAATCTTAATGAAGACTCTAGACAGCGTTAAAGTTGAGACATTTAGCCTACGCCATATCTTTCGACACTGCTATGACACTATCCAAAATGAATTTCATTCTAATGAATTTTTAATGAATCTTATTTGCTTTAGGAAAATGATGTTAACCAAGATGTACTTAATATGCATGGCCATGTCCTTGGTTAGAATTATATAGTTAGACACTCAACAAGGTAATTCGTCTCTCCAGTTGGTAATGAGTTTAAAGTCCACAAGATTGGATATGAGCCTGATTATTAATTTGTTAATAAATGCCTTCCAATTATTTTTTTATGGCTTCTATGTACCTGGAATAGGGCCAACCTAACAAAATATAGTGTGGCTTTATAAAATGTACACAAAAGGTCATCCAACCCAAACAGATTATACTTTTCCATCTTGATTAGAAAAATGACTAATTCATCAAAAGTTAGTACATGATCACACATTCTTTCATGTTCCTCAGAAAGTTTGAAAAGAACTGCGTAAAGAAAAATATGCACATGCCCATCATGTATTCCTCTGTGAAGCCTTAACATTGAAAAAATTGTCTATACCAATTGACAAATTGTTCTTCAATATCCTCTTGCTTGGTGAGCCATTTGTTGGTTGTCTTCGTCGTAGATAATTTTTCAAAATATTCCTTAGTTGAGAAGGACTCAACAAAAAGTCCTTTGTTGTCTAGTTCCCTAATCAAATATAATGGATACAAGCTCTTAAGTAATCCTTCTATGCTAGAAAAAATTCTCTCAAGTTAAGGAGGTGCCAAATGTCAACCCTAAATTCTCTCAAGTTAAGGAGGTGCCAAATGTCAACCCTTTCTTGTGTTATCTCAGTAAAGAGTCCATATTAAAGCCATTGGTTAACTTATTCTAGATCATCTTTCACAACCCTATGTTAGGGTTAGTTCCTCTAGATTAAGGAGATTTGTTAACCATGCCTCATTAGGAAGGAGGTAGTACAAAGTGACATCCTCCCATGAAAAAAATATCCAACTCACTCTTGGATCTATATAAGACATCCCAAACCCTTCTAATGCAATGCGATTAATATGACTTGGGTTTCTCAAATGAAAATCATTTAAGATAAATTTCATCTTATGCATGCATATTTTATCAATTTCACAAGATAGAGATAAGTAAATTGGTTTTTGGTTTGAAGGAGTGGTCTCTCCCAACACTTAAACAAAGCTTGAACCATTGTAATTGAAGTAAAAGGCACTCTGCGCCATAGGGGATTCATTGGTAAACCAATATCATATCACATAGGAAGAGGAATCTACCTCCAACATTGAATGAGTTTCTTGTTAGTGTTATAGGTTGTATTATACAATTTTAGAACTAACTTCACACATGGCTATATGGACACACACTCTTGACAAAAATCATTTTAAACTAACACCATTAGGTTTAATTCAATGTAGTGTGCTACAAATTAGAAAATTAAATCAACACCACAAAAAATGTAGTAGACATAAGATCACCCCAAAACCTTTATCTCATTATCCTTCCCTTCCTATGTATATTTATCCTACTTCTACTTTACCCTTTGTAAATCCTCTATCTTTAGTGATATCTTTGGCAATTGATTATTCAACCTTCCTAGTACAATTGATTATGTAGAATCTCAATCTTATAAAAGTATTACCTAACTTGGTTTTCAATAATCTCACGAAAGAAACTTTATATATATCACCAATGGCTTCTTCTCTTTTACTTTCCCCTCATATTTTTTTATCCAAAAAATCGTTGAGAAGTAAGTTGTATGGGCTTCTAGAAACCATCTATAGAATCGAGCACCCAGAGTACAAATGTTAGATTTCAACCGTGTTTCAAGGTGAGAGCAATGTACGAGGCATCTATGGTTGCAAAGCGCATCACATAGGGTTAATGTTGCTACATTTTTATTTTTATTTTTTTTTGGGACGTCGAACAACCAGTTACCACTCACCAGTTAAAATGTGGGCATCATCCACTCACCTCTTTAAGGAACTTGTCCTTAAGTTGTTTATTGTAGGACCCATAGGAAAATTTATTTCATGTTGAAAGTTCCTAGATGCTTTGAGCCACATGGTTACAACACAAATCAAAATAATTGTGTATGATATATATATTAAAAATATTGGCAAAATGTATTTCACATCACTACAGGCATCGTTGTGACTCCCGTGTTTTTTAAAATATTATGTGAAATTGATTTTTTCAAAGAAGTTGCACTGGAAGATGATCAATATCATGGATGTACACTTGTTACACTCAAGTTAATCTTGTTGATCCGCTCAAGGAAGACCAAAATATGATATAATATCTAAATGCCTATTGGCGTAAAAATCCACAAGATTCAACGAATCTCATAATCAACAAAAACTACTTAAGAGGATTAAATTGGAGTTATGAAAATCCATTTTTCAAAGCTATCCCCCCAAAAACATAACATTTAGTGACTTATTGATAGGGCCGTGATTTCACTCTTTATCCCAATTCACATATCAATGCAATGTTTGAGTTAAGTGTATAAAAAGGAGTTGTTTAAATGTTTGTGTTTTGAATTTGTTTGGCTAAAATCATTAGATTCAATCATTAGAATGTGGTAATTTATTTTTTAATTAAATATAAAAAAAATTATTATTCAAACTTAATTTTTGCTTGATTGTGAATATCAATGTATTGTTTGAATTAAGTGTATTAAAAAGAACCGATCAATCTAAAGGGTGAGGGCCCATGAGGCTTAGTTTTATAGTAAAAATCCTTTGAAATTTTTGTGGATAGTTGTTTTCTTAGGTTGAAGGGCATCATATATTTTATACCCAGTAGTAGGTGAATGTACATGCCCTTTAACTTTCTCTTAAGATCATCCAGCGGTCAATTGTTTTATGTCATGGAGAAGACCTTGTAATTAAACATTGAAATTCCATTAAAGCAACACCAAACAAAAGGCATTTAGTATATGCACATATGAATAAACAAGCAAGATAAAAGTGAGATCACTATCACTCACTTGTAAAGAATTTTCTTTTAGTAATAACATAAACAAATACAAATATGTGTGTTTTCAACATAAACAAATATATAGATATCTTTGTTTTCCGTTAGTAATAACACATAACTAAATATCTTTGTTATGTCCTCGACTGCATTGTCTAAAGAATTTAATATTCTTTATAGTTTTAACAAAGATTAGTTTAAATTTTTGGTGTTTATTATAGGCACATATTAATAAACAAGTAAGATAAAAGTGCGATCACTATCACTCATTTGTAAAGATGTTTCTTTTTAGTAATAACATAAACAGATAACAAATATATTTGTTTTCAATAACATCTTTGTTTTAGGCTAGTAATAGCAGATAACCAAATATCTTTGTTATGTACTCAATAACATTGTCTAAAGAATTTAATATTATTTATAGTTTTAACAGTTTAAATTTTTAGGTCTTTGAAACTTTGATAGTTGGATTTTAACATCTAATAATATCTATTATAGTTTGGTTAACTTCACAAGTTACAACAAGTGCAAAAAAACAACTCCATCCACAATTATCTCCATTGCAAAATACCTCATACTCGTATACTCAAGGTAATGTCCAATGTCGAGCACATTGCTACATTCGACATTATGGTGTCGAGTGTCGAGCACATTGCTACATTCGACACTATGGTGGCTTTTGTTATTATTTATAAATATTTAGTTTGTCTGTAGAAGCTGTTGTTTGTTTGTTTATAGATAGTTAGTTGTTTGTACGATCTGTAAGTTCTTGTTGGTTTGTTTGGGAGCGGTGTAAGTTTGTTTATAGATATTAGTTGTTTGTACGATCTGTATGTTCTTGTTGGTTTGTTTTGGTTGTGTCTTTATCCTACGCGGTTTGTTTGATTATAGATATTTAATTGGTTGTACGATCTTTACCCGTTGTTTGTTTTGTAGATATTTGTTGGGGTTTGTCAACTTTCCTATACAAAAGGACTGTATTTTTTCCAAGTAAAGGACTATGTATATCCCCAAAATTCAAAGAAAAAAAAAAACCACCGACATTTTTTCAAAAGAAAAATTATGACTCTGAACCGGAATCCCGTGATATACTGCGAAGACAACGTGCATTACTAGTAGACTATGAAAAGAATGTATGTGATAAAAGAATGTATACACATGATGGATTGCACAACATATTTTATATATTTATATACAGAATGTATACACATGATGGATTGCACACCATATTTTATATATTTATATTCATAATCGCCTTCAAAATTCACATTACAGAGGAAGATCACCAGCACTGATCTGTTTCCCAGCTTCGACCCACACGACCAGAATATCTATATGCGGGAGCTCGTCCATTGCTCATTTTACACCACGTCTGGCCGGCGAAGCCCCGCACTTTACCCCACAGCTGGTGGTCATATCGCGCGCGGTCATGTGTATCCGACAGAGTCACATACGCACTGTGTATCCTCAAAAACATCTGGGTGCTCGCGTATTTTCCCTCGGGAGAAGTCGCCTGATCCGGATGGAACTCCCTTGCCAGTTTTCTGTAAGCCCTCTTTATATCCTTTGCAGTCGCTGCGGTGCTTATCTCCAGTACTTCATACAAATTCTTTGATTCCATGTGACCGGGCTCCGAAATGACCGCCTCTGCGCCCACAGAGGCCTGCGTTGCTGTCACCTTGAAACACCGCTGAAATCTAACATTGTTACTGCGGGTGCTCCATCCTGCAGGTGGCTTCTGGCGGGCCATAAGACCAGTGCTTGGCGATTCAGTGGATGAGAAAACATTTGGGGAAAATACAAGAGAAGAAGCCATTGCTGATAAATAAATTTTCTTCTCTGAAAAATAAAGTGGTTATTGCTTCTATTAGACTGATGTGCTCAATAATCGCTTGCAGAAACTATGGATAACAGAAGGATGGACGATCGATCACTAAAATTCTCAGTAAACAGAGGAGATTTACAGAGGAAGAACAATTAAAGGTTTTAATTATATAGACAAACGAAGCCGAGAAAGATGCAGAAAAAGAGCGGTAATAAAAAGCTTTATGAATCGCGCTGTCGTTAAAGGAAAAAATAAAATATCTGAGTGAAAGTAGATCTGATTGTGGTGAAGCCACGTGTCTTGTGTCATAGGCTCTGTGATGTTACATGTCGGCCAATTTTAGCTCAAGAAAACATAAAACCTTTAACATGGAGAACAGTTTTGAGGAAAGTGCCTGGCCATTGAATTGCAGTTGAACTAATATCAGAATGGGGGTGGGACTGGGAAAGTATCTTCCATGTCCCTTGGGCTTCTAGAATCACATTCACATTCACTGTTAGTGTAGCCGCACTTTCCGGAGCTGTATAAGGGCTAACTAAAAGACCTAGATTTGGGCTAAAACCTAACTTGTCTCGCAGAGTAATTCTTGTCAAAATCGCAATATGAAGTGCTCAGATTGCAATTTCAGCGATCTGTGTAGTTTTAAAATGGGAAATTTGGGTACTTATTTGATTTCGAGGAAATTTAGCGATCACTAACTATCACTCACTTGTAAACTACATTGAATTTTTTGAAATTTGGGCAATATGTACAAAATGGTTTTGTTAATTCTCATGATAAGAGAAGAGGTGCACTAGCATTATATCTTATTCACTCAGCGCTAGATGAAAGTACTTTGTCCTATATTTTATATGAATTTGGTGAACTACACAAGGCAAAAATGTTTTGGGATATTCTAGAAATGGAGTTTGGTGTGAAGAGCAAATATAATATATGGATGAGTCACAGCCACAGAAGCAGAAGTTGGTGAACCTCACTATGATGAATGCAACCCTTTAGTTGTTGAAGTACAATTTGAAACTGAAATCGAAAATGGACCGAGATATGATGAAGAAATTCTAACTGAACTTGAAAAGATTGCTATCAAGAATGAAATGAAATTTATTCTGGAAATGATGAATGGTGAAGAAGGTTCATTATCTGCTGAATGTAATGGGGATGTCAATGCTATAAATATTGTTGAAAAACTGAACTCTAAGATTGGAGTTGAAACAACCATGTTGATGCTGTAAGTGAAGAAGGGGACATCATTCATGATAACATTAAAGAAAAAAATGTTGAAGTTTACTATGAGCTAATGCTGCATCCCGGTTACAAAATGAAGAGGAAAAGAATGGAGATTAAATGGGGAAACACAACAAGGCGTGAAGACTTCAAGATCTCAAACTGGAAGAGCAGGAAACGGGAAAACATAAACAAATATTATCTTACAGCAACTAAGGTCAAAATGAAGCAGAAGGAGGACTGTAGAGTTCAAGGCTTGGAACTCTAGATCGTTAATTTGCTTCGCTGATTTGTAAGCCTGAAACTACAGGCATATTTAGTATTGTGATCCATTTCTACATTAAGGGAGGATGTTAGAGATAATGTAGAAATGTAAGACTGCATAATAATGATTGGATTGTGTGCATCTCATGAGATAGGTTTGAGATCCATGAATATAGGATCTGAGAGCTTAGTTTGTTGAATATTATTTCACTATATATTGTACTCATTTCTCATTAGTTAATTGAATTGGTATTTACCATTACAATTAATTTAGAACAGACCATCTTAATCACTGAAATTACAAAAATGCAAAAATAGCAATTTCCATCCAGAATTTTAACCGGTTTTTATCCCACAATCACCCAAAGCATTTTGATTGTCATTTATCCTAGGTGGCACTTTCCTCTTTAAAACCTTACGTTATGCAACGTGTCAGTTAAAGTTTATTGAGAAGATAACGTCAACATTGTGCTGACGTGGAGTTGTTAAGGCTAAAAACCTCAACATGCGGAACGCTCAATGAGAATGGTAGCTGGGATTGGCAAAGTATCTTCTATGTTTCTTGTTCTTCAAGAAACAATTTCATTGGAGTCTGTCATTGTCTTGTGTTGCTGCACTTTCCTATTCGAAATCTTGCGTTATTCAGTGTTCTTTGGAAAATTTAAAGAGAGGATAAGGACTCATCGTATACAATGCTGAAATAAACAACAATTTGATTCTAACGTTTCAACTTAAAAAACTTGATCCCAGTGTCGAGATGATATGATTTTTTTTGTATGTATGTAATGTTGATAGAGACTGGTAGGTTTCAACTGTTGTTGATATGCAAATCCATCACTAAGAGTCATGTCTTAATTAGGCATACAATGTTGGGAAATCTTAAAAAATGGTGACTTGGAGTGTTCCTATTTGGGAAAATATAATAAAATGAAAAGTAATTCGTTTATAGGGTGATGGGTAGATATTTTTTCAACCTAAAGTTATTTTGATGGTTGAGTGTTGGATGTTATTTTTAAGAGTGATGGGTATATCTTTTTTCAAACTAAAGTTATTTTGATTGATTTATATTTTTGTAAGAGTTATTTTAAATGGTTACTATTAAAGAGGAGAAAAATCTATTAGGAGTTACAAGTTATTAGCATTTTAAGTAAGTGAGGGATTATATATATATTTTTAAAATAAAAACAAAAAACTATAACTAATATAAATAACATTATTATTATAAAGAGAAATAAAGTTCAATTTTTCAATACACAAAAGTAAAAATGCATACATCAATAATCATTCCTAGGTAGTGAATAAGATAAGACCCACTTTAGGGGAAGGGTCACCATTATCCTTATGGATGTGTTCTCGACCATCATTTTTTACTCAAATTTGAGGTGGCAAGACCCCAATCTTCATCATCATGAATTTTCTTAGGGAGTTTCACTACCTCAAGAATGGCCAAGGCAAGTCGTGGGAACTTGTCATTTTAGTGTTGCAATGAAGGCAACTCCTATGGTGGTGTTTCCTCCTCTCATGGACAATTTAGTGAACAATGTGTTGTGGGTTAGGTGTGCTACATCTAACTTGACCTTCTAAACTTGCATAGTAATATGCATATATGTATTGCCACATTAAAGAGTTGGCATACCATAAAACAATTTGTACAAGTCCCACCTCATTTAAACATGGCATCATTTTCATTCTTGTAAATGAGAAAAAATACTTTAGTTTCAATTAGTTGTTGGAGTCCATGAAACTAAATGATGGCATGGAATATTATCTCCCTAGGAAAGAAACTTCCAAGATACAGAGGTGGGGAGGAATTAGCCCCATAAAGTAATGGCATGGCTTCATGCATACTTGGCACTTACACAATCCTAGAAAAGGCACTTGAAATTTTTGGGTCTACCATGTTGTAATGGACACTTAGGTTGAGAAATGGCAAGGTGAATCAACGTGTTGTGAAGACCCAGTCGTCGACAAGGAGGGACCAAGCATAAACGGCCATTTGGGGCTCAACCAAAGGTTTCCAAACAATATACACCTGGAAGAGTTGGGGTATTTGTTTAGATCTAAGTTTTCAAAGCTTATTACATCGACAATCTAAGATAGGTTTATAATAGAGACACTTGCATCCATCAACTAGTTTGTACTTTTTAAAGGCTTTAGCCTTGTTGTATTTCCATTCCTTCCACTAGACTTAAGGATATTGCAAACCTTACATTGTAAGAAAAGGGCTAAGGATAATTTCTTTCATTTAACCAAACACTAGCCTATTTGGGTTGGCCAATTACTAAAATACCAACCTATTTGGGTTGGCCAATTACTAAAATTTATCTTTTAGCTCCTTCCGAGGTTCATAGTCCCAATTTTGAGCATCAATGTGCCTCTAATAATTTTTATGCCTTTTCAAAAAAAATCTCAAAGCTAAGAACCATACTAACTTCCAACTATAACTTTCCTTAATGCAACAAAATGAGAGATTACCATAACGAATGGTAATTAAAGGATATAATAGATCCAAGAGCTTGGCCTTCCAATTTGCCAATATGGGGTTTACTTTCTTCCTAGGCCTTCCAAATGCTTGAAGCAACAAAAATTCCTTTCACCTTCACATAGACTAGAGTGAAAATAAGAGTTCATAAGATAAGTCTCATCCCAAGATTTCTTTCCTAGGGGAGTTCCTAAGAAAATGTAATTCCTTGCAAGTACCTTTCAAGCTTCATTACCTTTCAATTCCTCGATAACCGATTTTTCATAACGTATTTGGGCTTAGTTATGTGTTGTAACAATCCTAATGCATCCCTAGTCTTTGGGAGTACAACATACGTTATGATTTACTATATGAAAACCTTTGATCCCACCATCTATATTGACCTAAATAATGTTGTGAAGAGACTTCTCAAGCAACCAATAAGCACTATTAGATGGGACCAAACATAGGGACTAGTACAATGGGTGGCTGTTAGGACTTTTGTGTCTTTCTAAATTTTGACAATTAGAGACATGAACTTTGTCAACAACTTCTTAATCTTCCAATCATCACATGTTGAATAGCCATATCCCAAAGGTCCTCAAGTGAATCCTAGAGGGAAAGGGGTAGTAAAGGAACTTAAATATCTAAACAAGGTGTCTCTGGAACCATCCCTTATCACTAAGATAAGAAAGAAGTTTGTAAAGGATTTGCAAGTAATATTGAGTTTTAGCACACTGGATTGTGGATCCCAATGCTTCACAAAATATACAGAGATAGTGCATATTATTCTCTATGGAGACATCACCATCAATAATAGTGAGAAAGGGGTCATGTGTAAAGTGTTCGTTTACTAATTACCCAACACTCTACTTTGAAAGAGGAATGTCTTTTGATAATTCCCTATCTAACTCATTGAGAAATGAGATAGGTTAATGCTTTTTTCAATATGACATATAAAGGTGGGACTAATGGGAAACCTTTCCAGATGGAACTTAAGCATGGAAAAAATGAAGTCCACTAAACCTTTTCCTTAGCTTTTAAAAATCAATCCTAATGAAGACTCCATATGGAATTAAAGTTGAGACATTTAGCCTACACCATACCTTTCCACAATGTTATGACACTATCCAAAATGAATTTCCCTCTAATGAATTTTTAATGAATCTTATTTTCTTTGGGAAAATGATGTTAACCAAAATGTACCTAATATGCATGGCCATGGGCTTGGTTAGAATTATATAGTTAGACACTCAGCAAGGTAATGTGTCTCTCCAGTTGGTAATGATTTTAAAGTCCACGAGATTGGATATGAACCTGGTTATTAAACTATTAATAAATTCCCTCCAACTATTTTTTTATGGCTTCTTTATACCTAGAATAGGGACAACCTAACAAAATATAGTGTGGCTTTATAAAATGTACACAAAAGGTCATCCAACCCAAACGGATTATACTTTTCCATCTTGATTAGAAAAATGACTAGTTCATCAAAAGTTAGTACATGATCACACATTCTTTCATGTTCCTCAGAAAGTTTGAAAGGAACCACGTCAAGAAGAGTATGCATGCCCACCATATATTCCTCTGTGAAGCCTTAACATTGAAAAGCTTGTCTATATCAGTTGACAAATTGTTCTTCAATATGCTCTTGCACATTCTTTCATGTTCCTCAGAAAGTTTGAAAGGAACCACGTCAAGAAAAGTATGCATGCCCACCATATATTCCTCTATGAAGCCCTAACATTGAAAAGCTTGTCTATATCAGTTGACAAATTGTTCTTCAATATGCTCTTGCTTAGTGAGCCGTTTGTTGGTTGTCTTCGCCGTAGATAATTTTTCAAAATATTCTATAGTTGAGGACTCAAGAAAAATCCCGTTGTTGCCTAGTTCCCTAATCAAATCTAATGGACACAAGCTCTTGACTAATTCTCCTACGCTAATAAATTTCTCCCAAGTTAAGGAGGTGTCAAATTCCAACCCTTTCTTTTGTTTTCTCAACAAAGAGTCCATATTAAATCCATTGGGTTACCTATTCTAGATCATCTTTCACAACCCTATGTTAGTTCCTCTAGATTAAGGATATTTTTTAACCATACCCCATTAGGAATGAGGTAGTACACAATGACATCCTCCCATGAATTTTTTTTTATCCATCTCACTCTTGGATCTATATCAGACATTCCAAACCCTTCTAATGCAATGCAATTATTATGACTTGGGTTTCTCAAATGAAAATAATTTAAGATAAATTTCATCTTATGCATGCATATTTTATCAATTTAACAAGATAGAGATAAGTAAATTGGTTTTTGGTTTGAAGGAGTGGTCTCTCCCAACATTTAGATAAACCTTGAACCATTGTAATTGAAGTAAAAGACACTATGTGCCACAAGGGATTCATTGGTAAACCAATATCATATCACGTAGGAAGAGGAATCTACCTCCAACATTGAATGAGTTTTGAGTTAGTGTCATAGGTTGTATTATAGAATTCTAGAACTAACATCACATGGCTATATGGACACACGCTCTTGACAAAAATAATTTTAAACTAACACCATTGGGTTTAATTCAATGTAGTGTGCTAAAAATTAGAAAATTAAAATGGTACCACAAGAAATGTAGTAGACGTAAGATCACCCCAATACCTTTATCTCCTCATCCTCCCCTTCCTGTGGATATTTATCTTACTTCTAGTCTACCCTTTGTAAATCCTCTATCTTTAGTGATATCTTTGGCAATCAATTATTCAACCTTCCTAGTACAATTGATTATGTAGAATTTCAATCTTATAAAAGTATTACCTAACTTAGTTTTCAATAATCTCATGAAAGAAACTTTATATATATCACCAATGGCTTCTTCTCTTTTATTTTCCCCTCATTTTTTTGATCCAATGAATCACTGAGAACTGGTTGTATGGGCTTCTAGAAACCATCCATAGAATCAAGTGCTTAGAGTACAAATGCTAGATTTCATCCATGTTTCAAGGTGAGAGAAATGTACGAGGCATCTGTGGTTACAAAGGGCATTACACAAGGTTAATGTTGGCTACATTATTATTATTTTGTTTGGGTTGTCAAACAACTAGTTATCAAACTTATTTTGACCTCAAATCCATTATCATGGTTACAATTATTATTGAATTTTTTGAGTTCAATAGCTTCTCATATTATTCTTTTATAGTTACAATGCAAAAAACAATTCACCGGCTTCGTGTCCTCCATACATATGTGTTGTTTGGAGGTGTTTATATTATTTCATCTAACTACATAGTAGGCCTATTCCATGATTATCACCACATTACATTCATTATTCCCCTTGGGTGCCTCCTTAGGTACCCCATTTAGCCTCCCTAGGTACATTACAGAATGATATCCCATGGTGGATTTATATATTTTGTTATGGATTATTGTTATAGCATGATTTGGCACACCTTATGCAACATGCCTTGATGGCCTTCCATGTCCCTCTGTAGACTCATATCATCCCTCTTGCTCAGAGAAACCCCTAAAAAACACATTTTTGTTGATGTACACAACCTACCAGCACTACAACTTGTGTATACACATGCCGATCCACTACTTCCAACATACATCGGGTTGCATGATCAAAATTAAAAATATTTTGGGTTTTCCTTCTCAAGTAACGACCATGTTGATCTTTGGCCTTCCATATGATGGAAAATGCTCTAGTTCGACCCTCCACCTCCTTTGAGGGTTATATATTGAGCCATTGTGGAGCATTTGAGAGGAGGAGAAATTACAGAGAAAGGAAACTATGGAGGAATTTTGCCCCATTGCCATTGCCTTGAGTCTACATCCTCCTGACTTTGTTGTTTGAACTCTTTATGATCATATCCCAAGCTCTTCCATATCTTGTGAGGGAAAAACCCAATTACTCCTTAAACTTGTGAGGTTGCCTTTGCATGGAGGATTGAAGTGATGGAGGCCTAGGTGGAGTAACTTAGTTTCTCGGTTCCAACAAGTTGCCTACATAAGGTTGTCACTATGTACTTCTGTTCATTTCATTAATAGAAATACTATTTTCTTGTCCAATACATGTTGCAAATGTTTATGTTATTTTCCTTGGGTATATTTGTTGAATATGTTAATGGATTATGCTAGTTTTTATGCTAAGAATTTATATCTATATTCCATATGCTCGTATATATTTGTTGTTGAGGACATGTTGTAGGTAAGGAGCATTGGATTTCCACCACAACGATGATCTTCTTTGAGCATTCGGTTGAGGTAAGAGTTTTCTCTTTTGTTGTTGGCATTTTACATTTATATAGCATACTTGAGAATTGAGATGATTTCTAGTGTCACTATCTATTGTGGTCTACCACAAGCCATAGGAAGTTTTCTCTATAACAGAATTGGAGACCATACTGGGGAGCCTCCGTTTGAGATCTCTTTGGGCGATTTTTCCTTCTTATTACTCTCTATTTTTCTAAGTTTTTGTGTCGTCGGTAGCTTGGCAATCTATGCATTGTTGTTATCTTGAGGAATTTGGATTCACTCTTAATTTGTTTGAGTATTTTTCTCCACCCACGCAGGTTGATTGATCCCTTCCTACGTACCCACGTGACCTGTCAGTGTCTTGCTCATGTATATACGTTATTGTTTGTCAAATAGTCTCGTACATATCACTTTCAAGCCCATTTATTGAGTTAAATGTTTGTTGGGTGAATTCTGAATGTTGATGAGTCTTCTTGGGTCTCTTTGCGGTCTGTTTGGTACATTTATAGTGACTGGAAGCTCTCCTTTTATTTGTTTTTAATTAATTTATTTTTTGTCATTTTTCCTCATTTGTAGATTTTTGGCTTGCTTGAGTCATGCTTATTGGTGTCTTGCTTGGTTGGTCTCTTTGTGCTAGTTGCGTAGTTTGAGAAGTTCATGGTTCAATATTGCATTTTCATTCATATATTTTGAAAATACAAAAATACTTGCATTATGAATTTTAATTGAGCACTTGCATTAGTCTTGGCATTTTAGGAAATATTGCATTGCCATTTGAAATTGAAAGAGATCGTAGTTGCATTTGTATTTAGTGGCATACAAATTTATTTTGAAAAACAAGTCTAGCACTTAGCAATTTTTTTATGTATACTTCTTTATTTTTGTTGAGTCACAACATCTTCAATTGCATGACCATATTCCCTTGAGTAAGTACAGCCAACTAAAATTAACGCTTAATTTAAAATTGCCATTATTTATAGGGTGCACTAACAAGTATAGGTTTTAGAGTCTTGGAATAGGATTGTGTGAGTAAACTTCTCCAATACTATGAAACTAAACATTAGGTATCTGTCAGGGAGTGGTGAAACCCATGGTATAATTGGTGTTCTCGAGAAGATTTCCTTACACATGGTATAATTGGCAACCTTCCTAGCGTTGGATATATATCATGATTTTATTCGTATATAAGGGTTCTTGAAGCACTTAAGTGCTTCTTGAGCTTCGAGCTTAGCTACCCTTCCCATAAGATGGATCCGACATGTGATTGTTCACCTGAGCGTTGGTTATACGTGGTGACCATAATTATTTATCCTAGGTACTGTAGAGGGTACTTGCAGGGATTTTTTTATGAGTGTCCTGAGCCAGATAGGGGTCAGACAACACATAAAATAATGCTTTGAAGTCCGAGGTCCCTTATAATTGGTTATGTTACCTCCGAATGTAGTAGCGGAGTCTTAGGCCCCTCCTGGGTGAGGTGTAATGTCCCCATTCAAATAATTGCATAGCAGGACAATTCCATCAATCCTACTAGTTCCCTAGGTTGGAAGGATACATTTGAAATTTTAATAAGGGAGCTAATAAATGATGTTCAAACATTAGAATGGAATAAATATTTAATAATGGAGCTAATTAAATAAATACAAGAGAAAATTGAAGTGGCAATGGAGCATGGAGACACATGGAGATTGTGGGGCCCACACAAGCTAGAATTTATGTGCCACATGGGATCCTCCTCTTGCAATTTCGAATCCATGGGAAGCCTAATGTTCTTGGATGATTTATAAGGCTAATACACCTATCCATATGCATCATAGGTCGAATTTGGAAGGAAATGTAACTTACATGGGAGAGGAAGAGTCAAATGGGAGCTTCTTGGACACTTGGGCTAGATTCCCTAACATCTATGACAACTATGACACCAATGATGAACATGCTATGACATTTATGAAATATTGCAAACCTGAAGGCTGAAATATGACCATTATGACATGTCAGGCCTAAATATAGCATCCAAGAAGGCGCTCATGTGAGCTGGGGAAGCTCAATGGGTCCCTACTCGAACTGGGGGAAGATGGAAGGCTAGGGAAGGGAGGACACATGGAAAATCTTGAGCACACACCCTAATTCGAATTGGCTTGAGTTTGTGGATGGATTGGTAAGCTTATAAGGATAAGTATTTTTATAAAATATAGGGATCAACCAAGAGAACGGCTTTTGATCATTTGAGAAATTTGCATTTGTAAAGAGAGAGAGCTAGTGGATGACTAGTTTATTGCCTTAGCAAATTTCGAGGGTGAAAGATTCCCATCCAAGTTGGTGTTTGGATAGGCCACTCAGGTCTTTCATGGAACTTTAATGGAGTTTGTATCTTCAGGTGTAATATATAGGGAATCTCATGGTTTATTCTAGTGCAGCACATCCTCTCAACCATTTCCAGTTTTCATGGCATATTCTTGTTCCTTGAGGGAAGGCGCTTTTGGTGAGCTATTGTACTCTTTGGGAGAGATTCTCATGATCCATTTATGATTTTAATAAGATTAATATACTATTTTATTCATCTACAGAAAGTCTCAGGTCGAAATACCAAGTGTTTGTATGTAAAAGTGATTATTAATGAGCAAACAATGACCATTTCCCCACTATATTGATGTATGCCATTGTAACGCTGTTGATTTCGAATGAAAGAAATTTTCTTTGATATATTTATGATTAATGGAATACAATTTATGATTCTTACAAGTTTCATATCCATCACTTAAGCATTTGAATTCATTTTACTCAGTTTATTTTCATTTGGAGAAGGTTTGGTGCCATTTACCCAAGGGTCGAACTAGTGATTTTGTAGCTGCTTGGGAGGGGGTTATAACAACCTTTATAAACTGAATAATGATGCATATGAGACCTTAATAATGTACCTTAAACATAATCTTCCCCTGTTCATAAATTCGAGTGGGTTTGGGAGCATTTGAAAAGCCATTCTCAGCATTTACCCAACGGGGATTTGAACCCCAATTTGCTAGTGAAGACTCCCACATTGTCCAGAATATTAAACAAGTTTGCAGAAGTATTTGGAGGGTCATAAATCATCCATGAACATCACATTCAAGTATAAACATCATTCGTTTACCTTTTCAGAATATTTGGGAGCATTTGGGTCGATTTGGAGACCTAGACATCAAAACTAGTCAAAGGTCGAAATAGGGAAAAAAGTGAAAAATTGGTCATTTTAATAAAATTTCTTAAAAGGGACATTACAAGTGGTATTAGAGCACGATCTTGGCACCTGATGGTCTTGACAAGGAGCCAAAAAAATAATCCACCACCCTCATAACCTATAGTTGAAGAGGAAGTAGTAGGAGAAGAAGAGCACATTTTTGAAGAAATCATGACTAGGGATGAAACGGGAAACTCAGAACATAAGGAGGAATTTATTGCAGCCATAAAACCATTTTTTGATGAACTTTCAATGGGAATGAGAGACATGAGAAAGAAAGTGATGAAAGGCTTCGAATTGATGGCTAGCCAGCGAGGAAGCAAAGGGGTAGTTGGAGGTAGTAGTAATTCCCAATCAAAAGAAAAGAAGACAATGGGTGAGCATATTTTTTCAAGCATAGGACCCCATAATAGACCCAATGAATTTCAAAGCACACCAAAACCTACTGCACCAAAATTTATTATACCCAAAGAAGAGCCTAGCATTCAATTTGAGCTTGATACAATGGCGAAGGATTGGGATAAATTGGAGGAAGATTGTAATAAAAGTCTACCATTTGATCAGTACTTTACTGTTGCAAAGAAACTCAAAAAGAAGGAATATAATAGATACCAAAACATAGAATTAAATTGTTCCATTGGTAAAGTGCCACTCCCTACTTTTGATGGTTCCTCTCAAAGTTCTACTAACACTTGGGTGCAAAAATTAGATGTGTATTTTCAGCTGAATCCGATGGTGGAAGAAGATGCCTTAAAAATGACCATTTTGCACTTGAAAGGAGATGCCAATGAATGGTGGTTCCATGACCTGAAAAATTTGGGTCATGATCAAGTTAAAACATATGGAGAATTTATTGACAGTGTACTAAAGAGATTTGAGCAAAAAGATCCAGAATTTTCTTTCAAAGAACTAGCTCAATTGAAGCAAGTTGGGACCCCTGCTGATTATATGATGGACTTTCAAAAATTATCATTCAAGGTGGCTGATGTGTCTATGGGAAGGTTAGTATTGTTTTTCACTGAAGGTTTGGATGAATCCTTAAAAGGTTTGGTCAAAGCCCACAAGCCCACTACATTAAAAGATGCAATGAGCTTGACTAGAGATCTCCAAAATGTGCTTCCTAGAACAAGATTTTCTCCTAAGCCTAACTTCAGATTTGAAAAGAAACCTTGGCAAAGAGATGCATCTAATAAGAAGCCTTGGAAAATAGATTCATTTGAAAATAATAAGAAAGAAGGACTAAATAGGGATGAACTTCGAAGAGAAAAATTGTGCTTCACATGCTTTCAACCATGGACACCAGGGCATAAATGTACTAAGGGAAAAGCTCAATACATAGAAGTATTTTCTGATAATGATGAGTATGAAGGGGGAATGGATGAAGAAGTACACATTTCATATCAAGAGGAGGCATATGAGACAGCAGTTGAAGAAGAAAGACAAGACGAAAATCATCCTTCACCGGATAAAGCAAGAATGGCAGTACTTTCAGCAGTGCCTCGTTATCACACTATTTGATGCAAGGGTGTGGTACCAGGACAAAGAGATTCAGTTTTGGTAGATGGAGGGGCCACCCATAACTTCATTGATGCAAATATGGTGGAGAGAAGGAAGATACCTATTGAACCATTCAAGGTTTATCACTCCAGGGGTCCTTCTAGGCTGTAGGTCAAAGGAGCCTGGTAACTTGCCAATTTTCTTAATGATTTGTGAAATGGATCGAGTTGGATTACTTAATGAAACTCACTCACTCAAAACATGCCCAAGCATACTTAGATAGACAAGGCTTTTAACCATGTTGTTCAGAAAGTTTATAAAAAGTAGATGTAATGTAGAAATCCTATTATGCTGGCAGACTCATACTGTTAACACCCAAAAAGTGCTCACTACCTCATCTACCCCATTACATGACTCATTTGCCCATATTTCCTACCATATTTTCCTTCAGAACCCCAAAAAACCATTACAAAGCCTCCAAAAGTCCAAAAAACCATTAAAAAGCCTCCAAAAGGCCAAAAAAACCATTAAAAAAGACTCCAAAAGGCCAAAACCTCCATTTTTTCCCCAAAATAAGTTAAATTCCTCCAAAAATAGCAAAAACCCTCTAAAAAAGGAGTAAAAAATACAAAAAAGAGGGAGAAAGGGAAGCAAAAACCCTATACAGTTGACCTAAACCATATGGTGCCCAAAACCATGGGTCAGCACTCCACTAAAAACCTATAAATAGGTGATAGAGGCTCCCCATTTCACATCCACAGTCACTCCTATCCTTACCCTGCCAAAATCACTCCTGAAACCCTAGCTCACCCTTTTGAGCTATTTTCATATCTGAGTGCCCCTTTGGCCCATATCCAAAAGCCTTTGGAGAAGGAGAAGGAACAACACTGGAGCTTAGAAGCAGCCCTCCTGGACTACTGCAAGAGCTTCACCAACCTCACATTGGAGGTATAATCAATACAAAAACCATTTTTAATCTCTTTTATTGTCTCATGCACATGTTAGCTTAAATTTACTGTTTTCATTTACTATCTTGATGTTACTGTTTTTACTAAACTGCTACTAAGGAGTCCCTTCTCCTTAGTAGGTGCTCATTTGCACAAGCTAGGGTGAAAACTCTAGCTACATTTTTGACGACTCCCCTAGTGTTCCTTTGAATTTCTGGTTATAGTTTTTAGACGTTTTTAGTTTTCTGCAATATTTTCTTGTTTTCCCCTTTCGGCTGTCCCTTTCGGCAGTTGGGTTTGCTACCGTAAATCGTGTATTTTTTCCCAACAGTTGCCATCCGACTGCGTCTTTCAGACTGTTATCTGCGATTCGACCGTGGCTCTCAGACTGTTTTCTGCGTTCTACCGGCGGTTTTCAGTCTGTTACCTGCGATCCGACCACGGTTGTTCACCCCTTTTCCTGCGATCCGCCTGCGGATTTCAGCCATTTTCCTGCGACCCGCCTACGGCTTTCAGCCATTTTCCTACGACCCGCCTGCGGCTTTCAACCATTTTCCTGTGATCCACCTACGGCTTTCATCCATTTTCCTGCAATCCGCCTGCGGCTTTCAGCCATTTTCCTGCGGCTTTCAACCATTTCCCTACGATCCGCCTGGGGCTTTCAGCCATTTTCCTGCGATCCGCCTGCGGCTTTCAACCAGTTTCCTGCGACCCGCCTGCGGCTTTCAGCTATTTTCCTACGATCCTCCTACGGCTTTCAGCCATTTTCCTGCGGTCCACCCGTGACTGTTGACCTGTTTCCCGCGATCCAACCACACCGTTTCACCGCAGACCCACGATCTGTTTTCTGCACTTTTTCCCTATTTGAACCCAACACTTTGCTGCAATATTTTCTACAGCCACCTGTCCTATCTGCAGCCATCCTGACCTACAACCTTTTTTCTGCAGTGTTATTTCTGTTCCATTTATAGAATTTTTTAAATTTCAGCATTTTAATTGAAAAGAGAAAATTTTGCATTTCAAAGTTTAAATTTCTGCATTATTATTGTTAGTTAGAAAGTTGCCCACCCCGTGGCACTTTTACTTGGGTTCATTATCTCACACGCACACACTCTGTCACCTAATTCAAGTGAGCCCTAAAATACTACTTAACACAACCAACATTTTAACCCCACTTGGGGAACACATAAGAATATTGTAGTTAGGTAGGGTCGGGGGGATAGGCATCCAAATAACACCCCTCGGTTGCTTACATTTGAGACATAGTTGTTGTCCATTAGGGAACCAAAATCCCCTAGTATTTTTTGACACAATTTAAAACCAATTTATCGGGAAGGCCTCTCCCCTAGGAGGGTTGAAGTAGCCAGACTGGTTTCGGAAGCCTAAGTGGAATACCGCAATCCATTCAGTAATTGAAGGATACCTTTCGTACTTCTTGGTGTACTACCCGTATGGGAGTACAACGACGATAGAACCAAACGTCAGATTCACCCAACCGAACGTGTCATGAACGGGGTATCTTAGTTGCTTTTCTTCTAGGATTGACTACCCGGTGTCCCTCCCGGTAGGGGGATATCTTTAGCCACTTGGCTCTACTATCCATATTGTCTGACTTGGATTTCATCACCTTGCAGAGGATATGTCTGGTTGAGTCAAAATACTATTTAGCTAGGCGTTTGCAAGCTCCCTTACCTCCCTTTGGTCTAGCGAGTCCACTATTTTTATTTTTTAGGAAACCTGCTGCATGTTGGTATTTTGACCATTTTTGTTGACACTCCACTTATTGTAGCACAGCTGTTACAGTGAGTGTTTTTGAGCTGGCTGTTGGCCTGAGTGCCATATTTTTTGCGCTCTCCTTCTGCACACTCAACTGCATTAGGGTTTTTGAGCTATTTTCCACTCGACACAACCCCCAGCGACTTGACACCATCTGTCACCATTGAGTCCTCGAGACATTCTCGGTGCCTCCAGGGCCAACCCCCTTAGCACAGTTCACTTGACATCTCCCGTTATAGACGTAGAGCTTCATCACTCGACTCCACTCGTCGTAGACGCAGAGCTCCGTCCCCCGGCAGTGACGCCCCTTATTTTACCCCTGATTCTGAGGCAGAGTCTAAGAACCCCACTTATACTGCACCAACCAACCCCATGGCTGGCATGACTTCCAACCCTTTCTTTGTAGGAACCACTGGTGGAGCATCCACCACCACCACAGCTACCACACCCGCTTTGGGTATGCCCTCGATTGGGCGCACATCCACCATTCCAGTCACTGTACCTATTCTAGTGGCTACCATACCCATCCCAACTCCACCAGTGACTCACACTTCCCTTGGCAGTGTAGGACCGTCCCATACCACCTTCGTTCCTCCACCTGGGGGCAATGTCCCCAACCCGAACCCAGTTCCTCCACTTGGGGGCATTGGCCCCAACATGGTCACAACCACCAGTATGTCACATCCTTCTACTAGTTTTCCATTCATGGCTAGTCTCAACCTTCCTGACCTAGCCAGACTGACTAACGATCCCATCAGACACAACCCTACGTGGCCTCACATGCCCACCAAACTCCCATCAGACATCCCTAAGTTTGAGGGCAAGGCAGGTGAAGACCCCCATAACCATATTATGTCCTTCCATCTATGGTGTTCCTCCAACTCCATAGTGGACGAATTTGTCCGACTCCGTTTGTTACAGCGCACCCTCACTGGTTCTGTAGCTAAGTGGTACATTGAGTAGCCCCATGGGACCCATGCCACCTTTACCTCCCTCGCCTCGACCTTCCTGTAGTTCTTTTAGTTACCTGTCTGCTATGACGCTGGAGTTGAGATCCAACTGTCTTGCAGACAGAACATGGCCACCCACATCACTAACCACATTCATGAGTGGCGTCGATGTCGAAGCCTCTACAAAATCAAGTTAGATGACCATATCTTCTTAGATTGGTTTCTAAAATCTCTCCTTCCTGTCATTGCCAAGGATGTGGCATCCGAGCGACCCCAGTCCGAAGAAGAGGCCATCCTCAAAGCCCAACAATTTGACCTTATTTACGCCCAATTTGGTTACCTATATTCCATCGTCCCTGACGCCCCCCGTAGCGATTCCTCCCGACATGATGTGCCGGGGGAATCCCATACCGTAGATGGCATCATTGGCCGTATAGCCTCATATAACCATCCCTTTTCCATAACACGTCCTAGCCCTGGCCCCGACCTTTCGCGGGCTACATCCCAGTCCGGAGCAACCAATTTGTATGCTCCCATGGCACATCATCACCATTCCCATGGACCCTCATTTCCACCTCAGCGCTTTGGTCATGCATCCCCTGCTTACACCCCCCCGGTCGCACCTCATCCATATTACCACCTGCAGGCCGCGCAAGATCCTATATCATCTCAAGCCCCCCCTGCTTATTATCCACCCCAGGAAGCCCCTACGGCAAACCCACAACCCATTACACACTCATTTTAGTTACCCCCACAAGGTTCAGCACCTGTGTCGCCTCCACCTCCTTATTATCCACCGCAGCCTGCTCCCGCACCTGCACAGCCCCAGAACCCACCTGCCACCCAAGGGAAAGTGTGTGTGCAACAAAATCCACAGCCAAACCAAAATAACCAGCGCCAACAAGGCGAGCAGAACCGCGGCAAAGGCCGTAACCATGGGAACAACCCCCCTCCAGACCAAGGCGGTCAACCTCCCAATCCTCCGAACAATAATAATGCGGCACCTGCCAACCAGAACCCCGACCGACTGCCCAAGCAAGCCAAAAATCCTAATTTGAGAACAAACCATCCTTGTTCTATTTGCGGGGTCTATGGCCATTACACACACGCTTTCCCACATTTGGAACGGGCTAGACAACTCTGGACTGATGATGCCCACCGCAAAGGGCACGCGGCTCCTCAGGCGCCTCCCAACCCCCCACCACCTCAGAATCAACCCTTGGTATTACAAAACCCTTTTCCCACCCAAGGCGTGGTGAGTTCTCAACCGTTGGCTCCCCCTCAAGGAAACGCGCCACCACAACAACAAATCGCTTATGCCGCTCCTGATCAACACATGATAGACTCAGGTACCCATCACTTGTTAATGATGTCATCCGTCGATATCAACCTTCAAACCCATCAGAACCAATGTGGCTCCACCCCCGAAGCCCCTCCCACCGACAAAAACACCAACGCTCATCCCATTGATCAATCGTTACGCATACCTCTGGCTCCACTAGATGGAGCCTCCAAAGCCCCTCGCTTCCCACTTCGCCGCATCAACAATAATCCCAATGCTCGCACTGCGTCTAATTACAACATTGTAGATGACTTAGCCCAGTCCCCAGTAGCCATGTCTGCATTAGAGGTTTTAAAAAACTATCCTACATAGTGAAATACTTTGCTCTCAGCCATTGGTTCTATTGACCCAAATGATTCACGAATGATGGCCTTCGATTTGGACCAATCCGAACCACGCCTGCCTTCCACTTTAGCATTCCAAGTTTCTGTATCCGTTCGGAATCTTGTCATCCATCGGTGCATCATCGATGAAGGTGCCTCTACATGCCTTATGTCCACATTCGTTTGGCAGAAGTTGGAGTCCCCTACTCTCCAACAGTCCACCACTGCATTGCGAGCCTATGACGACCGTTCGGCTCAACCCCAAGGTCTCTTAGCTAACGTCCCCATCTAGTTGGCTGGTAAAACCGTGCTCATTGACATAGAGGTCATCAACATCCAACTTGATTATAACTTCTTACTTGGCCGCAATTACATGTATGCCATGCGGGCGGTTGCCTCATCCGTTTTTCGTAACATGATGTTCCCCAATGATGGACGCGTGGTCAAGGTTGATCAACTCACCTATTACAATCCCAATGCCCCCGCTGTACCCGAAAATATTCTCCCCATGGTTGAACAATCTGCTTGCGATGCAACTGCCTCGTTGGTTCCTCAGTGGGACCCGGAGTCTACTCAGATACGCCGATGATTTCAACATTCCAAGCCATTCGACCTCCATCACCCGCGACCAAAGTATCTGACTTATGTACCCTTTCCCACAATACACCAACACCCAACCATCAACCTCCCTTGCTACCCCAACCACCATTGGTACCTAGTCATGTTGGTGTTACACCCATCCATACAATACCCTTCCTGTTTCCCCCTTTGGGAGTAGTAAGCGCCCTGGTTATGGCTACCCTCATCCTCCTCGGTTTAACTTTAGGATTACCTGTATGGTACATCATGCCTCCCGTTACCCCTCCGACACCAAATGCCATCCTACAACCGGTGCAACCCATCACCACTACTAGTCAACCACCTCTCGGTGTCACTACCCCTTCCTCATCCACTAATCCATCCCCTCTTATCAAGCACACTGGGGGCAGAGGCCCACAACCATACACTACTTTACCCCCGCCTAAACCAGTTAAGAATACCCCCGTGTTTCGTCCTCCTCCCAAATGCTCATTGTGTGATGAGTTGGGCCATGCTACCCATCAATGTCCACAATTACCCGCATTACAGGAACACATGCAAATGCTTGACGACGACCCCAACATCCCAGTTGTCCAACTTGAACCTACCCCTAAGCCTCATGATAAATCACTGCATACCAATCACCCTTGTGCAATATGCGGTATTTACGGCCATTACTCACATCATTTTCCTGATCTCCCAGATTACAGAGCAGCTCTCTATGAGATGAATAACTTGGACCTCGAGACGGATCCCCCTACCATTGAAGAGATCCACCCCCCAGCATCCCCACCAACCGGAGAGATTAATACCATTTATATGATCTCTTCTACTACCACTCCCTCGTCAACCGATTTGACAACCCAAAGTTTCCACAATGATGAAGAGATTCTCGAGGCTCTTACTGCACCTGATTAACCCTGGGAAGATATGCATCATCGTTCCTATTTCCTCCCGGAAGAGTCCTCCTCCACCACAGCCACCCAATTTTCGGTTGAGTCCAAATATTTCCTCCCCACCAAAGTCGACTGGTTTAAGGATCCCATTCCCGCTCCCGACGCCTTCGAGGAAGGTAACATGGCCAATATCTCAGCTACAATCCACATTGATATCTCTGCCCCAACTGGTGCTCCTGAACTCATTTCGTTAGGAGCTTCCTACACCGAGAACGAGATCAGAGAGTACAAGAAACTTTTCCAAGAGTTTCGCGATGTCTTTTCCTGGTCCTACACCAAAATTCCTGGTCTTGACCCTGCTATCATCAAGCACCACATTGACACCTCTGAGTTAGGGGGCATAATAGATTACCTCGACCCTGGGATAGGGGGCATGATCAATCATTTTGAACCTTCCCCATCACATCTATCTCAGTGTTTCAATGATCCCATTGTTCAAACCAACACTTATGTGATCCACAATCACAAACCCCATGCGCATAGCATGGGGGCAGGTCATTAACCCTGCTCACTTTTTCACATGCGTGATCTCAACCATATTTGAGGTCACATGTCACTTTTATATATGATTTGATTCGATACACCTAGTATTCTACCCCCGCGGGTCATCATTTCTCCCCACCACTGCATCCTTGGCTTGGTGGACTCAACTTTATTTATAGTCATTTTTAACCTCATTTTTCCTTTGCCATTTTGGAGTCCGTATGACCTCCGTTTTTCGCACCATTTGCACCATCAGATTCATATTTCCGTGCCCGTGATGAGGCTTGAGATCATTTATCGCTCTCACCTACAACTTTAGGGCATTTCTCCCATGCCCCATGTCACCATCTCGATTTGTGCGCCACATCGTCCATTGTTAGTTTTTAGCATTCCTTATACCATCGGATTCATTTTTCCGTGCTCGTGATGATGCTTGAGATCATTTCTCGCTCTCACCCTCAGATTTTTTGGGTATTTTTTTCAAAAACGCCCCCCCGTCGCCTTGGTTCGCATGCCACCTCGACCGTCGTCTGTTCTGACGTTCCTTATATCGCCGGATTCATATTTCTGTGCTTGTGATGATGCTTGAGATTATTTCTCAATCTCACCAGGTACAATTTCAACATTGTGTTCCGACACCTTGCTGCCTCAGTTTGCGCGCCACATCGACCGCCATCGGATTGTTACACATTTTTACATGATCCAGTCACTTCACTCATACTACAATTATTTCGTTATTTTGCCACCATTCATCATCCCGCAAGGAGGCCTACCAGTGTTCCCCCCCACCCTCGTTCTTGTTTCTCATCAATGTTCCTTGATTGAGCACTTCCTCCTTTCCTGGCCATTCCTTTTGTTCGGTATAATTTTATCCATTTTTCGGGTCGGACAAGTCCTTTACGAAAAAGGGTCTTAGGGCATTTCTGTTAAGCTCTTTTCTGACTCCTAAAAGAATGAAAAGATCGTCGAGCAATCTTGCTTCCTTTCATGCTCGTTAAAGTACCTGAAAGGGCGTCTATCTGGTATAAGTTTAACCCTTTTCTGGACTTGGTAGACTAATTACGAAAAATGAATACTCTAGTCACACCGGCTATAAGAGTTCTTCATTGCATCCTTTTATGCTTGTTTGGGCCTTGGAGACTAACACACGAAAAAGCACCCCCCTGGAGTCTTCTTATTGCTTTCAGACTCTCTAAAATTGAAAGCAACCATGAGCACGCACCGTCCTGGGCTCGTACAAATCCACACGACGGTACCATTCCATTATTTCAAAGTATTATTATCGCTTTCAAACTCCTTAAAATTGAAAGCAATCACGAGCATGAACTGTCCTGGGCTCGTATAAATCCACATGACAGTACCATTTTGAACACACTTCTTCTAGTTCCTTAACCCATGAAGAAATCCCACCAGTGCCCCTCGGCACTATGATTAATCCTCTCGGCAGCACCCCCAATAAGGTCGCCTTTATTTAGAGTATTCTGCAGTCTCCTGCCATCTTACACCAACCTGAGTATCACTCATCCCAGTCACTATCCTTGATCCATTATAGCTATGATCCCTTTCCCACCAGTCCGTTTCATATGCTGCCTGATCATCCCCGCCGTCATAATCTAAACAAAGGAAGTTTGAGTCCATCCACTCTACTTTCCCAGTTATCCCCCACCCCCACAGTATGGCAGTCCTACAATCAGTACTCTCACACTTCGGTTCTCCACCTCGTGCTCCTATCAAGGAAACATCATTGCCTTGCTAGTTGCAGGTCTCCCTCTGTCGATGACAGCCCATCTATTCCAGAGGATAGACCCAGAGGTCCCTACGCCTTGGACTCATCACCATCTATGGTGAGTGCCTACGAACCATTTTGAAAGGAGTCATCAATGCCTTTCCGAATGGTTGTTTCTCACATGCTCGACTTCAACACCT
This sequence comes from Larix kaempferi, assembly GCA_027924585.1. Lineage (NCBI taxonomy): Eukaryota > Viridiplantae > Streptophyta > Pinopsida > Pinales > Pinaceae > Larix > Larix kaempferi. Next base: position 3,800,385 of record BSBM01000103.1, read on the forward strand.
TGATCGCATCGTTCAGAATCGCGCAGGGTATATATCCATTCATTTATTGGTCAAAGACCCCAGATTTCCCCCGACTCTAGCACATTGGTGAGTCACTTCGGAACACCCAGATATATGTTCCCGTGGATGTATGAGTTGCGTTGGCGATTGTATTCGGAAGCCATCCAGTTATATGCTTCCTTGAGTACCCAGTTCAACTCCAGCCCGATGTACCATTGATTTGTGAAATGGATCGAGTTGGATTACTTAATGAAACTCACTCACTCAAAACATGCCCAGGCATACTCAGATAGACAAGACTTTTAACCACGCTGTTTAGAAAGTTTATAAAAGGTAGATGTAATGTAGAAATCCTATTATGCTAGCAGACTCATACAAAAGCATATATGAATGGCTAATCACAATAGATAAATGATACTTGATACTCAATTTATCAATACAAAGATAGAATGACAACTATCAAGGATAGACAAATAGAACATACATGAAAAAAACATTTCACTACAAGTACAGAAAGGTAGAAAGGGAAAACTAAACGTAAAATGGCAAAAGAAGCTTATGTAACCAAGATGCAATGAGAAGTCTAATAGTAATATTATAAAAAATTCTCCAAAGTCGAACCCTTACTTCCTCTCAAGTTCTAGGCTTATATCCTTTACAGCATCTTTCCAGGATCGAATTTACTAAAGATAGAAACTCAAAACCATTTTCAATAAACTAGGGAAAAATCCTTTTTAATTTGGCCAAACTGCTGAAAAATGGGGCTCAGAGATGGATTCATTTCTCCGAATCTGTGACACCTATGTATAAACCCAAATATGTTATTGTATATTGGTTTGTTCTGAGAAAAAACCTCTCTCCGTTTCTTGAGATTCGTTTTCATTTTCCCGAGATCTGTATTTCAAAAACATGTGTCAAACAGGCAAATTCTGGGATCCAAAAATTGGGGCTCAGAGATGGATTTGATTCTCTGAATCTGTGACACCTGTGTATAAACCGAAAGAGGTTATTTTATATTTTTTTTTTTTTTAAAAAACCTCTCTCAGTTTCTTGAGATTCGTTTTCACTTTCCCAAGATCTGTATTTCAAAAACATGTGTCAAACAGGAAGATTCTGGGATCCGAAAATTGGGGCTCAGAGATGGATTCAATTCTCTCAATCTGAAACACCTGTAGGAAAACGGAGAGAGGTTATTGTTCTCTGACATGTTAGGAACAAAAATATTCGATCGTTTTGAAAAAATATTCTCCAGACGCTTAGAATCATCATTTTAAAATGATGACTCTCCACAGTAGAAACACCATTTTTGCAGCAAATATCCTTGCCTCCATCTTGATAGTCTTCATGTCTTTGACAACTGCAGCAATCTTCCAGGTGATGACAAGGCACTTAAAATATTACTCAAATGATTTGGCAGTGAAAACATTTTATCTGAGCGAAAATATCATCATTCTGCTTGTCTCTGTGTTTTCGGTAGTTGTGGACAATTTTGCCCTTGAACAGTAAGCTACCAAAAACTTGTTGTTCGGTGGATAATGAACAACTGTTGTATCCGCCTAAGCCACCGAAAAATGTTCCACAATACATGACACATGCCTTTCCTTTCGGTAGCTTGAAGAGTTTTGTCTTCTATACTGTAAGCTGTCGAAAGCTGAGTTTTCGGTAGCTAATGAACAATTGCCATGTCCACTTAAGCTACCGAAACCTGAAAATTCTTTTTTGGACAAAATGTAACATCAAATGTGGTTTCAAACTTTATTGCATACTTCAAACTCTTGGAAAAGAACCTCAAATGTATATAAAAATGAAAATTTGAAAGACTTCCTATCACCTAGAAAAAACAACTAGTCTATGTTTATTTGAGGAGATAACATCTGGCTCCTACTCGGGGATGGAATCCTCCCTGTGAGGTTTCAAGAACCACAGATCCAACACCTTTCCTGTAAAACAAAATTTCAAGCCTATCCTCTAGTGTTCCATTGGGCTATGGAGTCAACAATACAATTTTCTTCTGAACACCTTTCAAGAACTGCCTTTACCAATGATCCATTGCAAACCTGTAGCATGCCTGTAGCCTGCCCTGCTTATTCAACAAAAACTGAAAACGATTGAAAGAATCTACTTGCTCATAGGGAGAGCTTATTATTTCTACCTACTTCTACTCTAACCAAATCTGCAGAGGCAGACTGATCAAGTAAAACTGTATCTCCAATGCAACCAAGTAAGAAACCGATTTACTGATATCATGCTTAGTCTAGACCCAAAAAATAAACAAAACTGTAGCATGTAGAAATGTAGTTGATAACAGAAACAATATTCATCTGACAAAAATGTTTTGACATCCATGCTACTCATAGATTCCAAATAATCAACAATAGGGTCATAAATGTCACAAACACATACCTCTTCATAAGAGTGTTTCAACTGAAAATTGAAGTGATGTTGGCTGCCTTCACTAATACTAATGTTGAAAGTAAGTTGTTCTTCCTCTGTCGAAAGAAAAAGCAAGCTCAACTGCTGATTTGAACCTTTCTGCTCCCCTTCACCATATCTCTATAATTTGAATTCATCATGATGATGTGCTGGCTTATTACAACTGACAATTTTTAAGAGAGAAGAAAATATATGTTCTTCATCTTCTATATCATTTTATTGATAATGATCCAATGAAAAATGAGTCTTAAAAGATGTATCATGAAGGAAATGCTGACTACTCTCTCCAATAATGACCTCTTTGGCAGATATATCAAAACTAGAAAGCTCTTCGTTAGAATTTTGAAAAGCGGACCCACAACTTTCATCAGTCATAACATACATACATTTTTTATCAACTCTTTGATGAAGAGTAGAACTAGATGAGATTTTATTAGTCAACAAACCCTCATGAACTTTAAAATCTTCCTCCTCATCACTATATTTGTCAAATATGGGGATATTTGGATCAAATTCTAATAACAGAGATGAAGATTCTTGCATAGAATTATCAGCAATATGATCTTGAACTAGATTTGGAAAAATATCACCTTCTTCCTCATCATTATCGGCGTTTTTATCAAAATTTGAAACAAAAGATACCTAAGGAGAAAGAGAGTCCTCCTGATGCTCTAGCTGGAGATTAGATGGTTCCTAAAAATCCTGTTTCTCATGGTAACTGCAGCTTCCCTTGGTCTACAAATCTAGAAATTGAGAGCTATCCTTACTGATTTCAATGAACTTTTGATCAACAGAAAGCTGATCCTCATGATTCATAACTAACGAAACTAACTCTTCAGCTTGATGAACATCAGAAATATTGTTAATAAGAGAACCTTCAGCTCCTTTATTGTCTATTTCTAATTCATGTTTATGGGAAAGCGTATCATTTTGAAGATCATTGAAGGGTTGCTGCATATTGTGAGGGAGAGATCTATCTCTATTTACATCTTCAACCTTATGATGTAATTCATTTTCATCACAGCAATTACCTAATGCAAACTCATCTGAAAAATACTTTTTGCAATGCTCAGCGAATGCTCTGTGAAAATCCTTTAATGATGAAATGCTAGAAGGAGGTAAAGAACCATACCACTGATGTGCATCACCATACAATGAATACATGAACATCTTCATGCTGCAGATCTAATAGATTCATGCATTCATGAAACTTGAGGAGGTGTTCTGCAAGATTGTCTTCTTTTCTCTCTTTGAAGATAGGCAAAAAATCTCCCCATTATGATATATCAGGTACTGGATGTGGGAAACCAGAAACTGAAGAGAAGTTGAAAGGTACAAACCTCTGAGCCGAAAGAGCAGCGAATGCTTTTGACATATGAATATTGTGGAGTCGCCACTAAATCCGTCCTTCATGGAGTCACTAGATAGATGATTACAACCAAATGAGTGTTCAGGCTTTGTCTATCATCAAAGCTGGATCTATTTCATTCTCCCAAGGAAGATGAGCTTCAATCTCCTCTCCCTGGCAACGACTCCAATTTGTTATCACTCCAGGAGTCCTTCTAGGCTGTAGGTCAAAGGAGCCTGGTAACTTGCCAATTTTCTTAATGATTTGTGAAATGGATCAAGTTGGATTACTTAATGAAAATCACTCACTCAAAACATGCCCAGGCATACTCAGATAGACAAGACTTTTAACCACGTTGTTCAGAAAGTTTATAAAAGGTAGATGCAATGTAGAAATCCTATTATGCTGGCAGACTCATACAAAAGCATATATGAATGGCTAATCACAATAGATAAATTATACTTGATACTCAATTTATCAATACAAAGATAGGATGACAACTATCAAGCATAGACAAATAGAACATACATGAAAAAAACATTTCACTGCAAGTACAGAAAGGTAGAAAGGGAAAACTGAACGTAAAGGGCAAAAAAAGCTTATGTAACCAAGATGCAATGAGAAGTCTAATAGTAATATTATAAAAAAGTCTCCAAATTCGAACCCTTAATTCCTCTCAAGTTCTAGGATTTATAGCCTTTATATCATCTTTCCAGGATCGAATTTACTAAAGATAGAAACTCAAAACCGTTTTCAATAAACTAGGGAAAAATCCTTTTTAATTTGGCCAAACTGCTGAAAAATAAGGCTCATAAATGGATTCAGTTCTCCAAATCTGTAACACCTATGTATAAACTGAAATATTTTATTGTAGATTGGTTTTTTTTGAGCAAAAACCTCTCTCAGTTTCTTGAGATTCATTTTCATTTGCCCGAGATATGTATTTCAAAAACATGTGTCAAATAGGCAAATTCTGGGATCCGAAAATTGGGGCTCAGAGATGGATTCGATTCTCCGAATCTGTGACACCTGTGTATAAACCGAAAGAGGCTGTTCTATATTGGTTTTTTTTTAGAAAAAACCTCTCTCAGTTTCTTGAGATTCGTTTTCATTTTCCCAATATCTGTGTTTCAAAAACATGTGTCAAACATACATATTTTGGGATCCGAAAATTGGGGCTCAAAGATGGATTCAATTCTCTCAATCTTCAACACCTGTAGGAAAACGGAGAGATTTTATTGTTCTCTGACATGTTAGGAACAAAAATATCCGAGCATTTTGCAAAAATATTCTCCAGACGCTCAGAATCATCATTTTAAAATGATGACTCTGCACAGTAAAAACGCCATTTTTGCAGCAAATATCCTTGCCTCCATCTTGATAGTCTTCATGTCTTTGACAGCTGCAATAATCTTCGTGGTGATTACAAGGCACTTAAAATCTTCCTCAAATGATTTGGTAGTGAAAACATTTGATCTAAGCGAAAATATCATCATTCTGCTTGTCTCTGTGGTTTTGGTAGGTGTGGACAATTTTGCCCTTGAACTGTAAGCTACCAGAAACTTGTTGTTCGATGGCTAATGAACAACTATCGTATCCACCTAAGCCACCGAAAACTGTTCCACGATACATGACATGTGCCTTTCCTTTCGATAGCTTGAATAGTTTTGTCTTCCATACTGTAAGCTGTCGAAAGCTAGGTTTTCGGTAGCTAATGAACAATTTCCATGTTCGCCTAAGCTACCGAAACCTGAAAATTCTTTTTTGGAGAAAAAGTAACATCAAATGTTATTTCAAAATTTATTACATACTTCAAACTCTTGAAAAATAACCTCAAATGTATATAAAAATGAAAATTTGAAAGACTTCCTATCACCTAGAAAAAACAACTAGTCTATGTTTATTTGAGGAGATAACACAAGGGCTTCACAGTTGTCATTCCCGGTCACAACACAATGCAATGCAAAACATGGGTTCCAAAGCTGCAAGTCACCATAGGTAACTATACTTTTGTTGATAGTTTTTATGTGGTTGATGTTGTTGATACTAATGTGGTTTTGGGAGTGAAATGGTTGTATTCTACAGGGGAGCATACAGTAAATTATCAAATTCCTGAGATGAAATTTAAAAATTCGAAAGGTGTACTAAGGGTTGTGAGAGGGAAGCACACTTACCCAAATCAAGTAGTGACTTGCAATAGTATGAGATCTATATTGAGGCATGGGGACATTGAATGGGCTGCTGAATGTCATATCACATCTCCCAAGACAAACATAAAAGTTGTTGAACACCCAAAGGAGATAGAGAGACTCTTGCAAAAGTATGAAAAGTTTTTTAGAGATCTTCCACGTGGTAGACCACCAGATAGGGGGGTTAAGCACAACATTTTTTTGGAGGATGGTAATTCACCCATTCAAATACCACCTTATAGACATCCCAAGAAATTCAGAGATGAGATTGAGAAGGCCATCCAAGAACTCTTAGAGTTGGGACTCATTAGACCAAGCTCTAACCCTTATGCTTCTTCAATGGTGTTGGTAAAGAAAAAAGATGGAACATTGAGGATGTGTATAGATTTTAGATCCTTGAACAAGAATACCATCAAGAATAGATATCATATCCCTAGGATTGATGAGCTATTTGGAGCCAAATATTTCTCCAAAATTGACCTTAGATCAGGTTATCACCAAATTCAAATGAAGGAAGAAGATGTGCAAAAGACTGCTTTTCGATGTTGTTATGGTCACTTTGAGTTTCTTGTTATGCCATTTGGATTAACTAATGCTCCAGCCACATTTCAAGCATGCATGAATAGAATCTTTTGCAAGTAGCTTAGAAGGTTTGTTTTGGTCTTCTTTGATGATATTCTCATTTATAGTAAAATTTGGGAAGAGCACTTGCAACATCTAGAGATTGTGTTGAAAACTTTGCAAGAACAGTCCGTGTTTGCTAAGATGTCTAAATGTGAATTTGGGATGAAGGAATTATTGTATCTTGGGCAAATTAGTGGGCAAGAAGGAGTGAAAGTGCACATGGAAAAAATCATGGCTATCTTAGAATGGCCATCGCCAAAAAACATCACAGAATTGAGAGGATTCATGATCCAGATGGATATCGGTGGCCACCCACATATTCCACTAGCTCAAAACAGTTTCCCATTTTGCCAATTTTCTAGTAAGTTTTCTACAGTTTTTCGAGTCCTAAACTTTCGGGGCCGTTTTGAGGCCCTAAACGATGTTTTTTGGGAAATATTGGTCCAAAAAATAAATCTTTCCAATGTAGTCCGAGCGCCCCAACGTATTCCTCAGATAGATCTTTCCAACGGGCTACCGAGCGCCCCAAACGAAGATCATATGCAAAAGTTATGACCCCGGGAAGTTGACTATTCAACTAACCACCATGGGGATGCAAACTTTATGACGGTTCATATTCTAGGGTTAGGTTTTTTGGATGTTTGGGATTCTTTCCCTCATGCTTATGATAAATAGGCGCTCTCGGCCTCTCTTTGTATTCATATTGGCACAACTGAGCACAACGACGACATCTCTTCTCAGATATAGCTACTACCATTCTCGCTGTTGTATTTACAGTTCGTTCTATTTCCGATATTTAATAGAATATGTGTTTACTGTATCGTTATGTTTCTTGCCATATATCTGTGTATGTGAATATATATTTATGTATATGCTATCTTTGTTTCGTTCCCACACAAATCTGGATCAGTAGTATCAGAGCGGTCTGCTCTTTGATTGTTTCTCAGTGCATGTCCCCGACGAGGTCAGGATACAGAGAGTTGGGTCTCGAACTAGTTTCACTTGGGGAAGACTACTCTCGCCGCCCCAAATGACCTCCCATGGCGAAAGAAAAGAGAGACGATGGAGCGGTAGATCCTGTCAAGTTGTCGCTCGAGGAATCCCTCGTGGGACAGAGGAACAAGATGATGGATAATTTCGCCTAGATCCTTCGACGCATGCCGACGACGACAGATACACCTTCAACAAGCAGTTGTTTCGGAGATGCGACTCCATTCAAGGTACAAGTTAACTTTGATATCCCTTTATTTGAAGGCCAGATCAATGCCGATGCCATAAATAAATGGTTGAACCTACTAGAAGGGTATTTCTCTATCCACAATTTTTCTGACAGGGAAAATATCATCTTTGCACTCCTCAAGGCCATCCCCCATGTCAAAAATTGGTGGGAAACTTATCGTGATCAAAACTCATCAAACGAGTCTGGATTGTTTGAATATGTCAATCCCACTTGGGCCTCTTTTATAGATGTCTTCAAGGAACAATATTACCATATTGGAAACTATGATGACCAGTACACAAAATGGACCATTCTGCACCAAGAGAGGGACCAAACGGTATCAGAGTACACCAACAAATTTCATACCTTGTGCAAAAAGCTATGTATCAAGGACTCTGAGTGACACCTAGTACTGAAATATCGCAGTGGCCTACACCGGTACATACAAACAGAGATGGATTTCCTGTAAATATCTTCACTCAGATCCACTTATCGATATGCTGTCAAAATTGAGCTCAAATTTCAGCAAAAGAACAAGCGCGACTTCAGACCTGTGCAGAAGTAGGGCAAGGGAAACTCTGGCTCGCATAACACGGGGTAGGGAAAGGACAACCAATCCCAATCACAAGTGAAGAAGGGTAATGAAAAGACAAAGAAGGACACCGGGAAGTGGTGCAAGTTCCAAAAAATCCCCTGGCATAACACTGATGAATGTCGCTCAAAACAGTCATTGGTGGCTGAGATCAAAGCTTCAGAATCAGATCCCATTTCCGATTCTGACTCAGAACCTAATTTCACAACTGTGCAAAAAGGGAAGCAAATCATTGATGCAGAACCCAGTGCAGTTGTCGCCACCACACAGATTCAACCAGAGGAACCTGAAGAGTCAGAGGCAGAGGAGCGCCTTTTCCACTCATACATGTGGGTGAAGGGAATTCCCCTGCCCTTTGTTGTGGATAGCAGAAGCCAGAAGAACCTGATCTCAGCAGAAGTCATCAAGAGATTGGAGCTACCAATAACACCACACCCGCAAACATACACCATTGGATGGCTAAGCCAAGGACGAGGGGTCCGCGTCAGTCACCAATGTCGCCTACCATATGGAATCAAGCCCTTCAAAGATGAGGTATTGTGCGATGTGGCCCCACTTGAAGTATGTGATGTTCTTTTAGGACAACCATATATGTGGAAGCATCATGTTGTATATGAATCATGACCTCGCAGTTTCATTGTCACTTTTGGAGGACAACTCTATCGGATACCAGAAACATTTTTAGCTACCTAAACCAAGCAGGGAAGGAAGATAATATCCCACACTGGGAAATTTTCCCTATTCGCCATGTCCATTGAAGGAGAACATTAGATCGCAGAGACATCCACAACCTCTGCACATTATCCCTCTACTCAATAGAAACAAGAAGAACACAAATTAAGTGCCGCATCGCCTATCCAAGTACCTCTGCAGTGCAAGGCCACGCATTCAAGGTGATCCTCCAAAAAGAAACTATCCACATCGGTGCAGACCAAGAATACCACAACAACCAAAACTGTTGAACATCTCCAGTGCATCCAACAACAACCATTACAACCCTTTGAAGATTTCGAAGAAAGGCAACCTTTTTGCTTCAGCAAACGCCGCACCGGGAGCTCAACTCAACACACAGTTTGACGTATGATAGGGGATTTGACGCAATGGAGACCATTGATTCCTAATGGGGAGGATTGATCTAGATGGATATCGGTGGCCACCCACCTATTCCACTAGCTCAAAACAGTTTCCCATTTTGCCAATTTTCTAGTAATTTTTCTACAATTTTTCGAGTCCCAAACTTCCGGGGCCGTTTTGAGGCCCTAAACGACGTTTTTTGGGAAATCTTGGTTTGACAGAGCCATCCATTTTGAGGTCCTAGTCCTTAGCATAGTCCTCGGACAGATCTTTCCAATGGGCTACCGAGCGCCCCAAATGGAGATCATATGCAAAAGTTATGACCCCGGGAAGTTGATTGTTCAACTAACCACCTTGGGGCCACAAACTTTATGACGGTTCATCTTCTAGGGTTAGGTTTTTTGGATGTTTGGGATTCTTTCCCTCATGCTTATGATAAATATGCCCTCTCGGCCTCTCTTTGTATTCATCTTGGCACGAATGAGCACAGCAGCCACATCTCTTCTCAGAGATAGCTACTACCATTCTAGCTGTTGTATTTACAGTCCATTCTATTTCCGATATTTAATAGAATATGTGTTTACTGTATCACTATGTTTCTTGCCATATATCTGTGTATGTGAGTTTATATCTCTGTATATGATTTTGTATATGCTATCTTTTGTTTGGTTCCCACACAAATCCGGATCAATTCATTGGCATATGCACCTATTATAGAAATTTTGTGAAAGGGTTCTCCAAGTTGACTTCTCCACTCACTGATTTGACTAAGAAGGATGCTTTCAAGTGGGATGAAGAGGCTAAAAAGGCCTTCCAAAAAATGAAATATGTAATGAGTAGTTGTCCCATACTTGCATTACCTGATTTTTCTAAGCCTTTTTTTGTTGAATGTGATGCTTCAGGTGGAGGAATAGGGGTTGTCCTAAAGCAAGGCCAACACCCTATAGCCTTTGAGAGCAGAAAGTTGTAGCCTCATGAAAAGCATTACTCCATTTATGACAAAGAGATGTTGGCCATCATGCATGCATTGACCAATTTCGCCAATACTTGGTAGGAAACAAGTTTGTGGTGAAAAGTGACCACAGTAGTCTAAGGCACTTCCTAACCCAAAAGGATCTAAATGAAAGGAAACAAAAGTGGGTAAGCAAGATTCAAGCTTATGAATCGGATATTGAATATGTGAAAGGAAAGAATAACATTGTAGCAGATGCATTATCTCGAAGACCTTCTTTTTCTCTCATAGACATTGCCAAAGATTGGAAAAACATGCTACTAGTTGAATATGCCAAAGACAAATTTGCTTGTGATGTATTGGATGGAATCAAAGGGGATGATAACTACAGGATTTTGAATGGGATGATATATTATAAGGGCAGAATTTATTTGGTTCAAGACTCAAAACTCAAGTACAAAATTTTGCAAGAAGCACATGATTCCCCACTAGCTGGTCATCTGGGGATCTTCAAAACTTATAGGCAATTGAGGCAAAGATTTTTTTGGAAGGGGCTGAAGAAATATGTGAATGAATGTAAGGTATGTCAGCAAAACAAATCAGAACTTACATGCACAGCTGGCCTATTGCAACCATTGCCCATTCTGGAGCAAAAATGGGACAGTATCTCAATGGACTTCATCACCGGTTTGCCCAAATATTTAGGTAAGGATTGCATATATGTTGTAGTGGATAGGTTGACAAAATTTGGTCATTTATTTACTGTTACATCATCTTTTAGTGTTGCACAAGTGGCTGATGTTGTTTTCAAAGAAATCTTCAGATTGCATGGTCTCCCCAAGAGCATTGTAAGTGATAGAGATAGTAGATTCATGGGTGCTTTTTGGCAAGAAATTTTTAGATTGGTGGGAACCCAATTGACTCCAAGTACAAGCTATCATCCACAAACTGATGGACAAACATAGAGGGTGAATCAATGGTTGGAAGGGTAGCTAAGAAACTATGTAGGAGAGCATCAAAAAGCATGGGCAAAATGGCTACACCTAGGTGAGTTTTGCTACAACACCACTTATCATATGTCAATAGGGATGTCTCCTTTCAAATATTTATATGGTTATGATGCACTTACCTTTGTTGAGATGATCTTTGGTGATAGTAGAGCTCCAAAAGCTAAATATTGGGTGGAAGAGAGCCAAGAAATTTTAAAGCTTTTGAAAGACAATTTGCAGGTTGCCCAAAATAAGCAAAAACAATATGCAAATAGACATAGAGAAGAAATGACCTTTCAGGTTAATGATTTAGTATATTTTAGGTTGCGGCCATATAAATAAACCTCTCTAAAAATGAATGGAGCAGAAAAGCTAAAACCAAGATACTATGGCCCATTCAAGGTAGTTCGAAAGATTGGGGAGGTAGCATATGAATTAGAGCTTCCGGAAGGGAGTAAAATCCACAATGTATTTCATGTTTCTTGTCTCAAGAAATCTCTTGGTCAACAAATTGTTACTTTAGAAATAATTCCTCCTTTGGATGATAAAGGTCAGCTCACACTTGTTCCGAAAAATATTTTGAAGACAAGGGAAAGGAGATTGAGAAGCATAACTATCAAAGAATACTTAGAACAATGGAAGGATCTACCAAGTGGAGATGCCACATGGGAAGAGGAGAATATTTTGCAGCATCCAAATATGAAATTGCTTGAGGACAAGCAATCTTGGGTGGGGAGGACTGTAATGTCCCCATTCAAATAATTGCATAGCAGGACAATTCCATCAATCCTACTAGTTCCCTAAGTTGGATGGATACATTTGGAATTTTAATAAGGGAGCTAATAAATGATGTTCGCACATTAGAATTGAATAAATATTTAATAATGGAGGTAATTAAATAATTACAAGAGAAAATTGAAGTGGCAATGGAGCATGGAGACACATGGAGATTGTGGGGCCCACACAAGCTAGAATTTATGTGCCACATGGAATCCTCCTCTTGCAATTTCGAATCCATGGGAAGCCTAATGTTATTGGATGAATTATAAGGCTAATACACTTGGCCATATGCATCATAGGTCAAATTTGGAAGGAAATGTAATTTACATGGGAGAGGAAGAGTCAAATGGGAGCTTCTTGGACACTTGGGCTAGATTCCCTAACATCTATGACAACTGTGACACCAATGATGAAGATGCTATGACATTGATGACATATTGCAGACCTGAAGGCTAACATCTGACCATTATGACATGTCAGGCCTAAATATATCATCCAAGAAGGCGCTCATGTGATTTGGGGAAGCTCAATGGGTCCCTACTCGAATTGGGGGAAGATGGAAGGCTAGGGAAGGGAGGACACATGGCAAAGCTTGAGCACACACCCTAATTCGAATTGGCTTGAGTTTGTAGATGGATTGGTAACCTTAGAAGGCTAAGGATGTTTATAAAATACAGGGATCAACCAAGAGAATGGATTTTGATAATTTGATAAATTTGCATTTGTGAAGAGAGAGAGCAAGTGGATGACTAGTTTCTTGCCTTAGCCAATTTCGAGGGTGAAAGATTCCCATCCAAGTTGGTGTTTGGAGAGGCCACTCAGGTCTTTCATGGATATTTAATGGAGTGTTTATTTGTAGGTGTAAGATACAGGGAAGCTTTTGGTTTCTTCTAGTGCAACACATCCTCTCAGCCATTTCCATTTTTCATGGCATATTCTTGCTCCTTGAGGGAGGGTGCTTTTGGTGAGCTATTGTACTCTTTGGGAGAGATTCTAATGATCCATTTATAATTGTAATAATATTAATATACTCTTTTATTCATCTACAGAAAGTCTCAAGTCGAAATACCAAGTGGTTGTATGTAAAAGTGAATATTAATGAGCAAGTAATGACCATTTCCCCACTATATTGATGTATGCCATTGTAATGCTGATGATTTCGAATGAAAGAATGTTTCTCTGATATATTTATGATCAATGGACTTCCATTGATGAGTCTTACAAGTTTCATATCCAAAACTTAAGCATTTGAAGTCATTTTACTCAGTTTATTTGCATTTGGAGAAGATTTGGTGCCATTTCCCCAAGGGTCGAACTAGTGATTTTGTAGTTGTTTGGGAGGGGGTTATAACAGCATTTATAAAATGAATAATGATGAATATGAGACCTTAATAATTTCCCTTAAACATCCTCTTCCCCTTTTCAGAAATTCCAGTGGGTTTGGGAGCATTTGGAAATCCATTCTTAGCATTTACCCTAGGGGGATTTGAACCCCAATTTGCTAGTGAAGACTCCTACATTGGCTAGAATATTAAACAATTTTGCAGAAGTATTTTGAGGGTCATAAATCATCCCTGAACATCACATTCAATTCTTAATATCATTCATTTACCTTCTCATAATATTTGGGAGCATTTGGATCAATTTGGAGACCTAGACATCAAAACTAGTCAAAGGTCAAAATAGGGGAAAAAAGTGAAAATGAAAAATTGGTCATTTTAATAAAATTTCTTAAAAGGGACATTACATGAGGAACAACTTCTATAGTGTCGAGAGGTCCTTTATCCACTTTCTCTATCTGTGTGCATCTTGGATTAGATTTTCTAGGATTGTTTTCATTGCCAGTTAGTTGGCCTTAGGGATCGATTTTGGTTTTACGACTCTTTGGAGTCATCGTGGATTGAGTTCCGATTATCCGCTATTCTCGTCGCTTAGGGGGTTTACCACCTGGTGACCCTTTTCATCTTGGACACAAGAGGCGTAGAGAGACCGTTGGTGGTCCTTATTTACCACACCGCGAGCTTAAAATAATTCCTACTATGATATCCACATTTCGGGAATCCCTTTGGCACCATTGTCGGCAGGGGGTGGAGGAGTCCATGGGACTCCTTTGTCTTTGGTCTCATGGGTCCCTAGGACTCTCATATTCACAGGTTCTCACACTGCTAGTTCATCCCAACCCATCAGAAAGAATCCTTTTGAGAATGCTTGGTCATCGGATCATGTATCCTTTGTTTCCTTAGGATTTTTTAACAACGATGCTTCGTCAATTACTGAAACCACTAATGCGTTTACATTTGGCATGCCCAATCCTTCGTCCAGTATCCCATCTTCCATACTGGTTTCTAGTAGTACCTCTGGTGTTGGGTTTGGGGGCATTTCAGCTCCCTTCACTATGTATTAGTTTGGGAGTGGTCATATCCCTCCTTCTTATCCTTTTGTTGGGGCATGGCCTCCCCCTTCATCAGGCCCTAATACCAGTTTCAATCCTTTTGTGGGTGGAAGTGGGAATGTAGGCGATGGATCTACTTCATATATTTCATATGTATGCTTATCATCTACTGCACCAATCCCTACAAACGCATTTCTTATGGTGCATCCTCCTCCTGGTTCGTCCGTCCCATTGGGTAGGAATGTATCATTTAATATAGGTCACCATTCGGCCGGAGCTCCTCCATTGGGTGGATATCTGCCTCCCCCTTTGTCAAGGGGCAACGTGTACAACCCTATGGGCGATTTCGTCAATATTGTTTTTCCTTCCCAAGGGATCCCTTCTGTGAAAATACCGGTTCATCCTTATATGAATAATTTTTTAGGGGGATATTATCCTACTATTTAGGGTCATGGTATTTACCAGAATCCACCATGGCCTATGGTCTCGAATCATATTCCTACAAGCATGTATACACAAGGTCAGTCTTTCTCGAGGGCATGTCCTCAAGCTTCACAACCACAGATCCATTTTTAGCCACTTTGAACTTAGCAGACTTATCTAGACTCATGAATGATCCAGTTTCTCACGATATGGCATGGCCTCTAGTCCCCACTAAGCTTCCCCTAGACATTCCAAATTTCGAAGGAAAGAAGGGTGAGGATCCAAGTGATCACGTTACTACCTTTCACCTTTGGTGCTCGTCGAATTCTTTGAATCAAGATTCCATTCGTTTGAGATTGTTTCAACGCACCCTTACAGGGCCCACCATGAAATGGTACATCGAATTTCTTGGGAGCATGTACCGGAATTTTAACTATTTAGAATTAGTTTTTCTTAACCACTTTCAGTTGTCGGTCTGATATGACGCAGGCACGAAAATCCTATCGATGTTCTATCAAGACAAATCCACGCATATTTTTTATCATATTCAGGAGTGGCATCGACGAAAGAGGTTGATTAAAACCAATATTCCACCAGATTTTCTACTAGAATGGTTCCTTAAGTCACTTTTACCTTATATGGCTAAGGATGTTTCAACATCCAAAGTTACGACTGAGGAATATGAAATCTTTAAAGACTAGTAGTTAGACTTGATATATGCACAGTCTGGGATTTTTTATGAGATTATACTGGACGCATCATGATCAAGACACGAAGCAAAACCAATTCTAGGACCTCATGTCGACGGCATCGTATGTTCCACAAGTGCTAAGGCTGTAAACCAAGTGACAAACCAAATGCAGAATTTGTCTATTAACCAATATACAGTAGGACAAGCCACATCTTCATCCTCTCCCGCCCAGTCCTCAGATGTACACTCTGTGCAATCAAAAAATCCAAAGGGAAACTAGCAACCCGGAGGAAATAAGAAAAATGGGAAGAACAACCGTAAGGGTGGGAACGAGAATAATAAGAAGGGAAATGCGAATAATGAGAAGAATGACAATAATGCTGGTGGGGACAAGAAGCAAAAGTGTAAGGTGAAATTTCCTTGTAATCTTTTCTCACAAGATCACCTCACTCACTTGTGCCCCATGATGGATGAATCCTCGAAGCTCATTGCATAGAGCCCAGTTGTGTTAACGAATCCACTTCCTCATAACCAAAATATGACTTTAGGTGCTTCCACCATCGTAAATGTGTATGTTAGAACTTCTAACCCTTTGACCCATGATGGTGGTCATGGATTTGTTAATATGGTATAATTGAAGGTCAATGTCACTACTCATTCTCGCGATTATAATCCTACGCATCCCTCTATGGGGAAAGAGCCTCCTCTTCCAAAGATCCCCTTGCAAATTGATAAGTCTGATCCTACGCCATATGTTTTGAAAGGATTCCTTAAATTCTCAACTCACAATCCTAATGCTCGAGATTCCTAGAACTATTCGATCGTCAAGGATCTGGGCCAAACTTCGTACGCTATGTCAACCCTTGAGGTACTCCGGACATGTCCTTCATAAAGGAATTCCTTGTTATCTGCCATGGGACCTCTTGATTCTAGTGGCCTCGATGTGGTCAAGTTTGATACCGTCGACATGCAACCTCACTTACCTTACCATGTGGATTTTAAAATCCATGTGGAGTGTCTCACTATGGACATAAAACGCATTGTCGTTGGCGAAGGTGCTTCTACGTCGATGATGTCGATGTCTTATCAGAAGGCCTTTGGATCGCCTCCATTATCCAAGTCTATGACCATGTTGACTCATGCGTTCAATGGACGTTCGTTTAGACTGTATGGGATTATTCTCTCTATCCAGGTCTAGTTTGGTGGGAAGTCCATGCTGGTTGAGGTCGAGGTGGTTGATGCACCCCTTGACTACAATATTTTACTTAGTCGGAATTGGATCTATGCTATGAAAGTGGTCGTTTCGTCTGTACTTCAAATGATCTACTTTCCTCATGAAGGTAAGATCGTGATTATGGTCCAGTTATATTTTACTAGTTCCAATTCCACTACAACGTTGGGATCTACGATCCCCAAGATAGAAAATTCTCAACAGACAACTGAGAATGTTGGTGTCGGGATGTATTCCTCTCTCATGGTAACCTTTAACTTTTCGACACCAATTGTGTTTATAGACTCCATTTCCGATGATACTCCCTCGTCATTGAGTCTGGTGTCATTCCGCACTTCATATTTTAACGATCCATGGACTCTTCCTTCCACGATGGCATCGTGTGAAGGACACTCACACGTCGGAATGGCTATGCCACTGTTTGCAGTGGAGATTTCTTATCAAGTTGTACGACAAGTCACTAAATACCTCGATCCTTCATGTTTGCAGACGGAGGAGGGGGATCTCGTGCTACCATCGGCTTCGGTATTCAACTCATCTTTCGCATGATTTCCTTGATGATACTTTACCTTCTAATAAATCCATTATCGAGGCCATGAATGGTCCCGGCAAGCCTTGGGAAGACCTTCATCATAGATCTTATTTTCTTCCTGACCTTGAGAGGATTGAGCAAGAGGAGTTTCGGTTAACTCTAAGCGAGAAAGCTGGTCACACAATGGTCCCTTTGGATACACATGGTATATATGCCAAAGGGAACATGGCTAACATCTCTCCGTCCATTTTGATCGACATTTCTCAAAACCCAGGAAAAGTGGAGAATGTATATATCAGTGCAGACTGCTCCCCTGAAGAAGTTCAAATATACATCGATTTATTTAAAGAATTATGGGATGTGTTTGCATGGTCTTATTAAGAGATTCCAGGTATAGACTTGAGTATTGTCGAACATGAAATAAAAACTTATCCTCATGCTAAACCTATTCGGCAACTCCTACAGGCGGTGAATCCTAGGAAGGCACCCGTTAACAAAGCAGAGGTAGAGAAGCTCCTTAAAGCTGGTTTTATCTACCCAGTTCCCTTAAATGAATGGGTATACAACTTCGTTCCTATAGATAAGAAGAAAGGAACCATATGTGTGTGCACATACTTTAGAGATCTGGGTAAAGCTTGCTTGAAAGATAAATTTCCCATGCCTTTCATTGATCAGATTTTGGATGAGTGTGTGGGAAGCGAAATTTTTTTCGTTTATGGATGGTTTTTCGAGATGTAATCAGATCTTGATCAAGCCCGAGTATCAACATAAGACTATATGTATTGTCCTTGTGGTACTTTTGCATACCGGAAAATTCCCTTCAGCCTTAAAAACCCCGGAGTGACCTTCCAACGAGCTATGAACTTTGTGTTTCACGACCTTAAATGTATTGTGGAGGTTTATCTTAGTGATCTTGCTGCTCATTCTCGCAAGAGAGTGGATCATCCGGACCACCTCCGTCTTGTATTCGAAATATTCCAACGCTATAAAATTCGTTTAAATCCTCATAAGTGCATATTTTGCATGATAACGGGCCGCCTTTTGGGATTCATCGTTTCAAAGGAAGGGATTAGAGTCGACCCCTTAAAGGTTGAGGAAATACTTCGGTTTCCTCCCCCGTGGATGATTACTCAACTTTAGAGTCTATAGGGGAAAGCTAATTTTCTACGTTGCTTTGTAGTGAACTTTTCTAGCCTTACTAAGGGTTTCACGTGCCTCTTGAAGAAGGATGCTCTTTTTATATGGGATGAGCGATCCCAGGAGTCCTTCGATGCTATTAAGAAATCCATAGTATTGGTGCCTCTGCTGCGTCCTCCTAGCTACAGTAGAGACTTTTTTCTTTATATTGTCACATCCCAGGATATGGTTGGCATGGTCCTGGTTTAGGACGATGACGAGATCCAGGAGCACATTATCTATTACCTTAGTTGAAATCTAGTAGACACTGAACTCAGGTATACTCACGTGGAAAAATTGGTGCTTGCGACTATCCATGCAGTTAAATGGTTACGTCACTACATTTTACTTCGGAAGACCACTGTTATGACTTATATGAATCCATTTCAATTTGTCTTGACACGACGTATGATTGGGGGAAAATATAATAAATGGATGTTGATTTTACAAGAATTTGATCTTGATTTTGTTTCAATGAAAACCAAGAAATATTTGGTCTTTGCAGAGTTGATGTCATATTTCCCTAGGATTGATGAGGACACAGTTCATGATGGATCACTCGTGGATGAGCATATATTCCTCATCTCATCTTCATACCCCTGATATGGAAACATCATTGTGTATCTCCAGACCCTAAAGTTCCCTCCACATCTTTCGAGGGTTGAACGACGTCGTATTTGTCATCAAGCTAATAAATACCTTATCATCGGTGACACTTTGTATAGACGAGGGGTGGATTCCATTTTATGTCGTTGTTTTACTCACGAAGAAGCAGAGGCTGTGCTTAATGACTTCAACAGTGGGGCATGTGGTGGTCACCTATCCAAGCTTGCTACAACTCAAAAGATTCTGCTAGCTAGTTACTATTGGTATTCTATATTTAAGGATTGTGTTAACGCAGTCAAGAGGTGTCACCCTTTCCAGGTGTTTTCTCGAAATATGTGCTGACATATCGCCCCTTTACACCCAGTCATAACTGTCGGTCCCTTCACTAAGTGGGGGGTATATTTCATGGATTGAAACCTAGCTTCGGTTGGGGGGCACCACCATATCATTGTGGTCATTGATTATTTTACTAAGTGGGCAGAGGCCATGTCGACTGTCAAATCCGATGATGCATCTGCATCCTACTTTGTGTTCAATCAAATTATCTCTCGGTTTGGGATCGCAAAGGATATTGTCACTGACCATGGTAGTGACTTCCAAAATAAAATGATGGCAGAATTAGAGATAAATCTTGGGTTTAAACAATATCATTCATCGTCTTACTATTCCCAAGTGAATGGCTAGGTAGAGGTGGTTAACAAATATCTTAAGCTCATTCTACAAAAAACCCATTAGACAAAGCAACTCTAATTGATATATTATGTTATATCCTGCTTTGTGGGTGTATCGAGCCGTGGTTAAAACTTCCACCAGTTTCTCACCTTATCAATTAGTTCATGGTGTGGAGTCCGTCCTTCCGGTTGAATGTGATATCCCTTCATTGAATCTAGCCATTGAGTTCCTACCTGACAAAACGGATTTAGAACAACGTTTAATCCACCTCGAGCAGCTTGCTAGGCAGCGTTGAGATGTCGTTGTGGCCATAGAAACTAATAAACGTCGTGTTAAGGCTCAATATAGTAGGTTTTTCCATCCCCGGTAGTACGCTGAAGGTGACTTGGTCCTCTTGTATGACCAAGATAAGGAACCGCGGGGGGAAGGAAAGTTTAACCCAATGTGGCATGGTCCTTACATAGTGAGGCGTTTCCTAGAGAAAGGAGCTTATGAGTTGGAATACTACGAAGGGAATGTGTTGAAGGAGCCTAGAAATGGGCTCTACCTTAAGCAGTACTATGCTTGAGTCTCCATCTTAGGATGGTGCCCTGTACATTATTGTAAAGTTTTGTACATAGTTTAGATTTTCTTTTGGTATCTCGGGTTTTCTTATATGCTTCCTCTTAATTGGCATATGTCAATGGAGTCTTCGACATTCTAAGGATTCGCGGATGGTGCCATTCATCATACGCATAACTCATCTTCTATTGCTTGGGTCATTTACTCACTCGAGGGTCAGCTTGTGTCTTCAGGAGGTGTATGTCTCGGGCCATCATTGAATAATGTGGCCGAGTACAGTGTTGTTATTGAGCTACTATGTGATGTCAGTTTAATGGTATTCACTCTTTATAGGTTTTCCTAGACTCACAGTTGGTCGTTTCACAACTGAATGACTGGTATTGTGTTAGAGATCATATGCTATTAAGAATATTCTTATGGGTAAGACTATTGGAACAACAATTTAATTTTATCACATGCATTCATATACCAAGATGTTCTAATCAATTCGTCGATGCATATGAAAACTATATTTTAGATTGGAATTTGTCTCATAATTAATCAAAGGAAGCAACCATACCTTCATTCATTCATACATTAATAAGCAAATAATAGTAGAGCTGAGAACCATAAGTTTTTCATTATCATAAATAAGTCCAAAATGTGGTGTCATAGTACAAAAATTGAGCTCATATCTCTCAAAATATACATGGACGATACATAGAATAATAATGACATCTAAGCTTCAGGTGCAGGAAGTGTGTTAGGATAGCATACTACGGAGTTGGCTAGACGCCGGAAAAGCTACACCCATGGACGGGGCACTCCTACTATGTCTCTTTGCATGGTCTCTAGGAGGTCCTCTATTTGAACCATCAGTACTCTACAAGTCAACCAAGATAGGTTTCATCATACATTCTACAGTGTATGCTTGGAATATCCTCCAGCTAAATCCTCTCCTCAACCTCTGCGTCGATGCTGTGGGTATCCATTCGGTCTTCGTGGACCTATATCTACGAAACAAATTTTAGTGTTAATACTTGATACCACACCAAAAACATTTTTGCTTTTATTAAAGTCAAAAATACAAAAAAAATGAATAATGAAAAAATGAAAATAATGCTTACCAATCTCACCAAACGTGGACCCTGGTGGTAATGGCATGTCCTTGTCACCACAAAATTTGATCTCCTCATAGGGATAGTTGTCTATGGATATCACCTGTCGTTGCCACCAGTGGAAGAAATCATCATTGTATGGAGAGGGCACTCTGCCACCTCCCAACCATGTCATGATCTTAGTGGATCCCATAGACTATGAGGAGGGTCTCCACCCTCGGGCTAAGGCCAGGAACCCTCTCGAAGAAGAAACTACACAATATGCTTAAACCCAAAGTTTTGTCCCTTCCAAGATTGCATTCAATAAGTTGGTGCTTCATGGTTTCCAAGATTTATGTACACCAGTCATACACTATAGTTCTCAAACACTCTACCGCATAGAAAATCATGGGTCTCAAATCCCGGTGGAGTGCAGCTGAACCCGATATCCTATTGATCACTAGTATGATGATCTTCATGCTGAGGCTCCTAATGGTTGTGATGGGAACTTGACTTCCCACCTTTTGAGTGTCGGGAAGATAGTATTTAGCAATGTAGTCCTCTATAGTCATTCCCCCTCCTATGCCATGAGCCCGAAGGTTCACTACCTCACCTCGGTGAGATAATCCTATAATGAAGTATGTCTTCAACCTCAATATTTAGAGGCTTCCTGTCCAAGTTGAAGGGCTCGGTCTTTGGATCCCAATAGTTTATAAGCATCTAAATCAACCTTGGTACATTGTGCCCTTAGGTTTCCAATGTTCCAAAATTTGTAAAGGCCACATCTTTGCAAAGCTTGTTGAGAATCCAAATCACCTTGCACTTGATGATCAATCGCATCATGTCCCTCTCCCTCCATTCTATCACCATCCTGCAAAAAGAAGGGAGAGATTTGAGTTATTTCTCTTAAAAAACATCCCTCACGTTGATGTACATGAGCAACAATTATCATAGTCGTGCATGTACATGAGCAGGATTGCTTTTCCCACATGGACCTACCCTTGCATGCGGCTCGATGATCTACTTCCTGTGTGCATCGAGTTTTACAATTTTCAGGCTTAAAAACTCAAAAATCCACCACTCAAATCTAAAATTTAACCAATGAAATGGAAGAGCATGATGAGAGCACTTACTTGGTTCAAACGGCCCATGATTTCGTCTCCCGTAGCTCCTAGAATCACCGATTGAAGGATGAGGGTAAAATGGCTCCAAATGCACTATTGTGGTAAGAAAACAAATGACATGGTAAAAACTCATATTTTTACTATTTGTAGAAATTTTTTATCTAATTTCTATATTTTTTACCCTTTATTTTAATATTTTATGAGCCTAATGGACTAATTCTATGGTGTAAGGTACTTTTTGAAACAATTTCTTCCGACGGTTATGGATTTCATCCTTTTTTAGCATGATTCATGCCTTCGGTAGGTATATATCGTCCTCGTCATATAGGTTAGGATTCCACTCCGCATGCATTATTGCATTGCCCTATGAATACGATTCATAAACCTTAGGTGCGATACTGCTTTTTATCTACACTGAACCTTCCAACTGCTTCTAGAAGTGTTATTATTTAAGCGGTAGGGCCTTAGCAACCATGGGTACCCTAGTTAGAACCTATTTTGTCGTTTGGTTCCCATGATGCAGTTCCTCCTTAGGTTTGGTAGTCTCTTGTAGTCCCGCCATGACTTTGCGTTGAAACCACATGTTTCTTCTCATCTTATATTCTAGCTATCACCCGCAGAGACTCCCGATTATGTCAAGTTGTAATTGCCTATCATTGACCTGCTTTCCTTTATGAGCCTAGTACCAACTCCCTCTTTGTCATTATAAGCCAAATTTCCTAAGCACTTCTCAATCCTAGCCAAGCAGAGCTTATTATTTATCCTTTGCAGCTTGATTACCCTTTGACCCTGAGGGAACATCCCCCTGAGTTTCCTTATCCTGCACGTGTTTCCTTGCATTGAGCATAGGTATGTTCCACTGCATGGAACTAGTTTGATTGCTCGCGATACTCGTTCCCCCGTACTTGTATTATAAGCACTCTTTTATTCCTTTTCAGGCTTTTATAATATGAAAAATACCCAAAAAAATTAAAAAAAACATTAATCCAGACAGGAAAATGTCATTATCTTCTATTGGAAGCAGTTGTGTCACCTTTGAACAGAGCACAAATCTTGAGTTTATTCATCAACGGTTTGGGTTTAGTATGGCCTTATGAAGATGAACTCGTTACTCAGAGATTACTCCTCCGACTGGTTAAGCTTCCATTCCCTATGGATATTCTGTCGATGCCTCTCGTGTGACGAAATTGTGTCAGTATTTAGTCTTAAGTCTATGCTTCCTAAGTCTTCATCGGTCTCATGATCTTGTTCAAAGGAAGTCTATAAACCTGAGTCGGTCATTCCTCATATCTCTTGACTTTGTATGTCGGCCATCCCTGTATAAGTACATTCCAATCACATGACATTTTTTGTCCTACCTAGCACCCTGGGCCTACTTTCATCATTGGTAGGTGACCTTGAACTCAGCATATGACATTTCATCATTGGTCGCTGACTGATTGGTTTCCCTTGTGTTCGACAGCAATACATCTATTCACACATCGAGATTTTTGTTGTGTCTTGGATTCCATTAGACCGGCATTGGTGGTTTCATCGCTTCTTTTAGTAGTCTTCATCATTGGATACTATTCAGAAGGTCTCTTCTGTGCACTACTTGCATCCGGTACACACAAGAGATGCACTTGGATTTTGGTTCATTTCCATCATGTTCATCCGATTTCTTCCAAATCCTTCAGCCTAGCTGTGTACCTCGTGTTGGTTTATGGGGGATGCCTTAATTCCCTCCTTCCAATGGATCTCATTCCATTGACTTCAAATCATATATTCTGGAATTGGGATCTAGATTCAGATGAGTACCTTGAGACTTGCAGTCATCATTGACAGGTCCTCTCGTCATCAACAGTTAGGAATTCATCAATGTCCCATGATCGATGGATTCTCCAAGTGTTCTACCTCAACACCCTTATTCACACATGTTGAATGTACTCGGTGCCTTGATACCCATTTTCATCATCGGTGGGTAGTCTCGTGTCTGTTAATGGTATACCTTAGTGACCAGTAATCCGACGATGCTTCATCATGTTTGACTCTAGTACCTATATTCACGTGATGGGACATGCACCATTGGCGGTTTGTGTAGAAGACCTTAGGCTACAATGGCATTAAACTATATGCTACTATCTGTGATCGTGATAGTATCTATGGGACCTCAGTTCTCATGGTAGATAAATTTGAACCCTAGGTTGTACAAGATGTCTTTAGTTCAGTTGGAGTAATGTCCCTTCTTAATAATTTGTTAAAACTAGGGAAAATTGCAATTTTTGGCCAATTCGACCCTTAGACTAGTAATGACTCAATTGCTTCCAAATGGATCCAAATGCTTCCGAATTGGGTCTAAATGATTTTGGAAGGTATTCAGACATATAAATGAGGTTGATAGATGCTTGGACACTCTCAAAACACTTCTGTAATATTAATTTATAATCAGGGAAAAATAGGGAACATTATTAGTCAAATCGAGATTCAAAAACCCCCAAGGGTAGGGAACAAAGATGGCTTCCCAAACACTGTACGAACTTCCCAAATTTCATAACAGAGACATAGTACTGATAAATTACTTCAATGGGATCCCCAATGCATCATCAATTAGTTTCTATAGGCCTCTTCAACTCCCATAAATCAGAGGTTTGCATACATGTCTTCACATAGGGGGAAATGATAGTAAATTTCATCACTTGTTATGAAATTCGAAATTTAGGTTCCAAGGACTTGTGAAATGTTAATGAAACTTCTTCATAAACTTAATGACACTCCATACATCAACAAAATCATATATATTGACTGGTACGAATCGAAATAAAGCCTCTTCAAGCTCCAACAACAAGATATAGGGAAAATGGCACCATTTGTGCATTGTTTGGTATTTTTACATAGTTTCACTTGGTATTTCGAACTGAGAGAATTTTGAGCATCAAATACAGAGTATATATATCAGAATACAAATAAATGGATATTATTGGACTCTCACAAAGATATCAACATCTCACCAAAGGCGCAATTCCTCCAAGAGCCAAAATATGCAAGGAAATGTGAGATAGAGGTGAGAACACGTTGTAGAAGAAAGAACCACAAGATGCCATGTAGCTTCAAATTGAAACTAATAAATCCATTTTAGCTCAAAATGAAAGGTTTTAATGGCCTCTCCAATTTCCAATTATGATGGGAATCTTTCACCCTCGAAATTGGTACTAAGGCAAGTAGAATAACACTCTACTAGCCTGGACAAGCAATGCTTATGCAAAATGAGAAATGATCAAAAGCTGGTATCCTTCTTTGTTCCTAACTTTTATAAACTTCCAAATGCTTCCTTAAATCTAATTCCATCCATGAGCTTCATGCCAACTCAAATTGGGAAGAGATTCCAATGTGTGCCACTTGTCCCTCCAATTCTAGCCTCCTCCTTCACTCAATTCGAATGGGTGACTCTTTGGCTTCCCTAACTCCCTTGTGAGCCTTCTTGGAAGCTATTTTTAACCCTTACATTTCATATATGTCAAATTTCAGCCATTAGTTATGATTTTGTCATAAGTGTCATAGGCATCTTTATCATTGGTGTCATAGAAGCTGGGGAATCTAGCCCAAGTGTCCCACTAGCTCCAAAATGCCTCTTCCTCTTCCATGGGAGTTACTCTTCCTCTACATTTAGAACTCATAGAGTCATTCCAAGTATTATTCCCTTCCAAATCCCCCAATAACATTGGACTCCACCTTGGATTCGAATGGGTGAGAGTGGAATGCCATGTGGCATGGGGAATCTAGCTTTGTGTGGGTCTCACACCACCAATGTGTCTCCATGACCAAGTGCCATCTTATTTCCTCATCATAATTATATATTTATCCCCTTTTAATATATTTATTTCAATCTAAAGTCCATTTGGGGTTTATTAGTCTCCTTATTCCAAATTTAATGTTTCCACCGCAACTTAAGAAACTAGTAGATTGGTGGAATTTTCTTTTCTTGAGATTTAATTGAATGGGGAAATTACAGTCCTCCCCACCCAAGATTGCTTTCCAACAAGGAATTCTAAATTAGGATTCTGCAAAATTTGTTCCTCTTCCCATGTGGCATCCTCACTTGGAAAATCTTTCCACTGCACCAAATACTCCGTTATGGTTATGCTCCTGAATTTCCTTTCTATTGCCTTCAAAAAACTTTATGGGATAAGTATGAGTTGTCCTTCATCATCTAATGGAGGGAGGGTTTCTAAAACAGATATTTTCTGACCAATAGCCTTCTTAAGGCATGAAACATGAAATACATTATGGATTTTTCTCCCTTCCAGAAGTTCCAACTCATAAGCCACCTCCCCAACTTTTCGAACTATCTTATATGGACCATAGTATATTGGCTTGAGATTTTCTGATACTTTCACTTTCAAGGATGTTTGTTTATATGTCTGTAGTCTCAAATAGACCAAATAATTCACTTGAAAAGTTATTTCCACTCTATGTTGATCCATATACTATTTCTTCTGATTTTGGGAAACTTGCAAATTGTCTTTTAGGAGTTTCAAAATCTCTTGACTTTCCTCCACCCAATCTTTAGCTTTTGGAGCTCTACTATCACCAAATATGTGCTCAACAAATGTAAGTTCTTCATAACCATAAATTTATTTGAAAGGATACATGCCAATGGACATATGGAAAGTAGTGTTGTAGCAAAACTCACCCAAATGTAGCCATTTCACCCATGTTTTATGTTGCTCACCAACATAGTTCCTCAAGTACCCTTCCAACCATTGATTCACTCTTTCTATTTGGCCATCAGTTTGAGGATGATATCTTGTGCTTGGAGTCAATTTAGTGCCAACCAACTTGAAAATTTCTTGCTAAAAGGCACTCATAAATTTGCTTTCTCTATCACGCACAATGTTCTTGGGAAGTCCATGCAATCTGAAAATTTCTCTAAAGAATAGATCAGCCACTTCTGCATCAGTAAAATATGATGTAACAGCAAATAAATGAGCAAATTTAGTGAGTCTATCCACCACAACATAAATGCAATCCTTACCCAAAGCCTTGGGCAAACCTGTGATGAAATCCATGGAGACACTTTCCCATTTTTGTTGTGGAATGGGCAATGGTTGCAGTAGACCAGCAGGATGTGTATGTTTAGATTTGTTTTGCTGACATGAATTGCATTCATTCACATATTTTAGGACATCCTCTTTCAGCCCTTTCCAAAAGAACCTTTCCCTTAGTTTCCTATATGTTTTGAAAAAACCAGGGTGGCCTGCAAAAGGAGTGTCATGAGCTTCCTTCAAAATATTGTGCTTGATATTTGAACCATGAACCAAGTATATTCTATCCTTATAGTAGATGATACCATCCAAAACCTTGTACCTATCATCACCTTTGACTCCATCTAACACATTACAAATAAAACTATCTTTGGCATATTCAACTATTAGCATATTTTTCCAATCTTTTGAAATGTCCATAAGAGAAAATGATGGTCTTCTAGATAATGCATCTGCTACAATATTATTCTTCCCCTTAACATATTCAATGTAAAAATAAAAAGCTTGGACTTTTCTTACCCATGTTTTTTTCCTTTCATTGAGGTCCTTTTGTGTGAGAAAATGCTTCAAACTGTTATGATCAGTTCTGACCACAAACTTGTTTCCCACCAAGTATTGTCTAAACTTGGCCAAGGCATGCATGATGGATAACATTTCTTTGTCATAAATAGAGTAGAGCTTCTCATGTGGCTGCAACTTTCTGCTCTCAAAATCTATGGGGTGTTTATTTTTCTTTAGGACCGCCCCTAGCCCTTCTCCTGATGCATCACATTCCAAGACAATGGTTTAGAAAATTTAGGTAATGCAAGTACTGGACAACTATTCATTACCTCTTTCATTTTTTGGAAAGCCTTCTCATCCTCTTCATCCCACTTGAAAGCATCCTTCTTGGTCAAATCAATAAGTGGAGCAGTCAATTTAGAGAACCCTTTCACAAATTTTCTATAGTAAGTGCATATTCCAATGAAGCCTCTCAATGCTGTGATGTTTTTGGGTGATGGCCATTCAAGAATAGCTCTTATTTTTTCCAAGTGCACGTTCACTCCATATTTCCCAATGATGTTCCCAATATATAAAACTTCTTTCAACCCAAATTCACACTTGGACAACTTAGCAAACAAAGATTGTTCATGCAAAATTGTCAAGACAACTTCTAAATGGTGCAAGTGTTCCTCCCATGTTTTGTTGTAAATTAGAATGTCATCAAAGAAAACCAAAACAAAATTACGTAGCTGTTTGAAAAATATTTGATTCATGCATGATTGAAACGTGGCTGGAGCATTGGTCAAACCAAAAGGCATGACAAGAAACTCAAAATGGCCATAGTGACATATGCAAGTTGTTTTATGCACATCCTCCTCCTTCATTCGAATTTGATGGTAACCAGATCTAAGATCAATTTTTGAGAATAATTTTGCTCCATGTAGCTCATCTATTCTTGGGATGGGATATCTATTTTTTATTGTCTTCTTGTTTAGGGCTGTAAAATCAATGCACATTCTCAAGGTCCCATCTTTCTTCTTCACCAAAACAACTGAAGAAGCATAGGGACTAGAGCTTGGTCTAATGAGTCCCAACTCCAAGAGTTCTTGAATATACTTTTCAATCTCCTCTCTGAACTTTTTTGGATTTCTATATGGTGGTATTTGTATAGGTGAAGTTCCCAACTCCCAAACAGTGTTGTGCTCAAATCCTCTATCAGGTGGCCTTCCAGGAGGGAGGTCTCCAAAAACCTTTTCATATTTGTGTAGTGGTTTCCTTATCTCCTTGGGATGTTCTGACATATTTATTTTTGGTTTGGGTGAAGTGATGTAACATTAAGCATACCATTCAATATCTCCATGCCTCAATATGTACCTCATACTGTGGGAAGTCACTACTTGATTTAGATAGTTGTGCTGCCCTCTCACAACCCTTTGTTTTCCTTCTAAATATTTGAATCTCATTTCAAGAATTTGATAGTTCAGTGTATGTTCCCCTATAGAGTACAACCAATGCACTCCCAAGACCACATTAGTATCAGCAACATCAACCACATAAAAGCTATAAAAAAAAGTGTAGTTACCTATGTTGAGTTCTAGCTTTGGAATCCATGTTTTGCACTCCATAGTGTTGTGACCTAGAATGATGACTGTAAAGCCATCGAATGGTTCAGTAGGTAGCTTCCTCCTCTCCACCATGTATGCATCAATGAATTTATGTGTGGCTCCTCCATCTACCAGTACCGAGACCCTTTGTCCTTGTACCACTCCCTTGCATCAAATAGTGTGAAAACGAAGCACTGTTGAAAGCACTACCATACTCCCTTTGTCAAGTGAGGGATGAGTTTCTTCTTGTTTCCCTTCTTCTATTGTGTCATATCCCTCTTCTTGGTCTGAAATGTGTCCTTCTTCCTCCATACCCCCTTCATACTCATCATTATCAGAAAATAATTCAATGTATTGTGCTTTCCACTTAGCACATATATGCCCTGGTACCCATGATTGGAGGCATGTGTAACACAATTTCTTTCTTCCGAGTTATTCCTTATTTGGTCCCTCTTTATTATCCTTTCCAAATGAATCTCTTTGCCATGGATTCTTTTCAAATCTGAACTTGGAAGGGAAACGGGCTTGGGATGAAACCTTGTCCTAGGTAGCACATTTTGAAGATCTCTTGCCAAGTTCATGGCATCTTTCAATGAAGTATGTTTGTGGGCCTTAAAAAAACCCTTCAAAGGTTCAACAAAACCTTCAGTAAAGAGAAATACTAACCTTACCATAGATATATTGGCCACCTTAACTGATAGTTTTTGGAATTCCAACATATACTCAGCAAGGGTTCCAACTTGCTTCAATTGGGCTAGTTCTTTGAAAGGCATTTTTGGGTCTTTTTGCTCAAATATTTCCAATACTCTGTAAACAAATTTTTCATAGGTTGTAACCTGATCATGTCCCAAGGTTTTAATACCATGTAACCACCAATCATTGGCTTCTCCTTCGAGATGCAAAACAGCCATTTTTAGAGCATCCTCTTCAACCATTGGATTCAGCTGAAAATACACATCTAGTTTTTGTACCCAAGTATTTGCAAAACTTTGAGATGAGCTATCAA
Source organism: Larix kaempferi (assembly GCA_027924585.1). Classification (NCBI taxonomy): domain Eukaryota; kingdom Viridiplantae; phylum Streptophyta; class Pinopsida; order Pinales; family Pinaceae; genus Larix; species Larix kaempferi. The sequence goes on from BSBM01000103.1 coordinate 3,831,183, forward strand.
AAGTAGGAAGAGGCATTTTTCCAATGGAATAAATCAATTCCTTATTCTGAAAGGGATTCCTATTACCTTCCCTCATTTTGAGTTTGTTTGAGACATTAAAGTATTGATCAAATGGTAGAGTCCTTTTGCAATCTTCACTCAACTTTTTCCATTCTGTTATAACTTCCTGCATGTCATGTTGAGTGTTAGGTTATTCTTTGTCCTCAAGAAATTTAGGTGTAGTAGGCCTTACTAAACTCTGAAATTCATGAGGTCTATTATGAGGTCCTGTCTTTGAGAAAATATTTTCACCCATTGCCTTCTTTTCCTCGAAAGCAGAACTATTGTTGCCTCATATTGCCCCTTTGCTTCCAAGTTGACTAGCCAACAATTCGAACCCTTTCATTATCTTTTTTTTCATTCCTTCAAAGAAGGGTTTCATGAATTTTCTAAGCTCCTCATTCTCCTCTGAGGTTCCTTTCTCATTCCTAGCCATAGTTTCAACAAAATGCTCTTCTTCTCCTACTTCTTCCTCTTCAACAAAAGTGATTTTAGTTTCAATTCCTAAGCGTGTTCCCTGACTTCTTGTCCTCATTAATGGTAAGCCACATCAGGTGCAAGGACCATGATCTGATACCACTTGTAATGTCCCTTTTTAATAATTTGTAAAACTAGGGAAAATTGCAAGTTTTTGCCAATTCGACCCTTAGACTAGTAATGACTCAACTGCTTCCAAATGGCTCCAAATGATTCTGAATTGGGTCTGAATGAGTTTGGAAGGTATTCAAACATATAAATGAGGCTAATGGATGCTTGTACACTCTCAAAACACTTCTTCAACATTCATTTATAATCATGGAAAAATAGGGAACTTTACTAGTCATATCGAGGTTCAAAAACCCCCAAGGGTAGGGAACAAAGATGGATTCCCAAACACTATAATACCTTACCAAATTTCAGAACAAAGACATGGTACTGATAACTAAATTCAATGGGATCCCCAATACATCATCAATTAGTTTCTATAGGCCTCTTCAACTCCCATAAATCAGATGTTTGTATACATGTCTTCACATAGGGGGGAATGATAGTAAATTTCACCACTTGTTATGAAATTCGAAATTTAGGTTCCAAGGACTTGTGCAATGTTAATGAAACTTCTTCATAAAATTAATGACACTCCATACATCAACAAAATCACAGATATTGAGTGATAAAAATTGAAATAAATCCTCTTCAAGCTCCAACAACAAGATATAGGGAAAATGACACCATTTATGCATTGTTTGGTATTTTTACATAGTTTCACTTGGTATTTTGACCTGAGAGTTTTCTGAGCATCAAATACAGAGTATATATATCAGAATACAAACAAATGGATATTCTTGGACTCTCACAAAGATATCAACATCTCACCAAAGGCGCAATTCCTCCAAGAGCCAAAATATGCAAGGAAATGTGAGATAGAGGTGAGAACAAGTTGTAGAAGAAAGAACCACGAGCTGCCCTGTAGCTTCAAAATGAAACTAATAAATCCATTCTAGCTCCAAATGAAAGGTCTGAATGGCCTCTCCAATTGCCAATTATGATGGGAATATTTCACCCTCGAAATTGGTACTAAGGTAAGTAAAATAACACTCTACTAGCTTGGACAAGCAATGCTCTCCAATATGCAAAATGAGAAATGATCAAAATATGGTATCCTTCTTTGTTCCTAACTTTTATAAACTTCAAAGGCTTCCTTAACTCGAATTCCATTCATGAGCTTCATACCAACTCGAATTGGGAAGAGATTCCAATGTGTGCCACTTGTCCCTCCAATTCTAGCCTCCTCCTTCACTCAATTCGAATGGGTGACTCTTTGTCTTCCCTAACTCCTTTGTGCGCCTTCTTGGAGGATATTTTTATCCCTAACATGTCATATATGTCAGATGTCATCCATCAGGTATGATGTTTTCATAAGTGTCATAGGTATCTTCATCATTGGTGTCATAGAAGCTAGGGAATCTAGCCCAAGTGTCCCACTAGCTCCAAAATGCCTCTTCCTCTTCCATGGGAGTTAATATTCCTCTACATTTCGACCTCATTGAGTCATTCCAAGTATTCTTCCCTTCCAACTCCCCCAAGAACATTAGACTCCACCTTCGATTTGAATGAGTGAGAGTGGAATGCCATGTGGCATGGGGAATCTAGCTTTGTGTGGGTCCCACACCACCAATGTGTCTTCATGACCAAGTGCCATCTTATTTCCTCATCATAATTATTTATTTATCCCGTTTTAATATATTTATTTCAAGATAAAGTCCATTCGGGGTTTATTAGTCTCCTTATTCCAAATTTAATGTTTCCAACCCAACCTATAAGGAAACTAGTAGATTGGTGGAATTTTCTCTTCTTGAGATTTATTTGAATGGGGACATTACAGTTGCAGACTAGAACTCACTATATATGGGTCATGGTTGTGACCTCTTATGACATATATCTATGATGTATTTCCTACTTATGGCCATTGTATCAAACTACTATGTACTTCAAGTTACCGATATGTATACAAAGTCAGCATTGTAATATTCTAATGAGTGGCTAGTTCTTCCGGCTGGGACTCCACTACTCCATTTCTTAGAGTTATAATGTGTTTCAGCCATCGTGATCTTCCATATGACCCCATACATTAGGGGGAATCTGTTATAGCATGATTTTCCACACTGTATGAAACATGCCTTGATGGCCTTCCATGTCCCTATGTAGACTCATATCATCCCTCTTGCTCAGAGAACCCCATAAAAGGCACATTTTTGTTTATGTACACGACTTACGAGCACTATAGCCTACATATACGCATGTTGATCCACAACTTCCCGCGTACATCGGATTTCATGCTCAAAATTAAAAATATTTTGGGTTTTCCTTCTCAAGTAACGACCATGTTGATCATTGGCCTTCCATATGCTAGAAAATGTTCCGATTAGACCCTCCACCTCCTTTGACGGTTATATATTGAGCCATTGTGGAGCATTTGAGAGGAGGAGAAATTAGAAAGCAAGGAAACTCTGGAGGAATTTCGCCCCATTGCCATTTCCTTGAGTCTACATCCCTTTGTCCTTGTTGTTTGAACTCTTTACGTTCATCTCCCAAGTTGTTCCATATCTTTTGAAGGAGGAACCCAATTACTCCTTGAACTTGTGAGCTTGCCTTTGTATGGTGGATTGAAGTGGTCGAGGAACTTAGTTTCTTGGTTCCGACAAGTTTCCTACAGAAGGTTGTCACTATGTACTTCTGTTTATTTCATTAATAGAAATACTCTTTTCTCATCCAATACATGTTGCAAATGTTTATGTTATTTTCCTTAGGTATATTTGTTGAGTATGTTAATGGATTATGCTATTTTTTATGCTAACAATTTATATCTATATTCCATATGCTCGTATATATTTTTTGTTGAGGACAGATTGTAGGTGAGGAGCATTGTATTTCCAGCTCAATGGTGGTCTTTTTCGAACATCCGGTTGAGGTAAGAATTTTATCTTTTGTTGTTTGCATTTAACATTTATATAGCATATTTGAGAATTGAGTTGATTTCTGGTGTCACTCTGTCTGTTGTGGTCTACCCCAATTCATAGGAAGTTTTCTCCGTAACAATTATCATTGTTTTATGTCACAGTTAACCTTGTCGGGATTGAATGGTTGATCTCATCAATACAAAGTTTGCGATAATGGCATGGAATCTCATATACCTCTTTTTGAAGCTTCATATTAACATGATCTTTTTTTGAACCTAACATGTTCCTTACAAAGTTTGGAGGTGAGAAAGTAACTCTAATATAATTTTATCTCAATATTTTGGTAAACTTATTAATAGTGCCACAAATGAAGGAAAATCTAATATAAGTTTTTCTCAAGCTGGTTCTTCATCTGGCTCATTCGAAGGGCATCAACAAAATACAAATATTTAACGAGTCAAAGCTTAGAGTGGACTGGCTCTCACATAAAAGGGCCCCAAAGAACATATACCTGCTACCCATTTATGAAGAAATATTTCAGCTGACCAGAATTATGTTTACCTATCAACTACAAACATACTTATCGTGAAAGAAATTCATGAGTAGATGCTCTTTCAAAACTTACTTTGCGGTTGATTGAAGGCTCCTGGAATCTTTGGGAACACATTGGGGACACCATGATGGAAATGGATCTTGGTCCTTTGATACTATAGGGGTGTTGATGCCCCAACCGGACATACTCTTTGGCATAATCTTCAAACGATATTTCAGTTTTATGTGATGATTATAGCCACAGAGGTTGGGGATATTTCTCACAGCTCATACCCTATGCTATGACTTGATTATCTTTTTGTCTTTTGTATGCTATGGGGTTTAATCCCATAGCCAAATAGATCCATGTATCCGATGCAATGTCAACCTAAATAATTGTTGGTCAATACATCTATGTCTCTGTGCTATGTAATTTGTTTCAATATAATTAATTACGATTTTTTTTTCGAAAATAAAAAGTTTTTCTTCATATTTTGGCAAATCTTATCAATTGTGCCACAAATGAAGGACAGAGTGATTTTGGGTCCATTGATTTTTGTATTTTGTTCTCTTCAGTTAAGTTGAAAAAAAAATATTAACCATGATAGGGGTTTGAGGTTAAATGAAAATTGGAAACTAATATTTTAACGTATAAAAGAAACAAGAAAAATTTAGTAGACAGTAATCATGCTTAATCATCTTCAAGGAACTATTATTAATAAACCAAACATGAAAGGGTTGAACCATGAACATTGATCACCTGATGATGGACTTGCTTGAAAAGTTGAAAGGTTGAGAATGCAAACACAAAGCTCCACTCTTATAGAAAATTGTTGGCATCATCCACTCACCTCTTTAAGGAATTAGTCTTAAGTTGTTTATTTTAGAATTAGTCCTTAAGTTGTTTATTATAGGACCCATTGCAAAATTTATTTCCTACTTTGAATGTTGAAAGTTCCTAAATGCTTTGAGCCACATCCCTCAAAACAAATCACAATAATTGTGTATGCTATTTATTAATAACATTGATAAAATCTATTTCACATCATTATTCACTAGTTGTGTGACTTGCATGATCTTTAAATGTTTTAAAATTGATTTCATCATTACTCGCATAGTTGTGACTCACATGATCTTTAAAATATAATGTGAAATTGATTTCGTTAAAGAAGTTGCACTAGAAGATAAGCAATAGGTCAATGACTTTCTCAAGTGATGATGACAAATGCATTAGTCCATAAGAACATGAACTATATATCTACGAGCATAGATCCATCCTAAATGCGGATCTATGAAGCACCGAGAAGCATCTAATTTCTTGAGGTGTTATTTTTTTAATGACTTTTTATTTGGTTTTAAATTTTTATTTATGAGTGGATATGGATTTTTTTAATTATTTTTTATTTGGTTTTCATTTTTTATTTTATGAGCCAACATATTTTTTTTAATGACTCTTTATTTTTGGTACATAATGTGACATTGTTACATAACATTACACATCTCCCTCATACTGGGTTGTAAGCACCTCACTACTCTTTGTGCAATAATTTTAGTGTCATGAACATACTTAAAGAATAATTTCTTTAACTAACATTAACATAAACGTTAAACCAGGGTATTTTTTAAGGATTATAAAAGTATACTTAAGTATAGTTTTCTAGGCGACTATTTTGGATTGAAAAAAACATAAGTATAGATTGGTAGGCGAATATTAAATATGAAACATACAATTTACTACCAAAACTTGTAAATTTTGGCGAATATTATGATAAAAAACATATTCTATATAAATATAGGTGATATTAGAAACTAAAAATGACCAAATAACGAATTTATATTTTGAAAAATGTCCAAAAAATAGCCAATTGGCGAAATTTTGCCCTTAAAAATTTCCCTGCGTTAAACATTAACATAAACATAAACGTTAAATAGATAGAGTTATCACATAGACAAAAACATTGCAAAAGAATAAACAAGCTATTTAATATATGGTTGAAATGACATCATCAATTAAAAATATGAAGTTAGGGAATACCAAAACAATTGAACAAAACCATATTTACATGATCTTTATGAGTGCATCATTAACCAAAAAACAATGAAAGTTGTCATGTGGGGAAGACAAAACATGTAGTTGAAATGCATGCAACCATGTCGCTATTATATCAACCACTGCAGACCCCAAAACATGTAGTTGAAATGCATGCAACCATTTCGCTATCATATCGACCACTGTATATTTCAATGTGACTCAAGCAACCAGAATGTCATTTTAAGGTGTCTAAAAGCAAAAGATCAACCACTCATCGTATACAATGCTGAAATAAACAACAATTTGATTCTAACGTTTCAACTTTAAAAAAACGTGATCCCAGATGATATGATTTTTTATCCCAGATGATATGATTTTTGTGTGTGTATCTAATGTTGATAGAGACGGGTAGGTTTCAAATCCATCACTAAGAGTCGTGTCTTTATTAGGCATACAATGTTGGGAATCTTAAAATCCGGTGACCTTCACTTTAAAATTGCAAGGGGTGTTCTTATTTGGAAATATAATAAAATGGAAAGTAATTGGTTTCTAGAGTGATGGGTAGATTTTTTTACTAAAGTTAATTTGATTGATCGATGTTTTTGTAAGAGTGATGGGTAGATTTTTTTCAACCTAAATCATTTTGATTGATTGATGTTTTTGTAAGAGTGATGGCTAGATCTTTTTCAACTTTTTTTAATTAAAGTTTTCGTAAGAGTTATTTTAAATGGTTGTTATCATGAAAGAGGAGAAAAATCTATAAGGAATTACAAGTTATTAGGATCTTTATGGGTAATGGCTAATAATTAAGGAAGTAAGGGATTAATATAAATAATTAAGCAAGTGAAGGACTAATATAAATAACGTTATGTCATACAGAGAAATAAAATTCATCATTTCAATACACATGAGTAAAAGTGCAAACATTTATAATTATACTTAGGTAGTGAATGGGATGAGATCCACTTTAGGGGAATGGTCACCTTTATCCTTATGGATGTGTCCTCGATCATCATTTATTAACTCAAATATTTGGGGTGGCAAGACCCCAATTTTCATCATCATGCACAATTTACTCAAGGGGTTTCTCTACCTTAAGAATGGGCAAGGCAAGTCATGGGAATTTGTCATTTTAGTGTTGTAATGAAGGCAACTCTTATGGTTGTGTTTCCTCCTCTCATGGACAATTTAGTGAACAATGTGTTGAGGGTTACGTGTTCCACACTAACTTGGCCTTCTAAACTTACATAGTAATATGCATATACATATTTCCACATTAAAGAGTTGTCATACCATAAAAAAAATTGTATAAGTCCCACCTCATTTAAACATGGCATAATTTTCATTCTAACAAATGAGAAAAACACATTAGTTTTGAGTAGTTGCCACACTACATGAAACTAAATCATGGGGTAGATGTAAGATCACCCCAATACCTTGATCTCCTCATCCTCCTCTTCCTGTGTATATTTTTCCTACTTCCAGTTTACTCTATGTAAATCATCTATGTTTAGTGATACCTTTGGTAATCGATTATTCAACCTTCTTAGTACAATTGATTATGTAGAGTTTCAATCTTATAAAAGTAATACCTAACTTGGTTTTCAATAATATCATGAAAGAAACTTTATATATATATCATGGATGGCTTCTTCTCTTTTATTTTCCCCTCATATTTTTTTATCCAAAATATCAACAAGAACTAGTTGTATGGGCTTCTAGAAACCATCTGCAAAATCAAGCGCCTAGAGTACAAATGTTAGATTTTAGTCATGTTTCAAGGTGAGAGCAATGTATGAGGCATCTATTGTTGCAAAGGGAATTACATAGGGTTAATGTTGGCTACATTTTTATTATTGTTTTTGGGACATCGAACAACCAGTTACCAAACTTATTTGACATAAAATCCAGTATCATTGTTACAATTATTATTGCATTTTTTGAGTTTTGTATGTTGTCATATTCTTCTTTTATAGTTACAATGCAAAAACAATCAATCACCTTCGTGTCCTCCATACATATGTGTTGTTTGGAGGTGTTTACATTATTTAATCTAACTACATATTGATCATATTCCATGATTATGACCACATTACATTCATTATTTCCCTTGGGTACCTACCTAGGTACCCCATATTAGTCTCCCTATGTACATTACAAAATGATTTGCCATGGTGGATTTCTATATTTTGTTATGGATTATCATTGTTTTATGCCACTTTTAACCTTGTTGGGATTGAGCGGTTGATCTCGCCAATACAAAGTTAGCGATAATGACATGGAATCTCATATACATCTTTTTGAAGCTTCATATTAACATGATCTTTTGTTGAACCTAACATGTTCCTTACAAAGTTTGGAGGTGAGAAAGCAACTCAAATATAAGTTTTTCTTAATATTTTGGCAAATTTTATCAACAGTGCCACAAATTAAGGAATGAGTGATTTTGGGTCCATTCATTTTTGTATTTTGTTCTCATATTTTAAGTTTAAAAGAGAAATAATAATCTTAACCATTATAGGGGTTTGAGGTTAAATGAAGATTGGAAACTAGATTTTTAGCATATAAAAAAATAATAAAAAAAATTTAGTAGACATTAATCATGCTTGATCATCTAGCTTACTTTCTTTAACTTCCCCTGTAGAAAATTCTTTGAATATTTTTATGATTTTCAGTCCAGTCACGTCAATATCCTATATTTTACCTTCAAATACCAAAGCATTTCTAGCTTTCCAAATCCTCCATGATATACAAGCTAGCTTTCCAAATCCTCCATGATATAAAAGCAGGGAGTGAATAGTAACTTCTACAAGATTTATACCATTGATAGAAATTTTGTTCAAAATTTGAACTCCCCCATGTTTGACATATATTAAGTGAAGAACAAAAAGTGTTCCAAATCTGTAAAGTGAAATGACATCTAACCAATATATAGTCCACTGATTCCGAATCATTTTTGCAAAGAGGACAAGTATTAGGCCCACACCAGCCTCTCCTCAATAGGTTATCCCAGGTTTTTAGATAGTTTTGAAAAGCAAACCACATGAAACGTTTTATTTTTAAGGGAATGTTCCCTTTCCAAAGTGGTTTATACCACCATCTCTGAACAAAGTACATGTTTTCATGTACAATAACTTGATATGTTGCTTTTGCAGTGATAATACCGGTAGCAGGGTTCAAAGGCCAATTAAGAGTATCTTTATTCTCAGTCAATCTGCATCCAGTGGAGTTGAGTTTTGTAATATAATTCTCCCATTCTACTGCCCAACCACTTCCTAATCCCAGGTCTGAGGTTGTGAGCCAATATGAATCTGCCTCCTTTAGCCAGTTTGGCCTTTTGATGTGAGCAAGTGTGAAGAAAATAAAGTTCGGCAAGATATTCCAAAATATGAAGAAAGCTGGAAATTCCCCCCCAAACCCAGAATAGGGTCAATACCAACCAACACATCTTTGTCATTTCCCACTTTCCATGTAAGGCCTTTTCCTAACCAATTATAGATTTTAAGGAAACCAGACCATAAAGGAGAAGTATTCCTTGCATTTTTCAATGGATTTCTAATCCAAGTAAGAAAATTATTTTTTATATATTTACCAAACAACACAGTGGTCCATAGGCCTTTTCTAAAAGGTCCACACCAGAAACTCTTCAATCTTAAAGCAATACTAAACCAATATTTATTTTGTATGCCCCAACCACCCCATTCTTTTGGCAATGAGAATCTTTCCCAACTAGCCATAATTAATTTTCCTTTCTCTGCCCCTTCAGACCATAGTAAATTAAAGATTAACCTTCGCATCCAATTTTTAATTGACAAAGGAAACTGGGATAATGAAAACCAATAAACCGGAATGCTAACTAACATAGCTTTGATTAGTGTTAGTCTTCCACCAATTGAAAGCAACTTGTATTTCCAATGATTAGTTCTTTTTTCAAATTTCTCCACCAGCCATAACCAATCTTTTACTCTATAACCATTCGGCTTGAGAAAATAGCCCAAGTACTTGAATCCTTCTTCCAATTTGCAAACTTTGTATGGAATAAAGGAGGTTATATTCTCCAGTGTATCAACTTCCATCCTGTAATGACAAAAGCAAGACTTCTATATGCTCACATTCATCCCTGAAGCATCACATAACGTATTGATAATTTCTCGATAACATTTCCATTCCTCCATAGAGTCAATGCCAAAAATCATAACATCATCAACAAATAACAAGTGTAATGTAAACAACAACAAAAATTTTAATACCTTTAATTTTTCCTTCCATTTTTGCATTCAAAATTAACCTACTCAGACCCTCAATGATGAGCAAAAATAAAAATGGGGACAATGGACAACCTTGACGAATACCCCTGGAGCTCTTAAATAATTATGATGGAGCACCATTAACCAAGACAACAAATTGTGCAGAAGTTACACGGGCCATGATCTAGTTAGTTACCAAAAAGGGAAGACCAATTTGTAATAAAATCGGTCTCAGATATACCCAATCAACTCTATCATATGCTTTCTCCAGGTCCATTTTTAGTAGTATGGCCTTCAAATTCTTTTGTTTAATGGAATGTATTGCTTCCTAAGTGATACCAATAGCATCCAAGATTTGACGGTCATGTAGAAAACCAAATTGCTCTAAAGACATATGCTTTGACAAGAAATGTTTAATCTGGCTAAATGTTTAATCTGTTTAATATGATGATTTTATATGCAATATTACACAAGGAAAATGGCCTGAACTCTGAAAAGTTGATGGGTTTGTTACATATAGGAACCAAGGTAAGGAAGGTAGAGTTGAAAGCACCTGAGACAAACCCTTATTTTCTGGAGAATTCAACCATAGATAGCAAATCATTACCCATAATATCTAAAAAGTGTAGAAAAAGTTTTACAATCCAGTCATCAAGGCCAGGAATTTTTTCCCTGGCAAACTATTTTAATGCATCCTCAATCTCACTCAAAGTAACCGACTGACCCATAACCACCCATCTTCCTCACTAAAATATTTTGGAAAACATAGTTGTGACTAGCATGATCTTTAAAATGTAATGTGAAATTGATTTCGTCATTAATCACATAGTTCTGACTAACATGATCACGTGAAATTGATTGTCATTGGCATTCTTAAGTCATGATAACAAATGCATTAGTATCTATGAACATGAACTATATATCTATGATTTTAGTGTCTTGAACATACTTGAAAAAGAATTTATTTAACTAACCTTCACATAAACGTTAAATGCATAGAGATATCACATCGACAAAAACATTGCAAAAGAATCAACAGGTTATTTGAGCTATTTAATTTTTTTTTCAAACGAAAAAAGAAATTTCTTGTTATTCATAAGGGTGAATCAAAGAAATTTACAATATAACCTATCCCAAGGATAGTATACCATCAATCAATAATATCTAGGAACCAAAACTTCACTATTCCTATCTGTATCAAAAACTACAACTAATCCATCCACAAATAAACTATAACCTATCAGTTCTGACAAAAATACTTCTGAATAAACACTATATAGAATAGTGACCTTCCACAAGAAGTTACCCACTAAATGCAATAGAACAATGAAATACTAAGGAAAATAACCGCATTAATAAATATGCATATTCGCACACTTCGGAGGCCTAAGTTCATGATAATGTATCACCTCAAGAACTCCTTCATCCAACAAAAGTCCTTTCTTAGAGAGACAATCCTCCCTCTCGTTAAATGTGTGTGAGATATGATCAATAGACACATTTTCAGAAGTAATCTATTTAATATATATGGTTGAATGAATGAGCTATTCAATATATGGAAAGCAATTAAAGAAAATGAAAAAATATATATATAATATCTTAACCCACCAACATTATTAATTTTATTTAAGGAAGTGAAAGAAAGATTGGCCTACCAACATTAATTTAAAAAAGTGAAGAAGATAAGAATTAATTCAAGAAAGTGAAAGAAAGATTAGCCCACCATGATTAATTAACATTAATTTTAAAAAGTGAAAGAAGAAAAGAATTAATCTCGTAAGCTCCCAACAGAAATTAGCCCCACCGACATTAATTCTAAAAATACGAAAGAAGAAATTATGAATCCCGTGATGTTGCCAATGAAATTAGCCCCACCGAATTGCCGTCAAACTAAATGCCATATGAGAATTCCGTGTCGCTTATGCTTCTAGAAGCCATTCAATGGATTTTATCATTGTGGGCGCACTTTCCTCTTCAAAACCTTAAGTTATCCAATGTGTCAGTTAAAATTTATTCACAGGATAAGGTCTACATGGTGTTGACGTGGAGTGGTTGGGGCTAAAAACTCAACATGTGGAATGCTGAATGAGAAAGGTAGGTGGGATTGGGAAGGGATCTTTCATGTGACTTTTGCTTCATGTTTGTCACTTGAAAGTTTCTTGCCTAGGTAACTTCATGTAATTCCTTGGAAGCACCTTCCAACTTCATTACCTTCCAATTCGCTGATAACCCATTTGTCATCATGTATTTGAGCTTAGGTTGTATGGTAAAATCCCAATGCATCCCTAGTCAACTACAACATAAGGTTATGATTGGTCAGCCTTAATCTAATCCAATTAAGAAAAGACAAATTTTCTTTGCTACATTTTATTAAAAGGTGTTATTCATTTTCATAAATCCACCCATAAACACCTTCAACTAATTAATATCCTTGAATCAAAATACCTTCAACTAGTTAATGCCCTTGAGTCAAATTAATTGATATAATAAAACCAACTAATTAATATCCTTGAATGAAAATGCCTTCAACTAGTTAATGCCCTTGAATCAAATTAATTGATATGGTATAAGCAAGTTAATGCCCTTGAATCAAATTAAAAGATATGGTATAAGCAAGTTAATGCCCTTGAATCAAATTAATTGATATGATAAAACCATGAGCATATGATGCAGATGCAAACTAACATAGCCACATTTAAAAGTATGAAAGTTAAGTACATCTCTATTCAAACATTTCAACTAACAATACATAAATTTCAATTAAGTATAAGTGAGCAAATTCAAGGGAGAGCAAAATCTACTTGAGAAGGCTTGCTAGAAAAGTTTAAAGTTTCCCCAATGTAAAATTGATTTAGAACTAGTTAAGATCTCAATATGACTAGAGAAAAGCAATAGCAATTTCTATTTATTGCTTGTTGTTCATAATACATTCACAAACCATTTTGAAGTGGTAATTTACAATGTGAAATCCACTCCCAACAATTTACAACCTTGACCCCACTCAATCACCCTTTAGAAAAACACTCACTTTCTTTGTATTAGGAGGTCACATATATAATATATTCCTACATAATTTTGGAAAATATAGTAAACATAAAATCACCCGAATAACTTGATCTCCTCATCCTCCTTTTCTTATGTATATTTCTCCCACCTTTATTTTACCCTTTGTAACTTCTTTATCTTCAGAGATACTTTTTTCCATTGATTATTCAACCTTCCTAGTATGATTCATTAGGTAGAATTTCAATTTTATAAAAGTAATACATAACTTGGTTTTCAAGAATCTCATAAAAGAAACTTTATATATATCATCAATGGCTTTTGTCTTTATTTTCCCCTCATATTTTCTGATCCAAAGAATCACTAAGAACTAGTTGTATGGGCTTCTAGAAACTTCCTACAAAATCGAGCACCCAAAGCAAAAATGTTAGATTTCAACCACGTTTCAAGGTGAGAGCAATGCATTAGGCATCTGCGAATGCATTAGGCATCTGCGGTTGCAGAGGGCATCACACAGGGTTAATATTGGCTACATTATTATTATTGTTTTTGTTTTGGGGGCTCAAACTACTAATTGCCAAACTTCTTTTGACCTCAAATCTGCTATCGTGGTTAAGATTATAATTGCATTTTTCAAGTTCTATAACTTCTCGTATTCGTGTTTTGCATTGATGCAAAAAAATTCCATCACCTTTGTGTCCTCTATACATATGTGATGTTTGGAAATGCTTATATTATTTCATCTAACTACATAGTGGGCCTATTACATGATCATAACTACGTTACATTCATTAGCCCCCTTGGGTGCCTATCTAGGTACCCCATATATATAATGAATTGGCATGGTGGATTTCTTTATTTTGTTATGGATTATGACATTGTTTTATGCCACTTTTAGCCTTGTTTGGATTGAACGGTCGATCTTGCCAATATAAACTTTGTGATAATGACATGGAATCTCATATATCTCTTTCTGAAGCTTCATCTTAACAATATCTTTTGTTTAACCTAACATGTTCCTTACTAAGTTTGGAGGTGAGAGACTAACCCTAATATAAGTTTTTCCCAATCTTTTCGCAATCTTATCTATAGTGCCACAAATGAAGGAAAGAGTGATTTGGGGTCCATTCATTTTTATATTGTGTTCTCTTCTCTTAAGTCGAAGAAAGCAATAATAATCTTAACCGTGGTAGGGGTTTTAAATTAAAGGAAAATTAGAAACATATTGTTTTGAATATAAAAAAAATTAGTAGACATTAATTATGCTTGATCATCTTCAAAGAATTATTATTAATTAACCGAACATGAAAGGGTTGAACCATGAGCATTGATTGCCTGATGATGTACGTGCTTGAAAGTTTGAAATGTTGATAATTCAAACATAAGCCTCCGCTCTTGTAGAAAAATGTGGGCATCATCCACCCACCTCTTTAAGGAACTTGTCCTTAAGTTGTTTATTGTAGGACCCATTGGAAAATTTATTTTATGTTGAAAGTTCCTAGATGCTTTGAACCACATGCTTACAACACAAATCACAACAATTGTGTATGCTATATATATTAAAAATATTGACAAAATCTATTCCACATCATCACTGACATAGTTGTGACTCCTATGTTTTTTAAAATATTATGTGAAATTGATTTTGTCAAAGAAGTTGCACTGGAAGATGAGCAATATGTCAATGGCATTCTTAAATGACGATGACAAATGCATTATAGTCCCTAAGAACATGAACACATATCTATGTTTTTAGTGTCATGAACATACTCGAAGATTTTCTTTAGCTAACATTAGCAAACATGTTAAATGCATAGAAGTATCAAAGAGATAAAAAGATTGGAAATAATGAACATGCTATTCAATATATGGTGAAATGACAACAATAAGAAAGATAATGAAATTAGGGAAGACCAAACTAAGATAACTTAATAAAACCATATTTACATGATCTCTACGAGTGCATCATCAACATGAAATGATGAACGTTTCCATGTGGGGAAGACAAAACATGTAGTTAAAATGCATGCAACCATGTTGATATTGTATCACCCATTGCATTTTTTAATTTAACTCAAGCAACAAGAATCTCATTATAAGGTGCCAAAAAGAAAAATGTGTACAAGGGATATTACAACTAGACTCTCCAGTTAATGAATACATAATATATCCGAGTAATGCAAATATATAAGACACCAAAATAAATGAAAAACACCTTGTATTTGTTTGTACATAATGTTGAATCCATTGCAAGAACATAGTAGTCTTTCTACCTAACATATCATGTTGCCTGCCACCTTATCCTTCAAGTTGTCACTACTCCCTTATTTAGTAGGAACACATCAACTTTTTCCCTTTTTGCCCAATATTAGACATTGAGTGAATCATCCTCATGAATTTAGTCTAATATTGGACATGGAGTGAATCATCTTCATGAATCTAGTCTATTAAATATGGTGATCACTTGGGCATTGAGTGAATCATCCTCATGAATCTAATCTATTAAATCTGGTAATCACGTTTTTTGAAGGATCAAGGATTTTTCTTTTTATCAAAAATGTATTTGTTCATAGTTTATTTCAAAGTCTCTTTGGTTTATTAATACTTTTATTGCATTGACACCAATCAAAAGAAATGGCCTAGTCAATTTCTTATATCTTATAATTTAATGTCTTATATCTTATAATCTTTTATACTTTTATTGCATTGACACCCACCAAAAGAAATGACCTACTCAATTTCTTATATCTTATAATTTTCACTGTCTTATATCTTATAATTTTTTATAAGTGCAAATGATGAAGGCATCTAGAATGTATGATCATAACAAACCATTTATGTAGTGGAGTTGGCATCTCTCTTCCTCCCTTGTTCATGTGTTATGACTGAACTTCAAACCTTTTATCTCACCTCTATCTAAAAACTAAAGATGTTTTGTAAAGATATACTTCATAATACCTCGTCTTAATTCCTTGTACCTTCCGTACCATCGAAGGTGATGATCTTGGGGACCTGATAGAGATAAGTTTCATGGCATTCGAAACACATTTTAGAGAGGCCTTGCATTGGCATTCATCGTGTACACACAAGTGATGAGGGGGCTCGGTGAAATCATCATTATGACATAAATATATTGTATACATTCAAATAATCTTTCAACTCATCTCATTACTAGAACCTCTCAAACGATACCTTCTAAATATATTGCATACCTTCCAATTTGTACATGAAGAAAGTCTTTTTCATATGTCAAAAAAATACATTGTATAATGCATATCTTGAAATTTATTTTGATAATGAAATTTATTTATTATTTAAGAAACTTTTATATTATTTAAGAAACCATTATATATTATATTTAAAAAACTCTTATATTGGAAATATAATTAGATTTTTAAATTTAATGTGGAAACAACTATATATTATTTTCAAATTCAAAAAATCTCCACACCCATAATATGAGTATATAACCTAATCCCAAACCACATACACTAGATAGTGTAATTACTGTAATTTCTAAATTAAAATTTCTAATTCCAAATTCATCAAAATTCCTTGATACATCAAATCTTTTAAAAAATAAGATCCATTTACCACATTAATAACCTATTCCGTTAAAATATACAGTAATATAACAGTAATTTGCTTTTCGTGATAAAAGTAGGTACTGAATATATATATATATATATTTTTTTTTCCAGAATTCAAGTGCTATAGAATAGTATGCTAGTGTTTCTGAATGTGCAATAAATCAATAAATCATTAAAGCGCATATAACGAACTTGAGAGAACTAAATACTCATTCCCAAAACTGAATAAAACTGAATTGAAAATATAGATGAGGCTAAACAGGCGACGTTCTTTCTTTTTTCTGGCCATTGACAAAATTTGGTAATTGATTTTGGGAATTTTATATAATAACTGTCAAATTTATATAATTTTGGATGTTTTGAGGTTTTTGGGAATTTCTGAGAGTGCTGAATCTATTTTAATATTCGAAAACTTATATAATTTGGGTACTTCGAGGTTCTTAGGAATTTCTGAAAGTGTTGAATCTATTTCTACACTCAAAAACTTATATAATTTGGGTATTTTAAAGTTTTTAGAAATTTCTGAGAGTGCTGAATCTATTTCTACACTCATATAATATAATTTAAGTACTTTAAAGTTTTTGGGAATTTATGAGAAACTTATATAATATGGGTACTTTAAAGTTGTTAGGAATTTCGGAGAGTGCTGAATCTATTTCTACACTCAACATTTATATAATTTGGATATTTTAAAGTTATCGAGAATATTGATATAATATGGGTACTTTAAAGCTTTTAGGAATTTCTGAGAGTGCTGAATCTATTTCTACACTCAACATTTTGAGGAAAACGTGATGCATCCCTTTGGTTCCCGTTCTGTGATTTCTGAATTATGGGTGAAATTAAGCGGTATATGCTGCGTAAGATTCCAGTGGTATCCTGGCAGACTGGTGGAGAGTTTTAAAAGTTGGGTGCGTACTTTCCATGAGTGGGAGGCACTCCCAGTTTTTTTATTCTGGGAGGTGTGGCGAGCATGAAATGAGGGCATATTTCAAGATATCGTATTCCATCCGGATATAATGGCGGGCCATGTGATGGCGGTGTTTCAGGCTTATTCATCAGATTGCACAAGCAGACCTAAGTCCATTCCTGGTGTGTCTCTACCAATTGTGCTAACATACCTATGTGGTTTTTTTGATGGCGCTTCCCAATTGGGCGGTTCATTGTGCGGTGTTGGGGCAGTTTTATACATCTCTGCGGACCACTATTATAAAATTTGGATGCATTTGACACCTGGAACCAACACCGGCAGCGAACTATTGGTCCTTTGGATGCTGCTTCGGTTTTCTATTCACACGCATTGCCATCCCCCCGCATTTGGGGGGATTCTAAGACGATTATTTCTTGGGCCAATGGTTCCAGTCGTATCATGGTGCTGGGGATTCTACATTGGCTGCATGAGACGCGTTCCCTTATCAATAGGGTTGTGGTTGATACCTTCCTCCACGTCCCTAGATCCTCCAACCAGTTGGCAGATGGCCTTTCCAAACGTGCTCTCAATTCTACTCCGGGTTCCATTTTTTGGGAGGATTGGTCTTTGGCGGTGATGGTTTTGGCGGGTAGTCTAGACATTTTCTAGCTCCGTTTTTTCTATGGTTAATACTTATTATTTGCTTTGCAAGATTCTAGATCCATTTATTGATCAACTGCTGGTTGGTCGGTGGATGGCCTATACCTTTGGGCTCCTTTTGTATGGACCCTCTTCTGTGGCAGGTCAATATTACTTTTTTGACTTTCTGTTAGTTTCAGGATATATTATGTTATGGTATGCTTATTGGTTTTGGTACATGGTTCGAGATATCCATTGTTTCGCCGCGGCGGATGGGTTTGATACTTATTCTAATACCTATTGCTTTTGGCTCATTGTTTCGCTTCAGGCGGATGGGCTGGTTTTTATTTGGTTCTACTTGCCCATTGTTTCGCCTTCGGCAGATGGGTTGATACTTGTTGGTTATATATGTTCTGTGGAGACAATGGTCGTCTTTTGTCAGGCTTAGTTGGCCTTATTTTCTGCTAAGGAGTTTAGGACTATACTCCTTGTTGATGTAACCGTTGATACTATTTTTTCAATTAATAATATGCTATTTTCATTGTGTGAAAAAAAAATACTCAACATTTATATAATTGGGATACTTTAAAGTTTTCGAGAATATTTAAAGTGTTTGAGAATATGTTAAAGTGTTTGAGAATATGTAAGAATGCTAAATCTATTTCTAGACTCGAAAAACTATTTGAACGATTTAAATTGCAGAAAATATCACAACCAAAAACCTAGCCTCCTCCAAAAAAAAAAAAATATTTAGGCCACCAACTTTCATTTAGAAAGTGAAAAAAAAAAGTAATCTCTTAAGCTACACCTAAATTAGCCCACCGACTTTCATTCTAAAAATACGAAAGAAGAAAAAATATCAATCTGAACCGGAATCCGTGATGTTTGCGAATGGCAAATTGCATTACTCGTATACTTTTGAAAGAATTTATGTATTCAAAGAATGTATATACATGGTGGATTGCGCAGATATTTTATATTTTTCTCTACAGAATCGCCTTCAAAATTCATATTACAGAGGAGGATCACCAGCATTGATCTGTTTCCCAGCTTCGCCCCATACGACCAGAATATTTATATGCGGGAGCTTGTCCATTGCTCGCGTTACTCCACGTCTGGCCAGCGAAGCCCCGCACTTGACCCCAAAGCTGGCGGTCATATTGAGCGCGGACATGTGGATCCAAAAGAGTTACATACGCATTGTGTATCCTCAAAAACATCTGGGTGCTCTCGTTTTTTCCCTCAGGTGAAGTCGCCTGATCCGGATGAAACTCCCTTGCCAGCTTTCTGTAAGCCCTCTTTATATCCTTTGGAGTCGCTGAGGGTCTTATCTCCAATACTTCATACAAATTCTTCGATTCCATGTGACCGGGCTCTGAAATGACCGCCTCTGCGCCCGCAGAGGCCTGCATTGCTCTCACCTTGAAACACCGCCGAAATCTGACATTTCTGCTCTGGGTGCTCCGTGCGGCAAACAATGTCTGGCGGCTCATATGACCAGCGCTTGGCGATTCAGTGGATGAGAAAACATTTGGGGAAAATACAAGAGAAGAGGCCATTGCTGATATATGAAGTTTCTTCTCTGAAAAACAAAGTGGGTATTGCTTCTATTAGACTGATATGCTCAATAATCGCTTCAGAAACTATGGATAACAGAAGGATTGACGATCGATTGCTAAAACTCTTCTTGTAAACAGCGGAGATTTACGGAATATAGAAGCCTTTCAATGAGGGAAGGGTTTTAATGAAACTGAGGAAGATGCACAGAAGAAGAGAGAAACATAAAGCTTTTATGAATCGCGCTGAAGACAGAAAAATAAAATATCTGCGTGAAAGTAGATCTGATTGTGGTGAAGCCGTGTGTATTGTGTCATAGCCTCTGTGATGTTACATGTCCCGGCAGATTTTACCCCCAGAAAACATAAAACCTTTTATGTGGACAACAGTTTTCAGGGCGTGCCCACGGAATTCCCGTCAAACGAAATGCTATATCAGAATTCCGTGTCGCTTGTGCTTCTAGAAGCCATTCAATGGATTTTATCATTGTGGCCGACAGCCGCAGTTTCCTCTTCAAAACCTTACGTTATCCAATGTGTATGTTAAAATAAGGTCTACATTGTGCTGACGTGGAATCTTTGAGGCTAAAAACTCAACATGTGGAACGCTGAATGAGAAAGTTAGGTGGGATTGGGAAGGTATCTCTCATGTGACTTGTGTTTCTAGAAGCAAATTCAATGGATTTTGTCATTGTCTTGTGTTGCTGCATTTTACTCTTTCAATACCTTACGTTATGAAGTTATGCAATGTTCTTTTCATGTAGGTCTTTGTGCATTATGCCGACGTGGAGCCCTTGAGGCTTAAACTCAACCTATGCAATGTTGGATAAAACAACAATTTGAGTGTGATGTTTCAACTAACACAATTAAAAGTGAGGACATCAATAATCATACTTAGTTATTTCAATCGAATAACAAGTTGTAGCTTTTTCATTTTGAAAAATAAGACATCAGTAATCATATTTAGGTATTTCAATAGAATAATAAGTTGTAGCTTTTTCATTTTGAAAAAAAAGATGAGTTTTACTTTAGGAAAAAGTGAGGAAATCAGTGACCATACTTAGATATTTGAATAGAATAACATGTTGTAGCTTTTTCATTAGGGGAAGGGTTACCGACTCACCATTATCCTTATGTTGTGACTCCAATTATTATTGATTAATTCCAAATTTGGGGTTGCGAGATCTTAATTTTCATCATATGCACAATTTCTTTCTTCAAGGGATTTTTTTGCTTCAAGAATGCCAAAAGCAAGTTGTGCAAATTTATCATTTTGGTGTTGTAGTGAAGGTTGTATAAGGCATAGTAGCATAATTTGGCCGTGTCGCATATTTGGTGTATGTAAAATACAAATACATTGGAAAATTGAATTTTGAAATGCCGCATTTTAATTATTTAATCACTATACAATGTAAATAGCATTCAATTCCATACTTTCTTATACAAATAATTATTACTAACTAGTTGTTATCTCTCACACTCTATCCCAGTATTTTTGTTTTTAAATAATAATTTTGATTGTAAATAACATGTCTATAAATAAATCAATGATTTTAAAAGGATATATCCGAGTATATTTGATTAAAATTATTATTCATATAAGAAGTCTACTTCTGTATCACACTGTGTTGTGAGCTAAGTGTGTCACATTGAGCTTAACTTTGTAAACTTACATAATAATATTTATATATGTATTGTCATGTATTAAAGGGTTGTAATATCATAAAACAATTTACATAAATCTTGACTCATTTAAACATGGTATCCTTTTGTTTTTGTTTTTAATGAGAAAAAACAATTTAGTTTCAATTAGTTAACACTTTGCACAAAACTAAATGATAGCATGGAAGCTTCTCTTGAGAACAACTTCTAATATGGAGGTAGGGAAGAGTTGGTTCCATAATTTAATGACATGGCTTCGAGCATATTGAGCAGATATACAATTCAAGCATATTGAACAGATATACAATAATAGAAAAGGTGTTCAAATTTTTTGGGTCTACCATGTCGTAATGGACATTTGGGTTGAGTAATGGCAGTGTGAATCAACTTGTTGTGAAGACTTAATCCCTGCCAAGGAGGGACTAAACATAAAAGGCCATTTGGGACTCAACCAAAGGTTTCCAAATAATATACACATGGAAGAGTTGGGGTGTTTGTTTAGATCTAAGTTGTCAAATCTTATTACATTAACAATCTAAGATAGGTTTATAATAGAGACATTGCTATCCATCAACTACTCTATACTTTTTAAAGGCCTTAGACTTGTTATATTTGTGTTTCTTCCACTATACTTAAGGAGATTCCAACCTTACATTATAAGAAAATGATCAACAATGATTCCTTTCACTCCACTAAAAACCACCTATTTGGGTTGGTCAATTGTTGAAATTTATCTTTTAGCTCCAACCAAAACACCTAGTCCCAAATTTGGGCATTAATTGCCTCTAATAGTATTTATGCCTTTTCGGAAAAAAAATCTCAAAGCTGAGAACCATACTAACTTCCAACTATAACTTTTCCTCCATGTAACAAAATGAGAGATTACCATAGAGAATGGTAATTAAAGGATATCAATCTAAGAGCTTGGCCTTCACATTCACCAAGATGCGGTTTTGTTGCCTCCTAAGCCTTCCAAATACTTAGAGCAACAAATGTTCCTTTCACCTTCAGATACACTATAGTGGAAATAAGAGTTCATATGTTTAGATTCGTGCCAAGAAAAATGTAATTCCTTGGAAGCACCTTTCAAGCTTCATTACCTTACAATTCCCTAGCCATTTTTCATAATGTATTTGGCCTTAGGTATGATTTGTAATAATCCCAACGCATCCCTAGTATTTGGTGTCAGAGATATGGATCTAACTAAACTAGTTTACCTGTCTTTGCAAACAATAACATGTCACAGTAAATAAGAACAGAAAGAGAACAAGAGAAAAGAGTACACCAGATATACATGGTTCACCCAATTGGGCTATGTCCACGGGAAGGTAGTCTTCTATTATCTCCATAATATATCCTCCAAGCTTACAGAGAGAAATTCCAATAACCCCAATACAATATCGAAAGATCATGATATATGATCCACACAGGATGAATGGATGATTCACAAATGAATGAATGAGAGAGACTCCCTTGACTCTATTATATACCAAGAGATGAGGAGGAATTAATCTCACATATTACATGTGGGATAATATAATTCTCCATAATAACATCTCTTTATATAATAATGAATATCAAGAGTATATTTTCCCATAATGAATATGGGATAAATGTATTACTCTTTTACATAAGATTGTGGATATCTTCCGACATAATACAAAGACATTATTACCTTCCAAGGAATATAAAATATTCCAACACTTCCCCTTAATAATGGCTGGGAGAATAGCCTACTAACAAAGGAAGGAAGGAGTCATTACTACTCCCCCTTGATGAAAACTTCCAGAAGAACCAAAGCTGTAAAATGGAAGAATGCTTCAGTTGATGGAATTTGATGAAATTTGATGAAGAACAACCACTTCTCACTGAATCATGAAATTGCACACAAACCAGGTTGTATGATGAAATACCAACAACAAAATGCCTAGATCTAAAGAGAAGCCAACATGGCTAGTAGATCCACAAGATGTTGAGAACATGTGACGCAATCCAACAGCAAGGTGCCCAGATCTAAAGAGAAGCCAACATGGCTACTAGATCCACAAGATGCCTAGATCATGACAAGAATCATCACAACCATAACTGATAGCTGAAGAACTATGATAGAACATCCACACCAGTGTATAGATACCTTCTAATGGCTGGTACAACAGAACATGTGGCTAAGAACACCACAACAATGTACAAAAATACCCAGATGGCCAATACACATGCGGATAGCAGACATTCTTCCAATCAAGGTGCAATAGAAATATCTATAGAAGACCTCAAACATCGAAGGAACAAGACCCCAATGGTATACACATCGAAAATGATATCATACAAATGGACATCATGAATTTAACAATAGAAGGTGGTGCTTCATTATTTCTGGAATGAGATGAAGGCCTAAACAGAGAACTTATTTGCATAAGAACGTCCAAGATTAAAACTTATAAAGATAAAAAAACAAATTTCTTCACATGATATATTTTTACTAGAAGCAATACTTCTTTGTCGTCTTAAGCATATAGAAAAACAAAGTCCCTGTTGGAAATCTTATTAATACTGAGAGGGGGGCTGAATCAATATTAAGTGTAGTTTTAAACAATTTTCATGTCTAACAAATTCAAGCAGTACTTATATTATGTATTCATCATAAACAATGTCATTCATCAACACATGCATAAGACACAGAACATAAATATTTGACATGGAAACTCAAACAAGAGAAAACCACATAATGCTTTCTTATATAACAAATATTACATTCATATGAAGCACCAACTTCCAAGATTCTCCAGCACCGACTGGAAGGAGGCTCCAACCCCCTAATTTGCAGGCTTGAACCTGAAGGAAGCACCAACTCCCTCATTTACCAGCATCAATTGGAAGGAGGTACCGACCCCCTTGATTTACAGACTCCAACCTGAAGGAAGCTCCAACTCCCTATCCATGCCCCTTCCTGCCATCCTGATATAATGTTGAAGTTATTTTTATTGTCTGTTGATATGCACAAACTTCAGACTTGCTGCACTACTTTCCTTTGCATCCACCTTCTATATGCTTTGCTCTATGCAACTGTTGTACTTTATCATCTTACTTCATGTCTTTTTCTTCAGTACTTCACATTGGTTCTAATATTTCATATGCTTCTGCAATCTATGCATTGTTCAACATAATATTCTATTTCTGCGAAATTGCATATTCATATGATACTGCGCATCATCTACTGTTACTATTGATTTTTTGTTCTTCCGCATCTATCTCATATACCATATCATCCTACACATCATCTGTTGTCATTCTCTTCAGTTCTTGCGCACTTACCTATATCATCATGTGCATTGTATTCCATTATGCCATACTGCTCTTCTGTTCTTGCACACTTGGCTTTCTGTTAGATCATGTTGTTCTGGATCAACGATCCATTGATACCCCAATAATTCGAAGCTTTCTAATTCAAAATACTATCTCTTGTTCATCTTCAAGCTTACTTATCACTCATCAAATTTGCTTCTTATTTATACTCGAATTGTTCAGCCAATGTGTCCACAAGTTGGACGATAACATCCATTCTTCCTTTCTTCACGGTCAATCTTACTCAAGCGTCTGCCACTTGTCTTGATCTATGCAACTGAGGTATCATGCTTGTGGGTCTTGCGCACACTATTTCCTTAGCATAGTGGGACTTGCGCACTTGGGAACCAGTACATTTTGGGTCTTGCGCCCTTGATGTGTCATTGCTTGGTGGGTCTTGCACACATATTTTGATATACTTATTCAAATTTACAAAAGACTATCATTCCCAACCAACTCTTTGACACCAACTTTAAAATACCACGAATAGCTAGATGGGATTAGGGACTTGTGCACATAGTTTTATGTACTTCATACTGGCATATGGTTACTAAGTCCTCTTTGACATCAATGAAAAGCAAAGTTCAACAATATCCCCCTTTGGAATTGATGTCAACACCTCATGAAGTTGTGCTTCTCCTGATCATGAATTTCTATGTTCTGTTTGCACACAATATAGTACTCCCCTTGTGTTCTTGCCAGTTTGAACCTTTTCTCTACTGCACAAGCTTCGATTAGTGCTTCTCTAATGTTTTTCATTTCTTCGTGATTTCTGCACATTTCTTTGTCACTGATACATGCTTCATGGTATCTCTCCCCCTTTGACATAAATGGCAAAGAGGTGCTTCCCATGCACAATTTCAAGTTCTCTTCTGAACTTTTACTTCAGCTTTGCATTGGTTTTCATGTTGACCTAATTTGACTAGTCATGGCATTGTTTGTTTTGATTACTCCCCCTGGATTCATGCTTTATCGTGTTTCTTTTTGTTGATGTTGTTTCACAGTGCTAAGTCACCCTGCAACCTGTACACTTATCATTGCATATGTTGTTGTCTCATTTAAAGATATGCTCCCCCTACACGGTTTCCAATTTTCTTTTAACTTGAACTTATGTTCCTATCACACTGCTTTCATACTTATTTATTCATCTTCCTGTTGCAACATAGTGCTCTCCCTGTTCAATTACAAGTTTCTTGTGCTTTCGAGTTTGCATTATCTTTTATGCTGCATTCATTTCTTCCTTTTGTCGCATCTACTGTGCTGTGATAGTTTTTCATCACATCAGAGAGTTTTCATCATTAAATACATCTTCATTAATGCTGGTATCAATGACACACATCTTCTTCCTGACTTCGCACGTCTTGTCATATCTTCTTCCTTGATGTCGCACATATTTCCATTCGTCAACCAACTTTGCAATAATTCTATGTGATTGATCACTCGTGCGTAATATATGACATATTGTTGTCGTACTCGAGCCTTTTAGATGATATCATTTCAATCATACGGAATAATGAGTTTGATTTTTCCTTTTTGTCCTTTATCCCGACCTTATTAATTCATACCATTACGTGTTTCCATAAAAGCAATTAACTTTGACGTCTTCTTAGTCTGCTTCCAAGTGCAGGGTCATGAATACAGTTAAGTTCAACATCTCTTTAATTTATTTTGGCACACGCGGCAGACCTTTTCCAAATCTATATAGGACCTGTGTGTGGCCTTGTCTTTCATCCTGGCTCTTTGACATTCCTTTTTCGAGCTAATTTAGTTCACCAATTTTGAGTGTTGTAGCATTGTCCGCCATGTCTACTCATTTTCAAATATTTAGCAATTCATTAGCCAGTCTTCATTCACTAGTTCAGTCGTAGTAGGCTAATTTTGCGAGACTGAAAATAGAAATGGGAATTTGGAAATACCAGATGAAGGAATCAAATGTCATGCAGTGGTATGTGCAATCTCAGATTAACTGAGGTAATTCATAGGAGTTGTTGAATATGAAGAAAAAAATTGAATGCCTTGAGAGACAACAAAAGCAAACTTTTGACTTGTTGAATTCAATTCGGATGGAGCAGTGTGATGCCAAAAAGCCTTCTTCGACCTTGCAACTTTGTCAAATTTTGAAAGCTCCTGAGTCCCTTGAGCATTCT
The DNA here is from genome assembly GCA_027924585.1 of Larix kaempferi. Taxonomy (NCBI): domain Eukaryota; kingdom Viridiplantae; phylum Streptophyta; class Pinopsida; order Pinales; family Pinaceae; genus Larix; species Larix kaempferi. The sequence continues at coordinate 3,858,321 of BSBM01000103.1, forward strand.
TCGCTTGATCTTCAGCTCTGATTGCAGCCATCCATGCATGTCACGGAGCCGGACCTCGAGCTTCAGCTTTGAGTTGATTTTTGTAACTGTCAATTTTGTTCGACATTGCTTCTATTCTCAGATGTACTTCGGTCGTTGTAGCATGCATTCTTTTGATGCTCTATTATTGTAGAACACTTCAACTCTGATTTCTGCGACAAAAGTCTTATGTATTCTTTTTCCTTCTGTAATAACGGTTTTTAAATGCAATACAAACTCTGATTATGTAGAAGTGTTGTATCGAAACTTCTATTTGTCAATAGTAATACTTATTTGTGTCCTTCTTTAAATAATCACATGAATGCATTCTTTGTGCAATTGTTATACTTTAAAACATATTTGCAAATAATTGACTATGATAGTATTTGTTACTTTTCCTTACAGATATATGTGCATTTGCTTTGCAACTTTATGCGACAAGCTTCAAATGTTTTATGGATGCAATACCTACTAATGCTTTCCTTGAATTCCTAATGAATAACATGTTTGAATTCATGGATCTTACTCAACCTTTTGGAGATTACCAAGATAGGTAGAAATCATTTGATGCTTGATAAGTACTTGGATCATTTGCTTCGACTATACAATGTTGAGGAATTTTCTTTACCCTTTTTTTAATGTGCACACAACCTTTTTGATACTGCGCATGACTGCTTTCCTTTTTCATCCATAACTTACTGTTGATGTTATGTGAAGTATTTCTTTCTAAATGATTTATTGTTCTTAGACAATATTGAGCCTTATGTCCAAAACCATCACAAGTATAACATCTCATAGTATGACAATATTTTGCAATATGTCCATTGTAGTTGTACCTTGAGCACTTCAATATATTGAACCTTCTTCTATCAATGTAAGGGAAAATTTTGTAACCACCAGGGGAACAATCGTACTTGGATTAAAGTGGCTTCATTTAATTTGCATATGAAATGTAATTGATGTTGTAGATCTTCTCAATTGTCTTATCATATCCAAGCCATGATTTGTCTGTTGGTGATCTCTAATTGTTTAATATCTTGTCCAGGATTGATGTGCTATTATAGAATTTGTTCTCCATTTCTGCTTTAAGACAACTCTTACCATTTCCTGAATTTGTGCAGTCCGGGGTATCACTCATGAAGTGTCCTTGATCCTGTTCCCCTTTTCACATTTCAATTAGTTCTCCTTTTAAGTGAGAGATCTCTATATTCCTTTTCTCAAGATGATTTGTCAGCTGCTCATTTGTTCGTCTCGATTCTTCCAGTGATATTTTCAACACATACCTCTCTTCGTCAAGCTTCTTGATTTTATGTATTGCGGAGTCTAACTGTTTCTCAAGATCTATTTCCTTTCTACTCAACTGCTCTTCAAGTGATTCTTGAATGATCTCACCTTTCTTGACCTATTCTTCATATTTTGACAACGGATCCTGCAAAAATGTGTTCTTCTTTCTCGATTTCTTTAATTCTTCTAGGGCACTAATCAGTTCACCTTCCCATTCGACTTCTACAATTCCTTCTTCTTCAGACTGACTATCTAATCCGATTTATGCAACATATTTTGAAGGTGAATTATAGATCCCATTGTAAAAATACTTACTTAATGTTCCTGGTTGACTTTCATGTGTATCTGATGTTTCTTTCTTGATAGAAGAACAACATTTTTTCTTTTCTTCTGAGCCTTCATCTTCTATAAATGTCATGAAAAGCACTTCTCTTGAACTATCATCACAATCACCATCTTTAGATGAACGAATGTCTTCCCTCGAGTACAAACTCTTCCTCTGTTTAGGGAACTTTTTTTTGTTTTCAGATTTGTCCTATGGGTGTGTTATCTTTCGCTCTTTGTAACTTGCATCTTCATTGTCACTATCTTACTTTCTTTGTAAGGACACTTTGAAGCAAAATGGCCTACTCTACCACATTCAAAACATTTGAAGGGTAACTTACCCTTGTATTTTACATGCCCTCTTTTTAACTTCCTTACAAAGTTTGCATCTTCCTTGTCTGATTCATCAGACGAGTTCTTGTTATGTTCGTGTTTGTTGCACTTTACTTTCTTGGTGGCTTTGAAGGATGCTTCTTTCCTAGTGGGATTTTCCTTCTTAGTTCTCATCTCATATGTAGTAAGTATCCCATGAAGCTCATATTTTGTTAATTTGTCTAGATCAATATTGTCTTCTAAAGCTGGCACCTTGGAGTTAAATATCGATGCCAGAGTTCTTAGTATCTTTTGTACAATCGCTTCTTCGACTATTTGGACTCCCAGCCCTTTGATGGCATTGACTATCTCATCGAATTAAAGAATATATGATGCAATATTTTATTCTTATTTCATCTTCAAAGACTCAAATAATCTGGAATAAGTCCGTAGTTTTTCCTTCCTGAAATTTTCATCTCCTTCGTAGATATGTTTGAGTTTGTCTCATACTTCTTTTACTGAAGTACAATGCTGAACTTGGTGAATTCAGAGTATGCCAATCCACATAATAGTGCACTCCTATCCCTTGCATTATATTCATACAACCTTCTTTCAGCTAGACGATAACAATGTGTTCACAAGTTAGACGATACCATCCCTTCTTCCTTTCTTCATGGTCAAGCTTACTCAAACGTCTACCACTTGTCTTGATCTGCGCAACTGAGGTATCATGACGTGTGGGTATTGCGCACACTAGTTCCTTAGCATAGTGGGACTTGCACACTTGGGAACCACTACATGTTCGGTCTTGCGCCCTTGAAGTACCATTGCTTGGTGGGTCTTGCGCACTTCTGAGACTTGCACACATATTTTGATACACTTATTCAAAGTGGTAAAAGACTATCAAGCCCAACCACCTCTTTGACATCAACTTTGAAATAGCACAACTAGCTATATGGGATTAGGGACTTGCGCACATAGTTTTATGTACTTCTTCAAACTGGAATATGGATACTAAGTCCTCTTTGACATCAATGACAACCAAATTTCAACAGTTCCCACACACCAACTATTGGATTTTCAAGATTTTGTCAACCATTCAATTTCAGAAATAGGTTCACTCCTCAATGTCTTTGGATGCATAAATACTGGGAAAACAAAACATTTTCCCATCTAAATCAAGAAGTTTTCAAACCAATCTCTATGAGGGATCAATGCATGTAGGAGGAAAACTAGAGTACGATTGTGTCACCACTCCACCTTTACCCTCATAATGATTCATCATGAAACCAATAACATGCAACCCAATATATGTTAAAGAAGTATTTAACACAAAGCTTAAAAAATTGACCTCGTGAATACATGAACTATCACCATTCAAAAAATGTACATTTTAGACAAGCAAAACCTTGCAAGATCTCTCCCCACCCCGCACCCCCCCCCCTTCCTCAAAATATTTAGATGGAGAGAAACTCAAGTGCTATTGATAATAACAACTAATAAACCCAAGGAACTCAATTGTGTTGGAATCTATTTAATACTCAGAGGGGGGTGAATCAACATTAGCGTAGTTATGAGCAGTTTGTAACTTATTTACAGATTAATTTGAACTTAATCTTAATATTCAATTATGCATCCATCATAAATCAAACATTCATCCACATATGCACCAAAACATATAACACAGAACACACATAATTTTTATGTGGAAAACCAAATGGGAGAAAACCATAGAATGCTTTTTTATAATGAAAAATATTACATTCGAGGAAGCACCGACTTCCTGTGTTTACCAACACCAACTGGAACAAGGCATCGACCCCCTGGTTTTACAAGCACCGACCTGAAGGAAGCTACAACTCCCTGTGTTATCTAGCACCAACTGGAAGGAGGATACAATCCCCTTCTCCTTGCCCCATCCTGTCGCCCATATTTACAAAATAATATATTACCTTGTAGTACTCCTAATATGCTCACACTTCAGATATTCAGATGTTCGTTCAACTGTGCGCAACTTTGGTTGTCATTGAACGAACATTAGCTGACATCAATGACAGTTAACTAAATTAGTTGACATCAATGACAACCAAAGTTCAACAATATCCCCATTTGGAATTGTGGTGTGTTTGCGCATATACTTCTTCAGAGTGGCCTTTCTATGTACTTCTTCAAACTGGTACAGGTATACTGAAACCTCTTTGACATTAGTTGACATCAATGACAGTTAACTGAATCAGTTGACATCAATGATAACCAAATTTCAATAATCTCCCCCTTTGGCATTGATGTCAACACCTTATGAAGCTGTGCATAATCATCTTCAGAATATTGTATGCTTCATATGTACTTGTCATAGTACTCCCCCTTTGTGTATGCTCCCCTTGTGTTCTTTGCTAGTTTGAGCATTTGACATATGCACATCCTGCTATCAATGATTCTTTTATTTTCTGTTATTTCTTCAACCGCATATTATCAGCTTCATGCTTAGCTTCTCAGCTTCAGTGTTATTTATCCCTTATCAGCTTCATGCTATTTCTCCCCCTTTGACATCAATTGCAAAGAGGTTCCATTACTTGCGCAATTATTAGTTATCCTTTCTTTTATTTTGCGATGGCATTCAATAATCTACCCACAGGGATGACTCCCCCTATCTTCTTGCATTATTCTTTCATTGACATTTCTGCGTTGATACCTTGCAATTTGTACATCATTTTTATAACCGTCTTTGATGCACTCACCATGTACAGTTGCCATCATCTTTATGTATTTTGATTTCCTGTTCTTGTAATAATACTTCATTATTACTTGCATAGATCTTCATGCAACCATCCTTTAATTGACTGAAGTATCTGTTTACATCCCTGCATGAGTTGTGGATTTAATCTTCTGTGGGTTTGTTTTTATAGCTGCAACTTTTCCTTTCAGTCCCTTTTCCTTAGACACAAAGGCTGCTTCCACTTTTTCATTATGAACTGATTCTAGAGGGTGAAAACATGAAGTTGGGAAACAATTTTGGCTTGTTTTTTACAAACAAAACTACTAAATTTTATGTTTTTCAACTTCGACCTCTTCAAACCCATATCTCCCTTAGGAATTTCAACTTGAAGTAAACACAAATGTTTTAGAGAATTGAGTTAGCTTTCTACTCGTATTTTTTTTAATTTTTTTTATGGACATATCGTGGGACAAATTTGTTGGTAACCAACGACATATACTTGAAAATTTTAGGTATGGATAATGAGTGACCTGTTTTTACGTCGGGTTTTTGATAGATGGTTATTCATTTTAGGGAAAAACTTTGTAGGCTCATAATCTACACACACTACACTTGTGCATGGACTATATTTTGAGTTTTTTAAGACTTGGGAACTATTTTTTATTCTTTATCGAAACAACATATGTTCAGAACATGGTGCATTATCGACACATGTTTTTGTCTTCGCGTTTTCTTTCAAATGTGACTCTTATTGGAAAAACTAAAAGTACCCTTTTGAAGAGGACGGACCAATTATTATCTCTGTGAAATTTAAATTTTTTTGGTGTTGTCTTTGTTATGATATTGAATTTTCATTTCGGGTGATTTTCAGAGTAATAAAATTCTTAAGGGATAAGGTTTAGAAAAAAATTATTAATAAATAGAAATTCAAATCGAAATGAAACAATTATTATATCATTGGAAACTAGATTCAGAGATGAATCCATTTCTACCAAGTCTGACAAATAATACTTAAAATTTGCAGGGGTTTGGGCTTGCTGAAGTTGTAGGTTCTAGAAAGATGCTCGATATTTTCACAGGTTTTGTTGACCATAAACTCTCGGCCGAAAAATACCTTCCAAACTCTCGGCCGAAAGTTTAGTTCAAAATCTCGTCCGAGAGTTTTTTCAGTGAAAATACAGCGCGGTGATTCGTTCAAACTCTCGGCCTAGAGTTCTTTAAAACTCTCGGCTAAGAGTTTGAACTCTCAAAACTCTCGACCTAGATTTTTTTAACCTCTCGACTGAGAGCTTGAGGTTGAATTTTTTTCCCCTGTTCATCCATGTGCCCTCTTTTTTTTCACTCCATTGTCACAAAATTGTTTCCTAGCTTCTCGTTTTCACCCTAGAGTTTCTAATCAATCATCAACTATTTCTTTGATTTCCCCGTGTCACTACGGGAAGGATTCTATGATGCTGAAGGCTTATTCCTATAGAGGTCCAATCCTCTCAAATAAATTCTGTTGTTCTCCCGAATTCTGTTTATTTTTTGTTGTTGCTTCTTGTATTCTCCCATTTTTCCCGTTTTCTCACCAAAATATAGGGAGACCAAACTATCATTGATCTTTCGCTCTAGTTCTCGTGTAGTATGTAGCCTCTCATTTATTTCCTCGAGTTTCTCATTTTCAACCAATTTTGTCCACACTTGAACACTTTCTTCATGCAGCTCTGCACATTTCAATTCCAAGGTCTTAATGTTTTCCATTGCAATGTTTATCCTTTCTAATTTGCTTTCACGTTTTGACCTCTGGAGGAGTCCCTAGTGGTTGTTTTGGTGAAAAATCTTTAAATCTGATTTGTAGCCCTTGAATAACCTCTCCTATCTTTACCAATTTTCCTTCTAGAGAAGTTTTTTCATTGTCTTGAATCTCTGGAAGAGTGTTAAAAATTTCTTCTATTGTCCTTTGCATCTTCAAGGCATCTTATTGTACTTTCTTCACTTCCTGCTCCAGTTGATTACCTCTTGTGACTGCTTCTTTTGCTTCCTCTTCCAATTTCGATGTATTTTGCGCAGTGATTCCTTTTCTGTTTTCATCCTAGAACATTCCTCTTGTAATGCATCTTTCTCACTCTGACTTTTGCACCAGTCAGTTGTAACAGCCTCATGCCTTCATTAGATTTCATGTTCAATAGATGTATGCAGTGCATGCAACCCATTCAAAGATAAGCACAACATAGTTAATTCTACATGACTTACCGCATTCTGCATCTCTTGATTTGAAAGCGTCAAGGCCGCAGATGAAATATTCAGTTTTGGCACGGCTTGATCGTCTACGAAATGGGGTGTGATTGCGAACTATTCAGAAATTCCTCGACACTTTTATGTTCTCCCCTATAATTCTGCATCAGCTGCTTCATTTCAACAAACTTTTCATCGATTTTCATCAAGATTCTTTCTTGTTGTGAAGCAAGTTCTTCAATCTCACTCTTCGTAATTACATTTTCAATGGATTCTTCAACAACATTCCTAACTTCTATGCCAATTTTATCAAGGTCATCTGACGTCAGTGTTTGAGCAATGCTGGGTTTGGATGCTTTTATTTTCTTCTTTGAAGGCCCTTCATGTTGCATTGTTTGTTTTCTCTTTTCAGCTTGCGCGGAACGCTGCGTGGGCTTAGGAGGAGTTTTTGTGTTGATAGTTTCCTCCAATATGGGCGTAGATTTTCCTGATTGTTCCCGATGTGCTGCCTCTTCTTCTTCTGTTAATGGGACCTTCCACTCTACATCCCATTCTTGAATAATTTTTGCAATATCCTTTTCAGAACAAATAAACATGGTAGGCAACCACCGTTTGCTAGGATCCCTTTTTTCATGTATGTAAGTATGATGCATTCCAATTTTGAAATGCATGATCCCCTTGTATGCTTTGACTATGTGAGGTGGTATGCGTGGAGTCTCTCATAAAATAAATATGATTTATTCACAGTATAAGAAAAATTGATATTGCTTTCCTTCTGTCTGCTAGCAATGTTGGAGAACCACATGTTTGTATATCTTGCAACTTGGAAGGACCTCCTGTTTCTATCAAAGAACTAACTCCCTTCGGGTTCCTTCCATCCCGTGATTGAAACACAAATCAATAACCAAGTATAGTGAAAGGGATTACCTTTTTCTTGTTCTTCCAAACAGTCTTCAAGAAACTCATTCAGCAAGAATGTTGACCAATTCATCTGAACTCTCTCCACACATTTTTATATTACTGCAATGATTGTTGTTGAGACTTAGTCTTGGCATCTCTTTCGAAATATATTGCATGTTATTAATTGGGTAGTGAATCTCACTACATCATCCTTTAATTGTGCAACTGAAAACCCTCTGCTTGCTCGTTGAGTTCCGTATTTTTCAGCCATCTTCTTTCCAAGATATTTTTCTTGACTTCTGCTCATAAGGAGAATTACATCTTTTCCAGCAGTGGGAAGCCCTTTGATTGCTTCGATTGTCTTAGTATTAATAGATATAGGTTTATTCATCCATAGATACCCACCATGTACTTGTGATAACAACAACTTTGCACACATTTGTACTTGTGGGATTCTTCCAAAATGTGGAATTTCCAACAGGTTCAGTATACCTAATTTTGACAGTTCGTTTGCCCATTTATTGAGCTCCTCCATAGTTGGCATCTTAGGGATTTGAGCTCTCTTTTTTGTCCATATACTTTTCCACGACTAGTCCTGGAAATGTTTCATGGTCAGTGACATCATAGTTTGCAAATGTGAAATTTTACAGTTGACCATGCAGATTTCCTTCAACAATTAGACCTTCAGAGCCCTTTCATTCTTGTATCTACGTATCTTCTACCTCTGGCAAGGAAACATGTGGAGCATCAGGTTTTCGAGCCGGAATGTAGTCACGATGAACCCTTGTAGTCTTTGATGAAGACACTCCTTTGGTTTTTGCAAAACTGTCTTGCTCATTTACTGATGGGTTCTTTGATTTGCATTGTCTTCTAGGTCCCATGGATTCCAAGCTTTAATTATTCACACACTATTCACTTTGTGACTACTGTTATCAATAGATGCAAAGGTTCATATTGAGAATACCCAAGGTTTATAAAATACCGTCTTTCCGTTCTCGGTCATTAATGATTTCTATCTTATGCGGATTTAACCTAGATTTGGTCCATTCTTGAAAACTGGAAATTTTCAATTTTTGATATGATCTTGTCCAAATTCACTGAACCAATATCCATCATTAAATGTTGTTTATGCCTAAGAATCAATTACCACTCATGCCATTACCTCATTCACTCATTAATGCTTGTTTCATGTCGCAGTCTGTTTTGGCCCTTGAATACTTCATTGCAACAGATTCGGTTGATTGAAGGTTAAATCCATGTTGGAGTGTAGATGGTTTGTTTTCCCAAGATCTCCAAATTTTCCTCTAGTGATTTAGCCGAGTAATTATTCATAGTTTTCCTTTTCCAAATAATTTTTTGTTGTTCTTTTCTTTAACTTGCAAGGGTACCTCACTCATTTTATTTTTCCAATATTTGACAGATTTTCTTAAATCCCCACGGTTTTGTGCTTTGTGGCCAACTCTACTACATTTTTAGTAAACCAAATTGTTTCAATACTTTCCAATATGCCCAGTCCTTGTGCATTTCCAACATGCCCAGTCCTTGTGCATTTCCAACATTGAACAATTTTGCTTAGAGACACCTCCTTTGATTTCGCAATATTTCCTATTTCCTTATTAGTTCCCTTGTTTTCCTTCCTCGCAATACTACTATTGTAGCCTATTCCGGTTTTATTCAGTGGTGACCTTTTCTTACATAGAATATAACTCAATACTTATGTGCTCTTAATAAATTTCTCATTTGTCTGGTGATGTTCTTGCAGTCTTTCAACTTCTTCCTCCTTTTCTCGCAATAGAGTCTTAAGTTCATCTATAATTTTTCCACACTCAGAATTCTTCTCTTTTAGAGAAATGATCTCCTGAAGTTGAATTTGATGATTTTCATGCTGCTTATGAAATTGATCTTTTAGACATAATAATTCCTTGATATTTTCCTCCTTTTGTTCTTTACATTCTTCCAAATCTTTCTTCAGAAGAACAATTTCATTTGATAGCCTTTGATTTCTCAATTTCTCAGATTTGCATGCTCTACTATCTCTTGTAATTGACTAGTAAAATATGCTGACAATCCTTTTGGTTCTTATTCTTTTCTTTTTAGATTCTGCATGATGTTGGTCACAACCTTCTTTACTTCTTCTATTGTTTTCCTTTGTGTGCGAATAATGTCTCTTGTTTCTGCAACAGAGAGTTTGTCTAGACATGCATTTTCTTGTAACCATGGTGCTTCGCTTTGAGAGCGCTCTTTCCCCATAACTGCTTATGGATTTATCTTCCAGATGTTAATATTTTACTAAAGACACCTGCTCTGATACCAATTGTTGGAATCTATTTAATACCGAGAGGGTGGGTGAATCAGTATTAGTGTGGTTATGAGAAGTTTGTAACTTCTTTACAGATTAATTTGAACTTAATCTTAATCTTCAATTATGCATCCATCATAAATAAAACATTCATCCACATATGCACCAAAGTAGAGAACACAAAACCCACATAATTTTTACATGGAAACCCAAACAAGAGAAAACCATGGAATGCTCTTTTATAATGAAAAAGATTACATTCAAGGAAGCACATACTTCCTGTTTTTACCAACACCGAATGGAAGGAGGCACCAACCCCCTGGTTTTACAAGAACCGACCTGAAGGAAGCTACAAATCCCTATGTTCTCCACCACCAACTGGAAGGAGGCTACAACCCCCTGCGCCTTGCCCTGTCTTGTCACCCAGATATACAAAATAATATATTTCATTGTAGTACTCCTGATAAGCAACACACTTCAGATCTTTAGATGTTCGTTCAGTTGTGCACACCTTATGTATGTTGTAGTATTGCTATCACTTTGCTGCATACACCACTTGAATTCAACACTTCACTTTAACTTCGACACTAATGTCTCACTTCATATACTATGTTTTGCTTCATCAAATTTTGCAGTCTGTGCCAAAGATCAATATTTCATTCTGCTACTGCGCTATTGCACTCTTCAACTAATACTGCACATCAACTGATAGCTTACTGTTATGAGATTGTGCACAAGTATCAGATGGAACTGTGCACCTTTTGTGATGTGTATGTTTGAGTTTAAGTGCCATAGTCTTTCAGAGAATCTACAACCTATTGTGCATCATATGATTCATCCTTTCAGTTGAGCGCACTTGTGTCAGATCATCCTCATCATGACGTGCATCCTTGATTATGCTGCAATGTTATCTTTGCGCATATGATGAACTTCTTTACTTCGCACATTTATATTCAATCCTCGTGCATCAGTTAAACTTCTTCATTTCGAGCTTCTTTTGATATGCTTTAGATCTGTATCTGTGATTCTATCTTAGAACATCTGTGATTTTCAGCGTGCTATCTGTGATAATATCATTAGGTCCTCACGCACTTGTGCATACTTCTGTAATTCCATCTTTTTATATTTGCACAATCGTCACAGATTCACCGCATCATTTTGTGCACTGTCAGCTATCACATTCCTCTACTTGTGCGCACTCGGCTCTTCAATAGATCATCATGTTCTTATTTTACACTTACAAGCTCTTCATCCTTGCTATCAAGCTTACTTCAAATCTCCAACTTTCTTCTTATTTATACATGTCCTGCATGGATTGTATGTCCACAAGTTGGTTGTGGCATTCCTTCTTCTTTGCTTCACGGTTTATGCTTCTGCCACATGTCATCTTATTTGCTACCGATGTGTCATCTGTTGTGGGTCTTTCAAATACATGGTCCTTGACTTAGTGGGACTTGCACTCTTGTGGTACCATCACTTGTGGGTCTTGCACACTTGATGTATCATAAACTGTGTAATTTGTGCATATACCATCTTCAACTGCTACATCCTTCTTGGAACTGGTGCGGGCTATAACAACTGAAAGCTTCTTCTGATTTGTGAGACTTGCACGCTTTTAGGACTATTCAACCACTTCATGTTCCATGCTACTTGCGCACTCCCAAACCTTTGTCCAATCAACACTTTAGATTTTACCTTGAAGGAGTGTGACTTGGTGGACTTGATGTATGCGCATGTACCACATGTTGTAGGATGTATTCCTTTTGTACTTCTTTAAACTTGATACACTTCTGGATATACTTCTTCATACTAGAATCCATACATTTCTTCAACTTGCTTGCGCATATACTTCTTCAGAGTGGCCTCTCTACATACTTCTTCAAATTGGCATAGGAATACTGAAACCTTTTTGACATCAATTGACATCAATGACAGTTAACTAAATCAGTTGACATCAATGATAACCAAAGTTCAACAATTCCCCCCTTTGGCATTGTGGTGTGCTTGAGCATATACTTCTTTAGAGTGTCCTTTCTATATACTTCTTCAAACTAGCACATGAATACTGAAACCTCTTTGACATCAGTTGAAATCAATGACAGATAAGTGAATCAATTGACATCAATGACAACCAAAGTTCAACAAATTGGATTTGAATTAGAGATTTATGGCCTCCTCATCAGCAACATGTCTTGGGTAGATGATTCAACCAATTGAACTAACCCTTTGGGATTTTTAAAAATGTACATATTCTATTGATCATGGATTTTCTACAACACCTAAGATTCCAAGATGCTATGTTCATTGAAAACAATATCTTCCTTAAAATTATCACCGAACAAAAATGAATTTACTCATAATTTTGTGATGAATTTCATAATATATGTAATTCATTTGTCATTGAAAAATAGTGTGCCAATGATGATATGCTTTACGATTCAATTTTTCAATGAAGATAATTTGTGTCAATTTTAGGGACTCTCCAAGTGTAATATATTAGTGAGATGCAAATGTCTATGTGCCTAAAATATCTCAAGTTAATATAGATCTATGTTGGGGTGCCTATATATATATCATTTGAAATTGGACGAACTTTACATGGGATAGACAAATAAGATGGATATTACAAAATATTTAATATTGATTGTAAAATGCACCTCACTTCTCTCAACATAACAAGTAAACCCGAGTACAATGATAAATCAAACGAACGGATAATTATATGTATTTGTCATTGAAGAAGCCACTAAATGGAAGAAGGATCTAGGAAACATAGAGATAAAGATTATGCTTACCAAATCTCTTCATTATGTTTTACAAATCCATTTGTAAACATGGTGAATAAATTATAGTAGAACACAATGTCATATATATAATAAAATGGTGTGATTCAACCTTTAAAACTACAAGACGATGTATATGGCCGAGTAGTCGACGATGCTATCATTAAATCATTTATAATGTTTCTTAATCATTAATTGATTTTAATTGGTATTTTTAGAAATATGAAAGTAGCATGGTCTATTATAATTCAAAAGTATAATTGCATTGATTATGCCCACATGTAGAATCTACCTCCAACATTGAATGAGTTTCTAGTTGTACACCAATTCTAGAACTAACTTCACATGTAGTCGTATAGACATAGACGCTTGACAAGAGGAATTTTGAACTAACACCATTGGGTCTAATTTGATGTAGTTCGCTACAAATGAGAAAATTACACTATGCCACATGATGGCAACACAATGTTTTCCATTCAGAAATGAAAAATACTTCGTTTTGATATGAGTTTCATGGCACTGTCACCCATGTGGCAACCGTGACCACAAAGTACCAAAGTAATGTGATTCTTCTTATATAATTTAGAGACAAATATTCCAAGGGGTATCCTCAAGGAAGTCATTGATTCCCTCAAGATAGACCTTCACTACAACCTTTTGGGGTTTAATTGATAGAACAATTGAGATCATTGGTTCCAATAGTAAGTTATTGTGAATTAATAGTGCATAAGATGGATCAAGTGATTGGTCTTTAGGACTTGGAAAATATATAAATGACTCTTAGAGGCCCTCTCTAGTTGCTTTTGGTTTCTAAGTCATTGTTTTCCTTGTGAAAATGCTCGCAGTAGATCCAAGAGATGATGTAAACCTCACAATGAAAGAATTTAGGAATAATAGAAGAAGAATAGAGCAGTTGAACATATATCCAAAGGAGCTTAGATAGAGGTAGAATAATTACACATGTTACATTAATCTGAATAGTAAAATAGTAATTATTCAATGCTCAGGATTTGGATACACTAGGTGCGATTCGAATTAGCTTGCATGGATAGATCCAAAATTAGTGGAGTGTCATCAAAGCACAACTAGAAGTCTATCTCATCATCGGTGGAGTCATCAATGCACAAGTAACTGTCAACCATTAGTCAAACTGAGTCTAACTGAGTGTGGTAGGTGTAACTGGCACATGGAGGCACTAACTGAATGAAGGAGGCTCAGTGGAGGGTGCATGAGGAGCTATCTTGAGTCAGAATGGGCAGTCTAGTCTCATCGGAGGTCCATCGGAGTGATATAGTTAGTTGAGAGTCAATCTATCCTTAAATCAAGGAGAGACCTAAGGATAAATCAACTAGCTAAAGTGCAAATGGAATGGTAGGTGAGAAAAGGTGCCCTTCTCAAGTGGTGGGTGAGAAGTGGGCGCCTCCCTGTCTAGGAGGGCTAAAACTGATCTGAGAGAAGCTCCCGGGGCTAGCTAACTGAGGGCTAGGTGCTGGGACTGATGACTGGGATGCATGTAATTGCATGCGGAAATGCATGCAAGACTGATAATGAAAATAACTGAGATGCTGGTAGGACTAGGATGGAATATAGGAATATCCTAACATTCCTTTCTCATTCAAGCCTCTAGAATTCTAGGAGATGATCCTCATTTAAAATTACTTTGGTTGGAGGAAATATTTATTCAAGAAGGGATTTGCTTTTCCTAACTCAATAAGTAGAGTCCCTTGTTCCTGAATCTTTTGTTCCCAGATCTTTTGCTTTGTGTTTTTTCTTCTCAGTTCCCTTCCACCCTATCGGGATAATAAGTATGCTTTCCTTGATGTTCAAGTTTGGTATTTTCCATATATTGTTGATAGGTCCTCCCACTATGGCTATCCCTTTTACTATTTCGTTGTGAAGTTGAATAGGTTTCTTTGGTGGTAGGTTCTCTAGAAATTCATGCATGTATTGTTCCTTGAAAAAAGATAAAGATGCATTTGTTATCAACAAATCCTCTTGTGTTTCTTTTGGGTCTTCTATGAGTCCCCCTGTGGAGTCTATTGCCCCATCCATTTATTTGTCTTCCTATGGGATGATAATAAGGTTTGTATGACCTAATGTTTCTAGCTCCAAGGCAAGATTCATCATTTTGCTACCCTTGGCCCTCAACATCCTCTTGGACTAATTATGGTTGGCTTTCATGAGTCTCATGTCCTTTCTCCTTATGGGTCTAGCTTGGAATTGGGAAAAAGTGTTCACTTGGTAAGCTTGGGTTTTATTTGAGTTGTATTTTATGTCTGCTTGGAGATATGCAAAGCTATTTTTTCTTTGAGTGGAGACCGAAGTAGGTTTCTAAGTCATTTTCTTATTTGTTCTAGATTTCCTTGAGGTTTTTGAAACACCTCTTATTCCTTTGATTTTTTTTTTTGTTGTCTTTGATGTTTTTTACATTAAGATGACAATCCATGAAGAGATGCCCATGTTCATGGCACTTCCAACATATAAAAGGTATTTTCTCATAATCTAAAGTCTACATCCGTTCATTATCTTGGTGGTTGATGTGAATGGAGTCTAGAAGATCCTCAACAACATTCATATAGACATGAATCCGAGAATATGAAGTGTATTTAACTCCTTTGATGAACTTGGAGGTTTTGACATAGGCATCGAACATGTTACCTATACCAACCATTGTCTCTTCGACCCATAATTCTTTAAGCAAGGAGTATGTGTGAATCTATATTGAGGGATGGGTGAAGTCTTCTTTTTCCAAACTAAATCTTTTTTGTCCAACAATAAATATGTAGGTCTACATATTTAAAGAAGTACAATCCATTTTTCAAAAACCTTCTCTTTATCTTTTGTAGTGGTAAATATAAACACAACAAAGCCATTTGATCCTAATTTGAGGGTACCCACATGAAGTTGGTACCCAAAAAGGTCACAATAGGAGCGCGCAAGCAGAAAAAAAAATAGGGGCGCGCACGCACTTTCAAATGCGCTCACGCGTCCCTACTTCGGCAATGCCGAACGTCCACGTTGTTGAGTCGACGTGGACAAAAAGTGCGCGCACGCGTTATTAGCGTGTACACAAATATATGCGTGCACGCGTTATTAGAGTGTACGCAAATATATGCACGCACACATTATTAACGCGTGCGCGCCCCTGTTTTTTTTATATAAAAAAACAGAGCATGGGTTTGTCATTGTTCAACAAACCCGCGAGCGCACAGCTGCCAAAAAACCACCCCGCGAACGCGTTGTGGACTACCCAAATCCTCCTCAATGACATCAATTCGAACCTCCACCATGTTGCTGACGTTGCCTCCAGGTAGGTGCTCAACGAACCATGTTTTTGTTGTTTTTTGGGTTTTTTTTGTTTGTTTTCCATTTCAATTTTAATTTTAAAAAATTAAAATCAATTAAAAAACCCAAAAATTGTCATTGCAGATTAACTACACCTAATAAGATGACAAACACACCAGAACCATCAGATGAAACCAATGAAACCGAACCATCAAAAGACTACATCAACATTGGAACGGACAATGAACCATCTGAAAACCCCGAAGATCAATTACACCAAGATTTAAATGAATTAACGGTATTAAGCGATGAATTGAAGAGCACCAAGGAATCCTCTCGGGTTTCCTTGGATTCATCATTACAAAACATCATTGAATCCATCAATATTGCCCGCAGTGAGATCACAAACCTGATCCAATACAGGGCTCGAAAGAGGGAGCAATACTCCACTGGGATATCCAAAGAACAGATTAAAGACCTCAACATCACCAAAGCCCAGTTGTACAGAAAATTCATAGATCCCAGGACAAGACAGCCTCCAGATGTGAGGAACAGACGGGTTTGCATGGACTGGTGTATTTACCAGCCATGGAGAGATAACTGGAGAAAGAGATGGTTTATGGTGTTTGACAGGCCCCCATGCAATAATTTGGAGGTCCCATAGTATTTCCTTCGAAAATTGTGGGATGAGTTTGAGCTAGGATACCATGTCAACTATTTTGACATCACTGAGTTTCAGGGTGTCAGTCTTTGCTCTTCCCAAGATCGACCTCAAGCCCACCGCAACCCACTTAGAGGACCTCCTGCACCCAGGAGAGATCCAAACCCCCCTCCTTAGCCACCCGGGTTTGGTAGCGCCCTAGATGAGATTGATGACTCATTTAGACGTGCCACATGTCATTTGCTTAGACATACCACATTTGTGGCTATGTCTTCATAGAGCCGGGAGGACATCGATGAGACACACACAACTGCACGATCTATGGGTGATGGCCGGGACATGCCAGGTACAGGTGGAACCTAGGTGGGGCCATCTAGTTCTACTGGAACAATGCCACATCGTTGTTCTCACTGTGTGGTCATTCTTGCCATGGTCCTACCCAACAACATGCCATAGAGAGCTACATGGAGCAGGTTAGCTATTTTTTATTTATTGTTCAAGTATTTATTGTATTTTATTTGATATCGTATTGTTTAATATATTTAACTTTGAATTACACATTGTTGACTTTATTTTTTTTAATGTATAGTTAGTCAGGGCTGAGTCTCCATCCTCCAGGTGGGAGGACATCGATTCCTTTGACATAGAACCTGCCATGGCAGCAGCAGAGGAGATTGCAGCACCATACACACATGTAACTCCTTTAATTTGAATAATTAGATCCAGTTACGAGTAATTTGTGTTCAATAATTACAAATTAATTAGAACTGAGTAATTTTACCATATTATCATCGGATTTTACAGTTGTGTTTATCATATTGTCTAAATTATTTGATAGCTATAAATTCATATAATCCAACCAAACAAAAATGAAACCTTATAAAACATGAAAACCTAAGAAAACATGAAAACCTAAGAAAACTAGACACATGTGTTCATGTTCACTTTAGGCATCCTAGACCTCTAATGAATATAGAAATGGGAGAGAAATTTCCAAAATCTGTCATTCTTACTTGACCAATGATGAGAGAAATTTTCATCATCAATTTGGTGTAGGTGACATTGTCATCATTATGTCCATCAACAATCTGTCCATAAGATGATCATCTTCATTCTGTCCATCATCAATTTTTCCATACGCTGATCATCTCCATTATGTTTAATAGCATGTCCTCATTCTGTCCCCAAACATATCTTCATTTGTCCATGGTTATGCTGTCATTAATCTACCACTGCTGTTTCCTTAGTGAAGCCCAAAAGATTAGAGATAAAACTTAGTTTAATGCTGCACCACTGCTCCTCCTACTGCTGCTACTTCACCGAACCTTCCTCAGTCATCCTGACCCCTGAAATGAGAGCTCTCCTCAATCTCCCGAAATCTTCACACATTGCTTCCTTAAAAATGAAACTTGTCTTCTATTTATAGTTTTATCATTAAGATGATTAAATAAATCAAATATGATTTATTTAATTCTAGCCATGCCATGTCACCTTCTATCCTTTCAAAATATTAAATGTGAGACACACATATGCCCTTAAGATGCCCGCAATGCACTCTTAAAAATGCCCGCAAGGTCCATCAACACATGCCTATATTGGTCTTGTATTATGCACGCAATTGCCTCATGTAAATGCACGTAGGCCCTTATCAATATGCCCGCAATACACCACAAATGCCCGTAGTGGGGGATTCAAAGAATACCCGTAGGGTCCTTTTGATTATGCCCACAATGGTGCTTTGAAATGCCCGCAAGGGGCCTTCAAAATGCCAGCACATCTTCCTTTTCCACCTCATCATCTTGTCTTTGTCCTCTAATCTTATGTTTTCCAACTCATCGTCCTCCATGTCACCAAGTTATCAATCCTTCTTGTCATCAATCATGTCCTCCTTGTCATCAAACACCATGCTTGACAAGTCATCAAGCTTGTTTGCTTGTCACTTGTCTTTGTCTTGTCCTTAGCTTGCCATGTCCTTCTTCCATGCTTGTCATAAACACTTGTCATGCTTGCCGTGTTTGATGCTTTCCATGTTTGTCATACTTGTCACCTTTTCCATTCCTCAAGCCATGTCACCATATTCATTGTGCTTGCCATAATGTGTATGCTCCATGTTCTTAACTCTTCCATGTCTTTGTCATTAATGTATTGTCATCAATGTCATTATCAAGTCTTTGTCATGAATCCTTTGTCATGTCTCCACTTTGTCAAGTCTTCTACACTTGTCATGCTTGCTTTCCACTTTTCAAGTCATCAAAGATTTTCATGTTTACCATTTGTCCAGTCAAGTCTTTTCCATGTCATCACTTTGAACTTTGTCATTAACGTGTTGTCATCAATGACAACTTTGGCCATCAAACACTTCAAGCATAAATTTTCAACCTTCTTTGCCACATTATCTTCAATGAATGACCAAAGAATGGGTCATTTGTTCCTATCATGGGCCCAATCCATTGTGGGTCAAAGGACACGATCCCCACAACCATGTTCTTTACCAAGTCTTGAACACATGGACTGCACCAATACAATAAAACTTTATATAATATCCAAAGCCCATCAAACCACTATCATCTAAATTGAATCTAATTAATTGCAATCATGTTTTTAAGTACTATCGTTGTCATTCTCATTGGCATTGTGTTTAATATTGTTTTTATAAATTCAATCTAAAAATTGTAGTGTTCGCACAGGTGTCCGCAGGCTCCAGCGACCAGCCATCGCCACCGGGGATCAATAGATCTCCACGTGTGCAGGTATCATGTGTATTAAAGCATAAATTTAATTTCAAATATGATGACTTGTCTATGTATATTTATATTTTTCTATGTTAAACCTTGAGGTTTTAAATGTGTATGTAGGTGCGGGCACCTCGTCCTGGCAGTGCCGTTATTCCTCCCTCCCCGACCTTTCGACCATTGTACATGCCAGTTGTATCCCCTGGAATACATGCCCCATTCCATGCATCCCTCCCCATCCCCTTCCATCCATCCCCCCATCCTATCTAGCACCACAATTCCATCCAGCTCCCACTTACGTTTCATATCCTACGTCCCATCACCCCATCCCAACCTTTCAACCACCTTCGTATCAGTTTCCCATGTTCCCACCCTTCCCCATCTGACCACGACACACCACCCATCCACAGTCACCCATCCCTCCACCGCAACATAGACCTCGCCCCCCTCCCCCACATTCCCCCACCACACTTGCTTCCCCTTCCACGGTGCCCCCATCCATACTACAACCAATTGGGGTTTATCGCCCTAGACATCCATCTCCACTTTGCCCACCCCAGTCCATGCCTCCTTCCACCTCTCCTTCTTCCACTGTGCCCCCCAATGGCGTAGTCACCATCGATGTGGCTACATCCTCCCCTATACCATCCACCCTAGCATTGGAGCAGGTTGTCCAGCCGACTGCTCCATCCGCCAGCCCTGAAGACCAGCCGGTTGTGTTCACGGTGAGATTGACTAGTTTATGAAAATCTCATTCAATTTTAACGAAAGTTACTATATGCATCTAATTTCATCATTTATCTAGTTGTTCTAAATGTTCTAGGGTGGCATTGTTGAGAGACTAGGAGCACGGAGGAAGGAGACCCCCTCACGACTTACAGTCTCGCATGCAGTGAGTTATCTAAGAATTGAAAAATATTTTTATTTTTAAATTAGTTCTTATACTTGTATAATTGCCAGGAAAAGTTGACATATTATTGTTGTCATTTCAGGGATTAGGGGGACGTGGTCCAAGTCGCCCGAATGACCCAATTTCCTCTAGCACGAAGAAGAGGAAGATCGATTTTGGAGATGCACCTGGGAGCTCTGAGGGTGGGAAGGAGCATTGAGAGACCCTCCTATGTACACTAGCCACGATGTGGCATTTTGGGCACCATGGGCCATATTTTGTATAGGGCACCATGGGCCATATTTTGTATAGGGCATGAGTTGCCATATTTTGTACAGGCCACATGTTTCCATTATATAGACGTTGGGAACGATGTTCCATTTTTCAAAAGTGTACATGATTGGATCATTTTTGCATATTAATAGATGGATCTGCACTTGTCTATATGACTTTGTCTTTGATTACATTTTTGCATACATGATTTTGTCTTCAATAACAATGTTATGGAAAAAATTTCATATACATATAGATGTTATTTCTAGACACCAAGTGACCTCAATATGAGTCCCTTGTATTTGAATGGATCTTGCATCTTACACTTTTTCACACATCAAGAACATGGATGTACATGCGAGTCTGCATTAAAAGTAAACTAAAACTATAGATAACCAAAGCTGATAACATGTACATGTGAGTTTGCATTAACATGAATGTATTCCAAATGTTTTCATAAATGAGCATAGAAACAGCAATGGTCGAAACAAAGAATTAAATAACAACAGTTTTGAAATATGAAATAATAAATGATAAAGAAGCTTATGAAGAGAAGACGTCCTCAACGAATTTCTCAAAATGCAAGACATGCAACTTCAATCCAACCACAATGTGTCCCGGTAATAGTTAGTATGGGTGCAAGGTTTTCCTTTTACAACTCTTCACTAGGTTTGTAGAAACCCTGCTTGCACTTGTCTCGTCTCATGCTCAATTGAAGTGTTTATTTACAGTGTATCTCAAAAAAAAAAAAATTGGAACCAACCTCTTTTGGAAGCTCACCCCTTATGGACTTGATGGAGGCTCACAACTCCACACTATATGTTTCGATACACTTAATGCTCAGTCCTTCAAATTGCATAGTTAGAAAGAGTATGCGTTGCATTTGCCTCTCAATTTGTTTGATTGAATACGCATGCATTTTATAATGGGATCATTACATAGCTAATCTAGATTGTTTATGTGGATGGAGACACCCAACAACCATTGATGCCTAGAGCTCTACACACAAGTTAAAGAAAAAAAGAGAAAAACTCCTAACATTGGGAACAAATAGCCAAAACCAACAATGCAACTAGAACACAATGACCAAGGGAACTTCAAAATGAAATGCCACTCCACAAAAGAAGTTTCTTTAGACCTACCTCATTTGGTATGAGAGAAGTTGCTTTAGAGACCTAGAGACATACCTACCACTTCTCTCATTTGGTATGAGAGAAGTTGCTTTAGACCTACCTCACTCATGTCAATGCTTGAGTTTTTGGAGTCTGACCTCCCACCCCACATGTCCTCTTCAACATTTTTTTCTCTCTTCATTTTGTGCCCACCCAAAATTTTTCCATGCTTTGGGTACCTTGAGGTATATCCCCAACCCATAAAACTCATATATTATGTTGATTATATTGTTGGTTATTGGCCTCACTCAACAAAATTATATTTAACAATACACATATTCATAGATTTGGTTCCCCATGCTCAATGCTCACCCAAATCTAGCTATATTTTGGGTTTTTGGAGGCTACTCTCCCACCCAAAATCATCTCTTGTGTTGCGTCATCTTCTAAACCTCCTCTACGATGTGCCATTTTCCTCCAACAAATTTTTCTCTTAGCAAATCAATCTCTTTGGAATTTACCCTACTTGAATCTATTTAGCATAAGGTTTACTTTTTAGATTTAGTGCCCTTATAAAAGCATCATGTCATCAACCTAGGGTTTCCACTAATATATTCTAACTAGATACCAAAATCTCCCTGACCAAATTTGGTGGACAAATGCATAGAGATCTTCTAGACTCTTA
Source organism: Larix kaempferi (assembly GCA_027924585.1). Taxonomy (NCBI): domain Eukaryota; kingdom Viridiplantae; phylum Streptophyta; class Pinopsida; order Pinales; family Pinaceae; genus Larix; species Larix kaempferi. The sequence continues at coordinate 3,880,811 of BSBM01000103.1, forward strand.
GATATGTATCCTAACAATTTATTTTAAAACATGCTCATTTATGGTTGAAGATCGATGCTTGATTCCTATAGATAACCACTTAGAGGGACTTGTCCAAGTCTATGCCAGTCCCACACTACAAATATCTACAACAAATTCAATGAGGAACAATCCACTAGTGATCTTCACCATGACACATTACATGGGATGCATTGTGTTAGGCTTTGAAAATACAATTTTTATCCTCTAGGTTATGAATCAAACTTAATAAATAGGTGGTTCCAATTGTGATAGGATTATAAACAAAGTATACAACAATACATAGAGGTTTTTACTAATCTCTGACTAAATTTAGGATTCTAAAGAAACACTTATCTTAAATTTAATTAATGTCTTGTTAAATATTTCATAATGAAATAACTATTTGAGAGCACCACCTTAGACCAAGTGTTGGCTCGGTTTTGCAACCAAGCTTAGTGCTATGGGCACCTACTAACTAGTAGTAGCAGTTTCAATAGAAATAAAAACAATTAAACTAAATAAACAATACTTTTCATGGATCTAAGCAAGAATCTAAGCAAATAATTTAAATATTTCAAAAATCAAGAACAAGAAACATAAGAAATAATTTTTTGTATTGAAAAGTGGGGGGCAAGCAAGTGCTTGCGATATTACCTCCAATGGTGAAGGTTGATGTTGAGCAACTCCCAAGATGAGTAGCTCCAAACTCCAATAGGTCTCTTTCTCCAAGGTTGCTTCAATGGCTAAAAGTGCTCAGGGGAGATTTCAGCAGCATAAGGATGAGATAATGGAAGGATGTGAAATGAGGAGCCCCTACCACCTTTTTATAGGTTTTGGTGGTGGGAAATACCATTTGTGGTTTTGTGGAAACCAAATGGTATTGACCAACATGAGGTAGTTGCACCACAAACAGGTTGTTCAACCATGGTGAGACCATTTTCAGGTGTGGTAGGGGCCTTGGGATCGTAATAGGTGAGCTGGTCGACCTTGACCACGCGTCCCTCATGGGGGAACATCATGGTACGAAAAACGGATGAGGCAACCGCTTTCATGGCGTACATGTAGTTGCGACCAAGTAAAAGGTTATAGTCTAGTGGGGCATTGATGACCTCAATGTCAATGAGCACGGTTTTACCCGCCAGTTGGACAGGGACATTGGCTAACAGACCTAGGGGTTGAGCCGAACGGCCGTCATAAGCTCGTAATGCAGTGGTGGACTGCTGGAGAGTAGGGGATCCCAACTTCTGCCAAACAAATGTGGACATGACGCATGTGGAGGCCCCTTCATCGATAATGCACCGATGGATGACAAGATTCTGAACAGAAACGGAAACTTGGAATGCTAAAGAGGAAGGCAGGCGGGGTTCAGACTGGTCTGAATCGAATGCGATCAACTGTGAATCATTGGGGTCAATGGCGCCAATGGCAGAGAGCAAAGTTTTGCGCTGCGAAGGACAGTTTTGCAAAACTTCTAAAGCAGACATGGCTGCAGGAGACTGGGCTAAGTCGTCTAGGATGTTGTAATTCGACGCAGCGCGAGCATTGGGATTACTGTTGATGCGACAAAGTGGGAAGCGAGGTGCTTTGGAAGCGCCATCAAGTGAAGCCGGAGGTATACGTAACGTTTGATCTGTGGGATTAACGTTAGTGTTCTTGTCGGTGGGAGGGGCTTCAGAGGTGGAGCCATATTGGTTCCAACGAGTTTGGAGGTTAGCATCGGCAGTCGACATCATCAAAAAATGGTGAGTACCTGAATCGAACATGGGTTGATCAGGGGCTGCATAAGTGATCTGTTGTGGTGGCACGTTTCCCTGAGGGGGGGCTAACGGCTGAGTGTTCACTACACCCTGGTTTGGAAAGGGGTTTTGCAGCACCAAAGGTTGATGTTGAGGTGGTGGAGGGTTGGGTGGTGGCTGAGGAACCGCTTTCCCTTGACGATGGGCATCGTTGGTCCAGAGTTGCCGAGCTCGCTCCAAATGTGGGCAAGAATGCGTGTAATGACCATAGACCCCGCAAATAGAACAAGGGTGGTTTGTTCTGAGGTTATTATTTCTAGGCTGCTTAGGATTCCGATCCGGATTGCGGTTGGGAGGAGCAGCATTGTTATTTTGCGGAGGATTGGGAGGTGGAGGACCTTGCTGATGTTGTTGGTTATTACCATGGTTATGACCTCTACCACGGTTCTGTTGCGCACCTTGGTTGCGCTGGTTGTTTTGGTATTGGGGCTGATGTTGTTGTGCGTACACGTGCCCTTGAGCATTGGGGGGATTTTGGGGAGCCGCAGGTGCGGGAGCAGGTTGCGGTAGATAGTATGTAGGTGGAGGTGGAGGTGGTCCAGTTGCCTGTTGGGGTTGTTGGTACCCCTGAGCTGGTGGAGGTGTGAGGTTAGCTGGTGCAACCAGTTGTGGGTAATGCATGGGCTGTTGTGGGAACTGCATGGGGGTCTGTACCGTAGGTTGAGCATAGTATGTAGGAGGTACATATGCTGATGGCGCTTGGCCATAACAATGTTGTGGACAAGAGGGTCCATGAACGTGATGGGTTTGGTTTGTTGGAGCATAGGAAGTCGTCGCTCCGGAACTAGATGTAGCCCTAGAAAGGTCTGGGGCGGGCATGGTGCTCACCATACTGAAAGGTTTTGCTTGCGGTGTAATTTGGCCAATAATGCCATCAGCGGCATGTGATGCCCCCGGTGTGTCACCGCGTGCAGAGTCACCTCGTGGGGCGTCCGGTATGATCGTGTATAAGTAACCCGATTGGGCGTAGATGAGATCAAACTGTTGGGCCTTGAGGATGGCCTCTTCCTCCGACTGGGGTCTTTCAGATGCTACATCCTTCGCAATGAGAGGAAGGAGGGATTTAAGGAACCAGTCTAAAAAGATTCGGTCGTCTAATTTGATCTTGCATAGGCTTCGGCGCCGACGCCAATCATGAATATGGTCAGTGATATGCGTGGCCGTGTTTTTTCTGCAGGACAGTAGGATCTCGACGCCCGCATCGTAGCGTACAGGTAGCTGGAAGAATTGTAGAAAGGTCGAGGCAAGGGAGGTAAATGTGGAATGCGTCCCATGGGGTTGCTCGATATACCATTTGGCTGCGGAGCCAGTGAAGGTGCGTTGTAAAAGCCGTAGGCGGATTGAGTCATCCACTATGGAGTTTGAGGAACACCATAAATGGAAGGACATGATGTGATTTTGGGGGTCTTCTCCAGCCTTACCCTCGAACTTAGGGATGTCAGAGGGAAGCTTAGTGGGCATATGGGGCCAAGCAGGATCATGTCTGATGGGGTCATTTGTGAGCCTAGCTAAATCTGGCAGGTTGAGACTTGCCATGTATGGTAGACTAGCGGATGTGGTGACCGGAACCGGGACCTGCCTAGCCATTGTGGTATGGTGTAGGGGTCCAGTAGCGCCTATAGGTATGCTAGGTATGGAGGGTATGTGCCCTCCAAAAGCTGTGGCATAATATGGGTTAGCGCTCCCAAGTGCAACTTGGGTTACACTTGGGTTAGGAATCGCACCAGGGATTCCTGGTATAGAACTGCCAAGTGCAACATGAGTTACACTTGGGTTAGGAATTGCACAGGGGATTCCTGGGATAGGGTTTGTGGAAACTGAAGGGGGTATGACCCCCATGTTGGGCATGCCCATGACAGGTGGTGGTCCTGTGCTAGGCATTCCTGAATGTGGAGTGTTACCCGTATTGGGCATACCCAAGGGGGTGGTTGTTGCCGTGGATGGTACTGCCGCAGAAGGGTCTGCGGATGTCTGACCTATGGTTAATGTAAATTGTGGATCAACTGGTGTTTCAGACATATTTGTGGTTGGTGGTAACTCGGTGGGGTTTTCGGATTCTACCTCCAAATCAAAGGTGAAGTGGGGTATGTCAGAATCGGATGACCGTCTAATTGATTGACGATGTGTCGAATCGAGGGACAATGCTCTGCGTCCGTGACGTGGAGAGCCAAGTGGACTAAACTCTGGGAGTTCGCCCTGTAGACGACGAGAACGTCTAGAATTCTCAATGGTGAGAATATGTTTTTTATGTAAAAAATGTGTTTTAAGTATCAGGTGGTGATATATATGTAAAAGACTCAAAACCCTAATGCAACCAAGGGTGCAAGAAGGGGAGTGAAAAAAGAAGGCTCACAGGCCAAAAAATCAATCCTAAAAAAATGCACTTATTCTAGCAGCTGTGCTACAATAAGTGGAGGAATGCAACAACTGGTCAGAATACCAACATGCAAGCGGCTCCTAGAAAAAAAATAGGTGTAACTAGACTCAAAAGGTGGTAAAGATCATGCAAACACCTAATCTAAAAGTATTGTGACTCAAACAGACGATATCCTCTGCAAGGTGATGAAATCCAAGTCAGACAATATGAATGTTGAGACAACGGCTAGATATCCCCCTACCGGGAGGGACACCGGGTAATCAATCCTAAAAAGACAGGCTACTAGGATACTCCGTTCATGACGCGTCGAGAAAAGGTAAATCTGCCGTTTGGTCCTTTGATCGCAATATCCCAATACAGGGATATCCCGAGAACTGCGAATGGTAGCCCTTCGGTTACTGAATGGGTTTCGGTATCCCACTCAGGCTTCCGGAACCATCCTCGCGACTTCAACCCTCCTAAGGGAGAGGCCTTCCCACAAACCGGTTGTGACCGCGCCAAAAAGTACTAAGAGATTTTAGCTCCCTAATTGGACAACTTCTATGTCTCAGATGTATGAACTGAGGGGTGTTATTGGAACACCTATCCCCCCAATACTACCTAGCTACAAGAATTCTTTTAGTGTTCCCCAAGTGGGGTTAAAAGTGTGTTCAAATTAAGGTACGTTTTAAGGCTTAGTTCAATTAAGTGATCGTGTGAGTGCACGTGAGGTGTTGTAAACTGAACTTTGAAAAAATTAAATGCTTTAAGGGAAATTTTCAAAAAATAAAGGATTTTTCGAAAATAAAAAGCAAATATTTAAGACTTTTTTCACTAAAAGGAATTAATATGCTTTTCAAAAAATAACTCAAAAAATAAAGGATTTCTTGGATTTATGAAAGCAAATAATAAACTCCTTTTTAAAAGAAATAATGGATTTCTTTGTTTTGAGAAAAATTGCTAAGGGCAAGATTTTAAAGAAGTAAACAGGAAAAAATTTGAATCTAGATGAAAATGCAATAATGAGTCTTTCTTTCACTTTCTTGAAAATTTTTAAAAAGATTTCTAGATATGCACTTTAAATAGTAAAATTTTTTTCTATGGCTGTAAAATATGAAGAATCAATACTGTAAAAAATGAGCCAAAATGGGTGAACTGAAGTGATAAATAACACTAAAATACAATATTAGATAAATTTATATGGAAAATTTCTTAAATCTAATAGCATATTTGGATTCTTTGATCGAAAACACCCAATTTGAAAAAAAAAATCGTTTCAAACGGAGTTCGGGAGAGGGAGATATGGTCGTTTGAAAATTGAGCTGCGCGGCCAAAAAATGACATGGACCGCGCGGGTTTTGGGCCAAAAGTCGCGATGGACCGCGCGTGTTTCTGTCGCACAGTCGCGATGGACCGCGCGGGTTTCTGGCAAAAAGCCGCGATGGGCCGCGCGGAAAAACGCAGAAAAGTCGCGATGGACCGCGCGACTGTCTGGCAAAAAGCCGCGATGGGCCGCGCGGAAAAACGCAGAAAAGTCGCGATGGACCGCGCGACTGTCTGGCAAAAAACCGCGAGGCGGAAGCCGTGCACGGAAACCGAGAAACGAACCCGAAAATTGAAAATTTCGGGCTGTTTATGGGGGCAAATCTCAGAACAGCAATGGATCTGCTGTCTAAGATGGCAGATCTATGGATCTAAAGGTTAAAAACTCATAAAAACTAAGATTTAAAGGCAAAACTAGAGATCTAAAGTTCAAACCAAAGCGGAGTCGCCAAAAACTGTTGGCTCGGTTTTGCAACCAAGCTTAGTGCTATGGGCACCTACTAACTAGTAGTAGCAGTTTCAATAGAAATAAAAACAATTAAACTAAATAAACAATACTTTTCATGGATCTAAGCAAGAATCTAAGCAAATAATTTAAATATTTCAAAAATCAAGAACAAGAAACATAAGAAATAATTTTTTGTATTGAAAAGTGGGGGGCAAGCAAGTGCTTGCGATATTACCTCCAATGGTGAAGGTTGATGTTGAGCAACTCCCAAGATGAGTAGCTCCAAACTCCAATAGGTCTCTTTCTCCAAGGTTGCTTCAATGGCTAAAAGTGCTCAGGGGAGATTTCAGCAGCATAAGGATGAGATAATGGAAGGATGTGAAATGAGGAGCCCCTACCACCTTTTTATAGGTTTTGGTGGTGGGAAATACCATTTGTGGTTTTGTGGAAACCAAATGGTATTGACCAACATGGTTTAGGTAATTTTCACTCTTTCCTTTTTTGAATAAAAATAATATTTTAATTCCCTTTTTAATATTTTTGGGAATTTGGACCCTTTTTGAGGGTTTTTTATGATTTTCTTGGAAAAATAATCTTTTTTAATGGAAAAAGGGGTGTACTAAGGTCTTTTGGTGACCTTTTGTTGGTTTCAGAGGCTCAGATGGTGGAAAAGTGGACAAATGGGTCATGTGAGTAAGGGAATGAGCTAGTGAGCACTTTTTAGGTGTTAACACCAAGCCATACCATTAATATAAAATGTACATTAGAGAAACTACCTAATTCAATTTCCTTCTATAACTCTAAACCTAACCCTCACCAAAACCCTAGCACTAAACCCTCTGTACCCTTTAGATACTTCCTCCAATATGTCCTAATCTCCCTACAAGTAACATTACCTCTTCACCCTCTCCACAATGGTGCCACTATCATGAAACTCAAAAGCTTGATAAATTTATTGAGAAAAACCCTTCATCATCATTGTCATCTCTAGGTTCCTCATCAACATTTCCATCATCATCATCTTCATCATCATCATCATCATCATATTCATCACCATCACCATCATCATCAACATCTTCATCATCATCACCATCATCATCATCATTGTCATCTCTAGGTTCCTCATCAACATCTCCATCATCATCATCTTCTTCTTCATCATCATCATCATCATCTTCATCACCATCACCATCATCATCAACGTCTTCATCATCAATATCGTCTTCATTATCATCACCATAAGTTCCCGGTCAACGATTTTGCAAATTTGACCCCAATGTGCGAAAATTGCACACTCCCTTACTGAGCAAAACCCTAGTTTCCAAAATGGACCTACAAGATGACACCTGGGCCATGGGACCAAAGGAGAGGGGCACCCCTAGCACTATCCTGACGTCCTGAATCAAACAGATTCGATGGTTTTTCGATCCGAGCCACGGTCGTCATTCTATGGCTCGTTCCATATCGCATCCAAAAGGCCTTCAGGGACACCTGCTGGATACCTACCGGGGGCATAGAATTCCAACTGTGAAACAAAACCGGGTTCGGGGGAGTCCTGCAAGTGTGTATAGGAAGGTTCCAGCTGGGAATGCTAGCCACAAGTGCCCGGTCGGCGCTTTTGCAAATTTGACCCCAATGTGCAAAAATTGCACACTCCCTTACTGAGCAAAACCCTAGTTTCCAAAATGGACCTACAAGATGACACCTGGGCCATGGGACTGGAGGAGAGGGGCACCCCTATCACTATCTTGATGTCCTGAATCCAACGGAGTCGATGGTTTGTCGATCTGAGCCACGTCGTCATTCTATGGCTCGTTCTGTCTCGCATCCAAAAGGCCTTTAGGGACACCTGCTGGATACCTACCAGGGGCATAGAATTCCAACCGTGCAACAAAAATGGGTTCCGGGGAGTCCTGCAAGTGTGTCTAGGAAGGTTTCACCTGTGAATGCTAACCATAAGTTCCTGGTCGACGATTTTGCAAATTTGACCCCAATGTGCAAAAATTACACACTCCCTTACTGAGCAAAAACCCTAGTTTTCGAAATGGACCTACAAGATGACACCTGGGCCATGGGACCAGAGGAGAGGGGCACCCTTAGCACTATATCGACGTCCTGAATCCAACGAAGTCGACGGTTTTTCAATCTGAGCCACGGTTTTCATTCTATTGCTCGTTCTGTGTCGCATCCAAAAGGCCTTCAAGGACCCCTGCTGGATACCTATCAGGGGCATAGAATTCCAACCTTGCAACAAAACCAGGTTCTGAGGAGTCCTACAAGTGTGTCTAGGAAGGTTCCATCTAGGAATGCTAGCCATAAGTGCTCGGTCGATAATTTTGCAAATTTGACCCCAATGTGCAAAAATTGCACACTCCTTTACTGAGCAAAACCCTAGTTTCCAAAATGGACCTACAAGATGATACCTGGGCCATGGGACCAAAGGAGAGGGGCAACCCTAGCACCAATGTTGCCGAAACGTGGGAGCGAAGCGGGAGCGGGAGTGGGAATCGGGAGCGCAGGTGCGCATTTTTCAAAAAATGGTCGGAAGCGAAGCGTCTCGGAAGCATATATATATATATATATATATATATATATATATATATATATATATATATTCAAAAAAACATGTAAAATACCAAACTAGATGCAAAATTTATGAAACATGTATGTTTGTGCTACTTCCAATATATGAAATGCCATCTAAATTCCATAATTCATGATTCCATTATAAACATGCCTTATCATGCCATCTAAACTCCATAATTCATGCCTTATCTCCCCTCTCTAACCCTAAAAATGCCCTAGGCCCCACCCAAAGAGCAAAAAAAAATAAAAAAATAGGAAGCTTCCTGTCGTCCTCGGAAGCGAGGTCGGAGCGAGGTCAAAGTGTGGAGGGCAGATCTCGGAGCACTCGAGAGCGAGAAAGCTTTGTACAGTAGCAGGAAGCATTTTTTTCTTGCCCAAAGCGAGCTTCCAAAAACTCTTTGGCAGTGCTTTCGCCCGGAGCTCAAATTTGGAGCCTGAACCGTGAGGGGGGATGCTTCAGCAACTAAGCCTAGCACTATCCTGACGTCCTGAATCCAACAGAGTCAAGGGTTTGTCGATCCGAGCCACGGTTGTCGTTTTATGGCTCGTTCCGTCTCGCATCCAAAAGGCCTTCAGGGACATCCAAATGGTGTTCCTATTCGTCTAGGTGGAGGAAAAAGAAACACATACAACATCTCATTGAACTAAAGAACTAATGTATTGGTGTTGTAATTGATGCAACCAAATTAGCATAACCATGTAAGTGGTTTGACCACCTTAATCACTAAAATAATGTATTAGTCAAATATGGGGGGAAGTGATAACTACATGTCAATGAACACTTATATTCCTCCATATGATTATAAATGTACCACTTTACACTAGTTATGGGATCAATAATGTATTCTTCTACTATGTTTTAAGATTAATATGGTATAGTAAATATTCTTGCACTAAGGTGTCTTAATGTGTTTTTTTTCTTTCAACTCATAAATTCAAGATCACTACAATTGATCCATGTCTCAATTCATGATTGTAAGAAAATATCAAACATGAAATTTATGTTGCAAACAACTTTATATGGCCATGCATGCATTATTATTTCAAGCTTCTTGTTGCAAATATCAACATGTTCTTATCTAGACCTAAGTTTTATGAACTAAGGTTTTCACCATTAGATTTGGTCGACAACATTAGCTATAGTTCCTATCACCTGATAACTATCTAGGTCAACTGCAATATATTAGTAGCTATTAACAAGGAAAACCAATACTATTATTATGGGGTGGCTATATGAACGTTGAGGAAAATCCATATATGAATGCGCATTTTCTTAATATTGAATTTTAATATTTTGAAACCTTATGCGACATCCACAATTGGCAATTCAAATGCGGGGAAAGTCTTGTCAAAGAGGACTTACCACTGTAATATTAGGTAGGCATGCAAGTTAATTCAATGTGGAATTTTGAGAATATTTTATAGGATACAAACAAACCTAAGAAATGTCCTATATGGTAGTTTGAAAGCTCCTTTATGCACGTGCAGGAGCTAACGGAACCCAGGTCCGCTTGTCGGTTTGGGTTCTGTGCCCCCGGATCAAATCCTCAAAGTGTCCCTGAATGGCCCCGGGGTGCCGGACCAAGATTCCCGCAGCACCCAAACCGTGGCTCGGATTGCGAATCCGTCGATTCCAATGGAGTGTTGTTCCATTAAAGGATATTATATTCACGCCTCTTGCTAGCATAAATTTGCTGGAGTAAGCCTAAGAGAAATTACTTCATGATGGGTTTGATCACTTTTTAAGGAGTTTCATATCTTAAGCATAATTTTTTTCTTTATATATCCAAAGTTGATTTTTGAGTATTTTGAGATCTAACATGCTTTCTTAATGTCATGGGTTTCATCACTTTTTATAAATCCTGTGTGAAAATATCCATAAAGGGGTGTTTCTAATTTGTCATGGGTTTCATCACTTTCTAAAACTGATGCTAAAAGAGATCCATATAAGGTTTTCTACTTTGTTATGGATTTCATCGCTTGGTTCCTAATTTGTCATCAGTTTTATCATTTTTTAAAAGTGCAGCTTGAAGAGATCCATAACAGAGGTAGTATCATCACTTTTGAAAGGGTTTTATTTATGAAGCAAATTACTATTTATATGGCCGAAGTTGAAGCCTTGGGATTTTCAAATCTTATTTGTTTTTTAACTTTTGCACAATGATATGATCAAGGACTGAAAGTCGAAGTCTTTCGGCATCTTATGCTATTTAATTTATACACATGGTATGATGAATGCCTATAGTCTGTATTGATCAGTTTGGTTTTCCTCCTTGGGTCACTGATTTATTATGCAACACATATGCAATAACACATGGCTTGTGGATCTCACTGTGGAGAGTTGGAAAATACTTTTTGGGCACACAGATGCAATAATACTTGGCTTGTGGATCTTAATGTGGAGAGTTGGAAAATACTTCCTTGAGATGATATTTGTGGATCTTACTATGCAGAGTTGGAAAAGACTTCCCTGAAATGATATTTTTCTATGTCAAGATTTTTTGGAGTTTTCACTGTATTATGAGTTTATAGTTTCTGAAGCTAGAAATGATATTTTTTGTGTCAAGAATTTTTAGAGTTTTCACTGTATTGTGAGTTTAAAATTGGAGTTTTCAAAATTCTTGACACAAATGAAATGAAATTTTTATGCTCGCAGGGTAGGTTTCTTTTTTCATTTTAAATCACATATACACAATGATTATCCACTGTAAAACCACCATGCTCAAATGAAATGCTATTTTTTTGCTCGTTGAGTAAATTTATTCTCATTTTAAAACACAAAGTAATGGGCACAAGAGATAGCACATGGTTTTGTGAGTCTGAAATGACTTTCTTTTGTAGTGGGTAGTTTGTTTTATTTGAAAATTTTACATTTATTGTTATGGTTTTTAATCAAATAATGAAAATGAAAATGGGTGGAACAGATTTACCACTATAATTGCCAGTGTACTTTCACACTGTGAAATGTAAACACTATAAAATGAATATTTACTTTGTCACCAGTGTACTTTCACCCTTAGGAATGCCCATTCAAATCATGTAGAATGTTCCTTGTGTGGTGATAGCCATAATGTCATTAAGTTATATTGAATATTCTTGGACGAGAAATTGTTGTGAGAGACATTGATCGCTTCCATCATTTCAAGGATGGGATTTTTTCTTCTTGTGACTATTGGTGATGCTCTTTAGCATGTAAGAACAAACTTGCATTGTTGTTCCTCTCACCTTAGCAGGCAGGGACCACTGGCATGGAAGCTGTGATTTTGTTAGATTTTTGTGTTCAAAAGCGGATATACATCCCTAATGTCGTTCCTGTCACTAAATCCTAATATGAAGAATTCATCTCAACCTTTATCCTAGACGGATCACTCTGAAATCATAGAGGATGGATATCGAACTGCCTTGAGAATAATTTCACATTTTTATGCTCCACTTGGGTATATTACTGACTAAATACACCTTTCATGTAATGCCAACAACGATAAAGTTGTGCCAATTAGATGTTATGGCCTGCCTTGATATCTTAACATTTGTAGCAAATGTTTACAGGTAAGAGGCCCCATCGTGGCAATTTCTGTCAATGAGTATGAAGATTGTAAAGAATTGGTGGAGATGAATTGTCAAAACATACATCTTTGACATGAACATCAATGCATGAAGTGATTGAGATAAAGATTGACAAACCCACTTCCAAAAGCATTGTTTTTAGCCTTTTTCCATGGGAGAATCAAACATCATTCATGAGAAAGGTTTCCACTAGCTATCCAAGGCAGTGTTGAAAAACTCGTCAATTTCTTCCACTTTTTGGAGTTTTTCAAGTTGTTGAGTTTCCCGAGCTTTTAAGGTTTGAGTTTATGATCACCAAGTTTTGGCAATTTTTTCCCAATCTTTTTATTTTCCTGAGTTGATGACCTCTGACAAATTTTCACCAATGCCCAGTTTTGTAGCACTAATCAAGGGAACCCTCACAAACAAGGTCCTTGCACTTGGCATGGTATAAGTATATATTTGAGCATAACCATAAACGAATGATACCAACTTGGGAGTCATACATGGCTTGGAATGTCCTTTAGAGATGGTTGTGAGGTCTTCTGAATGTTTTTGAAGGGAATTTTCTGCCATTATAACTAAAGATTACAATTTCCAATAACCGTGTTAGTCTACACACCCTTAGCATTGTCCTACAGGTAGGATGTGACTGCAGTAATGGCATTAGAGGCCGAGGCAAATGCACTTAACCGACACAACATTGATGACCTTGAAGGAAATGTTGGTTTACCTTTTTGTTTTAAAGGGAATTTCATTATGTTATTTGTATAGGCATAATCCCCTTTTCACATCTTCTTAGGATATTTCTCTAAAATGCATTCTTCTTCCATCCTCTTTTTTAGTAGTTTGCATTGTTGGAGAGTGATTTTGTTGACAACAACCTAGCAAGCTTGAGAAAATAAGTTTCTAGAATCTCTAAGGTTCTGTTGAATCCCAACATAGAACACAAAAAAATGAAATTTTCAGTAATGGAAATAATTTGTTAATGGAGTTAATTGCTTGATATATCAAATGTACAATTTACTTATGTTGTGGCCATGCTCTGCACTATGACATATGTTGTTCCAATGGCCATGATTTTATTGAGAAAAAGAAAAAAGAGACATATACAATAGCATTTGTGACTATAAATGGTACCATCCATCTTTTTCTACCTTTCTCTACATATTTGAAGTAACAATATGTGATTTTCTGGTTGGTTTTCTGTTGTGGATGTGCTCTGCTTTATCTTGTGCAAATAAACATGATACCATTGAATAGAAATTAGCTACAAAAGGAGACATATACAGTAGCATTCATGACCATTAACGAAACCATCTAACTCTACCTTTCCATACATATACACATATACAGTATGTGATTTTCTGTTTAGTTTTGTGTCCCAGATATTCTTCCCTGCAACTATTTTTCTAGATGTATAGGGAAGAAATAAGGCCTAATCAATTCATCTTCTCCAACATATTAAAAGAAATTTTGATTTTTTCAGGCTTTGAACAGGATATGAAGCTCCATGCACAGATAGTCAAGATAGAATTTGAGTCAAATTTACTTTCTCTAAGCTCTATTCCTGCTTTCAACTACCCTGATTACCATTATCCTCCCCTTCGAAAATGATTCACTAGCTCAACAGATGGACCTCTGATTCTACAACTATGTTACTTTTAAATTTGATTGATGCATTTGGCCAAATTCACTGAAGTTAACTTATACAATAGTTGTTGCTTCTTCTCATAATTATTTTGATGTTGTTGGTTCTCATGTAGGTTCAAGATCTGTGTCTAATTTTGAGGAAGTGATAGGTAATGTGTCAAAGCGACCACTTTACAATTCCTTTGACCATGAAGAAACTGGAGATAAAGACCTTGATGATTGTATCCATCCACCGGAGAAGAAGAGAAGCATGACTGATGACCAAGTGCAGTTCCTAGAATGAAGCTTTGAGATTGAAAACAAATTGGAACCTCAGCACAAGATAAATCTAGCCAATGGTTTGGGCCTTCAACCTAGGTAGGTTGCAATGTGGTTTCAAAACCAGAGGGCAAGGTGGAAAACTAAGTAGTTGGAGAGAGATTATGATATTCTCAAATCACGCTATGAGAATTTGAGAGTTGATTATGGTAGCCTTCTCAAAGAAAAGGATAAATTAAGGGCTGATGTGTGATGTGCTTGTCTAAATGCAAGAATTTAAGTTTTAAATAGAATTGTATTGAGAAACCAATTAAGATTTTGTTAAGTTTTGCAGTAGGAATATTTAGTGAGCTTTCCTACATATGCATGAGAATTTTATCAAATTTAGTGAAATGTTTAGGTTATCACAGTCTTCGCTTTGGCCATGTCTATTGTGCACTTTTGAAGATTTTTTATAGAGTTGTACTACATAGAAAAAAATACAACATATGTGGATCATTGCGTACTTTGAAATCTCTTAAACTTAGGGATTCACTAGAGGACAATGTATTGAAAGAACAATTGGAACCTAAGATGTAAATTTAATATCTTCTTCTAAATTGCTCTCTTGTTCATATATTTTATGGAACACAAGATCTAGATAACTTGTTATTGGCTATGATCTTATGGCCCCTTATGCTAAGGTATCTTATGGGTTGGTTTTGTCATATCAGATTTCCTTCCTCATAGGAAAGCTTCAACTTAAAAACTATGACCATGAAGCCTAAATAAAGGATTCTGAGTCTGTTGATAATAAATTATTTCTTTAGCTTTCCTCCCACTCTGAGTGTGTCGGGAAGTCTGAAAGAGGTACATATATCAAGGATCCACCACCAAGTTGCAAACATGAAGATACTTTAAGCTCTGGAACAAATAGTGCGATCTTGGATGAAGACAGTCCTCACCACATTAACTGTGGCCATTTATCATACCATGTGAACTCCTCCCAACTTTTTAAGGAAGATCAGTCAGACCTTTCACATGCTTAAGACGAAGAAGAAGAAGAAGGCATGAGTGAAAAACTGTTTCCTCAGACATACACATATCATCTAGTCAAAGTGGAAGATGGCCCTTACCGAGATGCATCGTTTGCATCCTATGATAAAATGTTTTCTATGGAGGATTAAGAATGGCTTGATCCCTGGTGGGACAAGCCAAAATCAAGCTGCTGTTATGTTCATTTATCCATCTCCCTTGCTGTTATGTTCATTTATCCATCTCCCTTGCCCAAAATAAGAGAAGAATGAAGCCAAAATCATGTTGATGTTGTGTTCATTTATCCATCTCCCTTACCTGAAAAAAGAGAAGGTTCAAAGAATGATGTAACACCATATGAGAGTTGACACTCAAAGAAAATATAGATATATTATTGGCAAGGTTTAGTTTTCCTTGCAATTGTAAGTATTTAGGAGATTTTGAAGGGTGGTTGCATATGCATCTCTTCATCGTGATGTATGGAAACATCTAATCATGGTTTTCAGGTTTCTCTTATGTAAGTTGCTCAAAGTAGAGGTGAAAGAGTGAATGTAAGCGTACTTTGTTTCTTTCTCTCATTCATGAGTAACAGAGCATTTTTGTACTGTAATAGCATATTTTGTCTTGCATTTTGATTGATTTTTGTGGAGTAGTAACTCAAAGTCCAGGAAACGTTCAATTTTTTTATAATGGTTTGATACACTGTCAACAAATATTGATTCGGGCCTCTTATGAGAGAAATTCAACTCATGTTAGATGCAAATTTTTAGTATAGAAAATGCATGACGACCTAAAAGTACTTTAAAATAAATTGCCAGAGAAATCTTCAAAGCAGGATTTCACGGTCGCCGCCATGCATACTATCACATGAACAAGAAACCTTTGAAAATGAACAAACCATACCGAGAGGACGAATATGCTCCCATAACCCTGAACTCGTATAGATTCCTCTAATGGTAATGATTCATCTCCTGAAACAACATACCAAGTCTTAGGAGAACTTGTATGTAAGTAATTTAAGCTGTGCAGCTCATGGTTCCCCACTTGCCAATCAAACCAATTGAACAACATTCCAATGTAAACCATGGGAGAAGTTACCCCAGGTACCTCATCAGGCATGTTATAGATCAAAGAGCTGGGTGAGTGTGTAACAATTCTCATATTCCAAGAACTATTTGAGAGTTTCCATCTAGTACCTCCTACTTCCCTATCAGTATTTCCATCCCAACTGTTTATATCTTGTCTTCATTCTGTCTGTAGAAGGTCAGACATCTTGGCTGATGTTGTCTTGACAGGAATGGGACCTTCAACATCATCAGTATTGAGACCCATTTCAGGAGATCCAGTCCTGCAAATATAAGTATCCTAGATGTATGATCATCATTCAAGGTAAAGGCGTTTTGAGAATCTGTGTTATTATTGTCCTTGAGATTTGTTTCTTGCATGTTCTGATGGATTTCATATTTATTTGGATTATTAAAAAGAGCCTGCAGTTCTCTCTCCATTTTCCCCTTCCTTCCATGTGTAGTAAATGACAAGTAAATATTTCATTGGGTTCACCCAAAGTAGTACCAGGGATGTCATTAGCATATTCTACTCAGATGGGCCTATCCGAAGCTTCTTGCCAAAACATTGTCTCGATTGCCAAAGGAGAAACCTTCTTGGCTGTGTCGAGGCGGGGACCGGTAAAAATCCATTAAAATCCCTCGCCTTGGCTATGAATTGTTCAAGTGTGTAGCTTTCCCCACATTGCCACACCAGGTTTTGCACAACAGATTGCGTGGGTCCTCTTAACTTCTTGGGATTCCACCCTATTTGTTGATGACAAATTGTGAATTTAGCCTTGCCATCCCCGTCACCACCATTGGTCACCTGAAAAATCTCATCTTTATTATCAGCCGGCTGAAAAGCAAGGAAACCTGTTGCATGGTGTTTGTGCTGTGAGAAACAACAAACGGAGAAGAGTGACGGGCGCTAGATAGAGCAATATATTGCGACTCTACGAAATATTTGTTAATGTTCTAAATGACAAGTTTCTGTAGATGAGGCTCAATCTTGCATATACCATATTGACTCGCCTCGTTCTCGATCTCCGAAATGTAACCAATTGGGTCTGCAAACTCAGCTTCTGTGGGACGATACTCTGGTGCTAAGGGAAACCCCTTAAGCCAAGGGGCTATTCCCCCCTCTCCCATCCAAAACTCGAGTAAACAACTTTATATGTATATAAGCTAGGAATCCCCACACTAGAAGGATAGGTTTATAACCTAAGCCATGGCCAACCCCAATGTTGAATGGAAGACGTTGTTACCAGGTTTGTACGAAGTGGAGAACCATCTTGGACGGTTCCCTGGGTTAGTTTAATTCCCTTCCGAGTGGCTCCCACCCTCAACCCCTTACCTTCAGGAATTGAATAGGTGACCTCTAGTGACTTAACCACCACAAATGCCATCTACCCCACCACTATGGGCTAAAAATGGAAAAAGAAAAAAGAAAACCTATAAACTAAAAAATAATCTAAACAACCTCTATATATCCTTAAACCAAAACAAACCACCAGTACACAGTGCACCTCACAGTGCACCTCCTATGTTAGTTTTGCAATACTCGCCATTGATTATTCATGTCTTCTATATCCAACTCCCAACATGATTGAAACCCAAAATCTATATAATCCGAGATAGGGGAATCGAGTGAGTTAGGCCATCCTTTGAACTAAATATGTTGAAACCTGCAAAACTTTACAAGCAAATAAGAGATCAAACACAAGGTTCCCACAACCACTAATAAGCTCCCACTGGCTTCATAAAGCATTTTTCCAAATTCCCCCCAAAAATAAAAAAAATCCCAAAGAGCGAACCATGGTATGGCCAGAATTACATTCATTACACAAGGGATCAACAAGAGCATCATGCCACTTATAAGAATTGAACCTAGGTGGGGAGGGTAGCAATCATTCCTCCCAACCACCCAAGCTACATCCAATGGACTTGCACAATGAATTTCACCATAGAGGTAGACAACGTTTCTAAATTGACTCTTGAACTGACAGAATAAATGTATTTTTTTTCCTTAAAATGTTCCAATATTCGATGATTATTTATACCATAAATAAAAGGTATTTTTCTCAATCCATCAATTATATACGACTCGAAACCCTTTAGAGTGGTTTCTGAAAATGTGTGCCACATGCAGAGATGGAAACACATTGATGCTCTTTGAAAAACATAGTTGCTCTATATTGAAATGGGCCACCTTTGGATACATGCAATCTTCTTGGTTTCCCAAAATGGGTGTAATTCTCTTTCAATGTTCTTATGTGACTTTTAAAACACATTTGACTTTTTATATACCTAAAAATTGTGATGGATTTGACATACAAGGATTTGACATACAAGACTGTATTTTCGAGTCTTATTGAAAAAAATTAACTCATTACCATTATGCCAGATGAAAATATATTATGCTTAGAATTCGGGAATATTCAATTTTCTTATTAGATTGTCCTTATACGTATCCAAAAACATTCTCAAGTTTTGAAGACGTTTTTGTTTCTTTCTGAATATTCAAGAGACAAAGAGAAAGCAGCCTAAGCAACACCATGGTTACACCAACTCGATATTAATTCTCTTTTTTAGAGTTTTTTACCCTTTAACAACAACCTTATCGGCGTATTATTGCACCTTCTTGGGGCAATTGCTAGTGTATAATGTATATTTTGAAATTTATATATATATATATATATGAGAAAATTCTTCAACAAAAAGAAATGAACATTACGTTAAAATTTTATTGTTAAAAGAAGTGAACAATATGTTTAAATTTTATTGTTAGTGGTCATGGAATAGTAGTTAAAAGCAGTTGTATATGTGTGAAATAGTTTTTATGGTTAGTGGTCATGGAATAGTAGTTAAAAGTAGGAGTTGTTTATGTGAAATAATTTTTTTAGAAATTTTATGATGAAAAATTAAGATTTTGATAATAAGTTTTTTATTATTATTTAATAAATTTTTATATTATATTGTAAATATAATTGGATTTTTAAATTTAATGTGGAAACAACTATATAACAGTGGGAGTAGGATTCCGTTAGAACAGTTTTGATGTAATGAACTTATATAACTGTTTGTGACTTTTTGTACTCAACACTTAACACTTTACGTTCTATACATGTACTGTCCGAAGTGGTAGAGGTTTTATATATGTACTGTCCGAAATGGTAGAGGTGTCACGTGGTAGAGGTGTTATGGATGTTATTTGCAATTGCCCATACATGTACTGTCCGAAGTGGTAGAGGTTTTATATATGTACTGTCCGAAATGTTAGAGGTGTCACGTGGTAGAGGTGTTATGGATGTTATTTGCCCATGTATGATTGTACTTTCTGATTTTTAAAAAATAACAAAAATATATTTTTTTCTTTGAAAAAGATTATATAAATTATATATTATTTTCAAATTCAAAAACTCTTCACACCCAAAATATGAGTATAACCTAGTCCCAAACCAACATACATTAAATAGTGTAATTACTGTAATTTCAAAATTAAAATTTGTAACTCCAAATTCTTCAAAATTCTTTTATGCATCGTATCTTTAAAAAATAAGATCCATTTACCACATTAATAACATATTCCGTTAAAATATACAGTAATATAATAATAATAATTTGCATTCAAATCTCAATTTGCTTGTCGAACTGTTACAGTACAAAATTGCGTATTAATAACATATTCCGTTAAAATATACAGTAATATAATAATAATAATTTGCATTCAAATCTCAATTTGCTTGTCGAACTGTTACAGTACAAAATTGCGTAATAGATTTTGGGAATTTCATATAATAGCTGTTGGGCTCAAATCCCCATTCCCAATGGCTATGCATAAATATTTAAGGGTCGGTGGTTTTTGTTGTGTTTTTTTTTACTTATTTTTTATAAAATTTGGTAATAAATTTTTAGGAATTTTATATAATAGCTGTCAAACTTGTATAATTTGCATGCTTTACGAATTTTCGGAATTTCTGAGAGTGCTGAACCTATTTCTGCACTCAAAAAATGATACCGATTATTTAAATTACAGAAAAAATTGCAAACAATACATTAGCCCACCGACATTAATTCTAAAGGAACGAATAAATTATGAAAGTGAACATGACCCCGTGATGTTTGCGAATGCGAATGACAAATTGCATTACTCGTGTACTTTTGAAAGAATTTATGTATTCAAAGAATGTATATACATGGTGGATTGCGCAGATATTTTATATTTTAATTCTACAGAATCGCCTTCAAAATTCATGTTACAGAGGAAGATCACCAGCATTGATCTGTTTCCCAGCTTCGCCCCATACGACCAGAATATTTATATGCGGGAGCTCGTCCATTGCTGGCGTTACTCCACGTCTGGCCAGCGAAGCCCCGCACTTGACCCCACAGCTGACGGTCATATTGAGCGCGGTCATGTGGATCCAAAAGAGTTACATACGCATTGTGTATCCTCAAAAACATCTGGGTGCTCTGGTTTTTTCCCTCAGGTGAAGTCGCCTGATCCGGATGAAACTCCCTTGCCAGCTTTCTGTAAGCCCTCTTTATATCCTTCGCAGTCGCTGAGGGGCTTATCTCTAATACTTCATACAAATTCTTTGATCCCATGTGACCGGGCTCTGAAATGACCACCTCTGCGCCCACACAGGCCTGCATTGCTCTCACCTTGAAACACCGCCGAAATCTAACATTTCTGCTCTGGGTGCTCCGTGCGGCAGACAGTGTCTGCCGGCTCATATGACCAGCGCTTGGCGATTCAGTGGATGAGAAAGCATTTGGGGAAAATACAAGAGAAGAAGCCATTGCTGATTTCTCTGAAAAAACAAAGTGGGTATTTGGGTATTGCTTCTTTTAGACTGATATGCTCAATAATCGCTTGCAGAAACTATGGATAACAGAAGGATTACCGATCGATTGCTAAAACTCTTCTTGTAAACAGCGGAGATTTACGGAGAACGAGCGATAAAATGAACAGGAATATAGAAGTCTTTCAATGAGGGAAGGGTTTTAATGAAGCCGATGAAGATGCAGAGAAAAGAGAGAAACATAAAGCTTTTATGAATCGCGCTGTCCGAAGACAGAAAAATAAAATATCTGCGTGAAAGTAGTTCTGATTGCGGTGAAGCCGCGTGTATTGTGCCGTAGGCTCTGTGATGTTACATGTCTCGGCAGATTTTACCCCCAGAAAACATAAAACCTTTTATGTGGACAACAGTTTTCAAGGGAGTGCCCACTGAATTCTCGTCAAACTAAATTCTATATCAGAATTCCGTGTCGCTTGTGCGTCTAGAAGCAATTCCATGGATTTTATCATTGTGGCCGGCAGCCGCAGTTTCCTCTTCAAAACCTTACGTTATCCAATATGTCACTTAAAATTTATTGACAGGATAAGGTCTACATTGTGCTGACGTGGAATCGTTGAGGCTTAAAAACTCAAGATGTGGAACGCTGAATGAGAAAGTTAGGTGGGATTGGGAAGGTATCTCTCATGTGACTTGTGTTTCTAGAAGCAAATTCGATGGATTTTGTCATTTTCTTGTGTTGCTGCATTTTACTCTTCAATAACTTACGTTATGAAGTTATGCAATGTTCTTTTCATGTAGGTATTTGTGCATTATGCCGACGTGGAGCCCTTGCGGCTTAAACTCAACCCATGCAATGTTGGATTAAACAACAATTTGAGTGTGATGTTTCAACTAACACAAAAAGTGAGGACATCATTAATCATACTTAGATATTTCAATCGAATAACAAGTTGTAGCTTTTTCATTTTGATAAAAAAATATGGGACTCACTTTAGGGGAAGGTTCACCATTATCCTTACGTTGTGCCTCTTACCATCATTGATTAATTCTAAATTTGGGGTTGCAAGATCTCAATTTTCAACATATGCACAATTTCCTCAAGGGCTTTTTTTTGCTTCAAGAATGCCCAAAACAAGTTGTGCAAATTTATCATTTTGGTGTTGTAGTGAAGGTTGTTTAAGGTAAGTTATGGGAATTTATCATTTTGGTGTCGTAGTGAAGGTAGCTTATTATAGTGATGTTTCTTTTGCTAATGGACAATTTAGTTAACAATGTGTTGTGAGCTAAGTGTGTTACATTGAGCTTAACTTTGTAAACTTGCATAATAATATTTATATATGTATTGGGAGCAACTTCCAATATATGGAGGTAGAGAAGAGTTGGTTCCATAATTTAATGACATGGCTTCAAGCATACTGAGCAGATATACAATTCAAACATACTAAGTAGATATACAATACTAGAAAAGGTGTTCGAAATTTTTGGGTCGACCATGTTGTAATGGACATTTGGGTTGAGTAATGGAAATGTGATTCAACTTGTTGTGAAGACCTAATCCCTGCCAAGGAGGGACTAAACATAAAAGGCCATTTGGGACTCAACCAAAGGTTTCCAAATAATATACACATGGAAGAGTTGGGGTGTTTTTTTAGATGTAAGTTGTCAAAGCTTATTACATTGAAAATCTAAGATAGGCTTATGATAGAGACGCTAGTATCCATCAACTACTCTATACTTTTTAAAGGCCTTAGACTTGTTATATTTTTGTTCCTTCCACTATACTTAAGGAGATTCCAACCTTACATTATAAGAAAATGATCAACAATAAGTTCTTTCATTTCACTAAAAATTGCCTATTTGGGTTGGTCAATTACTGGAATTTATCTTTTAGCTCTGTAATATCCCGATTTTGACCTTATTGCATTAAAATTGTAAATGATGTAAATATCGTTATTTAATCATGGTGAGGAGCTCAAGGCTAAGGCCCCGCCATCGATTTAGCTTTGTATGTATCGGCAATTAAAAATAGATGCCTATGGTTATTGTGCTGGACATGCACAATACATCATGTAAATACAAATTTTAATGAAATACCCACAACTAGCTATGCAATGCAACAAAGAGATGGGGGCATGATTTCACAAGGAATAGGGAGGGAAATTATTCAAACCCTTGAGCCAATAGTGTTAATCCAAATTTCATGAGAAAACCCATAAACCACCAACTACCCATTTTGACTTATGCACCCAATCATTTAATTTTTCCAAGAGTTGGTTGAGGTAGTTAATTCCTTGGGAAAGAAGAGGTATGGCAGCCAATTTCGTGCATGGGCAAGCCATCAACCTGGGAATTCATATTTTTCCTTCTTGGGCAAGAAAACACCCACGAAAATGGTGCCCAAAGCCATCTTTCACCCATGGCCTTTGCTCTCTCACGCAGTCTGAACTAGTTGGGCTTTCTCCATCACGTTTTCATCTTTTTTCTACATTTTCTATGCCTGGGAACTCATTTTTGTATTGCACAATGGCTGGGAGGAAGGGAGCCACGATTTTGGGGTTTATGGAGGCCGTTTTTGTCCCTTGAATGCCCATAAACGTTTTCTGGAAACGATTTTGCTCTCCCAGAGTTGATTCCCCAATTACCATTTCGTTTTTGGTTGCCCCACGTTTTCTGAAGCTAATGGAAACCCCTTTTTAGACATCCCACTGTAAAAACGTTTCCCTTCATGCCCATCACTTGCACTTTTGCTGTTATGTGCATCTCTATTTTGGTTTGAACCTGTGAGCAAGAAATTTGGAGTGGAAGTGGACCAGAATTGGCTTGATAAACCTAGTGAGAAAGGTAACCTCTCAAGAAGATCAAAAGGGTTGGTTACTCTTCTATGCATACCTGGAAGAACACTAGAATGGGAGGTATGGCCTGAGGGACTTTGCAGTAGTGAAGGGAATACTTCCTTGTTCCAGGTGTGTAGGTATTGTGGGGACCAAGCTAGATAGATCTTGTAGAGGGCATCCATATCTCTGTGGTTGAGCTCACCAGTTTAGCAATTCTTCCTTTTCATTTCCTTAGTAGCCTGATAAACCCAACTGTGGATTGGCTTGGCTGATTTTGGTGTATCTTGGCTATGTGTGAGTCTGCTGTTCCCTTTTTCCTTGTAGAAATCATGCCTAGCTCAGGGGTGGCAATTGTGCTGAGAGATTTATGAGCACAATTGACCTATGGTTGGGTGGAATGTTGCAGTGGCATAGCTAGTTGCTCGGGACTACTATGTTTTAAGATAAGTACTCTCTTGTGTTAAATTCTGCAATATATTTATTTAATGACTGTCATGAAAAAGTTGAATGTATGTTAAATATGTAGATGATTTTAATTCTGTTGTGTTTAATTACTATATGCATATGTATATGTCTTTTATTATCAATGAATTTTACTTAATGGATATGGGGCTAGATGCCCAGTTTTAGTGCCATGTTCTCTCCCTGTCTTGGTCTGATGGGAGGGGACTTGACAAGCTCAAACCAAAACACCTAGTCCCAAATTTGGGCATTAATTGCCTCTAATAGTATTATGCCTTTTTTGGAAAAAAATATCAAAGCTAAGAACCATACTAACTTCCAACTATAACTTTTCCTCCATGCAACAAAATGAGAGATTACCATAGAGAATGGTATTAAAGGATATCAATCTAAGAGCTTGGCCTTCACATTCACCAAGATGGGGTTTGGTTGCCTCCTAATCCTTCCAAATACTTAGAGCAACAAAAGTTCCTTTCACCTTCAGATACATTATAGTGGAAATAAGAGTTCATATGTTTAGATTCATGCCAAGAAAAATGTAATTCCTTGGAAGCACCTTTCAAGCTTTATTACCTTACAATTCCCTAGCCATTTGTCATAATGTATTCGGCCTTAGGTATGTGTTGTAATAATCCCAATGCATCCCTAGTATTTGGGAGTACAACATAGGTTATGATTTAATAGCTATGAAACCTTTGATCCCCCCATCTATATTGACCTAAATAATGTTATGCAAAGACTCATGAAGCCGCTTATAAGTGTTCGGGTACACAGGGTACTCCCAAAAGACCGAACACCTAGAGCAACCACTTCACACAAACAGATCACAGATCGATACACCAATGTTTTGACGTGGTTTAAACCCTCGTGAGGGAAACACTCCACAGCCCCGACCAAATAGCTTCTACGAGACAATTTATTATGCAAAGAAAGAAAGTTACAAACGAGCTTCTCATAATCGATCAACTTTCCAATGACCCTCCATGCTCTTTAAATATAGATCATGGACCAATCGGGTGTTAAGCCACGGATCAAGGGTAGGTATGATCTAAGAGAAGTTGAGCCGTCGGATCACTCTATGTCGGGCACATATTGTGACCGCTGGATTAAGTATTTACAAATGCATACTAATGCATACTAAAGAAACACACTTTACCTAACGGATCTATTACACAAGTTGATCTTAACTAACTCCTAAGTGTCTAAATATCCTAACATCTCCCCTTAAGAACAACTTGGGATAGGATTGAAGGATTTACAAAGGTGACACTATTAGGAGAAGGAAGGAGGCATTAGATCCTATCCCCCCTTAATGACAAGTTCCTGAACTCCTAACATAGATCGAAGTTTAAAACTTCGCTTCTGTAAGAGACTTGGTGAAGATGTCTGCAACTTGATCATCTGTAGGACAAAAGAGCATTTCAAGAATACAATCATGAGCAAGATTTCTGATGAAGTGCATATGTAACTCAATGTGTCTGCTGCGTTGATGTAGGACTGGATCTTTGGCAAGCTTGATGGCACTTTGATTGTCGCACCAAAATGGAGTAGGCTGCTGCTGCTCAAATCCAAAATCTGAAAGGATCCGTCGAAGCCATAAAGCTTCCCGACTGGCATTAATTACGACTCGATATTCTGCCTCTGCTGAAGAAAGAGAAAGAGCTTGTTGTTTCTTGCAAGCCCAAGTGACAGGTCCAGATCCCAGACTAAAAACATAACATGCTGTAGACATTCAATCATCAGGATCGCCGACCCAATCTGAATCAGTGAAACCAACCAACAAAGGTTTCCCCCCTGTACTGTAATGAATCCCAAACTGAAATGTACCTCGAATATATCGAAGTATTCTTTTAGCTGCTTTCCAGTGACTTTCCTAAGGTGTTTGCATATAACGGGCAACACGACCAACGACAAAGGAAAGGTCAGGACAGGAATGAGTCAAGTATAAGAGACTACCAACAAGCTGACGATACAAGGTGGCATCTACTTCAGGTGAAGTACAAGTGGCAAAATTTTTGACTCTAGACTGGAAGGGAGAAGGGGTTGGTGTACAATCTTCCATGTGAAAGTGACGAAGAAGGTCACAAGCATACTTAGACTAAGAAAGAAATATTCCTTCTTTGGTTTGTAGGACTTGGAGACTAAGAAAATAATGCAAATGTCCTAAGTCTGACATTTCAAAATTTTGCATAAGACTGGATTTCACATGGGTTATAAGCTTAGGGTCACTACTAGTAAGAATAAGGTCATCAACATATAGAACAAGTATGATGAGATGGTTTCCTACTTTCTTGGTATAGACATTGGGGTCAAAATGGCATCTAGAAAAACCAGTGTCAAGGAGAAAACTATCCATTTTGGCATACCAAGCTCTAGGAGCTTGCATAAGGCCATATAAGGATTTCTTAAGGCGGCAGAAAAGGCTAGAGTTACTCTGAACATATCCAGGAGGTTGTTCCATGTAAATTTCCTCCTGTAAATCACCATGTAAGAAGGCAGACTTGACATCCATTTGATGGACTTCCCAGTTATGTAAGGCTGCAAGGGAAAGAACAATGCAGATGGAGTTCATTTTTGCGACAAGAGCAAAGGTTTCATTGTAGTCAATCCCTTCAACTTGGGAAAAACCTTTGGCAATTAACCTTGCCTTAAGTCTTTCAACACTTCCATCTTATGCATACTTAGTTCTGTAGACCCATTTACATCTGACAACTTTTCTTCATTTTGGAAGAGGTACAAGATCCCAAGTATCGTTCGCCATTAAGGAACGATATTCTTCATCCATAGCTGCATCTCGATCTGGATTTCCTGAAGCTTCTGCAAAAGTTTTTGGATCATGATTCTCGGAAACCTGAGCCAAAAGAGAAGAGGCTCACTGAAACAAAGAACGTGTTCGACATTGATCTCTAGGATCACCGGAAAGATCACCAACTGCTTCACATGTTGAACGAACCCATCGAGGAAGCAAATGTGCTGGTGCAACTGGAGGAACATGAGCAGGCGGAGGTGGATTTTCATCCTCACTGTCATCATCAGAAACTGGAGTTGGAAACATGTCAAGGAAGTTGGAAGAAGAAGAAGGCACAATCGTCGAATCAGGCTCACGGGCCAAAGATGGCACAATCGTCGAGTTAGGCTCGTAGGCTAAGAGATTTTCATCAAATTTAACATATCTTTGAATGATTACATCATGAGAATGTGGTTGAAGAAGTCTATAACCTTTTACATCTTCAGAATATCCAACAAATATGCACTTTTCACTTTTAGGCTGCAATGCTTTCCGTTTTTCATTCGGAATGTGAGCCCATGCTTCACTACCAAACACACGGAAGTGACTTACATCTGGTTTAATTTTACTCCATGCTTCTTCTGGTGTGATACCTTGTAAAGCTTTAGTAGGGGTGCGATTAACTATTTAATTTGCACAATTTATGGCTTCAGCCCAAAATTGAAGACTTAGTCCCTTAGATTGGATCATACAATTAGCCATTTCTTTTAAAGTGCGGTTCTTCCTTTCAGCTACATCATTTTGTTGTGGTGTATATGGAACAGTGTGTTGTTGTTGGATTCCTTGTTTAGTGCAGAAAGTAGTGAACTTTTTGTTAACATATTCTCCTCCATTGTCATATCTTAACTTAATAATTTGATGACTAGATTGTTTTTCAACAAGGGCCTTGTAGGCCAAGAACATGTTAAATACTTCGCTCTTAAGTTTTAGGAAATAAACCCAAGTGCGTCTGGTGTAATCATCATCAATCATTTTATTCCATAGATATTTCTAAACTGAAAGTGTCGATTTTCCAAACTGAGATTTATATCACAAACTAGCTAGAAATCGATTTCCATTATTATCATTTTGCAAACTCAATCCACACAGGCTTTGGATCGAACCAAAGTTCTTTTGAAAATCCATTTCCAAGCATTTATTTTCTATACAAACAAAACTCGATTTAGTGTATAGCCCTGATCTTTTCCTACTTTACAAACGAAGAGACAAACCATTTCAGGTTTACAATTTACAAAAATATCATCTACGATAGAGCATTTAAACCCTAGCTCGAAAAATTATAATATCTACCTACAACACTTAAATCCATGACATAGACGTTTTACATTTTTCATTGTCAAGATTCTTTTCACTGTAAATGAGCCTCGGTTCTACTCATCTTTTCATAATTTAAACAGTAGGATATGTTCATTTGTTTACACCATTACAGGATTCCAACTTAAAAACGGAATAACAATGTTCTCGAAAGCAGAACGATTACAACTTGTTTCCAAACGAAAATGCATAGGGTTTCAAACCCAAACTTTAAACATTCCAATCAAATATAAAGAACCCTTTGTTCTGACGAGCTTAGTTCGACGAGATAGAAATCATAGTCAAAATGATTTAGTATCATGCAATCAAAACGAAGGGTGCAGCCCTGTACAGACACTATTCGAGTAACAAAAGAATCGTTTTAAGTTTTTCCAACTAAAGACAACAATGAGGCACAGTGAGGAACTGGCCACTCTTCCATTGAAACCACTTCAACACACAGACAGAGAGCACCTACGAGGGTTTTGGAAGACCCAGAGCTTATTATTATCATAATTAATGCTGTTATAAAAAAATTTAAAATTTTTATAAAAATCCAGGATGTTACACTCCTTCTCCATAGCCTCCATCAGTAAAGTGATTGATTATTTTTCCGTTGATTATTGTTTTTGCCATTTTAATGGCCTTTACTGATTATTTTTCTGTTGATTATTATTTTTTCCATTTTAATGATTTTTGTTGTTGTTGGAGTATTATATTATTCTATTTTTCTATTGTTGACCTCAGTCCAAGTTCTAAGATCATATCCATCGGAGGCCTAGGACTGAGGTTCAAGCTAAGATCCATAACCATACCCTCATTCTCTCCATGATTTCCATGCAGACACCAACTCCAAGTGAATATGTGAATAAGTGAATATATAAATACCCATACCATCATTCTCTCCATGATTAACCCGCGTTTGTTAATAAGTGAATATATAAATATATTGAAAAAAATATAAAGCATATATATATTATATATGATTTATATTTTTTTAATCATTTATTATTTTATTATATATGATTTATATTTTTTAATTATTTATTATTTTATTATATATGATTTATATTTTTTAATTATTTAATTTATTATTTTATGGTGCTTTGCACCATATACAATTTTTTTAATATTAAGTCAAGGATAGGGTGGTCCCTTAGTGGGGATAGATGGATTTCATTCCATTCACTTTTGTACTTGGTATCCCCACTTTTGCACCACTATTTGAAAAATGAAGATTTTCCATATCCTTTACAAATTGTGGTGTTAATGTGAGTCTAAAATGCCTTTTTTTGTAGTGTATTGGTGGACAGTAATTTTCCTTATATGTAGGCACAATATCCTAAAGCATTGGGGAACTAAAAAAGTTATAGAGACTGTATTCATTTTCTCTTTGGATTAAGGACATCGTCTATATTCATAGCCACGATCAATTCTTCTTGTAGCCGCCACAAATGAAGGCTATACGGGTACGTGGCAACCGATGGGTGATGCATGTCTTTCATCATCGCACATTTTTCATGTTCAAGTTCTTTTGAGCAGCGTGTTGCAAAGGCAAGTCAAGTGCCTTTCCTATGGAGAAGTTGATTGAGGATGCAATCGAGCTGGGGGATGAAGGATCTGTATGTGGTTTGTCTAAATCCGCTTGAAAAGAAGTGGTTGCTTGGTAGTTTGCATGAGTATCTAAATTGGAAATGGGAGGATGGCTGAAAGTTCAAATGTTGGTTTGTTGAATATATACATGGTGCTATCATGAGCGAAGAAAACCATATCCCCTGCTTCTAGTTTTTTATGCTTGACAAATTCTCTCCATCCTTTGGTGAGCATATAGCTTTTAATTCTCTTCCAGTATGTGAACCTGCACTGCCATTTTTTACCATCACAATAAAAAAATGTAAGACATTTGCTGCTATCATTGCCTAGGATGTCTGTAGGAAAGTGACACATAGCATGTTGTTTTGGGATTTCCGTTGATCAGTCCGTAGGGAGGACCTCTAGATCCTTGTGATTGAAACTCAATTGATCTTAATGTATATATATCTTATCATGGGGAAAATTTTGTTGTAAAGATTCCTTCCTTCCTCATGCATGGTGCTTGGAGTTTCACGGTTGGAAGTATTTTATTGCTTGTAAATTTTGAAGTTCCACGTTTGGAAGCTTTGTCATAAGCGTGGACAGCTTCTCTTTCTAAGTTGAAGGTGGTTGGTTTCCATATATTTGTGATCCCCATTTGCCATTTGTGTGAGAAAGAACACCTTTGAACTGTTGTGTGGACTTGCACTATGGAACTTGCCTCATTTGGAAGACTTGCCCAACTACCTTTAAGATTTCATGGAAGATTGCAGTGACTTGAGGGTTAAGTTTAGAGTGAAGCTCAAGCTTTCTTCATCATGAGAGTCTTTATTTAAAATTGAACGCCTCCAATCTAAGACCCGCATTCCTTATAAAGGAACTTATGGGATAAGACACGTTCTGCTTCCCTTCAAAGTTGCGATAGCCATATCATATGATTCTTTTACAAAGCCATTCTTTTACCAAGTCATAGCCATCGATGCAAATTCTCATCCATGCTAAATTCACATCCATCCATGCTAAATTCATAGACAAAGGCACATACATACTAAATTCATAGACAAAGGTAGGGAATAAGCAGTTACACTGCTTTTGAGCTTGTTAGTTATGAGTTTAGTATACTTTTTTATTACTTTAAAAATAATATTAAATTTTTAAAGAATATTAATTAATATATATATGTTTAAACTAAATAATAAAGATGAGTGGCTTTTACAAATAAATATAACATAAACATCGACTTTACAATAAAAAATAGAGGATCTTTCTACAACCTAGCAAGAAGGATGAGTGTGATTCCATGTTCGATGTGGAGTTAACATTTGAGACTTTAAAAAAAAATAGAATATTAAGTAAATAAACATTTTAAAATGTAAACTCTAACCGAAAATTCAAAACCAAAAATATAATCAAATTAATTAAAATTAAAAGAATAATAAAAAGTGGATAGCCTTACTCTAAAATTTGTTTTAAAATATTATAAAAGATCACTTATGACTTTATAAAAGGAAAATATGCTTACAAAGTGATCGTTACTATTAAGGACAATGCAAATTTATGCGAATTCCTTAAATCTCTTATTGAATTGACAAACAATTAATGTAGTCATAGATTTGCAACATTGAGATGTTGTATTTTATAGTTTACTATGGGTGAGATCGTAATTGGAAGTTGCATTTTATAGTTTTGTATGGAAAGATTTACCTTATTTTAAATCTAAAATGTTTTTAAGAAATTAAATATTTTAAAATACAAATTATTTCTTAATTGTTTTTGACACTCTATAGATATAAGGTTGAAATGAAGCTATGCTTTAACAAGGTCAATAATACACTTATAATGCTCTTCTAAAGATCAAAGTAGTAGTATGAGTTACAACACTACATTAACTAATTAAAGAGTAAAGGTATTGAAGACGAATGCAACTGCCTTAATTCCACCATGTTTGGATGATCTAGCAACTCAACCCCTCTAGTCAACATATACTTCTAACCAAATTTCTACATATTTCTATTGTCTATGCAAACCACTTTTAGCAAAAAACATAGCAAGAAAGAAAAATTAATTAGCCAATGATGAAGGAATGAATCATGATTTGAGGTGCAACTCTCTCGACTTGATCAACTTTGTTCAACTTGCTTTTGATTTGAATGGAAGCAAAAATCCATTGATATCGATGTTGTTCGCTTTATTTTTTCACTAGGATTTAACATCCATTTGTTAATAGGAGGTCTTGTTATATATGATGGAATTATTATTATAAAAAATGATTTGTAACATACACCATCTTATATCCATGTTATCTTCAGATCTATCATGCATCGAGAGGGATCAAATCCCTTTAGATACAAACATTTCCTCAAATTTTTCGACTCTAAAAATATATTTGATCCTTAATAAATTTGATCCTTCTCAATACATAATAAATTCAAAATTAAGATATATCAATAATAATAATCTAACTATTATATCATAATATAACTCCATTATTCATTTGTAAACCTTCCCTCATCCAACCCTCCTCTTTTCTTTTCATGTGTTACACTTAAAATTTAAAAATTTAATGATAGGAAAAGATATTTGTACTTGACCCACTTTCCATTTCAAACCCTCACGTTATCCAATATGTTTCTAAAAAGTCATCTACTTCGTAGAACATCCTCCATACGAAATTTCCATGAGAAATAGTTGGAACTGGTAAGTAGAATATCACAAGGGGCAGCCATATTTATAAATTAATGGCTGTAAAAATAGAAATCAATAGTTTGGATGCGAAGAGCTAGAAAAAATAGGCGGTTTCAAAAAAAATGGAACTGAAAACTGACTTCGTATGATGAAGTTATGCTTGAACAAAGAAACTGTTGAAGATGTCCCCAATAGTGACGTGGCAGATAGAAAATGACTAGCTAAAAAAAATGACCCCCCTCTTCCCAAAATGAGTCTTTAACAATCACTTTACAATAAAGTTTCGTTAAGTGAATCACTTTTGTAAAATAAGTGATTTCACTTTTACAATGATTTACTTTAAATAGTGCAGCAATAAAAATGAACTTAAGTGACTCACTTTGTATTTTTATTTTTTATTATTTAAGTGAGATGCACTTTTACAATAAAGTAACTTGAAAATAGAAATTGCATGCAAACTTTTCCACACGTTTGGGGTTAGATCTTGTTAGCTTGCCCAAAAAGTCTACATTTTCTCTTTGTTTCTGATTTGCCGAGATCGCTCAAGGTGCACGGCAAAGAGCATACGCAACCGAGAAAAACACTTCCCCTTTCTGTTTCTAATTCGTCGAGATTGCACAAGGTGCACGGCAAAGAGCATACGCAGATAGGGAAAGCAACAATCTGAAACTAAAAAAATCTAATAATAAAAATTGATAAAATATGAGATTTTTTTCTTCTTTTAAAACAGAAATAAAAAAAAGGGGTCACTGTAACATTATACCTTCAGATCTGATGAAATACGCATTTCTGAAGCAACCGAGAACCGTTTTCGATTAAATGAAAACTATTTCCCAATGGAAACGGCGCTTCGGACGCAATGGAACACCTCCACAACCCATAAATGCACGGAAATACCAGAACCAGAAACCCTTTCAAGTTTCAGCAACAACAGTTCAAGATCTAGATCATAACCGGAAGCGGCTCTTCATAAAAGCTCTGATACCATGTTCGG
Source organism: Larix kaempferi (assembly GCA_027924585.1). Classification (NCBI taxonomy): domain Eukaryota; kingdom Viridiplantae; phylum Streptophyta; class Pinopsida; order Pinales; family Pinaceae; genus Larix; species Larix kaempferi. Next base: position 3,914,270 of record BSBM01000103.1, read on the forward strand.
GTACACAGGGTACTCCCAAAAGACCGAACATCTAGAGCAACCATTTCACACAAACATATCACAGATCGATACACCGATGTTTTGACGTGGTTTAAACCCTCATGAGGGAAACACTCCATGGCCCCGGCCAAATAGCTTCTACGTGACAATTTATTATGCAAAGAAAGAAAGCTACAAATGAGCTTTTCATAATCAATCAACTTTCCAATGACCCTCCATGCTCTTTAAATGGAGATCATGGACCAATCAGGTGTTAAGCCACGGATCAAGGGTACGTATGATCTAAGAGAAGTTGAGCCGTCGGATCACTCTATGTTAGGAACATATCGTTACCATTGGATTAAGTATTTACAAATGCATACTAATGCAAGAAACACACTTTACCTAACGGATCTATTACACAAGTTGATCTTAACTAACTCCTAAGTGTCTAAATATCCTAACAATAAGCACTCTTAGATGTGACCAAACACAAGGTAGTTGTTAATACTTTGTATGTATCTAACATTTGGCAAGTAGAGACATGAAATTCATCAACAAATTCTCAATCTTCCAATCCCACATGTTGAATAACCATATCCCAAAGGTCCTCAAGTGAGTCCTAGAGGAAAAGGGGCAGCCAAGGAACTTAAAGCTCTCGACTAGGTGGCTCTATGAGCATCCCTTATCGGTAAGATAAGCAAGAAGGTTGTAAAGAATTTCTATGCAACATTTATTTCACAAAATATATAAAAGGTAGTGCATATTATTCTCTATGGAGACATGGTATTCAATAATAGTGACTCACAGAGTCATGTGCAAAGTCTTCATTTACTAATTTCCCAACACCTAATTTGGAAGAGGAATGCCTTTGATAATTCCCTAACTGGCTCATTAAGAAATGATATAGGCTAATTATTTTGTCGATATGACATATAAAGGCATGACCAATGGGAAACCTATCTAAATAGATTTGAAGATCCTTTCATCCTTCGTTGAATAACTCTCTAGTATTGAATTAAAAAGAACTCTAGTCAATGGGGATTCATTAGTAAACCAATATCATATCACATGATTTCATATCTAATTAGGGGGTTTTTAAATAATTAAAAGGTACTTCAATAGATTGGTTCATATTAAGGGGGTGAGGGGATTTTTTTAATTAAACTAAGGGGAAATTTTCAGGGGAAGAAAAGGGGTGGTATTGTCAAGTAAGAGAAATTTTTGGGGTGCGGAGCCGAGTGGAATTCAACAACCTTAATATTATACTAGAGGAAAGTAATCCAACTTTAACCTTAATGATTTAAGTGCTTCCCTAGGAAGGATGACTATCATTATGGCATTTTAATCAGAGAAGGTTTTAGTTAAACGATGCTGAATTTAAAGATCATAGTTCCATGTTTTTTGTAGATGGCACTATTTCTATAATGAAGGTGTTTATGCAGAGTTTGAAATTCTTTGTGTTCAATGATTCTATACTAGGGAGTTGTTCATGGCATTGGATAGAAAGTATCTTATCGTATCCTCTAAAAGATCTATGGGTCTTCTATAAGCTATCATTCATTTTTTTATTGAAATCATCAAGAGGCTTGAAATAAGAGGTGTTGTGAAAACCTACACAACTTAAACATGCTAGTATTTGAGTATCAATGCCTTTTTTTGTTTGGAATAATTAAGAGTTTGGAAGTCCGAGGTGATGGGCCTTGAGTTAGAAATGTGAGGAAGTTTGTATTTGTGATTTTTTTTGAAGTGAATCATTTCTTGAAGGTGTAAGGTGATACATATGTATCCCTTGAACTTTATATAAATTCCCAATGAACTATGAAAATATTTGAACAAGTAATTAACATGACCACATATTTCATAGTGGGATGTAATGATGAAATAGGATTCTAATTACTAGGGAACATGTTTGATGATCCTAACTCAAAGCTCAAGTAGTGTATGACAAACACCATTTTCTAAAGTAGATGTCATATACATAAGTCAAATATTGGGAGCGACATACTAGGGGTAGGTGTAATAAGGGATATAAAAATGTTTTGTGAAAAAATGGTATTTACAATATTTGGTGAAAATAGGGGTTAGTTTATTTGGAAATATGTATTGGGAGGGGGTATAAACAAAATAAGAAGTATCAATTAATATTCATAAATGCATGTGTTATTCCCTAGGATTGTTGATTAAACCCCCATGTTCCACTCAAATAACATGGCTCAATCTAATCTTTTAAGCAATCTTTTTCTATCCTTTATAGAGTTGGAGAATGTAAACTATAATTCAAGGGCTCTTTCCTTCTAAGTTTATTAGGGTCATACAACTGAAACCCAATCTTAAGGGCATTCCAAACAATTTTCTTCACATGATACATTTTTACTAGAAGCAATACTTCTTTGTCATCTTAAGCATATAGAAAAACAAAGTCCCTGTTGGAAATCTTATTAATACTGAGAGGGGGGTAAATCAATATTAAGCGCAGTTTTAAACAATTTTCACTTCTAACAAATTCAAACAGTACTTATATTATGTATTCATCATAAACAATGTCATTCATCAACACATGCATAAGACACATAACATAAATATTTGATGTGGAAACCCAAACAGGAGAAAACCACATAATGCTTTCTTATATAAAAAAGATTACATTCATAGGATGCACCAACTTCCAATATTCTCCAACACTGACTGGAAGGAGGCTCCCACCCCTTGATTTGTAGGCTTCAACCTGAAGGAAGCACCAACTCCTCATTTACCAGCATCAACTAGAAGGAGGCACCGACCCCCTTGGTTTACAAACTCCAACCTGAAGGAAGCTCCAACTCCCTATCCATGCCCCTTCCTGCCATGCTGATATAATGTTGAAGTTCTTCTTACTGTCTGCTGATATGCACACACTTTAGACTTGTTGCATTACTTTCCTTTGCATGCACTTGCTATATGCTCTTCTCTACGCAACTATTGTACTTTATGATCTTACTTCATGTCTTCTGCTTCAGTACTTCACACTGCTTCTCATATTTCATATCCTTTTGCAATCTGCGCGCTATTCAACATACTATTCTATTTCTGCGCAATTGCATATTCATATGATACTGCACATCATCTACTGTACTTATGTTCTATTCTTACGCATCTATCTCATATACCATATATGATCCTACACATCATCTGTTGTCCCTCTCTTTTGTTCTTGCGTACTTAACTATATCATCATGTGCATCATCTGTTATACTGCTCTTATGTTCTTGCACACTTGGCTCTCTGCTAGATCATGTTGTTCTGGATCAACGCGCCATTGATACCCCAATAATTTGAAGCTTTCCAATTCATAATACTATCTCTTGTTCATCTTCAAGATTACTTATCACTCATCAACTTTGCTTCTTATTTATACTCAACTTGTTCAACCAATGTGTCCACAAGTTGGACGATAACATCCCTTCTTCCTTTCTTCACGGTCAATCTTACTTAAGCATCTGCCACTTGTCTTGATCTGCGCAGCTAAGGTATCATGACTTGTGGGTCTTGCACACACTAGTTTCTTAGCATAGTGGGACTTGAGCACTTGAGAACCACTACATGTTGGCTCTTGCGCCCTTGAATTACCATTGCTTGGTGGGTCTTGCACACTTCCGAGGCTTGGACACATATTTTGATATACTTCTTCAAATTTACAAAAGACTATCATGCCCAACCACCTCTTTGAAATCAACTTTGAAATACCACGAATAGCTAGATGGGATTAAGGACTTGTGCACATAGTTTTATGTACTTCTTCAAACATGCATATGGATACAAAGTCCTCTTTGACATCAATGACAACCAAAGTTCAATAATCTCCCCCTTTGGAATTGATCTCAACACCTCATGAAGTTGTGCTCCTCCTGATCATGAATTCCTATGTTTTGTTTGAACACAATATAATACTCCCCTTATGTTCTTGCTAGTAACATTTTCTCTACTGCACAAGATTCGATAAGTGCTTCTCTACTATTTTTCATTTCTTCGTGCTTTATGCACAGTTCTCTGTCACGGATACATGCTTCATGGTATCTCTCCCCCTTTGACATCAATGGCAAAGAGGTGCTTCCCATGCACAATTTCAGGTTCTCTTCTGAACTTTTACTTCGGCTTTGCACTGGTTTTCCTGCTGACCTCATTTGACTAGTCATGCCATTGTTTGTTTTGATTACTCCTCCTAGCTTCATGCTTTATCCTGTTTCCTTTTGTTGATATTTTTTCGCAGTGCTAAGTCACCCTGCAACCTATACACTTATCATTGTATCTGTTGTTGTCTCAGTTAAAGATATGCCCCCCTACACGATTGCCAATTTTCTTTTAACTTGAACTTTTGTTCCTTTCACACTGCTTTCATACTTCTTTATTCATCTTCTTGTCGCAACATAGTGCTCTCCTTGTGCAATTGCAATTTTCTTGTGCTTCTGGATTTGCATATCTTTTATGCTGCATTCATTTCTTCCTTTTTTCGCATATACTACGTTGTGATATTTTTTCATCATGTCGGAGAGTTTTCATCATTAAATACATCTTCATTAATGTTCGTATCAATGACACACGTCTTCTTCCTAACTTCACATATTTTGTCATGTATTCTTCCTTAATGTCGCACATATTTCCATCCATCAACCAGCTTTGCAATAATTCTATGTGATTGATAAACCATGTGTAATATATGAAATCTTGTTGTCATACTCGATCCTTTTAGATGATACCATTTCAATCATACGGAACAATGATTTCTATTTTTCCTTTTTTTCCTTTATCCTGACCTTATTAATTCATATCATTACGTGTTTCCATAAATGCAATTAAATTTGATGTCTTCTCAATCTGATTCCAAGCGCGCGGTCATGAATACAGTTAACTTCAAAATCTCCTAAATTTATTTTGGCGCGTGTGGCAGATCTTTTCCAAATCTATATAGGAGCTGTGTGTGGCCTTGTCTTTCATCCTGGTTCTTTGACATTCCTTTTTCGAGCTCATTTTAGTTCTCCAATTTTGAGTGTTGTGGCATTGTCCGTCATGTCTACTCATTTTCAAATATTTAGCAATTCATTAGCCAGTCTTTATTCACTAGTTCAGTCGTAGCAAGATGATTTTGCGAGACTGAAAATAGAAATGGGAATTTGGCAATCCCAGATGAAGGAATCAAATGTCATGTTGTTGTATGTGCAATCTCAGATTAACCAAGGTAATTCATAGGATTTGTTGAATTTGAAGAAGAGAATTGAATGCCTGGAGAGACAACAAAAGCAAACTTTTGACTTGTTGAATTCAATTCGGATGGAGCCATGTGATGCCAACAAACCTTCTTCAACCTTGCAACTTCGTCAACTTTTGCAAGCTCCTGATTCCATCGAGCATTCTTCGCATGATCTTGAGCTTCGATTGCAGCCATCCATTCATGTCGCAGAGCCAGACCTCGAGCTTCGGCTTTGAGTTGATTTTTGTAACTGTCAATTTTGCTTGACATTAATTCTATTCTCAGATGTACTTTGGTCATTGTAGCATGTGTTATTTAGATACTTTGTTATTCTAGAACACTTCAACTCTGATTTTTGCGACATAGGTCTTATGTATTATTTTTCCTTCTGTAATAGCTATTTTTGAATGCAATACAAACTCTGATTATGTAGAAGTGTTGTATCGAAACTTCTATTTGTCAACAATAATACTTATTTGTGTCCTTCTTTCAACAATCACATGAATGTATTCTTTGTGCAACTATTTTACTTTAAAACATATTTGCAAATAATTGACTGTGACAGTATTTGTTACTTTTCCTTACGGATATATGGACATTTTCTTTGCAACTTTATATCAATGCAACTTTATGCGGCAAGCTTCAAATGTTTTCTAGCTGCAATACCTACTAATGCTTTCCTTGAATTCCTAATGAATAATTTGTTTGAATTCAAGGATCTTATTCAACCTTTCGGATATTAGCAAGATAGGTAGCAATCATTTGCTACTTGAGAAGTACTTGGATGATTTACTTCAATTGTACAAAATTAAGGAATTTTCTTTACCCATTTTTTAATGTGCGCACACCCTTTTTGATACTGCGCATGACTGCTTTCCTTTTTCATCCATAGCTTACTGTTGATGTTATGTGAAGTATTTCTTTCTGAACAATTTACTGTTCTTAGACAATATTGAGCCTTATGTCCAAAACCATCACAAGTATAACATCTCATAGTATGACAATATTTTGCAATATGTCCATTGTAGTTGCACCTTGAGCACTTCAATATATTGAACCTTCTTCTATCAGTGTAAGGGAAAAATTTGTAACCATCAAGGGAACAATCATACTTCGATTGAAGTGGATTCATTTAATTTTCATATGAAATGCACTTGTTTTTGCAGATCTTCTTGGTTTTTTTATCATATCCAATCCATGATTTGTCTGTTGGTGATCTTTGATTGTTTAATATCTTGCCCAGGATTGATGTGCTATTATAGAATTTGTTCTCCATTTCTGCTTTAAGACAACTCTTGTCATTTCCTGAATTTGCACAATCCAGGGTATCACTCATGAAGTGTCCTTGATCCTATTCCCCTTTTCTCATTTCATCTAGTTCTCCTTTTAAGTTAGAGATCTATATATTCCTTTTACATGAGAGATCTATATATTCCTTTGCTCAAGATTATTTTTCAATTGCTCATTTTCCCGTTTTGATTCTTCCAGTGATATTTTCAACACATACCTCTCTTATTCAAGCTTCTTGATTTTATGTATTGCAGAGTCTAACTATTTCTCAAGATCTATTTCCTTTCTACTCAACCGCTCTTCAAGTGATTCTTGAATGGTCTTAGCTTTCTTGACTTGTTCTTCATATTTTGACAACTGATCCTACAAAAATTTGTTCTTCTTTCTCTATTTCTTTAATTCTTCTAGGGAACTAATCAGTTCACCTTCCCAATCAACTTCTACAATTCCTTCTTCTTCAGAATGACTGTCTGATCCAATTTCTGCAACATATTTTGAAGGTGAATTATAGTTCCCATTGTAAAAATACTTACTTAATGTTCTTGATTGAATTTTGTGTGTATCTTATGTTTCTTTCTTGATAGAAGAACAACAATTTTTCTTTTCTTCCGAGCCTTCATCTTCTAGAAATGCCATGAAAAGCAGTTCTCTTGAACTATCATCACAATCACCTTCTTTAGATGAACTGATGTCTTCCCTCGAGTACAAACTCTTCCTTTGTTTACGAAACTTCTTTTTGTTTTTAGATTTGTCTTGTGGGTGTGTTATCTTTCACTCTTTGTAATTGGAATCTTCACTGTCACTATCTTACTTTATTTGTAAGGACACTTTGAAGATAAATGGCCTACTCTACCACATTCAAAACATTTGAAGGGTAACTTACCCTTGTATTTACCACGCCCTCTTTTTAAATTCCTTACAAAGTTTGCATCTTCCTTGCCTGATTCATTAGATGAGCTCTTGTTATGTTTGTGTTTGCTGCACTTTAATTTCTTGGTGGCTTTGAAGGCTGCTTCTTTCCTAGTGGAATTTTCCTTCTCAGTTCTCATCTCATATGCAGTAAGTATCCCATGAAGCTCATATTTTGTTAATTTGTCTAGATCAATACTGTCTTGTAAAACTGACACCTTGGAGTTAAATCTTGTTGGAATCGTTCTTAGTATCTTTTGCACAATCACTTCTTTGGCTATTTGGACTGCAATCCCTTTGATGGAATTGACTATCTCATCGACTCGAAGAATATATGATGCAACATTTTCTTCTTATTTCATCTTCAAAGACTCAAATAATCCAGAATAAGTCTACAGTTTTTCCTTCTTGACTTTTTCATCTCCTTCGTAGATATGTTTGAGTTTGTCTCATACTTCTTTTGATGAAGTATAATGCATGAACTTGGTGAATTCAAAGTATCCTATTCCACATAACAATGCATTCCTATCCCTTGCATTATATTCATACTGCCTTCTTTCAGCTGGATCGATTGGTGTAGTTATGGAAACATTATAGACATTTTCAACCGAATACCAGGCATTAGCACTAAGAGACTGTAGATATAACTCCATTCTTATTCTCCAGAAAGTATAGTTTGAGCCATCAAACCTAGGTGCTATGTTGGTAGAGATTCCTTCCTGTTTGTCCATAACTATGCAAAAATCTTTCTTCCAGTTGTTAAACTATTACTAAAGACACCCACTCTAATACCAATTGTTGGAAATATTATTAATAATGAGAGGAGGGGTGAATCCGTATTAAGCGCAGTTTTAAACAATTTTCACTTCTACCAAATTCAAACAATACTTATATTATGTATTCATTATAAACAATGTCATTCATCAACACATGCATAAGACATAGAACACAAATATTTGACGTGGAAACCCAGATGGGAGAAAACCACATAATGCTTTCTTATATAATAAAGAATACATTCATAGGAAGCACCAACTTCAAAGATTCTCTAGCACTAACTGGAAGGAGGCTCTAACCCCCCGATTTGCAGGATTCAACCCGAAGGATGCACCAAATCCCTCATTTACCAGCATCATTTGGAAGGAGGCATCGACCCCCTTGATTTACAAGATCCAACCTGAAGGGAGCTCCAACTCCCTATCATTGCCCCTTCCTACCACCCTGATATAACTGTAGAAGTTCTTCTTTTTGTCTGTTGATATGCACACACTTTAGACTTGCTACACTACTTTCCTTTGCGTGCACCTGCTATATTCTCTGCTCTATGCAACTGTTGTGCTTTACCATCTTACTTCACTTCTTTTGCTTCAGTACTTCACACTAGTTCTCATATTTCATGTGCTTCTATAATCTGCGCGCTGTTCAACATACTATTTTTTTTCTTCTTCTGCACAACTGCATATTCATATGATATTGCACATCATCTACTATACTTTTTATGTTATTGTGCATCTGTCTCATATACCATATCATCCTGCGCATCATTCGATGTCCTGCTCTTATGTTCTTGCGCACTTAACTATATCATCTTGCACATCATTTGTTGTAATGCTCTTTTGTTCTTGCGCACTTGTCTCTCTACTAGATAATTTTGTTCTGGATCAACGAGCCATTGATACCCCAATAATTTGAATCTTTCAAATTCAAAATACTATCTCTTGGTCAGCTTCAAGCTTACTTATCACTCATCAACTTTGCTTATTATGTATACTCGACTTGTTCAGATAGTGTGTCCACAAGTTAGACGATAACATCCATTCTTCCTTTCTTCATGGTCAAGCTTACGCAAGCATCTGCCACTTGTCTTTATCTGCACAACTGAGGTATCATGACTTGTGGGTCTTGCACACACTAGTTCCTTAGCATAGTGGGACTTGCACACTTGGGAACCACTACATGTTGGGTCTTGCACCCTTGAAGTACCATTGCTTGGTGGGTCTTGCGGGCTTCCGAGACTTGCACACATATTTTGATATACTTATTCAAAGTTGTAAAAGACTATCAAGCCCAACCACCTCTTTGACATCAACTTTGAAATACAACAACTAGCTAGATGGGATTAGGTACTTGCGCACATAGTTTTATGTACTTCTTCAAACGGGAATATGGATACTAAGTCCTCTTTGACATCAATGAAAACCAAAGTTCAACAATTCTCACACACCAACTATTGGATTTTCAAGAGTTTGTCAAACATTCAATTTAAAAAATAGGTTCACTCCTCAATGTCTTTGGATGCACAAATACTGGGAAAACACAACATTTTCCTATCTAAATCAAGAAATTTTCAAACCAAACTCTACGAGGGGTCAATGCATGTAGGAGGAAAAATAGAGTATGATTGTGTCACCACTCCACCTTTACCCTCATAATGATTCATCATGAACCAATAACATGCAACCCAATATTAGTTAAAGAAGTATTTAACACAAAACCACAAAATTTGACCTCATGAATACATGAACTATCACCATTCAAAAAATGTACTTTTCAGCCAATCAAAACCTTGCAAGATATCTCCCCACCCCGCACCCCCCCTCTTACTCAAAATATTTAGATGGAGAGAAACTCAATTTCTAGTGATAATAACAAATAATAACCCCAAGGAACTCAATGGTGTTGGAATCTACTTAATACTAAGAGGGGGGTGAATCAGTATTAACATAGTCATGAGAAATTTGTAACTTCTTTATAGAATAATTTGAACTTAATCTTAATCTTCAATTATGCATCCATCATAATTAAAACATTCATCCACATATGCACCAAAACATAGAACAAAGAACACACATAATTTTACGTGGAAACCCTAATGGGAGAAAACCGCATAATTCTCTTTTATAATGAAAAAGATTACATTCGAGGAAGCACCAAATTCCTGTGTTTATCAACACCCAACTGGAAGGAGGCACCAACCCCCTGGTTTTACATGCATCGACCTGAAGGAAGCTACAACTCGCTTTGTTCTCCAACACCAACTATAAGGAGGATACAAACCCATGCTCCTTGCCCCATTCTACCACCCAATTATACAAAATAATATATTTCCTTGCAGTACTCCTGATACGTGCACACTTCAGATCTTCAGATGTTCGTTTAGTTGTGTGCACCTTCTGTATGTTGTAGCATTGTTGTCACTTTCCTGCATACACCACTTGAATTCAACACTTCACTTTAAATTCAACTCTTCACTTTAACTTTGACACTTACGTCACACTTCATATACTGTTTGTTGCTTCATCAAATTTTGCATCCTGTTCCAAAGATCAATATTTCATCTGCTAATGCGCTACTGCACTCTTCAACTGATATTGCGCATCAACTAATAACTTACTGTTTTGAGATTGCGCACAAGTATTAGATGGAACTACGTGCCTTTTGTTATGTTTCCATTCAGTTTAAGTGCCATAATATTTCAGACAATCTGCGACCTACTGTGCATCATATGCCATTCGTCATTTCGGTTTCGCTCACTTGTCTCATATCATCCTCATCATGATGCGCATCCTTGATTCTGCTGCAACTTTATCTTTGCGCATCTAATGAACTTCTTTACTTTGCACACTTCTATTCAATCCTCGTGCATCAGTTAAACTTCTTCACTTCAAGCATATTCTTATATGATTAAGATCTATCTTAGAACATCTGATACTGTCAGTGTGCTATCTATGATACCATTATTCGGTCCTCATGCACTTGCGCATACTTATGTAATTCAGCCTTTCTATATTTGCACAATCGTCACAGATTCACCGCATCATTCTATGCACTGTCATCTATCACATTCCTCTGCTTGTGCGCATTCGTATTTTTGTTAAATCATCATGTTCTTATTCCACGAGCCCTTGATGCCCTAAATATAAATTTGTATTTTCCACTTACAATCTCTTCATCCTTTCTATCAAGCTTACTTCAAATCTCCAACTTGCTTCTTATTTATACATGTCCTGCATGGATTGTATGTAGACAAGTTGGTTGTGGCATTTCTTCTTCTTTGCTTCACGGTTTATGCTTCTTCCACATGTCATCTTATGTGTTACTAATGTGTCATCTCTTGTGGGTCTTGCGCATACATGGTCCTTGACTTAGTGGGACTTGCGCCCTTGCGGTACCATCACTTGTGGGTCTTACGCACTTGATGTATCATCAACTATGGAATTTGCACATATACCATCTTCAATCACTACACCCTTCTTGGAACTTATGCGTGTTTTAACAACTGAAAGCTTCTTCTGATTGGTGAGACTTGCGCACTTTCAAGAGAGTTCAACCACTTCATGTTCCATGCTGCTTGTGCACTCCCGAACCTTTGTCTAGTCAACACTTTAGATTTTACCATGAAGGAGTGTGACTTGGTGGACTTGATGTCTATGCATGTACCACATGTTGTAGGATGTATTCCTTATGTGATTCTTTAAACTTGATGCACTTCTGTATATGCTTCTTCATACCGGCATCCATACATTTCTTCAATTTAATTGCGCATATACTTCTTTAGAGTGGCCTTTCTATATACTTCTTCAAATTGGAACAGGAATACTGAAACCTCTTTGACATCAGCTGACATCAATTACAGTTAACTAAATTAGTTGACATCAATGAAAACCAAAGTCCAACAAACTCCCCCTTTGGCATTGTGTTGTGCTTGCGCATATACTTCTTTAGAGTGAACCTTTCTGTATACTTCATCAAACTGACACATGAATACTGAAACCTATTTGACATCAGTTGACATCAATGACAATTAATTGAATCAGTTGAAATCAATGACAACCAAATTTCAACAATATCCCCCTTTGGCATTGATGTCAACACCTTATGAAGCTGTGCATAATGATCTTGAGAAGATTGTATGCTTCACAGAGAAATTTTTAGGGGCGAAATTTCGCCAATTGGCTATTTTTGGGGCTTTTTTTCAAAAAATAAATTCATTATTTGATCATTTTTAGTCTCTAATATCGTCTATATTTACATAAAATATGTTTTTTTATCATAATATTCGCCAAAATTTGCAATTTTCAGTAGTAAATTGTATGTTTCACATTTAATATTTGCCTACCAATCTATATTTATGTTTTTTTTAATCCAAAATAATCGCCTAGATTACTATACTTAAGTATAATATTATAATCCTTAAAAAATACCCTGAATTGCTTCATATGTACTTGTCACAGTACTCCCCCTGTCTGTATGCTCCCCCTGTTTTATTTTATAGTTTGAACATTTGAAATATGCACATCCTTCTATCAATGATTCTTTTACTTTCTGTTATTTCTTCAACCGCATATTATCATCTTCATGCTCTGCTTCTCAACTTTAGTGCTATTTCTCCCTTATCAGCTTCATTCTCTTTCTCCCCCTTTGACATCAATGGCAAAGAGGTTCCATTTCTTGCACAATTATTAGTTCTCCTTTCTTATGTTTTGCGCCGGCATTCAATAATATACCCACGGGGATGACTCCCCTTGTCTTCATGCCTTATTCTTTCATTGACATTTCTGTTCCAATATCTTGCAATTTGTACATCATTTTTATAACCATCTTCGATGCACTCACCCTGCACAGTTTCCATCATCTTTATGTATCTTGATTTCCTGTTCTTGTAATAATACTTCATTATTACTTGCACAGATCTTCATGCATCCATCCTATAATTGATTGAAGTATTTGTTTACATGCTTGCATGAGTTATGGATTTAATCTTCTGCAAGTTTGTTTTTATAGCTGCAACTTTTCCTTTTAGTTCCTCTTCCTTAGACTCAAAGGTTGCTTCCAATTTTTCATTAGGAACTGATTCTAAAGTTTCTAATCAATCATCAATTGTTTCTTTGATTTCCCCTTGTAACTGCAGGAATGATTCTATGATGCTGAAGGATTCTTCCTATAGAGGTACAAGCCTCTCAATCAAATTTTGTTGTTCCTCCCGAATTCTGCTTATTTTTTGTTGATGCTTCTTGTATTCTCCCATTTTTCCCATTTTCTCACCAACATTAGGGAGACCAAACTATCACGGATCGTTTTCTCTAGTTCTTGTGCAATCTGTAGCCTCTGGTTTATTTCCTTGAGCTGCTCGTTTTCAACCAATTTTGTCCACACTTGAACACTTTCTTCATCCAGCTCTGCACATTTCAATTCCAGGGTCTTAATGTTTTCCATTGCAATGCTTATCCTTTCTAATCTGCTTTCACGTTCTGTTCTGACCTCTGGAGGAGTCCCTGGTGGTTGTTTTGGTGAAATATCTTTAATTCTAATTTGCAACCCTTAAATAACCTCTCCTATCTTTACCACTTTTCCTTCTAGAGAAGTGTTTTCATTGTCTTGAACCTCTAGAAGAGTGTTAAACATTTCTTCTATTGTCCTTTGTATCTTCAAGGCATCTTGTTGTACTTTCTTCACTTCCTGCTCCAGTTGATTACCTCTTGTGACTGCTTCTTTTTCTTCCTCTTCCAATTTCGATGTCTTTTGCACAACCATTTCCTTTTTTGTTTTCATCCTAGAACATTCCTCTTCTAATGGTTCTTTCTCACTTTGAATTTTGCACGAGTCAGCTGTAACAACCTCATGCCTCCATCAGATTTCATATGTAATAGATGTATGCAGTGCATGCAACTCATTCAAAGATAAGTGCGACAGAGTTAATTCTACATGACTTACCACATTCTACATCTCTTGATTTGGAAGCGTCAAGTCCGCATATGAGATATTCATTTTTTGGTGCGACTCAATCGTCTGCGAAATGGGGAATGATTGCGAACTGTTTGGAACTTCCTTGACGCTTTTTTGTTCTCCCCTATTCGTCTACACCAACTGCTTCATTTTAACAAACTTTTCATCAATTTTCACCAAGATTCTTTCTTGCTATAAAGAAAGTTCTTCAATCTCGTTGTTCGTAATTACATTCTCAATGGCTACTTCAACAACATTCCTGACTTTTATGCCAATTTTCTCAAGGTCATCTGACGTCAGTGTTTGAGCAAAGTTGGGTTTGGATGCTTTTATTTTCTTCTTTGAAGGCCCTTCATGTTGCATTGTTTCTTTTCTCTGTTCAACTTGTGCGGACTGCTGCGTGGGCTTAGGTGGAGTTTGTGTGTTGACAGTTTCCTCCACTATGGCATAGATTTTCCTGAATGTTCCTACTGCGCTACTTCTTCTTCTTGTTTATGGACAATCTTTATGAGCGGACTCAAATAGATCTCCCTAGTCTGAATGGTTCATATCTAGAACAAATGAATACATAACACAAATACCTTTCCTAGATCAATTGAAATGCAAGACAAATGAAAGAGATGGCTTACCTCAAGTGTGCAGTTCCTTTCTCCTTGCTGCTCCAAGTCCTGATCTTCAGATCTTTAGCTACAAAAACTAGACAAAACATGTGGAAACACACACGTAATAAAAGCACATGGATGTGAATTGATCTAGATCAACAGTCAAAGAAGTTAATCCTAAACATTATTAACACAACAAAGTTTATGGAAAGAACTTGCATTCGATGTAATAATAAGAAGTACAAAGGGAGAGATGTTACGATGGATTCTTTGACATCATAACATCCTTCCAACAATCCTAGCCATCGAGATCAAATGCTTAGCCTTCTAATGGATGAAGAGGATCACCTAGAGAAATTTCACCAGCATATAGGTACTTTATCCTTCCTCCCTTAAAAATGGAGAGAGGTTTCATATATATAGATCTAAAGGGATAGGATATGTTGAGGATTTAGGGGGGAGGCTTAAGGGATCATCCCACTAGACAAGGGGATTGAATACCACCTTTATAGGTAAGTAGGGATAAGTCTCCACCCCATCCAAGCTTTGAGAAGTCGCTTGAAGCTTCTCTTTATCCATTTTAGCCAATTGCACTGCACCTTGCACAAGGGAAACATGCACCAAAGAGAGATCAACACACCTTGTACAAGAGAACACTGTGTCACCGACGCACTCTGCTAAGGTTCATAGCGCATCACCTTGAACCTGACGCACCTTGCTAGACAGCAGGGCATGTTGGAGTGACAACAAAGGGTTAAAGGGAATGACAACAACTTCTACTATTTCAATGTTTCAACTCAGGGACTTTAGGAATAAGGGAATACAGAGGACACATTACTTATGATGATGAGATTCTGGTGTAACACTTCTTCTGTTAATGGAACCTTCCACTCTTCATCGCATTCTTGAATAATTTTTGCAATATCCTTTTCAGAAAAAAAATAAACATGGTAGGAAACCATCATTTTCTAGGATCCCTTTTTGCCTGTATGTAAGTATAATGCATTCCAATTTTGAAACGCATGATCCCCTTGTATGATTTGACTATGTGAGGTGGTATGCATGGAGACTCTCATAAAATAAATCTGATTTCTTCACAATATAAGAAAAATATGATATTGTTTTCCTTCTTCCTGTTAGCAATGTTGGAGAACCACATCTTTGTATATCCTGCAACTTGGAAGGACCTCCTGTTTCTGTCAAATAAATGACTCCCTTTGAGTTCCTTCCATCGCATGAGTGAAACAAAAATCAATAACCAAGTATAGTGAAAGGGATTAACTTTTTCTTGTGCTTCCAAGCAGTCTTCAAGAAAATCATTCAACAAGAATGTCGACCAATTCATTTGAACTCCCTCCACACATTTTTCTACTACTGCATGATTGCTGTCGAGACTTGGTCTTGGAGACTCTTTCAGAATAGCTTGCATCCTAGTAATTGGGCAGTGAATCTCACTACATCATCCTTTATTTGTGCAACTAAAAACCCTCTGATTTCTCATTGAGTCCTGTATTTTTCATCCATCTTCTTTCCAAGATATTTTTCTTGACTTCTGCTCATAAGGAGAATTACATCTTCTCCAGCAGTGGGGAGCCCTGTGATCGCCTCGATTGTATTAGAGTCAATAGATATAGGTTTACTCATCCATAGATACCCACCATGTACTTGTGATTATAAAAACAACTTTCCACACATTTTTACTTGTGGGATTCTTCCAAAATGTGGAATTTCCAACAAGTTTAGTATCCCTGATTTTAACAGTCCATTTGCCCATTTATTGAGCTCCGTCACAGTTGGTATTTTGGGATATTAGCTCTCCTTTTTTTCCATATACTTGTCCACAACTAGTCCTAGAAATGTTTCATGGTCAGTGACATCATAGTCTACAAATGTGAACTTGTAGAATTGTCCATACAAATTTCCTTCAACATTTACACCTTCAGAGCCCTTCCGGTCTTGTAGTTGTGTATCTTATACCTATGGAAGGGAAATATGTGGAGCATCAAGTTTTCGAGTTGGAATGTAGTCACGATGAAACCTTGTATTCTTTGATGAATACACTCCTTCGATTTTTGCAAAACTGTCTTGCTCATTTATTGATGGGTTCTTTGATCTGCATTGTCTTCTGGGTCCCATGGATTCCAAGCTTTAATTCTTCACACATTGTTCACTTTGTGACTACTATTCTCAATAGATGCAGAGGTTCATACTGAGAATACCCAAGGTTCATAAAATATTGTCTTCTCGTTCTATGTCATTAATGATTTCTGTCTTCTGCGGATTTACCTATATTTGGTCTACTCTTGAAAACTGAAAATTTTCAATTTTTTATATGATCTTTTCTAAATTCACTTAACCACTATCCATCTTTAAATGGTGTTTCTGCCCAAGAATTAATTACCACTCATGCCATTACTCCATTCACTCATTAATGCTTATTTCATGTCGCAGTCTGTTTTGTCCCTTGAATACTTCACTGCGACATATCCGATTGCCTGAAGGTTAAATCCGTGTTGGAGTGGAGATGGTTTGGTTTCCCAAGCTCTCCACATTTTCGTATAGTGATTTAGCTGAGTCATTATTCATAGTTTTCATTTTCCAAATAATTTTGTGTTGTTCTTTTCCTTGACTTGCAAGGGTACTACTTCAAATAGAATATGATTCCTCACTCGTTTTATTTTTCCAATATTTGACAGATTTTCTTAAATCCCCAAGGTTTTGTGCTTTGTGGTGAAATATATTGCATTTGTAGCAAACCAAATTGTTGCAGTACTTTCCAATAAGCCAAGTCCTTGTGCATTTCCAACATTGAACAATTTTGCTTAGAGACACCTCCTTTGATTTCACAATATTTCCTATTCCCTTATTAGTTCCCTTGATTTCATTCCTCGCAATACTACTACTGCAGCCTATTCTAGTTTTATTCAGTGGTGACCTTTTGCTTACGTAGAATCTCATTCAATACTTCTGTTCTCTTGATAAATTTCTCAATTGTCTGGTGATGTTCTTGTAGTCTTTCAACTTCTTCCTCCTTTTCTTGCAATTGAGTCTTAAGTTCATCTATCATTTTTCCATACTCAGAATTCTTCTCTTTTAGAGAAATGATCTACTGAAGTTGAATTTGATGATCTTCCTACTGCTTATGAAATTGATCTTTTAGACATAATACTTCCTTGATCTTTTCCTCCTTTTCTTCTTTACATTCATCCAACTCTTTCTTCAGAAGAACAATTTCATTTGATAGCCTTTGATTTCTCAATTTCGCAGATTTGCATGCTTTATCCATCTCCTGTAATTGACTAGTAAAATATGTTGACAGTCCTTTTGATTCTTCTTCTTTTCTTTTCAGAGTCTACATGATGTTGGTTGCAACCTTCTTTACTTCTTCTATTGTTTTACTTTGTGTGCGAATAATGTCTCTTGCTTCTGCAACAGAGAGTTTGTCTAGACATGCATTTTCTTGTAACCATGGTGCTTCGGTTTGAGAGTGCTCTTTCCCCATACTGCTTACGGATCTATCTTCCAGATGTTAATATTTTATTGAAGACACCCGCTCTGATACCAATTGAACATTGGAATCTATTTAATACTGAGAGGGGGGGTGAATCAATACTAGCGCAGTTATAAGCAGTTTGTAACTTCTTTATAGTTTAATTTGAACTTAAGCTTAATCTTCAGTTATGCATACATCATAAATAAAACATTCATCCACATATGCACCAAAACAGAGAACAAAGAACACACATAAGTTTTACATGTAAACCCAAACCAGAGAAAACCATGGAGTGCTCTTTTATAATGAAAAAGATTACATTTGAGGAAGCATCAACTTCCAGCATTTACTGACACCAACTAGAAGGAGGCACCGACCCCTGGTTTTACATGCACCAACCTGAAGGAAGCTACAAATCCCCGTATTCTCCAGCACCAACTAGAATGAGGCTACAACCCCCTACTCCTTGACCTGTCCTGGCACTGAGATATACAAAATAATATATTTCCCTGCAGTACTCCTAATACGCACACACTTCAGATCTTAATATGTTTGTTCAGTTGTGCGCACCTTATGTATGTTGTAGTATTGTTGTCACTTTGCTGCATTCACCACTTGAATTGAACACTTCACTTTAACTTTGGCACTGACGTCGCACTTCATATACTGTGTGCTGCTTCATCAAATTCTACAGTCTATGTCGAAGATCAATATTTCATTATGCTACTGTGCTACTTCACTATTCAACTGATACTGCGCAGCAACTAATAGCTTACTATTCTGATATTGCACAGAGGTATCAGATGGAACTGCACACCTTCTGTGATGTTTCCGTTCAGTTTAAGTGCCATAATATTTCAAAAAATCTTTGGCCTATTGTGCATCATACGATTCGTCCTTTCAGTTTAGAGCACTTGTCTCATATCATCCTCATCATGACATGCATCCGTTTTTTTGTTGCAACTTTATCATTGCGCACATGATGAACTTCTTTACTTCGCACACTTCTATTCACCTTGTGCATCAGTTAAAATTCTTCACTTCGAGCATCTTCTGGTATGCTTCAGATATGTCTCTATTCTTCTATCTTAGAACATTTGTGATTGTCAGCATGCTATCTATGGTACTATTATTCGGTCATCGTGCATACTTATGTAATTCTTCTTTTCTGTATTTGCGCAATTGTCACAGATTCACCGCATCATTCTACGCACTGTCAGCTATCACATTCCTTTGTTTGTGTGCATTCAGATCTTTGCTAGATCATCCTGTTCTTATTCCATGAGCACTTACAAGCTCTTCATCCTTGCTATCAAGCTTACTTCAAATCTCCAACTTGCTTCTTCTTTATACATGTCTTGCATGGATTCTATGTCCACAAGTTGGTTGTGACATTCCTTCTTCTTTGCTTCACGGTTTATGCTTCTTCCACATGCCATCTTATGCGCTACTGATGTGTCATCTCTTGTGGGTCTTGCGCATACATGGTCCTTGACTTAGTGGGACTTGCGCCCTTGTGGTACCATCACTTGTGGGTCTTGTGCACTTGATGTATCATCAACTGTGGAATTTGCGCATATACCATCTTCAACCACTATACCCTTCTTGGAACTTGTGCGCGCTATAACAACTGAAAGCTTCTTCTAATTGGTGAGACTTGCACGCTTTCATGACAGTTCAACCACTTCATGTTCAATGTTGCTTTCACACTTTATAGGATAGACAAATAAGATGGACATTACAAAATATTTAATATTGGTGGTAAAATGCACATCACTTCTCTCAACATAACAAGTAAAACTGAGTACAGTGATAAATCAAACGAATGGATAATTACATGTATTTGTCATTGAAGAAGCCACTAAATGGAAGAAGGATCTAGGAAACTTAGAGATAAAGATTATGCTTACAAAATATATTCATTATGTTTTAGAAATCCATTTGTAAACATGGTGAATAAAGTCATAGTAGAACGCAATGTCATATATATAATAAAACTATGTGATTCAATATTTAAAACTACAAGATGATGTATATGGCCGAGTAGTCGATGATTCTATCATTAAATCATATATAATGTTTCTTAATTATTAATTGATTTTAATTGGCATTTTTAGAAATCTGGAAGTCACATGGCCCATGATTTAGTGAATACAATTCAAAAGTATAATTGCATTGATTATGCCCACATGTAGAATCTACCTCCAACATTGAATGCGTTTCTAGTTAGTGGCATAGGTTGTACATGCAATTCTAGAACTAACTTCACATGTATTCGTATAGACATAGACTCTTGACAAGAGGAATTTTGAACTAACACCATTGGGTCAAATTCGATGTAGTTCTCTACAAATGAGTAAATTACACTATGCCACATGATGGCATCACAATGTTTTCCATTCAGAAATGAAAAATACTTCGTTTTGATATGAGTTTTATGGCACTGTCACCCATGTGGAAAGTGTGACCACACAGTACCAAAGTAATGCATTCTTCTTATATGATTTAGAGAAGGGGCATCCTCAAGGAAGTCACATATTCCCTCAAGATAGACCTTCGCCTTTTGGGGTTCAATTGATAGAACAATTGTGATCATTGGTTCCAATAGTAAGTTATTGTGAATTAATAGTGCGTAAGATGGATCAAGTTATTGGTCTTTAGGACTTGGAAAATCCATAAATGAATCTTAGAGGCTCTCTCTAGTTGCTATTGGTTTCTAAGTCACAGTTTTCCTTTCCTATTCAAGCCTCTAGAATTCTAGGAGATTATCCTTATTTAAAATTACTTTGGTTGGAGGAAATATTTCTTCAAGAAGGGCTTTGATTTTCCTATGTCAATAAGTAGAGTCCCTTGTTCCCGAATCCTTTTTTATTGGATCTTTTGCTTTGTGTTTTTTCTTCTCAGTCTCCCCCCTCCCTATCGGGATAATAGGTATGCTTACCTCGATGTTCAAGTTTGGTATTTTCCATATATTGTTGATAGGGCCTCCCACTATGGCTATCCCTTTTACTATTTCGTTGTGAAGTTGAATAGGTTTATTTGGTGGTAGGTTCTCTAGAAATTCATGCATGTATTGTTCCTTGAAAAAAGATAAAGATGCATTTGCTATCAACAAATCCTCTTGTGTTTATTTTGGGTCTTCTATGAGTTCCCCTGTCGAGTCAATTTCCCCATCCATTTATTTATAGGATGATAATAAGGTTTGTATTACCTAATGTTTCTAGCTCCAAGGAAAAATTCATCATTTTCCTACCCTTGGCCCTCAACATCCTCTTGGACTAATTATGGTTGAATTTTATGAGTCTCGTGTCCTTTATCCTTATGGGTCTAGCATGGAATTGGGAAAAAGTGTTCACTTGGTAAGCTTGGGTTTTATTTGAGTTGTATTTTATGTCTTCTTGGAGATATGCAAAGCTGATTTTTCTTTGAGTGGAGACTGAAGTAGGTTTCTAAGTCATTTTCTTAATTGTTTCAGATTTCCTGGAGGTTTTTGAAACACCTCTTATTCCTTTTCTTTGGTTTTCTTGTCTTTGATGTTTTGTACATTAAGATGACAATCCATGAAGAGATGCCCATGTTCATGGCACTTCCAACATCTAAAAGGTATGTTCTCATAATCTAAAGTCTAGATCCGTTCATTATCTTGGTGGTTGATGTGAATGGAATCTAGAAGATCCTCAACAACATTCATATAGACATGAATCGGGGCACATGAAGTGTATTTAACTGCTTTGATGAACTTGGATGTTTTGACATAAGCATCAAACATGTTACCTATACCAACCATTATCTCTTCAACCCATAATTATTTAGGCAAGGCAACCTCCTTTCCTTTTCTCCTTATATGGTGACATTTTCAAGCATAGATATAATTGTGATGGTTACAAGACTATTATTCCATCACCTATTACTGTATCCTTGAAGGAGGGAAGCATCAAAGAAGGCTATCCTCCATTTTGGTAGGTCATGATAATCAGACTGAGGAGAAAACCTGATATGATAGAGCTCCCCTCTCAACAAATAGTTCAATCTTCTTCACACACACACATATATGTATAAGGTTATTTAGTTGGAGCTACAATTAACTAATTTGACAGAGGGATTCCCTATGTTAATATTATCGATTACTTTGTCGATTCTTTAGATGTTCTATAAGCCTTTACAAATTAGGTGCCATGTCAATTCATTCATGTGGAGAAGGGGCCATGTAGGGATTTAGTGTCTAGCATGGAAGGCAACATATGTCCCAAGATGAAGCAACTACGTAATGATGGGATCCCATCTATTATGGGTACAAGATACGCCATTCAATGGGATATGATTAAAAGTGTGGCAAATTCACTTCCTAGAGCCATTGATGGAGATGCACCCTTGTAGCATCATCGTCAAGATTTGGAGGGTTACTTCGATGAGTAATTTGAAGGGTTTTCTATTTGAAAATTTTCCCATGTTCCCATTGTATTCAAATGTTGGCAGTCTGTTGATTCTATTGATGAGAAGAATAATTTATAGGTGAGGGATGATTTATCCTCATTGAGAGAAATAGGGGGATAGAGGAAGGATTTGAGAAAATGCAAGGCCATTCAAATGGTGATGTTTTTGTTGAAAACCTAGTCCATAGTGATCATGATTCCATTATAAATATTTTCAATTTTCTAAATTATAAACTAAAATGATGAGTCATGAAGAAGTCTAATGACCTCTTAAAGGACAAAACCCAAAGATCACTTCTCACTTATATAAATAAATTATTCTCATTCAATACAAGTAAATCAACCATTGAAGTTATTACTCAAGGATTCATAGTGGTATCAAGCCTTAGGCGTTTTTTTTCACAACTCCGAGAATGTTTTTCAATCTGTTGCCTCCTCCATTTCTGGCATAGTATCTACCTGAGTTACTCATACCTGCTTACCTTAGTGTTTTTCTTTCAAATTCCCGAGCCTCCCACCCATGGTATCAGACTATCAAGCCTCGAGGAATTCGACGATTCTACGCATGACTATCAGCATACCTATACCCATGAACATCAATGTTAGCATAAACCCTAACTTCCTCTCCCACGACGGTGCCTCCACGCAGTCCCACCGCTATTACTCCCACGACCTGAGATTTATTCTCTCGACGGTGCGTGATCTCTAAGTATTCTATGTTAAAAGGTCACCCAATCCACCGCCAAATCGTTCATTTCTCCCGGATCTGACCTTGTATAGTCGTGTTGATCAATTCATACCATGTTTTTGAAACTCGTCATTGAAAATTTGGTCAATTTTGAATATTTTCAGAGACGGTGTACTGTGTTTGTGTCCTCGGCATGGTATAAAACATTAATAACTTAGTTTTTGTTTGAATAAATTTAATATGGGATCATATTTCAAATTTGAAGCATGGATTTTTTGGAAGGGAAGCCTCAGAAGTCTCGCCAGAACGAAATATGTTTTAGGTTCATGAAGAAATTTGAGACTAGACCTCTCAAAGTGCGCGGGAGACCTGTGCGTCGAAATGGCTAAAGGGTGATCTGAATATTTGCACGGGAATTTGTGTTTGAGATGCGTGGCTACATTCCGTGTGGTTGCCCCTCTGTGTCGTTTCTAGCCAGAGGAGATGAAGAGCTACAAATTTTTCTATGATTTCATGCACCTTATATTCAATTTCACGTTTGCTTCCAATGAATGCTAGAATTTGTTATGTTGATCCTTTAGTGGCTCAGTGCATTTTTCCAACTATGGTTAAGTTATAGCAGTGCACTTGTCACTAGGATTTAATGGCAGAAAGTGGAGCTCTGTTATTCCTTCTCTTGCTTTCCTTGGATCAGGAAGAGTGTTCACAATTGCACTGTCAATGGCAGCCTGCAGTTTGCTACGATTTATTATCATGAGATCTATCTAAAAGAAGATGAGAGAACAATGAGTGAATAAATGAGATATATAGAGTCGCTTTACATGCCCAATGGGTGTGCATGATCAGTCCAGGTAGTTTGCAATGTATT
Source organism: Larix kaempferi (assembly GCA_027924585.1). Classification (NCBI taxonomy): domain Eukaryota; kingdom Viridiplantae; phylum Streptophyta; class Pinopsida; order Pinales; family Pinaceae; genus Larix; species Larix kaempferi. The sequence continues at coordinate 3,938,485 of BSBM01000103.1, forward strand.
TATAAATATTTTCTATGTTAACCATAGTTATTTCTTCTCGCAAAGTTGAGTACTATTCTGTGCTCAAGCTGAGTATACTCTTATCTCTGTTGTGGCAAGACTATTTGAAATAGGCTTGTTTTGGTGCTATTACAATGTCGTCTATTTCCCTTGAATTTTGAACTTGTTCTAGTAGTAAATATGAGGATTGTAGGATTGAAAATCTGTATGGATTGCTGGATTGCTGGTAGAGTGCTTGTAATACATTGATTGTAATGCAAAGACTCTTGTAGAGATTGCTTTTGTAACTTGCATGTTGCAGAACTTGTTGTATTGCAAAGTTTATCGTAGAAAGTATATTGCAGATTGCTTGTATTAGCAGCCTTGTTGAAGATGCATTCTTAGAGAGTACATAGAAGAAAGAATTTTAGAGGCAGGGGGGTAGTGAAAGATTCAGAATCTTCACTATGTCTGATGTGACAAGAAAGGACATGAGACAAAGACATCCATAATTCCTTGGAAAAATATCTTAGAGAAGAAAGAACAGAAAGAAGAAAGAGGTATAGCTCATGAGTCTGGCAAAGCTCCTTAATTTGCTCATTCCATTGTTGCATATTGCAATATTGTTGTAAATGAAGCTCTGTTCAATGCTTCATTTGCTTCCTAGAGAAATACTTAGCTGCTTGACACTAGTGCAACCTACCACATGACATTTAGAAAATATTTCTTTGAAGAATTGAATGAGAATGTAGATGGTGTAGTATATTTTGAAAATAAGTCCAACCTCAAACCCAAGGGAATAGGCACCATTAGGATCAAATTGCCTAAGTTCCCTGACTTTTCATTTCATAATTTTCTCTATCTTCCATAGTTGTAGAGAAACTTGTTGTCTCTTGTGCAAATTTGACAGCAAGGCCATTCCATCCACATATTTGATGGACAAGTTGAGATAATGATACTTTGACAACCAAGTCATTATGACCGGATATGAAGATGAGAAATCATTGAAGATGAAAGACACACCTAAAAGGGAACATAATTTTGCACACCTCTCTCACCATGATGAAGGTACATTGTCTTCATTCTTTTATGGTATGCTAGATAAGGGTACAAAAATTATGATAATCTTCGTTTGTTGAAGAAGAATGGTGTCTCTAGTTTCCCCACGATTCCAAAGAAGTTCAAACAGTGTGATGCTTTTATTCTTGACAAACATAGTAAGCAACCTTTCCATGAGTCAAATTACAGAGCATGTAGAAAACAAGAGTTGATACACTTTGACTTGTGTGGCCCTAGGCCTGTTGCTTTTGCAAAAGGTACCAAATATATCATGACCTTTATTGATTATTACACCATGATGTGTTGGGTTTATTTGTTGAAAGATAAATCTCAAGCCTTTGAAACGTTTAAAAATTTCCATGCATGGATTGAAAATGAGGCACAATCTCATATTAGTTCCCTTCTTATTGACAATGGAGGAGAATATGCATCTAATGAATTTGAAGCCTATCTTAGACAACATGAGATTAAGAATCGAACCACTATTCCATACAATCCTCAACAGAATGGCATAGCAAAAAGAATGAATAAGACACTCATGAATATGGTACGCTCCATGCTATTTTTCAAGAATGTGAAATTGATGTTTTGGGGTGATGTGGTTTTGTGTGTTGTCTATTTGAGAAACATAAGTCCAACTCATTCTCTTGCAAACGATACTCTATATGAAATGTGGTATGGTCGCATTCCTTCGCTGAGACATCTCATGGTCTTTGGTTCCACTTATTATGCCTTAATTCCAAAGGAACATATAAACAAGCTTGGTGCAAGGAGTCGAAAGTGCATCTTCTTGGGGTACTCAAACACCACCAAGGCATATCGCCTTTAAGATGAGGTAAACAAAAAAATTATACTTTCCAAAGATGTCATTTTGCTTGAAATGAATAAAAATGACCAATCTATTGAGAAGCAACTTGATCATTTGGATAAATGTGCCCATGTAAAGACATTTCATGATTTTAACAATGAGATTTCACATCTTGAAGGGGGGCATCCCTATCTTGGATTGATCTTTGGAATCTCCCTTTGTAGCACCATCTCCTCTCATGAAGAAGTTCCTACCGCTTCACCAAAATAGGAGCTTCAATTGGATGATGTGATTGAGAGGATTGGAAGACTAAATCTTGAAGAAAATGAATCACCACCAATTGAACAACCAAGAACCTCACAAAAAGTTCCAAAATGGGAAATGAAGACCCTTGAAAATGTTTATCCCAATGAAGTTGGAAAGACATGAACCAAGAGTTTTGACAAGAAAAGGAGATGGAGGAGATGCACATAATTTAAATTCAAGTGATGTAGAAGAGATGGATATTTGGTGTGATTGTGAATTGAATTTAATTGCTAACCTTGAACCAATTTATTTTGATGAAGCCGCTAATTTATGAGTGGAAAGAATCCATTCATAATGAATATGATGCTCTCATCAAGAAAGGGACATGGAATTTGTTGGACTCTCCATTTGGAACTAAACCAATTAGTTGCAAGTGGGTCTACAAGAACAAGTACAAATTAGATGGCTCACTTGACAAGAGTAAGGTGAGGCTTGTGGAAAAAAGGTTTTGCACAGATAGAAGGCATCGACAATTAGGGTACCATCCACACTCTATTGGCACTGGCTACACAGAATGGGTGGTAATTTCATCAAATGTATGCAAAAACTATTTTATTGAATGGAGACTGGAAGTTGGTGGACTCTCCATTTGGAAACAAATCAATTGGCTGGAAGTGGGTCTACAAGAACAAGTACAAATAAGATGGCTCATTTGAGAAGAGTAAGGCGAGGTTTGTGCCAAAAGGTTTTGCACAAATAGAAGGTATTGACTATGAGGAGACTTTCTCCCCCACATCAAAATGGGGTACCATCTGAACTCTATTGTCTTTGGCTACAAAGAATAGGTGGAAATTTCATCAAATGGATGCGAAAACTGCTAAATTATTGAATGGAGACTTCAAAGAGAATGTCTTCATGTCTCAAGCAAAAGGCTTTGTTGTGAAGGGAAAATAACATAAGGTATGCAAACTCATCAAGTCTTTGTATGGCTTGAAACAAGCACCTCTTGCATGGTATGCACAGCTAACCGAGCATCTCTTGAAATTGAATTTCAAACACTTTAATCTTGATGATGCAACAATGTTTGTCAAGAAAATTGGAAGGTATGTTGTATAACTTGTAGTGTATGTAGATGATATATTGTTGACAAAGAATAATGAAATCTACATTGCATTTATAAATAAAGAATTGAAGAAAGGATTCGAGATAAAATATTTGAGACATCTTCACTAATACTAGGGAATTGAAGTGACTTAGAATCCAAAGTACATATTCATCTCCCAGAAGAAGTACATTGGAGAATTATTAAACAAGTTTGGCATGACAGAGTGTAACCCTCTCTCTACTCTAATGGAACTTAACTTGAAGCATGCATCAAAATAAGAGAATGAATTTGAGTATGCAACCCAGTACATACAACTTGTGGGGAGTCTTATCTACCTTACCACCACTATACCAAATATTTCATTTGTTGTTGGAATCCTTTCTAGGTTGACGCAAAAACCTTGTGAAGCACATTGGTTTGTTGCAAATTAAAGAGTTCTAAAATACTTGAAGGGGACTCGAGACTTTGGACTCAAATATTCTAAGATGGATGAATTCAAACTGATTGGTTATTCTAACTCAGACTTTGATGGAAAAAAATAGAATGGTGTTTCTACTTTAGGCTACCTCATGAGTCTTGGATCAACAACTGTATCCTGGAGATCACACAAATAGTCTATTCCAACATATTCCACAATAGAAGTAGAATATGTGGCTATTGCAGAATCAACAAAGGAGATTGTGTGGCTCAGAAAAATAGTTGAATATTTCCACAAGAAGCAAGTGAATTCTACTCCTCTACCATTTGACAATACTTCTACAATCAACTTGGCCAAGAATTCCATATTCCATGATCAAACTAAGCACATCAAAATAAAGTATCGTCTAATTCAATATCTTGTAGAGGCCCAGAGAATTCATCCGAGACATTGTTCCACAAATGAGAAAATTGTAGACATCTTCACCAAAGCACTTGGAAGATAGAAGTTTGAAAAGTTCAGAAAGATGCTTGGACTCACGAACACCCCTTCGAATTAACAGGGGGAATGTTGGAAACATATTATGTAGGGATTATAGTTCCATTGTAAATATTATAAATATTTTCACTTTTCCTATGTTAAGTTATAATGGAGTAACTAGATCAGGATGACTATTGGAATAGATGTAGAGTTGGAGTAAGTGAAAGGTTTGGTGGATTTAGCTTTGGTAGGTCGATTTATGGGGAAATTTTTTAAACTCGTGACCCTTCAATATTGGCTGGATAGTAACTGGAAACCAATTATGGGGTATTCGAATTCCCTTTTCATCCTTGTAAGGGGATGGGTGTGTTTTACTTTAAGAGCTAAGGAGAATTCACAGTTGATCTTAGACAAGGATTGGACTTGGGGACCCTCGGGTTTGATTATGAGGAAGTGGGATCCTAACTTTGATCCATCCATAAAACCATATTACAAGCAAAACATATGGGGGCTCTTACCTAGATTTCCATGGGTGTTATGGAAGAATAAGATCTTTGAGGACATTGGAAAATTTTTAGGGAATTTTATAAAAATTGAAGATGGCTAGGAAAGTAGGGTGGACTAAAGATTGGCAAAAATGCTAGTATAAATTGATTTAAGGGACAATTTAGCAGCATATGTAGAAATCGAATGGGGAAGATGTACATTTTTGTAGAGACTAGACCATTGGAGGATTTCATTTCGCTACTACAATTATAGGGAAGTGGGCCATCTTAAAGCGCAATGTAAGGTGGAAGGTGTGGAAAACATTTGGACAAAGAAGATCTGGTTCAAGAAGAGTTATATTTCTATTTCACGGGAGGGAAGGTCTATGGATTATGGTGGGTAAGAGACCAAGAGAGAAAATTTAACAATCTAAAGGAGATGTGAATGGAAAAAACCTCTCCACATGGTAGGACCTCAGCGAAAGTTGGATATTTGGCATAGTATTATAAAGAGATTAATAGCAAAGCTTGGGGATTTTCTTCTGAAGAAAACCCCTTAGGTAAGAAGGAATCTTCTTTTGCTCTTCCTTTATCTAAAGATACTCTATCTATCTTTGGTAAAGGTGTTTTCTAAAATGAGGGGAAGGTTATGCCACCCTCTCTTCTTGCAACCCCTGTTTCTATCGAGGCCTCTCCTCCCCCTCAACCTACGGTCTATTCCTTGGTATTTTAAATGCCTCCTGAACTTATAGAAAGCTCGAAGGAGGAAGAATCATGCCTTTCCAAACCTAAGAAGGTCATAAACCTAATTTACTCAAATTATGATCTTCGGTCCAAATGTGGGGTGAAAGAAGGTTTATCCCCTAAGAAAGAGGATACTAGAGGGGCTGGAAGGAAGTCTTTTAATTTCTCAAGAAAAATCTAAATCTAAGCTAGAAGTTAAAGAAGGTAAACAAGTCACCATCGTAAGGGCCTTTAGAGTGGGGAAAGTCCCTCATGTGGTGACTCAATGATTTTTCTCTCCTTCAACTGTAGAGGGATGGGAGGGGCCCATAAATAACAAGCCCTCTATAGATTATTTAAAGTCTACAATCCTGATGTTGTTTTGATTCAAGAAACATTGTGATCTAGTGGGAAACCTATTGAATTCGTCTTGCTAGCCTTGAAGGAATGGTCCTTTTGTGTGATTGACGCTGAGGGTCAATCATGAGGGCTCACTACAGGATGGGGATCGAGGATTAAGGCGATTTCTATTGTTTTGATATCCTCCTAAATCTTGGTTGAGATGGAAGCAAATTATGTTTATGTTTCTTTAAAAGTTATTAATTTATATGGCTCATATTTAGAGAGGAAGTTTTTTTTCTGGCAGAACTTAAGGGATACTAGTACGCTTAATGACAACGGACTAGTTATAGGAAGAGATCTAAACTTCACAACCTCTCTGAGTGAAATTTTGGGAGAAAGGACCTGTTGGGATACTTTGGGGGAGGTTTTTGCTCATTTATTCACTGAAAATCATCTTTTAGATCTCCCTCAAGTGAAATGCATTCCTACTTGGAGAAACGAAAAAAAGGCAGGAATGCCATTTCCAAAAGACTACACAAGTTTTTGCTTTCAGAAGATCTTCTCAATGCACATTCTTTATTGAAATATTGGGTTGGGGTTGGAGGTATATATGATCACTTGCCTATTCTTCTTTGGATGGATGTCATCGACAGTAAACATCCTTCTCCTATGAAATTTAACCATGCTTGTCTCCTGGAAGAATATTTCAAAAGGTTGGTTATCTAATTGGGTTCAAAATGACTCTTCCAGCAGTATTCCCATGATGTATAAATTTGATTCTCTGCTCAAAAAGCTAAAGGATGTTATCAAAACTTGGGAAAAAACATACTAAAAAATATCCCAATTCGAATTAAGGGATTCAAGATAAAAGATAAGATAGTTGTTTGAAAATAATTCATCAGGCATTTTCACGGAAGAAGAATTGGATATCCTTAAATCCCCGGAGGAGAAGAGAATGGGATTATTACACAAGGATGAGGTGACACGACGATAAAAAAAGTAGAGAATTTTGGAATCAAGAAGGTTATGCAAATTATAGGAAGAATGAGAATAATATATGGGAGTTGAGGGCTCCTTCAGGTGAAATAGTAAGGTCCTTTAATGATAATGTTGAGTTAGGAAGGAAACATTTTTCATCCTTGTTCAAGGAACTTGAGGGATGTTCAATTGAGGAGATAATGAAAATTATTTGATTAATTCCAAGTTGTATTCAGTAGGAACAAAACTAAAATCTTGAGGAAGAGGTAACGTTGGAAGAAATTGAAAGTACCCTACAATCCTTTAACAAGGGTAAAAGTCCTCGTTTGGATGGTTTCTTTGTAGAATTCTATTTGGATTTTTATTATTATTTGAAGGAATATCTTCTTAGAGTCGTTCAAGAATCGAAGGAAGTAGGAAAATTAACAGAAGCATTGAATTCCACATTCCTTTCCATTATAGCTAAGACTCAAAATGCTATTTCTCTAGAAGATTATAGACCATATAATTATGTTATCTCATTTATAAGTTAATTTCCAAGATTATAGATAACAAACTTACAGGAATTTTGTCAAGGATTATTTCAGAAGAGAAATTTGGGTTCCTCTTCAATCAACATATCAATGACGCGGTTGCAACTGCTCATTAAGATTTACACTCCATTGAGGTGGAAAATATGCAGCGACAATTCTAAAAATTGATTTAGCTAAAGCTTATGACAAGGTAAACTGGGTATATCTTAGACTTATCCTTCTTCAAATGGGAATGTGTTTATCACCAGTTAATTGGATAATGTGTTGTGTTCAATCAAAATCCTTTCTTGTTCTCCTCAATGGATCTCCATTGGATTTTTTTGCACTTCTAGAGGACTGAGACAAGGATGTCCTGTGCCTCCTTTCATGTTTCTTGTTTTTGCGGAAAGGATTAGCAAGTTAATCCAATATTCTAAAGTTGAAGGGGAGTTAAAAGGGATTAAAATCTCAAGTTCGATGGACTTAACTCATATTTTGTAAGTGGATGACATTTTGATTTTTGGGAATGGGACTCTTCAAGAAATTTTAAGAATCAAGGAAATTCTCAATTTGTATTGTAAGGCCATGGGTATGGATATTATTTGGAACAAATATTTGGTTTTAGTTAATGGAAACTCTGAAGAAATTGTTTGAATTATGCAGGAAAATCTCTCTCTTTCTATAAAGAATTAGAGTAGGGGGTAAAATATTTGGATTTAATTTTGAAGCCCAATAAGTACAGACTTGAATATTGGGTTTGGTTATTAAGGAAGATCGAATCTTGAATCATGGTTTGGAAAAATAGAGGGCTATCCAGAGGTGGCAGATTGGTATTAGTAAAGTCAATGCTTGAGAGCATTTCGGTATATTGGATGTCAACTGCCAAAATCCCTAGAGGTATTTTGACAAAGATAAGAAAGAAGTGATTTAGTTTGTTATGGACTGGGAGGAGACCAACATACCGAATCCATCTTGTTATCAAAACACTTAGGCAAATGAGGACTAAAGAATATTTACAACCTTGGAAAATCTCTTGCAACAAAGAGCTTATGGATACTTGTTTGCAAAGGGACTCTGATCCGGATATTGGGGGCTGAGACCCAGAAGACTTGAATGTCGAGAGAGGAGGAGAAGAGATAGATTCAAAACTTAAGCGAACAATGAACCAGCTATGAGAAAGACAAATTAGTAGTGAGATCTGGTCTATGAGACTAGATGGAGAAACATAGAATAAATCTGCCACATGGAGGGGTGAGACTCAAAGAGGGTTCTTTGAGCCTCACCTCTCAAATTATTCTAAGAAAGGCACTCAGAACCAATACCCCAATAATAAATCCATAAAATAAGATAAATGCAGGATGCCAAAAGTAATAGCATGCTTTATTGAGAAGGCATAAAGCCCTTTATATAATATTATTACAATCTGCCTTGAATCCATACCATGGAACAAAACCATGGGATACCAAATACCACGGATGGGTGTATTCTAAATTGTGGGTTGCATGGAAGATTCCAAAACCATGGATGGGAGAGGGTGGCCTCTCCATTAATGCTTTTATGGTGAATGAGAGAGGGTGGCCTCTCCATTTAATGCTTTTATGACTTATACATTCGAATTTAGACCATATTCCCCATAAAATTTGGATCATTCCTCCCCCCTTAGAAAATGATGGTCCCCATCATTTCATGCTAAAAAGAGACCCATGATTACAATGTGCTAGTTACCAATGAAGAGAAGGGTTTTGTGTGGTTGACCCATAACCGTGGGTTTTGCGAGGTTGACCCATAACCATGACGGTAATGACAAGCTTGATTTCGATAAAGAGAAGAGTTTTGTGTGGTTGACTCAGAACCATGGGTTTTGTGTGGTTGACCCATAACCGTGGGTTTTATGTGGTTGACCCATAACCATGGTGGCAATGGAAAACTTGTTTCCAGTGAAGAGAAGAGTTTTGTGTGGTTGACCCATAACCGCGATTACAATACATAACTGTGGGTTTTGTGTGGTTGACCCATAACCATGGTTTTGTGTGGTTGACCCATAACCATGGTTTTTTGTGGCTAACCCATAACTGTGGGTTTTGTGTGGTTGACCCATAATTGTGATTACAATACATAACTGTGGATTTTGTGTGGTTTCCCCATAACCGTGAGTTTTGTGTGGTTGACCCATAACCATGGTTTTTGTGTGGTTAACCCATAACCAAGATTACAATAGGATTTAATAAAAGTCCAAAAATTGAGAAAATCATGATCTTTGGTGCAGTTGATGTCTTGCTCCAAATCCACTCATAGCTTCTGATGTAGGTAATGAAATTGAATTCCATTGAAGACCCATTTGATATCTCGAAGAGACCTTTCCGTAAATATAACATACTTGCTCTGGGGTGTCACATAGAGTGAGAAAATGTTTGTTGAAGCTCAAGAGATGCGCGCACACTATTTTGCAGAAATATGTTGCTTTAGTCGATGATATCTCTCAAACTAGAAAGAAAAATGAGATTCCGTGAAATACCCATTTCAGATATTGAAGAGAAATTTCTAGCCATATATGGAATTTCTTCTAAAGTTTCCTGAGCAGTGAGAAAATATCTGTGGAAGTATGGGTATGCGCGGCCTTCTTGGCACAAAAATATGTTGAGATACAATCAATGATATCTCTCAAACAAGGAATCCAAATGAGATTCTGTGAAATACCCATTTTAGATATTGAAGAGATACTTATATAAATATATGAAACTCCTTCTGATGTTTCCTAGACAATGAGAAAAGCCAGACCGAATTTGAAGGGTGCGCGGCCACGTTGGTTACATACATGTGCTGCTTCAAATGAGGATATCTCATAAACCAGACAACGAAATGAAATTACACGAAATCTACATTTGAGCTGACGGAAATACCTTTCCGATGAGCTATGGTAGAGCCTCTGAAACATCCTGTGGAGTCCGTGGAACTTGTTCAAAGTTTGTTGAATGTGGGAGTGTTGAGTGTAGAGATGCCAAGGGTTTGTAGAGCAGCATGGGTTGTTGTAGAGGTTGTGGAACTTCCGTTGGCAACATGGAAACCCTGAAAAATTGTTGAAAATGTCGCCGACCAATGGATCTAGCGAATCGATGTATGGACGTAGTGAATCCATGTATAGATGTAGAAAATCCATGTATGGTTCTCCTTGTAATGGTGGATGTAGATCTGAGGGTAGAAAAATATTTGAACATGTAGTAAACCCTTATTCCGAAGGAGAGCGTACCTGCTCTAATACCACTGATCCAGATCTTGGGGGATGAGACCTAGAAGACTTGAATGTCGAGAGAGGAGGAGAAGAGATAACTTCAAAACTGAAGCGAACAATGAACTACCTATGCGAAAGACAAAGTAGCGAGATCTGGGCTATGAGACTAGACGGAGAAACATAGAATAAATATGCCACATGGAGGCGTGAGGCTCAAAGAGGGTTCTTTGAGCCTCACCTCTCAAACTATACTAAGAAAGACACTCAGAACCAATACCCCAATAATAACTCAATAAAATAAGAGAAATGTAGGATGCCAAAAGTAATATCCTGCTTTATTGAGAAGGCATAAAGCCCTTTATATAATATTATTACAATGTGCCTTGAAGCCATACCATGGAACAAAACCATGGGCTACCAAATACCATGGATGGGTGTATTCTAAATTGTGGGTTGCATGGAAGATTCCAAAACCATGGATGGGAGAGGGTGGCCTCTCCATTAATTCTTTTATGGTGAATGAGAGAGGGTGGCCTCTCCATGTAATGCTTTTATGACTTATACATCCGAATTTAGACCATATTCCCCCTAAAATTCGGATCAGACTCTCTGGGGAAAAGTCATGAAAACCAAATATTTAAAGAATTGATCTATGGATGCTTGGTTTAGAGATCAAAGGAAATATTAACAAGGAGGATCAATTGTTTGGTCAGACTTAATGGATGACTTTCCTCTTGTATGTTCTTGGATAGCTTGGAACATTGGTGATGGTAAAAAAGTTAAAATCAATAAGGATCTGTGGATATGGGTGGAAGGGTCCTATCATATTTCTGAAGGTTTGATCTAGTTGCTTCATTCTATAGGTAATTTTTCTCTAAAAGATGTTATTAGAGAAAATGGTGGATCTGATCCTACTCAACAATAGAAATCGATCCACACTCACACACACTCACACACATTAAAATATTAAATATTCACATGGAATTTTGTATAAGGAAAAATGGGTCACACAGAGTAGCACCTAGGAGAAAGTCTTCAATCACAAGGGCTAAAAACTCAATGTATAAGCTCGCTACTTGAGTTACAAATTAAAATTACCATTGCTTTCCATAAATGATGCATGTGCACAATATCAATGAAATCCAAAATGATCCAAAAATAACATGGTTAGTTGAAGCCTCCCAAGCCATGATTGATGGTTGGCTAGGAATTGTGGTTCAACATGATCCTTTGGTTTTTGGATGGGATTCAACCTCAAGTAATTTTGATGAGACTTTGATGGATGTTGGCATGGCCCAACTATTATTTAGTATTTTTGCTTGGGCACTATGCATTTTGGTTTGGACTTATGACTATTTTTTATTGTATGTAATGGGTGTTTAGTATAACCCAACAAATGTTTTGTTTTTTCTTATAATATGCTAGTCACCTTGTGGATGTTGCATGCAAGGCCAATTTTTTTGGTATAAAAACTAAGTACATATTGTTTTAATAATAGGTAAAGGAATATTCTATGTCAAAAAAACATGGCTCAGTGGCCAAATAGAATATCACATCAAGTAATGGTGGGAATCAATATCACACCAGGGGGCATTGTCATTGTCGTTAGGGGTTAGTGCCTAAGGATAACATTCAACAATGGTTTTAGGATTGACAAGAATGGATTCCCATCCATCATTACCCAATGCAATCTTGAGTGGATTTTCTAACTTAGAGATGGTTGGGACCATGTGAAAAATCTTGTCATTATTAAGGAAAGGAAAAGGAGGCCTACAATGGTACCTTTCTTGATGTTTACAAAAAGTGTAACTAACACAGTGATAAGAGTGCTTGTCAAATCTCTAAGACTATGTTGAACAGGAAAGGGAATGAATAATAGGGGACTCCCTACTCATAATGTGTGAATCACCACCTTGAAACACTTCAATAATTGGCATAGATATGCCATCTCCATCTTCACCTTCCTCACTTGAACTCGGATCTACCAATGGAGGTAGGTACCAAGTAAAACGTTGTTGTGATGGACAATTTAAATAAGCACTTATTCCTTATTTTTCACATATGAAATAGATTTTCAATCCTAACTCATTGCAATGTTGTATTGAACTCAACATCCCATGTTAGTTTGTATCCCAATAAGGTAGTGTCTAGGAAATGCAAGAAGGGATAATCTATCTATAGAATTTATATGATCACTCCTAGATAATTTGGAAAACTTGAAGGGCTAAAATTGGGTTCTTTACATATTTTCCCTTTCTATTTAAAGGGCATGTTGGATAAGGAAATAATGAGCATGTCCAACATTTCCCAAGAGTTATGCCACCTATGACTAATGGCCAAGTAGAAAATCCCTTTATTTGTTGTAATTGGGGTTTTCAAATGGATTCAAGTCTATATAGTCATGTTAATTAGGATTAAGCCTCTAAAGCATATTGAGGTGAGGATATCTTTTCTACTAAGTTATTTATATCTATTAGTTGATCAATATATCTGAAGTCATTTGGTGTAGGTCCATCTCCAACCTTGCCACCAAATAATTAACACTTGAAATCCGACCTTTAAAAAAATAGAATCATGGATAAGGATTTTAACTCATTCAAAGATAAGCATATTAAGGTTGCGAGATTGTTAACACATACCGACTTTTCCAATCTCTAATCTTGATATTGAACAAAACATTTCTTTATATAATTCCTCAATAATACACTAGGCTTTTAATAAAAAACCAAGTAATTTTTTAACCAAAACATTCCCTTCATATAATATAACTATAAACCCCCCAAAAAAATCACTAAAAGATAACTTAATTCTAAAAATGCACTCTTTAAACAATGCTAAATTTAATAATTTAACAAACATTTCAAATCCTTACAATGACAAAAAATACCCTTAACCTCAACCTAAACAAAAATGAGAAAGATTTCTAATATCAAACTGTACAAGTCTTCTTCACTTTAATACACAAGGTATATTTATCACAACCCATTCCTTCCACCTTAATGAGTCATTTAACACACAAAGTATATTTATTATTTTGAAATTAATACAAACTTTCAAACATATATAAATATGTCTTTTATTTTATTATTCCAAGTTCAATTAATTTATCTCGCAATGAAAATCAAAGTGTGCATATACTTTCATGACACCAATATTAAAACCTCTAAATAAAAGACCTATATACCACCATTTATTTGGTTCTAGAAAATCCTTAGAATTTGAATTTCAGTTAAAAAACCTAGTATTTCAAGATTTATCTTAAAGTTTGTGGTTTAATAATCAATATAAAAATTCTTATATTAATGATTTGAAAGTGTTAGGAAATAATTTATATACATTTTTTTTCCAAAATAAAAGTTGTAACTTGTTATTCAATAGATGGAATTAAAGTTACATAATCTATCCTAAAAAAAACAAGAAGTATAGTCCACCCCTTAATCCAGACACAAAAACTAACTTTCAGTTTTTACAAAGAAGATCATTCTTCCACAAAAAACTATGCAACTTAACCACTCGACATAGGATGAAGACTGAAGATCATTCTTCCACATAATGCTCTGCAGCTAAACCGCTTGACAAAAATATGAAAAATAAAAAGATGAATCAAAAGAAGAGAGTCTAAACCACTCTAAAAGACATTCGCTGTCCCATAATCAATCACTCTTGTCATCTATGAGCTCCTCATAGTGCAGGTAACCATCCATTTCACCCACAACTCTTTTTGAGAGACCATCTGCCTTTTTATTTAGTTCCCAAAACATATGAGTGAAATATATATGAGAAAAATTTTCTATCAGAGCCTTAGTTCTATTTTCCCATAGGTGAAGATGAAGAACTTGTAAAGTTGAAGCTCCCACAGTCCAATCAATCACCACTTTGGAATCAACTGCAATTTGAACTTAAAAAGTGCCTCTTTTTCAGCAAACCAAAGAAGGCCCCAAAGAGCAAGAAGTTCAGCTTTCGTGTTTGTGCCATAATGAACCCCCATCCACATATTAATGATGCGATCCCTTTTAATCATAAAGACCATGCCATCTCCACATAAACCATCCTTCGCAACTCCATCAAAATATCCTGTAAAAGTATGAATATCCAGTTGAAGCAAAATAAGAGTTCTTACTCTTCTTTACTCTTCTCTTTAAAATATTCAAGGAAAGAACTAGTTATTTTCAAGTAAACAAAAATGATTGAAAGCTTTTTATCTTCAAAACCTCTCCAAACCTCCCAAATTTTCAAGAAAGTATGTTTAATTAATTTCATAAAAAAATTAAATTTAAGGAACTCGCCTTTGTTCAGAGTTTGCATGTAACATCAATTGATTAAAAACCAAAGATCATAATATATTAAGATTTATATAATTTTATAAAATAAATTTAATAATTAATAAATAAAAATAATAACTAATATAAAAAAATATAAAAATTAATTTTAAAATTATATCAATTATTTTAATGTTAAGAAAAAGAGAATGGACAAACGAAAATGTAAATATGGTTCACATATCTAGTCATCTAAAAATTTAGAATATCTAATTATTTATTTTTCGTAACAAAATATATATTTTTATTCCCTATCAAAGTAGGGATATATTTTTCATTTGAAAGTCAAATGCTTTTGATTTTGTATTAATTGTTAATTTTGATAATGTTTATTATAAAGTTTCGTAATGTTAGCAAATAAATAACTATTAAATTGAATTTCTAAAAATTTAAAAATATATTTTCTAATTTTTGAAAAAGAAAAATTAGATTTTTCTATTGGTAGAGTACACTTGGGATTTGACATAAATCCCTGCAGGAGGTTTCTAAGTTTTGGAAATAAAATTTATTTTTAAAAAGGAAAATTCAAGAATTTAACATGTTAGCAACAACATTAAATATTTTTTTATTAATAATATTATTAATTTAAAAACTTTGCATAGTGCTTGCCACATTGGAGGTTACGGCTCTGAAATTTTGGGGACAAAAGATTCTTCGTCCCGGCCACTGTCGTTCTGGATATGTTGCGCGATCCAGCTCTTGAATATGGATATCCAGTCGCTCAATGCAAGCGTTAAATGCGTGGCCGAGAACCAGTAGTTAACATTCTTGCCAAGAAACCTGCTTTGCCATAGCATATAACTAATGATAGAAATAAGATCTCAAAGCATAGCTTAATCAAAATGGATGATGCAAGTAGAACGACTGAATGGCCGCTATGGACAGAACTATGGATTAATTTATCACATATTTTTAATAAAGTAAATGTTTTGAAATAACATACATTAATATAGTAAATTGCTTCAATATCGTAAATGGATAATTGCCATATAAAATTAAATAAGTTCCTATGACTTGAATTTACAAGTAAAAGTTCTTCTTGGATGCATAATTATTTTGGATAATTGTGATATGAAAGTAAATAAGTTTCTCTTACTTGAATTTACAAGTTCTTCTTGGATGCATAATTATGTAGATAGACATTTTAGATATTATCTTAAATTTTAGATTTGATATCCAATTACTCCATTAATGCCATGGTTGGCACGTTAATCAAAACATTAGTGAGCATCAAGTTTAGGCCTGTGTTGTTAACCATATGGTCCACTTGGAATTCCCACTCTATGATTGACGACGAAGATTGAAAACAACGCACAACTCCATTAATGCCATGGTTGGCGCGTTAATCAAAACACCAGTGAGCATCAAGTTCAGGCCTGTGTTGTCAACCATACGGTCCACTTGGAATTCCCACTCTATGATCGACAGTGAGGATTAAAAACAATGCACAACTCATAGTACTGCTATGGTAATAGAGCTTACGGATCTTAAATTAAGGTAACTGGAAATTAGGCGCCATTCCATAAGTATTACTTGTTAAAATCTCTCTTCAAACACATATGCAGTGCCTTTCTTGCTCTGAATAATGGAGAGTTAGGCCTTTCAATAAGACTGCAACAACATTTCCCTGCGTTACATATTACCCCTTCTATTTATCATTTGGTAGCTATAGCGTTTGTCAAACTCGGGTTCTTTCAATTCGCTACCGGTAACATTTTATTTGGTTGTTTTACTTGTAATATCTATGAACAGAGGCACTTGCTCCTCACATAGTAGGAATGCATGTTCAATAACTAAATCTCTAAGTTATGTAATTTCTTTTCCTTTTCTAACAATCATTATATACTATTGCAGCATGACTTGAATTGTGGTCAATTGATGGAGTAGATTTGGCATGCAGGCGCGGCTTTGGGTTCTCTAGAATTTGCAAACCGTTGCCGGAATGGTCTACATTTTGTTGGGCAGAGCGAGTGGCTCTCTATTGTTCTTCTCTCAGTTTTCTTAATGTTCATGTAGGCTACGTGCAGAGCCACATATGGGATCATCTCCTTCATATCCCGGAGGTCTTTGGGAGTCATATCCAGAATGGTCGGCATAGGGGGAAACGCCGGGTCGATTGTAATGCAATGGTTGTTCTTCATCGATTTGAGGTATTCAATGGAAAGAGGGGATCTAACTCGTGGGGAACATGATAGTGGCATGCAGTTTGTTTTTGTGCATAATGTATTTCCCGCAGTGGGGAGGGATGCGGTTAACAAGAGATATCAGGTGAAAGGAGTTAAAAGTATGATTATTGTGGATGGCTCAACATTTAAAGACAGTCCTGGAACCAACCCACAGGCCACAACTATGATGCTCGGGAGGTATCTAATTTACATTTATGATATCCAATATCCAACCCTTTTGTAGTTTGTTATGCAGGTTTTTATATATAAAATGGGAACCATATTATAGTTACATTTTGGTTTTTATATATGAAATGGAAACCATAATATTGATACATAATGGTGTGGTGTGCATGCAGGTACATGGGAATGAAGATTCTTAAAGAAAGAACATTAAGGAAGAAGCTTTTGCAGGGTAGAAGTAATATTAATGCAATTAGTTACTTTAATAAACAATCTCATAAATTGAAGAGTCAATAAGTATAAAAATCGTTACTGTGTAAACCCTGCGAGAAAGTTCAAGCGTAGATGAATATACCATTTTTATCATAGTTTAGTTTACTATAGACCTGGAAAGTATTCTAAAGTATTGTCTTCATGGATTATATATATATAATTAAAATGTTTTTTAGTTGGATTAAAAATCGTTACTGTGTAAACCCTGCGAGAAAGTTCAAGCGTAGATGAATATACTATTTTTATCATAGTTTAGTTTAATATAGACCTGGAAATTATTCTAAAGTATTGTCTTCATGGAATATATATATATATATATATATATATATATATATATATATATATAATGTTTTTTAGTTGGATTAAAAAATTTTGTGAGGTGCTTTTTCATTAATAAAAATCATTTTTTCATGTACTCATCTGCAATTTTTCCATGTAAAGTTTTGGACACATTTCACAAAAAAATAATTATTAAAATAGAAAAAACATAATCAACATAAAAATAGCCATTAAAATAGAAAAAAACAAATAATAAAAGAAATAGAAGAAAAAACAAATAAATAAAATAATAAAAATCAAAGATAATTGAAGTTCAATGCATCTTAATTCAAGATGAACAACTCATCAATCTCTATGCTCAGTTTTGCACCAACAACAACAATCTTCTTTTTTCTTCTCTAAATAACACAATCAAGTAAGATGATTAGGGAAGTAATTTCATGGCTATAGGTTTTAGGGATAAATACATATTAAGTACGGAGGAGATGCTAGTTTAAGAAATGGAATCTAGTGGCCACTCATACATGGATACCATCCTCTCTCCTTGTCACCTACCCAAATTTCTGAAAATTATTATTTTATTTACAAAATACTTTATGTTAAATTTAATTACAAAGTTTTGTAACTATGATCAGTTTTGATCAAGGATGAATGTAATTACTGAATATTATTATTTAAATAAATTAATTAGGATACAAACACCCAAGGGGACTGTTAAATGAGTGTTCACTGACCCACTAGGAGGAATGGAAACTATTGGAAGGTATGGGACAGATGGCAACAATTGCATCACACCACTAGTTGTTGGTTATGGGACAACTACACCTAAAAATGTGGCATTATCCCCCAGGTGGAGGGAGTGAGCAGGCAACTCATTTAATGACCCAGTAACATCTGAAAAAGGCCTAGGCAGCCTACAAAAGGCAAATTCGAATTGAGCTCTTACCCAATATTTATGCAGAATATTTTCCTCATGTGCATCAGGTGATCACTGAGAGATTCGAATAGGGAGGCTAGTTGTGAGTGCAATCTTAAGTCTGCATATTGCTGAGAAGAACCAGAGATGCTGGTGCAGGTCTATTGGACTACTAGCTATTAAAGATTTCAGAAGTTATTTTCTACTGCAAGAAGAAGTCCTAATTCCTAGAGTTTCTTCCTCCTGGTGGTTCAGTGAATAGGATCGGGGGTCCTAAGGCAAGTACTTAACTGCTTTCAGGAATTGGTTGGGTGGAACAATATTCTTGGTTGTTTGTTGCCCTACAGATTTACCCAAGTTTTACAAATTTTCTACTTATTCTCAGTTAGTAATTTTGTTATGTATAGTTAGTATTTTTTGGTTTTCTGTTCCGAAAAAAAATTCAATTCTAGATTTGTTTAAAGTCTGAATGTTAAAGTTTAATGATAAATTGGAATTGATAAACCAATATCTATATTTTTCCACATGTTTTTTTTGCATCGTACTCTAGTATAGATACGCAAATTAAGAATAGATTACAGGATAGGCAATTTGCCATTGAATTCGACAGATAAAAATAGTAATTAAATGTTTATCAGTTTCTGACCTATAATTAATAATAGTAGAAAGTTCTGTATAATATCTAATGTATATTATAGAATGTTTCCTTAGTTCTATGAAAAACAAACATTGTATAACTCTTGTATAGTAATACCGTATTTCCTTTATCATTACTATGAATATAGGAAATAAATAGAATGCATAATTCTATCTAACATATTATGTAAGCAATATAATATCATAGCTGCAAATAAATAAATATGTGATCATTTTATCAAGGCTATACAAAATAGTTATCACATAGTCTTTCACATTGAACATACATACATTGTTTTCATTCTACTATAATCTTTGCCTGTAATTGTATAGCTCAAATAGATATTGAAATTATTATAAACCTTTTATTGTCATCAGTCATTTTATTCCATAGATATTTCTAAACTGAAAGTGTTGATTTTCCAAACTGAGATTTATATCACAAACTAGCTAGAAATCGATTTCCATTATTATCATTTTGCAAACTCAATCCACAAAGGCTTTGGATCAAACCAAAGTTCTTTTGAAAATCCATTTCCAAGCATTTATTTTCTATACAAACAAAACTCGATTTAGGATATAGCCCTGATCGTTTCCTACTTTACAAATGAAGAGACAAACCATTTCAGGTTTACAATTTACAAAAATATCATCTACGACAGAGCATTTAAACCCTAGCTCGAAAAATTATAATATCTACCTACAGCACTCAAATCCATGACATAGACGTTTTACATAGATTTAAATAGCTTACATTTTTCATTGTCAAGATTGTTTTCACTGTAAATGAGCCTCGGCTCTACTCATCTTTTCATAATTTAAACAGTAGGATATGTTCATTTGTTTACACCATTACAGGATTGCAACTTAAAAACGGAATAACAATGTTCTCGAAAGCAGAACGATTACAACTTGTTTCCAAATGAAAACGCATAGGGTTTCAAACCCAAACTTTAAACATTCCAATCAAATACAAAGAACCCTTTGTTCTGACAAGCTTAGTTTGACGAGATAGACATCATAGTCAAAATGATTTAGTGTCATGCAATCAAAACGAAGGGCGCAGCCCTGTACAGACACCATTCGAGTAACAAAAGAATCGTTTTAAGTTTTTCCAACTAAAGACAACGATGAGGCACGGTGAGGAACTGGCCACTCTTCCATTGAAACCATTTCAACACACAGACGGAGAGCACCTATGAGGGTTTTTGTAAAGTTGTTAGTACTAAACATGCTTTAATTTCTGTTTTAGCAGCAATATGATAATGACAGTTTTAACACATAAATAGTAAACATGATTATGATAACAAATGTACTAATCGATCAAAAATATGATGCGATAATTTTTCTTTTGCAATGATACTGACAGTTTGACTTTGCTGCATAAGGGTTTCCTACGAGGTACCCTACTTAGCTGCAACGCTAAAGCATATTGAATGACCTATGTGCAAACGACAGGTAAGAGCGAAGTACGTGTATAGTTCAGTTTCAACGTCATAATTAAACAAAAAGTTATAAATTCTGTTGCGACTCACCAAAAGTGTGCAGGTATGGATTTCATAGCTATAATTATTGTTTTTCAGATGTACGTCTTATAACTCCATAAGCTTTAAAAAATGTCCACAATTATTATTATCATAATTAATGCTGTTATAAAAAATTTAAAATTTTTATAAAAATCTGGGATGTTACACTCCTTCTCCATAGCCTCCATCAGTAAAGGGATTGATTATTTTTCTGTTAATTATTGTTTTTGCCATTTTAATGGCCTTTACTGATTATTTTCCTGTTGATTATTATTTTTGCCATTTTAATGATTACTTTTTTGTTGGAGTATATTATTCTATTTTTCTATTGTTGATCTCAGTCCAAGTTCTAAGATCATATCCATCGGAGGCCCAGGACTGAGGTTCAAGCTAAGATCTGTAACCATACCCTCATTCTCTCCATGATTTCCATGCAGTCACTAGCTCCAAGAGGTCCAAAACAACATATTAATTATAAGTGAATAAGTGACTATATAAATACCCATACCATCATTCTCTCCATGATTATCCTGCATTTGTTAATAAGTGAATATATAAATATATTGAAAAAAATATAAGCATATATATATTATATATGATTTATATTTTTTTAATCATTTATTATTTTATTATATATGATTTATATTTTTTAATTATTTATTATTTTATTATATATGATTTATATTTTTTAATTATTTAATTTATTATTTTATGGTGCTTTGCACCATATACAATTTTTTAAATATTAAGTCAAGGATAGGGTGGTCCCTTGGTGGGGATAGATGGATTTCATTCCATTCACTTTCGTACTTGGTATCCCCACTTTTGCACCACTATTTGAAAAATGAAGATTTTCCATATCCTTTACAAATTGTACTGTTAATGTGAGACTAAAATGCCTTTTTTTTGTAGTGTATTGGTGGATAGTAATTTTCCTTATATGTAGGCACAATATCCTAAAGCATTGGGGAACTAAAAAAGTTACAGAGACTGTATTCATTTTCTCTTTGGATTAAGGACATCGTCTATATTCATAGCCATGATCAATTCTTCTTGTAGCCGCCACAAATAAAGGCTATACGGGTACGTGGCAACCGATGGGTGATGCATGTCTTTCATCATCGCACATTTTTCATGTTCAATTTCTTTTGAGCAGCGTGTTGCAAAGGCAAGTCAAGTGCCTTTCCTATGGAGAAGTTGATTGAGGATGCAACCGAGCTGGGGGATGAAGGATCTGTATGTGGTTTGTCTAAATCCGCTTGAAAAGAAGCGGTTGCTTGGTGGTTTGCATGAGTATCTAAATTGGAAATGGGAGGATGGCTGAAAGTTCAAATGTTGGTTTGTTGAATATATACATGGTGCTATCATGAGCGAAGAAAACGATATCCCCTGCTTCCAGTTTTTTATGCTTGACAAATTCTCTCCATCCTTTGGTGAGCATATAGCTTTTAATTCTCTTCCAGTATGTGAACCTGCACTACCATTTTTTACCATCACAATAAAAAAATGTAAGACATTTGCTGCTGTCATTGCCTAGGATGTCTGTAGGAAAGTGACACAAAGCATGTTGTTTTGGGATTTTTGTTGATCAATCCGTAGGGAGGACCTCTGGATCCTTGTGATCGAAACTCAATTGATCTTAATGTATATATATCTTATCTAGGAGAAAATTTTGTTGTAAAGATTCCTTCCTTTCTCATGCATGGTGCTTGGAGTTTCATGGTTGGAAGTATTTTATTGCTTGTAAATTTTGAAGTTCCACGTTTGGAAGCTTTGTCATAAGCGTGGGCAGCTTCTCTTTCTAAGTTGAAGGTGGTTGGTTTGCATATATTTGTGATCCCCATTTTCCATTTGTGTGAGAAAGAACACCTTTGAACTGTCGTGTGGACTTGCACTATGGAACTTGCCTCATTTGGAAGACTTGCCCAACCACCTTTAAGATTTCATGGAAGATTGCAATGACTCGAGGGTTAAGTTTAGAGGGAAGCTCAAGATTTCTTCATCATGAGAGTCTTTATTTAAAATTGAACGCCTCCAATCTAAGACCTACATTCCTTATAAAGGAACTTATGGGATAAGACACGTTTTGCTTCCCTTCAAAGCTGCGATAGCCATATCATATGATTCTTTTACAAAGCCATTCTTTTACCAAGTCATAGCCATCAATGCAAATGCTCATCCATGCTAAATTCATGGACAAAGGCACATTCATGCTAAATTCATAGACAAAGGCAGGGAATAAGCAGTTACACTACTTTTGAGCTTATTAGTTATGAGTTTAGTACACTTTTTTATTACTTTAAAAAATAATATTAAAATTTTAAAGAATATTAATTAATATATATATGTTTAAATTAAATAATAAAGATGAGTGGCTTTTACAAATAAATATAACATAAACATCAACTTTACAATAAAAAATAGAGGAGCTTTCTACAACCTAGCAAGAAGGATGAGTGTGATTCTATGTTCGATGTAGAGTTAACATTTGAGACTTTAAAAAAATAGTAAAATATTAAGTAAATAAACATTTTAAAAATGTAAACTTTAACCAAAAGTTCAAAACCAAAAATATAATCAAAGTAATTAAAATTAAAAGAATAATAAAAAGTGGATAGCCTTACTCTAAAATTTGTTTTAAAATATTATAAAAGATCACTTATGACTTTATAAAAGGAAAATATGCTTACAAAGTGATCGTTACTATTAAGTACAATGCAAATTTATGCGAATTCCTTAAATCTCTTATTGAATTGACAAACAATTAATGTAGTCATAGATTTGCAACATTGAGATGTTGTATTTTATAGTTTACTATGGGTGAGATCGTAATTGGAAGTTGCGTTTTATAGTTTTGTATGGAAAGATTTACCTTATTTTAAATCTAAAAAGTTTTTAAGAAATTAAGTATTTTAAAATATAAATTATTTCTTAATTGTTTTAGACACTCTATAGATATAAGGTTAAAATGAAGCTATGCTTTAACAAGGTCAATAATATACTTATAATGCTTTTCTAAAGATTATGGTAGTAGTACGAGTTACAACACTACATTAACTAATTAAAGAGTAAAGATACTGAAGACAAATGCAATTGCCTTAATTCCACTATGTTTGGATGATCTAGCAACTCGACCCCTCTAGTCAACATATACTTCTAACCAAATTTCTACATATTTGTATTGTCTATGCAAACCACTTTTAGCAAAAAACATAGCAAGAAAGAAAAATTAATTAGCCAATGATGAAGGAATGAATCATGACGTGAGGTGCAACTCTCTAGACTTGATCAAGTTTGTTCAACTTGCTTTTGATTTGAATGGAAGCAAAAATCCATTGATATCGATGTTGTTCGCTTTATTTTTTCACTAGGATTTAACATCCATTTGTTAATAGGAGGTCTTGTTATATCTGATGAAATTATTATTATAAAAAATGATTTGTAACATACACCACCTTATATCCATGTTATCTTCATATCTATCATGCATCGAGAGGGATCAAATCCCTTTAGATACAAACATTTCCTCAAATTTTTCGACTCTAAAAATATATTTGATCCTTAATAAATTTAATCCTTCTCAATACATAATAAATTCAAAATTAAGATATATCAATAATAATAATCTAACTATTATATCATAATATAACTCCATTATTCATTTGTAAACCTTCCCTCATCCAACCCTCCTCTTTTCTTTTCATGTGTTTGCACTTAAAATTTAAAAATTTAATGAGAGGAAAAGATATTTGTACTTGACGCACTTTCCATTTCAAACCCTCACGTTATCCAATATGTTGGTTTCCTTATATCGAGTCTCGAGAGGATAAGGTCTTTGCACAATCTCGATACGCCGAATCCGGCCCGATGCTTAAAGTCAATATGTGCTACGTTTTAATAAACATTTTGAGTATAACATCTGAATTGAATTATGGATAACAAGCAAATCCCTTATGATATTATTTTCAGCATAACTTTCAATGATTATGTCTCTATCATGCTAAGAGGGAATGGTAGGTTGATCGTTGACATGCAATATTTGTATGGGTATGTGTGAGCTTGGAGCTAGATAAATATAATTTTCGACACCCTCCAACATAAAAGGGGATTTAAGTAATGGGGTATGATTGATTCTCATATTTAAGTAATTGGGTATGATCGATTCTCATACAGCAATGTGCCAATGTGGATAGGCACTATAACATATGCCATGTTGGTGTGCTAATGTTATTGGCATTAGCGTGTTGTTATGGCTTAACCTATATGTGAGTTGGTACACCCCTATAGGTATATAACATAAAAACCAACATATCAATACCTGCAATTTCGAGGGTATCGAGGATTATATTTATACTCACCCCAATAGTTATGCCTTCTAATAGGCATACAATTAGGTTTGCTTAACTTTTAAATTTTCCATAGAAAACATTATAAAAACCAAAGTTGTTATTAGCTACCATTAAATTAGTCGAGGGTGCACAAAGCCATAAAAAGGAATCATGACTCATGCAGCGGACAAGGCGAGGCCCCATTTAGGTGAGGGTCATCTTTGTTTTCACGGGTGGGCTACTTGTTATATAAGATGGTGGATTTCCAATATAGCAGTAATTTAAGCTAGAAGTTTTTTTTGTTTTGAAAATAACACTGGGACAAGTTGTCGAAACTTCTTGTTTTTGTTTTGTAATTTCGAAAATAGCAAGGATAAGTTGCGGGAATTTTTTGCTTTTATTTTGTAGAGAAAAGAGAAGTATGGTGGTGATTCTCTTCTCACAAACTAAACAATTAATGATATTATGAGTTTCATTCAAACTTTTGTTATTGCTTAGAATAAGACTTATGGGTTGGGGAGTTGATGAGCAGCTCCATACTCGTAATGTAAGGAGCACCACTCCAATACTGAAGAGTTTGATAAAAACACAAGAAATAATAATGACTCACACATACATTACACTGAAAAGCCTTAATTGGGAAAACTAGTCCAACTAATAGTTTCTCCTCTCTCTTTTTCATTGTATTACCTTCACCATTTACAATACATATTATAGCATCCAAAACTCTAACCCATTAACTTGGAGTGGATAACAACCATAATCCCTTAAACAAAATTAGTTTACAAGGGCCAAAAAGCATACAACATATCAATTCTTTTTCCAAAGGCTTTACACCTAAACCCTTGACGTGGGAGCCCACTACCCCGCTATGCCCACCAATTTGAGGGTATTATCACCCCTCAAAGCTCCTTTATGCTAGGAACCTACCAATAGTATAACACATATCCAACAAAAGCTCCAAAATCTAATACATGTGTACTACATCCAACTTGAACTTCAAAACTTCCATATACATATTGTCACAAATTAAAATTAAATAATTATGGTAAGTAAACAAACTTTAATAACCCTATTCTTATTAAATATTACATCATTTTGTTTTTTATTTATGTAAAAAATTACTATTTTATATGATCCTCAGTCCAAAAAAGTAACTTTCAAAATATGCAAGGAGGAAGGAGGAATTTGCTACAAACTTTATTAACAAAATTTTACTAAAACTTTAACATATATACCATACTAAAAAGGTGTATGAAGTTTTTTGGGTTTACCATAATGGACACTAAGATTGATATTTGTGAAGATAAATCAACCGATGCTAAGACCTAATTCACATAACTTTATTAAGAAATAGAAACCTAGTCCCCCATAATAAAGGACATAATAAAGGACGATTGATATTTGTGAAGATAAATCAACTGATGCTAAGACCTAATTCACATAACTTTATGAAGAAATAGAAACCTAATCCCCCATAATAAAGGACCAAGTAGAGAAGGCGATCAGCTCAGCACATAAAGCATTTAACCCCTTACGTGCTGAAATTTCCACTTTCACTAATTGCTGGTCGGAAAGACGAGGGATAAGGACAAGAAGAGGGGTAAAGGAAAGAATAAGAATAGGAGAAAGAATAAGAGAGGGATAGGGATAGGGATAGGGATAGGGATAGGGATAGGCATCGAGAAATAAAAAATTTCTCAACACTTATTAGATGACAGAGTTAGATCATTTGTTTAAATCTAAACTACCAAACCTTTTTCAATTGACATTCTAAAACTTTTTCAACTAGCAATCCAAAATAAGTTTGTGCCAATGCCAGATGTGGCCCTCAATTGATTTGTAGTTATTAAAGGGATTTCAATCTTGTTTAATTTCAAGTCATTCCACTTGACTTTAAAAGATTCCAATCCTAAGTTCATAAGAAATTAAAAAGTCACTATAAGTATGAGAAATAAGTAAGGTAGGTTGGAAGTGTTTACTTATTTTTCATACATGGAAGCAGTTTTATTTCATGGACGCTTTGCAGGATTAGATTCTACACTGTCCCCTTCACAAGTAACTTCCCTCTTTTATGAGCTGGTGTATTTGGAAATGTAGGATTCTGAAGATCTTTGAAGGAACAAAGGCCCAAGTACAGGTCACTTGTCTTAAAATTTTGAAATATTATAAAAAGCTACATAAAAACCAAGTTTTGAAATAGAAAGTGCGGGTAAGTGAACTTGTGTTTCCAGAAGATATGGTCTTGGGATTTTTTTATGGAGTTGCAAGCCTAGATCAAGGAGGATGTGGTATGGTTATTAAAGCCTCTGCAAACCAACAATTTATGCTTTGGATGGGTTGTGGGTGTGGATAAAATACTCAGTATGAAATTTTGGAATTATGGGCAGTTCTTTGGTTTTCCCAACACAAAAATTTCTCTTTTATGCATGTTTATGGGGACTCTAAGGTTGTGGTGGAGTGGGAAAATAGTAGGGTTGATCTTCATGTTTCCATTTTTTATCATTGGTGTGGCAGGATTGCAAATCTGAAGGCATCTTTCTCAGGCCTCGCTTTTTCCCATATTTACAGGTCATACAATAAGCTAGTTGATCAGTTGTCTAAAAAAGTTGTGGGTTGTCCGGAAGGTGTCCTCTTTTATGAGGAGTTCAATGATTTCTCAAAGGAAGATGAGGGTTTTTTCTTCATCTACTAGCATACTAACAATTTTATGTTTGTCTTCTTGGAGACTAAAATCTTGTTTTTTACTTTTGCTGAGATCTACTCATTTTTGTATGGGAGTCTTATGATGGATTCTCGGTCTGTACTGGGTTGGCTGATGTTTTTGGAGCCTCTTGATATTTTTGGTTGATGTATTGTTCTGTCTTCTTGGCTACAAGATTATTTGTCATGATGTCAAAGGGCTAGTATTAGCCTCATCAGATGGAATGGTTTGGTTTATGTTGTTGATGGTTAGGTGCTTATCTCGAGTTTAGTGAGAAAGGTTTTTTTAGCTTGCTCATTTCTAGAAATTTTCTGATATCATAATTATAACTTTGATTCAAGTATGAATAATAAATTATAGTCTTTTTCTATCTTAAAAAAAACTACCTATTTGTATTAAAGCCCATTGTTAAATATGATCTTTTCTTTGTTTAAGGCACATTGTCCCAAGGTTTGCTATTAAATATGTCTCTAATAATACTAATACTTTTTATAAATTCTCAAAACCAAAAATCATGGACCATGTTTATTTAGATAATGACTTTTCCTTATGGATCAATATACTACCACAAGGATATATCATCTCAAAGTTTGGCCTTCCTAAATGAGATAAAGTTTGACCAAATACTCGACGCAACACCAATTCCTTTTACCTTCACATACTTCACAAAGCAACAACAATTCCTTTCACTTTCACATACATCACAACCAACATAGATCCATCTTAAAAGTTTCTCTACCAAGCGCCGAGAGGGATCAAATCTCACAAGAATCAAACCCTTCCTATACATTAGTACTCTAAAAAGGGTTTGCACCTCGAGGGATTTGATCCCTCTCGGCACTTGGTAGAGCCAATTTTAAGATGGATCTATGTTGTTCCCAGTCGTGGGCGTGGGGGAACATGGGGGAGTAGGAAGCAGTAAAATCCATGCACCATGTGAAGGTAATTAAGAACTGGATGCTTAAATTAATGCTATTATGAATGATTTATTGTAAGAATATACAAAATATCACTGATTTAAATTAATGCATATTAAGAATGTTTTATTGTAACAGGATATTCAATTAAATCCATCAATGAACTTATGTAAGTTCTTAAAAAATGTCTATCTCTTACAAAGTTCCACATATTTTAATGCAACGGATCTTGGCGACTAAGATAAATTCATTGATATTAATTCAACAAGTATTGTTGGGTGGAGTGCAAGGACCATAGTATTGCAGTGGAGAGGCCATATCTTACCAACTTACAGTGAAATCAATGCAACATAAATTGATGATTCATATACGTTTGCTGAAATCAATGTGCTGAGTATTGGTGGGTGGAGTGAGAGTGATGCAAGATTGTAGAGGAGAGACCATCTCTTGCAAAGCTATACTAAAATCAATGCGACTAAGATTGATGATAGATATGCTTGTTAAAATCAATGTATCAAGTATTGGCGAGGGTAGTAAGAGGGCCACATGACTGTTGAGAAGAGGCCATCTCTTATAGAGTTACATAGAAATCAATGCAACATAGATTGATGACTGCGATAAGTTTGAAAAAATCAATGCAATGAGTATTGGTGCGCAAAGTGAGAAGGTCGCATGACATAATTTTATAAGTATAGACAGAGGCATGGGAAGCGATATATCTTGTAGAGTTACATGTTAGGAACCCATGTCAACCCTTCTCTTTACTTTGTTAGTATATTGTTGTTGGACGCATATGCTTTGTAAATCATTCCGTAGTAATTGTTGATCCATAGTTGTGTTATTGTTGTTGGGCGCATTTGCTTTGTAAGCCGCCCGTAGTAATTGTTGATCCATAGTTTGTATTGGCCCATGGTTTTGACCCATAGTATTGGTGCCTAGATTTAGTATATAAGTTTGTGTTGAGGCCAATGAAGGCATTGTGAAGTTATTTGTATTGAGATTTCTCAAAGGAGGTTACCCCCTCGAAATGGCTCGTGATCAATAAAAATATTATGTGATCCAATATATTGTGCATTTTATCAATTAATTGTTGCAGGTTCCTCACATCTGGTATCATAGCATTTTCTTGGGCTCGTTGGGTGAAATTTCTGCCAAAAATTTGTTCGCATCTGTTGCAGGTTCGGATCTGGGAATAATCCCTATCTGCTTAACTGTGGGAAGTACTTGATCATAAGCCCTAAAACTCATTGTGAGGAGGACCACAGGAACCCCGAAGTAGTTGGCCCATTGAGAGGACCTTCCAGCGAAAAGGGCAACGACCCCTACCTGATTGACTAGTTCCCACCTGTGAGGTAAACCAAGAGCTGTCGTTTGTGGCAAAGCGGTTATCAGTTTTACCTGAGCCATGGACTGAGGGGTACTACCCCAATATGCAAGCCGTTAGACAATATCGGTGGCCAAGTGAATCCCCTGAACCGTTAGGAAGCCGAGCATACCTGGGGTCCATATCTATTTTCAGCTGAAAAATCACAGATTTCCTCTGTCCAGAACTCTTCTTGGTCAACTCCACGCCGTTGCAGATCCATCTGTTGCCGACCACTTAAGCGCCGTTGCAGATCCTTCTGTTTTCGATCACTTCCGCGCCGTTGCAGATCTATTTGTTTCCGATCCCTTCTGTGCCGTTGCAGATCCCTCTGTTTCCGATCACTTCCGCGCCATTGCATATCCATTCCTGAATATATATATATATATATATATATATATATATATATATATATATATATATAATTATGTCTTTTCGCCATATCTCCCTTGTTTTCATTTTGTTTCCCTTGAAACTTTCATGACACCCGTATAATCCCATTCTGCATATTTCTTTCCTGAGGACCCTATCCCAAATTCCACTTTCCAAAGCCAGAAATCTCACATTTGTCTATTTTTAGAGTTTGTCATAACTTCCTCGACTTTCACCCAATCGCTTTCAAATTTTACCACAGAGTTCCTTTCCTAATTCTGATTCGTTGTCCCTCTCTGCCAAATTTTCTCATTCTTTCACCCCGCTTCTGAAATCCTCCTTTTCTGCCTCCTTGTCCATTCGACGGTGTCCAAAACCTAGTAAAACCCAAATTACCATCAGATATTTTCCCAAATCCAAATTTTCATTTACTGAAACAATTTTCGTTTTTGTTTTTCTACCCACTCAAAAAAAAAAACCCCTGGTTATAGTTGTCACCCGCGCAAGAGCAAAAACCATGGAGGAAGCACTTGCAGCCATCCAAGCCAAACTCTAGGATCTGGATGAAAAATTTCTCGGCCTCCATATTGAGCATTCAGCCATGAACAACAAACGACGGTCCAAGTCTTCATCAGAGAATGGGTTCTCTTCTTCCAGTAATTTTCGTGGTCCAAAGGTTGATTTTCCTCGCTTCAATGGTACTGATCCGACTGGATGGATCTATCATGCATAACAGTATTTCAATCTGCATAATACTTTTGATGTCAAATA
This sequence comes from Larix kaempferi, assembly GCA_027924585.1. Lineage (NCBI taxonomy): Eukaryota > Viridiplantae > Streptophyta > Pinopsida > Pinales > Pinaceae > Larix > Larix kaempferi. Next base: position 3,969,601 of record BSBM01000103.1, read on the forward strand.
AGTTCCACTTGCATCCTTTCATTCAGAACAGGAAGATCTTCAATGTTACCATTGGTACATCAAGGCTCATGAAGAGCCAAAATGGCCAGATTTTTGCCAGCTCCTTTTGCAACGATTTGATCCTAGTGCTTTTGATGACTTCACAGGAACCCTCACTAAACTTCGCCAAATTGACACTATGAGAGAGTATCAAACCGAATTTGAGAAACTAACCAACCACATCGAAGGATTGCCTGATGACTTCTACCGGAGTTGTTTTATTAGTGGTCTAAAGGATGTAATCCGCTCTGAGGTCAAAATGTTCTGTCCCAACACAATGATGGAAGCCCTGGGGTTGGATAAGTTGGCAGAAGATAAGATTGCAGCCCAACAACGCTCCAAATCCACTTTTGTTCCCTTCCGAAATATGGGTTCTCAACGACCTCCCATCCCGCCAGCTCCTCGATCAACTCCTATCAAGCATTTGTCTGAAACAAAGATGTAGGAACGTAGAGAAAAATGGCTTTGTTATAATTGTGATGAGAAATTTACTTGGGGACATAGATGTGTTCAAAAAAATCTCTATCTCTTGATCATCTGTAGGGAAAAAGAGCACTTCAAGAACACGATCATGAATAAGATTTCTGATGAAGTGCATATGTAGCTCAATGTGTTTGCTGCGTTGATGTAGAACTAGATCTTTGGCAAGCTTGATGGCACTTTGATTGTCGCACCAAAGTGGAGTAGGTTGCTGCTGCTCGAATCCAAACTCTGAAAGGATCTATCGAAGCTATAAAGTTTCTTGACTGGCATTAACTGCTGTTCGTTATTCTGCCTTTGCTGAAGAAAGAGCAAGAGCTTGTTGTTTCTTACAAGCCCAAGTAATAGGTCCAGATCCCAGACTGAAAACATAACCTGTAGTAGACTTTCGATCATCAGGATAGCCGGCCGAATCTGAATCAGTGAAACCAACCAACAAAGGTTTCCCCCCTGTACTGTAATGAATCCCAAACTGAACTGTACCTCGAATATATCGAAGTATTCTTTTAGCTGCTTTCCAGTGACTTTCATGAGGTGTCTGCATATAACGGGCAACACGACCAACGGCAAAGGAAAGGTTAGGACGGGAATGAGTCAAGTATAAGAGACTACCAACAAGCTGACGATATAAGGTGGCATCGACTACAGGTGAAGTACAAGTGGTAGAAAGTTTAACTCCAAACTGGAAGGGAGAAGGGACCGGTGTACAATCTTCCATGTGAAAGCGGCGAAGAAGGTCACAAGCATACTTAGACTGAGAAAGAAAGATTTCTTCTTTGGTTTGCAGGACTTGGAGACCAAGAAAATAATGCAAATGTCCTAAGTCTGACATTTCAAAATTTTGTTTAAGATTGGATTTCACATGGATTATAAGCTTAGGGTCACTACCAGTAAGAAAAAGGTTATCAACATATAGAACAAGTATGATGAGATGGTTTCCTACTTTTTTGGTATAGACATTAGGGTCAGAATGACATCTAGAAAAACCAGTGTCAAGGAGAAAGTTATCCATTTTGGCATACCAAGCTCTAGGAGCTTGCTTAAGGCCATATAAGGATTTCTTAAGGCGGCAGACAAGGCTAGAGTTATTCTGAACATAGCTAGGAGGTTGTTCCATGTAAATTTCCTCCTGTAAATCACCATGTAAGAAGGCAAACTTGACATCCATTTCATGGACTTCCCAGTTGTGTAAGGCTGCAAGGGAAAGAACAAGGCGGATGGAGTTCATTTTTGCGACGGGAGCAAAGGTTTCATTGTAGTCAATCCCTTCAACTTGGGAAAAACCTCTGGCAACTAACCTTGCCTTAAGTCTTTCAACACTTCCATTTGATGCATACTTAGTTCTGTAGACCCATTTACATCTGACAAGTTTTCTTCCTTTTGGAAGAGGTACAAGATCCCAAGTATCGCTCGCCATTAAGGAACGATATTCTTCATCCATGGCTGCATCCCAATTTGGATTCCCTGAAGCTTCTGCAAAAGTTTCTGGATCATGATTCTCGGAAACTTGAGCCAAAAGAGAAGAGGCTCACTGAAACTGAGAACGTGTTCGACGTTGATCTCTAGGATCACCGGGAAGATCACCAGCTGCTTCACATGTTGAACGGAGACATCGAGGAAGCACTTATGCTGGTGCAATTGGAGGAACATGAGTAGGCGGAGGTGGATTTTCATCCTCACTGTCATCATCAGAAACTGGAGTTGGAAACCTGTCAAGAAAGTTGGAAGAAGAAGAAGAAGGCACAAACGCCGAATCAGGCTCGTAGGCCAAAGATGGCACAATCGCCGAGTTAGGCTCGCAGGCCAAGAGATTTTCATCAAATTTAACATCTCTTCTAATGATTATATCATGAGAATGTGGTTGAACAAGTCGATAACCTTTTATATCTTCAGAATATCCAACAAATATGCACTTTTTACTTTTAGGCTGCAATGCTTTCCGTTTTTCATCCGGAATGTGAGCCCATGCTTCACTACCAAACACACGGAAGTGACTTACATCAGGTTTAGTTTTACTCCATGCTTCTTCCGGTGTTATACCTTGAAATGCTTTAGTGGGGGTGCGATTAACTATGTAATTTGCACAATTAATGGCTTCAGCCCAAAATTGAAGACTTAGTCCCTTAGATTGGATCATACAATTAGCCATTTCTTTTAAAGTGTGGTTCTTCCGCTCAGCTACACCATTTTGTTGTGATGTATATGGAACAGTGTGCTGTTGTTGGATGCCTTGTTCAGTGCAGAAAGTAGTGAACTTATTGTTAACATATTCTTCTCCATTGTCAGATCTTAACTTAATAATTTGATGACCAGATTGTTTTTCCACAAGGGCCTTGTAGGCCAAGAACATGTTAAATACTTCGCTCTTAAGTTTTAGGAAATAAACCCAAGTGCATTTAGTGTAATCATCAATGAAAGTTAAGAAATATTTGAAACCAGAAAAAGAATCAGATGGAAGAGGACCACAAGTCACTATGCAAAAGCTCCAAGGGAACCGAGGCGTGCCAAGAGGCACGTTTGTCAAAACTGTCTCGATGATGTTTTTCGAGTACACAACCAGAGCAAACACCATCCTTGCAAGACACCATCGGAAGACCTGTCACCATATTTTCTTTACATAGTTGTTGCAATGAGCGATAATTTAAGTGACCAAATCGCTCATGCCAAAGTTTGCTCAAGTTATCACTATGAGCAACAAAAACTGAAGGGAAAGGTGATGACCCAAAGTTGTTAAACTTGTACAACTTGGTAATATCATCAACAATTCCGGTAGCTAGGACCTATTGAGGATCTTTAAAATCCTTGATTACAACTTGGTGAGATGTAAAGGTCACAGTTTTACCTTCACCAGAATGAGTGATCTGATAGACTGATAACAAATTGCAGGAAATTCTTGGAACACATAGTACATCACTGAAATGACCATTATCTACTGGAACTGTTCCGGCTCCTACAACACTTAGAGATCTATCATCACCAACAAATATTTGTTTGGTGTTACATTCATGCATAGTAGAAAAGATGGCTTGATCCTTAGCCATATGATAAGATGCTCCAGAATCAATGAGCCATTCATTTGATGTAGAAGAAGAAGATGCATCATAAGAATAACCAGAAGCACAAAGTGCATGTCCATGAGAAGCAGATTCTGAAGGCGAATCTAGGCTGATGTGGTGCTTCTTCATTGCTGCTTCCAAGGCTGTCATCTTCTTGAAACACTTAGATTCATCATGATTATCTTTCCCGCAATAGTTGCAACGACGCTCAGTCTTCTTGGCTTTTGGCTTGGATCCTTTGTCATTTTTTAAAGAAGGATCTGATTGAGAGGGTTTGGGACCCTTGTTTGACTTATTATTGCAAAAATTTTGTTTCTTGGGAGGCTTGGAATTTTCTTTTTGTTGGGACAATAAGGCTTTCCCAGATGTATCTGCATTGTTGATTATTCCAAGATGAATGAATTTATCTTGTTCTCTAATCAAGGAACCATAAAAGGATTCAAGACTAGGCTCTTGATAGCTAGCTACATTCAAGGATGCTTTCATGGAGTAAAATGTAGATACAAAAACAAAATATGCAGGTCTAAGTTTGGAAAGAATATGATAAATGCATTGTTTGTCTTCCTCTCAATCTTACATTCTGCACATAAGAGTTTAAGAGTTTTGTACTTAGATAAATAATCTTGAATGCATGAAAAGTCACTTGGATTTAAAGAAATCAACTCATTTTCGAGTTGGTGACCTCGAATTTTATTGTGTTTACCAAACACAGATTCCAACTTGTACCAAGCAGCATTAGGTTCATCAATTCCAGATATGTGGAATCGCAAATTAGGAGAGATTGACATCCTAATCAATCCACGAGCTTCATCACATCTATTTGTCCATTTTATTTTCTTATCATCATTAGTGGGTTCTGTTTCTTTCCCTGAGGTAATTCTGAAAAGTCCCCTACTTCGTAGAACATCCTCCATACGAGATTTTCATGAGAAATAGTTGGAACTGTTAAGTAGAATATCACAAGGGGCGGCCATATTTGTAAATTAATGGCTGTAAAAGCATAAACCAATAGTCTGGATGTGAAGAGCTTGAAAAAATAGGTGGTTTAAAAAAAACGACACTGAAAACTGACTCTGTATGATGAAGTTATGCTTGAACAAAGAAACTGTTGAAGATATCCCCAATAGTGACGTGGCAGCTAGAGAATGTCCAGCAAAAAAAGAACCCCCCTCTTCTCAAGATGAACCTTTTGACAATCACTTTACAAGAAAGTTGCTTTAAGTGAACCACTTTTGTAAAATAAGTGATTTCACTTTTACAATGATATTACTTTTAAATAGTGCAACAAATAAAAAAAAACTTAAGTGACTCACTTGTATTTTTATTTTTTTTATTATTTAAGTGAGATGCACTTTTACAATAAAATAACTTGAAAATAGAAATTGCATGCACTTTTTCTTTTAAAAGTAACTTCCTAAGACTTGAACTCAAGACCTATTAAGGAATACAACTTTGAACCAAGTGAGCTAGATTAAAAGGTATGTAAAATATGGGAATGAGGAAGGGTTTTTTTTTTTTTATTCGGGTTGCGTGCTTGCCCTTTTCCTGCAAAACACACCACAAATCAAAAAAAAAAACTTTTCCATACTTGTGGAGTTAGATCTTGTTAGCTTGCCCGGAAAGTCTACGTTTTCTCTCTGTTTCTGATTTGCCAAGATCGTGCAAGGTGTACGGCAAAGAGCATACGCAACCAAGAAAAACCCTTTCCCTTTCTATTTCTGATTTGCCGAGATCACTCAAGGTGCATGGCAAAGAGCATACGCAGATGGGAAAGAAACAATCCGAACCTAAAAAAAATCTAACAGTAAAAAATGATGAAATATGAGATTTTTTCCTTTAAAAAAAAAAATGTGTCACTGTAACATTATATCTTTAGATCTGATGAAATACGCGTTTCTGGAACAACCAGGAACCGTTTTCGATCAAACGAAAACTATTTTGCAATGGAAACGACGCTCTGGACGCAATGGAACACCTCCCACAGTCCATAAATGCACAGGAATACCAGAACTAGAAACCCTTTCGAGTTTCGGCAACAGCAGTTCAAGATCTAGATCATAACTGGAAGCGGCACTTCATAAAAGCTCTGATACCATGTTTGGGTACACAGGGTACTACTAAAGGACCGAACACCAAGAGCAACCACTTCACACAAACAGATCACAGATCAACACACCGATGTTTTGACGTGGTTTAAACCCTCTTGAGGGAAACACTCCACGGCCCCGACCAAATAGCTTCTATAGGACAATTTATTATACAAAGAAAGAAAGTTACAAATGAGCTTCTCATAATCGATCAACTAAACAATGACCCTCCATGCTCTTTAAATAGAGATCATGGACCAATCGGGTGTTAAGCCATGGGTCAAGATTAGGTTTGATCTAAGAGAAGTTGATCCGTCGGATCACTCTATGTCGGGAACATATCGTGACCGTCGGATTAAGTATTTACAAATGCATACTAATGCATACTAAAAAAACACACTATCCCTAACGGATATATTACACAAGTTGATCTTAACTAACTCCTAAGTGTCTAAATATCCTAACATCTCCAAATATAGTCATTTTTTTACTCTCATCCATCCCCATACAGCCTCCTCAGTCGCTCAAATTTTCCTGGACCATATCTTTCGTCTTCATGGAATCCCTTCTTCCGTTGTCTCGGATCGTGATGCGACTTTCACCAGTCATTTTTGGACAGAAATATTTCACCACACTGGCACCACACTGAAGATGAGTTCAGGGTATCACCCACAAACAAATGGTCATACTGAAATTATCAATAAATGCTTGGAAACTTATCTTCGTTGCTTCACCTCTGAACAACAACATCAATGGGAAAAGTGGCTCCCTCTCGTTGAATGGTGGTACAATACCTATTACCACACTGCCTCTAAAATGACTCCATATGAAATAGTTTATGGTCAGGCACCGCCAGTTCTTCTTCCATACACCCCCAACAGTTCTCCAGTTCAGGTAGTTGACATGGTCCTTCGAAACCACGATCATATTCTTTGCATTTTGCGGGAAAATCTTCACATGGCAAGAAATCACATGAAGCAGCAAGCCAATCAACACCGTTCTAAGCGCACTTTTGAAGCAGGTGATAAGGTTTTTCTTCGTCTCCAGCCTTACAAGCAATCCTCCCTGAAACTCAAAGGGCTTCATAAGCTCACTCCAAAGTTCTATGGGCCATATAGGATTCTTCAGAAGATTGGGTTCATTGCTTATAAATTGGAACTTCCTCCTTCTTCCCACATTCATCTAGTATTTCATGTCTCTTGTCTGAAGAAAGTTCTTGGATCCAGCATCAGAGGACAAACTATTTTACCAGAACTGGATAATGAAGGATCCATCCTTTTGGAGCTGGAGGCCTTCCTCAATAAGTGCACTCGCCAGCTTTGCTCTCGCTCTATCATAGAGGTCTTAATTTAGTGGCACAGAATGCAACCAGAGGATGGTACATGGGAACCACTCCTTTAGATTCAACGACAATTTCCACATCTAAAGCTTTGAGGACAAAGCTTTTTCTAAGGTGGAGGGGATGTTATGAACCCATGTCAACCCTTCTCTTTACTCTATTAGTATATTGTTGTTGGATGCATATGCTTTGTAAGTCGTCCCATAGTAATTGTTGATCCATAGTTGTGTTATTGTTGTTGGGCGCATATGCTTTGTAAGCCGTCCGTAGCATTTGTTAATCCATAGTTTGTATTGGCCCATGGTTTTGACCCATAGTATTGGCACCTAGATTTAGTATATAAGTGTGTGTTGAGGCCAATGAAGGCACCGTGAAGTTATTTGTATTGAGCTTGCTCAAAGGAGGTTGCCCCCTCGAAGTGGCCCGTGATCAATAAAAATATTATGTGATCCAATATATTGTGCATTTTATCAATTAATTGTTGTAGTTTCCTCACATTACACTGAAATCAATGCAATGCTTGCTGTAAATTCATTGTGTTTATTTTGATTACACGAAATCAAACATCTCGTAACCCCATAACCATTTTTTTTTTGTCAAACATATACACAAATCTTTCAATTCCTTTATTTTCATCCATTCAAAGCTTTTTAATATAGTAATATTAATAGTAAAGTTCTTCTGTCATGTAAAAATGTATAGTAGTCTTGATGTTTGCATATGAATATACAGTTGTAAATGTTTGCAAAAGCCTATCTTTTAAGAACATAACTATATAAAAGAGTTCTTGTGAATGTGATTTTAATAGAAGCATGTATGCAACAATTCTTGTGATTGTATTTTTTAATGAATATGAAAGACCCTAATAAAGGTGGGCATTATTTGTTCTAGATTTTCATGTGTCTATTATGGGCATATATTTTGTCTATTTATGCTATTCATATGGCTCTCCAAGCCTCAAAAAAAATAATTTTTAATATAGTTAGGATTGTGGTAATAGACATCTTCTCCATGCATAAACTAAGAATTGGATTTACCATAGCAAGATATGTTGGATTTAAATTCAAGAAGGATTACATTTGTACAATCAGTAAAAATACTTAGACAATGATACATGTAAATTAAGTGGAATTATAATCATCATTGTAGTGTTGATGGAGGGTATTATTTGCTATCCCAAGAAATTCAGACGGAAATAAATGTAATTCCATTGAAATATTTACGGAGTTCCCTTCTTCGGATAGTTCTAAGAAAGGATAGTGATCCTCCAAGAGGATGGAAGTTTTTGAAGAAGCAACCGAGCAATAGGTTAGTAAGATATGGACTCATATTGCTTGAATTTAGGAATGTTTTCTTCTTGTATGTGAACGGTAAATATTATGCAATCTTTTCTTTCTATACTACCTTCTAGATCCATTCATATAGTTTTAGTTGACAGGCAATGTAGATATACATTTAAATCTTTGAGTTATATTTTAGTGGCTCTATATCCTTTTTTCAAGTATGCAAAATCAAGTTTTATTTTTAATGTTCTGAGAATTTTTTTTAGCCAGTCTAGTTTGCCATGGATGCTTTTAAGTTTCTTGAAATTCTTCGGCAATCGTCTTTGACAAAAAGTCTTTGTCATGTATTTATTATAAGAGCCATGGCCGACGACTCTTTGGAGTGTTGGAATTTCACTATGATCAAGCACTTTGCCCCACAACTAAGGCCAAAATTTTTAGGTAGGGCTAAGCATTGACTAAGTCGATTCTTTCTGTAGCATTATTTTGTATGGAATTCCATAATGACAAGTTTAATAATGCATCAATACAATGTTACTAACTCTATAATTCAAATATTTTTTTGTGGGGGGCAATCAATTTGTTTTTAAAATTTTTGAATCGATCCAAATCATAAGTTATTTCAACAACCAACCAGTCTATTAAATTTACAACCGACATTTGAAACATTATAGTCTATAGCTAATCCAGATGGACTATGAAAAACTATCAATATAGACCCCTATGGGAAGAGGATGTGATAGGTTATCTCATAACCGTTCGAGTTGTGCATTGCTCTGAAACGGAAATTTTTAAAGCAAAATTCAATTGTTACCAAAGTTGCAGTTCAAATTTGAATTTTGCACGATTAGTGTTTAAAATTTTGCACTATATATATACTCATTTGAGCCTATGTTATGCATAGAACTTTATAAATCATATCAAATGGTTTCACGCAGGTCAAAAGAAGAGAGTCTGAACCACTCTCTAAAAGACATTCACTGTCCCATAATCAATCACTCTTGTCATCTATGAGCTCATCATAGTGCGAGTAACCATCCATTTCACCCACAACTCTTTTTGAGAGACCATCTACCTTTTTATTTAGTTCCCGAAAAATATGAGTGAAATATATCTGAGAATTTTTTTTTATCATAGCCTTAGTTCTATTTTCCCACAGGTGAAGATGAAGAACTTGTAAAGCGGAAGCTCCTACAGCCCAATCAATCACCACTTTGGAATCACCTGCAATTTGAACATTAAAAATGTCTCTTTTTCAGCAAACCAAAGAAGTCCCCAAAGAGCAAAAAGTTCGGCTTTCGTGTTTGTGCCATAACCAACCCCCATCCACTTATTAATGATGTGATCCCTTTTAATCATAAAGACCATGCCATCCGCACATAAACCATCCTTCACAACTCCATCAAAATATCATGTAAAAGTATGAATATCTAGCTAAAGTGAAATAAGAGTTCTTACTCTTTTCTTACTCTTCTCTTTAAGATATTCAAAGAAAGATCTAGTTATCTTGACAAAAAAAAAAGACCGAAGGCTTTTTAACTTCAAAAGCTTTCCAAGCCTCCCAAATTTTCAGGAAAGTATGTTTAATTGATTTCATAAAAAAGTTAAATTTAAGGAACTCCCTTTGTTCACAATTTGCATGTAACATCCATTCATTAAAAATCAAAGATTATAATATATTAAGATTTATATAATTTTATAAAATAAATTTAGTAATTAATAAATAAAAATAATAACTAATATAAAATCTATAAAAGTAAAATATAAAATTATATCAATTATTTTAATGTTAGGAAAACGAGAATGTACAAACGGAAATGTAAATTATGGTTCACATATCTAATTATGTAGAAATTTAGAATATCTAATTTTGTTTATTTTTCGTAACAAAATATATATCATTAGTTATGAGACTCTTTTATTACTTTAAAAAATAATATTAAAATTTTAAAGAATATTTTAAAATTTTAATTAATATATATATTTAAATTAAATAATAAAGATGAGCTTTCACAAATAAATATAACATGAACATTAATTTTATAATCAACATAGATCTATCTTAAACTTGTATCTATCAAGCACCAAAAGGGATCTAATTTCTTAAGGTGTATTTTTTTTTAAATTTAAACTCAAGAAATTTGATCTCTCTTGATTGATAGATCGAGGTTTAAGTTTTAAGTTTTTATTTTATAAACGAACATCTATTTTTTAATTACTTTTCATAGTATTTTATTTTATGAATCAACATGGATTTTTTTAAAATACTTTCCAAATACTTTTTACGTTTTATTAGATGTAACGCTACATAATGCTACCTCACACACATTAGAAGATCTCCCCTATACTGGGTTGTAAAGCACCTCGTTTCACTCGGTGCAATAAAAATATAGGGGCTTTCTACAACTTAACAAAAATGACGAATGTGATTCCATAGTCGATGTAGAGTTAACATGTGACACTTTAAAAAATAGTAGAATATTAAGTAAATAAACATTTTAAAATGTCAACTTAAATATAAAGTTCAAAATTTAAAATATAATCAAATTAATTAAAAGTAAAAAAATAATAAAAAGTAAATAATCTTGCTCTAAAATTTGTTGTAAAATATTATAAAAAATCACTTACGACTTTATAAAAAGAAAATATGCTGGCAAAGTGACCATTACTATTAACTACAACGCAAATTTATGCGAATACCTTAAATCTCTTATTGAATTGACAAGCAATTAACATAGTCATAGATTTGCAACATTGAGATGTTGTATTTTATAGTTTACTATGGATGTGATCGTAATTGGAAGTTGCATTTTATAATTTTGTATGGAAATATTTACTTTATTTTAAATCTAAAATGTTTTTAAAGAAATTAAATATTTTAAAATACAAATCATTTTTAATTGTTTTAGACACTTTATAAATACAAGGTTAAAATGAAGCTATGCTTTAACAAGGTCAATAATATACTCATAATGCTCTTCTAAAGATCATGGTAGTAGTAGGAGTTACAACACTACATTAACTAATTAAAGAGTAAAGGTATTGAAGACAAATACAACTGCCCTAATTCCACCATGTTTGGATGATCTGGCAACTCGACCTCTCTAGTCAACATATATTTTTGACCAAATTTCTACATATTTAGATTGTCTATGCAAACCACTTTTAGCAAAAAGCATAGCAAGAAAGAAAAATGAATTAACCAATGATGAAGGAATGAATCATGATTTGAGGTGCAACTCTCTCGACTTGATCAAGTTTGTTCAACTTGCTTTTGATTTGAATGGAAGCAAAAATCTATTGATATCGATATTGTTCGCTTTCTTTTTTCACTAAGATTTAACATCCATTTGTTAATAGGAGGTCTTATTATATCCGATGGAATTATTATTATAAAAAATGATTTGTAACATACACCACCTTAGATCTATGCTAATTTCAGATCTATCAAACATCAAAAAGGATAAATCCCTTTAGATACAAACATTTCTTTAAGTTTTTCGACTCTAAAAATATATTTGATCTTCAATCAATTTAATCATAATAAATTCAAAATTAAAATACATCGTAATAATAATATAACTATTATATCCTAATGTAACTCCATTATTCATTTCGAAACCTTGCCTTATCCAACACTCGTCTTTTCTTTTCGAAACCTTGACGCACTTTCCATTTCAAACCCTCACGTTATCCAATATGCTGGTTTCAATATATCGAGAGGATAAGGTCTTTGCACAATCTCGATACGCCGAATCCGGCCCGATGCTTAAAGTCAAGATGTGCTATGTTTTAATAAACAATTTGAGTATGACATCTTAATTGAAACGCTCTCTCTAGGGATAACAAGCAAATCCCTTATGATATTATTTTCAGCATAACTTTCAATGATTATGTCTCTATCATGCTAAGAGGGAATGGTAGGTTGATCGTTGACATGCAATATTTGTATGGGTATGTGTGAGCTTGGAGCTAGATAAATATAATTTTCGACACCCTCCAACATAAAAGGGGATTTAAGTAATGGGGTATGATTGATTCTCATATTTAAGTAATTGGGTATGATCGATTCTCATACAGCAATGTGCCAATGTGGATAGGCACTATAACATATGCCATGTTGGTGTGCTAATGTTATTGGCATTAGCGTGTCGAGGATTATATTTATACTCACCCCAATAGTTATGCCTTCTAATAGGCATACAATTAGGTTTGCTTAACTTTTAAATTTTCCATAAAAAGCATTATAAAAACCAAAGTTGTTATTAGATAACATTAAAATTAGTCGAGGGTGCACAAAGCCATAAAACAGAATCATGACTCATGCAAACAGACAAGGCGAGGCCCCATTTAGGTGAGGGTCATTTTTGTTTTAAGGGGTGGGCTACTTGTTATATAGGATGGTGGATCTCCATTATGTTAGTAATTTCATTTAGAAGTTTCTTTGTTTTGAAAATAACATTTAGATAAGTTGTGGGAACTTTGTTTTTGTTTTGTACTTTTGAAAATAGTAAGGATAAGTTTTTGAAAATAGTAAGGATAAGTTGTGTAAACTTCTTGTTTTTGTTTGGTAGAGAAAAGGGAAGTGTGGTGGTGACTCTCTTTTCACAAACAAAACAATTAATGATATTATGAGTTTTATTTAAACTTTCGTCATTGTCTAGAATAAGATTTATGGGTTGGGAGTTGACGAGCGGCTCCATACTTGTAATGTAAGGAGCACCACTCCAATACTGAAGAGTTTGATAAACATGCGTAAGAAAATAAATACCAAACAAAATTTAAAACACAAGAAATAATAATGACTCGCACATACATTACACATATATTTACTCTGAAAACCCTTAATCGGGAAAACTAGCCCACTCCTCTCTCTTTTTCAGTGTATTACCTTCACCATTTACAATACATATTATAGCATCCAAAACCCTAACCCGTTAAATTGGATTGGATAACAACCATAATTCCTTAAACGAAATTAGTTTACAAGGGCCGAAAAAACACAAAACATACCAGTTTTTTTTTCCAAGGGCTTTGCACCTGAACCCTTGACGTGGGGGCCCGCTACCCTGCTATACCCACCAATTTGAGGATATTATCACCCCTCAGACCTCCTTTATGCCAAGAACCCACAAAGAATATAACACATATCCAACAAAAGCTTCAAAATCTAATACATGTATACTGCATCCAACTTGAACTTCAAAACTTCCTTATACATATTGTCACAAATTAAAATTAAATAATTATTATAAATAAACCAACTTTAATAACCCTATTCTTATTAAATATTACATTTTTATTTATGTAAAAACATATCTGAAATTTGATTAGTTGCCTCAGTCCAAAAAAGTAACTTTCAAAATATGCAATGAGGAAGGAGGAATTTGCTACAAACTTTAATAACAAAGTTTTATTAAAACTTTAACATATATACAATACTAAAAAGGTGTATGAAGTATTTTGGGTTTACCATAATGGACAATAAGATTGATATTTTTGAAGATAAATCAACCCATGCTAAGACCTAATTCACATAACTTTATGAAGAAATAGAAACCTAATCCCCCAGAATAAAGGACCAAGAAGAGAAGGCCATTTGCGGCTTAATAAAAAGTTTCCCGACACTTATTATATGATAGAGTTAGATCATTTGTTTAAATCTAAACTACCAAAACTTTTCAGTTGACAATCTAAAACTTTTTCAACTAACAAACCAAAATAAGTTTGTGGCAATGTCAGATGTGGCCCTCAATTGATTTGTAGTTTATTAAAGGGCTCTCAATCTTGTTTAATTTCAAGTCATTCCACTTGACTTTAAAAGATTGCAATCCCAATTTCTTATATTAAAGAGTCGTGATAAGTATGAGAAATAAGTAAGGTAGGTTGGAAGTGTTTACTTATTTTTCATATTTGGAAGCAGTTTTATTTCGTGGACACTTTGCAAGATTGGATTCTAAACTGTAGTGTACCCTTCACAAGGAACTTCCCTCTTTTGTGAGCTGGGTATTCGGAAATGTAGGAATTTGGATATCTTTGAAGGAATAGAGGCCCAAGTACAGATCACTTGTCTTAGAATTTTGAAATATTATAAAGAGCTACATAAAAACCAGGTTTTGAAACAGAAAGTGTGGGTAAGTGAACTTGTGTTTCCAGAAGATAGGGTATTGGGATTTTTTTATGGAGCTGCAAGCCTAGATCAAGGAGGATGTGGTATGGTTATTAAAGCCTCTGCAAACCAACAATTTATGTTTTGGATGGGTTGTGGGTGTGGATAAAATACTCAGGATGAACTTTTTCCCTTATGGGCACTTCTTTGGTTTGCCCACCACAAAAAATTCTCTTTTATGCATGTTTATGGGGACTCTAAGGTTGTGGTGGAGTGGGAAAATAATAGGGCTGATATTCATGTTTCCATTTTTTTATCATTGGTGTGGTAAGATTGCAAATCTGGAGGCATCTTTCTCAAGCCTCACTTTTTCCCATATTTACAGGTCATATAATAAGCTAGCTGATCAACCATCCAAAAAAGTTGTGGGTTGTCCGGAAGTTGTCTTCTTTTATGAGGGTTTCAATGATTTCTCAAAGGAAGATGAGGGTTATTTCTTCATCTACTAGCATACTGACAATTTTCTTTTTGTCTGCTTGGAGACTAAAATCTTGTTTTTTGCTTTTGTCGAGGTCTACTCATTTGTGTATGGGAGTCTTATGATGAATTCTCATTCAGTATTGGGTTGCTTGATGTTTTTGGAGCCTCTTGAGCTTTTTGGTTGATGTATTGTTATGTGTTCTTGGCTACAAGATTATTTGTCATAATGTCAAATGGCTAGTATTAGCCTCATCAGATGGAATGGTTTGGTTTATGTTGTTGATGGTTAGGTGCTTGTCTCGAGTTTAGTGAGAAAGTTTTTTTAGCTTGCTCATTTCTAGAAATTTTATGATATCATAATTATAACTTTGATTCAAGTATGAATAGTAAATTATAGTCTTTTTCTATCTTAAAAAAAATTACCTATTTGGATTAGCCCATTGTTAAAATTGATCTTTTCTTTGTTTAAGACACATTGTCCCAAGGCTTGCTATTAAATATGTCTCTAATAATAATGATGATTTTTCTAAATTCTCAAAACCAAAAATCATGGACCATGTTTATTTAGCTAATGACTTTTCCTTATGAATCAATAGACTACCACAAGGATATATCATCTCAAAGTTTTGTTCGGGTACACAGGGTACTCCCAAAAGACCGAACACCTAGAGCAACCACTTCACACAAACAGATCACAGATCGATACACTGATGTTTTGACGTGGTTTAAACCCTCGAGAGGGAAACACTCCACGGTCCCGGCCAAATAGCTTCTACGGAGCAATTTATTATGCAAAAGAAAGAAAGTTACAAATAAGCTTCTCATAATCGATCAATTAGACAATGACCCTCCATGCTCTTTAAATAGAGATCATGGACCAATCGGGTGTTAAGCCATGGATCAAGGTTAGGTATGATCTAAGAGAAGTTGATCCATCGGATCACTCTATGTCTAGAACATATCGTGACCGTCAGATTAAATATTTAAAAATGCATACTAATGCATACTAAAGAAACACACTTTTCCTAATGGATATATTACACAAGTTGATCTTAACTAACTCCTAAGTGTCTAAATATCCTAACAACACCCATTAAGAAAAACTTGGGATAGGATTGAAGGATTTACAAAAGTGACACTATTAAGAGAAGGAAGGAGGCATTAGAGCCTATCCCCCCTTAATGACAAATTCCTAAACTCCTAACATAGATTGAAGTTTAGAAAAATTCGCTTATGTAAGAGACTTGGTGAAGATGTCTGCAACTTGATCATCTGTAGGACAAAAGAGCACTTCAAGAACACGATCATGAACAAGATTTCTGATGAAGTGAATATGTAGCTCAATGTGTTTGCTACGTTGATGTAGGACTAGATCTTTGGCAAGCTTGATGGCACTTTGATTGTCGCACCAAAGTGGAGTAGGCTGCTGTTGCTCGAATCCAAACTCTGAAAGGATTTGTTGAAGCCATAAAGCTTCCTGACTGGCATTAACTGCGGCTCGATATTCTGCCTCTGTTGAAGAAAGAGAAAGAGCTTGTTGTTTCTTACAAGCCCAAGTGATAGGTCCAGATCCCAAACTAAAAACATAACCTGCAGTAGACTTTCGATCATCAAGATCGCCGGCCCAATCTGAATCAGTGAAACCAACCAACAAAGGTTTCCCCACTGTACTGTAACGAATCCCAAACTGAATTGTACCGTGAATATATTGAAGTATTCTTTTAGCTGATTCCAGTGACTTTCATGAGGTGTTTGCATATAATGGGCAACACGACCAACGACAAAGGAAAGGTCAGGACAGGAATGAGTCAAGTATAAGAGACTACCAACAAGCTGACGATGTAACAAGGTGGCATCTACTTCAGGTGAAGTACAAGTGGCAAAAAGTTTGACTCCAGACTGGAGGGGAGAAGGGGCTGGTGTACAATCTTCCATGTGAAATCGACGAAGAAGGTCACAAGCATACTTAGACTGAGAAAGAAAGATTCCTTCTTTGGTTTGCAGGACTTGGAGACCAAGAAAATAATGCAGATGTCCTAAGTCTGACATTTCAAAATTTTGCTTAAGACTGGATTTCACATGGGTTATAAGCTTAGGGTCACTACCATTAAGAATAAGGTCAAAATATAGAACAAGTATAATGAGATGGTTTCCTACTTTCTTGGTATAGACAATGGGGTCAGAATGGCATCTAGAAAAACCAGTGTCAAGGAGAAAGCTATCCATTTTGGCATACCAAGCTCTATGAGATTGCTTAAGGCCATATAAGGATTTTTTAAGGTGACAGACAAGGCTAGAGTTATTCTGAACATATCCAAGAGGTTGTTACATGTAAATTTTCTCCTGTAAATCACCATGTAAGAATGCATACTTGACATCCATTTGATGGACTTCCCAGTTATGTAAGGCTGCAAGGGAAAGAACAAGGCGGATGGAGTTCATTTTTGCAATAGGAGCAAAGGTTTCATTGTAGTCAATCCCTTCAACTTGGGAAAAACCTTTGGCAACTAACCTTGCCTTAAGTCTTTCAACACTTCCATCTGATGAATACTTAGTTCTGTAGAACCATTTACATCTGACAAGTTTTCTTCCTTTTGGAAGAGGTACAAGATCCCAAGTATCATTTGCCATTAAGGAACGATATTCTTCATCCATAGCTGCATCCCAATCTGGATTTCCTGAAGCTTTTGCAAAAGTTTCTCGATCATGATTCTCGGAAACCTGATCCAAAAGAGAAGAGGCTCGCTAAAATTGAGAACGTGTTCGACATTGATCTCTAGGATCACCGGCAAGATCACCAGCTGCTTCACATGTTGAACGGACCCATCGAGGAAGCACTTGTGCTGGTGCAACTGGAGGAACATGAGTAGACGGAGGTGGATTTTCATCCTCACTGTCATCATCAGAAACTGGAGTTGGAAACCTATCAAGGAAGTTGGAAGAAGAAGAAGGCATAATCGCCAAATCAGGCTCGCAGGCCAAAGATGGCACAATCGTCGAGTTAGGCTCGTAGGCCACGAGAATTTCATCAAATTTAATATCTATTCTAATGATTATATCATGAGAATGTGGTTGAAGAAGTCTATAACCTTTTACATCTTTAGAATATCCAACAAATATGCACTTTTCACTTTTAGGCTGCAATGCTTTCCGTTTTTCATCCGGAATATGAGCCCATGCTTCACTACCAAACACACGGAAGTGACTTACATTAGGTTTAGTTTTACTCCATGTTTCTTTCGGTGTGATACCCTGTAAAGCTTTATTGGGGGTGCGATTAACGATGTAATTTGCACAATTAATGGCTTCAACCCAAAATTGAAGACTTAGTCCCTTAGATTGGATCATACAATTAGCCATTTCTTTTAAAGTGCGGTTCTTCCATTCAGCTACACCATTTTGTTGTGGTGTATATGGAGCAATGTGTTGTTGTTGGATTCCTTTTTTAGTGCAGAAAGTAGTGAACCTTTTTTTAACATATTCTCATCCATTGCCAGATCTTAACTTAATAATTTGATGACCAGATTGTTTTTCAACAAGGGCCTTGTAGGCCAAGAACATGTTAAATACTTCGCTCTTAAGTTTCAGGAAATAAACCCAAGTGCATATGGTGTAATCATCAATGAAAGTTAAGAAATATTTGAAGCCAGAAAAGGAAGCAGATGGAAGAGGACCACACAAGTCACTATGCACAAGCTCCAAGGGAACCGAGGCGTGCCAAGAGGCACGTTTGTCAAAACTGTCCCGATGATGTTTTTCGAATACACAACTGGAACAAACATCATCCCTGCAAGATACCATCAGAAGACCCGTTACCATATTGTCTTTACATAGTTGTTGCAATGAGCGATAATTTAAGTGACCAAATCGCTCATGCCAAAGTTTGCTTAAGTTATCACTATGAGCAACAAAAATTGAAGGAAAAGGTGATGACCCAAAGTTGTTAAATTTGTACAACCTGATAATATCATCAAAAATTCTGGTAGCTAGGACCTGTTGATGATCTTTAAAATCCTTGATTACAACTTGGTGAGGTGTAAACGTCACAGTTTTACCTTCACCAGAATGAGTGATTTGATAGACTGATAACAAATTGCAGGAAATTCTTAGAACACATAGTACATCACTAAAATTACCATTATATACTAGAACTGTTCCAGCTCCTACAACACTTAGAGATCTATCATCACCAACAAATATTTGTTTGGTGTTACATTCATGCATAGTAGAAAATATGGCTTGATCCTTAGCCATATGAAAAGATGCTCCAGAATCAATGAGCCATTCATTTGAAGTAGAAGAAGAAGATGCATTATAAGAATAACTAGAAGCACAAAGTGCATGTCCATGAGAGGTAGATTCTGAAGGCGAATCTAGGCTGATGTGGTGCTTCTTCATTGTTGCTTCGAAGGCTTCCATCTTCTTGAAATACTTAGATTCATTATGATTATCTTTCCCGCAATAGTTGCAATGACGCTTAGTCTTCTTTCTTTTTGGATTGGATCCTTTGCCATTTTTTAAAGAAGGAGCTGACTGAGAGGGTTTTGGACCATTGTTTGACTTATTATTGCGAAAATTTTGTTTCTTGGGAGGCTTGGACTTTTCTTTCTGTTGGGACAATAAGGATTTCCCAAATGTATCTGCATTGTTAATTATTCCAAGATGGATGAGCTTATCTTGCTCTCTAATCAATGAATCACAAAATAATTCAAGACTAGGCTCTTGATAGCTAACTGCATTCAAGGATTCTTTCATGGAGTAAAATGTAGATACAAAAACAGAAGATGCAGGTCCAAGTTTGGAAAGAATATGATAAATGCATTGTTTATCTTTCCTCTTAATCTTGCATTCTTGACATAAGAGTTTAAGAGTTTTTTACTTAGATAAATAATCTTGATTGCATGAAAAATCACTTGGATTTGAAGAAATCAACTCATTTTCAAGTTGGTGACCTCGAATTTCATTGTGTTTACTAAACACAGATTCCAACTTGTCCCAAGCACCATCAGGTTCATCAATTCCAGATATGTGGAATTGCAAATCAGTAGAGATTGACATCCTAATCAATCCATGAGCTTCGTCACATCTATTTTCCCATTTTATTTTATTATCATCATCGGTGGATTGTGTTTCTTTGCCTGAGGTAATTCTGAAAAGTCCTCTACTTCATAGAACATCCTCCATACGAGATTTCCATGAGAAATAGTTGGAACTGGTAAGTAGAATATCACAAGGGGCGGCCATATTGTAAATTAATGGCTGTAAAAACAAAAACCAATAGTCTGGATGTGAAGAGCTCGAAAAAATAAGCGGTTTAAAAAAACGGAACTGAAAACTGACTCCGTATGATGAAGTTATGCTTGAACAAAGAAAATGCTGAAGATGTCCCCAATAGTGACGTGGCAGATAGAGAATGACCAGCTAAAAAAAAGGACCCCCCTCTTCCCAAGATGAACCTTTGAAAATCACTTTACAAGAAAGTTGCTTTAAGTGAATCACTTTTGTAAAATAAGTGATTTCACTTTTAACCAAGTGAGCTAGATCAAAAGGTATGTAAAATATGGGAAAGAGGAAGGGTTTTTTTTATTCTTCTTGCTCGGTTTCCGTGCTTGCCTTTTTTTCTGCAAATCACACCACAAACCGAAACAAAAAAAACTTTTCCACACTTGTGGAGTTAGATCTCGTTAGCTTGCCCGGAAAGTCTACGTTTTCTCTCTGTTTCTGATTTGTCGAGATCTCGCAAGGTGCACGGCAAAGAGCATATGCAACCGAGAAAAAACCCTTTCCCTTTTTGTTTTTGATTCGCCGAGATCGCACAATGTGCACGGAAAAGAGCATATGCAGACAGAGAAAGCAACAATCTAAAACTAATAAAAATCTAATAATAAAAACTGATAAAATATGAGATATTTTTAAAAATAAAATAAAAAATGTCACTGTAACATTATACTTTCAGATCTGATGAAATACGCATTTCTGAAGCAACCGAAAACCGTTTTCGATCAAATAAAAACTATTTCCCAATGGAAACGGTGTTCTGAACACAATGGAACACCTCCCACAACCCAGAAATGCACAGAAATACCAGAGCCAAAAACCCTTTCAAGTTTCGACAACAACAGTTCAAGATTTAGATCATAACCGGAAGCAGCTCTTCATAAAATCTCTGATACCATGTTCGGGTACACATGGTACTCCCAAAATACCGAACACCTAGAGAAACCACTTCATACAAACATATCACAGATCGATACACCGATGTTTTGACGTGGTTTAAACCCTCGAGAGGTAAACACTCCACGGCCCCGGCCAAATAGCTTCTACGGAGCAATTTATTATGCAAAAGAAAGAAAGTTACAAATGAGCTTCTCATAATCGATCAATTAAAAAATGACCCTCCATTCTCTTTAAATATAGATCATGGACCAATCAGGTGCTAAGCCATGGATCAAGGTTAGGTATGATCTAAGAGAAGTTGAGCCTATCAGATCACTCTAAATAGCCTAAGTTGAGAAGTTGATCTTAACTAACTCCTAAGTGTCTAAATATCCTAACAAGTTTGGCCTTCCTAAATGAGATAAAGTTTGACCAAAGACTCGAAGCAACACCAATTCCTTTTACTTTCACATACATCACAAAGCAACACCAATTCCTTTCACTTTCACATACATCACAATGACAATAAAAGTTCATAAATTGATATCAATATAAAATTTTATATAGCACCTTTTCCATGTTATTATCCAGTCAAAAGTACACTAAAACTAAACTAAATACAAGAGTCGGGTTTTTTTATTTTTTTATTATGTAATGTAAATTCAACATGGTGAAATAATCTCAATTGACTAAATTCATACATGAAGACGGTGAGGATACATATAGTTAATGGTCTCTAAAAGTTTGAGGGATTTAATCTCAATTGACTAAATTCATCCATGAAGACGATGAGGATAGATATAGTTCATGGTTTCCTAAAAGTTACAAGGATTTATCCTCATGTATGACCCAACAGCTTATGGTTGTGAAGTGTAACATCTCAACATCGTATGATTGTGGAGTGTACCATCTCAAGTATAAGTTAAATATAACAAAATCACTAGGATCCTCTAACACATAACCCCCAAAATCACTAGGATTCCCTTTACCCAAATACGTAACTCCATGTGTACAACCGACTATATTTATCACAACATTGATCTAATTCCCAACTCTGCACCCACATGACCACAATATATATAAGCAGGCAACTACCCATTGCTTGCTTTGCTCCACTTCTGACCAGCGAAACCTCGCATTGAAGGTGAAAGATGGAGATCATATAACGCATAGTCATGTGGATCCGATAGAGTCACATACGCATTGTGTATTCTCATGTTTTTCCTCGGGAGAAGTTGCTCGATCCGGATGAATCTCCCTCGCCATCTTTCTGTGAGCCTTCTTTATATCTTTTGCAATTGTTGTGAGGCCTAATATCTCGAGTACTTCATATGAGTTCTTTGATTCCATGTGACCCTGATCTAAAATGGCTGCATCTGCGGCCATAGAGGCTCACATTGCTCTCACCTTGAAACACGTTAAAAATCGAACAATTCTGCTCCGGCTGCTTGATCCCGCGGGTGGTCTTTGGTTTTCCATATGACCAGCGCTTGGTGATTTATTGGATGAGAAAAGATTAGAGGAAAATACAAGAGAATAATCCATTACTGATATATAATTTTCTTCTCTGAAAAACAAAGTGGGTATTGGTCCTTTAAGACTGATAGACTGAATAATCGTTTGAATAATTGTTTGTAGAAATTATCGATAACAGAAGGATGGACGACCGATCACTAAAACTCTTAGTAAATAGAGGAGATTTACTCGCCTACATGATCCTTCTAGATGGACTGAGTTGTGTTGAATACCTTTTTTTTATGATTAAGGGATGTTCAAGATAAGTCGTGATGTTTAGCTGACATCCATATATGTTCCAGCATGATGATACCTCTCTAGCTAAGAAAAAGCGTTGGTGTTTGTAGCGTCAGGAGGTCTCATTCTCAAGTTGGACCAAAGAAATAATAATATTTTATTATTATTTTATATTAATTGTGCAAGTTGGCCCAAGAAATATGGAAGAGTTAACCATCAATAGAAGTGACTTCTCACTTATTTGGGCATCCAATTCTTGCTCAAGTTAGCTAATCTTATGCACAAGTGCATGGTAGAGAAGACGAGGACAAGTTAGCTAATCTTATGCACAAGTGCATGGCAGAGAAGATGAGGACAGTAGAATACTTTTCTAAGGTTTTATGTTTTATTGTATATCTGATGTGATTTGGATCTTGAACTGTTTCTCTAAGTAAGAAAGGTTGTTGGGTTTTCTTCCCTTGAGAAGGGTTCCGTGGATAAATCTCTGTGTCTCTTTGTTTTTGTGCATGATTATTCTTTCTATGAGACACTTTTGTTTCTGTTGCATACAATTGATTTATATTGTAGTTATTATCAAAATATAGCATGGATCATAGTCGTATAGTAAGGAATCCAGTGCACCAAATTTGCATAGTGAACCATAAATGTACCAATTATCTTGGTGCCTTAGTTATGATGCCCACTTCTGATGTTCGATTGAATATCAATATGATTGATTGAATATACTCGAGCTGACTGTTCCAGAGATGTGCAGGACTCTTAACTTGTTGTCTAGCCTCTTTTGGATCAATTTATGGATATGTTTACTGAGTATTGATCGCATGATGCTTAGAAGTATTCAAACGACACCCTCGACTGGTAATCTGTCGACAAGTTGCTCTAAGAACAATTTCTTTCACATGTTATCATCAACCGAATAATCGTCGACTAGGAAAAATAGTTGGGCATCAATCCTTTAGCATATAGAATAGGAGTCGACTACACTCATTGAGATTGAATAATCGATCATATGCATCGACTGAAAGCACCTGGCGATTGGAGTTTGAAATATTTGACCATCACCCTTCAACCTGTGATTAGTGTTTTACTCACCAATTAACTGAGGGTCATCGATTGAGCCATGTATTGAAGTGGTAGACTGGAACTCTCGACTAGTAGTTCGTCAATTGCATTTGTGCCTTCGACGAAAGTATCAATTGGGGGTGTGATTGACGCCTAGGCACATCACAATCAATGATATCGAATATCTTCATGTTCAAACCAAGCATTGTCTGTCTTGTAGTAAATCTTAATAGACGTTGAGATTTGAGAATTTGATATTCTCTCAAGCCTTAAAGACAAATTGTGGATTGTTTCTAGGTTAAACATATTGCTTTCGGGTATTTTAAAGAAGATGCTTGCTACACAGAACTCACCTAAGCTTCACATGCTAATACCTTGGAAGTATTACCTCTACAAAAATTGTTCACAATCACCGTCCAGAATGGGAGTGGGAAGAATAGGATATTAATTGCATTATGCGTTGAATTTGGGTACACATAGGGAAACTTATTTAAAGAATTTTATTAAGAATGGCTGCAATTATGCTCTTGTTGTTGTGGAAATGAAGAATTAAGGCGATTATGCTTTCAAACAAGATTTTTATGGAGATAAAAAATCATTGAGCGCAAAATAACTGAATCTACAAGTACAAGTACCTCTTTCCCAACCTATTACTGCTTCTGATATCCGGGAAACTCCTTCCTCCATAGTTATCTCTTTCCTCACTACTACAACCCAATGTGGTGGGAATCTTCCTCTTATCAAATCAAGATCCTTACGCACTCATCCACCAAAACAACCATTATACCAAACTACCTCTCTCAGAGAACCGACACTTAAGGATCCCATCTGTCTACATGAGAAGGTTCCTGTACAATTCCCCTTACTATTGTCTGCTCCGACTGCCAGAGTATGATACCTCTGAGACATCCAAACCATGAGAATACCAGTGACAATAAATGGTCACAAAAGTACCCTTGTCCAAACCCAGACTGTGAACCATCACCTCTGAGTCATTACTCGCATGAGACACATTTTATGATGGCATATTCCCCTCCAGGATGGCGTGAAGAAAGTTTTAAAAGAGCATCTATTGACATAGCCATAATCCAAACAGATGAAGTATTAGATGATACATCCCAGCTAGAACAAATCCTGTCCATCCAGGAATCCCAACAAGATAAAACAGGGCTTGGGTTTTGTCATATTTCAAGCCAGACAAAACAACTACTAGACCTACCCGCCAAAGAAATGGAAAATTCTGAGCAATACCGATTAACTGCACAACAACATAAGTTATAACAAAGAATGGCTCTCCCCTCGTCAAGGCTGAGACCCTGTTTAGTCAAAGATATTAGAGAACCATCACTGGCTCAGAAAGAAATCTTTGAGACCATCAAGTTTGGTCATTCCCCTTTTAATCCCAAAGATAAGATAATGAAAAACCTGTTTTATTGGGATTTACATACTCATCCAGAAGCATAAGAATTTTGGGCTCAAGACCTCCCCAAAGGAGAAAGAATAACACTGTCTGGAAGATGGCACTTTGAAATGGATCTCCGAGATTAATGGATATCCTTTTATGAGTGGAAAAAGGAGTTCCAACAGATTCCTTCTATGATGCAATCTAGTCCCCCACTTGAAACCAGACGAACAGAAGCCAGAGGAGAATGGACCTCAAAAGGACATCTCTGGAAAACTCCAACAGGAGAAGAAATATATACTGAGGCTAATTTCCCGCCATTCAGGCCTATCAAGTTAGACTATGAAGAAGGACCTACGCCTGTAGCTCCGATCATCATCAACAATGACAAAGCAAAACATGCCAATTGGTCAAATCTGGCATTAAAAGGCCTAGCCATACAAAACATAGAACTCCAAAATAAGATGCCGCGGGCAAGCCAAATTGATTCCTTGCAAATCCTTTGCAGAAGGATACATGATGAAATTCAGCACCTCAGGATTGAATATCCAAAACATGAACATTCCCTAGTCTTCGTTGAAGAGGTAAGGTCGATATGGGAATCTCTCAAAGATGAACTTACAGATTCCATCTTTGATCTGGATAAGAATGTTGGAGATGCATTTTCCTATATAACAGATAAAGTAAATGAAAATACTAGGAAACTGGGCAGAATCCAGTGTTAGGAACCCATGTCAACCCTTCTCTTTACTTTGTTAGTATATTGTTGTTGGATGCATATGCTTTGTAAGTCACCCCGTAGTATTTGTTGATCCATAATTTGTATTATTGTTGTTGGACGCATATGATTTGTAAGTCGTCCTGTAGTATTTGTTGATCCATAGTTTTTATTGTCCCATGGTGTTGACCCATAGTATTGGCGCCTAGACTTAGTATATAAGTTTGTGTTGAGGCCAATGAAGGCACCGTGAAGTTATTTGTATTGAGCTTTCTCAAAGGAGGTTGCCCCCTCGAAGTGGCCTGCGATCAATAAAATATTATGTGATCTCATATATTGTGCATTTTATCAATTAATTGTTGCAGGTTCCTCACATCTGGTATCAGAGCACTTTCTTGGGCTCGTTGGGTGAAATTTATGCCAATTTTTGTTTTCGCATCTGTTGCAGGTTCATATCTGGGAATAATCCCTATCCGCTTAACTGTGGGAAGTACTTGGGCATAAGCCCTAAAAATCATTGTGAGGAGTACCACAGGAACCCGCATATAGGGTTTGAAACTCCTTCTTCACCAACGCAGCCTCCTCTTAATATTGATTTAACCTGCGTAAAAATCAGGAATAAAAAAAACCCCAAAGTAGCTGGCCCATTGAGAGGACCTGCCAGCGAAAAGGGAAACGACCCATACATGATTGACTAGTTCCCACCCATGAGGTAAACCAAGAGTTTTCATTTGTGGCAAAGCATCTATCAGTTTTACCCGAGCCGTGGAGTGAAGGGTACTTCCCCAATATGCAAGCCGTCAGACAACATTGGTGGCCGAGTGAATCCCCTGAGCCGTTAGGAAGCCGAGCATACCTGGGGTCCATATCTATTTTCAGTTGATAAATCACATATTTCCTCTGTCCAGAACTGTTGCCGATCACTTCCACATTGTTTTAGATCCATCTGTTTCCAATCCCTTTCGCGTTGTTGCAGATCCATTTGTTGCCGACCACTTCCGCGTTGTTGCAGATCCATTTGTTTCCGATCCCTTCGCCATATCTCCCTTGTTTTAACTCTGTTTCCCTTGAAACTTCCCTGAAACCACTGCAATCTCATTCTTCATATTTCATTCTTGAGGACCCTATCCCAAATTCCACTTCCCAAAACCATAAATTCCACATTTGTCTATTTTTAGGGTTTGCCATAACTTCTTCAATTTTCACCCACTCGTCTTCAAATTTTACCATAGTGTTCATTTCCTAATTCTGTTTCTTTGTCTCGCTCTGCCAAATTTCTCATTCGTTCCCCCTACTTCTGAAATCCTACTTTTCTGCTTCCTTGTCCATTCGAAAGTGTCCAAACCCTAGTCAAACCCAAATTACCCATCCAATTTTTCCCCAAATCCAGATTTTCCTTTACTAAAACAGTTTCTGTTTTTGTTTTTCTTCCCACTCAAAAAAAAAAACTCCTAGTTATGGTTGTCACCCGCGCAGGAGAAAAAACCATGGAGGAAGAACTTGCAGCCCTCAAAACCAAACTCCAGGATCTGGATGAAAAATTTATCGGCCTCCATCTTGAGTATTCAGCCATAAATAATAAATGACAGTCAGAGTCTTCTTCAGACAATGGGTTCTCTTCTTCCATCAATTTTCGTGGTCCGAAGCTTGATTTTCCTTGCTTCAATGGTATTGATCCGACTGGATGGATCTATCGGTAAGAACAATATTTCAGTTTGCATAATACTTTTGATGTCACCAAAGTTCCACTTGCATCCTTTCATTTGGAACATGAAGCTCTTCAATGGTACCGTTGGTACATTAAGGCTCATGAAGATCCAAAATGGCCATATTTTTACCAGCTCCTTTTGTAACAATTTGGTCCTAGCGCTTTTGATGACTTCACAAGAGCCCTCACTAAACTTTGCCAAATTAGCACTGTGAGAGAGTATCAAACCGAATTTGAGAAACTAGCCAACCACACCGAAGGATTTCCTGATGACTTCTACGGGAGTTGTTTTATCAGTGGTCTAAAGGATGCAATCCGCTCTGAGGTCAAAATGTTCATTCCCAACACAATGATGGAATCCCTAGGGTTGGCTAAGTTGGCAGAAGGCAAGATTGCATCCCAACAACGCTCCAAACCCACTTTTGTTCCCTTCCGAAATATGGGTTCTCAATGACCCATCTCGCCAGCTCCTCGACCAACTCCTATCAAGCATTTGTTTGAAACAGAGGTGCGGGCACGCAGAAAAAAAAGGGCTTTGTTATAATTGTGATGAGAAATTCACTCGGGGACATAGATGTGTTGAACAAAATCTCTATCTCTTGGATGTGGATTCTCCTCCTGCCTCTGAAATTGGTGAAGAAGCTCCCTATACAATAGATGATCAGGTCGACATTCAGGAGCCACTTATTGACCCTCCGTCTCAGGACGACCACCCAGATATATCTCTCCATGCTTTAGCCGGAATCACCACCCCCCAAACAATGCGGGGCAGGGGTTACTTCAAGAAGCTTCCTCTTACAATACTCATTGATTCTGGTAGCACTCATAACTTCATTGACCTTCGGATCTCCAAATAGGCTGATTGTTTCGTCCATCCTTCCTCCAACTTTGAAGTCATGGTTTCCAGTGGGGTACCTTACCTTGCAAAGGGAAGTGTCGCAATGTGCGTATCTCTATGAGACATTATAACCTGCTCTCTGACATGTTTTCCTTGACCTTAGGCGGATGTGATGTGGTTTTGGGTGCTCAATGGCTACGCACAATTGGCCCCATCTTATGGGATTTTGCTGAACTTTGGATGCAGTTTTCACCCAATGGACAAAAACACACATTGACAGGCTTACAACCAGGGTCTCTCAGAATCATCGGTTCACATAGGATGGAGAAAATCCTTAAGAAGAATTCACATGGTGTCATCACTCAGATCCATTCCATTAAGATGCAACCATCAGCGGTCTCCACTACTTCCTTGGATCTACAACAAATTATGTATCGATATACATGTGTCTTTGCTGAACCAGTGGGATTTCCACCTTCAAGGCCAGAGGACCATCGTCTTCAGCTCCTTCCTAGAAGCGTTCCTCCAAACCTCAGTCCCTATCGCTACCCATTTCACTAAAAAATAGAGATTGAAATGCTCCTTCGGGACTTATTGAAGCAAGGAATTATTCGCCCAAGCACTAGTTCCTTTTCTTCACCAGTTCTTCTTGTCCGCAAAAAATATGGGTCATGGCACCTTTGCATTGAATTCCGAGCACTTAATCACCTCACAATCAAGGATAAGTTTCCAATTCCTGTTGTTGATGAGCTTCTTGATGAGCTTCATGGTGCTCAATTTTTCTCCAAGTTGGATCTTCGTTCTGGGTATCATCAAGTTCAGGTTCACGAGGATGATATCCCTAAAACAACTTTCCGCACACATGATGGCCACTATGAGTTTTTGGTCATGCCATTTGGCCTCACTAATGCTCCTTCCACATTCCAAGAATTGATGAATAAAATATTCCGTCCCTACTTGCGGAAATTCATTCCGGTCTTCTTTGATGATATCCTCCTCTACAGTAAAACATTGGCTAAACATCTCCAACATCTGGATCTTGTAATGAAACTTTTCTCTGACCATCATCTCCATGCCAAACAGTCTAAATGTGTTTTTGGATAGAAATAAGTAGAGTATCTCGGGCACATTATTTCAACACAAGGGGTTTGCGTGGATCCTGCCAAAATCACTGCCATGAACAATTGGCTGCATCCTCAAACACTCAAGAGCCTTCGTGGTGTTTTGGGGTTGACTGGATACTAACGTAAGTTTGTCAAGGATTATGGGAAGATTGCAACTCCATTAACTGCTCTATTGAAAAAGGATGCTTTTACATGGACACATGCTACTGAGTGTGAATTTAACAAACTGAAACAAGCTATGTGTACTACACCTGCTCTAGCTATGCCCAATTTTTCCAAGCCCTTCACCATTGATAGTGATTCTTGCGAAAATGGGCTTGGTGATGTTCTCCTTCAAGATGAACATCCCATCGCGTTCACCAGCAACATGAAGTGCTTATTATTTCGAGTTGTGGCTCTCATGATATATCCATTACAGTGTTATGCATCCATTAACATTTTCATAAGGCGAAACAACAACCTTCCATTAACTATATGCAACAAGGAGTGTGCTATCACACTTTACATGAACATTGAGAGAAAGATAGGAGAATGAGAGTAGAGAAGGAAGAGTGAATATGAACTCGAACTCAGATGGGGGTTGAACCTGCATCAAAACATATCCATGAAGCTCTGTTGAGAAGTCTGAATGGCGTATCCATCAGCCAACTTGGATGGGAATCTTGAACCCTTGAAATTGGTTCTAAGGTAGGGGGGACGAACATCCACGTGCAAGGACAAGCTAAGCTCTCCAAATGTGCCAAATTAGAAATGATAAAAAACTAATCTCCTTCTTCCTCCTCATATTTTATTAACCTCCAATGGCCTCCATAGCTCAAATTCCCTCCAAAATTCTTCTCCCAACTCGATTTAGGGAGAGATTCTCATGAATGACACTTGTCCATCACTTTCTAGCCTTCCTCTTCTATCAATTCGAATGGGGGAATATTGGCTGCCATAACTCCCCTTGTGTGCCCTCTTTGTGGCTATTTTTATCTATGACAAGTCATATGTGTCATATTGCAGCAATCAGGTATGAACTTGTCATAGGTGTCATAGGATCTTCATCAGTGTTGTCATAGAGATTAGGGAATCTAGCTCCAAGTGTCACAATTCTTCTATGATGCCTCTTCCTCTTCCATGGTAGTTACTCTTCCACTCCAATTTGAACTTCCTAGATTCATGCCATGAATAATGCCTCTCCAACTCCTCCCAGAACGTTATAGTCCACCTTGGATTCGAATGGGTGAGAGAAGGATGCCATGTGGAATAGAGAATCTTGCCTTGTGCGGGTCCCACACCACCTATGTGCCCTCATTACCAAATGCCACCTTATTTTTCCATTATTATTATTTATTTAGACCCTTTAATGTATATTTTCCAATCTAAGGTTCATTTGGGGTCTTATAGCTCCCTTATTCCAAGTCTAAATGTTTCCACCCCAACCTAGGGAACTAGTAGATTGGTGGAGATTTTTCCTTCATGACATTTATTTGGATGGGGACATTACAACATCGATGAGACATTCTCCCTGAGACAGGGAGAATGGTGTTACTTTCCCTTGAGAGGGAGAGATAGGGATTTGACTCTCCTACATGATCCTTCTCGATGGACTGAGTTGTGTTGAAGAACTTCCTTATGATGATGAGATGTTCAAGACAAGATCTGATGTTCAAATGACATCCATATATGTTCCAACATGATGATAAATACCTAGATAAAAGGGATTGTTAGTGTTTGTAGCGTCGGGAGGTCTCATCCTCAAGTCATCCCAAAGAAATAATAATATTTTATTTTTTTATTTTTTTATATTAATTGTATAATTTGGCCCCAAGAAATATGGAAGGGTTAACCATCAAACAAGTATTATTAGAAGTGACTTCTCACTTATTTGGGCATCCAATTCTTGCTCAAGTCAGCTGATCATATGCGCAAGTGAAGAGTAGAGAAGACGAGGATAGTAGAAGAATTTTCTAGGGTTTTATCTTTTATTGTATATCTGATGTAATTTGGATCTTGAATTGTTTCTCTTATTAAGGAAGGTTGTTGGGTTTTCTTCCCTTGACAAAGGTTTCCCAGGATAAATATCTGTGTCTCTTTGTTTCTGTACATGGTTATTCTTTTTGTGATCCATGTTTTTTTCCACTGCATACAATTGATTTATATTGTTATTATTATCAAAAGCTAACAAATTCTGATGAAGCAAAGGTTTTGATTATATAGACAAACGAAGCGGAAAAAGATGTTGAGAAGAAGAGGAGGAATAAAAGGATTTTTTGAATTGCTCTAACCAGGACAAAATAAATTGAGGATGAAAATAGATCTGACTTTTGTAAGGCTACGTTTGATGCATCATAGCATATGTAGAGTCGAGGAGAATAATTAAAAAATGAAAGATCGACTATTTTGTTGGTTTATTTAACCTTAAAACCCGTTCTGAGGGGATTTCCCACTGAAATTTGGTGAAAGTAGTTGATAAATGAGAATGGTAGGTGGGCTATGGAAAATTATGTTGCATGTTACCTTTGTTTCGAAACACATTCGAAGGATTTCATACTTTCCTTTTCAAACCCCGACTTTATCCAACATGATATTGAGAGGATAAGGTCTTTGCACTTTCTCCTTATGTGGAATCTGGCACTTCAAGTCAACATGTGGGATGTTTGAATGGTAGGTTGATCGTTGATATGCAAATCAACCAATGTCTACATGAGTAGGTTGAAGTGGAATTGGAATTGTATAATTGAAAATGTTGAATCCATTTTTACAATAAAAAATGTAATTTAAACAATGAAAATTGTGATTTTAGCAAATTTTTCATTATCAAATTCAATCAAACAATTTCAAAACTTAGAATGATTAACTTAACTTATTACTTATAATTAACATCAATTTAATGTGAGCTTCCTTCAAACTTTTTGGGATTGTCTTCAATATGACATAAACATTGGAGAGCTATCGAATGTTTCTATATTTCATAATGTAAGGAGTACCATCCCAACATTTCAAAAAGCTTGTGTATGTATGCTACATCTAACTCGAATTTTTAAATTTTCACACACATATCTATAAAGTCGCGAATATTGCACACGCTATATGAACCTAGAACCCAGTGTAAAGTTACTATATGTACTATTTATGACTATGTGTCAATTTGAGAATTTTTTTTTAAATAAAATGTTTTTTAATTTTTTTTAAAAATAATTGTCACCTCCAACCAGGAGTATTTTTTCAAATCAAACCTTACAACCAATAACAAAATAATATTTTATAATTTCAAAAATTAAAAATACATTTTATTATTTAAAAAAATTAAAATTAATAAGTATTTTTTGGTAACATTATAAAACTACTATTAAATTGATAAAATTAATAAAAAGTCAACTTAGTTTTGACAATTAACCCATTGTTATAATCCTTGCCTTGGTAGGGACTAATAGTTAGTATATAATAATTGATATTAATGAACTTAAAATCATTTGATTTTTTAAATAAGAAAAGTGATTTAATTTTAATTAATTATTAAATTGCACGAAACTGAATAGTCCATGAAAACTTATCTTATAAGAAAACAACTTCCTAGATGTAAAGTCAAAGAGGAAATGGTTACAAAATTTTCAATAACAAAGTCCTGGAAAAAAATGACATATATGTAAATAACAAAATAGGTGTTCGGAAATTTTGAGTTTACCCTAATGGACTGGACTCTCATGTTGGACAATGCCAAGGTGAATCAAATAGTGCCAAGACATAATCATCCAATAATGAAGGACCATGTGGAAAAATCCATTGGGATTCAACCAAAGGTTCCATAAGAAGAGGTAGGATGTTTGTTTAGTTCCAAATTAAAAACAGTTTTTTGAAGTGACAATCTAAGATAGTCTTATGACAAAGCTCCATGTACAAGTTATTAAAGGGCTCAACATTGTCCCTTTTCATTATATATGTGTAATAAAGATGGAATGTGAAGTTGATCAATTCAACAAATGATCAAGATTATGGTATGTTGAGACGTATATGTTTTCATGAACTAAACTTAAAAATTAATGTAAAACAATATATAAGAAGAGAAAATTTGAAATTCCTAACAATTATTAGATGCCGGTAAATGACATATACAATGCATCCATACAACATATTAATTGAGAGAACAACATAGATTGAACAAACATGCATATTCACCTTGCAACCAACATTCAACAATGGAAGGCAATGCGAATCATGGTAAGTTGGAACTAAAGATATCCAATTATTTATTGTTCAATAAGTACTTATGTTGGAATTTAATATGTTCAATTGCTTATCCTTCAATAGCCTAGCAAGTATGTGTATTCATCACTGAACATTTTTTTTTAAATTGAAAGGTTCATAATTTGTATTAAAAATGGGTCACTGTGCATTGTACATCAAATTAATACAAAACATAAATGAAATGCATGATCATATCATAATTTCAAACAAAACCAAAATTTCAAAATGACATCAAACAACTTGAGGAGTGTTTATAGTTTTGGAAACATAACTAAAAAGCCTACTATTGTAAAACCTTATATACTAAGCTAGTAATAAACTTGTCTTACAGAGCATAGCAAAACTTGAGCTTGGAAGAAAACATGCTTGATAAGGTATTATAGCTTGATGTTTACTTAAAAGGTGAGCCCTAGAGTTGCATTTCCATTTTCCATGTCATCATGCACATATTGAATTGTTTCTTCATCCTTGACTATTATTCTAGAAAACCCAATAGAAATATCTAGAAGAGAAACCAAAGAGTGAGAGCTCCTATCAAGACCCATAACTAATTTATATAGCATATTGAAAGATGCTTCTAGTTTTCAAATTTATTGACTTTGACAAGCCAATACTATTGATAATTCAACATTTTTGGACATTTCAGAGTCAATATATGATGTCATACTACTTCTAGGATGGGAGAAAACCACCTAAATATCCCCAATTTGTTAGATACTCTTCCTTTGTACCCATCATAGATCAGAGATTTCATAGGAGATACAACGACTTAAATGTTAGTCACCATCCATGTTGTTTGGAGACTTGGAGAAATGCCCAATTACCAATCCTTCAAAAATTCTAGGAAAGTTATAGGCTAAGAGCATAAAAAAGAAAAGCAAACCAGAACCATAATCCACAAGTGGAGGCCAAAATATCATGAAACACCATGTCAAAACTAGACTACAAATCCCTTTCAAGAGTGGATAGCACGACAAACTAGAGATTGGATTTGGAACCAATTAAATCTACCCTTCAAATGCACACACAAAGACCAAAATCCACATGAAATAAAATCCCACCTTTACTATAGAGATCCATCCTTTCATACTTAATTATAGAACCTCCACCTTGGATGAAGATGTGTGAGTGAGGTATGAGAGGCAAGTTGTGGTAAATGCTTGTTTCATCAACGAAGTTATGGTGCAACACTTGTCCATGGTGCAGAAAACCACCTAAATATCCCCAATTACATGAAACTTCTAAAGTTTGGTTGGATAAATTTCATGGGATGTGCGACAAAAAAAAATCCCAAAATTAAAATTAACATGCCAACATTCAATGATACCCCCCCATTTCCCTTATTATCTACTGGCTCATTGAAGGCCATATTCAACACCTAGTAGAATTCTATATCCTTGAAGCTCCTTGCCACCCCTTAAGCTCTTTGAATCAATTAGAGAGGCCTGCACTTTGAGATAAAAATGATTTTGAAAATTCTGATTGATAAGTCTTTAATTGCTATTATGTTTTTTACTCCTTTTGATTTGAGAATACTCAATCCCTGATATAGAATTAATGCTTATGCTTGATTGTTAATGGATTATCTTAACCTCCAAGTAAAACATAGTTCACATTCTCCTTTGAGTTCAAAGACAACCCTCATTGCATATGCCACCCCTCATCTCTCAACCAATTAACTATGTTAATAACATGGCCATTATCAATGTAGACACTCTTATTAGTTAAAGATCATGACATGTGTGACAAACTAACAAATATTAAAATTCTAAAAACTATTATAAAATGTCAATCATATTTTTGAATTAAAGAATAGAATATGATCACGACATATTAGATCATTTAAGTTAGCAACATTTTCATGAAAAGATTTGAAATGCTAATCTAAAAAACAATAATTACATCATAAGGTGTTTATATTGTGAACACAATTGTTGAAGATTCATATATAAAACTAATTAGATAATGACAATTGTACATCAAACCTTCATCATCCATTTACTCATTCCACTGTTAGTTGGTCAGCTAAGTATCCACTGCCTACTACCATCCCAACAAGGTAAAATTTGCATGGCTACCATTTGTCTAACTATGAACATTTTTTTGTATGCACTAGAATTTAATTGATTATATTGTCGATGTTTCACTAATGAGGTTAATGGAATTTATCGACCAATATATCTATCATGTATTTTGTCCTTATAACTTTGGTTGTCAAAACGATTTCAACACCGCCATACCCTAGTTGTTGATTATGTCCTTGTAATGTTCATTATTTAAACAATTTCAAAAACGCCACAAATGTTTGTAGTCACTACCGCTACAGGTACTATGAAGGGCCTTCAAAATACTAGTGCATCTAAACTAAGTTCCCTTTCAACCTATGTATATTGTGTTGCTCTCCTATGTAGGAGTAAGGTTTTAGACATTTTCTCAACTCACTTGTACTGTAGATTGACTTTAAATATGTATAGTAGGATATCTATCTCATGCTTGCCTTCTGGATGGAAAATTTCATGCAACCCAATAAGATGATATGATTATTTAACTGATGCATAAAATTTACAATGTATTGTTCATTATTATGTAGACAATAAAGAATAATTGAATAAATATACTCAGATAATGTTAAAGTTTGAAGTTGTCCTAATCCAAGTGATGAACCACAAGGATGACTTAGTTATTGTCTAGTTGTGGGGTCGAAGCTTGATAGCAAGTAGAAGTGATAGAACTAATGAGTAAGGGGTTTGCATAATCTGAATGAGACGTAACTGCTAGAGCAGAAAAGAAACCCTACATGCTTGCAACACTTCTCACTTCCATTACCATTTCAAAAATAACAATAATATACGTTGTTTCTCTTCGTCAATTTATCTACTCAAAACTTTAAGCTTTTCTTTGTGTGATGATTCCAGACATAAGACCCCACCTACTAAATAATTCAGTATGATCTATATTTTAGGTAGGTTTTGAAGACTTTGAATCCTAATGTTACTAAGAAAACATGTTGCACCAAGTGGGAAAATGCACATAAGGTGCTCGAAGACTAGACTTCTACCAAAGGTGTTGGCATCTCAACCATAATTGTTGTAATGCCACAAAAGTTAATGAATACATCATATTGGTTGTTAGAGTTGGATGGATAGATATAAACAATAAGATGATGCACATGCAGGCAATTAGATGGGTGGATGGATGTGTTGTGTATGAGAAACAAAACAAATGTGTTCCTTGTAAAGGAGCACTACACGTTGAGTAATTATGTTGGTCCAATGCTTTATGTTACTCTAGTATTTATCCTCAATCATCCTTCAAATGTGTCATTCACAAATTGAAATTGTATTTTTTAATGACTAGACAAGATTATCTTCACATCCTATATTTTTATTTTATTGTCAAATTATTTACTAACATAGCCTTTGTAACCTATTTTTAAATGTAAGATGGATTATGGAGAAGATCTAGTGGATTACTCATATGACGAGCTGGATGCTCAACAAATTTGGTGTTTGCCAGCTGGAATCATGCATTCTCGGGTAGTGGGATCTCCAGCATGGTACCGTGATCTTTTGTCATCATTTGGTGGTCTCGAAGAGGGTATTTTGCTTTCTTCTCCTATAAATCCGTCCCCTTTCTTGTCTTTTTCTAAGCCGACTGCAGCTAGGAGTTTACCTCCTACATCTCCTCTGGTAGTTGCTCCAGCTGGTGTTCTCTCTTTTGTTCAGGAGGAGCTAGATTTTGTGCAGGGTAACCACCCTTCTTTGGGAGAGGTGGGTCTCTCTTCTCTTTTGGTTGGGCTGTAGTTTTTGGAAGTAGACGGATCTCAATGGTTTTTGGACTCCCTACCTCATGTTGTTTCTACGGAAGGGGCTCTTCTCCCTGTATCCAGTAATTTTGGTTCTTTGTCACAAGGGTTTCTTGATAGCGCATATAGGGGTTCTCTAAATGGCCAAACCTTCCACGAGAGGAATTTTCTTATTCGAGGGTTTCTGTTCCATTAGAGGAGGATTTGTCAGAGTGAAATATTGGTCAAACATTAGGGACAGATCAAAATGGAAATCGAAGTGGGGGGAAGAAGAGGAAGAGGACTCTGAAGGCTACAAGGAGGGAAAGACAATTTGCAGTTGGTATGGACATCAAACTGTAGCAGGCAGATAAGATGGTAGAGAAAGCCATTGTTGGCAAAGACAGAGGTTGAAAACCTAAATCCAAAACCCTAAGGGAGTGGGCTAAGGTAAATTGGATCTAGGAACTAGGGTATACTCCCACATTCAACGTGCTTTCCAAATAATGGTTTACCTTTATAATGAGGTCAGATGTAAACACACAACAAGTTCTTCAAAAGAACTGGTCTTTCGGTTCGACTCCTCTGCTTTTGAAGTCATGGACCTTGCTTTTCGATGCAGATCATGAGCGCTTGGATTCTACATCAATTTGGGTATATGTCTCCCTAGAATCCCTTTTGATTGTTGGAAACAATAGATTTTAAAAGGTATAGGAGATTCACTAGGGACTTTCTTGGAGGTTGATAAGTCATGAGAATAATCAGGGGAGATGGCCCTTTGTCGCATGTTTGTTTACATTGATTTTAGAGGGGGCGCGTTTGACGAGATTGAGATAGTTTATGGAGACCATAATTTAATTCCGAAATTGGACTATGAAGGGGTCCCATTTTGGTGCAGAAGATGCCATCAGATCGGACATCGGGCGATATATTGTCATTTAACCTTTGTTCCAAGAAAGGACAAATTGGCCCTAAAGTCACCTCCAACACAAACTTCCCTTCCAGAGGCCCTAGAATGATAAGTTCAAGCTCGGTCAAAGGACTATTCAATGGATTTGGGTATTGGTGAGGAACCAACGACTATGGAAGCATTTTTTTTGGCACATGAATATTTGGTGACAACATAAAAAGGTTCAGGTTCTCTAGATCAACAGTAAGATACAGAGAAGAGTAAGGTCGAAGAAGTTATTCAAAAGGACTTCGAAAACTCTTCAGGTATGAAGAATGTTGATTTTATTTCTTCATTTGTAGTAGCTTCTGAATACATTTCTCATTCGATTTCATTGCACATCATCAACATGGTTGCATCTCTCTCCCAGGATTACCAGCCCATAAAATATTTTTTTTCCACCAAGTCTTGAAGTCCCATCCATTCCCACAGCTATTGTTTCCACAAACTCTGCAACTAGTGAGGGAAGTATGCACCCCTCACGGTAATTTTTGAGGCGTAGGTAGGAGCCAACTTTGGAAGTGGGTCGGATAGGGCTTGATCCTTGGGAACCTCAGAACACTAAAGGCAGCAGTAGAAAATCCTACCTTTCCAAAGCTAAAGAAAAAAGAAAGAAAATAAATAGCTTCAAGTAGGAAATCTTGGGAATCTCCTTCAATTGTAGGGGGCTGGAAAACCCCTCAAAAAAAATTCTCCGAGGAGGATGGTGGAATCGATTGGTGCCGAGGTTTTATTACTTCAGGAAACTCTAGGGGAAATCTTTTCAGTAGGCAAGCTTTTGGAAGAGATTTTCAAAGGATGGAAGTTCATTGTAGTAGATGTGAGAGGACACTCGGGAAGTCTGGAAATTGGGTGGAACCCCATTCATATCAATGTTAAAAACTCTTAGGGTTTTCCTTCTAGGTTGGCCATATATTTTTATTCCAAAGAGATGACCAAAGATTTCCGACTTCTAAATATTTATGGTCCTTATCAAGACAATGAGGGATTTTGGAATGAGTTATTGAACAAATCTTTCATGAAACAAAAGGCTTAATTTTGGGTGGAGATCTAAACCTATACCTGGGTGCTTCATAGGTTTGGGGTCCTAATGCAACAATGGATCCCCTAGTGCACTTTTTTCATGAACAAATTGAAGAGAAAGGCTTAATAGACATCAATTCTATTCAAACGAATCCCACATGGAGAAACAAGAGGGTGGAGCGGATCAGATTGCTAAACGATTAGATCGTTTCCTTATATCTTGCTCTCTTTCGAAAGAGATTACAAATCTAATAAAATGGATCAGCAGTGGTGGGGACCTAGATCATTTTCTAGTGATTCTAGAGCTGGAAGGGCATAGGCCCAGAAGCCGCCTATCCCTTTCAAATTTAATTCGAGATGGTTCAAAGAAGAGAAGTTTCAAAAAATACTAATGGACTCTTGGACTCCTTTCAACCCAAAAATTCATCATTCTAGAGCAAGTCACTTTGCAGAAAAATTAAGGGTTTTGAGGCAGTCCAAAATCAGGTGGGAAACACAAAATTAATTAAAAGATGCACTAGCCTTTAAGGATGTTGGAGTGGCACTTCAATCTATCTATGGTTCTGAAGGATACTATTTCCTTTCTAATGAATCAAAAGAAGAACTTATAATATTAGAGAACCAACACAATAAGTTGCTTCCAGACCGAGAGGATGCATGATGGCTTAAAAGTAGGGCAATATGGCTCAAAAGCAGGGATGAAAACACTAAAATT
Source organism: Larix kaempferi (assembly GCA_027924585.1). Taxonomy (NCBI): domain Eukaryota; kingdom Viridiplantae; phylum Streptophyta; class Pinopsida; order Pinales; family Pinaceae; genus Larix; species Larix kaempferi. Next base: position 4,009,935 of record BSBM01000103.1, read on the forward strand.
ATTCAAGCCTATTCCAAGAGGATAAGAATCCACAACATGATTTGGAGTCTACAAAATTCCGAAGGATAAGACATAAGCTCTTTTGAAAGCCTTTCTCAATTAGGAAAAGATCATTTTCAGATGCTCTTTAAGGCGCAGGAAAGACCTTCAATTGCATATATTTTGTGGATTTCCCAATTTTTCCCAAACTTTGCAAATGAGGAAGATAACCAAGATCTTATGAAGGAAGTTACTAATGAGTAAATTCAAATGATTGCTCACAGCTTCCAGAGAGACAAAATCCTGGGACCAGACGATTGGCGGGTTGATTTCTTTCTAGAATCCTATGAGGTTATAGGAGTGGACCTTATGAGAGTTGTGGAGGATTCTAGAGTCAATGGGAGGATATTGTCATATTTCAACTCGAATTTTATTGCACTCATTCTAAAAGTAGATGATCCATATTCCTTCAATGATTTTAAGCCTATCTCTCTGTGCAACGACATATACAAAATAATAGCAAAGATCATTGCCCAAGGATAAAAGTTATTCTATCTAAATTTATCAATGAAGAACAATTTGAGTTTCTTGAAGGAAGGAAAATTCATGAGGCCATTGGGGTTTCCTAGGAGGTTATGCATAGCCTCAAATATAGGAATTCTAAATGTGCGATCCTAAATATTTATCTATGAAAATCCTATGATCGGGTAAATTGGTTGTGTTTGCAACTCATGCTCACACATCTTAGCTTCCACATTCCCTTCATAAACTGGGTCATGAGTTGTATCACCTCAGTTTCCTTCACTGTTCTTATTAATGGATCTCCCTCTTAGTTCTTTCAGGAAGAAAGAGGCTTGCGTCAGGGGTTCCCTCTGTCCCCACTCTTATTCCTTCCAGTTGTTGAATGACTCAGTAGGACTCTAGTGGATGCCAAGCAAGTAGGATATTTCAATGGTGTCATGATCTCTCAGGTGTTGTATATATCTCACCTTTTGTTTGTAGATGATATTCTCATATTTTATGATGGTTCCTTTCGAGATGATAACTCGTTGACAGAGGATCTCAACACTTTTTCGTGTGCCACTGGAATGATAATCAATGAGAGAAATTTCTACATGTCTTGCTTCAACATGAGCAAAGTGGAAATCCAAAATTATCATTCACTTTTTGCTTTTCATCTTATAGGATTAGACGAAGGGTTCAAATACTCGGGGTTCCATCTAAAACTAAATAATTATATGAAGAAATACTTGCAGTGGCTCATTATCAAACTGGAAAAGAGGCTACGAGTTTGGAGTCACAAATGGTTGCCTCGTGTAGGCCATTTGGTATTGGTCAAATCGGTTCTTGAATCCATTTTGGTTTACTTGATGGCCCTCTATTGGATTCCAAATGGAATTTTGGAGTAGGCTCAGTGGGTTTGCTTTCGTTTTATGTGGAAAGGAAATAAGGAGCAATCTGGTATGCCTCAGGCATGTTGGGAAAGAATTGCAGTCCCAAAAGAACTAGGTGGATGGGGGCTTAAAAATATTTTCCATTTCTCTAGGGCACTGGCAGCCAAATATGTATGGAGGTTGTTGAAGAATACCATATTATGGGCCTCTTTCATAGTAAAAAAATATATAGTCCCCAATTATCTCTTGGACTGGGTCCAGATCCCTATTAAAAGCCACTCCAATGCTTCTGTAATATGGAAAGCTATGATTCGTTCATTTGATCTAGTTGGGAGTGATATTGCATGGAGAGTTGGTGATGGAAGAGACCTAAGGATCAGATTAGACTCCTGGGTTGGATGTGGTCAGTGACACTTGCTCCCAATGAATCTTATTACTTCCCTTAATGATCGAGTTATCTTCCACCTGCACTAGATTGCAGATCATAATTCGACAATTATCCTTGCTCAGGGTTTGCTCTTGATTCAATCTCACGACTTGAATGATGATCTCTCAGCTATCTGGTCTGCTTACATTGAAGCATTAAAAGCCTCGCATATTAGAATATTGGACCACGATGATGAGTTGGTTGGGGATAATGACAAGTCTGGCTCTTATACACCTAAGTTGAGGTACATACTGTTAAATTTTGTACCATGGCAAGTGTTTTTCATCTTTGTGATGCCTAAGGGTGGATAACATTGAATGCAGTCCCTAGTCACTTTATTAAAGTGAGAAGTACTTTATAAGACATAAATTCACTTGATAAATTTTGCTCATGATTCTAATTTTTAATTGACTTTATGAGAAATAAAGTAAGTAATTAAAAAGGGTCTCTACATATTTAAATGAAAAAGTGCATTTATTTCATTTAATGAGTTATTAATGAACAATTAATGAGAGCCCTAGATCTAGTTGGTTAAAGATTTAATCTTGACCATTAGATCTCAAGAAGAAGTTATCATGAACAAAAAGGGAAAAATCTAGGGATTGAGGCATCATTGTTCACATTCACCAAATGAGATTTTTGGAGAAGAGAAGAAGAGAGGGAGAGGAGAAGCAGACGGAAATCCATAGCATGAATACCAAGGCTGAGAAGGAGCTCTAATTCCAATAAGAAGGGCATAGTTTTCAAGGAGGCCATATACCATTTAAAAGCAGTCCATACAATCATTAAATGCATGCCGTATTAGCACAGAAACCAAGGAAATTACAGGTACAATTTTCAAGGGTCATAAAACATTGAATTCAGTCCATACAGGCATGAATTTTGAGGTAGAAATTTCCTATAGCAGTGGCACAAATTTCGAGGGAAATACATCATTTATTGAGGCTGTACAACTGCACATGTGAGACCATACATGCACATAAACCAAGGCACTTGAACAGGAGGTTGTCGGTGAGATTCTGGCACATTTTTTGAGGAGGAAAAAGGGAGATAAGTATTGTTGTAATTTATTTGTAAATTGTCTCTGAAAAAGAAAATCTCTCTCTGAACAGGTTTTCCCTTAGAGGTTTTATCCCGGGCCAATTTGGTAAAAAATTCCGAGTCTTCAAATTTTTATGAGTGGCTGATTTAAATTTACTGAGTATTGAAAGTTGTAAAAATTTCCATGTGTTTTAAGTTAATTTGTAATTTATGCACGAGAAGTTTATTTACATCGTTAGGGTTTGGGAATTAAACTCTATGTGAAAAAAAAAGCTTGAAACCGGGTTGGGAATTAGAAAATTTACATGGTATTAGAGCTCTTAAAGGGAAGAAATAAAGTCAGAGGTTAAATTTCAGACTTGGAAGAGAAGGGAAAAATAGGTGGTTATTTTGATTTACAGGTTCTTGAAATTCTTCTTGTCATGCCTACTAGGTTACGGATTAAAGGTAGGATGGATGGGGGAGTTAATTTTAGTCAGTGGAAGGATAGAATTGTATTGATTCTTCAAGAGAATGAACTATGTGATATAGTTAATAGTACACAAGCTAAACCAGTTATCGTGCCTACCAATGCTACAAATATGGCTACTTTTGACAAGAAAGATGTAAAAGCGAGAAGGGTTGTACTTGATGCCGTGAAAAATCATTTAATACCACATATGAAAGGTAAATATTATGCTTATGAGATGTGGAATTATTTAACTAATATGTACCAAAGTTCAAATGAAAATAGGAAAATGGTATAAAGGGGAAAGTTGAAAGGCATTCGAATGAATAAATCAGAAAGCAATGCATCCTACCTTACTAGAATAACAAAGGTAAGAGATGAACTTGGAGCAGTTGGGGATGTTGTACAGGGAAGTGAGTTAGTACAAGCAACATTGAATGGCGTGAAAAAGCCATGGGCCATATTTGTGGAGTCTGTTGTAGCCCGAGAGCATATGCCTTCCTGGGATTGTCTTTGGAACGACTACATTCAGGAGGAGACCCGAAGAGGCTATGTATAGGGAAGTTCATCTCAGAGTAGGGAGGATGAGGATAATGTTGCATCAGCAGCCAAAGGAAAGAAGAAGAAGTTCGAGAAGGGCCCTAAGAGTGGGGCGAAGCAACAGGGTGGAAAGCAGATGAAAGACATGAGTAAAGTCTATTTCTTTGCTTGCCAGAAATTTTGGCACTATGCTGGACAATGTATGAACAACAAGAAGAAGAAGAAGCAGACAATAGCTACTGCAGAGATTGATGAGTACACGACTCAGTTTGAGACATAGTTTTCTCTCTATACTAGTCATTCAAAGAGAGTATTTGTTACTATTGTTGATATATAGGATAAGAGGGATTATTCTTTGCTAGTTGGTCAGCCCTCGAGTGTATCCACCACTACATGCACCTGGTAGATTTATAGTGGGGCTTCGAGCCATTTGACAGGTGCACGTGGTATATTTACAGAGTTTGTTGAGACTAGCTTGGACTTAGAGGTGGTATTGGGTGATGACACTATTTTCAAATCAGTTGGGCGAGGGACTGTGACATTTCATAGGGAGTCCATGGAGCCCATGACATTGAGGGATGTCTTGTATTTCCCTGGGATGAAGAAGAACTTAGTATTAGTTTCCGCTATTGAGGATAGAGGATTCATAGTATATGTCCTGGATGGGAAAGTACATATTTTTCCCAAAGGATCGATTCCTTCTGCTTCATTTATGATTGGATTTAGGTGTGGAAATTGTACAAGTTATTATTTCAGCATCATCATGCTTTGACACATAGTAGTAGCAACAATTATGATATTTGTGAGTTGTGGCATAAGAGAATGGCTCATTTGCATCATCCTTCTTTGAGGATGCTGAGGGATATGATGATAGGATTACTAGAATTCAGCACATAGCAGAATGGTGTGTGCAGAGGGAGTGCTTTGGGAAAGTACACCAAGAATGCTTTTCCAAGAAGTGATAGCAGGTCAACAGGATTATTAGATTTGATTCATTTTGACCTATGTGGTCCCATGTCATCTACTTCATTGACAGGTTTTGAGTACTATGTCACTTTTATTGATGACTTCTCAAGGAAGACCTTGATCTACTTCCTGAAAAAAAATAATCCAGAGGAAAATTTGAAGAGGTTTCAAGAGTTCAAAGCTCTTGTGGAGAACCAAACATGGAGGAGGATTTGGGTGCTCGGGTCAGACAATGGGGGTGAGTATACCTCTAGTGCATTTGATGAGTTTTGTAGACAAGAGGGTATTAAGAGGTAGTTGATTGTTCCATATACTCCACAAAAGAATGGATTTTCTAAAAGGAAGAGCAAGACTATAGTGGGAGCAACCAGAGTGATGATCCATGATTAGAGTCATTCTTTCTTTCTATGGGATGAGGCCTGTAGCACTACTGTTTACATTCAGAACAAGAGTCCACACTGAGCCTTGGGGTGCAAAAATACTAAGGAGATGTTCACCGAGAAGAATCTTGAGATAGGCCACTTCCGCATATTTGGATGCCTGACATATTCTCATGTCCCTTCAGAGAGGAGACACAAGTTTGAGGCCACAACAGAGGGAGGCATCTTTGTTGGTTATGACGAGACTTTGAAGGCCTTCCGTATATACCTTACAACACAGAGGAGAGTTTTTGTGAGGAGGGAGGTGATATTTGAGGAGGACCGGGCCTTCTGAAAGTCTCGACAGTCAGAGCAGGAGGAGCAGTAGGCTCCTGCATCATAGGTGGGCACATCTCAGAGTCCAACGGTTCAGGGTGTAGGGTCACAGGTATCAAGAGTGATTGGTTCATAGGTTACAGGATCTTTATATTCAGGGGGACAGTCTATAGGTACTCCAGGTACAGGTTCTCAAGTCATGGGTTCACCAGTTTCACTTTCACGTGATTCAACTTCACTTGGTACAGGTTAGCCAACCATAGGATCTCAAACCTCAGGTGCTACTTCTTTAGGTAGATAGTTGTCAAGAGAGGATGTATAGGAGCAAATATATCCACGGGAGGCTAATTCAGACAAGAGAAAGCCAATATGGCTTAAAGAAACTTTGAAGGAATATACAAAGTCTGTGGGGAAACCCAAGAGGGAGGTCAGAGAGAGTAAAGCACCGAAGAGATTTTCCAATTACATGGTTGTTGTGACTAGTCTTCCTGAGTCAGAGTCTTCTACTTTTGAGGAGGTAGATAAACGTCAGGTTTGGAGAGATGCCATGGTGGAAGAGTATAGTTCCATCATGAATAATGATTTGTGGGAGGTGGTTCCAAGACCAGAGGGGAAGTCAGTTGTGACTTCCAAATGGCTCTGCAAAATCAAGCATGATGTGGATGGCAGCATCGAGAAGTATAAATCTCGATTTGTGGCATGAGGATTCTCACAGATAGAGGGATTTTATTATGATGAGACGTTTGTGCCACTAATTAGATAATTTTCCATTAGATTATTGACCTCCATTGCTGCAGAGATGGGTTGGAGCATTCATTAGATGGATGTAAAGACAACATTTATGAATGGTGTCTTACTGGAGGAGGTGTACATGGAGTAGCCATAGGGATTTGAGGTTCATGGGATATATTTACATGTGTGCAAGTTGAAGAAATCCCTTTCTGGGATGAAGCAAGCTCCGAGAGATTGGTCTTCCAGGATTGATGCTTATTTGCAGGAGTTGGGATTCAAGAAAAGTGAGGCAGATCCAAACCTTTACTACATTGTGGTTGGTGGGAATCCACTTATTATGGTATTGTATGTAGATGAATTGATCATTATAGGTATAGATAGGCTCATTGAAACTGAAAGAAAGATATTGCATCATACTTTGAGACGAAGGACATTGAGCTCATGCACTACTATTTGGGTCTAGAAGTGTGGCAGGAGTCAGGACACATCTTTCTCGGACAGGGGAAGTATACTATGGATATTCTGGAGATATTTTAGATGTAGGATTGCAGACCGATGACTACACCTATGATCACCAACTAGAAGAAGCTTCATGCTTCTGAGGGAGAGTTGGTGGATCCAATAGTCTATCAACATATCATTGGTTCTTTGATGTATATGGTCAACACTAGGAAAGATATTTGTTTTGCAGTGAACACTCTAAGTCAGTTCCTGGTGGAGCCTCAAAGAGTTCATTGGATTGTTGCAAAACATGTGTTGAGATACTTGCGTGGTACAATGGATTTTGGTATGAACTACAGGAGAGTAGATGGAGTCAGTTTGACTGGCTATATAGATTTTGATTGGGAAAATAGTGTGACGTACCCGAAGAGTACATACAGGTGTTGTTTAAATCTGGTCTCAACAACAATGTCTTGGTTCAATCATAAATAGAATTCAATTGCATTGAGTTCTGCAGAGGTAGAATATATGGCATCTAGTCAGGCCATTTGTGAGGCCATTTGGCTTCACAAGTTATTGGTTGGGTTATTTGCTCAGGATTTGAAACCAACTGTGATTTACTGTGATAATCAAAGCCGCATTAAGCTTTCAGAAAATCCAGTTTTTCATGACAAGTCAAAACATATTGAGAGCAAATATCACTTCATCCATGATTATGTCCAGAGAGGTGCAGTGGAGCTGCAATACATTCCAACTGAGAAACAAGTGGCAGAGATTCTGACAAAGTCTTTGCAAAGAGGCAAGTTTGATCATTTCAGAGACAAGTTGGGAATTGTGAGAAACACTTTCCTCAATAAGAGGGAGTGTTAAATTTTGTACCAAGGCAAGTGCTTTTCATCTTTGTGATGCTTAAGGGTGGAAAACATTAAATGTGGCCCCTAGTCACTTTATTAAAGTGAGAAGTACTTTATAATACATAAATTCACTTTATAAACTTTGCCCATGATTCTAATTTTTAATTGACTTTATCAAAAATAAAGTGAGTAAGTAATTAAAAAGGGTCTCTACATATTTAAATGAAAAAGTGCATTTACTTCATTTAATGAGTTATTAATGAGTCATTAATGAGAGCCCTAGATCTAGTTGGTTCAAGATTTCATCTTGACCATTAGATCTCAAGAATAAGTTATCATAAACAAAAAGGGAAAAGGATAGGGATTAAGGCATCATTGTTCACATTCACCAAATGAGATTTTTGGAGAAAAGAAGAGAGGGAGAGGAGAATAAGAAGAAAAACCCTAGCATGAATTATAAGGCTGAGAAAGAGCTCGAATTCCAAGAAGTAGGGAACACTTTTCAAGGAGGTCGTACAACATTTAAAATTAGTTTGTACAATCACTAAATGCAGGCTGTATTGGCACATAAATCAAGGAGATTGCAGGTACAGTTTTCAAGGATCGTACAACATTAAATTCAATCCATACAGGAACAGATTTCGAGGCATAAATTTCCTGTAAAAGTGGCATGAATTTTGAGGGTTGTACATCATTTATTGAGGCCGTACAACTACATGTGTGAGACCATACCTGCACACTAATTGAGGCACTTGAACAACACGATTTCAGTGAAATTTTGGCATGTTTTTTGAGGAGGAAAAAGGGAGATAAGTACTGCTGTCATTTTTTTGTGAATTGTCTCTGAAAAACAAAATCTCTCTCTGAACAGGTTTTCCCTTAGGGATTTTATCTTGGACCAATTTGGTCAAAAATTTCGAGTCTTCAAATTTTTATCTGTGGCTAATTTAAATTTTCTGAGTGTTGAAAGTTGTAAAAATTTCCATGTGTTTCAAGTTAATTTGTAATTTATGCATGAAAATTTTATTTGCAGCATTAGGGTTTGGGCATTAAACTCTATGTCCAAAACAAAACTTGAAACCGGGTTGGGGATTAGAAAATTTACACGCTATCAGAGCTTTTTAAAGGGAATAAATAAAGTTAGAGGTTAAATTTTAGACTTGGAAGAGAAGGGAAAAATAGGTGGTTATTTTGATTACAGGTTCTTGAACTTCTTCTTGTCATGGATATTAGGTTAGGGATTGAAGATAAGATGGAAGGGGCAGTTAATTTTAGTCAGTGGAAGGCTAGAATTGTATTGATTCTTCAAGAGAATGAACTATGTGATATAGTTAATAGTACACATGCTAAACCAGTTACCGTGCCTACCGATGTTATAGATAAGGCTGCTTTTGACAAGAAAGATGTAAAAGCGAGAAGGGTTATACTTGATGCCATGAAGGATAATTTAATACCACATATGACAGGTAAAGATTATGCTTATGAGATGTGGAAAGATTTAACTAATATGTACCAAAGTTCAAACGAAAACAGGAAAACGGTATTGAGGGAAAAGTTGAAAGGCATTCAAATGAATAAATCATAAAGCATGGCATCCTACCTTACTAGAATAACACATCTAAGAGATGAACTTGGACCAGTTGGGGAGGTTGTACACAACAGTGAGTTAGTACAGACAACATTGAATGGAGTGACAAATCCATGGGCCATATTTGTGGAGTCTATTGTATCCCGAGAGCATATTCCTTCCTGGGATTGTCTTTGGGAGGACTTCATTCAGGAGGAGACTCAGAGAGGTTATGTACAGGGAATTTCATCTCATAGTAGGGAGGATGAGGAGAATGTTTCCTTAGCATCCAAAGGAAAGAAGAAGAAGTTCGAGAAAGGCCTTAAGGGTGGGGTCAAGCAACAAGGTGGCGAGCAAAAGAAAGACATGAGCAAAGTTAAAATGCTTTTCTTGCCAGAAGTTTGGGCACTATGTTGGACAATGCCCGAACAAGAAGAAGTAGAAGCAGCATACATCAGCTACTGCAGAGATTGATGAGTAAACAACTCAGTTTGAGTGAGAGTTTTCTCTCTATACTAGTCTTTCAGAGAGAGTATATGTTAATAATGTTGATATACAAGATCAGAGGGAGTATTCTCTACTAGTTGGTCAACCCTCGAGTGTATCCACCACTGCATGCACCTGGTACATTTATAGTGGGGATTTGATCCATATGACAGGTGAATGTGGTATGTTTACAGATTTTTCCGAGACTAGATTGGACTTAGAGGTGGTATTGAGTGATGACACTATTGTCAAAGCAGTTGGGAGAGGGACCGTGACATTTCAGAGGGATTCCATGGAGCCCATGACATTGAGGGATGTCTTGTATGTCCTTGGGATGAAGAAGAAATTATTATCAATTTCCACTCTTGAGGATAGAGGATTCAGAGTATATGTACAGGATGGGAAAGTACATAATTTTGTTAGAAACCCGTGTCAACCCTTCTCTTTACTTTGGTAGTATATTGTTGTTGGACGCATATGCTTTGTAAGTCGTCCCGTAGTATTTATTGGTCCATAGTTTGTATTAGCCCATGGTATTAACCCATAGTATTGGATGCATATGCTTTGTAAGTTGTCCCGTAGTATTATATGTCCCTTGGTATTGACCCATAGTATTGGGCATAGAATTAGTATATAAGTGTGTGTTGAGGCCAATGAAGGCACCGTGAAGTTATTTGTATTAAGCTTGCTCAAAGGAGGTTGCCCCCTCAAAGTGGCCCGCGATCAATAAAATATTCTGTGATCTAATATATCGTTCATTTTATGAATTAATTGTTGCAAGTTCCTCACATCTGGTATCATAGCACTTTCTTGGGCTCGTTGGGTGGAATTTCTGCCAAATTTTTTTTCGCATCTGTTGCAGGTTCAGATATGGGAATAATCTCTATCCGCTTAGCTATGTGAAGTAATTGGGAATAAGCCCTAAAAATAATTGTGAAGAGTACCATGGGAACCCCGAAGTAGCTGGCCCATTGAGAGGACTTGCCAACGAAAAGGGAAACGACCCCTACCTGATTGACTAGTTCCCACCCGTCAGGTAAACCAAGAGCTGTCAGCTGTGGCAAAGCGGTTATGAGTTTTACCTGGGCCATGGAGTGAGGGGTACTGCCCCAATACACAAGCCGATAGATAGCATTGGTGGCCAAGTGAAACCCCTGAACCGTTAGGAAGCCGAGCATACCTGGGGTCCATATCTATTTTCAGCTGAACTATTTCCGATCACTTCCGTGCCGTTGCAGATCCATCTGTTGCCGATCACTTCTGCGCCTTTGTAGATCCATCTGTTTCCGATCAGTTTCATGCCGTTGCAGATCCAGTAGTTTCAGATCCATTCTGAAAGCCATTTCAGATCCAACTGTTTTCGATCCATTCCGATCCGTTTCAGATCCCGTCATTTCAGATCCATTCTGAAAAAAAATCATGTTTTCGCCATATCTCCTTTGTTTTAACTCTATTTCCCCTGAAACTTCACCAACACCCCTGCAATCCCATTCTGCATATTTCATTTCTGGGGACCCTATCCCAAATTCCACTTCCCAAAACCAGAAATCCCACATTTGTCTATTTTTAGGGTTTGCCATAACTTCTTCGATTTTCACCCAATCGCCTTCCAATTTTGCCACCGTGTTCATTCCCTATTTCTGCTTCTTTGTCCCTCTCTGAAATTTTTTCCCATTCTTTCACCTCGCTTCTGAAATCCTTATTTTCTGCTTCCCTATCCATTCGAAAGTGTCCAAAACCTAGTCAAACCCCAATTACCCATCATAGTTTTACCCAAATCCAAATTTCCCTTTACTAAATAAGCTTCTGTTTGTGTTTTTCTACCCATTCACAAAACAAAAATAAAAAAAATCCTGGTTATGGTTGTCACCCACGGAGGATCACAAATCATGGCGGAAGAACTTGCAGCCCTCAAAACTAAACTCCAAGATTTGGATAAAAAATTTCTCAGCCTCCATCTTCAACATTCAGCCATGAACATTGGGTTCTCTTCTTCCAGCAATTTTCGTGGGCTGAAGCTTGATTTTCCTCCCTTCAATGGTAACGATCTAACTTGATGGATATACCGGGCCGAACAATATTTCAATCTGCATAATACTTTTGATGTCCAAAAAGTTCCACTTGTATCCTTTCATTTGGAACAGGAAGCCCTTCAATGGTACTGTTGGTACATCAAGGCTCATGACGAGCCAAAATGGACACATTTTTGCCAACTCATTTTGCAACGATTTGGTCCTACTGCTTTTGATTACTTCACAGGAGCACTCACTAAACTTCGCCAATTTGGCACTGTGAGAGAGTATCAGACATAATTTGAGAAACTAACCAATAACACAGAAGGATTGTCTGATGAATTCTACAGGAGTTGTTTTATCAGTGGTATTAAGGATGAAATCCGCTTAGAATGTTTTGTCCCAACACAATGATGGAAGTCCTAGAGTTGGATAAGTTGGAGGAGGACAAGATCACAACCCAACAACGCTCCAAATCCACTTTTGTTCCATTCAGAAATATGGTTTCCCAACGACCTCCCATCACAACATCTCCTCGGACAACTCCTATCAAGCATCTGTCTGAAGCAGAGATGCAGGCACGTAGAGAAAAAGGGATTTGTTATAATTGTGATGATAAATTCACTCAGGGACATAGAAGTGTTGAGCAACAACTCTATCTCTTAGATGTGGATTCTCCACCTTCCTCTGAACTTGGTACAAAAGCTCCACATACACTGGATGATCAAGTCAACATTCAGCAGCCGCCTGTTGACCCTCCGTCTCTGGATGACCACCCAGAGATATCTCTCCATGCTTTAGCCGGAGTCACTGCCCCACAAATAATGTGGGTTAGGGGTTACTTCAAGAAGATCCCTCTTACAATACTCATTAACTCTGGAAGCACTCATAATTTCATTGACCATCGGATCCCCAAACAGGCTGATTGTTTTGTCCATGCTTGCTCCAAATTGAAGTCATGATTTCCAATGGGGGCACCTTACCTTGCAAGGGGAAGTGTCACAATGTGCGTATCTCTCTGGAAGAATATAACCTGTGCTCTGACATGTTTTCCTTCTCCTTAGGCGGATGTGATGTGGTTTTGGGCGTTCAATGGTTACGCACACTTGGCCCCATATTATGGGATTTTGTTGAACTTTGGATGCAGTTTTCAGTCAATGGGAAACAACACACATTTACGGGCTTACAACCAGGGTCTCTCCACATCATCAGTTCACATCACTTGGAAAAGATCCTTAAGAAGAATTCACATGGTGTCATCGCTCAGCTCCATTCCATTTAGATGCACCCATCAATGGTCTCCACTACTTCCTTGGATAGATATGCAGGTGTCTTTGCTAAACCAGTGGGATTGCCACCTTTAAGAGACCTTTCCGGTCATAATTTATCTACATCTACATTTGAGAAGGAAATGATGGTTGTTTTTCATGCAGTACATAAGTGGAAGCCATACCTATTAGGGAATTATGTCTGCGTCAATACTGATGACTAGAGTCTGGAAAAATTCCTGGAGCAATGGGTCTCCTCCCCAACACACCTGCAACGGGTTATCCAACTCATGGGTTATGCCTATGCGATCACTTACAAGAAGGGTAAGGACAATCTGGTGGCAGATGCTCCTTCTCGCACATTTGATGACCCAGTTTTTCTTACAGCTATTTCTCTGCTTGTTCCAAAGTGGTTGCAATATGTTCAACAGGGTTATGGCTTATATGAACTCCATGCTTCTCCATCGGCACGGAACTCTGGTTTCCTCGAAACGTATGACCGAGAACAGTGTAACTTCTTTTGGCAGGGACAAAAAATGACAATTCAACAGATGGTGGTTGATTTTGATACTTTCCAAGTCAAAAAGGGTGAAACGACACTCCTTTCGGGACTGCTCAAACCCTTTCCCATCCCTACACAAATTTGGACAACTATTTCTATGGATTTCCTTGAAGCACTCCGGTGGTACAATACCACATTTAAAATGACACCATATGAAGAAATCTATGGACAAGCACCATCAATTCTTCTTCCATACACCCTTAGCAGTTCCCCAATTCAGGCAATTGACTCGGTTCTTTGAAACCGCGATCATATTCTTCTCATTTTGCAGGAAAATCTTCACATGGCAAGAATTTGAATGAAACAACAAGCCGATCAAAACCGTTCCGGGCGCACTTTTCAAGCAGGTGATATGGTTCTTCTTCATCTACAGCCTTCCAAGCAATCCTCCATTAAACTCAGAAGGCGTCAGGTTCTCTCTCAATCTACCACAGAGGTCTTAATTTAGTGGCACGGAATGCAACCCGAGGATGCTACAAGGGAACCACTCCTTAAGATTCCGCATCAATTTCCACATCTAAAGCTTTGAGGACAAAGCTTTTTCTAAGGGAGAGGGTATGTTAGGAACTCGTGTCAAACCTTCTCTTTACTTTGTTAGTATATTGTTGTTGGACGCATATGCTTTGTAAGTCATCCCGTAGTATTTGTTGATCCATAGTTTGTATTAGCCCATGGTATTGATGCATAGTATTGGACGCATATGCTTTGTAAGTCGTCCCATAGTATTATATATACCATAGTATTATATTTCCCATGGTATTGACCCATAGTATTGGGCATAGAATTAGTATATAAGTGTGTGCTGAGGCCAATGAAGGCACCGTGAAGTTATTTGTATTGAGCTTTCTCAAAGGAGGTTTCCCCTTCGAAGTGTCCCACGATCAATAAAACATTCTGTGATCTAATATATCATGCATCTTATCAATTAATTGTTACAGGTTCCTCACAATTTTTCACAAAGGATCAAGTCCTTTTGCTTCATTTGTAGTTGGAGTCACATGTGGAAAAATGTACAAGTTACTGTTTTAGCCTCATCATGCTTTGACACATAATAACAGTGGTAGTTATAATCTTTGTGAGTTGTGGCACAAGAGAATGGATCATTTGCATAATCCTGCTTTCAGGATGCTGAGGGATATGATGACAGGATTACTAGAGTTCAACATAGAGAAGAATGGTGTGTGGAGAGGGTGTTCTTTGGGAAATTAAACCAAGACTACTTTTCCAAGCAGTGATACCAGGTCAATAGGAGTATTAGACTTGATTCATTCTGGCCTATGTTGTCCCATGTCATCTTCCTCATTGATAGGTTTTGAGTACTATGTCAATTTTATTGATGACTTATCCATGAAGTCCTGGATCTACTTCCTGAAAAACAAGAAAGCAGAGGAAGTCTTGAAGAGGTTTCAAGAGTTCAAAGCTCTTGTGGAGAACCAATCAGGGAGGAGGATTCGGGTGCTCAGGTCACATAATGGGGGTGAGTATACCTCTAGTGCATTTGATGAGTTTTGCAGACAGGAGGGTATCAAGAGGCAGTTGATTGTTCCATATACTCCACAACATAATGGATTTGCTGAAAGGAAGAGTAGGGCTATAGTGGGAGCAGCCAGAGAGATGCTCCATGATCAAAGTCTTCCTTTTTTTTCTATGGTTTGAGGCCTGTAGCACTATTGTTTACATTCAGAACATGAGTCTGCACCGAGCCTTGGGGTGAAAAACTCCTGAGGATAGGCCACTTCCACATATTTGGATGCCTGACATATTCTTGTGTCTCTTAAGAGAAGACGACAAATTTTGAGGCCACAACAGAGAGAGGCAACTTTGTTGGTTATGACGAGACTTCGAAGGCCTTCTCTATATACCTTCCAACATAGAGGAGAGTTGTTGTGAGGAGGGAGGAGAGATTTGAGGAGGACCGGGCCTTCAGAAAGTCTCAATAGTCGAAGCAAGAGGAGTGTCAGGCTCTTAAATCACAGGTGGGCACATCTCATAGTCCAGCGGTTCAGGGTATAGAGTCACATGTATCATGAGTGACTAGTTCACAAGTTACAAGATATTTAGATTCAGAGGAACAATCTATGGGTACTCCATGTACAGTTTATCGAGTCATAGGTTCACAAGTTTCACTTTCACATGATTTAGGTTCACTTGGTGCAGGTTCACCAGCAATAGGATCTCAGACTTCAGGTGTTACTTTTTCAGGTAGACAGTTGTCAGGAGAGGATGTACAGGGGAATATCTCTCAACAGGAGGCTACTTCAGAGAAGAGAAATCCAATATGGATTAGAGAAAATTTGAAGGAGGCTATAGAGTCCGTGGGGAAACCCACGAGGGAGGTCAGAGAGAGTAAATCACCAAAGATATTTTACAGTTACATGGCTATTGTGACTAGTCTTCGTGAGTTAGAGCCTTCTAATTTCGAGGAGGGAGATACACATCAGGTTTGGAGAGATGCCATGGTGGAAGAGTATAGTTCCATCATGAAGAATGATGTGTGGGAGGTGGCTCCGAGACTAGATGGGAATTCAGTTGTGACTTCCAAGTGGCTCTAGAAAATCAAGCATGTTGCAGATGGCAGCGTCGAGAAGTATAAAGCTCGATTTGTGGCACGAGGATTCTCACAGATAGAGGGAGTTTATTATGATGAGATATTTGCACCATTGGCTAGATACTCTTCCATTAGATCAGTGATATCCTTTACTGCGGAGATGAGTTGGAGCATTCATTAGATGGATGCAAATACAACATTTTGAATGGTGTCTTATAGGAAGAGGTGTACATGGAGAATCCAGAGGTATTTGAGGTTCATGGGAGAGAGTCCCATGCGTGCAGGTTGAAGAAATCCCTTTATGGGCTAAAGAAAGATACAAGAGCTTGGTATTCTAGGATTGATGCATATTTGCAGTAGTTGGGATTCCAGAAAAGTGAGGCAGATCCAAAAATTTACTACATTGTGGTTGGTGGGGATCCACTTATGTTGGTATTGTATGTAGATGACTTGATCATTACAGGTACATATAGGCTCATTGTAGAATGCAAGAAAGACATTGCACCAGAGTTTGAGATGAAGGACATTGGGCTCATGCACTACTATTTGGGTCTAGAGGTGTGGCAGGAGTCTGGACACATATTCCTCAGACATGGGAAGTATACTATGGATATTCTAGAGATATTTCAGATGTAGGATTGAAGACTGATGACTACACCTACGATCACCAATTGGAAAAAGCTTCATGCTTTTGAGGGAGAGTTGGATGATCCAATAGTATATCGGAAGCTCATTATTTCTTTGACATATCTAGTCAACACTATCACAGATATTTGTTTTGTAGTGAACACTCTGAGTCATTTCTTGGTGGAGCCTCAGAGAGTTCATTGGATTGCTGCAAAACATGTTTTGAGATACTTGCGTGGTATAGTGGATTTTGGTATGGACTACAGGAGAGTAGATGGAGTCAGTTTGACTGGATTTATAGATTTTGATTGGGCAGGTAGTGTGATGGACTGGAAGAGTACATCCATGTGTTGTTTTAGACTGGGCTCAACAACAGTGTCTTGGTTCAGTTGGAAACAGAAGTCATATGCATTGAGTTTTGCAGAGGCAGAATATAGGGAATACAATCAGGCTAGTTGTGAGTCCATTTGGATTCACAAGTTATTAGTTAGGTTATTTCGCCAGGAGTTGAAACCAACAGCGATTTACTGTGATAATCAAAGCTACATTAAGCTTTCATAAAATCCAGTTTTCACAACAGATCAAAACATATTGAGATCAAATATCACTTCATCCCTGATTATGTCTAGAGAGGTGTAGTGGAGCTGCAATACATTCCTACCAAGGATCAAGTGGTAGACATTCTGACAAAGTCTTTGGGAAGAAGCAAGTTTGATAATTTCAGAGACAGGTTGGGAATTGTGAGAAACACTTTCCTCAGTAAGAGAGAGTGTTAAATTTTGTACCAAGGAAAGTGTTTTTCATCTTTATGATGCCTAAGGGTGGAAAAAATTAAATGTGGTCCTAGTCACTTTATTAAAGTGAGAATTACTTTATAAGACATAAAGTCACTTTATAAAGTTTGCTCATAATTCTATTTTCTAATTGATTTTATGAGAAATAAAGTGAGCAAGTAATTAAAAAGGGTCTCTACACATTTAAATGAAAAAGTGCATTTATTTCATTTAATGGGTTATTAATTAGAAATCAATGAGATCCCTAGATCTAGTTGGTTCAATATTTAATCTTGGCCATTAGATCTCAAGAAGAAGTTATCATGAACAAAATGTGAAAAAGATAGGGATTGAGGCATCATTGTTCACATTCACCAAATGAGATTTTTGGAGAAGAGAAGAAGAGAGGGAGAGGAGAAGCAGAAGAAAAACCCTAGCATGAATTCCAAGGTTGAGAAGGAGCTTGAATTCCAAGAAGCAGGGAAATTTTTTCAAGGAGGTCATACAACATTTAAAAGCAGTCTGTACAGTCATTAAATGCAGGTCGTATTGGCACAAAAATTGAGGAAATTGCTGGTACAGTTTTCATTGGTCGTACAACATTAAATTCAGTCCATATAGACATGAATTCTGAGGCAGAAATTTATTGTAGTGGTTGCATGAATTTTTAGTGTCGTACATCATTTATTGAGACGTACAACTGTATGTGTGAGACTGTATAGGCGCAAAAATCGAGGCACTTGAACAACAAGATGTTAGTGAGATTCTAGCATGTTTTTCGAGGAGGAAAAAGGGAGATAAGTACTGCTGTAATTTATTTGTAAATTGTCTCTGGGAAAAAAATCTCTCTCTAAACAGGTTTTCCCTTAGGGGTTTTATCCTGGACCAATTTAGTCAAAAAATCTAAGTCTTCAAATTTTCATGTGTGGATGATTTAAATTTTCTGAGTGTTGAAAGTTGTAAAAATTTCCACGTGTTTCAAGTTAATTTGTAATTTATGCATGAGAAGTTTATTTGCATCATTAGGGTTTGGGATTTAAACTCTATGTGAAAAATAAAACTTGAAACCGGGTCGGGGATTAGAAAATTTACACGAATTAACGAGGATTTGTTCAATAGGAATGTAAGTTGGTGGTGGAAACAACTATGGAAATTTAAGTGTCCATCAAAATCTAAGTTGTTTATGTGGTGTGTATTAGGAAATAAATCTCTGACCTGGGATATAGTCTAGCATAGATATTTTGAAGGACTGGGCTGGTGCATTTTGTGCAAGAATGACGATGAATCCCATGTCCATTTTTTCTTGCATTATACTTTCTCCATTCAGGTATGGATAGAGGCAGGGAAACTACTGGGGTTCCCTATCTCCTGGTAAGGAGAGTCCATTGAGAACTCACTTCAGAGATGGGTTACATCACATCAAAATAAGCATTTCCTTGCTCTCCCCTTATTGATTATTTGGGGGCTATGCATAGCTCGAAACAACACCCATTTTCAAGATCGCCATTGTTGTCCAGAAGTCGTGGCCATTAGCAATGTGAACATCCTCTTAATCTTCCCTCAGGTGAAAGTTCCAACCCAATCCGAGTGGTATTCCATCCACAAATAAACAAGTAATCCCTGTGGGCCTTCTTTGACGACGCCTCGCAACTCAATCATACTTGGTGCGGTGGAGGTGCAATCCTTTATCTTTTAGAATCACATTATTTTAAACTATCAATGGGCTATGGATCTGGAACCAATAATTTCGTTGAGCTATTGGCATTAAAAAATATTCTTGGCTTTGCAATGGAAAAAAATTGTCGGGCTTTACAAGTTTATGGTAGCTCTATGCTTGTCATCAAATGGATCAAAGGGGTGCAGAGATGGAAAAATAATCAGTTAGAACCATTGTTGAATGAATTCATAAATATCATTTCCAGTGTTGATGAATTCTCATGTTCGCACATTTACAGGGAAAAAAACAAATATGTCGGTTCTCTTTCTAAAGAGGGTACCCAACTTGCTCAAGGGGAGATAAAGATCTATGAGAATGAAAATGTTTCCTCCTGCCAGTATTATCATAGACCATTTCAAGACAGAAAGGGACATGTTTTATGTTAAATGGCTAACTGTTTTTTGCTTTCTTCATGGACGTGATTTGACAACTATCTGCTAAAAAAGCTCTTTTTTGAGAAGTATGGTTCTAGGCATATTTGGATGACACATATATGTAAAGAATGGTATGTTAGAAGTATTTGAATTTCTGTCGATAGACAAACCCCAAAAAAACCTCTTGATATCTATGTTTAAACCAAAATATTTGCCTATGGCAAGTATGAACAATATGCAATTTTGCTTTTCTTTTAAGTAATATAAATTAAATTTTTTTCCATGGAAAAAAAGAAAACTGATTTTAATATAAATTTAATATATTAAATTTATATTTATTATTTAATTGTCGATTCAATATTAAAAACCTCCTATATTTTAATTTAACACACACATAAATTATCGTTTAATTATCAATAATAATTTTGAAATATTTTCCAACACACAAATTATATTGAAATTTTGTATAAAACATGATCTAACAATATGTATATTCTTCTCAAAACCAATTCACTATATTAATAACAAGGTCATTATCAAAGGAGGCACACTTAATACTTAAAGATCTAGATAGGTATGACACATTAAAAAATATTAAAACCCTAAAACTCATTCTAAAATGCCAATCACTACATATTATGTTTTGCTTACATCAACATAATAATAATTATTTACAATATAAAAATAACGCTGTTTCATATTTTTTATGATTTTAGTGATCATTTCACTTGGATTTTTTATATGATACCATATGTGATTTTAGTGATAATCTTATCTCGAATATTTTAAGTGTTGATATATTTGTGTCTTAATTATTTTTTAATTCCTTATAATATTTAATAAATCTTAAATAAAACTAAATATTTATATAAGTGTAACATAATCTACGACTTACTATCATTCAAAAAAAATAAAAAATCTTAAAAGTTAATTTGAAATAATAATAATTATTTTAGTAAACAATGGAGTCATTTAAATATTTGAAGATTTGGCTTGGATGAGTCTGTCGTTTTACAAAATTTGAATTTAACTATGTTTTAATGGCAATTTTGATGGTAGAAACAAATTCAACACCATAAAAAAACCACTGAGACACCCACAATTTCAGTGTTTGAATATTGTAACCAAGATTTTTAAAAATTTCTACCAATTTTTTTCAAAATCATAACAAAAAAAATAAAATTTTCTATTTGAAATCATCGAACTTTTAAACTACAAGATAAATACTACTAACATCGATATATTATTTAACAATTTTTATTATAGTAAACAACATTATTAATAATCATTATTTGATAATTCTTATTATTAATAGCAACATTATTAATAATCAATTACATGATATTAAACATATCTATTAAACCTATAGTAAATCCATCTCCACTCGATCTTTCAAATTCTTAAAAAATTGTATTTGTATTTCAATATTTAATAAATTTGAATTAAAAATGAACATCTACAAATTTCATCTTTTAAATATTTACCATTGTACCTCTTCGCTTCGAAGCACATTTCATGGACTTTGTTGTTTTTTTTTAACATAAACAGATAAGTAGCTTTGATTATAAAAAAGGAGCAAAGTTTACAAAACAGAGGGAGAAGGATTGCTCCCACATAAGGAGTGAGTCCATGACTCCTTGTTCATTCTTTGCTATTCTAAAACTGTCATGGAACTTCCTTAATCTATGCAAACTGTAAAACCTTACAAACTTCCCAAGGAGAAAAACACAGAAACATAACATTAATGAGGAAAATAATAAGCTTTGCCTTCTGAGAGGACTGATGCAATAATGCTATTTCTTTTCCAAGAAAGAACCTACGAAAGAAAACCTGCAGAAGTAAACCCTGTAACCTGGAGACCATGGCTGGACGAGAGCTTATGTGAATAAAGCCGGTACAGAAAACCAAAAATAAGAGCGAAGCCTCGAGAATTAGGTCTGATATTGATCCTCTCGATGCCTGGGGAGGTTGCAAATCATAGGTGATCCGGGTCGTGTCTAGGAAGCACGAGGGGGACAACAGTTCGACTGAATGAGTCGGCTCTGTTATGGCAGAAGCTTGATAAACAAAAAGAGCAAAAGCAGGATTATGAGATACAGATGAACACAAATACACACAGACAATATGCAGGAATGCGAACTGTTATTCTATTACTTGCAAACAGATAAAAAACTGATTGATTTTGATAAGATGTATGTTACAATAATTTACATGCTTATAAAGAAGTCTGAGACGCTTGGGTGTCTGCTCGTTACGTCCAGTTACAAAGAAGAAGTTAGAACGGTTTCAACTATTCAACTGTTACAGTCGACTGGAAGACAGAGAGACACTATGTCGAAGTTCGACAGTCGCTAGTCGCAGGTCGACGCTGCTTGTCGATGTCACAAACAATATTGTAGAACATGTTGAAGGTGTGAAACATGTCACAGTATGTCGAAGTCGAGACTTTTCAGAGTTGTGTCGAAATTGAAAACCTATCGAAGTGCTAAAGTTGTCGAAGTCACGTCGCGTCGAAACTTGTCGAAGTTGTATCAACAACGATGACTAGTCGAAGATGTGTCGAAGTTAGCATCCGAAAATAATTCCAACTACGATGTGCATCAGAAATCCTTCCTTAAGAAATAATGGACCCCATTGTTTTCTCGTGGAGGTGAGGAAACTTGTCGATCAATTCAGTAGCAGAGTACCACTTTCCTTGGGATGGGATTTGGCCAGCTTTGGCAGCCTGAAATAAGGGAATTGTGTTCATCCTTGTAAGGCATACTTGTTGTCCCACAATGGTGTCGCAAGGAAGATGCTCCTAAACATCTGGATGGATGTCTTTGGGTGCTGCTGTGGAGAATTCGTTCTGTTCCAACAAAGGTGCATGGTATGGTCAAAGTAGATCCACATTAAAAACTGGATGCAGACCCAGGCATGCAGGAATGTCGAGTTGGAAATCATTTTCGCCATTCTGTCGAAGAATACTGTATGGATCATATCACAAAGGTTTTAACTTCTTGAAAGGACTAGTGAAGCGCTCCTTCTTAATATGTAACTAGACCTTATCCCCAATTTGGAATGTATAAGGAATACGATGCTTGTCGTGTCGGGCCTTAGCTTTCTCATTTGCTTTGTGTAACATATCCTGTGCTTGCTTCTGGATGTCGCAAATTTGTTCTCAAAACTTGACTACATTGTCAACTTCTCGCTGGCTGCGGTTTGTGTCAGAGTTTGGTTGTGTCGAGGAGATGATCAAGTCGATAGGCGCTAAGGGTTGATATCCGTAATAGACTTCAAATGGACTCTTTCCTATAGAGTTGTGCTGGTTGTATGGAGGAATTTCATCCCATGTGCGTCGATTCTGGTGATTGTACATGCGAAGCATTTGTACTACCAAGCGATTCACAAATTCCGTCTGTCCGTCGGTCTAAGGATGGAAAGCTGTCGACAATGAGAGTCGTGTGTCCAGCTGTTTCCAGAGGGTCTTCCAAAATATGCTGACGAATCTGGCATCTCGGTCGGAAATGATGGTTGTAGGTAAACCAAAGTGTTTCCAAACATGTGTAAAGAAGAGCTGAGCGGTCTGCTGCACTGTCATAGTCTTCTTACATGGTATGAGAATGGCCATAGAAATAGATGTGAACTTTTTCAATTAATTCTTGGATTTGTTTGTGAATCTCTTCATTTTCGAGAATGGATCTTCTGTAAACAGATGCGTTAGGCAAAGAAGAACCAGGAACAAGTTCAATAGAGTATTTTACCTGGCAATGTTGAGGTACTCCGTCTCGAGCTTGAAAGAGGTTCTGGTACTCATCGATAATATGATTGACTTGTTGCTTCTATCGAGAACTGCATTGGTCAATGACTCGACTTGTTGCTGCAGTCTTCATAGAATGTTGCGGCTTGATCATGATTAATGCGATCTTCTGAGAATGGTTGATGAGCTTCTTTGTCTGTTTGACAGATATCAGTGCAACCATCAGTGTATTGTTTGGCCTTAGGTTGATGCTCTAGTATGATGAACCATCGATTTCGGATTCTGACAATCACCTTCTGAGGCCGTGACTGATAACTTCCATGTCTATCCAAGAGGTAAGGTTTCCCAAACAGAGTTTCGGCTACGGAGAGTGGTGCCACGTCACAGAGTACTTCATCTTCAAAAGGATTTATGAAGTAGGTGAGTTTGCATTGTCGAGTCATCCGTAGTTCTTTTCCATCCTTCATCCAACTGATGTTGTAAGGCCGAGGATGTGGAGTGGTAACAAGACCTAGTTTCTTCACAAGTTCTTCAGAAACGAAGTTCTTTTGGCTCTCATTGTCCACAATCAGATGCAATGGGTTGCTCTGGACCCATATCCGTGTATGGAACAGGCGTTCTCATTCCTCCTCGTCGACGATAGTTGAGGCTGCTTGAGTGGTCGAGGTCAAAAGTGTCATCGCGTCTGGATCTGATTCTTCCACCGTCTTATCGAATGCGTCGGAGGTCGACACTTTTGTCAAGAATGTCTTCTGAGCTTTGCATTCAAATGTATCATGCCAAGATGACTGGTGGTAATCGCACCATTTTCCAGTTAGCGATTGTTTTTTACGTTCCCTCTTGTGAAAAGGCTTCTTACCGCTGTCAAGATTTGGCGGTGTCGGGTGAGAAGATTTCAACTTGTCGAAGTTGGATGATGTCTTCTTGTCGGGTGGTCGTCCTGATGTCGACTTTGTCGTGAAACGTGCTTTTCCTTTCTGCTTGGTTTCCAATTTGCTGGCGTAGTGGAAAGCATCCGCAAGCGTATTGACAGAAAATTCCATCTCATATTGAATGTACTGGGACAATCCGCTAACGTACTTCAGAACAAGCAATTTCTCTTCTTCTTGGATGCCAAGTCTTGCCATGAGTCGGTAGAACTCATTGGTGTAACTCTGTACTGATTGGTATTTCCATTGCCTTAGCTGCTGCCACTTCTTAGACTGCTGCTTGAGGTATTTCGGTGGGTAAAATTCCTTTCGGATGTGTTCGACGAATTTATCCCATGTTTCGATGGGTTCTCCGCTTTTCTCCATCTTTGTCGAGAGGTTCTCCCACCAGCAGTGCACGGAGGTAGACATCTTTAAGGATGCAATGGTGATCTTTTCAGCTTCCAAGAGTTGATTTACAACGTAATAGGATTCCAATTGTAATACCCAATAGTTGACGGATTCCGCGTCAATCTTACCTTCAAGATTCGGTATGTCTAGATTCATTTGCACTTTGAAGGGGCTGATTTTATCGGAGTGAGTTCTCGTCAAGGATACTCCGGATGTCGAAGTGAATCGCAAGAGAATCTGTTAAATTGGGTGAACATTTCAGTTCGTTGTTGAGCCAGAGCTTGCTCAATAAGCTGTGATATCTCATCGGTTGCATGTCTATCGTCTGTTTCTTCTGTCATTTCTGGAGATCGCGTCTGCTTGAATTGTTGAGATTGCGAGCGAGTTTGAACCGGCATAAGTCAGGTAACTTCGAGAGAAGTGTATACACAGAACTTAAGCACGAACAAAACTAAGTGCGCTCTGATACCAATAATCTGGGTCATGTCCAGGAAGCACGAGGGGGTCAACAGTTCGACTGAATGAGTCAGCTTTGTTATGGCGGAAGCTTAATAAACAGAATGAGCAAAAGCAGGATTAAGCAATACAGATAAACACAAATACGCACAGACAATATGCAGGAATGCGAATTGTTGTTCTATTACTTGCAAACAGATCAAAAACCGATTGATTATGATAAGATGTATGTTACAATAGTTTACATGCTTATAAAGAAGTATGAGATGCTTGGGTGTCTGCCCGTTACGTTCAGTTACAAAGAAGAAGTTAGAACGGTTTCAACTGTTCAATCGTTACAGTCGACTGGAAGATAGAGAGACACTCTGTCGAAGTTTGACAGTCGTTGGTCGCATGTCGACGCTGCTTGTTGATGTCACGAACTACAAGATTGTAGAACATGTCGAAGGTGCGGAACATGTCGCAGTATGTCGAAGTCGAGACTCGTCGGAGTTGTGTCGAAATCGAAAACCTGTCGAAGTACTGAAGTTTTCGAAGTCATGTCGCGTCGAAACTTGTCGAAGTTGTATCAACAACAATGACTAGTCGAAGTTAGCATCCGATAATAATGCCAACTATGATGTGGATCAACAGGTTCTTCGGAGTTTCCTTTCACCGAACCACCTCTAGCTTTCCAACCGTAAAGAAATGCCTAATGTCATCCCTCAGAAGATCCACTTTCTTTTCTACAACCTTGATGCCACTGATAACATTGTCGAAATTAATATCCATGTTGATAGCAAAAACAATATCCACGTTTTCACCTAGGTTGGTAACCCTATCATGTCCTTGAATGCTGCAGATTGTAACCTCAGAATGCATGGCTTGTGCGAGAGAGAAGAGGCGAGTAGGGAACCTATTCATCTCTAAGTTTTCACAAGGCAACACTCTTATCTGATCCTGCATTTCCTTTAGAATTTTTGAACCCTCAACCGTGTTGGAGCCTCTGTCCAACCCCATGGGTGGACTGGGAGCACTAAAATATTTCTGAGCTGAGGAGGGATACCATTTCCCCTCAATACCAAGAAAATCGAGTGATCCAGATTTATGTAGGAATGAAATAAGATAGCACATACATAATCATGTACAGAGATATATTGGAAATAACACAGTGATACAGCAAACACATATTCTATTAAATAGCGGAAATAGAACAGACTGTAAAATACAATAGCTAGAATGGTGGTAGCTATCTCTGAGAAGAGATGTGGCTACTGTGCTCATTCGTGCCAAGATGAATACAAAGAGAGGCCAAAAGGCCTATTTATCATAAGCATGTGGGAAAGAATCCCAAACATCCAAAAACCTAACCCTAGAAGATGAACAGTCATAAAGTTTGCGGCCCTAAGGTGGTTAGTTGAACAGTCAACTTCCCTAGGTCTTAATTTTGCATACGATCTCTGTTGGGGCGCTCGGTAGCCCATTGGAAAGGGCTATCCAAGATTTACAACTTTCGATTGGGGCCAAATGAATGTCGAAGGAAACCATTTGGCCTCCCAAATCGCCAAAAAAAGTCATTTAGGGCCTCAAAATGGCTCTGGAAGTTTAGGACCCAAAAAACTGCTAAAAATAGCAAATTACCAAAAGTGCCAGAAGACTGTTTTGAGTTAGTTCGAAGAGGTGGGTTGCCACCGATATCCACATGGATCATCGAGATTGTAGGAAATGTGACCAAAAGGGCTTATTGGGAATTATGGAATCACCTGGCTCTCTTCCTATAACGCGAAGATTTTTCTAAAATCCTGGTTAGTGAGGCCCTCATGCTTTCGAATAGTTTTTCTACACCGCAGACACTGGGGTAGGGGAGGAACCGAACTACAAGCCACAGGCGGACCCTGAATGCTATATTCACCCATATCGCAGAGAATTGTTCCCAGCTGCTCCTTCCTTACACGCTGAGCTACATAAAAACCACAGATAATACCACCATCACTCCTCCCTGAAGCTTTAAAGCCTGCTCGAGTTATGTCAACCTCCTGGTCCTTTCGCATGTTAAATAGTTGTCTCAGCCCAACGAAATTCCCCAAAACAATTAATGAGACATGAGTGGGGATCCTTTGAACATAATCGACATGATATCGGCCCATTAATGCCTCTAGGCTCGAACTTATGTGAACGTTGTGGGAAATTCTTTTGCTGCAATGTTTTCTATACCCATTTTTTTTTTCTCCATGGACTCAATGCTAAGGGATCCAAACTCTATCATAAACCTTACGATCACACACCAAGGTGCCACAGTTTATGCTTGCTCCTTCGTTTGCCAATTTATCTGCTTATTGATTGAGTTCTCTCAGCACATGATGAACTTAATAGCTTTGAATTCTTTGACAATGCTATTTAGAAAGTAGTGCGTCTTATTAGACGGATTCTTCTAGTTCTTCAATAGATTTCTTGCTTCTCTAGTTATGAGTAGCGAGTCTCCAATGACCACCAACTCTTCGATGCCAATGATCCTTGCTAATTCCAACCTCCCGCACCTGCCAACCCAGCATGGAATTTGTTGTTGATGCACTTTTCGTTTCAATATATCGAGAGGATAAGGTCTTTGCACATTCTCCATACGCCGGATGCTTAAATTCAACATGTGAGATGTTTGAATAAACAATTAATTGAAACCCTTTCTTGCTGGGGATAATAACAAGTCAATCCTTTATTATGTCTCTTAAGTTGATTGCTGACATGTAATGCCCATATGGGTAGGTCAGAGTTTGGAGCTACATGAATATAGTTTTCAACACCCTTTAACATATAGGGATTTAAGTAATGGGATATGCACAATAACATTTACATAGGCATTATACGATTGACATGATAGTGTGATTAGTATCAATATTGTGATAATGTCATTGACATTGTCAGCCAAATGTTGATTGGGTGGTTGGGAGGTTATGTTGTGATTCTCTCCACCTATGTTCAAATTTGCATCTAGACATATGCTGTTGGATTACCATAATACTTGGATTCTCTTCGAAGATAACTAATGTTAGCTCTTCTTCCATGGATTAGCCCTTGACAATGGTGAACCACCATGAAAAAAAAATGTCACTAGAATCAACATGTCCCCTTGTTATGGCCTAATCTGTATGTGAGATGGTACGTCTTGGAGGTCTACAACATACAGACCAACATAAATACCTTTAATGTTGATTATATTAACCTAAATAGAGGTGCCCTCTAAGAGACATACAGTGGGAAAAAATTAAAATTTGTTTGGTTAACTGTTAAATTTGCTAAACTTGCATTATAAAAACTAAAGGTTTTTTTTTGGAGGGGGGGAATTAGGGGAATCAACAAATGGGGTTGGACTCGTACTCGCATGACATGGGGTCGATTTTAGTCTGCTACCACTATACCCCTAGGCATACCAATTCTTACCCACACATGACACATAGGGCTCGATCAAGGTTTGAACCCATGAAGTCAAAATGAGTGCCTTAATAATACACCTATCACCAACTAGTCTACACCTTGGGGCCATTATAAAAACATAAATTATTATCTAGATAACATTAAAAGTAGTCTAGGGTGCACAAAGTCATAAAAAGCAATCATAACTCAAGCAATGAACAAGGTGAGGCCCTTTTTAGGTGACAGGTCATTTTTGTTCTTATGGATGGGCTACTTCTCATCATTGGTTGGCTACATATTTGGGATGGTAGACCCCCAATATTTTAGCACATGGATTTTCCTCTAGAGGGTTCTATGTCTCAAAAATAGCAAGGACAAGTTGGGGGAACTTGTTGCTTTTGTTTTGTAGAGAAGAGGGAACTATAGTGGTGATCTCTCTTCTCACAAACAAAACAATCAAGGATGTGTTGTGGGTTTCCTTAAAAAAATTTCCATTGCTTAGAATGAGACATATGGGTTGGAAAGTTGACAAGTGGCTCCTAGCTCATAATGTAAGGAACACCACCCCAATATTGAAGAGTTTGATAAACATGAATAAGAAAAGAAATACCAAACAAAATCTAAAACACAAGAAATAACAATAACTCACACACACAATACATATAGATTTACCTCGGAAACCTTTAATTGAGAAAACCAACTTAATTGAGAGTTTCTCCTTTCTTTGTTTCATTGTATTATCTTCATCATTTATGGTATAATATTATAGTATTGAAACCCTACTTTGTTAGCATGGATCAAATTACAACCAAATTCCTTAACTCAAATTAGTTTACAATGGATTAAAGAAGCACATAAGTTAATCACTTGTTTAAATCTATCTAAACACTACTTAAAGAGTTAGGTCACTTATTTAGATCTAAACTATCAAAATTTTCCAGTGAACAATCCAAAACACTACTTCTAAGAAAGAGTTGTGTGATTTATTTAAATCTAAAATATAAACAAATATCAAAACTTTTTAAGTTTGACAATCCAAAACATTAATCCTATGAAAGAGTTAGGTCATTTGTTTAGATCTAAACTACCAAAACAATGACAATCCAAAACATTTTCAATTCATGATAAGATAAGTTTGTGACAAAGTGGCTTTCAATTGGTTTGCCCTTATTAAAGAGCTTTCAATTTTATTACATTTCAACTCATTCTATTGGACTTTAGAAAATTACGATCCTAATTTCATAAAAAAATTAAATTGAACTTTAAAAGATTACAAGAAATATAAGAAATTAAAAAGTTGGGATATGTTCATTCAATTAAACACTAACCTACTTATTTGGATTAGCCCGTTGTTAAAATTGAAAATTGATCTTTTGCCTTTTTAAGAGATATTGTCCCAAGTTTTAGGATCACATACGTCTCAAATAGTAATAGGAGTGACATTTTCTAAATTCTTAGAAAATTATGAACCATTTTGATTTAGCTAATAACTTTTACTTATGGATCAAATAGAACAATAAATCATTAAGAATAGAACCATAAATCACCATAAGGAATGACATTGAAAGGATATATTAGATCTCAAAGTTTGGCCTTTCTAAATGAAATAAAGTTTGATAGTTTTGTAGCTTTTCTTTTCACTTTTACAACACCATAAATCAACATCACCACAAATTAATATTGATTCTTTTCACTTTCATATACATCATAATCAACATAGATCCATCTTAAACCCGTATCTATCAAGCACTGAGAGGGATCCAATTTATTGAGGTGTATTTTTTTTTTTAAATTTAAATTCAAGAAATTTGATACATCTTGATTGATAGATCCGGGTTTAAGTTTTAACTTTTTATTTTATAAACTAATCCATTTTTTAATTACTTTTCATAATATTTTATTTTATGAGCCAACACGGTTTTTAAAATACTTTCCATAGTTTTTTATTTTATGAGCTGACATGAATTTATTAATGGCCGACATAATATAAATTATTACTTTTTACTTTAGATTTTTCATTTCGTCCAAATTACTTTCATTTCGAAAATATTTCGAAAACACAAGTCTTTTTTTATTAATGGCCGACCAAACAATATTTTATATTTTGTTATTATTTTGTTATGTTACTCCACAAACTCGACAAACAAACTCACACATGTTACAACATCTCCCCCATATTGGGCTGTAGAGCACGTTTCACTCGGTGCAATAATAATAAAAGTTATTAAATTGAGTTTGGTATAAAATTTTGTATAACATTTTTTCATATTTTTTTTAAATGATGGTTTACCATTTGTTAGTGGGCTACATCCATCGAGAAATTTCCAGCACCTTTACAATCATTACATAGTCAAAATCAACTCCCAAGGAGCAAGTGTTACAAAGCAAGATTTGAATCCGGGTGGAGAGGACAACAACATTCCTCCCAATCACTAGATGTACACTCAATTGACATAACACCCTATCATATTATTACAACTATAAATACACCAAAACTAAAATAAATACCATGTTATTACAATCATAAATTCAATATAGTGAAATCATATAAATAATCAATTTTTTAATCCGTCTAAATATTTAATAAATTCAAAGTAAATATAAACATAAATATGGACACCAAACCTATTACATTTATGAATTATTAAAAATAATAAAATGATAATTTAAAAATATTATTTTCTAAATATTAATTTAGAAAATATAGATCATAACCAAAAACCATGAAAATAAATATAGTTCATAATCTCCTAAAAGTTGCAGGTATAGATATAGTTTATCCCTAAATATAGATATAGGGCCAACATTACATTGTATGGTTGTGAAGTGTACCATCTCAAGTGTAAGTTAAATATAACAAAATCACTAGGATTCCCCTTTACCCAAATACATAACCCCCTGGATACAACATCACCAACATTGATCTGATTCCCAGCTCCGTCCCACATGACCACAATTTCTAGAAGCAGGCGGCTGCCCGTTGCTCGCTTTGCTCCACTTCTGGCGAGCGAAACCTCGCAGTGGAGCCGAAAGCTGGCGGTCATATAGCGCGCGGTCATGTGGATCCGACAGAGTCACATACGCATTGTGTATCC
Source organism: Larix kaempferi (assembly GCA_027924585.1). Taxonomy (NCBI): domain Eukaryota; kingdom Viridiplantae; phylum Streptophyta; class Pinopsida; order Pinales; family Pinaceae; genus Larix; species Larix kaempferi. Next base: position 4,041,382 of record BSBM01000103.1, read on the forward strand.
TCAAAAACTTCTGGGTACTCTTCTGTTTTGCCTCGGGAGAACCCGCTTGATCCGGATGAATCTCCCGCGCCAGCTTTCTGTAAGCCTTCTTTACTTCTTTTGCAGTAGCTGCGGGGCCTATCTCCAGTACTTCATATAAGTTCTTTGATTCCATGTGACCCTGTTCTGAAATGGCTGCCTCTGCGCCCATAGAGGCTCGCATTGCTCTTACCTTGAAACACGTCCGAAATCTAACATTTCTGCTCCGGCTGCTCGACCCCGCAGGTAGTCTTTGGATGTCCATATGACCAGCGCTTGGCGATTCATTGGATGAGAAAACATTAGAAGAAAATACAAGAGAAGAAGCCATTACTGATATATAAATTTTTCTCCCTCAAAAGCAAAATGGGTATTAGTCCTTTAAGACTGATATACTGAATAATCACTCGTAGAAACTATGGATAACAGAAGGATGGACGATCGATCGCTAAAACTCTCAGTAAACAGAGGAGATTTGCAGAGGAAGAGAGATAAAAGCAGGAAGACTTTCAAGAAGGGAAGGTTTTAATTATATAGACAAACGAAGCGGAAAAAGATGCGGAGAAAAAGAGGAGATAACTTGAATCGCCCTAAACAGGACAAAAAAAACTGAGGATTAAAATACATCTGACTGTTGTACAGCCGCGTTTGATGCATCATAGCATATGTAGAGCTTAGGGGAATAATTAAAAAATGAAAGATCGATTAGTTTGTTGTTTTATTTAACAAAAAAAACCATAAAACCATTTTTCTGGACAATGGTTTTGAGAGGATTGCCCATTGAAATCTGGTGAAATTACTTGGTATTAAGAATGGTAGGTGGGTTATGGCAATTTATATTGCCTGTTACCTTTGTTCCGAAACATATTCGATGGATATTTGTACTGTTTCCTTTTAAAACCAATTGTTTTGATATATTGGGAGGACAAGGTCTTTGCACATTCTCCTTACGTCGAATCTGGCCCGATTCTTCGATGTTTGAATGGTGGGAGAGAATGGCAGTTGATCGTTGAGATATGTTGGAATTTAGTGTTTCCAATTGTTTATTCTTCAATAGATATTTATGTATTTAGTTATATAAATAATTTTTAATCTAAAAATTGTCAAAATTTGATTTTAAATTTATTATGATGAGACTGTGTTTGATGCATCACAATATCTATAGAGCTCAGAAAAATAATTTAAAAAAAATCCATTATTTTATTGATTTATTAACAATAAAAACTATAAAACCTTTTTTTCCAAAACAAATATGAGAATGGTAGTTGGGTTAGTTGGAACTGATCTTCCATGTTACCTCTGTTCACATTCAATGGATGTTGTACTTGATGCACTTGCGTTTTCAAACCCTGACATTATACAAAATGTTAGTTTAAACATATTGAGAGAATAAGGTCTTTGCACATTCTCCTTACGTCGAATCCGGCGCAAGGCTTAAACTCAACATGTGCGATGTTTGACATTTTAATTAAAAACCTCTATCGCATGGATAACAAACAATCGGTGAAGGTATTACTCCAAACAAAAGTTTTATTAACAAGCAATCTCTTTTTTTTTCAATAAAAAACTATACTTTATATAATATAAAAAGTATATACAGAAAAGTACATTCCAAAGGAAACTCGATAGAATCCATAAAATTACGTCCATGCAATTACATCCAGGATGGACAGTGTGACCATAAAGATCCATAGCCAAAAAACATTGACAATAAACAAATAAACATAATAGAGGGAAAAAAATGGTTTAAAAAAAACAGTTCCTTTAGTGGTGGAGATAAGACGGCCAACAAGAGACTAGAGAAAAGAAGGAGAGAAACCTATACAAAGAGAACAAACAAAAAGATAAGCATTCCATACTCGAGCTGTGAGTATGTCAAACGATGTTGCTCCCATAAAAAGGGCAGAAAAAAAATTTGCTATCGCAAAAAGAGGATGTGGGATTAAGGAAAGAGTGGCTCGCTTCCGGCCCGAATAAAAAAATCCCCCGACCAACGTTTAAAATGGATGCGATCAGAAGCAGTAGAAAGGCCAAAATATGATAGTGAATCAGCAAGTGTGTTTTGTTCTCGAAAGATATGTTTCAAGGACATCTAGGGCGGCTCCTTCAAGAAGATGTTTATATGACGCATCCACGGAGTCAAATGCATAACATGTAGAGACAAAACTCCTCTCGCCCAATTGATAATCACCTGTGAGTCCCCCACAATCTCCTGCAGAATGAGGTGATGTCTCCTAGCAAACAAGATGGCTATCCAGAGAGTGAGGAGCTCTCCTTTGGTATTTGTTCCCGCACTGCAGCTCATCCAAAACAAATATTTTTTTGCCTGATCCCAATAAATAACATGAACACCCACTCCACATATAAATGCATGTGACTGAGAAGCCCCGTCGAACTAAACCCAGCATCCCGCCTCACTCTCATACGTCAAAAGAGAATGTGGACGATGCTGGAGAGGTTTCCCAATAGGTATCAGACGCTCCAAGAAGCCAGCGGTTGCTTGTCTAGTGTGCCAGTCTGGAGTGACAAGTTTGTCTTAAAAAACATATAAATTTTGAGCTTTCCAAATTTCCCAGATAATGTAGCAAGCAAATTCACCATGTTCCTTGTTTTGAGTGAACCATGACCAAAGACGATCCTGAATCGTGATTCCCTGCAATCTCTATGATGCATAGAGAGAATGGATCACTCGTATGCCAATCAAACAATACCAATATGGGTATGCTAAAGTTCCTGACACCGTCCATGACATGCCACGTTAGTGTTATAACCTACTCGTATTTGTAGGGTAGTTGGCAATTGTGTACATTAAGTCACCACGTGTTATGTTTTCAATTTTTGCAGGTAAAAGGTTGAGGGTGGGAGCCACTTAAAAAGAAATTAAACTTACTTAAAGGGCATCCAAGCACCATCCAAGACGTTCTTCATCTTCATACAAATTTGATGACAGAATCTTCCAAGTAGGCATATCATTTTCCATTCAATAATGGAGTTGGCCCTAGCTTAAGTTATAAACCCATTCTTTGAATGCGGGAGATTCCTAATTTGAAAAAAACAACTGACTCATATGCATGACAACACACCTCGTCAACATATAACATAATTGCATTGTCGAGGACTATATTGATCTTTGCTAAGGTAGGCCATGCACTCTAACTCACATACAATAGACCAATATTAAAATTATATATGAAAATCACTATTAAAATTGTCAAATAAAGCATTCTAAATACTGAAGCTATTATTTAGATAACATGGAAAGTAGTCTAGGTTGCACAATCCATAAACAAGAATTGTTAAAACTCAAGAAACCGATGGGTTAATCATCCTTTCTTTATCGGTGGGTTACTAGTGAGCTCCATATCTGGGATAACAAATCCTCTAATTTCTCGAAGAGGTTTCTCTATCTTGGAAATGGCAAGGAAAATTTGTGGGAACTTGTCATTTTGGTGTTACAAGGAAGAGATGCGAAATTTTGTTGGTGTTCCCTTCTCTCGTGAACAACCCAATCAATTGTATGTTTTGAGCTTCCTTCAAACTTTTGAGATCACCTAGAATGGTACATAGGGGATAGAAAGCTAATGAGTGGCTCCCTACTCATAATATTAGGATCACCACTCCAATTTTCCAGCTAGTGCATGTATATCACATCCAACTTGACCTCTAAATTTGGATAAATATTGTTACAAATCAAATAATTACCTTAGCATAAACTAATTTTGATGAACTTAGCTTTATTAAAAATGAGATGATTTTGTTTCTTGTAAATGAGAAAATGCACTTTACATCTAATTAATTGCGTATCATGCGAAACTAGAACGCATATTCAGCTAAACCATTAATTAAAATCCATTTCCTTTTAATGTTGAGCAAATAATCCTTTAAATAATTGAAACTTGAGAATCTCATTTATATCATATAGTTAATTTTAAAAATTTGACTTTGAAATTTTTAGCTTTAACTATGATCAGTATAGATCCATATTAACTCTGGCTCTATCAAACGTCGAGAGGCATCAAATCCCTTGTACTGCAATCTTTAATAGTTCATAAATACCTTCAATGTAAGCAATGCATATATCTTTCCTTTACCTAATTGTACCTAGTAATTTATCCAATTATTTATTAATATGCATTTATTAAAACACTAATATCTAACTCATTGTTCTATTATTAAGTTAATGAAGTATTTATCCATTATTTACCCAAAACTAATATCTAACTCATTGTTTCATTATTAACTTAAAAGTACATAATCCACTATAATTGTCCACGCAACAACTATTCCAATTTGGAATGATGCTGTAAATGCTAACACACAAATCCTACTAAAAGGAAAAAATTGCATTAATTAATTAATTATGAATGGGTGATTCTATTGTGAATCTATGTATACACACACAGATTTAGTTTTCTTGTAACTATTTATGAAAATATTTATTTAAAATGTGAGGGTGCGTGAATGGAAATTAAAATTGAATTCAATATACATTTATATAAATGTATTTAACAATCTAACCAATTTAATTTGAAATTCAATATATATTTATATAAATGTATTTAACAATCTAGCCAATTTAATTTTGGAACTTGACATGTGCTTGGTTTTATAAAACCTTTTAATACATTAAGTTTCTAGAATCCACTAGTGTGACAGACATGACACATCTCATTCACTTTGAGCTATAAAAAGCACCTCTTAACACAATGAATAATATTAAATTAAATATTAAAATTTAATAATATTAAATTAAACTAATCTTATTGACAAGATTTCATACCAAAAAAAAATGAAACACCAAGCATAAAAGGTCATTTGAGAATAAACCAATTGTTTCCACACTACCTATGCATTAGTATTAAAGCCATTAATTTAATCTAAACCATCAAAACTTTTTTCAAGTGACACTTCAAGGTAGGCTTGTGACAAAGCCATATCAAACATCAAATGGTTTGTATTTATTAATGTGCTTAGCTATATCCCATTTTGAATTCGAAAAATTGCAAGCCTACATTTAGAAATTAAAGATATGGTTATGATATTTTCTTTGAGAATTCAATCAAACACAAGCACATTGTCTTTTGACATAAAATACATCCGTAAGACTATTGATACTCTTCCTCTTCAAAAATGTTCATTCCATTTTGACATAGGTAGAACTTTTCTTCATGCAACAAAACAAGAAATCATTGCAAGAAATTGCAATTAAAAGATGTATCAGATCAATGTGTTTGTCCTTCTCAATTGAGATGGGGTGGGGTTTAATCTTTCCAAATACTCAAAGCAATATTAATGCCCTTCACCTTCACATAAGCCACATTAACAATAAGAATTCATAAATTGAGACTCATTCAAGATTTCTTGCAACACCCTCCCATATTACTAAAGGCCAAAAGTGCATCAAAACTAAATATAATTATTTTTTCTTATTGTGCATCATATTGAGTTAAATATAATTAAACTAGCCTAGATCCAAATCCTAGGTTCTATCAAGCGCCGAGAGAGATCAAATCTTCTGAGGTGCAAACCACTCCTCGAATAACTCCTTGAGTGCAATACCTGAGATTTGATCCAATAGATTTGATCCATGTATTGCACTCAAAATATAGCTCCTCGAATATTTTGTGTTTTTTTACTTCTTATATTTCTTGTTTTTATGTCGACTATATTTTTTTTTACTTCTTTATTTTATGTCGGGTATAATATTATGTTTCTACTTTTCATATCCACTATAACATTTTTTTAACTTCTTTATTTTATGTCAGCTATAATTTTTTTATTATTGGTCGACATGTTACTTTTTACTCTTTTCTTTTACTCGTGATACCTACCGGGGGCGTAGAACTCCAACCGTGCAACAAAACCAGGTTCCGGGGAGTCCTGCAGGTGTGTCTAGGTAGGTTCCGGCCGAGAACGCTAGCCCTAAGTGCCCGGTGGAATATTTTCCAAAGTTGACCCCAGTGTGAAGGCCATGCCAAATTTGCTCAAGGGGGCCATTTCTCGTTTGGATGCCCCCGGGCATGCGTGGCCACTGTGGATAGGTCCATTATGGCCACGTGGACCTGTGGGAGCCAACGGAATCTGAGTCTGCTCGTCGGGTTGGGTTCCGTAGCCCTGGGGCAAATCCTCCAGGTGTCCTTGAACAGCCCCGGGGTGCCCGACTAGAATGCCCGTGGCACCGGAACCGTGGCTCGGTTCGCAAATCCGTCGACTCCGGTGGGTCCGGGACGCCGGGTTTCAGGTAGGGGACCCCCCACAGCGTGCCTCGAAGCCCCAAAAGCGGTGCCAATGGGCCATCCCTGGAGCTAGGGTTTTGCTCAGTGAGGGCCATTCCATATTCGCTCAAGGGGGCCATTTCTCGTCCGGAGGCAAAAAAAGATCAATTTTCGACAAAACAATGTAGTTAGCAGAAGAAGATTAATTTTCGACAAAACAATGTAGTTATTTCATGTGGAGGCAGCGGTTTCCAGTGGAAAACGAGTGTAAGGTTGAGCAGAGGAAAGATGTTGGGAAATGGGCTATTACATTAGCTTTTCCAATGGGCAAGCGGTTTACAGAAGGAAATATGGCAGTTGTAGGTATCTATGCTTTTCTTCCGAGGGAAATCCTATTTCCCTCGGAAGAAAAGCATAGATACCTACAGCCGCCAAAGCATAGATACCTACAGCTGCCCATCAGAAAAAATAATGTAATAGCCCATTTCCCAACATCTTTCCTCTGCTCAACCCTACACTCGTTTTCCACGGGAAACCGCTGCCTCCACATGTAATAACTACATTGTTTTGTCGAAAATTGATCTTCTTCTGCTAACTACATTGTTTTGTCGAAAATTGATCTTCTTCTACCTCCGGACGAGAAATGGCCCCCTTGAGCGAATCTGGAATGGCCTTCATATGCTACGGGAATTCTAGTCAGGCACCACGGTGGCCACGCACGCCCGGGGGCCTTCGGACGAGAAATACACCCCTTGGGAGAATTTGGAATGGCCATCACTGAGCAAAACCCTAGCTCCGGAGATGGCTCGTTGGCACCACTTTCAAGTCTTCGGGGGATGCTGTGGGGGGTCTTCTAGCTGAAACCCGCCGTCTCGGACCCACCGGAGTCGACGGATTCACAAACCGAGCCACGTTTTAGGTGCCACAGGCATTCTAGTCGAGCACCCCGGGGCCATACAGGGACACCTGGAGGATTTGCCTCGGGGCCACGGAACCCAACATGGCGAGCGGACTCAAATTTCGTTGGCTCCCACAGGTCCATGTGGCCTAGACACACCTGCAGGACTCCCTGGAACCCAGTTTTGTTGCACGGTTGGAGTTCTACGCCCCCGACAAGTATCCAGCAAGTGTCCCTAAAGGCCTTCTGGATGTGAGACAGAACGAGCCATAAAATGAAGACCATGGCTCGGATCGACGAACCGTTGAATCCGTTAGATTCAGCATGCCGAGATAGTGCTAGGGGTGCCCCTCCCCTCTGGCCCGGTGGCTCCGCCCTCATCTTGTACGTCCATCTTGGAAACTAGGGTTTTGCTTAGTGAGGGAGTGTCCAATTTTTGCACATAAGGGTCAACACTAGAAAATCATCCACCGGGCACTTGTGGATAGAGTTCCTGGTCGGAACCTGCCTAGACACACCTGCATGACTCCCCGGAACCCGGTTTTGTTGCACGGTTGGAGTTCTACGCCCCCGGCAGGTATCCAGCAGGTGTCCCTAAGGCCTTCTGGATGCAAGACAGGACGAGCCATAGAATGAAGACCGTGGCTTGGATCGATGAACAGTTGACTCTGTTGGATTCAGCACACGAGGATAGTGCTAGGGGTGCCCCTCCCCTTCAGCCCGGTGGCCCCGTTCTCATCTTGTATGTCCATCTTGGAAACTAGGGTTTTGCTCAGTGAGGGAGTGTGCAATTTTTGCACACGGGGGTCAACTCTGGAAAATCACCCACCAGGCACTTGTGGCTAGCGTTCCCGATCGGAAACTACCTAGACACACTTGCATGACTCCCCGGAACCCGATTTTGTTGCACAATTGGAGTTCTACGCCCTCGGCAGGTATTCGGCAAGTGTCCCTAAAGGCCTTTTGGATGCGAGATGGGACGAGCCATAGAATGAATACCATGGCTCGGATCGAAAAACCGTCGACTCTGTTGGATTCAGCATGCCAGGATAGTGCTATAGGTGCCCCTCCCCTCCGGCGCGCTGGCCTCGCCCTCATCTTGTACGTCCATCTTGGAAACTAGGGTTTTGCTCAGTGAGGGAGTGTGCAATTTTTGCACACGGGGGTCAACTCTGGAAAATCACCCACCGGGAACTTGTAGCTAGCGTTCCCGGTCAGAACCTGCCTAGACACACCTACAGGACTCCCCGGAACCCGGTTTCGTTGCACGGTTGGAGTTCTACGCGCCCGGCAGGTATCTAGCAGGTGTCCCTGAAGGCTTTCTGGATACGAGACGGGACGATCCATAGAATGAATACCGTGGCTTGGATCGATTGACCATAGACTCCGTTGGATTCAGTATGCCGAGATTGTGCTAGGGGTGCCCCTCCCCTCCGGCCCGGTGGCCCTGCCCTCATCTTGTGCATCCATCTTGGAAACCAGGGTTTTGCTCAGTGAGGGAGTGTGTAATTTTTGCACATGGGGGTCAACTTTGGAAAATATTCCACCGAGCACTTAGCGCTAGCGTTCCCAGCCGGAACTTGCCTAGACACACCTGCAGGACTCCCCAGAACCCGGTTTTGTTGCACGGTTGGAGTTCTACGCCCCTGGCAGGTATCCAGCAGGTGTCCTTGAAGGCCTTTTGGATGCGAGACGGGATGAGCCATAGAATGAAGACCATGGCTCGGATCGACGAATCGTCGACTTCGTTGGATTCAGCACGCCGGGATAGTTCTAGGGGTGCCCCTCCCCTCCACGTCGGTGGCCCCGCCCTCATCTTGTACGTTCATCTTGGAAACTAGAGTTTTGCTCAGTGAGGGAGTGTGCAATTTTTGCACACAGGGGTCAACTCTGGAAAATCTTCCACCGGGCACGTATGATGATGAAGAGGTTGACGATGATGGTGATGGCGATGACGATGGTCATGAAGATGATGATGATGGAGGCTTTGATGAGGAACCTGGAGTTAGAGTTAGAGTTGGAGTTAGAGTTAGGGTTAGAGGTAGAGTTAATGATGATGATGGAGATGGTGGTGATGATGAAGACGTTGATGGTGATGGTTATGGTGATGGTGAGGATGGTGGCATGAGGCCTTGTCGGTAGTTGCATACCTCTCCTCGAGAAAATTTAAGGGGCGAAATTTATCCCATGGGGTAATTTTCGAGGTTTTTTTCCACAACAATATTCGTCATTTTCCATTTTTTTCCAATATGATTCACCCAGATTCCATAGGATTAAAATTTTTACTTTAAAAATCGCCAAAATTTTCCAAAAATTATATAAAACTCTTAGAAACCCCTACAAGGATTCAAACCTGGGCTTCCATCGGTTCATCCATAATGCCCCACCATTGGCTCACGCCCTCAACCCAAAGAAACCTTGAAAGATATGTGATTGTTGCAGGTGTAATGATAATTAAGTCTTGAAATGTTGAAATGTTGATTTAATGGGCTTTACCCATAAACACTAACAAACTTTGAAGAAATTCCTTTCTAACAAATCACAAACTATCATCAAAGAAAGATTTCTTTGTTGTTTTCTTATACAATATTGATGTCAACAATGAGCTTTGAAGATATTATTTTCAATTGAATTGCTTTGTTGTATGGAAATTAGGACTTTTGAATTGATGGATTTGTAAATATCAATTATTAATTTAAGGAATTAATTTAGGGAATTAATTTAGGGTGGAATCCAACTTTGGTTAGTGCCTCTAAGGTTACTAGTGGGTGATATGGTCAAAATTGATCATTCCATTAGTAGTTACATAACTTTGCTCAATAAATATGGCTTTTATTAAAAAAATGGGTTGCATTTACATCTAACATGTGGCACTCAAAAATCTGGAAAAATATTGGAAATGCATTAAGTACATTTATTAGGGAAAACATGGATAAAGTTCAAATAGACATGGTGAGTTATACTATAATTTGTGATGAGGAGTACTTAAGCTATGTCTATGATATAAGAATCTTCTAGATTGAAACAAGTTCGATGCAACACAAGTCTTGAGTATAGGATTTTACTACACACATCTCGTTTACAAGAATCTTGTCAAAAGACACATGTTCCTCTAAGGAAAATAGTCAAAAGCAATGTTATACCTCAAAGTCCCACTTTGAGTGTCGTTTCACCTCGTCATAGTTTATCCCCAAGTGAAACCTAATGGCGCTTCCTCCTAATGAGCATTAGAACTTACTCCTAGCTAGTTGGTCCCCTTTGACGCTTCCTCCTAATGAGCATTAGAACTTACTCCTACCTAGCTGCTCCCTTCTTTGGATTTCCTCGGAGCCCCTAGAGCCAAATCCAACTTGTTCAAGCCGAAAGACACCTTATCAAAGTCAAACTGCCACATCACTTGGCCCACTTTGCAAGAATTGTCGCACCCTACTACTGGTGCAAGGCGCAAAAATTCCCCTCGGTGAACATACTATATAATTGGGCTTTTGAAATGTTCAAATCTTTTATTGCTTCCTTGGAGATGCCCGTGGAGTAGTACTCCCGCATCCTAGCTCTAAATTGAGTCATGTCTGTCAATTGTTGGTGTGCATGTATGAGGGAGTCGATTGAGTTCTCAATTGACGTGGCAAGAGACAATCGAGATGGTTCACTCGAGTTTCTAAGTTCGCGAGTGTGCACGCGCATTTCATTTACATAGTGGTTAATGTCATCTTGTTCAAAATTAGGTTGTGGGTTTTGGTTTTGTTCAGCATTTGGATTGTGTTCATGGTTTTCTTTGGCATTGGGTCTAAGGTTTGGGTTTTCTTGTGTTCCACCAGACTCGGGGTTAACATCTTGTTCACTTATTGAGAATTATTTACAATTAAATAAAAAAAAAAAAATGATACAAAGAATGAATAAAATGAAAACAAAACTTGATATTTACCTATCAATCGCCCTGTTGATGAGTTAGTGAGTGTTGTGGGGTGGTTTTGAAGTTGATTTGGGCAACGTTGGTGGTTGAATTCACGCGTACGCGAAGGTGCAAGTCGCGCTCGACCGGCCCAATGGAACAATGCAAAAATTGGGCACTGTTTTTTTTTTTTAAAACAGAGGCGCATGCGTGCCACTGTTGCGCGCACGCGTACGCGCCACATACGCACATGTGCCTCGGTTCGGTACCGAACCTAGAGGCATGTGAGCGCTTCCTTAGGTGCGTACACGCCATTTTTTTTTTCCGCTAGCGCTCCCCCATTGCAACGAAAATGGGGACCATCTTCGTGCACCCGCCCTGAGGCCTTTTCCTCCACATACCCCATTAAGGTGTCCCCTGATCCTACTTTGGGGGATCATGGGAGAGATTTTCTCCTTAACATGGGTGATGACTAATCATCCATGAGAAATCTATAAAATCCTCTTATATGGTGAGGGAAGTAAGCTTTGTTGGAGAGTGCATTCTTTGAAGTCTTTCCCTTGCATTGAGAAGTTAATTGAGGAGGTCTTGCTTAAGTAAGTTCATGTGAGAGCCTTGGGAGAGGGCTTCCCAAGATGCGATAGCACCACATGATTCTGATGTAAATTTCATGAAGGAGGATTAATAAGAACGGTTCAAACTTTTTTCTAACCCATAGACATAGTCAGGAGGCCTAATGAACTCCATTACCATCTGGTTTGTAATATTTGTATATGTGAATCTTTATATTTGTTTCTGATTAAGATAATTTCATATACATGTAAATGCCCATATATACATGCAAATGATTGTTAGCAAAGATCCTTACTATAAACTTTTATGCACGAGTAAGTACTCCTCAAATTTTTCAGATCAAGTGGTATTAGAACATATATAACTAGTTTTTCATATTGTGAGTATAATAATGTGCAAAGCGAAGAAGCAAGTATGGCTACATGATCTTGAAGAGATAAATCAGTGTATCCAAGAGGAAAATGTTGAGCTTAGAAGATTGTTAGCAATTTCTGAAGATGAGAAGCCAGGGATACAACGATTGTTACAGGAGCTTAGAGGAGAACAAGTTGGAGAAAACTCTTCTGCAAAGAGTCCTCCTAAGACAAAAAATGAAGAGATTTGCTCATTCAGTCCACATTCAAAAGATGATCCTTTGGAGAACTCATTTTCAACAACTCAAAGCACACAGAATGAGGATACCTTGAAAATCGAGAAGGACCATAAGTGCATGTTTGTTCCTCAATCAAAAGAAGATGAGGTAAGCAATAGTTATTCAAGTTCAAATTCTTCATTTGATAATGATGGTTTAGGATCTTTCGAGAAACATACTTGAGGGATTGGATCTAGATTATTGTTGAAAATGGGTTATGAAGGAAAGGGATTGGGAATACATGGTCAAGGGATTACAAAACCCATCGAGGTGGAAGAACGACCTCGATACCAAGGATTGGGTTATCATGAAGAAACATCATGTGAAAGTCATTGGGTGACTTGCTCATATTGTCAAAAGAGACGACATGGTGAACCACATTTTTGGGATCTAAATCAAGAATTGAAGCCGAAATGGTATCAGATTTGGGAAGGTAAACATAAAGTGTCTGCAGAAAGTGATTCAAAATCTGAAATTGAATCGACTAAAAGAGATTCAGTTAAGGGGTCTCCACCGAAACAAAAATTTCCAAGGTACAATTTCAATTATGCAAATAACTATTCTGATTTATATGATCATAGAAAGAATGCAATTTCTTGTACTTTTTGCGGAAAAGAAAACCATTGTGTTTCAAAGTGTTGGAAACATAAATTTTATTGCAAAAGAGTCTTGGAAAAACCTAGCAAGCCTTGACAAGATGACTATACTCTTCGTTTGAAGAAAGAGAATGTCAAAAGAGAGCACCATATGCTGAATTTCTGCACACATTGCAATTTGAGAAGACATTGGGAGGATAAATGTTGGAAGCTCCACCCCAAATTAAGTCATACAGTCAGCCAAAGACCCATGCATGAACCTAAACAGAAGGAGGATGTAGAAGTTATGACAAAACATGTGATTAGTGTGGTGGATCCAATTTCGAAGGAAATACCATTGTCGGAAAAAGGTGCATTAGAATGGTTCAGTAAAAGATGGTTATCATTTTTGCAAGATTGAATTTTAATTGTCTTGCACATAGGTGAAAACATTAAAAAAATGATGATTTTATATGCATAAGAAAGTATGAAGGAAACATGTTCTGAAGTAGAGTAAATTAATGGTTGTAATTCCTTTTTGGAATTAATAAGATACAAGTGCAAATAATTTTTTTTTAGCATGTAGCTCGATGCATTGGAGAATAAACTTTAGCACTCCTTTTTCTGCAAAGCGATTGCATGCAGAATAGTGTGAAAAGGCCATCATTCTCTCCTTTTGGAAAAAATGCTCCTCCTTAAATGCGCATAAGAAGTCTGGTAGGCGAACCCTGTATCTACCTCTGATTTGCAGGATCATGATCCGTGGAGGAAATTCAAATTGTGCCCTACAGAGTAAATAAACTCCTGTGGCTGTGAATAGGTGTCTGGAAAAATAAGAAAACATTCGGAAATCGTTCGGATGGAGCATCGTTCCAGGATCAAGCTTGTAAAAGTACTTGGATGTTGTGAATCTATGCGTGAGTTTTCTATCACGTAAAGAAGGTTGAATATTTGCATGGAGTAGTCGGTGCCATTAACTCAAAGAGTTGCGAGAATAAATCCATCAGCCCCAAATCCAAATTTCGATTGTCGACCAGGATGAAGTCGTTGCCAAGATACTTCAGCACGCCCTTATTCTTATTAAAATATCGATCCTTTGCTGCTGAGATCGCTCAACATGGTGCTCGAAAACGAGAGGTATAGTGTTGTAGGTCGTGCAATAAGTGATGTTGAAGGTGAATCCGTCTGCCTGATATAACGCTGCAAATATCATTCAGAAGGGGAGGAGAGCACATTTTACGCCATATATTATAATTGCTGGTATTCTATTAGAAGGTAGGTTTTTGGGGTTAAATAGAGCTCTGAAAATCCTCAATGTATATGGCCCCTATCATCGGAGGGAACAGTGTTGGGATAAAGTATTACAGTATGGACTTTTAAATGATCCTAACCTTATAATTGCAAGTTACTTGAATATGAGTCTATCTCCTAATGAATTTTGGGGTTCTGGCTGTATTATGGATTCTCTAGACAACTATTTTAGAAAGATATTTGAATATGCAAATCTCAACAATATTGTTTCAAATGTCATTGTTCCCACTTGGTTTAATGGCTGGTTTGGAAGTAGTGGATTGGAAAAAAGATTGGATCTTTTTCTTATGTCTGAAAGTTTGTGTAAACATATTTTCAGGTACATAACTTGGTCATTATCCTCTGGAATATCAGATCATAGACCAGTGATTTTACAATTGGATACAGAGAAAAAAGGGCTTCGGTACCCCTTCAAATTCAACCACACTTGGCTATAGGAGAAAGATTTATGTGATATGATTTCTAAAAAATGGAAGGAGTATTCCAAGAAAGTTGTTTCTTCCTCTACTCGGGATTTACTATATAAATTAAAGAAATTAAAATTTGATGTATTGGAATGGGATAAATTGAAAAAGGAGGAAAATTAAGCATAACTTGTAAATATTGAATTTGAGTTGAATAGCTTATCTGAGTCCATTGATGTTGATATTTTTTTTGAAGCTAGAAGAAGAAGAATTTATGATTTGGCTGTAAGGTAGAAAATTCTTTCTCATGAGGAGGAGACATGGCGACTTAAGAGTCGCGCTATGTGGACTTCAAGTGGGTACCAAAAAAAAATCAAAATTTTGCAAATAAGAGAAGAATTGCAAACTCCATATGGGATCTTGAAGATCAAAGCGGAAATGTTATGTCTGATCAAGCTGCTCTTCAAGTTGGTACAGTAACATTCTTCAAAGATATTTATTCACATGATAGATATTTAAGCCTTACAAGCCAATTATATGTGATAAAACTATTTCCGAGAATGTTCAGTACTGAGGATGGTATTTACATAGGCATACCTGTATCTGTATCTGTTGAGGAAGTTAAACCTATACTTGGTCAATTTGCAAAGGCCAATAGTCCGGGCCCTAATGGATAGATAATTGATTTTTTCCTTCATTTTTTCGAGCTGATGGGTGGTGAATTCATGGAGATGATTGAGGAATCCAAAAGGACAGGTTGCATTCCTGAAAGCTTGAATGCCGCTTATGTAGCTTTAATTCCAAAAAAGTATAAGCCTTCCTCCTTTAATTATTTTCGGCATATCTCTTTGTGTAATTTGGCATATAAAGTGAATGCTAACATTATATCAAATAGACTAAAACCTCATTTGGAGAAGATGTTATCCCAAGTAAAATTTGGAGTTTTATCCAACAGGAAAATTTTGGATGCAATCAAGGTGGCTTAAGAATGCTTGCATAGCATCAAATCCAAAAAAATCCAAGCTTTTATGCTAAAATTTGATTTAATAAAAGCTTACGATAGGGTGGACTAGTCTTTACTCCGATTGATCATGTTTCAAGTTGGTCTTCCCTTGGAAATCATAGACTGGGTCATGGCTTGCATCACTAGTGCTAATTATGTTATTCTTGTTAATGGCCAACCTACCTTAGCTTCCAAGGTTTATATGGGACTCTATCAGGTTTGTCTCTTATCTCCTCGTATGCTCATATTGGTTATTGAAAGTCTCAGTCTTCTTATTCACTCAGCAAAAAAGGAAGGAAATATCAAAGGCATTTGAGTGATACATATGCTGCATATTTCCCACTTATTGTTCGTGGATGTTGTAATTTTATTTTGTAGGGGATCTTTTCAAGAATGGAGGCAGTATTTGGTTTTAATTAAATTATTTTGCAATGCTTCTGGAATGGCGGTGAGTTCTCAAAAGTCCTTGTTTTTATACAATTATTCATCTAGAAAATGAACAATATTTATGTGAGAAAATTTATTCTATTTTTCCATACCAGATGACTAAAATTGATGAGGGATTTAAATACTTTGGATTTTTTTTAAACCCAATGGTTATAAGAAGGATGACTGGAACTGGTTGGTTAAAGGGTTGAGAAAAGGACTAGCAGTTAGTCTTTCAAATATTTGTCTTTGGGCGGAAGGTTAGTGCTTGGAAACTCTGTTTTACAAGGCATACTTGTTTATTGGAATTCTTTATAAATGGTTCCAAAATATATTATGGAGGCAATCAGGAAAAGGTTGTACCAATTCATATGGGTTGGGAACTACAATGTTTCCAAATTTCATTTATCTTCTTTGCATAATATCGCTCTCCCAAAGAAATATGGCAGTTGGGGGTTGAAAGAAATCTTCTAGTTCATTGAAGCCCTCACTGCAAAATCCTTATGGCAAGGATTATTTGGTAATGATCTCTAGTGACAGGTTCTTAAATGGAAGTATATTAAATCAGTTATGTTATCTGAATGGCTCAGAAATCCTAAAATTCCCTGAAATTCTTCAGTAATTTGGAAGGGTTTATTTTGATGCTTACATATCATTAAGAAAAGGATTAGTTGGGACCCTGGATGGGGTATAAAAAATTATCTTGGAATTGATATTATTCTCAGAATGGGAGATAACTATAGGTTGTCCAATGAGCTAATCATGTATTTTCATTCTTTAAATATTTATGTTCCATCTTAAGCAAAAAATGAGGCGTCTTTGGTAATCCAAACTCTTGATTGTTAAACTCTACAGATTTGGGCCTAAGTGATAGTCTTGGGAAAGAATGGGATAATTTGGTCCTTAATATAAACTTAGCAGGAACCAAAATTACAAATAAGAAGGATGTGTTAGTTTGGGATTGGCCCGACTTTGATGGTACTCTCAGCACAAAGATTTCATATGATTTTCTTTTAACTGAAAATGTTTCTTTCTCTCACAAGTGGTATGCCTCAAAGATCTGGAAGTGGAAGATACCAATGAAAATCATATGTTTCCTTTGGTTAAGTCTGGAAAATCATGTGCATACATGGGACAACTTAATTTAAAAGGGGTTTGAAAGGACATGGTATATGTATTCTCTGTAAAGCTGATGTAGAATCAGTAAATCACTTGTTTGTTAGTTGTTCTTATAGTTCAAATGGTTGGGTGATCTGCAATCAGGCTCTAATTATAACTCATAGTTGGAATTCAAACAATCTACATGACAGTGTACAAAATTGGTTGAAGGAAAAGGCAAAGTATAAAGAGATACCTATATTATAATGTGTGAAACATGGAAGAGCAGAAATAGTATGATATTCAAAGGTATAAGCACTCATGTTACTCAAGTTTGATGTCACGCCATTAATCACTTTTATGAGTATTGTAATCCTTCTTCTAATTCAAAAAAGAGGATTGTCAATAGTCCAATTTTTTATATGAATCTTTCAATAGGTTTTTTTGATGGTGCCTACAAGAATGGTTTGGGGGGTGGCATTATATTACATATCAAACCGTGCTATCAAAGCAAGATAAAAATTGCAGTAGGTTCTGGATCAAATAACAAAGCTGAGTTGATGGCTTGTTGGGGTATCATGTGGCATGCAAATAGGCGTGGTCTGCAAAGTTTACAAATTGTCGGTGATTCAAAAGTCATAATTGACTAGGAAAATGGCTTTCATGGTTTGGAAGCTCTTCATTTGTCCTTGTGGAAAAGCAGAATATTGGGATTGAGGAAATCTTTTGTCTTCCTATATTTCACTCACATATATACAGGGAATTTAATGGCGAGGCAGATAAGCTGTCAAAAGAATTTGTGGGTGAATTTGATGGTAGCATATGTTTTGAGGAGCTTGTTGATGGTATATCCATTGACAATGGCTCTATTTCTATCCTCTAGATGTTGTTATTTTTTCATTTTGATCATATTGTACTTTTCTGCTTTTGGTGGATATTCTGATATTCAGAGCATTAGAGTCTGCTTATAGATCTCTTGTATGCAGATACGTTTTTTGGTGGATGGATATTGTTAGAAAAAACAGGATCGCAGAGCAATAACAATAAACAGAAATGCAAATATAATCACACATACACATTACAAGAGAGACACAGATATATCGTGGTTCACCCAACTTGGGCTACGTCCACACTGAATTTGCCAGTCCTTATTATTATTACTGTCCAGCAAGATGAAGGGATACAACCTGCAGCACAACCGCTGCACTTCCTCTTCTCTGTTTCACAGTCTCTCTCTAGATCTCAAAGATCTTTACAATGCATAAAACCTAATCCATCAACCCTAGCCGTATTACAATGTCCTTCTTTTATAAGGGAAATACAATGGGAAAATACCACGGGATACCCAAAAACCATGGGCCCGCAAAACAGCTGGCGAAAACAGCCCCAAAAATTTCCTTCGGGGGCATTGCCCCCGAACCCCCATTTCTCGGGGGCGCTGCCCCCGGACCCCCCAGCCAGGGGGGATGGTCCCCCCCTGGAACCCTGTGGGGGGGGCGATGCCCCCCCACACCCCCCCCGCTGGGGTGAGTGTACAGTCCACCTACATATCATATAGAACTGGGGTACAAACACGGCTGATACAATATCATCTATGAGACTAGAAGATCTGGCTCCACAACCAACAGATATTTGTTCATGCTGGTTGGAAGTAGTTATATTGTATGTCTCTTAGATTGCAAGCACCTTAAATGATGTAACTTTGATTCGAAATGAATAACAAGTTACTTTTTTTTCTGCTTGAAAAGTAATGTGTATCACGTCGATATTAATATTTTGGAAGAAGATTCACTAAGACTATTTCATGGGGGATGCAGAAATGTATGGAATGAAGGATACTCAATATGGAATAGTAATGATGATTTCAAAATCAGAAAACGCAATACACTTTCATTCAATGGACTAAAAAAAATAATATATACTAGCAATTGTTCTAAGAGTTGTAAAGAAATACTCAAAGGACCACTAGATGGAAAGTAAGCATGATCATTCTTAAAAAAAAATATGGACAGTATAAAAAAATAATTCTTAATTTAGTTAGATATTCAACACAATAGTGCAATATATGAGTTGAATCTACTGGATTGTAGAGACAAGGTGGTGACTATGAGTATTATTGGCATGACAAGTTCAACAGGATACAGAGATGGCCTCATGGTTATGAAGAAGAACACATACATGCATTGAAATAAAGGTATAATATTTTAGTCTTTTAGTCTTTTTGCCTTGGAAT
Source organism: Larix kaempferi (assembly GCA_027924585.1). NCBI lineage: Eukaryota > Viridiplantae > Streptophyta > Pinopsida > Pinales > Pinaceae > Larix > Larix kaempferi. Next base: position 4,060,659 of record BSBM01000103.1, read on the forward strand.
AACAATCTCTAATTATTTTGAAAAATTATGATAGCAATTTTCAGATACAATGAATAACTGTAAATATAGAAAAACAATTAAAATATTTCAATATTTTCCAAAATATGGAAATTGATTGAATTTAGTTTACTTTGCTTCTCTTGAATCAGTATATTTTGCAAAGGGATAGGCTCTTGGATTTTCAATGAGTTATCAATTAGGATGGATGCTTTCTTTACTAATGATACCATAGAAGCTACATGCTTGGATGTTGGTCTAGGTGCAACTATTGGGATTCAATTAACTAAATAAATAGCTCAAATTGCTACTGATAATGGGCATGAGACAACAAGAACTGGCTCGAATGCTAGTACCGACCGGAACTAGTGGCTTTAGAAAAGTGATCCTCGACAAGTGTAAGTCCACGCAAGAAGGGGTTGGGGTTGTGGCAGGTTCTGACCATATATGTGTGGTAGCTTGGGACAAACACAATTACCACATAACAACTGCAAGGTGGTGCACCAACGTAGCTATAATGTAATAGAAGGAAATGCACCAATGAACATAGCTACAACGTAATAGAAGGAGGTGGTGCACCAACGAACAAGGCTACATCATATTAGAAATGTCATTAACATTTAATGTTAGAAGAAGTAATGCCAAATAATTTTTTGCATTACTTTGTTTCATAAAAAGTACTCCACAAGATCTTCACTTTAACCTAATTTTTTTCCACCACAAATGGAACTCTACCTCGAGATGAGGCCAAATAAGAGAATGAACTCGGTGGTTGGTTGGAAAAAAATGGCATGTATATTGATGGGTTAATAAAAAACATTATTCATATTTTGTAATAGAAACTTAAGATAAATGTGTTAAACTTATTTTGATTTTGTACAAACAAATTTTCTAATAAGGAAATCAAAATCCTTAAGGACTAGAATTTCCCATGTACTTAGTGGAGACTCTCTCTCATTAGCCAAGTGATACTTAGATTGTGAGTGGGAAAATAATTACTTATGATTAGTTCAACCCATGTCTTGCACATCAATAATCAAAACTTTTCCTCAAACCAACAATCGAGTTGTTCTAATTTTCATCCTACCATAAGAACATCTTATTTGTGTTACTGTAAATCTTACTTCAAAATTAGAATTTGCATTTCTAATATTATACACATTATCTTGCATCTTACCTGGATCATCCTGATAACAAAATTAATAATTCGTTTCAATTTTCAATTACTAAACCTTGTATTACTTTGAAAATTAAGATTTCACCTTTTTATTCAAAATGAATTTATTTTAAACAATGAATTACCTTTTAATAATAATAAATGTGTTAAACTTATATTCAAAAAGAAATCAATTAATTTTATATTAAAATAAATTTTAAAATAATTAATCATATTTTATATATAACATAATTATCAAATTACTCATTATTCCTAACTATAACCTATTTTTTGTTATTCCTAACTATAACCAAATTTTTATCGACTTCTCTTCTTACCATGTCCTGGTTTAAGGTTTATGTAAAGTACTTTATTTTTTACATCAGCCATTGAATATCGCTAAATTGTAAGGTATGGTGAGTTTGTGCAAGTTTTCAGTTAACAATCAAATCAAAGTTAAGAATGCCTCATGGATTTTTAAAATAAAAAAGATATCATGGATAAAGCTTTTTAAACCATTAGGATAGTTTGTTCGTTTATTTAACTCAAAAAACTATAAAACCATTTTAGTTTTGAGGGGAATTTGCCCACTGAATTCCTGGTGAAATTAGTGGGCGTATAATGGTTGGTAGGTTATGGCAAATTAATTTCGATGGATTACCTCTGCTTCGAAGCACATTCGATGGATTTTGTACTTCGATGCACTATCCTTTTCAAACCAGACATCATCCGATACGTTCGTTTCAATTTATTGAGATAACTGATACGTTACTTTCAATTTATTGAGATAATAAGGTTTTGCACATTCTGCTTACGTCGAATCCGGCGCAAGGCTTAATAAACTCAACATGTGCCCGACTGAACAAACAAAGTTATTAATTGAAACCCTCTCAATTAATTTGTTTATTTATCTAGAGCACCCACGATATATTCTACATGATCAATTATTTAATATTTATTTTCTATTGTTGACATAGAAAAATGAAATGCTAATTTCATCAAGTTACATCCATTAAAAATTTGGAAAGAGGGTGGCAACTAGTCAACTATATCTTGTTATTAATTTATTACTAAAATCATAAACCAACTTTTTTTTTTATCTTTTTTACTACAACACATTAATAGATCTATCTTTCCTACTCTCAATCAATGAAAAAATAGTCCTATACACGACTCTTCTTATTATTAAAAAATATTCAAATGAAACAAACTTGCATTTCTACTTTTGTGATCCACTAAAAAGATAATCCAACCTTAGCTCTATATAAGTTGTTTTAATGGAAAAATTGGTGCAAGATCTACCGTGACACATAAGTTTCATCACGTGTGAGTTCTAATCATTCTTAATATAACGTTATGAGTGTTGAGTCATCCCTAAGACACATGATGAAATGAAATGTATGGAACCTCTCTCAATATGAAGTCACCCTTGATAGATCAATTTGTGAAGAAGGCAAAGATCCCTACTTTGCCTATATTGACCTCAGAACCTAGACATAAGGTACCCACTATCTTGGAACAAACTTTGATCGAGAAGTTCAGTGGACTCTAACTTAGTCTTGCTTTAATTAATATGTGGATCTTAAAATATTGCACTTCTTAGATACAAGGACAATTCTCATTCTTTTCTTATGAGAAAGGTTTTTTGTTTTCCTATTCTAGTCAAAAGAAGATAGAGATCTAGATCATCTTTGACGAGATCTCGAATATTATACCTCAATCATTAACCATGAACATGCTATGGAATTTCCTCTCCTCTAGCTACCACTAATATTTTGGGATAAATTTACCCTTCAAGACATCAGGTATAACTTGGGGAAGTTCATTGAATCAATAAATCCAAAGGGATGCCAATATACACATGTTTTCATTTGTGTTGAACTAGCACTAGATAAAGGCCTTTGGTAGGTCATCCTTCTCCATTTGTGTGACAAGGTTTTTCGTTAAGAGATAGATTACATACATTGTCCCTTGAAATGTAATTTGTGCCATGTCTACAAACAATATTCATGGAATTTCCTATGATGCACCCCTCCTCCAAATTTGAATCAACAATGAACCTCTTCTACCCATCATAAAAAAATTGAATACCACATTCATGACATGTAGAATCAATTTAGGATTTCATTCAACAAAAAGAGAAAAACTACTTGACCAATAAAAGAACCAAATAACTTCTACGATCAACCCCTCTAGAACCATCTATTCCAAGTTCAAGGAGATCTAGTACCCTTGGAAACTACGAACGGAAGAACACACAACCAAAGTGTTGCACCAATCCCAAAGCATCCCAACGAAAAGAAGAAAAACATGAATCCTAGGTTTTGGTTGCTTTAGAAACAAGGGGAAAATCCAAACCACATGAAGTAGAGAAACATAATAGCCATACTAATATAGAAATTAGCATAGCAATGGAGAAAGAGGCAATGAAACAAAAGGGGATTAGTTAAACATGTTGGAATGGGCTCCATCAATTGGAAAAAAGTAGCCCCATTGCAACTCACCTCCATTGAAATAGGGAAGTACATCCAACTAAGACCACAAGGAAAATGAGGTAACGAGGGATAGAGCATTGGGTATCTAGAGCTCATTATTTATCAGTAAGGAAGTTGTTAGTGAAAGGATTCCAGTCAAACCTCCTTTAAACTCAAAAACACCCCTTCTAATATTTTAAAGATGTCATGTTTTTATCAATTATTATATAACCAATGTGTATGAATTTATTGACGTCTCACTAGAAAAAGGAAAAAAAATTAATAAGGAAAACTAATTGTAATGGTTGGGATCTACCCCTCTAATGAATACATACTCACATGGTATCTTTTCAATTTTATCATAACTAATAAACGATATCAAATCTATTATTTTCATTTTCATTATATAAAAATCAAATTCCTTTTTTCTATTTTGAAACTACCACTAACATGTGGAACATACCAAAAACAACATACTAGCTTTTATCAAATATTTATACTTCATTTTGTATTCCAAAGAAAAACAAATATCGTTAACAATTAAATGAATAAGTCACCCACAAGAGATTTTGCAAATAAACACTCGCACTGTGTTCTTTCTCTTGATATTTCCTACCCAATCAACTTTTCAAGCTCACACGCAAAAAAGGGAGAAATTTCCAAAAGACAGATTAATTGTCGCTATAGTGACGATTGTTCCAAAATGCCCCTTAAAAGACGTTTGTCCCAAATGTCACTTTGTCGACATTCCCGAGACGAATGGAACGTCGCTAAGAGACGTTTAGGTCAAATGTCACTTTTAAGGGACATTTGGTGGGACAAGACATAGAAATTCAAACTTTCCCACTGGTTCAACTTCAGTTCGAAGTTAGAAGATGATTTTTTTCATCTAATATCGGTGGAAATGTCAAATTTGGAGTCCAAATATAATAGTGAAATTATGCAAATTTTATATGGATTTAGAGCTAATCGTTCACAAATTAATCACCCACATCGTGGACAGTAATATTGGCAATTTGTTAATATGTGTTTTTAGTATTTTCTTGTTTATTTTTTCTTTATACTGGAGTTGAGATTTATAAAGTCTATTTTTTTAGGGTCAATTCCCTCACACAGTTTTATTAAGAAAAAAATTCAATGGATTATGTTGTGAAACTTAAGCTCGGCATAAGACTCTACTTAAATTTTTTTGCGACATGGTTTGTGTGCATGTATTCCTTAAGAATTGTTACATTACAAAGCTTTTAATGAGATAACAACATAAGAAAAATAAAAAGTCATTTGAGTCGACCGAGAGGTGCTTGCCGAAATTCCAAAGTGTAATGCAAGCCCACTCAACAAAAATGTAAGTTTATACACTGCTTTTCATTCACCTTCATTCATCTTAAATTTTCATTTAATTTTCACTTTCACACACATTCTCATCCTTTCATGTAATTTTCTTGTTTTGCAGATACTGGAGGCTTCGTCTTTATCTCTATTGCATAACATTGCCCCTTGTTTACTAGAGTTTTAGATTCAATTTGGGCATTGGCAATATTCTATAATCTCTTGCAATTCAATTTAGTTGGGTCCTCTTGTGATTCCATTATAATGGAAATTAGGTTTTTCCATCAAACAACACATGATTTGTCAAAGAGAAAGCATGAGAACATGAAATTCAAATGATTCAAATAATACTTGAAAATATCACGAGTGTGTGATGTAGTTAGAACATTAATTCAATAGAATGGTGTATAAAAAAAGTAGCCATACTAATTGTTCAAGGTCACATCATATAAGCAAGATTTACCAGAAATCTAACAAGAAGATTTGTTTTTCTTTCCTTTTCCATCTGGACACTAGATTAGTACATTAATAGTTAGTTTTATATGCAGAATATACCTCATAAGAAAAACTAGATTTAGGTTTCTTATCCATCGAAACCCTTTATCCCATTGGGGTGGGAGGATTCTAGATTAACTTAATGGTACATCACACCAAATTTCTATTAGTAGGTGGCAGGATTGGGATAAATTCAACAGTGAGATGCCATTTTATTGACAAGAATGGTGTATTAATACATCACTAGGTAACCTTTGGCCTTTAGCTTCCAAAGGTATGTTATTCAATGACTCTTTAGTTTATCTTAATATTAACAAAATTGAAAAAATGGATCATAATCCCATGGGATTAGTTATCCAACCTTCCCCACCTTAATCTAAAAGGGTGTTTGCGAGTCCAAGAATCTTTCTGAACCTTTCAAGTTTTTATCTTCCCAGCGCTTTGGTGAAGATATTTGCAATTTGATCACTTGCAACATGTGTAACATTGCCTCAAATGAATAGTATTAGCCCCTACATGATATTGAATGAGATGGTACTTTGTGTTAATGTTCTTAGTTCAATCATGGAATCTAGGATTCTTGGTAAATTTGATTGCATAAGGGTTGGTGTGCAAGCTAATGCTGGCCACTCATGACGCGTTAGTCGCAATGGACTTTTGGAAAAACAGAAATCTGAACGTCAAAAAGCAATATTAAAGCTATCTACACAACTTTTTGGAATATGGCGCAAGAAGATCAAACATAGAAAATCGGATTACCTTCTGGAATATATAAATATTATTTATGGAAATTAAGTATAACTCCCAAAAAATGGGTTTCTCCTAAGGTTGGTATGTTATTTTTTTAAGAAAATATAATGAATATGTTTGCGTTAGCCCTCTAGTTCGGTATTCAAATGGTGGAGTTTTGTTAACAAAATTATATACAGTCGTAGATAACAGGCCGTTCTAGTGCGGCGTTATTTTTCCATATTTATTTATGTTAATTTTAATTTTTTTTAATTAAGGAAGTCAACCCATCCCTAAAATGATTAGGCCGAGCTTTAGCCCTCGATGTCATGGTCTTAACCTAATCAATCAACAATTTTTTTTTTTTAGGATGGATGTTTTTATGTGTACTTGTGTGGGTTCTTTTCCGTTTTCAAAATAGGTGAGCCAATAAAAAGTTATAAACGGAAGAAATAACCTACTCTTTGTGTAAGATTGACGTCAGTGCAACTGAAATTAACTAAAAAATAGGAACAAATAATAGTTTTAATAAAATATTACATATTCGGAATCTGCACACATAGTTCTACAAGTGTGTGCAATTTCATTAGCAGTGGACAAGTGTAGCATACGCAGAATCATGCTCGAAATAGAAGAAGTTATAGAATAAGATGTATTTTTTTATATTATTATATGTATTTTAGCAACCCGAACCTAAAACCATAGCAGCCAAGTCATCCACCACGTTAGTGGGAAACGAATTACCCGCCAAAATTTAAAAACTAAACTGGCATGTGCGCATGTATTTAAAAAGCGCGTACACACACAATGGCGCGTACGCGCAAAATGGCGCATGCGCGCAAAATGGCGCATGCGCGTTGTTTTTACTAAAGTTTGAAATTTGTCATAGTGATTAAATAATTTTATAAATTATATATTTTTTAATAATTAATAATGTTTTAAATTGAATTAAATTAAATTTATATGATGATGAGGAGGAGGAGGATGGGGATGATGACGATGATGTTGATGATGATGATGAGGATGATGGGGATGATGATGATGATGTTGATGATGATGATGGGGATGATGAGGATGAGGATGATGGGGATGATGACGATGATGATGGTGGGGATGATGACGATGATGTTGATGAGGAGAATGAGGATGATGATGCTAATGATGAAGAAGATGATTATGATGATGATGATGATGATCATCATCATCATCATCATCATATTCATCATCATTAGCATCATCATCTTCATCTTCGTACTCATCTCCATCATCATTCATAATCTTCATCATCATCATCATTATCAATGATGATGATGAAGAAGATGATGATGATGAAGATGCTGATGATGATGTTGACGATGATGATGACGAAGAATAAGATGATGATGATGATGATGATGATGATGATGATGATGATGATGATGACAATGATGATGATGTTGATGATGTTGATGATGATCATGATGAGGAACTGGGTGATGACGACGATGATGACGATGGAGATGATGATGATGATGATGCTGATGACGATGATGATGTTGAGATATTGTAACTTCTAAGAATATTATATTTGTACTTTATTATTCCGGAGATGTTAAATTCCTCCGCGAAGATCTTATTGTATATCCGTAGATGTTTATTCCTTCGTCGGATTGTGGTAACTTGGGTTATTAGACTTCCCTAGTGGGGGTCGGCCCTGTATGTGTTACGTGGGTCAAAGGGTTATTAGACCACCCTAGAGGGGTCGGCCCAGTCAGTTGTAATGGGGTGTTTAGCCTAGTAATTAAGTTGGGGCCGACCTAGCTTGTGTAAAAGTCAGTTGGGGAACAAGTATAAGTAGAGGAGGATGTTCCTCACTTAACTCACTCATTCATTCACGTGTGAGTGGTGCACTTGTGTGAGAGAGGTATGTTGTGGAGGAGGAGGAGCTCATGTCTAGGTTTTGCATATTTGTATTTGTTGGTCATCTATATTGAGGAAGCTTTGTTGGGTTTTCTACCCCATGAGTGTTTCCCAGGATAAATCTGTGTCTCTTGTGTTTATGTTGTGCTTTTTGTTTCTTCAGTGATCCTGTATATGCTATTGTTGTGAAATGAAATGTAATGCGGATATTTTTTGTCTTAGCATATTGAATCTTAACATGGTATCAGAGCTAACCTGAAGGAAGGAAATGTATGGAACTTACGACACTTGCTTCACTTGCGACAATTTGAAGGTTTGGGTTTTATATAGCAAAAACTAGTCAATGTGTAACTTTCGCTATAAATCCATTTTTGCGAAGGTTCAAGATCTGAAAAGTTTACAGGGCGTAGATAACATCCCCATGTACCTTGTGTCCAAAGGAAATCCTTAGATTCGTTGTACTTTGTGAGTTATGATCAGTACAAGTTATTGTTTCCACCTCTTCCAGATCTCAGTCATAATCAAGTGACCTAGGAAAAAAGGTCATAACTTGGGCTAGGAAGCTCCAAATGAAATTTCATAAAAAGTGACAGGTATTACACAGACTTTACTATCTCAGGAAACTTTTTCAGAGGCCGAAGTTGAACCAGTAACATGTGGCACGCCGTACAAGTTCGATATCCTGTTTTATCCCATAAATAGGTCACGTTGCGACACTTGGAATAAATCTCTCTCAGAAAATCCAATTGAGGTTAGACCTATCGGGATGGAAAGATAACAAGTCAGGCTACCACAAAAAAGTTTTCAGACCCTGTGGATCGAAAAGTTCAGAGTTACAGTATAAACAATTAGGTACATATTTCTGTCAAAACATAATTATTTTTGGAGCACCTTCATTCATGGCTTCCGGAAATTAGGGTTTCGGATAAAGTTAGAATTTTTGGAATCGGAGTCCACAGCTGAATTCTACTCAGGAAAATTGAAATTTAGAGACCAAGATCGAATTTTTGGTTGGGTAGAAGACCGGGCTTGATTAAACCCTAGTTCGGGATTTTGATCGGAAAGATGGAAAATTAGGGCTTCAGCAAAAGTTGGAATTTTTGAAGTCTGTGACCATGGCTGGAAGCTCCTCAGAAAAATAAGAGTTTAGAGCCTTGGATCGAACCTTTTGATTAGGCAGAAGGGTGGGCTCCATCAAACCCTAGTTCGGGATCCTGTCCAAAAGATCCAGAAGTTTCGAAGGCAATTTTGAGTGGTCAAATTTTGGAGATTTCAAAATTGAAGTATGCTAGTTTGATCAGCTCAGCAGGACACATTCTTCCATAGATTCAGAAGTGTGAAAGTCAAAGTTTGAATTTTTAGGGTTTCTCTGACAAACCCTAATCGAGCCCCAGATCCAGTTTCAGGGGGAGTTGAGGCTAAGGCCTTACATAAGAAGACTACAAGAATTTCCTGACAGGTATGACTTGAGGAAATACAGGTATGTCTTGAAATCTAATTCTTGATTAAGTTCATAATATGTTTAGGTTAGTACAATCTTGATTAATGATAGAATTGTCTTATCACCCTAGTAAAAGTATGAATGCATGATAGAAGACATTCATTGATTAGGGCTATATGATTGTACTAATGCACTGTGGTGTTGTATGAGGTTGATGTTGTCTGCTAACAAGATACAGGTACATCACGAAAGACAAATCAAGTTCCATGACCATGATGGCATGAAGACAAAGACTCATCCATAATCTTTGATCACATAAAAGCTCTACTTACGAGGTATGTATGACTTTGTTCTATTATGCTTAACCTATGAGATATGCAGATTCTAGCACATAATCTCTAAATCATTGAAGAGAACAAAGAAGATATTGTTTAGGTATACTAATCCAAGTATGTTTTCCTATATCAAGTTAGAATCTTACCTTGTGTTAGGATCCCTTATATAAGTATACTTGGTATGATTGGTTATGCTTATTCATAAAGTTAGAAATGTAAGTAATCAAGGGTTTGTGCATATTATGTCTCTTATCTTGATTGATGATTTAACTAACCAGAAGAGTCCTATAATCAAATAAGAATATGCATGAGTAAAAGAAGACTTCCCTGAAACCTTGAATACTAATGTTTATTTTCTATGATCATGACTATACATATTCAACATTACTTAGAATTATAATGTTTTGATAATATTGAGATTATACTAATGAATGTATGTTTGTGTATGAGATCATGAGGATGACACTAATGCACACTTGAGCATGCACAGTGGTACAGAATGAATAGAAGTTCAAAAGTCATATAGAAGATCAAGCGGGAGGAAACCACACAAACATAAAAAAGTATTTGAGTTGTTATTTGAAATAGTAAATGATATTGCTTGTAATAGTTGTATGGATATTTGTATTCCTAGAATATATCATGCTGAGTGTAAACATTCACTTGTGACTGGCGCACTTGTGTGAGAGAGGTCTTCTATGGAGGAGGAGGAGCTCATGTCTAGGGTTTGCATCTTTATATTTGCTGGTCATCTATATTGACGAAGCTTTGCTTGGTTTTCTACCCCATGAGGGTTTCCCAGGATAAATCTGTGTCTCTTGTGTTTATGTTGTGCTTGTTGTTTCTTCAGTGATCCTGTATATGCTATTGTTGTTAAATGAAATGTAATGCAGATATTTTTTGTCTTAGCATATTGAATCTTAACATGGTATCAGAGCTAACCTGAAGGAAGGAAATGTATGGCACTTACGACACTTGCTTCACTTGCGACAATTTGAAGGTTTGGGTTTTATATAGCAAAAACTAGTCATCGTGTAACTTTCGCTATAAATCCATTTTTGTGAAGGTTCAAGATCTAAAAAGTTTACAGGGCGTAGATGACATCCCCATGTACCTTGTGTCTAAAGGAAACCCTCATATTCATTGTACTTTGTGAGTTATGATCAGTACAAGTTATGGTTTCTGCCTCTTCCAGATCTCAGTCATAATCAGGTGACCTATGAAAAAAGGTCATAACTTGGGTTAGGAAGCTCCAAATGAAATTTCATAAAAAGTAACAAGTAGTACATAGATTGTACTATCTCAAGAAACTTTTTCAGAGGCCGAAGTTGAACCAGTGACATGTGGAACGCTGTACAAGTTCGCTCTCCTGTTTTATCCCATAAACAGGTCACGTTGCGACACTTGGAATAACTCTCTCTCAGAAAATCCAATTGAGGTCAGACCTATTGGGATGGAAAGATGACAAGTCAAGCTACCATAGAAAAAGTTTTCAGACCCTATGGATCGAAAAATTCAGAGTTACAGCAGAAATAATCAGGTACATATTTCTGTCAAAACAGAATTATTTTTGGAGCACCTTCATTCATGGCTTCCGGAAATTAGGGTTTCGGAGAAAGATAATATTTTTGGAATCGGAGTCCACGGCTGAATTATACTCAGGAAAATTGAAATTTAGAGACCAAGATCGAATTTTCGGTTGGGTAGAAGACCGGGCTTGATCAAACCCCAGTTTGGGATTTTGATCGGAAAGATGGAAAATTAGGGCTTCAGCAAAAGTTGGAATTTTTTAAGTCTGTGACCACGGCTGGAAGCTCCTCAGAAAAATAAGAGTTTAGAGCCTTGGATCGAACCTTTTGATTAGGCAGAAGGGTGGGCTCCATCAAACCCTAGTTCGGGATCCTATCCAAAAGATCCAGAAGTTTCAAAGGCAATTTTGAGGGGTCAAATTTTGGAGATTTCAAAATTGAAGTATGCTAGTTTGATCAGCTCAGCAGGACACATTCTTCCATAGCTTTAGAAGTGTGAAAGTCAAAGTTTGAATTTGTAGGGTTTCTCTGACAAACCCTAATCGAGCCCCAGATCCAGTTTCAGGGGGAGTTGAGGCTAAGGCCTTACATAAGAAGACTACAAGAATTTCCTGACAGGTATGACTTGAGGAAATACAGGTATGTCTTGAAATCTAATTCTTGATTAAGTTCATAGTATGTTTAGGTTAGTACAATCTTGATTAATGATAGAATTGTCTTATCACCCTAGTAAAAGTATGAATGCATGATAGAAGACATTCATTGATTAGGGCTATATGATTGTACTAATGCACTGTGGTGTTGTATGAGGTTGATGTTGTCTGCTAACAAGATACAGGTACATCACGAAAGACAAATCAAGTTCCATGACCATGACGACATGAAGACAAAGACTCATCCATAATCTTTGATCACATAAAAGCTCTACTTACAAGGTATGTATGACTTTGTTCTATTATGCTTAACCTATGAGATATGCAGATTCTAGCACAGGATCTCTAAATCATTGAAGAGAACAAAGAAGATATTGTTTAGGTATACTAATCCAAGTATGTTTTCCTATATCAAGTTAGAATCTTACCTTGTGTTAGAATCCTTTATATAAGTATACTTGGTATGATTGGTTATGCTTATTCATAAAGTTAGAAATGTAAGTAATCAAGGGTTTATGCATATTATGTCTCTTATCTTGATTGATGATTTAACTAACCAAAAGAGTCCTATGATCAAATAAGAATAGGCATGAGTAAAAGAAGACTTCCCTGAAACCTTGAATACTAATGTTTTTCTATGATCATGACTATACATATTCAAGATTACTTAGAATTATAATGTTTTGATAATATTGAGATTATACGAATGAATGTATGTTTGTGTATGAGATCATGAGGATGACACTAGTGCACACTTGAGCATGCACAGTGGTACAGAATGAATAGAAGTTCAAAAGTCATATAGAAGATCAAGCAGGAGGAAACCACACAAACATAAAAGATAAGTATTTGAGTTGTTATTTGAAATAGTAAATGATATTGTTTGTAATAGTTGTATGCATATTTGTATTCCTAGAATATATCATGCTGAGTGTAAACATTCACTTGTGAGTGGTGCACTTGTGTGAGAGAGGTCTACTATGGAGGAGGAGGAGCTCATGTCTAGGGTTTGCATTTTTGTATTTGCTGGTCATCTATATTGAGGAAGCTTTGCTGGGTTTTCTACCCCATGAGGGTTTCCCAGGATAAATCTGTGTCTCTTGTGTTTATGTTGTGCTTGTTGTTTCTTCAGTGATCCTATATATGCTATTGTTGTGAAATGAAATGTAATGCGGATATTTTCTGTCTTAGCATATTGAATCTTAACAAATGATGATGTTGATGATGAAGATGATGACCAAGATGATGATGATGATGATGATGGGGATGAGGATGAGCATGATGATGATGATGAGGAATTGGGTGATAACGATGATGATGATGATGAAGATGGATGATGATGAAGATGATGACGATGAAGATGATGACGATGATGATGATGAAGATGATGGCCAAGATGATGATGAGGATGGGGATGATGATGAGGAAGTGGGTGATAACGATGATGATGATGATGGAGATGATGATGATGACGTGGATGATGACGATGACGAGGACAATGATGATGAGGATGATGATCATGATCATATTCGTCATCATCAACATCATCATATTCATCTTCATACTCATATTCATCATCATCCATCATCTTCATCATCATCATCATCATCATCTTTGTCATCATCATCATCATTATCAATGATGATGATGAAGAAGACGATGATGATGACAATTGAAGATGATGATGTTGACGATGATGATGACGATTGATAATAATGATGATGACGAAGAAGAAGAAGAAGATGATGATGATGATGATGATGATGATGATGACAATGATGATGACAATGATGATGATGTTGATGATGATGATGATGGATATGATGATGATGATGATGATGACGATGATGATGATGTTGATGATGAAGATGATGATGATGTTAATGATGAAGACGATGACCAAGATGATGATGATGATGATGATGGGGATGAGGATGAGGATGAGGATGATGATGAGCAAGTGGGTGATGATGATGATGATGATGATGATGATGACGATGATGATGATGTTGATGATGAAGACGATGACCAATATGGTGATGATGATGATCATGGCGATGATGATGATGGGGATGAGGATGAGGATGATGATGATGATGAGAAAGTGGGTGGTGATGATCATATTCGTCATTATCAACATCATCATCTTGATCTTTATACTCATCTGCATCATCATCATCATTGATAATGATGATGATGATGAAGATGATGTCATCATTGATAATGATGATGATGATGAAGATGATGTCATCATTGATAATGATGATGATGACGAAGATGATGATGATGATGATGACAAAGATGATGGATGATGATGAAGATGATGATGATGACGTTGATGATGATGATGACGATGATGATGATGTTGATGATGAAGATGATGTCCAACATGATGATGGTTATGATGATGATGAGGAGGAGGAGGAGGATGATGAGAATGATGATGGTGATCATATTCGTCATCATCTTCATCTTCGTACTCACCATCATCATCATCATCATTATCAATGATGATGATGAAGAAGATGATGTTGATGATGAAGATGATGAAGAATATGATGGATGATGATGATGCCGATGATGACGATGTTGATGATGAAGATGATGATGAAGATGGTGACCAAGATGATGATGAGGGGGAGGAGTAGGAGGAGGAGGATGATGAGGAAGTGGGTGATAACGATGATGATGATGGTGGTGATTATGATGATGACAAGGATGATGACAATGACGAGGATGATGATGATGAGGATGATGATGATGATGTTGACGATGACGAAGATGATTATGATGATGAGGAGGAGGAGGAGGCTCCTTGTAGAGGGATAATGTCATGGATTCTATGTGTTATTGATGACGCGTGAGGTCTAGAATTTTCAATTAAGGCCCAGGTGGAATTCAATTGAGCTCAATATGTTTCAATAAGATCTCAACGAACCAGTTTTCATTCTTCGATGATGTTCAATGCTTTTCAACATATCCACGGTCTTGCATGGTAGGATGAGGATGCATTCATGGCATTTGATCTTTACAAAATATGTGTTTTGTCAAAATGAAATTCAAATTGCCTCTTTGATGAACCCTCCTCTACAAGACTTCATTTATTGCATGAATGTCACAGACTCACGGAAACTCTAAACAACACTCAATGGCATGCAACTATAACCACAAACCAATCAGAGGTTGATTTTATGCATTGATATAGAGAGGTGGCAATAGGCACACAATATGGAGAAACAATGAGTTAGAAAAAACATTTGGACCAAAGTACCACAATGCTTATTAATAAAATTTAAAAAAACAATTTTTGGCTCAGGAATTGTGGTTTATCACCACGTTTCTCTTCGACACTCACCATCAAAATACATATAAAAATAACACGTCTTTACATCCTCTTCCATTTAAATCCTCATCGCATAGTAATAAATAAGGATTATTATGCATGCACATCCTCACCTTACAATGTCAATTGGGTCAAGGCGCATAGACAACCATAAATTATCAAATGTGTCAAAGAGTAATCCCTTCCAATAAAAAATAAGACCCACCCTTCAAACTTCATCACCGAGTCCAATTTATGCAAATATTTTTGAAGTGGGGGAAGGTTTGGCATTAAATGGTGTAAACGTTGGGGAATAAATGGTTTAAATGTTATACAGGGGCGCGTGCGGGGGTTTGGGCGCGTGTGTGCTCATCACATGTATGCGCAAAAAACATGCGTGCGCGGCCCTGTTACTAGTTAAAAAAAAACAGAGTTCTTTGTTTCCCGGGAATTCTACCAAAAACATGGGTTTCACTTTTCCGCAGGTTTCAAGCTCTCACAGGTTGCGCATTGGCTCACACTCATTGATATTTTGGACACTCTTTGATATATTGGACACAAAATCACCGTTGGAATCTATCAAACATCTTTAGTGGTCTTGGAATCTAGTGGATTCATTCAAGCTACCAGTTTCCATTGCAAGTGGAGATCATTTCTATAGAAGTATGGTGAATTGTAAATGAGTCTTTTCATTCACAAGATTTGAGATGAGCCCATCAATTTTTGTTTTTGTCATATTCCCACAACAATATCCATACATAGACAACAATGAATTTGACAAGAAGATTTCCCAAGTTCACATCTAAAAAAAATCATATGAACACTAGACAAGATGAAGTATGCAACCTCCTCATTGTGTAATTAGTTCCCAAGTTAATTTTGTTCTTTTCACCTCATATTATGCTAGCAAAAAAAACCACACATTCATTAAACATAACTAAAAATATCACTTCAACTCATCCACGAAACCTCAAATCTCTCATCTCTTATTCAATACCATTGTATGGAATGAGGATATCTGTAAGTATATGCACCTTTCCTTTCTCTATGAATCCAAATATGATAATATTCATCCATATTTACCATCCTTACAATATCCCCTCACCTTTAATAATGATTTTTTTTCCAAAAACCAAGACTTTCCCACTTCATGCTCTATTCAACATGATGATTGTTGGTATAGTCCCTAGTTCCCCACTCTCCAACACCTCCCCACCCTAGATATTGCACATTGAAAGGTCAAATTATATTCCCCCTAATCACCCTTCCCAAGACCATGATCCTTGTTAGAAACCTTTGCATCCTCCTTAAGGTTTTGCACAAAACAAGGTATACATTCATTCTATTGTGATGCATTGTTGAATTCAACCGTGGGTATTTTAAACTCAAAATCACATTCTATCATCTCAAGGTTTATAGATCTAAGGAAATAGTTTGTTGTTGTTTCTTCAATTCCTTAATGTGTTATATAACCTAGTAATTTACGATGGTAAAGGACATTGCCTCAAATGGAAGGATATACCATTCCGCTAGGAAGACAAAGCAATAAAACTAGGTGCAAAATTTAGAATTGATAACATTAAGGGAGAAAGCAAAAAATGCAACTAATTAAGGTTACCTTATTTGATGTAGAAAAACTATCAAACTATTCCCAAGGAATCTCTAGCCATCTCTGATGTAGAAAAACTATCAAACAATCAAACTATAATTTTTATGAATTCATGGCCAGGAAAGACACTAGTTTCTCCTCTCTAAACTTGACCAAACATCATCTATATTGATTGGAATTGTAAGGGATAATGATGTTTATTCGAACACAAATAAAACAACATAGTCTGTAGTTGTATATGTTAATTTGTAAAGTGGTAAGCTATGTTGGAATGTGTCAGGTTCATTCTATAATGGCACTAATATCTTATTTGTTGTTTCTTTTGCAGGGGTAGGCCTGATAGTTGTGTTAAAGAGACTTTTGGAGATGGAAAACCCATGAAACGCAAAAAAAAGAAGAAGGAATTTTCCCATTGAAAAGGTCAATGACTTAAGAGAAAAGGCCAGGTTGGGAATGCAAAGATTGAGACATGGTCCTAGCATTGCCCCGGATCATGCCACTGATCCTAACACAATTGTTGACACAACAACCTCTTGTTCAGAACCACGGGTAAAGCAGTCACGTCCAACGGACCCAACTCAAATTCCAACATCAACACAATCTCCAACCAACAATCCATCAATGATTCATTCTGAAGTTCCTCACGACACAAGAATTTTGGGAGATGTTGCATGTGTAGAGATGGACATACAAGCCTTGCTTAATTTGCAATCTCCCCAAGAAGACCACAACCTTGTCAACCACACTCCCATTATGGCCCAATCTATGAACCAAGCACCACAACAAACAAGCTCGGGTATTCATGTATCATGTCCACCCTCCCTACCTCGACTGTCCAGTGCAAGAAGAAGAACTCCTAGACGTATTCATGTGGATGAGAGTGCTATGTCGGGGCTTGAAGGCAAGTTTCCAAAACACACTATTGAATGGAAATGAAACAAAATTGTCAAAGAATATTTTGAATCCAAAGGTGATGCAGGTAAATGTCAATTATTTCTATGTTTATTAAAGTCACGTTCTTTAGCTGTTGTTAGGAGAATTTTGGGCATAAAGATGGTTAAAAGTTCAGAGGCCAGTAGTCATATTGTTAGAAATCTCCAATCTGCATTTAATGCGATTGGGAATAAGTCTCGTACAAAATATCTTTGTGTGGCTCATCATGTTTTAGCGGAATCAGTTGTAAGAAAATCCACAAGACAACGTCGCCTGCTATCACGCACTTCTCACATACTCAAATTAAATAGAAAAACTATTAAAAAGTACTCTGTTATAAGAGAAAATCTTGACACTCCGGGTGGAAACGATTGTTGGGATTTTGTTGGTAGGTTGCCTCGTGCAGATAGGAAGCTAATTGATGCTATTAAGGAGTTAGTACAAAAGTTTTGGCATGATCATACTAGACCTTCATCAAACCAAAGAGACGTGCTAAAACTGAGAAAAGGTTCCACTGAACGTGAGCCCCATGTTAAAAACTTCCTTGACACCACACAGACTAAACTCTATGAGAGATTCAGGAACGAGCACACACAATTGAACCTAGGCCAAAGGTCCTTTGAGAAATGCAAACCATGGTACGTTCGCATATGCATTGATCGGAACACTTGTTGTTGTAGATACCACGTAGAATATGAATATTATTATGACACATATAAACATATATTTTGTGATTTGCATACTAACATTGTGCAGGGATGCAATGAATCCATACTACAACCGAATGCATCAAGAGACTTTATCAACAACATCATGTGTCCAAGGCCTGAAGGACAAAAGTATTATGAAAAATCCTGTCTATATGGGACATGTTCTATGTGCAGTGGGTTTTCTCTTTTGAACCGTTGCATTCATGAAAGCAAGGACACAGAATTTGGCATGATGGGTGTGGAGATGCAGAGCTTCAAGTACGTGACCTATCAATTAGACAGTGTCAGAGAAAGTAAAAAGATTGCATTGGTAAAGTCAGAGGTACAAATGAATATTGCATATTTTTCATATTACACGTTCAATTTATGGCATATACATTTTTCCAAAGGCCACATTGTAATATTTCCCTTGTTTCCATGGTAACACGTACCGGTATGTGACTTCTTGACGGAATTCTATGAGAAAACCTAGCAGTATGTTCAACATGTGCATGTAGCGCGATGGCAAGATGAGCAGTACAGAAAATGCAAGGACACATTTCCCTTTGGAACCATATTGTCAATTGTGGATTTTGCAGAAAATTACACCCTTCAGCCACAAAATGAAATCCAGAGTCAATACTACCATTCAGACCAAGTCAGCATCAAAGTACATATTATGTATAGGCATGGGCCAGAGTGCAGCAATGACAAGAGGATAATACTGAAGGAGACAAACTTTTACATAAGTGATGATAGAACCCATGATCTGCATTATGTGCAACATTGTTTTCGAATTTTCTATGATCAGTTGAAGGAGAGAGATATACAAATGGATCAGCATTGGATATGGTCAGATGGTTGTGCGGGCCAGTTCAAAAATGCTTGAGTATTCCAATGGATGAGTACTTTGCATAAGACTTATAATGTGCCGCATATCTGGAACTATTTTGAGACCGGTCACGGCAAAGGCAAGCATGATGGGGCCGGTGCATGCATCAAGACCACACTACGAAGGGAAGAGATGAGGTTTGACAAGGAACCTAATATCCAAGATGCACGGTCCACAGTTCAATGGTGCTCCGCAACAATGTCAGAACAAGCAAGAGATCAACAAACATCATCGGTGGCAAGACGTGTGGCGAAAAAATTTTGGCTAGTGGTTGACATAGATCGATTGCGTTCCTATAGTTGTGGCACAATACAAGGAACACGTGGATTTCATTCAGTTTGAAGCTCAAACAACCACTTATTTGAAATATGGACGCAAAAGCTTGCATGCTTTCGCAACCCTTACAGCAGCGGCGAATGGGATGAATGCAAATGCATGGACTGGGTTGATGAATGGGATCGTGTGTCACTTGCAGTAGACCAACGTGCAGTTGTTGAAACAACCCAGTTAGAGGAGGGCCAGTCAGCGATTTCTACAGACTACGACCATATCTCAAATCTTGTACAACCAGGACACATATACGCAGTTGTTGCACCGAAAGACAATGAATGGGGCATCGATTATTGGTTGGCACGGTGCATCCAAGGTAAGCAAACCCTCTACGGATCATTAATTGATGATGAAGGAATTGAATTTCCTATTGGCTCAATGGTGGTTAAGGGGGAATATCTTACACTAGATGGGAAGTCAAGAAAGACTAGTGGGCATGTATTCATGGATTACAGACCAGGTTCAGTGGTGTATCACTTCACAAACTTGATCATTGGCACAAACATCCATCTTCAGACAATGTCAAGCAAGAGGTCAACTAAGGTACGCTACTACCTGCCTCATTCAGAGCACGAGAGATTGATGGAGACAATTAGCAACAGAGAGGATCTAGATGGATTTATTGAATGAGGACAGTCGACTTTACATAAGAGAAAGAATTGCATCAAAGAATGTTATGTTCTACATCGAGGTATGTGTAGTTTTATGTTATTTCGTTGGTACATGCATTTTTGTTGATACATACATACATACATGTCTTTGCCTATGTTTTTTATTTTTCCTATATGTATTAAATTGTTCCATGCTTCTCTTTTATGTTGAATAAAATGGTGATGTGATTTGGATCAAATTTGAGTAAATTGAGTTATTATTTTCTTAAATATATTTATTTATGTTTGTAGCATTTGAAGATAGCGGTTTTGATACGTTCTCAAGATTAGAATTACCTAGGTTTTAGGAAATTTTTTGAAGTACATAATCTATTACAATGGTCTTGAAAATTTAACTTGGTAGATGAAACCTTCTAGGAATCCATGTATGGATAGAAGGGTCTTCCACTTGAGGTAGGGAGTTATCATAAAGTTTCAAGGGTGGTATTTTTGAGATCTATACTTGAGAAAAGCATTGGGGAACTGTGAAATTCCTTATCGATCAAATATCTATTTAGTTTCTCTCTCTCTAGTTTTGTGTTCACCCAAACCTTTTTCATGCTTTGGGTACCTTGAGGTATATCCCCAACCCAAAAAACTCTTATATTATGATGATTATGTTGGTTTAGGGTTTTGGTTCCCCGTGCTCTTATAACCCAAAAAACTCTTATATCCCAAACATTTTTCATAGATTTGGTTCCCCATGCTCAATGCTCACCCAAATCTAGCTAGATTTTGGGGCTTTTCCCTTGTTCAAGCATTGTGTCATCAACCTAGGGTTTCCACTAATATATTTTAAAACATGCTCATTTATGGTTGTAGATTGATGCTTTATTCCTATAGATAACCACTTAGAGGGCTTGTCATCATCATCACCAAGATCATCTCTAGGATCCTCATCAACATCTCCATCATCATCATCATCTTCATCATCACCATCACCATCACCACCATCGTCAATGTCTTCATCATCGCCACCATCTTCATCATCATCATTAACTCTAACTCTAACCCTAATTCAATTTCCTTCTATAACTCTAGCCCCAACCCTCACCCAAACCCTAGCACTAATCCATCTTCTTCATCATCACCATCACCATCACCATCACCATCACCATCACCGTCACCATCACCATTGTAGAGTTGACCCCCGTGTGCAAAAATTGCACACTCCCTCACTTAGCAAAACCCTAGTTTCCAAGATGGACGTACAAGATGGCACCGGGGCCATGGGACCGGAGGAGAGGGGCACCCCTAGCACTATCCCGACATCCTAAATCCAATGGAGTCGACGGTTCGTCGATCCAAGCCACGGTTGTCATTCTGTGGCTCGTTCCGTCTCGCATCCAAAATGCCTTCAGGGACACCTGCTGGATACTTGTTGGGGGCATAGAAGTCCAACCGTGCAGCAAAACCGAGTTCCGGGGAGTTTTGCAAGTGTGTCTAGGCAGGTTCCGACTGGGAACACTAGCCGTAAGTGCCCGATGGACGATTTTCCAAAGTTGACCCCGATGTGAGGGCCATCTTGAGTCGCTCAAGGGGTGCATTTCTCGTCCGGAGGCCCCCAGGTGTGCGTGGCCACCATGGAAAGGTCCACAATGGCCACGTGGACCTGTGGGAGGTGACGGAATCCAAGTCCTCTCATCGGTCTGGGTTTCGTGGCACCGGGGAAATTCCTCCAAGTGTCCTTGAACGGCCCTGAGGTGCCTGACTAGAATGCCCGTACCACCCGAACCGTGGGTCGGTTTCATGAATCCATCGATTCTGGTGGGTATGGGACAGTGTGTTTTAGCTAGGAGACCCCCCACAGCGTCCCTCGAAGACTCAGAAGCGGTGCCAACGAGCCATCTCCGGAGCTAGGGTTTTGCTCAGTGAGGGCCATCCAAATTCGCTCAAGGGGTGCATTTCTCGTCCGGAGGCCCCTGGGCGTGCGTGGCCACCCTGGACAGGTCCACAATGGCCACGTGGACCTGTGGGAGGGGATGAAATCCAATTCCTCTCGTCGGTCTGGGTTCCGTGGCCCCGGGGCAAATCCTCCAAGTGTCCCTGAACGGTCCCGGGGTACCCGACTAGAATTGTGGCTCGGTTCGCGAATCTATCAATTTATGTGGGTCCGGGATGGTGGGTTTCAACTAGGGGACCCCCACAGCGTCCCCCGAAGACCCGGAAGCGGTGCCAACAAGCCATCTCCGGAGCTACAGTTTTGCTGAGTGATGGCCATTCCAGATTCGCTCAAGGGGTGCATTTCTCATCCCGAGGCCCTCGGGCATGCATGGCCACCGTGGACAGGTCCAAAATGGCCACATGGACCTATGGGAGGTGACAGAATCCAAGTCCTCTCGTCATTCTGGGTTCCGTGGCCCTGGGGAAATTCCTCCAAGTGTCCCTGAATGGCCCCGGGGTGCCCAACTAGAATGCCCGTAGCACCCGAACCGTGGTTTGGTTCACGAATCCGTCAATTCCAGTGGGTCCAAGATGGTGGGTTTCAGCTAGGGGACCCCCCACAGCGTCCCCTGAAGACCCGGAAGCGGTGCCAACGACCCATCTCCAGAGCTAGGGTTTTGCTCAGTGATGGCCATTCCAGATTCGCTCAAGGGGTGCATTTCTCGTGCGGAGGCCCCTGGGCATGCGTGGCCACCGTGGACAGGTCCACAATGGCCACGTGGACCTGTGGGAAGCAACGAAATCCAAGTCCTTTCGCCGGTCTGGGTTCGGTGGCCCCGGGGCAATTCCTCCAAGTGTCCCTGAATGGCCCTAGGGTGCCCGACTAGCATGCCCGTAGCACCCAAACCGTGGCTCGGTTCGCGAATCTGTCGATTTCGGTGGGTCAGGGACAGCTAGTTTTATCTAGGGGACCCCCCTCAGCGTCCCCCGAAGACCCGGAAGCAGTGCCAACGAGCCATCTTTGGAGCTAGGGTTTTGCTCAGTGATGGCCATTCCAAATTCGCTCAAGGGGTGCATTTCTCGTCTGGAGGCCCCCGGGAATGCGTGGCCACAGTGGAAAGGTCCACAATGGCCATGTGGACCTGTGGGAGGCGACGGAATCCAAGTCCTCTCGTCGGTCTGGGTTCCGTGGCCCCGGGGCAATTCCTCCAAGTGTCCCTGAACGACCCCAGGGTCCCGACTAGAATGCTCGTAGCACCCGAACCGTGGCTCGATTCATGAATCCATCAATTCCGGTGGGTTCGAGATGGAGGGTTTCAGCTAGGGGTCCCCCCACAACGTCCCTCGAAGACCCAAAAGCGGTGCCAATGAGCCATCTCCGGAGCTAGGGTTTTGCTCAGTGATGGTCGTTCAGGGACACTTCGGGGATTTGCTCCAGGGCCACGAAACCCAAACCAGCGAGCGGAATTGGATTCCGTTGGCTCCCACAGGTCCATGTGGCCATTGTGGACCTGTCCACGGTGGTCACGCATGCCCGCCAGCCTCTGGACGAGAAATGCACCCCTTGAGCGAATCTGGAATGGCCATCACTGAGCAAAACCCTAGCTTCGGAGATGGCTCGTTGGCACTGCTTCCGGGTCTTTGGGGGACGTTGTGGGGGGTCTCGGACCCACTAGAATCGACAGATTCACGAACCAAGCCACGGTTCGGGTGCTACGGGCATTCTAGTCGGGCACCTCGGGGCCGTTCAGGGACACTTGGAGGAATTGCCCCGGGGCAACGGAACCCAGAATGACGAGAGGAATTGGATTTCGTCACCTCCCATAGGTCCATGTGGCCATTGTGGACCTATCCACGGTGGCCACGCACACCCGGGGGCCTCCGGACGAGAAATGCACCCCTTGAGCGAATCTGGGATGGCCATCACTGAGCAAAACCCTAGCTCCAGAGATGGCTCGTTAGCACTGCTTCTGGGTCTTTGGGGGACACTGTGGGGGGTCCCCTAGATGAAACCCTCTGTCCCGGACCCACCGGAATCAATGAATTCATGAACTGTGCCACGGTTCGTGTGCTACGGGAATTCTAGTTGGGCACCCCGGGGCCGTACAGGGACACTTGGAGGAACTGCCCCGGGGCCACGGAGCCCAGACCGACCAGAGGAATTGGATTCTATCACCTCCCATTGGTCCACGTGGCCATTGTGGACCTGTCCACAGTGTCCACGCACACCCAGGGGCCTCCGGACGAGAAATGCACCCCTTAAGTGAATCTGGGATGGCCATCACTGAGCAAAACCCTAGCTCCGAAGATGGCTCGTTGACACCACTTTCGGGTCTTCGGGGGACACTGTGGGGGGTCTCCTAGCTGAAACCCACTGTCTCGGACCCACTGAAATCGACGGATTCACGAACCAAGCCACGTTTCGGGTGCTATGAGCATTCTAGTTGGGCGCCCCGGGGTCGTTCAGGGACACTTGGACAAATTGCCCCGGGGCCACCGAATCTAGACCGATGAGAGGACTTGGATTCTGTCGCTTTCCACAGGTCCACGTGGCCATTGTGGACCTATCCACGGTGGCCATGCATGCCCGGGGGCCTCCGGATGAGAAATGCACCCCTTGAGCGAATCTGGAATGGCCATCACTGAGCAAAACCATAGCTCCGGAGATGGCTCGTTGGCGTCGCTTCCGGGTCTTCGGGGGGATGCTGTGGGGGGTCCCCTAGCTGAAACCCGCCATCTCGAACCCACTAGAATCGACGGATTCGCGAACCGAGCCATGGTTTGGGTGCTACAGGCATTCTAGTCGGGCACCCGGGGGGCCATTCAGGGACACCTTGGCCCATTGACTTGGCCCAATTACTCGTGGATGTAGGCTGGAGAAACTTCAGAGAGCCTTGTACCCTAATGATGTTGCCACCTTCATCCACTAGGGGAATATTCTTGCAAAGATTGGTAAGCTCTTTGGGCCAGACGTAGTTATTTGTAGATGAACAATGCAAAAAATGTACAGTGGTGATAACAAGTTTATTGTCTGTTGAGTCTAATACTACATCTAGGAGCCGCTCAGCAAACTTTGAGATAGAAAGCTCTGTAATTTTAGGATACTGATTCAACCACTCATATAGTTTCTCACCTTCTCAAGGATCTAAATTTATAATTTCCTTCTGGGTAGGTTCAGGCATTCTCGAGGATCTAAATTTATAATTGCCTTCTGGGTAGATTCAGGCATGGAATAATATTTGGCGGCACTTCCAAGCTCCCCAGACCATTTGGTCAACCACAATATGTGCAACTCCTTTAACGAAAGATAAATTCTAGTGTGGACGACAACATTTGATACACTAGCCAGATCGATGTTGTTGGAAGAACTTACATATTTCAACAAAGGAGCGTTTTGCAGGTGACTTGAAAATGCCTTCCAATTTTCAGCAATAAAACAAAGAAGTTCAACGTACAGATTTTCAGGCAAGCTTGTCAACCAATCAGACAACCGAATACAGGGAGATAACTAGGCCCAAAAAATTCAAGCTATTATAAAACTCTTGTTTATCAAGATAAGGATGGACTATGTGTGCATTACGAGGAATATGAAAGGGAAGGTACCTATAGACCCAAGTTTTCGATGATAGAGGTGAATTATCACTTACCAGAGCACGAAATGCCAAACAAAGGATTAATGGAACACAACAAAGGATTCCTTGGTTCCACTTGTTATTGAAAATGATACTTTCTCTTGACGAAACCAGTAAAAAATATGCCTGTATTATAAATGGAAATCCTGTTACAATTTTCATCGGAAGAAAAGCATAGATACCTACAACCACCATATTTCCTTCTGTAAGCCGCTCGCCCATTAGAGTGTGCAATTTTTGCACATGGGGGTCAACTCTGCAAAATCGTCTAACGGGCACTTACGTGGCCATTATGGACCTGTCCACGGTGGCCACGCACGCCTGGGGGCCTCTGGACAAGAAATCCACCCCTTGAGAGAATTTGCAATGGCCATCACTAAGAAAAACCCTAGCTCCGGAGATGGCTTGTTGGCACCGCTTTCGAGTCTTTGGGGGACGTTGTGGGGGGTCCCCTAGCTGAAACCCGCCGTCCCGGACCCACCGGAATCAACAGATTCATGAACCGAGCCACGGTTCGGGTGCTACGAGAATTCTAGTCCGGCACCCCGAGGCCGTTCAAGGACACCTGGAGGATTTGCCCCAGGGCCACGGAACCCAACCCAACGAGAGGACTTGGATTTTGTCACCTCCCACAAGTCCACGTGGCCATTGTGGACCTGTCCATGGTGGCCACGCACACCCGGGGGCATCCGGACGAGAAATGGTCCCCTTGAGCAAATTTGGATGGCCCTCACATTGGGGTCAACTTTGGAAAATCGTCCAACGGGCACTTATGGCTAGCGTTCCCAGCTAGAACCTGCCTAGACACACCTACAAGACTCCCCGAAACCCAGTTTTGCTGCATGGTTGGACTTCTATGCCCCCGACAAGTATCCAATAGGTGTCCCTGAAGGCCTTTTGGATGCGAGACAAAACGAGCCATAGAATGACGACCGTGGCTCCGATCGATGAACCATCAACTTCGTTGGATTAAGGACACCGGGATAGTGCCAGGGGTGCCCCTCTCCTCCGGTCCTGTGGCCCCGGTGCCATCTTGTATGTCCATCTTGGAAACTAGGGTTTTGCTTAGTGAGGGAGTGTGCAATTTTTGCACACGAGGGTCAACTCTACAAAATCGTCCGCTGGGCACTTACGGCTAGCGTTCCCAGCCAAAACCTACCTAGACACACCTACAGGACTCCCCGGAGCCCGGTTTTGCTACACGGTTGGACTTCTATGCCCCCGACAGGTGTCCCTGAAGGCCTTTTGGATGAGAGACAGAACGAGCCATAGAATGACGACCGTGGCTCAGATCGACAAACCGTTGACTCCGTTGGATTCAGGACACCGGGATAGTGCCAAGGGTGCCCCTCTCCTCTGGTCTCGTGGCCCCAGTGCCATCTTGTAAGTCCATCTTGGAAACTAGGGTTTTGCTCAGTGAGGGAGTGTGCAATTTTTGCACACGGGGTCAACTCTGCAAAATCGTCCACCTGGCACTTATGGCCAGCGTTCCCAGCCGGAACCTGCCTAGACACACCTGCAGGACTCCCCAGAGCCTAGTTTTGCTACACGGTTGGACTTCTATGCCCCCGGCAGGTATCCAGCAGGTGTCCTTGAAGGCCTTTTGGATGCGAGACTGAACGAGCCATAGAATGACGACTGTGGCTCCGATCGACGAACCGTCGACTCCGTTGGATTCAGGACGCTGGGATAGTGTCAAGGGTGCCCCTCTCCTCTGGTCCCGTGGCCCCGGTGCCATCTTGTACATCCATCTTGGAAACTAGGGTTTTGCTCAGTGAGGGAGTGTGTAATTTTTGCACACGGGGGTCAACTCTGCAAAATCGTCCGTCGGGCACTTATGATGATGATGATGGTGATGATGACGGTGATGGTGATGGTGATGGTCATGGTCATGGTCATGGTCATGGTGATGAAGATGATGACGATGGAGAAGATGATGATGATGGAGATGTTGATGATGAACCTAGAGTTAGAGTTAGAGTTAGAGTTAGGGTTAGAGTTAGAGTTAATGATGATGATGGATATGGTGGTGATGATGCAGAAGTTGATGATGATGGTGATGGTGACGGTGACGGTGATGGTGATGGTGATGGTGAGGATGAAGAAGATGGCTTAGTGCTAGGGTTTGGGTGAGGGTTAGGGCTAGATTTATAGAAGAAAATTGAATTAGGGTTAGAGTTAGAGTTAATGATGATGATGAAGACATGATGTTGATGGTGACGGTGACGGTGATGGTGATGGTGATGGTGATGGTGAGGATGAAGAAGATGGCTTAGTGCTAGGGTTTGGGTGAGGGTTAGGGCTAGAGTTAGAGTTAATGATGATGATGAAGACATGATGATGATGGTGACGGTGACGGTGATGGTGATGGTGATGGTGAGGATGAAGAAGATGGCTTAGTGCTAGGGTTTGGGTGAGGGTTAGGGCTAGAGTTATAGAAGGAAATTGAATTAGGGTTAGATTTAGAGTTAATGATGATGATGAAGATGGTGGTGATGATGAAGACGTTGATGGTGATGGTGATGGTGAGGATGAAGAAGATGGTTTAGTGCTAGGGTTTGGGTGAGGGTTAGGGCTAGAGTTATAGAAGGAAATTGAATTAGGGTTAGAGTTAGAGTTAATGATGATGATGGTGACGGTGATGGTGATGGTGAGGATGAAGATGATGGTTTAGTGCTAGGGTTTGGGTGAGGATTTGTTATAGAGTTATAGAAGGAAATTGAATTAGGGTTAGAGTTAGAGATGAAGATGGTGGTGACGATGAAGACGTTGATGGTGATGGTGAGGATGAATAAGATGGTTTAGTGCTAGGGTTTGGGTATCCTAAGAGTGTAATACTCCAACTCTAGAGCGCCTTGTTTGCATGGATAAATGGGCCAACTAAGTGCACCTGTACTAGGATTATCTGAGGCATGCAAGCATGTATCCTCCTAGAGATCTCTCCCCCTTAACTTAGACTATAATCCTCACATATGAGTGCCTAGGGAACTGCAATCTCTCACTGTGCATGCAAAACTAAATAAACAAAAAATGCAGAATTAGAACTGAACTGCTAATTTAGGAAAAACATCTAAACTAGAAATTAATGGAGGATGGCGCATGCATGCACTCCCTATCTCTCTCATCCATAAATGCTAGTGCATCCTGTTACATCTTGTTTTCACACCCAAGTGGCAAAGTCCTAATCCTCTAATGCTACAATTGTGACTTCCAAAGATGATTGCCATTGTCACCTCAGCAAAGATTTTCCCAAGTTTTAGGCCTACTTTAAAGGCCAAGGGAGGCTTCTAGATCAAGGTTGGAGAAAAGGTATTAGGATTTCAAACTTGTTTGAAGATTAAGATGTGTTTTCCGTTAAGTTAAAGTCCCATGTGAGTGCTTAATTCAGAAAGTTGCAAGTGAATTAATCCAATAGACACCTTTCAGAAATAAATATTTGTTCGTGTGTAAAATGAAAGATCATTCATGGATAAATAAAGATATTCACAAAAATTAAATCAACAATGAACCATAATGTTGTAGAATCAAAATTCACATTAAAACATGTTGGCTTATTTCTCAAAATCATCCACAAATGATATTATCTAATAATGCCAAGGTTATAGTTATTAGTTTACGAGTGATTATTGAATGAGACCCTCTTGGAGAGAGTAAAATCTTTGCAAGAGGGTGTTACCCAATCTATTAAGGGTTCAACTAGGTTGTAGTGATTTGAATCACTTCAATAAAGATGGATGAAATTTTATCTTCACAAAATTAATTAATTAAATATTTTCCCATATGATCCATGAGCATATAAATATAAAAAGATGTGCTGGAAATAAAATCACTAAACCACTTGCGCAGGTTTGGTAACTTCTAGAATGTAAATGATTAGATGATTGAAAACATTCATTCAATAAACCATAAACATTTAGGATATGTTGTGTGTAATTGCTTAAGAAAAATTTGTGAAATAATAACCATTCAAATCACATGCAATTAACACTATGATCCATAGATGAGAGTTTTGAATCGAAGACAAAATCATGTATGCAAAAATGTAATCAAAGACAAAATCATATACACAAGTGCAGATCTATCTATTAATATGCAAAAATGATCCAATCATGTACACTTTTTGGAAAAATGGAACATCGTTCCCAGCGTCTATATAATGGCAACTCGTGCCCCGTACAAAAAAAGGCAACACGTGCCCTATACAAAATATGGCCCATGGTTCCCTATACAAAATATGGCAACTCATGCCGAAAATGCCACATCATGGCTAGTGTACATAGGAGGGTCTCTCAATCATCCTACCCACCCTCGTAGCTCCCAGGTGCATCTCCAAAATCAATCTTCCTCTTCTTCGTGCTAGAGGAAGCTGGGTCCTTCCGGTGTCTTTGAGCATGTCCCCCTGAGCCTTGAAATGACAACAATAATATGTCAACTTTTCCTGGCAATTATACAAGTATAAAACATAATTTCAAAATAAAAATAGTTTTCAAATCTTGGATAACTCACTACATGCGAGACTGTAAGTCATGAGGGGGTCTCCCTCCTCCATGATCCAAGTCTCTCGGTAATGCCACCCTGCAACATTTAGAACAATCAGATCAATGCTGAAACTAGATGCATATAGTAATTTTCGTTAAAATTGAATGAGATTTTGATGAACTAGTCAATCTCACCGTGAACAAAATCGGCTGGTCTTCGGGGCTGGCAGATGGAGCAGTCGGTTGGACAACCTGCTCCGATGCTAGGGTGGATAGGAAAGGGGAGGATGTAGCCACATCAACGGTGGCTACACAACTGGGGGGAAGAGTGGAAGAAGGGGGGGGTGGCAGGAGGAGACATGGACTGGGGTGGGCGAAGTGGAGATGGACGTCTAGGGCTATAAACCCCAACTGGCTATAGTATGGATCGGGGAACCCTGGAAGTGGAAGCGAGTGTGGTGGGGGAACGTGATGGGGGGCGAGGTCTGTTTTGCGGTAGAGGGATGGGTGACTGTGGATGGGTGGTGTGCTGTGGTCGGATGGGGGAGGGTGGGAACATGGGAAACTAATACGGAGGTGGAGCTGGATATTATGTGTAAGGGGGAGCTGGATGGAATTGTGGTGCTATATAGGAGGGGGGTGATGGATGGAAGGGGTTGGGGAATGGGGCATGTATGCCAGGGGATACAACTGGCATATAGGGTGGCCGAAAGGTCAAGGAGGGAGGAATAACGGCACTGGCAGGCCGAGGTTCTCACACTTGCATACACATTTATAACCTCATAGTTTAATATACAAAAATATAAATATACACAAACAATTCATCGTATTTGAAATTAAATTTATGCTTTAATACACACAATACCTGCGCACGGGGAGATCTGTTGGTCCCCGGTGGCGGCGATTGGTAGCTGGAGCCCGCGGACACCTGTGCGAACACTACAATATTTAGACTGAATTTATAAAAACAATATTAACAATATTAAACACAATGAAAATGAGAATGACAACGATGGTACTTAAAAAACATGACTGCAATAAATTTATATTCAAGTTAGATGATATTCAATATTTTGAAAGGATAGAAGGTGGCATGGCATGAAATTAAAATTAAATAAGGTGAGAGGGCATAGAAGGTCACATGGTGAGCTTTTCCTTTTCTAGAGTCATCCCCATGAGTAGGTGAGCTTTTCCCTTGGCCCTAGATGTAATGTCCCCAACTTGACCCTATTGCATTAATATTG
Organism: Larix kaempferi; assembly: GCA_027924585.1. Classification (NCBI taxonomy): domain Eukaryota; kingdom Viridiplantae; phylum Streptophyta; class Pinopsida; order Pinales; family Pinaceae; genus Larix; species Larix kaempferi. The sequence continues at coordinate 4,092,359 of BSBM01000103.1, forward strand.
TAAATGATGTAAATATTGTTATTTAGTCATGGTGAGGAGCTCAAGGCCAAGGCCCTGCCATTGATTTATCGTTCTATGTATCGGCAATTAGAATAGATGCATAGAGTCCTTGTGCTAGCTGTGCACAATGTAAAATCAGACATCATGTAAATATGCAATTTTAATGAAAAACCCACAACCAGCTACGCAATCCAACAAAGAGATGGGGGCATGATCTTTACAAGGAATAGGGAGGAAAAATAACCAAACCCTTGAGCCAATGGTATTAATCCATGTGTCAATGGGGAAACCCATAAAATCACCAACTACCCATTTTGTCTCATGCACCCAATCATTTAATTCTTCCAAAGATTGGTTGGGGCAGTTATTGTCTTGGGATTGGAAAGGTATGGCAGCCAGATTTTCGTGCATGGGCAAGCCATCAACCTGAAAATCGTATTTTCGGCTTGCTGGGCAAGAAAACCCCCACGAAATGCTACCTAAGGCCATTCCTCATGCATTACGTCCTTCCTCTCACGCAGACCGAGCTCACTGGAAGTTATCCTCACGTTTTTCACCATAACCCTGTGTTTTTTCCATGCCCAGAAATGCGTTTTGGTATTTTGCAGCAGCTGGGGAAGGAGGGACGCGATTTTGGATGGAGGGAGAGGTCGTTTTTGCCCTTGGGGCGTTTTTCTAAAATGGGTTGCCCTCCCAGTCGATTTTCCTAGTTGCCAATTCGTTTTGAGTCTACCCACGTTTTTCTGAAGCTCAGGAAAACCCACTGTTGGGAACTTCACTATATAGGCGTTTTTCTCATGCCCAACACTTATGCTTTTGATGTTATATGCACCCATCTCTTAACAGCCTGAAAAACCCAATTGCTGATTGACTTGGCTGATTTTGATATACCTTTGGCTATGTGAGAGCCTGTTTTCCCCTTTTCCTTGTGGAGATCATGCCCAGCTCGGGGGGTGGCAGTGGTGCTGAGAGATTGAGGAGCACACTGGCCTACGGTTGGGTGGAACGTTGCAGAAGCGTAGCTGGTTACTCAGGGACTACTTGGTTTAAGATAAGTATTCTCATTTGATAATTTGATATTGCATAATTGATGAATGACATGAAAATATGGAATGTATGATGGATGTGTGTTAATTCTGCAAATGATTTACTTCTGCTGTGTTTGCTTAGATTGTACATCTGCATGCCTGTCTTTTTATATATGTGGATGTTGTATTTAGTAAACATCGGGGCCAATTGCCCGGTTTTAGCACAATGATCCTCTCTATGTTGCTGGTGTGATAGGAGGGGACATTACATTTGGTATTAGAGATGCTGGTTGCAGCATTGGGCCTCTATGGGCCAAATCCAATTGCAGTCATAAGGAAAGAAAGTTTCAAATTTTCCTGAGTGTCTTTGAAAAATACATTTAAGTCTGTTTGAAAATTTGTTTAAGACTGTTTCGGAAGGAATTCCCGAATGTCTTCCAAAGCTGTGGAAGCATTCGGCAAATTGCTTCGAAACTGTGGAAGCATTCCGCGAGTTTTTTCGCAACGCGGAAGAGTTCAGGAAGTCGCCCCGAAACTGCGGAAGGAATTTCCTTCCAAAATTTGCGGAAAGATTCCGTGAGTTGTTCCGCAACGCGGAAAAATTCGGCGAAATGCTCCGAAAAAAAAGTAGAAAATTTTTCTAAGTGAAGTTTTCGGAAGGATTTCTCTTCCGAAATTTGCGGAAGAGTTCTGCGAACCTTCCCGCAACTGCGGAAGAGTTCCGCGAACCTTCCCGCAATTGCGGAAGAGTTCCGCGAATCTTCCCGCAACTGCGAAAGAGTTCGGCAAACCGGCTCGCGGAAGAGCTCCCCGAAATTGGCGAAAAAGTTCCCCAAACCGTTCCGAAACAGCGGAAATAATTTCTGAGTGCCTCCCGAAGCTGCTGAAGCCTTCGCCGAATGGCTCCGCAATTGCGGGAGCATTCGCCGAATGGCTTCGCAACTGCGGAAGCCTTCGCCGAATGGCTCCGCAATTGCGGGAGCGTTCGGTGAATCGCCTTACCATTGCGGAAGCGTTCGTCGAACTGCTCCGCATTTGCAGAAGCGTTCGACGAACTGCTCCGCAATTGCGGAAGCCGTCACCGAACCGCCCCGCAGCTGCGGAGGGATTTCCCGGACAAAAAAAAAAAAAAAAAAAAAGAGTAAAGTGCCAAAACCTCAATTTTTGGATAGGTGGAGCACCGGGGCTCAGAATGGGATGATTCCTGTGCGGCTCGAACGCCATTGACGGAGGCCATGAAAGAACCAGTGAAGACCCCGAGCCCTTTATGCCCCGATTTGACAGAAAATGGAGAATAGTGACTTTTGAAGGACAGTCCCGAGGTTTAACAGAAGGTCGGTTTGAGCTGAAATTGATATGAGGCAGTCATGAAGCAGGCACAATGTTAAGTTCAGAATCTTGGAGCCAAACTCCAAAGCATGTGAAGTCGGGATGATCAAGAAGGCCAAAAAGCACTGTTCCGGGCCACTTTTTCGGGATTTGGAAAAGCTGATGTACAGTAAAAGTGACCCTAGATGTGGGAATCAAAATTTTTACTGAACTAGACATTCATATTCTCATTAAGACGGACAGTTTCCGTTAGACGAAGATTTCCCAGAAATGCACCGTTTGGGAGATAGCCATTTTTGGCCCAAAATTTGGAATTTTGTAAAAATGTGAAAAGTAAGAAGTAGTAAAACTCATAAATTCATAGAAGATGAATGGTGCATCAGAATTGAAATCCGTGAACTGCTGAGTGTTCCTTGCTATATGGAATAACTTCGCTCGATAGATAAGTTTTTGTGATTCTTCATGGATTTCCTCCCACAGGTGGCTAAAGTTGGCATTCTGGACCAAATGCAACTGTGTAAAATGTTCAGAATTGGAGTGAAAGTTGTCATTTTTGAAGAGATGCAGTTTCCGCACCCGATGTCGGAATGGAGCATGAAGATAGGCATTGGAAAGCTTGTCCAACAGGGAACAATGATGCATGACCAGAGTTTGAATGAGGTCTACATATATCATAGATATTTAGTGCAGAAGAGTGCCAGCGGCTGTTTTGACAAACAAATTTTGTTGTCAATATGGGTAATTTCTACCATTGCATGATATGGAAGAGGAATTCCATGTTACGATGAGGGATCAAAAAGGGAAGAATTCCTTAAATCCCTGTTTGTTATCATACTTACAATTATGAAATTGTCATATGGCATAAAAATGTTAAAAAATGTAAGGGATTACATAGATGCATATGCACTAGATGGCATCTTAACAAACATTGCATAGTACATATGGAAATGCTTGCGCATAAATGGGATACTGCATATTGGTAGAATAATGAAGTCTGCATATGCAATGAACCACTAATGGAGAATATTGTGGTTGATAATCACTATTGATGTTGGTATTGGTTGTAGGACCAAAGATAACAAAGAGCATGGCTAAATGTGCTGAGGATGTTGTTGCACGAAGCCAACAACCTTATGCAAAAAGGATGGTGCAACAAATCTATGACCACAAAGTTGGAAAAAGGACTGAGCAGCATTGGTAAGAGGCCAACTGATCAGGTAACATCAGACGATGTTAATGGTAACCAGGCAAGTAATGATTATTGGTGCCAAATTGCATGAATGTTGAAAGGGGATTTGGTAAGATCTCTTCAACCATGTTTGAGCTATGTTGAGTTAGTTTGCATGTGATATTGAATATCGATTGGGACTGTTAACCTACCAAGCTTGGTGAGGTGTGGGTAAGTGAAGGAAATGATCCTTACACCCTATGATTGTTTAGAAATCTCAATTCATTCATATGAATTTATATCATGCCATGTGTATGTTGGTTATGTGCTTAATAACCAAAGCAAGTGAGGACTGGTGGTCCTGAATATGGTAATGCAAATTATACGAGATAGTCATGTTCGATCATAATAGGCTTGAATGCATAGTACTCATGAAACAATGCAAGGTAGCATTTAGTAGATGTGCATTAAAGAGATTTTATAAATCTTGTGAGGCATGGTGTGAATACATAAGGATGATGCATATGTTATTGCAAAATAAATAATGAATGAAGTGATGAATTGATGATAATTCTAGGATCATTTCATGGGTTGTTATGAATGCAGAATAGTAAGTGCATGAAGAGCCCAATCATGATCGATGGGCTGCTAGAATGCTCTGTGGAAGGACAGAGTTGTATGAATGATATGACTGTGAAATTTGATCTAGAGCTTATGAGAAGGAATCTCATGGATGAGAGCTCTAAGTTCTGTTAGTAAGGACAGTGGTAAATCTCAGATTTGTAAATGTTTCGGATTTGAAATTTTGCTAATAATTGATAATGACTGTTTGGCTTATATGAAATGTGTCAGGAGGACATGATGTAAGTGGATGCTCATGTATGGCAGCGGGCATAAGACCATAACGGGAAGAGTGGTGTCACTTACAGGAGCCAAACAATATGAGGATAGCCTCATGGATAAGAAAACCAATTTCTGTAGTAGACAGAATTGTAAATTCATATTGAATTTAATTATTAATGCTATTGATTGGTTATGGAACAATCATATTTGAAGCTTATTGCTAAATGTTGCTGACTGTTTGGCTATTTGATAAAGTGTGCCAAGGGGACACATTGCAGGAAGATCATGTGTGACGGCCTGCAGAAGCCAAACCAGATGGGAAAGACCCCATGCTTTGGAAATGGGTTTCGGGTGAAACGCCATTGATAATGTCTCAGCCAAATCGCATGATGGTAAACCATGAAAGTGAAAGGGTAAAGCTATGTCCAGAAGGCATGTGAGACACATCTGCAAAATGAATGAGTATTCTGTGACCCTAGACAAGAACATTCATGTCTAAATTATTAGGGTTAATATGCAGAGCATGCTCTATCTTATTTATATCATTGCAGACTGCTTGAGTATAATTAAGGCCTACATGGCGCACATCGGAAAGGGGGTGCACACCTTTTCTGGTGTTGGGTCATGATAGGGTTTTCAATATTGACTACACCCTAAGGGAATGGATGCATTCCTGGTGTTTCAATACTTGATAGTGAATGATATGAAAAATGATTACAATTTTTGGGCAGCAATACTGATGAGCCTGCTTATCCTTCTTGTGCTAATAGCTTACACAAATGCAACTTGGTGTTGCACATAAGAGACAAAGTGAAGCAAGGGTGCTCAAAGAGGACTGTATGGGCAGTGGTAACCTTTCTACACTCACACTAAAGGGAAATAGAAGAGATGGATAGGCCCAAGGAGCTGTGTTGTAGAAAAGGGGTATCATCCTTGCGTAGTGTGAGTGGGTATTGTGGGGCCATGCTAGCCTGTAGTCAAGTGAGTCACCTATGGAGTTCCTAGAGGGAACCACTGGTTGCATAAGAGAAGGAGCCACGTAATCATATTATGTTGTTCATATTGCCTGATAAACCCAGTCGATGTACTGGCTTGGAAATGGTGGTTGTATGCCTGATAAACCCAGTCAGCGTACTGGCTTGGCATTGGTTATTTGGGAGTTGGGGCGAAAGGTTGTTGGATGCCTGATAAACCCAGTCAGTGTACTGGCTTGGCATGTTGTTAATTCAATGCCTGACAAACCCAGTTGGTGTATTGGCTTGGCATTGGTTATTTGCATGTTGTGGAGGTATTGGTTATTTGGGTGTATTTCCTGACAAACCCAGTCGGAGAACTGGCTTGGAAATGATTGTCGTATGCTTGATAAACCCAGTCAGCGTACTGGCTTAGCATACTGATTTTTGAAATGCTTGATAAACCCAGTCGACGTACTGGCTTAGCATACTGATTTTTGGGATGCCTGATAAACCCAGTCGGCGTACTGGCTTAGCATACTGATTTTTGGGATGCCTAATAAACCCAGTCGGCGCACTGGCTTGGCATTGCCTATTCGGATGATGTTGTGGAGCAGCATGTGTGCTAGCCAAGCATCCACCCCACAGGTGATCCAAGGCTTGTAAAGCAAAGAAGGAAACCTGTGGAGTAGCGAGGAAAATGCACAATACAGATAAGTATTCATTTTCATTTAATTCTTGTTTGGAATAATGAAGATTTCAGGTGTAAGTCTTATTGCAACCAAGCTAATACATTATTGTTTCTTTGTTGGAAACCTTGGTCAATGTAGGAAGCTAGGACCCTGAAAGAACTGAGAGCTGCTTGGTAAATCCAAAAAATGGCTGGTTGAGCATTGATTAATTGATGTTGAGGAGTAGCCTGCGTGCTATCCCAACATTCGTTATTATACCCATAGAAGATCCAAGGCTTGTAAAGCACAGAAGGGTCCTATGGAATAAAGTGAAGACATCCAACACAGGTATTGTTGGAAGCAAGAACCTTGAAGCATCTTAAGGATGCATGTGGACATGTAACCACCCTAAAGAGCTCAGCATGAGCAGTAATAAAAGATGGGGCTAGTGGAGCTGTGTGAGTCCTAGCAGCCAAGAGTTATACCAACCAAGTGGAGGAACTCCATGGTTGAGAGGTCTAGAATAAACCATAGACACTACGTGTCATAGCCAAGAAGGGAAGGTCAAGCATTCACGTTGAAGTGAAAGAGGACAGGAGCATGAAAACCACAGTGGTGGTGTGGGTTCCAGAATGGGACAAGACTAAGAGGAGAAACTCTTACTGCTCTCTCTCTTTCCCTTTTATTGATGCAATTATAGAATTAGAAAAATGCTGAATGCATGCATGACTGAAAGTAAAAGTGTGTTTATTTGATTAAAGTGAATTGTGAATGCTAAATAATGAATTTCCTGTGAATGGATGAACATGAAGGAATTCATGTGTATGTTGGGCAAGCATAAAAAGTGTGGGAGTCTCATGAGTAAAGCATGGACTATCCATGTCAACTGGGAAAAACCATTGACTGATTTTTAATGTTTGGGTTATGCTGGGCCTAACGAGAATTGTAATGATGAATTTCACAGGTGAAAATTGAATCAATTGGTTGCAGCCGGTGCAGGCAAGTGTGCTAGTGAGAAAAGTGTGGTCATTTGTTTCCATTGACCATGGCGGCAGACCAAGGGCTATTAGGATTGGCTGGAAGTCTTCTTCAAACAATTGCCAAGACCCAAGAAAATCTTGGAGAGATGCTCAAGATGCAAAAGCAGCAAAACAAGATGAACCACAAGGTCTTGCAGGACTCTATTCGTCTGCAGAAAGAGGTAAAAAGCATTATGAAAGCAATCAGCAAGGGAAAGAAAAGTGGAGTAGTGAAGAAGCATTCATCCAATCGTCCGATTAAGGAATGCTCCGGGTGGGAAGACTCAAAGGAAATTGAGCAGGTAAAGATGAAGCAACCCGTGAAGTGTTGGAAATGTGGGGGGGAGCATTACCTCCGCAACTGCCCAACAAGAGAACCTCAAGAGGGTAGCAGCCATAAAGTTTTCAGACGTATGGATGAGCTAGAAGATCCGAATCAGCAGGAGCAGCTCGTGAAGATCAAAGGACTTGGTCTTGAAAGTTCAAAGTAAAGAACAGAATGCAGGGCAGATCTGCAAGGTTTTTGTGAATTTTGGACATATGTAAAGCGGGTATTTATTTCCAAAGTGTTGGAACACCGAGGACGGTGTTATTCCAAGGGGAGGGGAATGTAATGTCCCTAACTTGACCCTATTGCATTAATATTGTAAATGATGTAAATATTGTTATTTAGTCATGGTGAGGAGCTCAAGGCCAAGGCCCTGCCATTGATTTATCGTTCTATGTATCGGCAATTAGAATAGATGCATAGAGTCCTTGTGCTAGATGTGCACAATGTAAAATCGGACATCATATAAATATGCAATTTTAATGAAAAACCCACAACCAGCTACGCAATGCAACAAAGAGATGGAGGCATGATCTTTACAAGGAATAGGGAGGGAAAATAACCAAACCCTTGAGCCAATGGTATTAATCCATGTGTCAATGGGGAAACCCATAAAACCACCAACTACCCATTTTGTCTCATGCACCCAATCATTTAATTCTTCCAAAGATTGGTTGGGGCAGTTATTGTCTTGGGATTAGAAAGGTATGGCAGCCAGATTTTCGTGCATGGGCAAGCCATCAACCTGAAAATCGTATTTTTGGCTTGCTGGGCAAGAAAACCCCCACGAAATGCTACCTAAGGCCATTCCTCATGCATTACGTCCCGCCTCTCACGCAGACCGAGCTCACTGGAAGTTATCCTCACGTTTTTCACCATAACCCTGCGTTTTTTCCATGCCTAGAAACGCGTTTTGGTATTTTGCAGCAGCTGGGGAAGGAGGGACGCGATTTTGGACGGAGGGAGAGGTCGTTTTTTCCCTTGGGGCATTTTTCTAAAATGGGTTGCCCTCCCAGTCGATTTTCCTAGTTGCCAATTCGTTTTGAGTCTACCCACATTTTTCTGAAGCTCAGGAAAACCCACTGTTGGGAACTTCACTGTATAGGCATTTTTCTCATGCCCAACACCTATGCTTTTGATGTTATATGCACCCATCTCTTAACAGCCTAAAAAACCCAATTGCTGATTGGCTTGGCTGATTTTGATATACCTTTGGCTATGTGAGAGCCTGTTTTCCCCTTTTCCTTGTGGAGATCATGCCCAGCTCGGGGGTGGCAGTGGTGCTGAGAGATTGAGGAGCACACTGGCCTACGGTTGGGTGGAACGTTGCAGAAGCGTAGCTGGTTACTCAGGGACTACTTGGTTTAAGATAAGTATTCTCATTTGATAATTTTATATTGCATAATTGATGAATGACATGAAAATCTGGAATGTATGATGGATGTGTGTTAATTCTGCAAATGATTTACTTCTGCTGTGTTTGCTTAGATTGTACATCTGCATGCCTGTCTTTTTATATATGTGGATGTTGTATTTAGTAAACATCGGGGCCAATTGCCCGGTTTTAGCACAATGATCCTCTCTATCTTGCTGGTGTGATAGGAGGGGACATTACACTAGAGAGATGTGCAGTGTCTCATAAGCGAATGGAATTCATGTCCATTTACAAATTTGAATTGGAAACCTATGTAATGTGTTTGGGTTCTTGATGAAGAGTTCCTAGGTTTTGATGTCTTCTTATAGATTTGTAGTTTCCTACAAGCTTGATTCACCCAGTGGAAAAGTATTTGCATCCCTAGAGTGAGGATCTTGAGTCCCCTTATTTCCATAACATTTACATCATCAAATAAAATGGCATCTCATTGTTTAAATTTGCAAAGAGGTGCTAAATAGCAGTTAAGTTATTGTGCATGTTATTTAATACACTTTAGAGTGTTGATCGTTAGAAAAAAGGAAGAAAGAGAAATCTTTTTCATGATTAACTTACTTGCAAGCTTGAATGTGCCATGTTCTTTTGCATTGAATGAGTAATTATGTGTTCTTGATTGAATAGCTATGTTGTCATAATGATATCACTTGATTGAAATCAAAGAAATCTTGAGTGAAATGAGTTAAATGAGTATTCTTGATGCCAAATCTTTTACCAAGTTGAATTTGAATCAAGCTAATAGCAAGGCCCCATAAACCATATTTGTAAGATTATCACTCTTCCTTATGGGACTTACATCATTTTCAAAAACTTTAGTGACAATACATGTGATAAGTTGTTTTACGTTGTTTATATGTCTTTCCTAATAGCATGTTCTAGCAGTAGTAGTATGATTACTTGCAGTCTCAAGTATTAGAATAAATTGGAAATCCCGTGATAATAAACTAGGGTAATAAGGACATGAGAAACATCAGGTTCTTGAATTTCTAGAAGCTTGGCCACTATGATTCTCTTTTGGCCACTATGAAGACGTTGACGGTGATGGTGATGGTGGTGACAACATTAATGACAAAGGATTGAGGAATGGAAAAGAAAATGATGATGTGGATGGCTTGAAGAACACACATGGCATGAAGAACCATGGAGGTGGGAATTGGAGCCATTGGAACACCTAATGAGCCAAATGACCCATTCTGTGGTCATTTGTGGTTTGATGGGGCAATGGAACCCTTGGTGATGGTCCATGCTACCATTTGATGATGGGCTTGATGTACATTGAAAGCATGCTGATTAAATACTAAATGATCGACCCTTGATGGTGGAACCCACATACAAATTGAATCAGCCCTTATCTGATGGCACTTACGATGGATGTTGAAGCCATTGAACCTTGAAGATGTCCATATGTGGAATCCTTGATGTATGGTGATGAAGACATAATGTATTGTTGCCTTGGGGTTCTTGGAATTGTTTGTGGTCTATTATTGTGGGTGTGATGAAGCCCTTGCCCTTATAGTTGCTTGACGAAACCTTTGATGCTGAAGTATTTAAACATGATGATGTAGAAGCCCACAAAAAAAATGAGGAAGCCCTAAGTTTATAACGTGGCCTTTGATGTGGTTGTGTGAAGTCAAACCAAAACAAGCATGCAAATAAAACATTGTATGTGAACTATTATGTGTCCATTCAAAGGACAAAGTCGGCTCAACAATTAAAAATAAAAATAAAATGAAAATTACATAGATAGGTCGGCTCCAAAATAAATTCAAAATTAATTTTTTGGACAAGTCGGCTCCATAAAAAAATTCAAAAAAATTGTGTAAAAATAGAGGCAATCCGCCTCATTTTGGGAGAATTTTTTTGTGTGGATGTGTTGCTATGAAATTTTCGGGTAGACTGTAGAAGCAACAGCTAAATGACTAAGATTTTTGGATCTGCAGCAATGAGTAATTTCGGGTACAGTGACAGTGGCTGCTACAGCACAGTTGGCAGAAGAACAACAGTGCAGCAGGTTTTTTCTTTGGCTGGTACAAGCCCGAGTTTGTGCAAGTCTGATTTTTCTACTACTGGATCCAAGCCTCCTTACAATGTTCTCTTCAAACAATCAAGGGTTGGGGTATTCTACAACAAGGTACATATGAAAACTAATGTGCCTAGTGAAGTGTGGAAGTCTGTATGAACAACAGTGATACATTTCCAGTTATGTACAAGGTATGCACAATGATGTGTGAACAATAGTGTACAAATGTATAGAGATAATGTTTATGTTGATGCACTGTAGTATGATGATGGTATTTCATGATAATACTGTACAGTCAACTCTGTGAGAAGTTTGTATACAGTGGTTCAGTACAGCAATGCATTGTACAAGGTATGTATGATAATGTACATGTAGTGAAGCATTAACAATGATGAGTAGACAAGTGGTATGAACGGTGGTGAGTATGATACAGTGATGATGGTGTGGTATACCTAGAGTGGCATCTATGTATAGTATACAATGATGAATAATGTATAATGATGCACTTCTACATACTAGATTGAATATCCTGTGATATGATGTGCATGTACAACAAAAAGACATGACGATGTAGACAGTATGAAGAGACTATGATATTTTGGGCAGCACTATGGTGACAGGAGAGAATGTTGTATTTGTGTATATGCTGGTTAAAATTATGACAGAGTGATGATGAGCAGAAAGTGATATAAATGTGGATATGTTTGATATCTTGACAGCAGAATGATAATTTGCCTATGGTTAATGACAGTTTGATGACAGGTTAAAGATGTGCATGTAGATAGAATATCAATATGTTTGAGAAGATGTTGGACATGATGAAACAAGGACAGAATGATGATTGAAGACAAGGTGTTGGCAGTAGATTGATGAATGAGATGATGTGAATAATGACATGACTGTGATATGTATGATATGTGACAAATGTGTAATTGTAAATACAAGCAGGGTCTTGTATCCATTTTCTTAGTGGGATCTAAGAAAAACTAGGTTGGGTCCTAGATGATGAGTTGGTGCTCATTGTATCAGTTGGTGCTGAATTGCCTCACGGTTGTAGCCGTTGAACCAAATACAAAAGATTACAAAAACTATATCTAGTCTCGTATTATGTGTTGATGTGTTTCATTAGTTGATAGTTAGTCCATTGATGAATATGATGTGAATGTGAAATGATGATATAAGAGTTGGTGATTGAAGTTGAAATTAAATAAAGTATAGGCTCATTGATTCACCCCCCCCTCTCAGTGAGCATTGTGTCTAACACAAATGTTTATAGTTTTCTTAGGTTTTCATGTTTTATAAGGTTTCATTTTTTTTTTGGTGGGATTATACAAACTTATAGCTCTCAAATAAATTAGACAATATTATAAACACAACTGTAAAATACGATGATAATATGGTAATTACTCAGTGCTAATTAATTTGTAATTACTGAACACAAATTACTCGTAACTGGATCTAATTATTTAAAGTAAAGAAGTTACCTGTGTGTATGGTGCCGCAATCTCCTATGCTGCTGCCATGGCTCCATCGAGGTCAAAGGAACCGACGTCCTCCCACCTGGGGGATGGAGACCCGACACCGAATAACTGAACATTAAAACAAATAAAGTCAACAATGTGTAATTCAAAGTTAAATATATTAAACAATACGATATCAAATAAAATACAACAAATACTTGAACATTAAATAAAACAATAGCAAACCTGATCCATGAAGCTCCCTGTGGCATGCTGCTGCGTATCACCATGGAAAGAATGACCACAGTGAGAACAACGATGTGCCGTTGTTCCAGCAGAACTAGAAGGCCCCACCTAGGTTCCACCTGTACCCAACATGTCTCGGCCACCTCCCATAGACTGTGCATCTGTCTGTGTCTCATCGATGTCCTCCCGGCTCTGGGAAGACATGGCCACAAATTTGGTATGTCTAAGCAAGTCATGTGTGGCACGTCTGACGGAGTCATGAATCTCATCTAGACCGCTACCAAACCCAGATGGCTAAGGAGGGGGGTTTGGCTCTCTCCTGGGTGCAGGAGGTCCTCTAAGTGGGTTGCGGTGCACTTGAGGTTGATCTTGGCCGGAGCCAAGATCGACACCCTGAAACTCAATGATGTCAAAATAGTTGAAATGGTACCCTTGCTCAAACTCATCCCACAATTTCCGAAGGAAATACTGTGGGACCCCCAAATTGTTGCACGGGGGCCTGTCAAACACCATGAACCACCTCTTTCTCCATTTATCTCTCCATGGATGGTAAATGCACCAATCCATGCAAAACCAAGCCCTCGTCACAGTTGGAGGCTGTCCCGTCAAGGGAACTATGAACTTGCTATACAATTGGGCTTTGGTGATGTTGAGGTCTTTTATTTGCTCTTTGGACAACCCAGTGGAGTAGTGTTCCCTCATTCGAGCCCTGTATTGGCTCAAGTTTGTTATCTCACTGTGTGCAATATTGATTGATTCAATAATGTTTTGAAGTGATGAAGCCAAGGAAACCTGAGAGGGTTCCTTGGTACTGTTCAATTCGTTACTTAGTGCCCTCAATTGATTTAAGTCTTGGTGTAATTGATCTTCGAGGTTTTCATTGGGTTCATTGTCGGTTCCCATATTGTCTTATGGAGGTCGGGTTTCATTGGTTTCATCAGATGGTTCAGGTGTGTCTGACATCTTCTTAGGTGTGTAGTTGGCCTGCAATTAAATTTCCTTGGTTTTTTAATGGATTGTAATTTTTTTTTAAAATTAAAATTCAAATGGAAAACAAAAATAAACACAAATTTGTGCTTTGAGGAACACCTACCTGGAGAAACGGATGGCACCGTGGTGTAGGGGCGATTGCTTGGTGTTGAGGATGACTTGGGTGCATGAGGACGCATTCGTGGGGTTGAGAGTGCGCTCGCGGGTTGGAAATTCGGCTCACGGGTCTGTCGAAAATGACATACCCGTGAGCTCTGTTTTTTTTTATAAAAAAACATAGGCGTGCACGCGCCACTAACGCGTGCGCGCCAATTTGTGCATACGTGTTAAAGGTGTGTGCGTGCCCCTTTTGTCCACGTGGACGTTCGGCATTGCCAAAGCAGAGATGCATGCGCGTCGCTTTATTTTTTTCGCTCACGCGCTGTTGTTGCGGTTATTTTGGGTACCAGCTTCATGCGGGTACCCATAAATATTGTCAAGTAGAAGAGTAGTAGAATTCACCTGTTTCTCTTGCAACATTTCAAGTATCTTCCTAAGCCACACAATCTCCTTTGTTTCTTCTATTATAGCCACATATTCTGCCTCTATTGTGAAATCCCTTTGTGACAGATTGATTGTGCAATCTCCAGGAGATAGTTATTGATCCAAGACTCACGAGGTAACCTGAAGTAGACACTCAATTGTTTGTATTGCTATCAAAGTCTGAATTAGAATATTCAATCAGTTTGAAGTCATCCAACTTTGAATATTTGAGTATAAGGTCTTAACACGGTTTTGAGGCCCCTTCAAGTATCTTAGAACTCTCGTTGTAGTAAACCAATACATCATTCAAAGGGTTTTTTACATGAACATGGAAAGGATCCCAACAACAAATGAAATATCTAGTTTGGTGGTGGTAAGGTAGATAAGACTCCCCACAAACTATATGTACTTGGTTGCACCTCAAATTCATTTCCTTATTTTGATGTGAGCTTCAAATTTCATTAGAGTGGAGTAGAGAGGGTTACATTCTGTCATGCCAAACTTGTTCAACAACTCTCCAATGTAATTCTTTTGGGAGATGAATATATACTTTGGATTCCAAGTCACTTCAATACTCAAGTAGTAATGAATATGTCCCAAATCTATCATCTTAAATCCTTTCTTTAACTCTTTCTTAATGGATGCAATGTAACTTTCATTTTTTTGTGTCGTTAACAAATTATCTACAACATTACAATACATACAATATATCTTCTAACTTTCTTGAAAAACATAGTTCGATTATCAAGATTAAAGTGTTTGAGATTCAATTTCAAAAGATGTTTGGTTAGATTTTCATACCATGTGCAAGGTGCTTGTTTCAAGCCATACAAAGACTTGATGGGCTTCCATACCTTTTGTTCTTGTCCTTTCACAAAAAAACATTATGTTAGAGACATTAAGAAATTCTCTTTCAAGTCTCCATTCAAGAAAGCACTCTTCACATCCATTTGATGAACTTTCCATCCATTATGTGTAGACAAAACCAATAGAGTTTGAATGGTAGAACATTTTTCTATAGGGGGGAGTCTCCTCGTAGTCAATGTCTTCTTTCTGTGCAAAAGCATTTTTCACAGGCTACTCCTTATGCTTTTCAAGTGAGCCATTTTATTTGTACTTGTTATTATAAAAACACTTGTAGCTAATTGGTTTGGTTTCAAATGGAGGGTCCACCAACTTCCATGTTTTATTCTTGATGAGAGCATCATATTGATCCTACGTGGCTTCTTTCCACTCATCATGAGAAACATATTATTCAACGTAAGTTGGTTCATGGTTAGCAAATAAATTCAATTCACAATCATATGAAACATCCATGTCATCTACATCACCTAAATTTGAATCATCTACATCACCTCCATTTTCTTGTCTTGTTGAAATGTTGGTTCCTATCTTTGTAGCTTCATCAGAATGAACACTTTCAAGTGTCTTCATGACCTACTATATAAATTTCTATGAGGGTCCAAGTTCCTCATTTGGTCGTGCTTCATTCTCTTCAATATTCGATCTTCCAATCCTCTCAATCACATCATCCAATTGAACCTCCTATTCCGATGAAGTTGCAAGAGCTTCTTCATGAGGGGGATATGGTGTTGCAAAAGGAGATTCCAAAGATTGATTCAACATAGGGATCCACCCTTAAGGATGTGGAATGCCATTGTCAAATTCGTGTTCATATGGGTAAATATACGCAAACAATCAGATTTCCTCTCCACAAACGTGTTATTTTTATTCCTTTCAAGAAAAATCACATCTCTAGAAAGAATAAACTTTTTATTTACCTCATCATAAAGACGATATGCCTTGGTGGTGTTTGAGTATGTCAAGAAGATGCACTTTCGACTCCTTACACACAATTTGTTTCTTTGTTCCTTCCGAATTAAGGCATAATAGGTGGAACCAAAGACCTTGAGATGCCTCACTGAAGGAATGAAGCCATACTACTTTTCATGTGGAGTCTTGTTGGAAAGAGAACGAGATGAAATTCTACTTCTCAAATATACTACACACGAAGATACATCACCCCAAAACATTAATTTCACATTCTTGAAAAATAACATGGAGTGTACCATATTCAAGAGTGTCATATTCTTTCTTTTTTCTACAACATTATGTTGAGGATTATATGGAACAATGGTTTGATGCATAATGCCATGTTGAGAAAGATAGTTTTCAAATTCATTAGAGGTATATACATGAGAGTATTTAAATGTTTAAAATGCCTCATATTTTTGCTTCAATAAATAAAACCAACACATCCTAGTGTAATTATGAATAAAATCTGCAAGATATATTTATCACCATTTGCAAAAGCAACATGCATGGGGCCACACAAGTCATAGTGTATCAACTCTAATCTTCTACATGTTGAACATGCAGTGGGTCACACAAGTCAGGGTGTATCAACTCTAATATTCTACATGCTCTAGGATTTGAATAATGGAAAATGTTGCTTACTATGTTTGCAAAGAATACAAGCATCACACCATTTCAACTTCTTTGGATGGTGGGAAAACAAAAAAAACATTCTTCTTCAACATTCTAAGACTATCATAATTGATATGCTATATCTAGCATGCCACAAAAGACTAGATGAAAAAATACCTTCTTCATGTTGAAAGTGGTATGCAACATTCAGAGCTCTTGCAGATGTCCATTTCAATTTCAAAAGTCTCTCATCTTCCCATCCAGTCATGATGACTAGATTGTCAAAGGATCTCTTTTTCTCACTTTTCCCAACAAATATGTGGATGGAATGGCCTTGTTGTCAAATGTGCACAAGAGACAACAAGTTTCTCTACAACTTTGGAAGATAGAGAACATTTTGCAACATAAAATCAAGAAATCTAGGCAAGTTAAGCCCGATGGTGCCAATTCCTTTAGATTTGAGACTTGACGTATCTAAAAAGTACACTATACCATCTACACAATCATCCAAATCTTCAAAAATGTGTCATATAAATGTCACGTGGTAGGTAACATCGGTGTTAAACAACCAAGCATCTCTCCAATAAGCCAATAAAGTATTGAATAAAATGTCATTTATACCAATATTGTAATATGCAACATTGGAGTGAGCACATTCAAGAGCTTTACCTAATTCAAAATATTTCTTTCTTTCTTCTTTCTGCTCTTTCTTTTCTATGATATCCTCCGATGGAATTTGGCATCTCTTTGCATCATGTTCCTTCTTGTGACGATGAACACAATCAATATCGGATCTCTCATTGTGTTTATACCTACCCCATTCTACCTATGAATTATTTCTTCCATGTCCTCTCCAAGAATGCATATTCAAGAGAAAGTTTAAATCACTTCAATTTCTAGAAATAACTCAAACTACAAATTGCAAATGACTCAAAGGTAAAATGATCAACCATATTTATCAAACTACTAAGAAGACTAGTGTCTTTCAAAGTCTCTATTAAATGAATTTCTTTTATCAAAGAAGAACAAATGATGAGTTGAAAAAAGCTTACTAGCATCTACAATCTCTGCAACATAGTTCTACAGTACAATCTCTGCAATAGTCTACTCAATCAACAATACTATACTATACAGATGTACATGAAGCAATTCTATAACGAGGCAAATGTATTAACAAACCACAATTCCTTCAATGCAATTCTTTCTACATCAAGTACAATATTCAAGATGAACACTTTCCACCTCTTTTTGCAAATATTCTATGACATTAAAACTGAACTAATGTCTTCTCCATTTTCTTTCCAACAGTATTCAAGGGAGAGTGAGAATATGGTCAACGAGGGACAAAATTGTACAGAGTCACTACTCATCTTGTTTGAAGAACCTTAAACACTTTCAGACCAGTACTAACAGGTCAACAATATGCGTTATGAAATAATACATACCAGATATCAAAATATCATGTAAACTCCACCACTCATGCTCATAATAGTAGTAACTCAAATCAAATCCCACATGTTATATAGCTTACCACCTAATAATGTAGACCTCAATATCTTCTCCTCATAGGTCTACTTGAGTGATGACCCCCACAAATGACCTCTAATGAACATATTTGTGTCAAAATGGACCATTACTAAAGGCCTAATCAACAGATATGGTGTGAGTCAATAATTTTGCTCCATTAAGATTTGTTATTGCAACTTGATCCTAGCATGCAGGGAGTGCACGCACAGGTATACACATACAAAGGAACTAGGACACGTACACATAGGTGTACGCATGTAGAGGCACCGGGTATAGGCACACAAAGATGTAAAACATTGAGGTTGTGGAGTGGTCTTCACACAAATGAAGAGATAGAGAGCATGCCACACTAGGTTGCAGAGAGGTGAAACACTAAGGTTGCCGAGTGGTTTTCATGCACGTGCAAAGATGGAGAGCATGTCGAACTAGGTCGCAAACATGGGACATTTTGAGGTTGCATAGTGGTCTCTGTGCTGGTGCAAAGATGGAGAGTAGGTTGTGTGGGAGGAGGTTTAAACCAACATTAGAACATAGATAGAAATCAATGCTCTTATATACCAACACAGACAAAGAACGATGCTCTCATAATGCTACCAGAATGCAATGATCTTCATGCATAAAAAATGGATATGAATTAGGGTTTTTGAAATTGAAAACATAGAAGTAACGTATTGTAGGGTTAGGGTTTGCAGGTATATAGGTTTAACAGAATTGCGATCTGAGTAGAGAATATGCTAGGATCATACTAGAGTTATGACAAGAACTAGGGCTCTAACACCATATGACGAGCCTATGATAACTCCAATTGTGGGATTCCCTTTGATTAAAGATAATAGTGTATTATTACATCATTGAGTAACCTTTGGTGTTCAACTTAAAGGTACATTAGAACTAGTACATCCACTTAACTTGTGGCCCGTGAACACTGATAGACCATAAGTTAAGTGTCATTAACAAGTTATTTGTTACTTTTCTCCATGAGTGGTTGTAGTCACTTGTTGTCTATGCCTCAACTACCAATTATTTTTTATATTTTTCTTTTTTATAATTGTTTATTTTGAATTTGAAATGACAATCATAAAATCAATCTAGATAGTACACTTGTCTCATCTTCATGCAATACACTTGTTTTATCCTCACAAAGAAAAACATAAATGCTAATCCACCCCAAATTCTAAAATATAAACATCTATTAATTCTAAAATATAAACCCCTGTCAATATAATTAGATACTCAACCGTAACTCATTAATGAAAAACCATGACTTATCACCGACAAACAAAAATCTAAAAGGAACAACAAACAAACAAAAAAACAAAAATCGTCATTTCGAAAAAGTGAAATCTGACAGAAATTCTTGATTTCTTTGTACTGACATCTTTGCATGTGATTCCCTTATCGTTCACGCGCTTCTGGGTTCGGTGTGTGCGTGTAGTAGAAGGAGGTGCAATTTAGTTATCCACCGTCGAATAAGCCGAACTGAGTCAACCCTGCCGACATACACTTTTCAGATTGGACCCAAAACCCGTTCAGACGTAGCAGTCAGGAAGTCTTTTTCGGTTTATTTCTTGTCCGTTATTAGAAAACCTACGAAACGCAGCATATACGCCATTGAATTTTTCTCAAACTCCTCGTTTGAACATTCCTCTTTTTTTTCGATTTATTTTTCGTCCGCTTTCGAAAACCTAAGATACGCAGCATCTCCCCCAATAAATTTTCCTCAAACTCCTCGTTTGAACATTCCTCCTACTACTGCTCTTCAGTCTGTAATTCATCCGTCTTTAGCAATAGTTTTGGTCATCAATTCTTCAGCCTACTTGCTGTATTTGATTATTCAGAATTTCAATGTAATACAAGTAACATCCGACCTGGTTTGCGAGAGCCTCAAAGAAGAAAATTTGTATACCAGTAATGGCTTCGTTTCTTTTATTTCCGACTGATGTTTTCTCATTCAAAGTACTGCCAAGCGCTGGTCGTATGGGCTTCCAAAAACCACCAGTAATTTCGAACAGCCAGAGCAGAAATGTTAGATTTCGACTGTGTTTCAAGGTGCGAGCAATGCAGGAGGCCTCTGCAGGCGCAGAGGGCATTTCAGAGCCCGGTCACTTGAAATCGAAGACTTCTTTGTATGAAGTACTGGAGATAAGCCCTGCGGCGACTGCAATGGAGGTCAAGAGGGCTTACAGAAAACTGGCGAGAGTGTTTCATCCGGATCACGCAGCTTCTTGTGAGGAAAAGAAGCAGAACAGCGAGATATTTTTGAGGATACACAATGCGTATGTGACTCTGTCAGATCCACATGACCGCGCACAATATGACCGCCAGGTTTCGGCTCAAATGTTGAGATTCGCTGGGCAGTCGTGGAGTGAAGTGTCCACCGGGAGTTACCGATATTCGTGTGGTCCGGTGAGGCAGAGTTGGGAAACAGATCAATGCTGGTGATCTACAGAAACATAAATATGCGTGCCGGAGATTCTTTTAACAGTTGAACTCTTTCATTACTGTATTGTTATTGTCTTTCTTTGCCAGAGATTGGGAATCCCCCGGCTCGGAAAGCCACATAGTCCGTAGCTGTTTTAATTTAGTAAAAGTTACAGCTGACGGAGGAAGATCCAGCTTTGCCAATTCATTTTTAAGAATATAAACATTTTGGCTTCATTGTTGGTCCGTTTGTGGTTTATGGATAGATTGATAAGTCTTTATCACAATTATTTTTTTTTGTTTCTAACTGGAATTCACATTAAAGCCAAGCAAGCACCAAGTAGAACTGTCATTAGATTTTGAAAGACTGTAAAAAATCCATGGATGATACTGAGTATCCAATGAGTCAGCCATAAAGCCTTACTCTTATCCTTGTCTTGTTTCGAGATGAATTTTTATTTTTATTTTTAGTAGTTTTTTTTTTTCACAAATTTTGTTTAATATAAAAATATGTAATTTTAAAAATTGGTTTGTCTTTGCTCAACATTTTTTTTTTATATTAGAAATCTCAACAAACTTCCTTACATAAATGTCACAACAAAATTGAATTCCTGTAAATAAAATAAAATTTATCTTTAACAATATTACTTTCTATATTATTTTCTTTCCAAAAATTTTATTTAACATAAAAATATATAATATTTAAGATTAGAATTGAACTTAAAATTTAGGATTAGAATTGTAAATAAAATTCCAAAGTATCAATTAGTTCTATCGTGAGATGCAGTGGATGTCTAAAGACATATAGCTATTATGTTAACAATGGCAATAGTGTATATGAATGATAGGCATCGTTATCAATCAAAACATATAAAATATATATAATTGATCACTGTGAATATTACATAATACACTACTAGCTAAAAAAGGTACTGACCATCAGGACGATCCGTTTCTGTTTTCATCTGCAATGAGATTTTATTTGAATTTACAGTTTGCATGGTTAAAATGAATTTATACTAGATTAAAAAATACTATTAATTAAATAATCTGTTTTTATTTTAATATCTATTAAAACAATATGTGTCTGTGTTTATAAATAATGAAATTTTGTTACTTTATTGGTTGTAGTTTGGGTGGTTGGGAGAAAGGGTTGTCCCTCTCCCCACCCAAGTATAATTCTTATAATGAAATTTTATAGTATTTATAAGTAATGAAATTTTATAGTATTTATAAGTAACGAAATTTTATTTGAATTTATAAGTAACGAAATTTTATTTGAATTTACAATTGAATAGTTAAATTGCTGGGAAAAAAAAAATTGTTTATTTATTAAATTTTAATTTTTTTATAGAATTAATGTTTAATTTTTAAGATTGTAAAAATTTGAAAAACATATATTTTTTACATTTTTTTTAATTAATTTAATTCACATATGTTAATAGAAGTACACTTATTTTTATAGTTGAAAGATTAAAAAGACATGTACATATGCTTAAGACTCTTATTTCAAATTTTATCATTTAATAGCACTAAAAAAGATTGTCCACTTGCATAGTTTAATGTTAATTGATGGTCTAAAGGATAAAAACGTCCCATCCGAGCACTCAAAACTCATAATAGAAAATGCGAAACCATATTTATTTCCAAACGATTTGAGTGTCCTTATCTATCTATAAAGAAATTGGAATTAATTGCCATTTAATGTAAGTGCACATTGACCATATATTTGCTGCATTTAATTATCCACTCCAAATCATCTTCAACCTCGTCGACAACTATTATGAAATAAAATGTCATCATTACCAAGTTCAATTTAAATCCAACAGTATAATTTATATATTCTTACAAAAGCAAATGTATATAAAGAGGACTTCTGCACAATGTCTCATTTTAACATGCAAATACCAAGTTCAACTTAAATTCAACAGTGTAATCTATATATTCCTACACAAGCAAATGCATATAAAGAGGACTTGTGCACAATGTCTCATTTTAACATGCAAATGTTGAGGACTTTGGTACTTTCATAGTTTTTCTTGCATTTTTTGGTATTTTTATTGTTTTTCTTGCATTTTTTGGTACTTTTATTGGTTTTCTTGTATTCCTTAGTTTAGTTAGTTAACTAGTCAATCAAGTGAAGTCGGTAAATATAGGTTTTTTTTTCAACTAGGTAAAGAAACTAGTGCGCGCGTGGGAGTGAAAGTGCCTCGAGGCCACGAGTCTTAGGGTCAATCCCGAGTGGGGATGGCCATAGCCGACCGTCCTAGCCACCCACCTATAACAAGGACCCAAATATAGGTTGCTTTAAAAAAACTAATATTCCTACAAGTTCAATAAATATAGATTACTTAAAAAAACTAGTACTTATACAAATTTAAGTGATCCCACCATAAGGAAAATACTAGTACATGGGTTTTAAGCCACCAAGCTTGAACTAATTATATCGAGTGTTCTTCAAGTAAAGAACATATCAACTTTAAGAACATATCAATCTTATATTACACTTAGTTACCAAATTTTATTGAGTAATTAGTTCTCCTTTCGATTCAAAAGTGATGATAAAAGTAGCACACCCCCTTTTGTTTTGATACACAAGTCAAGGAAAAACTAAACCAAGTTTTCCTATGTTGCTATTTACAAAAAGTATTCACCCTTCTCTTTTCTCTTCAGTCATGTCCTAGTATGTGGGTAACTAGGTTGCCTTTAAATCCGCATAAGCAAAAACCAATCAAATTTGAACATTAGCCCAAATCAAACAAATTCTTGTATTTTCAAATTTATTTCGTTGATTCAACCGAATTTAGTAACTATGATTCACATTACAAATTGATGATATTATATAATTTTATCTAAAATGATTTAAAAACTTTCAAAACCCGTGGACACAAAAGAACTATACACTTGAGATTTGACATATAAAACTTTACTAGGTATCGAAATTTCCACCATATTCCTTGGAACTTTATATTATTTTATCTAAAATGATTTAAGGACCTTCAAAACCCATAGACAAAAGAACTATACACTTAAAATTTGACATGTGAAACTTTACTAGGTATCGAAATTTTCACCATATTCCTTACTTGGAACTTTATATAATTTTATCTAAAATGATTTAAAGACCTTCAAAACCCATTGACATAAAAGAACTATACACTTGAAATTTGACATGTGAAACTTTACTAGGTATCGAAATTTCCACCATATTGCTTACTTGGAACTTTGCTGGAAAGAGTCTTTTTTTTTTATAATTTTTATCTCACATCCTCTAAACCGAGGTCATGTCTTTTTCCAATATATTTGTCGCAACGTTTGCAAATGCTTCCATAAGCAACATCAATAGTAAATTTCCTCATTCGCATCTTATTGAAATTACTCCAACTTCTATTGGTTGTAATTCATGTCTCTTATTGGTTGTAATTCATGTCTCTTTAGCAATAGTTTTGGCCATCAATTATTCAACCATCATAATGCAATTGATTAATGAGAGTTTCAGAGTTTTTAGAGGTCGTCTAAAACAAATCCTTCTCTCCTATCCTAAATGTAGAATATTCAACCTAGAGCCTTTAGTGAGAAGAAAAATTGAAAGTTAGTTAGTTTATTTTGTTTTTGTTTTTGTTTTTTTTTTAACTAGGGAACTCAGGTAACCGTATGGCTAGCATTGTAGTCGCACGATTCATCAATAAATCATAGGCCAGGGATAGCCTAAATGTTGGATGTGTGAACGATTTGTTCAACAATAGTAGAACTACCACCGTGGTGGCATGAGGCCTTGCTGGTAGTTGCATACCTACCCCCGAGAAAATTTAAGGGGCGAAATTTATCCCATGGGCTAATTTTCGAGATTTTTTTCCACAACAATATTCGTCATTTTCCATTTTTTTCCAATATGATTCACCCAAATTCCATAGGATTAAAATTTTTACTCTAAAAATCGTCAAAATTTTCCAAAAATTATATAAAACTCTTAGAAACCCCTACAAGGATTCAAACCTGGGCTTCCATGGTTCATCCATAATGCCCCACCATTGGCTCATGCCCTCAACCCAAAGAAACCTTGAAAGATATGTGATTGTTGCAGGTGTAATGATAATTAAGTCTTGAAATGTTGAAATGTTGATTTAATGGGCTTTACCCATAAACACTAACAAACTTTGAAGGAATTCCTTTCTAACAAATCACAAACTATCATCAAAGAAAGATTTCTTTGTTGTTTTTTTGTACAATATTGATGTCAACAATGAGCTTTGAAGATATTATTTTCAATTGAATTGCTTTGTTGTATGGAAATTAGGAATTTTGAATTGATGGATTTGTAAATATCAATTATTAATTTAAGGAATTAATTTAGGGTGGAATCCAACTTTGGTTAGTGCCTCTAAGGTTACTAGTGGGTGATATGGTCAAAATTGATCATTCCATTAGTAGTTACATAACTTTGCTCAATAAATATGGCTTTTATTAAAAAAATGGGTTGCATTTACATCTAGCATGTGGCACTAAAAAATTTGGAAAAATATTGGAAATGCATTAAGTGCATTTATTAGGGAAAACATGGATAAAGTTCAAATAGACATGGTGAGATATACTATAATTTGTGATGAGGTGGACTTAAGCTAAGTCTATGATATAAGAATATTCTAGATTGAAACAAGTTCGATGCAACACAAGTCTTGAGTATAGGATTTTACTGCACACATCTCGTTTACAAGAATCTTGTGAAAAGACACATGTTCCTCTAAGGAAAATAGTCAAAAGCAATGTTATACCTCAAAGTCCCACTTTGAGTGTCGTTTCACCTCGTCATAGTTTATCCCCAAGTGAAACCTAATGGTGCTTCCTCCTAATGAGCATTAGAACTTACTCCTACCTAGTTGGTCCCCTTTGACGCTTCCTCCTAATGAGCGTTAGAACTTACTCCTACCTAGTTGCTCCCCTCTTTGGATTTCCTCGGAACCCCTAGAGCCAAGTCCAACTTGTTCAAGCTGGAAGACACCTCATCAAAGTCAAACTGCCACATCACTTGGTCCACTTTGCAAGAATTGTCACACCCTACTACTAGTGCAAGGTGCAAAAATTCCCCTTTTTCGCACCTTGCATACCTGTTGGGGCGCGAAAATGACAACATCAGTGCTCTTTGCATACCTGCTGGGGCAAAAAAGCTTCCTCACACCTATCTTTAGCTTGGATCTTGGATCATGCTTCCGAGATATTTTTATGGGATTGAGTGTAGCATTCGAATCCACTCACCTTCCCTCTTTGGTCTTGTTCAACCTCCTAGATCCACCATTGTCTCTCCTTGATCCACCTTCCTCTCCTAGTATTTGACCTCCCAAATGCTATAAGAAGGAGGCCATCCATGGGCTAAAGAGAGAGCATTTGAGGCATCAAAACTATGGTCTTAGGATTTTTGCAGAGGTAGCAAGGAAGGAGGCTTTGGAGCTGAAGGTTTGCTTGGACATCAAGGGATCACTTTGTAATTTTCTCCTAGTTTCCATCAATATAAATTGTCTTATTTTCCCATTTCGTGTGTTATGTTTCAATCATTAGCATGGAATGTTTCTAATCCGATTTAGATCTGAACTAGTATACAAGGTATTTGGAGATTTGCTTTGCTTGTTGTTTGCTTGATTCAAATAGGTTCTGCTTGCGAGATTCAAGACACGAACTGGAGAAAAGATGAACATCTGGTTTGAGGTGAGTTACATCGATTCTTTATCTTTGAATACATTTAGGATTTGTATGCATTGTTAATCTAGGATTTTAAGGTAGCATTTCTTTGTTAGCCGTCTTAGATTAAGCTTAGTTAATCTCAGTTTGGTCTAAGGGTAAATCTAACTATTTGTAGGACGGATTTACTTACCACAGAAATTGGCGACTCCACTGGCTTAGATCCAGTTTTCATTTGGTTTTGAAATATTGTTTTCTTTCCATTTGATTCGTTTCCTTTGCATATTTTCAACGTTTTTTGACCTTTGATATTAGTTTGGTCGTCTACATTTTGTTCTCTGGGTCTGCAAACCCTAGAAAAGACACAATTCTTTCTCAAATTTTCGCCCTTATCCCTTCACTGTGAATTTTCGCGCCCCCTGCATACCTACGAGAGCGAAATTTCCCATATTTTTGCACCCCGACAGTGTTCTAGAACGCAAAAATCCTCATTTTTCGTGTCGGTAACATTTCAACCCGCGAAAATTTCCCATGTATACTTAAAACATGGTTTCTTGCTTGTTTGGTTTTTGGTCTCTGATCTTTTGGATTGGATTCACCTTTCTGACACTGATTAGGTTTGTGTGACCCCAGGTTAACCACTATATTGTCTTGCATTTTCTTTTTGAACCTCTTTTAGGCCTTTTCTTGGATTCTTGAGTGAATTGGTAGAAGTTTAAGTGGATTGGAAGTTAGGACATTGTTTCAGTCATTCACTGCACCCTTGACCTTCTTTCACTTCTGCATTCGATTTGCATACTCACTCTGATCTTTATAAGCAATTTTTGAAGCTTAATTTGGTTTGTTTGATTAATCTTTCATTGATTTGGTTTTTGTGAGTTAAGGTGGCAAGAGACTTAGGTTATTTTCCTTCATGACCTTTTATTGCAAAAGTGATTTTTACTGAAAATTCAAGGCAGATCTGTTGTATTCAATTTGAATCCTTGAAAGAATTATTGAAAATTTTTATTACTTGAAAATTTTTCTTTGCATTTCAATTCATATAATTGGCTTAGAAAAATTTTCAAATTCCTTTTTCTCTCCTTCGCTTAAAGATCACAGTATTGGTTGCAAATAGAAGACATCTTTCGATTCACCTATCATACATAGTACTCATTAGAAGTAGAAAATAAAACATTGTTGGATTCATTTGTTTTTGAAAGAGTAGTTTTAGTTTGGCATAAAAGGAAAAATACAAATATGAGTGGTTTTTCTCTTTGAGAAGTTTGTGCTTGTGCTTATTTTGTTTTTGGGATCAAAGAACTCTCTCTTCTTTGTAGCCAGAGATTCATTGAAAAGAAAAGTGCATTGATTCATTCACATGCATGGTTTGAATCGAGTCATAACCCTATTGAGCTGCACTTCTGTTACTTGCTTGATTAAGGCAACCAACAATTAAAATTTATACCCTAACTCAACACATTTTAACCTCACTTGAGGATATAAAACAATTTGTTAGTTAGGTAGGACATCGGGGATAGGAATCCAAATAATCCCCCCTGTCACTTTACATCTGAAACATAGTTGTTGTCCTTTAGGGTACTAAAATCCTCTTGTATTTTTTACACGGTTTTCAACCAATTTGTTGAGAGGGCCTCCCATTCCACAGGGGTAAGCAACGAGGATTGGTTCCGGATGAACTTTGTGGAATGCCGCACTCCACTTAGTACCTAAGGACATCAATCTGTTGTCTTCCTTGTAGTTTCCAACCTCCACACCGGTTGTACGAGGGATCAAAGGCAAAAGCTTCGGTAAACCTTCTCGTACATGTCATGAATGAGGTAGCTTAGTGGATTTATTCTAGGGATCTTTTACCCAGGATCCAATTTGGTAGAGGGATATCCTTCGACTTTGGTCTCTCACTTCATATTATTGGAGTTGGATTTCATAACCTTGCGAAGGATACGATTTGTTGAGGTATCCAAATCCTAGATAGGAAGTTTTCCTACTATTTCACCTTGTAGAGGGTCTTTTTATTTTCTTAGTGCTGCTTGCTAGAATTTTGGCCATTTTGTTGTAGCTCACTTACTATGACATCAGTCCTAGTCAAGTTTTTTGAGCTTTCTATTTTGGCCCGCGTGCCTTTTCTTTTCCTAGCTCCCCTTTTGCACACTCGGTTGCTTCAGGGTATTTGATTTATTCTTTACGAGACTTTCCCTAGAACACTTAATCTTGTTCCATGGCAGACCAACGGAAATCACACAGACAACAAGGGAAGAGTCCCGATCCATTACCTAGAACTAGCCGACCATCATCTTCATGCATACCCACACCCCATACTAGAATACCAGCTGGTCGAGGGACCGTTCCACCATCACTTAGTACGACACCAACAATTGCTATGGTACCCCAAACCCATAGCACAGTTCCAGAGACTAGTACTATCCCAGAAACTAGTACGATACCTGATACTAGTGCAGTACCACAATCCATTATTGCACCAAAAGTCCGCACCACAGTGGAAACTACTTTATCTCCTGAGGTTAGTGTCTCACTTCAAACCACTGTTATGCCGGAATTCATTATCCTTTCAGAGGCTAGAACCACTGCAGTTATGCCATCACCATTTGATCTTCCTGAAGGATATGTCGAGATTATTGAGGAATTTGATCTAGTACCCCCCTTGACGATTCACTTTGCTGTGAACTTTAACCAACCCTTTGTACAGTTGAAAACCCCACCTATCATAAATTCTTCCCTGGTTATACGTAGCTATGAAGTTGGAGGTTCTAGCAATCGTTCTTTCGGAATGCATTCCCTCGAACTTCCTTCATCCCAATATATCATGGCATCTATACAAGCAGAAATGGTTAGTATATACAACGAACAAGTGGCATCGGAATGATTTAGACATGAAGCTGCACATATACTAGCTTTGACCTCAAAATACCCACCTACATCCGCTTATCAAACAGTAAACTCTCATGATTCCTGAACACCCCGGTCTTCATCTAGTAATACTACCTACCGCGAGTCATTTGTAGGTCGATTCCCGAACACCCCGGTCTTCATCCAGTAATACTACCTACCTCGAGTCATTTGTAGGTTGGTTAGGACCCACATACTGGACCCAACCGAAATGTTTCCCCGATGACTTCGGAACATCAAACATTTTCGATCTAGCCTCTTTATTATGGAACACCACTCTGGGCCAAACCCTCAACGATTTTTGTACTCTTTCCATACCCATGCAACTGACGCCCGAAAGTCCCCTCCAACCTTCCCCACATTTATTGCCCAATGAAAATTTTGGCCCTTCTACGGGGAACATTCCTACTATGAGGACAAACCCTACTTTCTCATCATTTCCCTTACCATCTGGAACTAGTGCACCACTATCTTCCCAAGTCGGCTCTACTAGTGCATCCAACCAATCTGCACAACCAAACTCTTCTAATGTTTCCGTTGGAAGAACATATATTCCTACTGTTCGAACACCCACCGTGACTGGAGGTAACTCTTCGGCCACAATTTACACTATTTCCAGAGGACAACCGTTTATTGGATCCCCAAGCGGAACCAGTAACCAACCTCCTCTGTCCGGACCATCTACCATGTGGGGACCACACACATCCCTTTTTGGAGGACAACCATTTGTTGGTGCCCCAAGTGGGACCAATGAACAACCTCCTCCATCATCATCATCTGCTCCGTGAGGACAACAACATCAACCTGGAAGTGGACAACCTTTTGTTAGTACCCCAAGTTGGACCAACATCCAATTTCCTTCGTCAGGCCAAATACCTTCTTGGGGGCCACAAATCCCACCTACTGGGGGGAATTCCATATTTGGAAACCAGAACCAAGACGGGGGGAAACCTAATCAACATCAAGCCTTCTTTCCACCTAACTTGAATTCTGGATTACCCTATTTCGGTGCCTCGAACAATCAATGGAACCCACCCCCTCAAATCCCGTCTCTTAATCGGAGTGGAACAAATAATCCATGGGCTCCATTCTTCTAGACACCTCCCCCTACTCAAGGCATGGGTAATCCCCCCAACCAAGGATTTGGAAACATTCCCTGGACTCAACAAACCCGGGTTTCTACACCATTTATTCCCACCCAGCAATATGTTCAGCAAACGACATCCAACTCGATTTCGAATCAATTGATCAACCCTATGATTCATAATCAACATCCGGTTAACTAGATGGTCCCTAATGCACAAAACTTCCAACAGTACCCCACGGGTAATATGTTCGGGTATAACATGCAACAATATGCAGTGCAGGGCCCGACAGGCATCCCAACACCCCATCAATACTATTCATTCCCACAGCCCAATAGAAAACTACTATTTTTGGCAACATTATATCTCCTCGACTTGTCCAGACTCATTAATGATCCCATTTAGCATGAACCACATTGGCCACCCATACCTTCCAAAATTCCATCAGACATCCCTAAGTTCAATGCTAAACCCAGGGAAGACCCCAAAAATCATGTTATGACATTCCATCTGTGGTGTTCTTCCAACTCACTAATGGATGATTCCATACAATTGAGGCTCTTCCAACTCACACTTATCGGTACGACAGCAAAACGGTAAATCGAGCTTCCCCAACACTCTTTCCAAGGCTTCAACACCCTTGCTATGCAGTTTTTGACACACTTCCAGCTTCCCATCCAATATGAGATTGAAACAGACCTTTTAACTTCGTTATGCCAATATACTACCACCTACATCTCCGATCACATCCATGGGTTGCAGAGACGCCGAAGATTAATCAAGGCACCTATTCCAGACCAATTACTAGCTGATTGGTTCACCAAGTCATTACTACCACCCATTTCCAAGGATGTTGCAATGGGTGGACCCGTCACGGAGGACCAAGCAATCGCTCGTGCACAATATGTGGATTTGGTTTATTCCCAATCCGGAACACTATACGAACTTATTCCTCATGCTCCCCTCCCCACTAGTGATCCATCAAGGCCTGCTGCCGAACCTCCTATTGATGGTGTAGTTGGTTCTGTGAAGGTCTAGTCTACGAACAAATCCAGTGGACAACAAACCACTATTGCCCCACCTCCAACCCAGGATGCACCCAAAACCTCTAATTCTCCTGCTCAGACCTCCGAGGTGAATGTCATTCAATCCTCTGGCGGGAAAAGAATAATAATAAAGGAAAATCTAAAAAATATTCTGCTCAGCAGGAAAATACCAAACCCCAACAAACCAACGTTGATCAAGCTTCAAAGTTATGCATGCTTCCATGGATCTTTGCCTTCTTTTAGATTAGATTCAAGCTTCTTAGATCAAAGTTATGCATGCTTCCCTTTCTTGATTTGATAAAATATGATTTATCAATTTTCAACACTTAATTTGATAAAATAGGATTTATCAGTTTTCAACATTTGATTTGATAATATAGGATTTATCAGTTTTCAACATTTAATTTGATAAAATAGGATTTATCTGTTTTCAGCATTTGTTTTGATAAAATAGATTTGCTTTCATTTCCTGCTTTGATAAGATAGGATTTACATGCTTTGATTTACATTCTTTCACTTCTTGCTTTAATAGAATAGATTTACATGCTTTCATTTCCTGTTTTGATAAAATAGATTTGCTTTCGTCTCCTGATTTCATAAAATAGGATTTACATGCTTTCATTTTATGCTTTCCAGTTTTCCTAGAACAATATTTTTCGCTTCCTTAGAATATCCTTTAGAATACATAGGACACTTAGAACGACAAAGATTATCTCATAGTGCACATACAGTGCTGAGTACCTCTCAAGTTTGTACGCTCCCTGCTCAATATTTAAAGTACACTTCGGGTACATCTACCTCAAAAAGGTATACATTGCTGGAGTCCACCAACTACACCACATGCTCATGAGTTCTCATTCAAAAAAATTGTTAGATACTCATGCATCCTATATGATTTTCTACCCATGCAATCTATATGCTCCTGTGTAGGTGAGACAAGAATCTACCACATGGCCCTCTTTTGGAAGGATTGGTTGTAGATGCGTAGGTTCTTAACTTCCACCTTTTCTTCTCAGGCCTCAGTAGCACCAGAGATGATACAACTAAATCTAACACTAGTATGTACTTTTGTGCCCTTGATAACCTCCCCAATAATGGCGTTGATCCGGATCTTGGGAGATGAGAACCATAAGGCTTGAATGCCGAGAGAGGAGGAGATGAGATAACTTCAAAACTGAAGCAAACAATGAACCAGCTATGAGAAAGGCAAAGTAGTGAGATCTGGACTATGAATAGCATAGATGGACAAACATAGAATAAATATGCCACGTGGAGGGGTGAGGCTCAAAGAGGGTTCTTTGAGCCTCACCTCTCAAACTATACTAAGAAAGACATTTAGAACCAATACTCCAATAATAACTCAATAAAATAAGAGAAATGTAGGATAGAAACCAAATGAGTAACTTGTTATTATGAGAAGGCTTGCTAGGCCTTTATATAGCATTATTACAATGTGTCTTGAGGCCATACCATGGGTCAAAACTATGTGCTACCAAATACCATGGATGGGAGAGGGTGGCCTCTCCATTTAATGCTTTTATGATTAAATGGGGGAGGGTGACCTCTCCATTTAATGCTTTTATAGCTTATATATTCGAATTTAGACCATATGCCCCCTAAAATTCTGATCATTCCTCCCCCCTTAGAAAATGATGGTCCCCATCATTTCATGCTAAAAAGAGACCCATGATTACAATGTGCTAGTTTCCAATGAAGAGAAGGGTTTTGTGTGGTTGACCCATAACCGTTTGCATTAATAATTTTTTTTTTTAAGAAAAGCCAAAAAATAAAAAAAAAATAGAATAATCATGAACATCCTTCTGCAAATTTATTCATAACTTCTGCTGCAGATGATGAAATCCAATTCCGTTGAAGACCCATTTGAGCTACTGAATATGTCTTTCTGTCAGTATATGGTACATGTTCTAAGGTGGTTCATAGAGTGAGAAAAAGTAGGCCGAATTTGAAGGACGTGCAACCACGCTGGTTACAGACATGTGCTGCTTCAAACAACAATATCTCATAAACCAGACAACAAAATGAGATTCCGCGAAATACCCATTTTAGCTGACGGAAAGATATTACCAATGAACTATGGTAGACATTCCGAAGCATCTTGTAGAGTCCGTGACACTTGTTCAAAGTTGACTGTACGTGCGGCCGCAATGTGTAAAAACTTGTGCTACTTTAAACAAGCATATCTCACAAACCGAGAATTGAAATGAAAATCCGTAAAATACCCATTTGTGATGACGAAAAATTATTCGAAATGAGCTATGATAGACCCTATGAAACATCCCATAGAGTTCAGAAAGTATATTTAAATTTTGTTGAAAATGTTGCAAACCAATGTATGTAATGGATCCATGTATGGATGTGGCAGATCTAGATCCATGTATGGCCCAACAAATGAATTTCGATCATACCAAAAGGAAGTTAGTGATTGCTGCAAATATTTGAAACCCGTAGAATGCTTGAAACCCTTGTTCCGATGGAGAGCATACCTGCTATGATACCACTGATCCAGATCTTGGGAGCTGAGAATCGTAAGGCTTGAATGCCAAGAGAGGAGGAGACGAAATAGCTCCAAAACTGAAGCGAACAATGAAATGGCTGTGAGAAAGACAAAGTAGTGAGATCTGGGCTATGAATAACATAGATGGAAAAACATAGAATAAATATGCCACATGGAGGGGTGAGGCTCAAAGAGGGTTCTTTGAGCCTCACCTCTCAAACTATACTAAGAAAGAAATTTAGAACCAATACCCCAATAATAACTCAATAAAATAAGAGAAATGTAGGATAGAAACCCAATGAGTAACTTGTTATTATGAGAAGGCTTGCTAGGCCTTTTATATAGCATTATTACAATGTATCTTGAGGCCATACCATGGGCCAAAACTATGTGCTACCAAATACCATGGATGGGAGAGGGTGGTCTCTCCGTTTAATGCTTTTATGATTAAATGGGAGAGGGTGACCTCTCCATTTAATGCTTTTATGGCTTATACATCCGAATTTAGACCATATGCCCTCTAAAATTTAGATCATGCGCCAAAATTTTGGAGGAATCAATTGCTTATGAAAACAATCAATTCAAAACATTAATTAACAATCAAGGGTGCATCTTGTTGTTTCAAGGTTATCTTGCAAAATCTATGCAGGATACAGTTTCCTCGCTAGCAATGGTTTATCTACGTGAATTTGTAGTTCAGCACACGACATAAAAGTAAATTGCAGAAGGTAAATACTAAAACTAATTCACACTGTATGGAAAAGTAAATTCACACTAACTATAGGTATCATGAGTATGAATCAATTGTCTCCTGAAGCAACCCCATTGATGTGCAGTAAGACTAACTGCGGAATTGAAATCCTAAATCACTCTTGCATAATTGAAACACATTTTTGAAAATTGAAAGCAATCAAATAAATGTAAAGAAAGCAAACACACAATGGTTGAAATCAAAACACACCCACTCTTGCAAAAGTGAAAAGAAATATTCGCAGTAGGCAGGGAGATCTCTACTCAAATAACTAAGACATTCCCCCTGCAACCATCCTGCATTGATTGAACAGCCTTGCAAGAAAAGTAAATCACGCTTGCATAAAATTAAATCACACTATGGTTGATAATCTACGAATCTAACACACTTGCATAAATAAATAAGTTGAATTAAAAATATATCTATGGAATTAAATGAATCAAAATAAAATGCAGCATATGCTAAACACTCTGAAGAAGTTAGTCTATTTACAAAATAGAGAAATAAGAGAACTACAATCTACATTAACAAAAGAGAGAAATTAAATAACAACAATATATACTAACAAAAGAGATTAGAAGAAAAATAATTCTATTCCATCATAACTTGGACTTGTTGCTCTAAGAGTCCTCTCCTTGGAATAGAGAAGGAGCTCTTATTTATACATGAGTTTCCCATAACAAATAATAAATGAAGATCCAAAATATACTCATGAAGATCCAAAATATCCTCAACAAATTACTAATAATTTGGATCTCAAGAATCAATTCAAAGCTAATCCCAATATCTTTGCTAACTTCCATGCTATTTAGGATGCCTTTGAAGTAAAATTTGAATTTGAGGATGTGAGTCATCATAACATGTCCAAAACTCATCCCAAGTGACTCCTAATAGAATTTAATTTGTTGAGTCCATCTTATATTACATGGAGGTCTTCAAACCTTTGTAAATAAACCAAATATGCACTCTCATCCACCACCAACTTGTCCCTTTTATCTTCAAATAATTTAACATCATAATTTGAGACATATAAGAAGGATAGAAATAATGGATTTATAAAAAATCCATCACCCCTAATGAATATGTTTCTCCAAAGTGGCTTCATCGAGTAGCAACAATAGTAATGACTTAATAATGCCTCATATGAAAAATATCAAGTATCCACTTTCGTTTATCTTCAACCATATGACTTGCAGAAAATGTCCTAGAGTAACGACAACTAACCTAGAACTGGACCTACAAAATCATCAAAATCATCCATGTTTCAAATATAAATGAAAAATATGTTATTTTTCCAATGTTTAATCATAATTTACATGAAATACTAAGTAAATGAAATGGAAACATGGTCAGGTCTAAATGTCGCATGTAAGCATTTATATGGGCTAATGAAAGGTAATGGATATGCAACAATGGATTAAACATAGGAAAAGGAAGTTGTAAGATGATGACAATTCCATGGCCCAACATTAGCAATAGTTTGTAACAAATCGCTAAATACCATTTTCCCTATTTGTCTATGAAGATCGATTTTATCAATCACTCGCATAATATCTGATTTAAGCTTTAACTCAGTAGCTTCTTCATCTTCTAATGATTGATATTTTTGTGATTCAAGCTAGAGAACAACCATATTCAAAGTACCTTCCTTAAATTCAAAATCAAATAGGACTCTTAGTTGTGCCTGCTCCTTTTTCCATAGTTGAGGGTATATTTCTCTCATTGCTTGGACATACTCCTTCTTAATGTCTAATGTATGTGAAAAAAGGTCAACTTTTGGTTGTTGCAAATCTTTGTTGTAGATATTCCACCTTATTGAATTCCCTTCTTGGGTACCAAATCTAAAGGAAATATGTTAAGGACAAAACAATGTCCTTAAAAGGATCATTTGATGTATGCTCCTATGTAAGGATTTCTCCTAAATCTACATATAGTATTGTTTTACCCTCAACTCTCGCTTTCTTTTTTTTTTTACTAAAACGGTTATAGGCCTTTTGTATTGATCATTTGGCTAGCTAACTGCCACATTCTTACATTCAAAGTTTCTGTTCTGAAAATGCATAGATTCCAGAAAGCAGAGTAGGATATGCTCACTATCTCTAATACAAAATTTGAATAAAAAATGAACAGACAAAAACTTCAATCCAGCATGGAAGTATTATTCTCTGCATTTTGAAGTATTCCATTCTCCTCCTCCTTCAAAGCCAACTCAGCCGGCCATAGCACACTCCATTTGGTTCGAATTCCAGTACTTCATGCTGATCCAGAATGTACACAGAGATTTCCTCCCTTACCAAATCAATTCCCTGGCGCAAACACTCCCATCGTATAGTCCCAGTTTTTTCACCATTATCTGCTTTATCTCAATCGACTGGCATGCGATACATCTGCCAGATCAAAATGAAATTCTTGGTATGATCAATATCATTCAGTCCTCCTGGCTGGTAACGAATGGATCAACATAATATTCATTAGCTATAGGTAAGGAGAGGAGACACCGATTCTCTATGAATCCTCGAACTTGCCTGAGCTCAATGCTCCTCCACCTCCTCCTTCTACACGAAGTTCCAGAGGGGAGCTATTTCATCCTGTAATTCCCTTATTTCTTTAATTGACATCTAATCAACCAAAGCTTGTCTTGCGCTAGGGGATAGACGCTCGCTTTTCAATTCCATTAACAATTAAATTTCCCTTGCTTAGGGAAGCTCCTTTATTGGCTTCATTATCTGCTAAATGATTAAGATTTCGAAGGACATGGTAGCATTGAACTTCTTCAAATGCTTTCAGCTGCGCTATGATTTTCTGGTGATAGTGGGCCAGTCTCATCCCATTGAGCTCTTTCTTCAGATTAATTGCCTGCATGATTATTCGAGAGTCGCCAAATATTGCCAGCTTGTTTATGGAGAGACTTCTGGCTTGTTTCAGGCCTTGCCAGATGGCAAGGATTTCAGCATTGTTGTTGGTATTTTGGCCCAGCCCCCAGGCGAAAGATAGAATAATATTCCCAGATATGTCGATAATGATTCCTCCACTCCCCGCAGGTCCAGGGTTCCCTTTCGAGGCCCCATCCACATGCAGAGCATGCTTGTTCAGGGATGATCTCCATTTTATAAATTCTTGCTCCTCTAACCTGATTTCCCACTTAGAGTAGTGCTTGACAATGTTCTTGGTTCTGGTAAGAAGGGCTGAGTCTAGCCCTTGAAACCAACTGTACTCCTCTTTGTCAGGGGTATCTTCATTGGAGATCTTAGGATTATTGGCCACTAGCTCTCCTATCAGCGCCTTGACTTTGATTGCGACATGGTCTGGCGAGACTGCCTTGTCCCTAAAAATTCTATTGTTACGTTCAAGCCACAATTGCCAACAACCGATTTTTAGGACCCACATCCAACAGTGCTTTAGCAAATTCAATCTGGAGAAAGAAAAGGGAGCAGAGCAGATCCAGGATGCGAACATGACAGAGATGGAAAGAGAGGGGGCCAGATTCAGCTGAGCAAACAGGATATTCCATAGTTCTGAAGCAAAGGGACACTGAAGAAAGAGATGGGTCGAATTTTCCTCATGGCAGGCGCAGAGAGGGCATCTTGAAGGCCCCTCCCATCAACTCTCGCTTTCTTACTTACTGATTCTTCTAGCTATTTTTCATTTTCCTTAATGGTTGAAGGAAATTTTGATACTTCTGGTTTTGATTTCTTATTACTCTTTTATTTATTTTTAGGAGTCTCAACCACATTTTTGTGTCATTTGTTTTGAAATCTAAACAATATCAATAGCTAAAGCGGTTATTGAACTAGTAGCAACTTCATTTTTTGGACCTATAATAGTATCAACTTTTTGAGTATCATCTTTTGTCTTATGTTGTGTCTTATGACCCCATCTATCTTTATTTGTTAGTCCTTCCAATTGGATATTTGTTACATGTAACAAAGGAAAATATCCCAAAATTCTTTTTGATATAAAATGATGTGGGTCATATATCCATATTTCTCATTGACTAAGATTCAAATATTTTAGCATTCTTTCAAGAATGACTTGAGCTTCTTTATATTTTACCACAAATGAACCTACTTAAATAGGTGAATACAAAGTAATTTTATGATTCTTGGATCCAAATTGAATGTAATCTTAATTGATCAATTTTTGGATATATTCTAAAGAAAATATTATTGGGGTTAGATAGACATGCAATATAAAAGGCTTCAATTATGAATAGATTTTCAAGACAATGTGATTCTCAAATAGATACCAATATCCTACTTGAGTGTCCAAGTTTAACTACAATAGGTTTCTACATTCAGGAAGGATTATGGGAGGTGGATCCCCCTAGAAAATCATATGCATTGTGTACATGAACTTGTTAACAAATTGAGAAAAACCTTCAGTTTTTGCATGTTTTCTCACTAGGGAAATTCACTGTGTAACTAGGAAAGGATTTCCCAACTCACTCTCTCTATTTATCTTAATACACTACAAGGAAAAGACCATGTAGTAGAGGTTATAATGAATATTTTTAGTGTTATAATATTGGTCAAAATTGTTAAAAGAAATCTCTGCTACAACCTCTGTTACTAGTAGTGGATGTTTTAGCGGAGGTTGTTACGGAAATATGTTATAATTAAATAAAATGCAACAACCAAAGGTTTTAGCAGAGGTTTCAAAATAGATGTGCTTCATATATAAATGCACCAGTGCATTGCAAATAAATCAACGTTGGTGCTTATAAAACAAATATCGTACTAGTGCGTAATAAAATATTAAGCATCGGTGCTTTATAACTTATATGCACCAAAAATTGCACCAATGCTTTACAAACATTATGGGCACCGGTGCGTTATAAAAATAAAAGCGCTACTCCGATATAAACATAAAAGCATCGGTGCGATATAAACAAAAAATCATTGGTGCTTTATATAAATATCGCATAGGTGCTTTTTATAGTTATGAAAGCTTCGGTGCGGAACTAGGTAAATAACGCACCGGATTGGTGGATTTGGACGTGGTAATAATAGCGCACCGATGTTGCTTACTTATGATAATGCACATATGCATCCTATACAATGCACTAGTGCATATTGATAACGAAAAAACAATAGTTATGAGTCTTCGGGGGGTTTTTCTCATAGAAGCACCGATGCTACACATTAATGACAATGCACCGACAAAAATGTATTTTTAAAAAAAATCATTATTTATAAAAAAAATTGACCTATTTCTTATAATAGAATTTATAAATTGAATTTTGATTATTGCATTTGGATATGATGTTTGGATTAATTTGTTATATCATCTGATTTTGCACCTCTTCATTATAATATTTAATCATCGATATATTTAATTAGCAATGTAACATTTTAGAATGACATTGGACAATGCAATAAAATAAAAAACTTATTATTATATATGAATAAGAAGCTCTTTCTTATACAAAGTGGGACAACATAAAAGTCCACAACAATCAAAATGTCAATATGCAATTGTTACACTTATTGGTAATTCGTTGTCTTTCAATTGGGACAAATTGTCCATTACATTATACAAAATGTCTAATTTCCATAGACAATTATTTCAGAAGACACAACAACTTGCATTAACAGCCAATTATTTTGATGATCATTCTTGGCTAGAATTGTTGTCAGTGTTCGAGCTACTTCCATGACTTGGTTTATTTGTCCGAATGTTTTGTTGATTTCCTTGATTCTATTCCTCATCTTCAATTTCCATCTAAAAACATAAAAATAAAGTGTAATGAGTGTATCTACATTGGTATACATAATGCAAACTAAAATAGATAATAAACTTGATCATTATGTAAATTTAAAAACATACCAAGGCAAGAATTGTGTCTTGAACGATACACATTTTTTCAAAACCAAATCCCATGCCTTCTTTCAACAACTGTTCTATCAACTCCACTTCATACTTTGTTTCCTATAATTTTTATACCCCATAAAAAATTCATATATTTAATATAAGGGATTTTTGTTGTTCCATTAATTAAAAAATGAGAGAAGTAAAACACCATAGATACTTACAAAGTCCACAATAAATTTTTCATACGCCAACATATACTCACAACCCATACTTAACCCAATGTCAATCAAAATTTTTGGATGGCTCTTCTTTGTATATTAACATTTATTTGAAGATATCCAAAGATAGAAAGTGTAAAAATAAAATAAAATATAAATATTACAACAAGTATGAGACCTTAAGTTGTTATAGCGAAATCACGATTACTCACAAACTTTGGTATCACCCATTTTTTCCTTGTCGTCTTGTCTTATGTGTTGAATGGGTTCTATTTTCTTTTCTTTTTTGCAACAAAACAATTGAAAACAATTATTTATTTGAATTATTTATTTATATGTGCATATGAGCTTAGGATCAATTCATCATCATTTACATCTTCCATAATTTTTATTTTCTTAGTACGACATTCCATTCCCTCGTTGTCGGTCCCTGCAGAACATTAAACATATGCCGAAATATATTGTTTGAAACATGTTATTAAATATTCTTAAATATATTATTACTAAATATTCAATAAAATAACTCATATCGAATAATACTTTTTAATTCACTCGATTCATCATCATGCAATTTTTCCATCAAGGTTTTATGCTCTTCTGCACTTAGATTACAATGAATCTTATCAAGCTTCCTCATTTTTTGGATCTGCATGACACACATTAACAAATACATATTATTTAAACTTACATACAATTCAAACATATTGATTTCATATAGAAATTACAAAGAACTTGTCTTCTTTGCTTTTGTAGATGTGCTGCTACTGTGCCGATTGGAATTATTTTTACTTGAACTCTTATCACACATTTTTTATCAATAAACAACCTGTATGATTCAATACAAAATCTATTAAATATATTTTACATATAAATCACACAATTTTCAAATAATTTAGTACGCACCAGTGCGTCACAAACAAAAGGGCACCGATAACGAAGATTTTTGGTTACATTGTTAAGGGAATTATGTTTAGATTGGACAATAAGTATTTTTTATTCTTAGAAAAAATAATTATTTTATGAAAAGTTGATGTTTGTAATTTAATGAATATCAGGTTACATATGACCTAAACTAAGAAAAAATGAAAATAAAAGTCCATGCCAAGACATAAATTAAACAGTATGTTACGACATTTTCCGGTGTGGAATGTTGATTGTAAACACACCAGTGCGTCTTCATTTAATTAATGCACCGGTTTTTGTACATTTAAAAAAATTGTGTGTTTCCGGTGCGCTTATAAAATAAGCGCACCGTTCCTTTATATTGAAACATGACGCATTGGAAACACCGAAAGTGTTTTTTAGAAAAAAAAGATCGGTAGGAAAGATAAAGTTTGGGATTGAATCATGCAATAAATAGTCTCCTTGTATCATATGCCAAATGGATTATCTATAGAAGCACAAACCCATTAAATCTAAATTGCTTAAAATGAAAATCCCTAATTGTCAAGTGATAGGAGAAAAACTCTAAGGGAAATTTTGTAGTCACTTAAAAAAAAAGGAACGCAAACAAATAGTAATTTTTTTTATTATTTCGATCAACAGTAAAATTCTAAATTTTTTCTTTGCAAAGTTTTGAGTGATACACAATATCTTTCAAATTCTAATATTCTAAATAATTATGTTGCTCCACAGTCCTCCCCAACAAATCTGTATTGCAAAACTCTTCCCTCAAAATTTTGGCAAAATAATGAAATAGTGATTAGGTTTTAAGTTTTTAAAACACTTATGAAATTACTTTTTTCGAAAAATAAATTCCTCTCTCGACCTCTGGATGAGCATCTCGACCTGCCTCTTGTCCAGGGTTAATACGGCTCTCAGCAAAGCTTCCATAAAGCAGTGCACTAAATATGAGAACTTGCAGAAAAGATGAAGTACTGGTGCGATCGAGGAAGACATGAAGAGCGTTGTCAATTTATCAGCCATCCAACTTGATGCGATTTCCACAAGCGTCCTTTAGCGTGGTCTGAACTTCGCTATAGCACCAAGAAATATTCCCCACGAGGATATCATCTTCCGAATAGAGGACGCGATTGTCTCTCTCCCCGAGGTTGAGGCAGAAGAAATCAGGCAGGACTGTGCACTGTCTCTCAGACGTCCCAAACCACCTAAAAGTAATCTGAGCAGGGAGGAAACTTATGCGCTAAATAAACTGAAGCTGAACAAAGAGATTACAATCTTGAAAGCTGATAAGGGGAATGAAACGGTTGTTAACACAAATGATTATCACAGAAAAATGATAGAACATCTGACCACGAGCGGGAGCTACAGGAAAGTCGATAAGGATCCCAACAATAAAATCCTATGGGAGATCACCAGGGCTATCCAGAACTCTTATTTGGATGACAACGTTAAAAATAAGATCACACCAAAAAACCCTGCAGTTCCATGAATATACGGGCTACCGAAGGTTCACAAGGTTGGTTGTCCTCTCAGGTCGATCGTAAACACAATTGGCTTGCCTTCGTATGGATTGGCGAAGCTTATCGCTGAAAAACTCAAACCACTGGTAGGTAAGACTCAATCCTTTATCAAGGACTCCTCTCATTTTGTTCACACCATAAGATCCACTATATTTAAAGATTCAGACTTTTTGGTCAGCTTCGACGTTGTATCACTCTACACGAAAGTTCCAGTAAAAGAGGCTATAGCTGTGATAAGAAGACTCACGGACGATGAGACTGCGGATCTGGTTGATGTGTGTTTAAGATCCACCTACTTTAGTTATCATGCAGACATATATGAGAAA
Source organism: Larix kaempferi (assembly GCA_027924585.1). Classification (NCBI taxonomy): domain Eukaryota; kingdom Viridiplantae; phylum Streptophyta; class Pinopsida; order Pinales; family Pinaceae; genus Larix; species Larix kaempferi. The sequence goes on from BSBM01000103.1 coordinate 4,135,495, forward strand.
ATCAATGGGGTAGCAATGGGATCACCTCTCTCCCCCATTGTGGTGAACATCTTCATGGAGCACTTCGAAGAAAAGACAATCAACTCCGCTCCAAAAAAACTGCAACAATGGCGACGTTATGTGGATGACACCAACTTCATTTGGCCCCATGGGAAAGATAAGCTCGGGGATTTCTTAACACACATGAACATCCAATTAGAAGACATCAAATTTACAATGGAAATCGAAGAAGACAATAGTCTTCCTTTTTTAGACATCCTTCTATCTAGAAAAGAAGATGGATCTTTAGCACACCAGGTATATTGAAAAAAGACGCACACAGATAAGTACATTAGATCTGACTCTCATCATCACCCGACACAAAAAATTGGCGTCATTAACACTCTGACTATCAGAGCCAAGAGAATTTCTGATTTGGCACACTTGGATATTGAACTAGAACACCTTCTCAAAGTCTTCAAAAATAATGGCTACAGTGAAAATCTAATCAGCAAAACCATGAAGAAGTCCCAGGAAGCAAGGTAGGCAAAGAATCAAAACGAGATTATAAAATCAATAAAGCTTCCTTAAATCCAAGGGACAACAGACAAAATAGCCAACATACTGATGAAGAAACCAATAAGGGTCGCCTTCTCTCCTTTGAACACGTTGCGTGGAATCTTAGACCATGCAAAAGATCAAGTGGACCCTAAGAAGAATAAAGGTGTGTACTTGATCCCACGTGGATGCGGTAAGGTGTACATTGGAGAAACTGGTCGCTCGGTACTAACAAGATTGAAAGAACATAGCGCGGACATCGTTCATGGACGGATAAAGAATTCTACATTAGCAGAGCACTCCATAACCTCCAAACACCACATTCTCATGGAAGACGCCAAAGTCATCGCCAACATTGACCATTACACAAGAAGACGAGTAAGAGAAGCAATCGAAATTGAGAAACACCCTCTCAATATCAATCAAGATGACGGATGGAAACTCAGCAGGACGTGGGCTCCTATCATTAACCATTTAAAAAATAAAACAACGACATCTTAATAATGTTTCTAAGGGCCGACATATTTCAAATATTAGGCTAAGATACATTGTTAATAAAGAAACCAATTGAAAGATTAAGTTGGGAAACTAAAGAGTATCTCCTGAAGATGGGATGAACTACCCAACCCGAAACGTCGAGAAGTTTTACATTTTCACATGGGGTTCCTACAGTTAAAAATAAATTCCTGCTCTATTTTCAATTATAAAAATAAAAAAAATGGGATTTATTTTTGTTTGTTCCAGAGTGCTTTGATTTATAGAGCACTGGCGCGCTATAAATCATGTAGCGCACTAGATAGACATAATACGGAAATAAACATATAAAAAGGATTTCCATGTATTTTTTTTATAATTTGCGAGTTACATGTGTGATATTGGTAAATGGAAGCACCGATGCGCTAACTTATATTACATGCACTGGATTAACAATATTGAAAAATGCATATAGAAATATCCGATAACAAATATAGTGGAAGATTTAGTTGGTGGATATTTTAGCGAATTTTCATAATTAGTGTGGTGTCTTTTTTGCCACCTCGATGCTTCTTATCATTACAAACGCACCAGTGCATCTCAATTTTATAAGTGCACCATTATGCTAAAAAAATTAACTAAATTTATGTTTGAATAGAAAATGGAATATTCTTCTCAAAGTTTGGTTTGATGTTTAGTTTGTAATTGTGTTTGAGTTGTAATGATACTTTGGTAGTCAAATTATTCGATTGTGTCTGAAGATCTTAACAGGATCTCTTTAGGATTAGGTATGTTCTTCATGGGATCTCTCATGTGAAATATGTCCTCAATAGTTAATTATTAGTTTAATTTCACAAGTATATATATGCATCTCTATGTGTGAAATTAGTGGAGTAAATCTATGTGTCAAGTCGCTCTAACTCTCTTGAATTAATGTCACGTTAATGACGCTTTTGTATATTTAAATATAACAACGGTTAGTCGGGGGTAGAAGGACTGCGATTACATTGAATCACTTATGTGGTTGAGGTGACATGTTGTACTTATGCATGGCACACCTTGTGTGAATAGTTAAACTAACTTTATTAATATGTTTACAATCAGACATGTTCGGGTAAACTTCAAATCCTTTCATCTCTATCCAAATTACGTTCTCTAGTGGGAATTGAATGGAAGTATGTTTGAGCCATGATCATATTTTTGGTGATATGTGGAGCTTCCTTAGTGTTTCCAGTATTATAGGGGCTTGATTGTCTAATCTCCAAGTGACGGGATTTAAACAGAATTATTTGATGATCCCCCACAAATAATGAAGTGGGGTTCATGAAGTTAGTTATAATTAGAAAATCTATATATTTTATGAGACATGGCACTATGCCAAACTAGTATTAAGAAATTACCAAAATATATAATGAACTCATGAGATGTGTGTAGAATTATTAAATATTTTTTTTGGAAAAAAATGTTGTCAATGATTAAGGTTGTTGTGATAAACACACGTTCTTCAATCTTGTAGATCCAAGAGGCACTCAATCATATACAACATCTAGGGGATGCAAATTTTTCCAAAGCTATTGGATGGTCCCACATAGACATTAGAGCAATGACATATGAACTTGATTATGATATAGAATATATATCTTATATGAGTCATGGATTAATGTTGAATGCACGATAAGTGATTCTCAATACACTCATAAGTCCTATATAAAATATGTTGATATATTTTTTCAGAGAGAAGGTTGTGCTACCATTGTTAAGATGCTTGAAACTAATTTTTAATGCTAGAAATATTGCATTATACTTGTACGTTTACCTTCAAAACATTTCACCTCTATTAGGGTGATTATCTCATGTTGTAAAATGTTGTAAATAAATTCTTTTGTTGCTTAACTCCCTAGGTTAGTTCCTATGTTATTTGGTATATAAATAATAAGAATTATTATCCCACATGAGTTAGGTTATCTAGTGGCCTTATACATCATAAAAAACAACAAATTAGTAGAAAAATTATTTCTCATTCTACTCATATCTTCATGTTTTTTTGTGTTTTTCCACAAGTGTTTTATCCTCAGTTCCTCTTTGAAGGTATGTTTTTAATATTTGATATTGCCTATTGTAGGAGGTTTCAATTGGGGTTTGGTGTGTTATTTGCTTAAATTTTGAAAGAACCTTTCATTTTTCACCAAGTCCTTTTTCTCAGTAGTTGATTTTTTCCAAGGTAGGTGGGTAATGGTAGTTTTCTAGTGTTGAAGGTCATTTTTGTTTTTGTTAAAGGAGTGCTCTTTTTATACCAAGAAAGTGTTTCTTCTCTTACCAGTGGTTGGATTTCATACCATGCAATGTCTCTTTGATTTGGCCATTTAAATATATGCCAAAATTCTCATTCTCTTAACGAGAGCTACACATAACATCAACGCAAATATAGGAGACAATTTGCATGTTTGCCACTAACATTCACTTCAAAAAATGGACAAAATTGATTATTATTTCATCATGAGTTGTTTTAATACTTACTATTTTTTCAAATAAATCATGTTTTATACTTTCTTGTTAATGATTATTTTACTAATTAAATTACTAATTGTTATATGTATTTTTCAAAATTTGGATTTTTATTTTACTTTTCAATCTTCCAAAAAAGATTTATTTTTATTTTTTTTCAATGTAAGTAATTTATGAATTTTTACTTAAGTCACGTTTTTCCTCTATTTTCCATCTTTAATTTTTTGTGTATCGTTTTAAAGATAAACATAAGAATATATATATATATATATATATATATATATATATATATATATATATATATATATATATATATATATATATATATGAAATTAACCACGATATTAGTAATCACTAATATCGTAATTGATATATTGAATTCGTAATAAATATACCATTGTAATGGCTCCAAGATTAATTACTATCCTAATGTGTGCATGCATGTGTGTGTGTGTATAATCCATTATACTTTGTATATCTTATTACATTTATATAATACATTTAATTCCTTATAATAATATATTATATCCATGTATTACTTTTAATTCACTATAATATCATGTTTTCTTAATTCAAAAATATAATAAACTAACATAATGGTTAAAATCATCTAACGTACCATCATGACCATCTAACAAACATAAACATCATCTAAAATACAAAAAAAAAAATAGCTAACATCATCTAAAATGCACATCTATCATCACCTATCAAACATGATAATCACCATCTAACATTCACATAAAAAACAAACTAACATAATCATACATATAGTACATCGACAATCACAATTAACATACACATCTAAAAACACAACCATTACCTAACAACATCTTGTACCATACACATTGAACATCACCTGACATACACATCTAATAAACACAAAAATTCACATCTAATATTCTCGCCTACCATCATCTAAGATAAACATATTCTATGATTACATCTAAAATCACCTAACATCATCTAACATACTATCATCATCATCACCATCTAACAAACATAAACATCATCTAAAATTAGCTAACATCATATCAAATACACATCTATCATCACCTATCATATATGATAAGCACCATCTAACATATACAAAAAATTAGCTAAAACATCTAACACATATAAATGACATCTAGCAATTATAAATCTAAAAATCACATCTAACAAAACACAAACATTGTGTAACATCATCATCGCACACATCTAACAAGTATCATTTAACATACACATATAGAAAAATATCTAACATGACCTAACAATATACACATCAACATCAACATATAAATAAAGTACATCAACATGAACATGAAAAATGAAGCATATGTATATATCATGGTACACAATGTCAAATATACATCTCAAGTCAAATATATGCTATAGCATATATATCTTGTCAACGTCCAAAACAAGAGGTATCGGTACATCCACCAACAAAGGCAAAGGAATTGATACCTCCACCAGCTAGAGGCATCCTATCTAGAATAGTACTCAAGATTGTGTCTATAGTAGAAGATGATAGATGGTCGTCTATTGATGGAGAAGAGGGTGGTGTTCGACATGTAGTGGAGTCAATAGAGATGGTGTTGGTTTGGCTATGTGTGGAGGAAAGGGTTGTCTACCAAGTAGTGGAGGAGGATAAGGTGGTCAGTCGTCATGGTGAGGAGGAGGAAGAGGAGGTGGATGAGACGAGGGTCATTTGGTTGGCTGATGAGGAGGAGGAGCTGGAGGAGATGGTGCCTAGTCAAATCAATGAGGTGAAGGAGGAGGTGGTGCCTGGTCAACTCGGTGAGGTGAAGGATGAGGTGGAGGAAGATTTGGATGAGATGGTGCTTGGTCAACTCGGTGAGGTGAAGGAGGAGGTGGAGGAGGAGTTGGATGAGATGGTGCCTGGTCAACTCGGTGAGGTGAAGGAGGAGGTGGAGGAGGAGGTGGATGAGATGGTTCATGTTCAAATCAGTGAGGTGAAGGAGGAGGTGGAGGAGGACCTAGATGAGATGGTGCCTAGTCAAATTTGTGAGGTGATGGAGGAGGTGGAGGAGGAGTTGGATGAGATGGTTCCTGGTCAATTCAGTGAGGTGAAGGAGGAGGTGGAGGAGGAACTAGATGAGATGGTTTGTAGTTAACTCGGTGAGGTGAAGGAGGAGCTAGATGAGGAGTTGGATGAGATGGTTCCTAGTCAACCTAGTGATGTGATGGAGGAGATGGTTCATGGTCAACTCAGTGAGATGATGGAGGAGGTGGAGGAGGTGAATGAGGAGGTGGAGAAGGAGGATTACCACCCTCATTGGATGGAGTAGAAGAAGTCTCAATGTTATGTCCATCCCTCAACATTGTTATAAGGGTTGTAGATATGATTATATGATGCGTAAGAAGCATCATATCGACAGGAAATTCCCTCCACATATCCAAAAGCATGGGGTCTCACATGATATCCTAATCTAGTATAGGGAAAAATCCTTTCCCGACCATAAATCCAAACAACTGGTCCATCAAACGATGTCTGTCTCTAGTAGTAGGCCTACATCGCATGTCAGGTCTTGGCAACTCAAGAAACTCACCCTCCTGCCCATCCTCAGCCATATCAATGTCAGAAGGTTGGGGAGGAAGCTACCAATATCTACAAAATATATCATACACAAAAATAATTAGACAATTTCAAAAAACAACTTATTAAAAAAAATTAAAGAAAGTGTTAGAATTAATTTATTTGCATTAAATAAGACAATAAAATGAATCTATGTTAATTTAAACATAACAATAATATTACCTCGAGCATCTGGTGGCTCATCCAGGGTGAAGAAGATGTTTGAACATCCTCGCCAATACAACCCTGCATAAGTACACGCCACCCTGTCTAAATTGTGTTCATCGTCATCCACTAGTAGGTCCACTATCGCGTATGTGATCCTGACAGGGAACATCATCTAACCTCTCTTGGGTAGCATCTGGCCCCACATATGCATCCATGCCTTAGTCATCGGCCTAGGAGGGAGGAATTCAAATGAAGGCCCCATGACTAGAAACCTCTCAAAAAATAAACAAAACAACTATGAAGTAGACAGGAAGTTGGAACTTCCCTCGAACTCTGCACAATATCTATCAAGAGAAAAACAAAACTACTGCAAAAAAATGGTAGACCACCGAATGCATCTCAGCCTTTGCACTAAAGAATCAACATAATATAATAGATGGAAACTAATGCGCTACCCATAAGTGGTATAGTGCGCAATGGTCATCACCAAAAATGAGAGGCACCTAGCCTCCTCTCTACCGAAAGAATAGATGCATAGCTGTCCACTAGAAACCTGAAAATCCACTGGATCAACAATGTCATCACTAATATATCTCAGAGAGTAGACAAGCCGACTCTCTAGTGCTCCTACGTCAATTGGGACATCAAGGAAGCAAATAAAATCCTCCCCTTTCTTGGATAGCCTCGTGATAAAATATATATCCTCCTCATTGGGATGTAACCACTTATCAAGACCAATGTGGAAGGCATGTCTCAGGTGTTCCCAATGATGGATCAATTGTGCCAAAAATGTAGAGTTCCCCTTCATGGATGTAGCCTCCTCATATAACTTGAGGAGTCCTACTTCCCTCGAGGAATCATGTATGTGCAGTAATGGGGCGAGGGTACCATTCCCTCCCCCTCTCTCTCGCCTCCCATGTCTGTAAAGCATCGTACGGGTCAACTCGTTGTTGTTGCTGCTAATGCTCTTCTCTGTGTTGACGTCTCTAATTAACATATAAAACACATTAGTCTATTATATAAAACATAAAAAATAAATTTAATGAAAATTTTATTTATAAATATGAAATAATGTTTTTTTTCTAAAAACACTTGAATTTCCAAACTGGTGCACCTAAAAAACAGTCAAGCACCGGACATGGTGTACCACTTATATGTAACGCACTGATTAAACTAATTGTTTTCAATATAAAATCAACACGGTGCGTTGTATACATACAAGGAACTGCTGCGTTCACTACACAAATAACACCAACATATTGCATATATAATAATAGAACACATTGCCAGAGCACTACAAGATAGTTCAGGACGGTGTTGGTGCATCCCTAAGAAATGGAAGCACTGATGCTTCCATAAGAGGGAAGCACCGATGCATTGTTAAAAGTTTAAGCACCGCTAGTAGTGCACACAGAAATAGATGATGCACTGCTAGTGGTATATGCATTTGTGAAATAGTGAGGTGTCACGTCCCTTCCCGTCGATGCAATGGGAGGAAGGGAACATGACTAACATTCCAGGGATATTTAGGTTTTTCAGCCCCATTAATTACTCACAAACTCATAATAAACAAAAACTTATGTGTGTAGATTCATACTCAATATAAACACAACGGAAATAAACATTATCCCATGCATTATCCACACACAACTACATCATGCATTCAACATACCAATAACAATCATCAAATTAAACATTGCAGAGCACATAATGAATATAATTTGAACCACAGAGAATACTTATCTTTAAGATGAAGTTGTCCAATAACTGGCTATGTGAGAGCAACGTTCCACCCAAACATAGGTCTCTGTCCAGCCTATATTCTTTCATCTGAGAGACCACCCATGAGCTGGGATGTGTATCCACTAAGGAGAAACTAGGCAAGCTCACTCACAACCATGATCTCATACAAACAATCATGCTAAGCCAACACATGGTTGGGTTTATCAAGCATGAAAGAGACAAATGAGGAGGATGCTAAGTGAGTGAGCTCAACCACAAAGCTACAAATATTTCAAATAAACTCAAACAGTCATGGCACCCACAATACTTACCACACCCAACACAAGAGGTCCCCTTCTCCGTTGCACAGTCCCTCAGGCGTCCCTTCCCTCCAGTGCTCTTCAGGGTGGGCATAGAAAGGTCCAAGATGCTAATTACTTGAGATTCTAATCTTCATTGGGTTTATCAAGCAATCCAAACCTTTGTTCTATCATTCACACTTGGATTCCCACAATTCGGTGACCAAATAACTCAATCCCGTAATTGGATTTCTGAGCTATAAAAATTGGGTTTTTCAATGGATTTTGGGGTATCTAATACTCTCAATTTCGCCCCAAGGTTCATATCTATGGATCCCCCATTGGATTTTACTGTCAATATCATATTCTGGGCGTTTATAGCACTTCAAAACGTGGATTAATTCACAGTTGCAATTTCTGGTTTTTCTCACTACTGGGCATGTGTAATGGATGAAAATTGAAGCCTGCATGCTCCTCAATGAAATGGGAATGAGGAAAAACGAATTCCAATTAGGTAGAGTGACTTTTGGGTCAAGGAAAGAGAGCCCATACGCTTCCATACGAATTTCTGGGCTGCCCATACTCCATTGAAGACATGGACTGATTTCTTCAACAACTTTCTTACACAAAATTAAATGTCAGCAAGGAAAGTCAAATGGATTCTCAAAATGACATTTGGAAGCCTATGGTTCAATCCCACAACCCCTCACCACTCCATAGTGGAATACACATGGCCCCTTCTCATTAGTTGCTTCCATAGCCAATTTTGGAATTTTATTGAAATATTAATATTTACATCAATTTACAATATGTCATGGCTTAATAGCACATGGGTAGTCAATTATCAAATACTTGTCTTTCTAAATAAAATCTGAGCATACACTAGCGGGGACTTGGCCTTAAGCTCCACGCTAGGAAAACATACATCGCATGTACACAATATTTACATTAAAAACCAATATATCATAAGGGTCAAAATTGCGGTATTACATGAGGAGCACCAACTTTTTACCAAGCTTCTTGGTGTGTTTACATTAAAACAACACCGCTAGTTTTGTGCAACTACCAATAAAGTGCACCAGTGTGTTGTAAAATTAACACACCGAAATTTTAATTTTAAATTTAATTAATATTTTCTAGTGTGCTTGGATAAAGTAGTGCACCGTTACACTGCATTGTGATTTGGGTTAAAACGATGCACATGTATTTGTGCACCTCATGCAATTAAGCGCCCCAGTGTGCTCTATAACATGAGCACACTGTGTAAGATTTTCAAATTTTTAAAATTAATGTGGCAGTGCTCTATAATTTATCCCACGATCGTAATTGTGTGATTGTCATATCAGTGTTGATATGCACCGCTTGGAGTGCGAGGAATGGAAAGCACCAGTGCATGTATATAAATTAACGCATCGTTTTGAGAGTTATAATTTTTATTTAAAATGACATGGTGCGCTATATACCATAGCAAACCATTTAAAATGTGTGCTACATTGGCCAGTTATCAACGCACCACACATGGTGCACCCTGTAAATTTAGAGGGTGCAACGTGATGTGGTGCGAGCCAAAGCACGAGAACGCATTGTACATATTTTTTTTAATGGTGCAAATTGAAGCTTAATTTCAAATTTTAATCTGCTAAAAGTTTGATTTAGAAGAAAATAAAGAGATTACCTAGACATTTGCCGGCTGGGGAGGCATGGTTCCCACATAGTCCAATTTTTTTTCCCACCATTTGGAAAAATTTATAAAGCACATACCGACATCGAACAGGAGAAATGCAAGTAAGAGGAGCACCGATGGAAGGGGGATTTAGGGAGGCAAAGGTGGAACTAGTGCTTGAGATCTCAAGAGCACCGTGGAATGGTAAAAATGAATAGTTCAAGCAGTAGTTTGTATTTATTAAACGCTACTTCGGTGCACCCTATACATAGACTCACCAGGCAGTTATTGCACCGAGTGTAAACGAGGTGCTTACAACCCAATATGGGGGAGATCTTCTAACGTGTGTGATGTAGCGTTACATCTAATAAAACTTAAAAATGTAGCGTTACATCTAATAAAACGTAAAAAGTGATTGCGCATAAAAAGAAGTAAGTAAAGTAATGTAAAAAGAAGTAAGTAAAGTAAAGTAAAGAAAAAAGCAGTAAAGTAAAGAAAAAAGAAGTAAAGTAAAGTAAAGTAAGTATGGAGGAGATGTTGTAAGGTTTGTGATGTAATGTTTGTTACTAACAAAATAATTAAAAAAATTCATGTCCGCTCATAAAAAAAAAATTATGGAAAGTATTTAAACCAGCATAGATCCATCTTAAACATGTATCTATCAAGCACTGAGAGGGATCCAATTTCTTGAGGTGTATTTCTTTTTTTAAATTTAAACTCAAGAAATTTGATCTCTCTTGATTTATAGATCCGGGTTTAAGTTTTAAGTTTTTATTTTATAAATGAACATCTATTTTTTAATTACTTTTCATAATATTTTATTTTATGAACCAACATGGATTTTTTTAAATACTTTCCATAATTTTTTTATTTTATGAGCCGACATGAATTTTTTTAATTATTTTTTAATTAAAAAAATACTTTTTATGTTTTATTAGATGTAACGCTACATACACATTACAACATCTCCCCCATACTGGGCTGTAGAGCACCTCATTTCACTCGGTGCAAAAAAATCCATGTTGGTTCATAAAATAAAATATTATGAAAAGTAATTGAAAAATATATGTTCGTTTATAAAATAAAAACTTAAAACTTAAACCCGGATCTATCAATCAAGAGAGATCAAATTTCTTGAGTTTAAATTTAAAAAAATAAATACACCTCAAGAAATTGGATCCCTCTCGGTGCTTAATATATACGGCTTTAAGATGGATCTATGCTGGTTTTATGGAGCCCACTGTTGCTTCCATTCAATACAAATGCACAGTTATGTTATAGAAAAATAAAATAATATGGGTGCAACATTTTAAATAAAACATAAATATTTTTTAACTTATCCCTAATCCGGTGTGCTTCTATTTTTAACACATCGGTGCTCCCTCCTAGTTTCATGCACCGATGTGTAATTTTACTCCATTAGGTGTTGTAATACACATAATGCTTCGACTCTTTGGTTTGTATCTAGCGCATAGTTATGGGTTTTGTTTTCTTAATATTATTGTTTTCCTATGCTTTTTTGGGTCAGGTATGATGCATTAAAGTCATGTTTGCACTGGTGCTTTTGTTGGTATCTAGCACACTATTTATGGTGACAATGCATTTAATGTACATACGCACCAAGGAATAACCCATGTTTAACACACCGCTATTACCATTTTTTTAAATATAAACAATTTTTTTCTCGCATGGAAGGGGATTTTCGTGATTGGTGCATTAAGTTGTGTGTCCACAGGTGCTATTTATGTTTATGAAAGCACTAATTGAAAACCTCTGCTAAAACCTTCACCTGCTCGCCTCCGCTAGAGACCTCCACTATAAATAGATATTTGGTCTCTTTTATTGGGGGATTCAACTATAACCTCCACTTAGAGAGGGTGTTCTCCTTGTAGTGATATGTTGGAAATTCAATATTTCAAAGTACAAGATGAGATATACTAGTTAATATTGATATCTAAAGAATATGGTGGACTAGGAATTTACAAGATATATATGGATGGCTTGTGAAATATAATTAGCATAATTGAACATTACCAAAGGGGGATCAGATGGAGGAAAACGTGCTAACATAAAAGCCACTATAAGATGGAGGAAAACTTGCTAACATAAAAGCCACTATAGCTTCATCAATAGTTTTATCATTGTCATACCCTAAAATTAAACACATCATAACAATCACATCTTTAGAGGTGTCAAGAAAGATATATGATTTATAAGGTGGAGGTGCACTAGGTACAGAAGCATTTTAGGCATATATCTACATAACATATTTTGTTTTTTACTCCAATAAAGGGATTTATAACTAGCAATTAAAGCTTCTTCATTAATATTGTGAGTAACAGGTTTTCTGAGAGAATTAACATATAAGAAATGGTATTACCATTTATATGAAATAACACTACAAATCCATCAGCCGAAATAACTCTATGTTGTTCAGGATCATAACATTTTGCACACAAAGATACAAATTCCAAGAAATGATCATTTCCAGGAACAATTATTTTAGCAAGGTTGGACGTAGGAATCTGGTCTCGAGAATCTCTGAGTATTCCCCATGCTGCTAGTCTAAGTTTGTACGAATCAATATAGTTTCATATACTTAAACATATCTATTAATCAAATATTCCTTGTCATAATTGGTTTAAACTGTTAAGAGTTCTAATCTAAATGGTCCTAAATTGGTTAGTTAGTTGAGTCAATGGTCCTAAGTTAGTTGAGTTAGGCCATTTGTTGACCCATGGTTTACAATGCCCCATAGTATTAGCCAGTGGTTTTTTTCTTATGTGAAACTATATATATGTGTGCTTAGTAATGAGAAGGCAATCAATATGCCTGTTTATGTTTATGCTATATTATGTGTCTCTGCATATTTTATCATGGTATAAGAGTTGACGGCCTGATCCTTCGATCTTGTTTTTTGGGTAAGCTTTTTCAGAAGTTGGACAGCACACACAAACGGCTGGAAGTTGCAGCACGAGACAGAGACGAAACACCCAGGCCACAACAATTTTAAAAAAAAAAACAAAAAATTAAGCGAATTTTTTTTTTCGGCCCTGAAGGGATGCTGTTGCACCCTGCTTGAAGGAAAAGCACGATGGTGTCGCACCTTGGTTGAGGACAACCTGCGACGACTGTCGTAATCTTGCTTGGAGGAAAAGTGCGACGACAGCCTTGGAAAGTGTGACGATCAGTTTAACAACTATCATACTCCATGGCAAGCATGAACATGAAGCCAATCTCAGGTCCAATGCTGAATGGAAAGAATTATGAGTTATGGTCTATCAAGATGCAGACCTTTCTCCAGCTCAACAAGTGTTGGGACATGGTCGAAAAGGAGTTCATAGAACCGGCGGCAGCTACTGTCACTGCTATGTCGAACGCAAATAAGAAGACCCTCGACGAAAGCAGAGATCGGGATTTCACTGCGAAGTGGTTGATCCAAAGTTGCATTAAGGAGTCCATTTTCCTGCGGATCGCTGGAGCTACGACCGCACATCAGGCATGGAATATTCTCCAATATGTATAGAAAGGTACAGATTAAGTTAAAACGGTAAGACTCCAAACCCTTCGACTACAATTTGAAAGTCTTAACATGAAAGACACAGAGACTGTCGATCAGTTTATGACTAGGGTTTCTGGGATTGTCACGCAATTCCAAACCTATGGCGAAGCCCTAGAACAGAAGGGTATTGTTGAAAAGGTACTTGGATGCCTCACTAAGAAATTCTCTATGGTGGTTACAGTCATAGAAGAATCTAAGGATCTGTCAAGTTTTACTCTAGAAGAGTTAACAGGGTCGCTTTTGTCTCATGAAGCTAGACTCAGTCAGGAAGACGAGTCTCTGTCTCATGCATTTAGCACTTAGACTTCTTTCAATAGAGGTCGAGGTCGAGGAGGTAGAGGACGAGACAGAAGAGGAAGGAGTTCTAATTCCACAGAGGATAGAACTTCCCACGAACACCATGAACACAGAGATCACTGTGAGCACAATCATAACTCTCAGAACCAGAGAGGAAGAGGAGGAAAGAGATGGACTAATAGGTCCAATGTCTAGTTTAACTACTGCAAGAAATATGGCCATTATGAAAACAATGGCCAAAGTAGAAATGACCAACAATAGAATTTTCCCACTCAACCCGAGGAGTGTTATCATGTCACAGTCATATGCTCATACTGTTTCCAGTCAAGACGAAACCTAGTTGTGGCATTGTAGGTATGGTCATCTACCCTTTCAGAGTCTCTCTCGTCTGCAAAAATAATCCATGGTCAAAGGATTACCAGTCATGAATGAACAGTCAAGTTCTTGTGAAGACTGTATTTTAGGGAAACAGCAAAGGGACAGCTTACCCACTTCTACAAACAGAGCCAAAGAACACCTTGAACTTGTTCACACAGAACTCTATGGACCCATGAAAACCTAGTCTATAGGAGGTAGTCTATATTTCCTAACATTTATTGATGACTATAGCAGGAAGGTATGGATTTATTTTCTCAGACATAAGTTAGAAGCCTTCTCCAGATTCAAAGAGTTCAAAGCATTGATTGAAAAGCAGTCAGGTAAACCACTCAGAATACTCAGATCATATGGTGGAGGTGAGTATGTCTCTCATGATTTTGCAGAGTTCTGTAAGCAGCATGGAATCCAACATCAGTACACCACCAGATACACTCCACAGCAGAATGGAGTTGCAGAACGGAAGAATCGGACCATCATGAACATGGCCCGAAGTATGTTGTCATACAAGAAGTTATCCAATGATTATTGGGCAGAAGAAGTTGCATGTTCAATATATCTACTGAACAGGTCTCCCACAGTAACTGTCAAAGACAAGATCCCTGAAGAATCATGGAGTGGCACTCAGATTAGTGTCTCACATCTCAGGATCTTTGGATGTGTTGCTTTCGCACACATACCTGATGAGTTAAGAAAGAAGTTGGACAAGAAGAGTGAAAGGTGTATTTTCACAGGCTATAGTGAACAACAGAAAGCCTATAAGCTGTATAATCCTGTCACCAAGAAAGTAGTTGTGAGCACAGATGTCAAATTTCTGGAAGATAAATGCTGGACTGATATAGCAGAAAGACATTCCAATACCACCAGAACCACTCAGAATTCCCAGACTTGAAGTACAGCAGCAGTAGCAGCAAGAAGGGACACCAGCAAGTAGTCCACAACAGAACCAGAGAACCAGAAGCTTAAGAGAGTTATATGATCAGACTCCTGTCATTGATGAGCAGCTACAATATACACTATTTTCATCTCAGCCAACATGTTTTGAAGAAGCAGCAAAAGATCCACAGTGGATCCAAGCAATGAACGAAGAGATTGATTCTATTGAGAGGAATCATACTTGGGATCTAGTTGATCTCCCATCAGATAAAAGTTGCATTGGTGTAAAATGGGTCTATAAGACCAAGTTGAATGAAAAATCAAAGGTAGAAAAGTACAAGGCAAGACTTGTTGCAAGAGGTTTTGCACAACAATATGGTGTAGACTATGAAGAAACCTTTGCTCCAGTAGCAAGGATGGACACCATTAGAGCTGTACTTGCAATAGCAGCTCAATACCAGTGGCCTGTTTACCAAATGGATGTGAAATCTACCTTTCTCAATGGCATAGTTGAGGAAGAAGTTTATGTAGATCAACCACTTGGTTATGTTGTCAAAGGTCAAGAACACAAGGTATGTAAGCTGAAAAAGGCCTTGTATGGTCTCAAACAAGCTACACGAGCTTGGTACAGCAGAATTGATTCTTACCTCATCAAAAATGGATCCAACAGAAGCAACAATGAACACACTCTGTATGTCAAAACAGATCAGGAAGGTAACATTCTACTTGTTTGTCTGTATGTTGATGATATGATCTATACTGGAAATTTGATGCTAGAAGAGTTTAAGACAGTCATGAAAAAGGAGTTTTAGATGACTGATCTTGGGCTTATGAAGTTTTTCCTTGGTCTGGAAGTTGATCAAAGTGAAAATGGGATCTTCATCTGTCAGCATAAGTATGCTACTGACATTTTGCAGAGATTCGGAATGGACAAATGTAAACCAGCAGAAACCCCCATTGCTACAGGAACTAAGTTAAGCAAGAATGATGATGAACCAGCAGTAAATTCTACACTTTACAAAATATTAGTAGGCAGCTTAATGTATTTAAATACTACTAGACCTGATTTAATGTATGATGTCAGTCTTATTTCTAGATTCATGGAATCTCCCAAAGACTCTCACTGGAAAGTTGGAAAAAGAATACTGAGATATGTTGCAGGTACAATTGATTATGGACTTTGGTACACTCATTCACAAGGATGTACTCTCACAGGGTACATAGTCAATGATTTTGCAGGTAATATTGATGATAGGAAAAGCACATCTGGTTATGCTTTCCATCTTGGTACCAGTCTTATTTCTTGGGCTTCTCAGAAACAACCCATTGTGAGCATGTCTTCAGCAGAAGCATAATATATTGCAACAACTACAGCAGCATGCCATGCAGTTTGGCTTAGAAGACTCTTGAAGGACATGGGAAATACAGAAACAGAACCAACAACCATATATTGTGACAACAATTCTGCTATACAGTTGTCTAAGCATAACGTATTTCATAGGAAGAGTAAACACATTGACACTCGCTATCACTTCATACGTGAGTTAGTCAATAATGGAGAGATTAGTTTGTTGTTTTGTGGCTCTAAGGAGCAGCTTGCTAATATGTTTACCAAACCCATTGGGAACATCCACATTTGAGTTTTAGAGGAAGCACTTAGGCATTGATAGTGCTGACCACACCATCCCACTTGAGATTAAGAGGGTGTGTTAAGAGTTGTAATCTCAATGGTCCTAAGTTGGTTAGTTAGTTGAGTCAATGGTCCTAAGTTAGTTGAGTTAGGTCATTTGTTGACCCATGGTTTACACTGGCCCATAGTATTAGCCAGTGGTTTTGGTCTTATGTGAAACTATATATATGTGTGCTTAATAATGAGAAGGAAATCAAAATGCCTGTTTATGTTTTTGATCTATTCTGTGTCTCTACATATTTTATCATAAACATGGTGAGCAGAAAGTCGCATTTTTATTTGTCCGCAATATTGACCTAGTTGTTGATGTCATTTCACAATAACTAAAATTTACCACCTTTTATTCTTAAAGTTATATTGGGTCAATCATTAAATGGTTTTATATATAACAATCATCCCAACCAGAAATAAATCTCAAGCTACCCCGTCAACAAGGTGGTTTCGAGACTTCGGTTCAATGACATAAAGTTAAAACGAGCAAAGTTTACGACCTGAAATAGATCTCAACCATTGATCAAGTGAAACAACCACTATTAGATCTAGGTGTATCTTTTCATAATTCCAAATTGAATGTGAGCGATCAATTTAACCAAGTTTCCATCATTGAACTTTAAGAAAATTAGTTCGCTTTCATATTTTTTTTAACATATTTTTTAATTTCCCCCAATAACTTCTCTATTACAACACACTAAAATATGGAAAGCAAATGGGCACAAAAAGGTATATATGCAAAATGAAGTAGAATATACCAATAGACTTGTGGTGATAATCTAGAAAATCCCATTGTTTGAACATGTGAGTCCAAGATCTATGATTGTCCTTTCATGTCAACTCCAATATCTAATCACAACAAATTAGGAAAAATGAATCAACTTATGTCCGACGCTTCCTTGAAAATGCTTGACAACTGAATCATATGCCAAGCAACAATATTCTTTTCTTTTTATTGAAAATCAAAATGTCATTCATATACATAATTACAAATTCATAAAAAATACATTTGACACACCTATGTCATCCTCTACATCATTGTACTTCATACATTTCTTAGACCAAATGACATAACCAACTGCTTATGCAATTGATCCTTAGTATTGAATGCAATGTTCTATTCATGTCCTCCTTTTATTATAATATGACGATGTCTTTTCTTCAAATCCATCTTTCCAGAACTATCTCGCAACACATAAACTATCCATATTTGTTCATTGTTGAGAATAGAAACTTGTGCCAAAGTGTGATGTTGTTTAGTGCTCTATTGTATGTTCACATTCTTCACTTCTCATCCTTGTTTGGTAATCAAGTTCAAAACCACATGTGGTCTCATATTGTCTCTAAATGAATATTTTCTATGATAACTCTACTACTTACCTATTTAGTTTTGTGCTGTCTAATGGAATTATCCTACGCCACAAACTAACGATTCAAATCAAGTCAATCTCATGGACAGCATTCATCTTTAATGATAATCCTCCTCGTGCATCTTCACACACCACATGTGCATGTGCATCTTCACACACCGCATGTGCATATTCCTTTAGAATATTTTTCACCTCCTTGGGAAATTCATTTATCTCAAGACACCAAACTTAATCTTCATATATTGTTCCTCCAACACCTTTCTTTTATGCTATAAGATAGAGTTCCTTTGTTTTATTCATTCTTCTCATTAAATCTCTAATAGTTTCTTGCAACTCTTTCCTCTAATATTCATCATTTCTTTGGGGTATATGCTTAATTCTATTTTCATAGTGTTTGATAATGTAGCTATGATTTGCTCCATCATATACAATTGTACTTTTCAGATTTATACAGGCTTCTAAGTAAGAAGTGGCACACATCCATGGGGATGATATTGCACAAAATTCTATTTCTATGGTCATCAATGTGAAAAGAGACTATACATTGAGCTTTCAAAACTTCTATGGATCTTTAATCTCATCGTACTCAAAATAATATTCCATCTCACCCCTCCCATCCATAAGAATGCATCCTTCAAGTAGATGTCATCATTGGGGACTCTCAATTATACTTCTTCAATTTATAAAAAACTTAATCAGTTATTCCATGGGACCATTTTCCTCATTTTCTACTTGATTTGCTGCTCATTTTGTCCAATTTTTTATTCAAAATCCCTTACTTTTACGTTACCACTTGATCTAGTATGGAGACTTTGTATCTACCTCCTCAATTCCCACAATTTCTCATGCTTGTTCATCCACCTCTATGCACTATTTTTGTAGTTGCAAACCGTTTTACACGATAAACTTTGGGTTTTTCTACACTTGGATTCCTAATGGATTCTTGCCTCACTTTGATACCAAATGCTTCAAGGGATGCACAATGAGACTTTTCTACTACACTATGCACTAAGTGATCTACAAACTTAGATTTATATGCAATAGAAAACACGTAACAAACTGCCAAGAATCTACATGAAGATGTAGGAAGGAAACATTAATGCAAAAAGATTCATAGGAAAAAAAGAATATAAGAACATTGGCTACTTATTTTCATTAACAAAATAAGTAATTGTTACGATACAAACATCTATATGGCTCACTGCATCTAATGCATTATTTGATGTTTGCAATTTTCTTACAGGCCATGACTTTCACCTCTACAATACTACTCTCTATCTTTAACTTCTCACTATTCCTCTTATTCCTTCTTTAAGCTCTTCTATTCTTGCTCATCCTTTCAAAAATTATGCATAACCATGTAGTTACTCTGTGAAAGTTGTGCTCTTTGTGGTCAACATCTTAGAAGAAATCCTAACCTCTATTATATGCATATTTTAGATACCTACACCACCAACATATCATTGAGTTGTATTTAGGTTGGTTGTAACAACTTGAATCCTAATGGATTTGCAATTAACTATTTCGACTCCTTGTGCAATCATTGATCTCCTTCAACGTCCAAACCTTCTTGTGTCTTTGTGCTTGCAACCCATTTTACACTTGATCCTTTCTAATGCGCATGATCTTCCTTGATTATGCTTTACTTTTTTAACTTGTTACATCCCTTGCATGTAAATTGCAACCTTGATTAGAAATGACACCTTCCTAGCTCTAATTGAAAAACAACAAAAATAAACTTGTTCTCTATGTTAAAATATTCCTTTGTAAATGCTTCAGATGAGCATTAGTGTAAGTCAAGTTGGATAGTTCAAGTTTCCTTTATCAAAATTTGAGTCAAACCAAATTGCATTTTTAGTCTCTTTAAGAAAGTAAGATGGATGCATTGTGGGAAGGTAGTATTCCATGCAATATACATGCAAACAATTACCTATAAGTAGTAACCCTTCATAGATGCACAACTCGACAAAGGCAATGAAGTCCAAAATTATACCCACCTAGTCTATCGTTATGGACCAATTGTATGTTTTCAAGCAATTAAATTGAAACAACAATGGTTCCACATAAATTGTAATGGATATTATAATCATGCAATCGAAAGAAAACCTATTTTTGCACAATATAAAAAGAAGCAATGACCAAAATAAAAATATTAATAACATGTATGTTTCATATATCTTCCAATGCCACTCGCTCATTTCCACATAAACATATTTTTAAAATCAAACTAGGGATGTAAACATGCATAATTGAAACAATAATGGTACTAATAGAATCTCAAAGAAAACATGCATCACAACATAAAATAAAGCCAATAAGGATCTTCCTAGGGTTTCATTCTCATGAGGTTTACCTTATACAAATAACATATCTGAAAAAGAGACAAGATCACATACAGGTCCAATACAATTTTCAATTAATAGATGCACTCTAAGCCTATACCTAAAATAAATTTAGTCTTGTTCTCCCCACAAGAAACCTGCACAAGACAACCATTGAAAGAAAAAAATGTCAAAAATTTGGTTGCAGGCCCTCGCACGAAGTTGAGGGACCTTTTAGATGCAATCGTGCATTCATAAAACGCGCAAAAGTTGAGAAAATTCAAAACGCGTGCGAGTTTCTTAGAACTAGGCATGGGCGGGCTCTGAGCCTGCCATGTCAAATAACATGTAGGATAGGATTCCATAACACGCACGCATTATAGTGATACATAGCGCGCCCGTTATGTATCACTATAACAAGAGCGCATTTTGGACAGACAAAACGCGCTAGCGTTATGGACACACAAAGCGAGCTAACGTTATGGACACACAAAACGTGTGCACATTTCGTGAATGTTAAAAAAATCCTAGGCTTTTAATATTTTTGGTGCACGGATAAATAACTCCTAGTGGAAAAAAAACGCTGCGAGCTTTTCTTCATCCAAAAACACGCTAGTGTTATGGTTATCTACACAATTTGCATTTCCATCAAAACCTTATTTAATAGTTTCTATGGGTTAGGAGGTTAAATAGGGACTTCGTGTTAGGGGCTAAGGGGTCAAGGGGCTTAGGGGTTAGAGATGGGGGGGTGGTTAGTGGTAGGGTAAGGGGGATTAGGAGAGAGCAAGAGGTGGGGGGGAGTAGGAGAGAGAGAGAGACGGAGGGTTAGTTAGGGGTAAGGGGCTAGGAGGGAGGTTAGCGAAGGGGGGAGAGAGAGAGAGAGAGAGAGTGAGAGAGGGGGTTAGTAATGGTTGGGGGGGGGGGGAGAGAGAGAGAGAATAGGGTGTTAATCGTATGGAGTGAGAAAGAGAGATGGGAGGTGTGGTTAGAGGTAGCTGGAGGTGTAGGAAGAGAGAGAGACTGAGAGAGGGGGTTAGTAAGGGCTAGGGATAGGAGGGGAGAGGGATAGAGAGTAGGGGGTTTTGCGATAGGGGGATTAGTAGAGAGATAGAAAGAGTAGGATGGTTAGGGATGGGGAATAGGTTAGGGAGAGGGAGAGGGGGTTTAGAGAGAGAGAGAGAGAAGTGTAGAAGCAAGTAAGAGAGAATGAGAGAGGTGGGGTTAGTTAGGGGTAAGGGGATAGGAGGGGGGTTAGCGAGGGGGAGAGAGAGAGAGAGAGAGAGAGTGAGAGAGGGGGTTAGTAATGGTTACAGGGGGGGAGGTGTAATGTCCCCACCCATCATATCAGTGCCATGGAGAGGATCGTGATGCTAAAACCAGGGCATCTAGCCCCATACTTATTAAATAAAACATTCACATAATATAAAAAGACATATGCAAATGTATAAATAAAAGAAACATAGCATAAATAGATTCAGTTACACATCCATCATACATTCAAGATATTCATCAATTAAAGACAATACAAAATTAACACAAGAGAGTACTTATCTTAAAGCAAAGTAGTCCCGAGCAACTGGCTATGTAACTGCAACGTTCCAACCAACCATAGGCCAATTGTGCTTTTCAATCCCACAACACAACTGCCACCCCCGAGCTGGGCATGATTTCTACAAGGAACCAGGGAACAACAGACTCACACATAGCCAAACATACACCAAAATGAGCCAAGCCAATCTGCAATTGGGTTTATCAGGCTGCTAAGGAAATGGAAAGGAATGAATTGAAATGGAAAGGAATGAATTGCTAAGTTAGTGGCTCATCCACAGAGCTATGGACACCCTCTGCAAGATCTATCTAGCTTGGTCCCCACAATACCTACACACCTAGCACAAGGAAGTATTCCCTTCACTATTACACAGTCCCTCAGGCCATACCTTCCATTCTAGTGTTCTTCAAGGTGTGCATAGAAGAGCAGCCAGCCCTTTTGATACTCTTGAGAGGCTACCTCCTCACTAGGTTTATCAAGCCAATTCTGGTCCACTTCCACTCCTAATTCTCATTCACCATTTCAACCCAACAAAGGGATGCACCCAACAACAAAAACACAACTACTGAAAAACGTGGGCAACCAAAACAAATTGGTAGATGGGAAATAAACCCGAGGAGAGCAATTCGTTTTCAAAAAACGTTTTTCTGCATTCCAGGAGCAGAAACGACCTCTATAAACCCCCAAAACATGACTCCCTTTCCTCCAACCACTGTGCAACACAAAAACAAGTTCCCAGGCATGGAAAATACAGGAAAATGGTAGAAAACGTGAAGGAGACAGACTCAGCTATCTTAGACTACGTGAGAGAGGAAAGATAATGGGTGAAGAATGGCTTTGGGTACAATTTCGTGGGTGTTTTCTTGCCCCAGAAGCAAAAATACGTTTTCCCAGGTTGATGGCTTGCCCATGCACGAAATTGGCTGCCATACCTATTCATTCCCAGGGCATTAACTACCTCAACCAACTCCTAGAAGAATTAAATGGTTGGGTGCATAAGTCAAAATGGGTAGTTGGGGTTCATTCATTGACATTTGGCTTATCACCATTGGCTCAAGGGTTTGAATAATTTCCCTCCCTATTCCTTGTAGAATCATGCTCCCATCTCTTTGTTGCATTGCATATCTAGTTGTGGGTATTTCATTAAAATTCGTATTTACATGATGTCTTAATTTACATTGTGCATGTCCAGCACAAGAACCATAGGCATCTATTTTTAATTGGTGATACATAAACACTAAATCAATGGTGGGGCCTTGGCCTTGAGCTCCTCACCTTGATTAAATAACAATATTTACATCATTTACGATTTAATGCAAAGGGGGTCAAAATGGGGACGTTACAAGAGGAGGGAGAGAGAGAGAGAGAGAGAGAGAGAGAGAGAGAGGGTGTTAGTTGTAGGGAGTGAGAAAGAGAGATGGGAGGTGTGGTTAGAGGTAGGTGGAGGTGTAGGGAAGAGAGAGAGACTAAGAGAGTCCGGCTTAGTAAGCGATAGGGAGAGGAGGGGAGAGAGATAGAGAGAAGGGGGTTTGGGATAGGGGGAGTAGCAGAGAGATAGAAAGATTAGGATGGTTAGGGATGGGGTAGAGGTTAGGGAGAGGGAGAGGGGGTTGAGAGAGAGAGAGAGAGAGAGAGAGAGAGAGAGGACGTGTAGAAGCAGGGAAGAGAGAGAGAGGACGTGTAGAAGCAGGGAAGAGAGAGTAAGATAGGGGGGGTTAGTTAGGGGTAAGACGCTAGGAGGGGGGTTAGCAAGGGGAGAGAGAAAGAGATATATTGAGAGAGGGGGTTAGTAATGGTTAGGAGAGAGAGAGAGAGAGAGGAGAGGGTGTTATTTGTAGGGAGTTAGAAAGAGAGATGGGAGGTGTGGTCAGAGGTAGGTGGAGGTGTATGGAAGAGAGAGAGACTGAGATAGCTTGGGTTAGTAAGGGATAGGGAGAGGAGGGGAGAGATATAGAGAGGAGGGGGTTTAGGCTTAGGGGGAGTAGGAGAGAGATAGAAAGAGTAGGATGGTTAGGGATGGGGGAGAGGTTATGGAGAGGGAGAGGGGGTTTATATATATATATATATATATATGGATAGGGAGAGAGAGAGAGAGATGTGTAGAAGCAAGGAAGAGAGAGTGAGAGAGGGGGGGGTTAGTTAGGGGTAAGGGGATAGGAGGGAGATTAGCGAGGGGGAGAGAGAGAGAGAGAGAGAGAGAGATTGAGAGAGGGGGTTAGTAAGGGTTAGGTGTAGGAGGGGAGAAAGTGAGCAAGGGTTAGGTGTAGGAGGGGAGAGAGTGAACAAGCGTTAGCAGTGACAGGATTATGAGAGAGATAAAGGGAGGGGGGTTTAAGAGTGGTGGGGATCAGGGAGAGGGAGAGGAGGGGTTAGGGAGTGGTGGGTATATAAATTAATTCAACACTTAAAAACATAAATTTGTGAAGTTAATAACGCACGCACGTTTTGTATGTACATAACGCACGCACGTTTTGTGTGTACATAACATGTGTGCGTTCCGGATCACCTAATCACCCCCTCCTCCCGTGCCCGCATGTCAACCATAGTCCTATGTGGTTGGTTCGGACTTACCAAACCTGTGCTATGGAATTTACTGAACCATAGCTAATTAGGCATTTTCACCATTTTTTTCAATATGCCTGTTTTTCACCACTCTCTACAGCATGACATACATGACCATTATTGACGAAAATTTAGGCATAGATAGTATTTTTTATGCAGATTCCAGATATGTAATTTTTAAAAAAAAAATATTGAGATTTTTTATTTGTTTCCTAATTTTCTTATGTCATCACTCCTTAGTCGAAAAACATGTTGTTAGTGTTTATTCCGTAACTTTTTCATTTCACAACCATTTTTAAAACAAATTGTATAATGCACTAGTAAACAACGACCTCTACATGCTATAAAAAATCTAAGTCGAAATAACTGCATTAAGACCTTCAAAGACTGCACCCACATTTGACATATCGTTCTCAAGGTTTGATCACTTACATAATTAAAAAAATAAAATTAAACATTTAATTTTTAATAGTGTTGCACTAGTGCTACAGGTTCTATACATGTTTGCCAATTTTTGTAGCCCGAAACCATCATTTAGGCACTCAAAGGCGGCACCCACAAAACATATACCTTATCATTTGCCCCCCAAAAAAGCGACTGTTAAAAAAAATGAAATTTGACATAGTTATGTAAATTTTCAATACTTAAAACTTATATATTCGGAAATGTGACTCAATTTCCTATGTTTCATCTTTTTTACTCAATGCAAGATATCTTGTGTAAGTATCTCAAAAACACTAAGTAAGTTGAGGGATTCCTGATTTTTTAGTTTTCTATTGCATCCAACGCGCCAAAAGTGACCCTCATTAGCTTGCACATGCCCTTGCTCAAGTAGAGGCACTTGAATACCTAGTAAAGGAGTACCTTTACTGTAACTGGAGTTGATAACAAGTTGTCAGTTCACCATTTAGGATTGAAAATCTAACAAGCATGAGAGACAAAGTTAAGGTTGTTATCCTCATGACAAACAAAAGCATAAGCATTGTTATAATACAAACAATGAGAATTCAAAGTAATTGATAGGCCTTTATTCCTAAGATCTTGTAATTTTACCTTAAACATACTTTTAGACTTACTTAAAGGGTTAAAACCTTCACACCTATGCATCAACTTCTTACCATTGGAAACATAAGATCATATAAAAAAACTATCACAACTTCAATCAATAGGGAAACTAATCCCAAATTCGATTTTTTGTGAAAATGATTTCAATCTTTGTTTTCACAACAAAGTGCCATGTCAAGCCTTGATATTCAACTCATCAATATTCAAGTAACTTTCATAAACATAATTCTATCAATGGCTGAGACTATAAATTTAAAGCATATATTTATTATTACTTCTCTTAATTTCTCGAAGTACAACTGATAATCCAAGAAAATGTCTAGAGTAACCATTAGATAGTGATACCAATTTACTTCAAAGTTGGAGCCAAAATAGGAATACCTACAGAGATTTCAAAATACTTTGAATCACATTATTGTGTAAAATTTCAAGTTTCAACGACTTTCAGTACAAATCTTGGTACAAAATATTGAAACATATACAATTCAAAACAAAAAAAGGTACTAGCTTCTAGGACATTACAAAATTTAACCGCTTAAAAGGCAATGAGACTTAGCATTTTCTCATATGGCAATACAAAAATAACTAACATGGGCGTAGAACTATGTTGAAACTTCAACAAGGATAGTGGCCATTTTCCCAAGCAAACCATAAAGAAATCATCATAGTTCCTATATAAGAAGCAACTATATATTTGTATAAGAAGAAAGGTCATAACTATTTATCACACATAAATATATCATCATTGCCTGAGCTTCAAACTCAACATCTCTACTTGATACTCAATTTTCAAGGCAAGTTTCTCACAATGAAGATAGACCTATGCTTTTCTTTGTTCATTATCTATCATTATCTAAAATAAAAAAGTAATGAACAATAAAAATTCTAGAAAACTGCAGGAATTAAAGACATCAAAGAAATACCAAAAAACAATCAAAAGAAATACGAAAAATAAAAACAAAAACAATACCAAAGACACACATTGTAATAAACTACACATAAATGTCTCCCCTCCTAAACCTCATCGAAGCTAGTTTCGAATGTCATAGTGTTCATCCACAAAAAATTCCACACTTGCAAGCATACCTATGAGACACTATGGTATCCTACATTTCTGTGCAAAGTGCATTTTCTCCATTTTCTTCGAACTAGGTTTTAATTTTCTTTCTTCATTTGTAGGGATAGGGTTTTAAGTGTCCTCATACTCGTCAATGTTTAACTCGACCTACCATGAATAATTGGACAATTATATCAAGCCACAATTTCATGAGAGGTAGATCATTCGAGGAAAATAAAGCATGTATGAAATCCTATACAAATTCCACATTTCTTTGAAATGTCATATTTCCACGTATGAAATCCGACAGTTTTGAAATGTCAATTATTTCCATGGGAGAGGGTGGGAATTTCAAATCACCAAAGCCCATCAAAATTGACGGTAATATCTAAATTATCAAAAGTTTTTTATATTCCAAGCCATTTTGTGACGAGTTGGATAGATTGTTGGCCGTATTTGACGGCTAAATTGCCTCATGACGGGCAATTTATCCGTCAAATTCCATCACTGATGTGATTCCGATAACGCGATTCCGGGTACGCTACTAACTTTATCCTCTCTGGAAGTAGTTGCAAATTATTGTACGTCATTACCTACCTGGCATTTGGTTATCCAACCGTCAAATCAGCTTTACGAGTCAACCCTGCTGACACATTCTTTTGACTAAAACTACCTTTCACATGTAAAAGTCATGTCTAATGTTTTTTTCGATTTATTTCTCCTCAGACTTTACAAAACCTACTCCACGCAGCATCTTCCCCGATATTTTGGCACTCTGTCATTCATATCTCTCCGACGATAGTTTTGGTCATCAAATTATTTAGCTTACGTACTGCAATTCATTATTCAGAATTTCAGTGTTATACAAGAAACACCGCCTTTGTTTTTGATAATCACAGAGAAGAAACTAAATATAAGTAATGGCCGCTTCTTCTCTTGTATTTCCCATTGATGTTTTCTCACTCAAAGAACTGCCAAGCGCTGGTCGTATGGGCTTCCAGAAAGCGCCGGCAGTTTCGAACAGCCAGAGCAGAAATCTTAGATTTCGGCGGTGTTTCAAGGTGAGAGCAATGCAGGAGGCGTCTGCAGGTGCAGAAGGCATTTCAGAGCCCGGTCGCTTGAATGCGAAGACTTCTTTGTATGAAGTACTGGAAATAAGCCCAGCGGCGACTGCAACGGAGGTCAAGAGGGCTTACAGAAAGCTGGCGAGGGTGTTTCATCCAGATCATGCGGCTTCTAGTGAGGAAAAGAAGCAGAAAAGCGAGATATTTTTGAGGATACACAATGCGTATGTGACTCTGTCAGATCCACATGCCCGCGCACAATATGATCGCCAGGTTTCGGCTCAAATGTTGAGATTTGCTGGCCAGACGTGGAGTGAAGTGTCCACTGGGAGGTATAGATATCCGTGTGGTCCGGTGAGGCAGAGTTGGGAAACAGATCAATGCTGGTGATCTACGTTTGCTTACAGAAACGTAAATATGCAATAGTTTCTCTTTCATCCACTGTATTGTAATTGTCTTTCTTTGCCAGAGGTTGGAATCCCCCGGCAGGGAAAGCAACAAACTCCATCGCTGTTTTAAAGCAAAAGTTACATATAGAGGAGGATTCATTTTTAATGATTAGAATTTGGATTCATGGTTGGTTCGTTTGTGGTTTAGGGATAGATTCATAAGTGCTTACAGTAACCTGGAAATTACAGTAACATGTAAATTAGTTTCTCTTTTTTCAACAGAGGAAATAATTAGTTTCTCTTTTTTCAAACATCTATTTCTACTTTCTCTATTATCTAATTTCCCAAAGTTTTAACTCCTGAACGGTCACAGCACAGCACAGCACATTGTGTGCAAATATTGATATATGGCTTAGTGAAAGAGTTGCTCACAGCACAAAGTCTCATAGAAGCCGAACATCTCCCTTGATGATATCTGCCCTTGTCATATCATAATCCTATGGTCATTCTAAGCAATTGGGTTCATTAAAAGTGGTCCAATAGTTTACTATCTCATCCAAATCTCTAAAATTTAACTAGTATATACCTAATGAGATGTACTTCATTATTCAATGTAAACATGGGCGCATGTGCCATTTAAATTATATAATAATAAAGTTCTATAGCAAAGGAATAAATTTGGTAAATGCAATATGGATTTCATTTAAATTATATAATAATAAAGTTTTATAATAAAGGAATAAATTTGGTAAATGCAATATGAGATGTACTTCATTATTCAATGTAAAAATGGGCGCATGTGCCATTTAAATTATATAATAATAAAGTTCTATAACAAAGGAATAAATTTGGTAAATGCAATATGGATTTCATTTAAATTATATAATAATAAAGTTTTATAATAAATGAATAAATTTGGTAAATGCAATATAGATTTAAGAAGTATAATTTTCATTTTTTTAATAGAATAAAAGTTATTTCTAGTAAAATGTCAAGTTAATTTTGTTAATCCGTTAAAAAAATTACAAAATCTTAAATAATATTTAAACACTTATATTCCAAACATTTTTTAAATAATCATACCATAGTTTATTCTCGATCTCATCAGTCTTCCTCGTAACTTCCATCATCCACAAAGAATATAAATCGTTCTTTAAACACTTCACAAATGGATCTATATTGATAATAGGAAAAATACTGACAACGACTACCTGTTTCTGTTTTAATCTGTCCTGAGATTTTATTTGAATTTACAGTTGAACAGTTAAAATTTATCTATGATGACAATATAAAAAATAGATTAAACAAGTACAGATCTATCAAAACGATCTGTTTCTGTTTTCAGATTCAATGAGATTTTATTTGAATTTACAGTTGAACGATTCTTGCGAAGAAAAAAAAATTACACCAGGCCTGAGAGAGTGCACTTAGATGACCGAACTCATCTCGGTTCGTTCGTTCAACTGTAAATTGGTTCGTTGGTTCTTTGAGGGATGGCTCAAAGATAAGGTTTCAATTTCGAGAGGGTGCATTTTCTATAATGATCACATACAAGTTTATAGAATAGTTTATTTATTCTATTTTTTTGATTTTATTATGGGTTTTGGTTCAAATTTAGTAATTGTTTGTTGATAAATCTAAATTTAAAAACATTTAAATTGTTTTTTTAATCCATAAATAAACTTCCACCCTAAATTTATAATAAAAACCCCAAACTATATTTCCCAGCAATTTGAATGTCGTTATCCAACTCAAAAGAAATTGGAATTTATTACAATTTAATGTATGTCCACGTTGACCATAATTATATTGCATTTAATTATCCAATAAAAAAATTTGGTGGTGGTGATAGTGGAGAAGGTTAAGGTGTTTTGCATCCTCAAAGTTCCTAGATGACAAATCTTTTCATCGTACTAAGTTTTATATCAGAACTCTTTACTTAAAATGATAAATCTTTTCATCCCACCAGGCTTTGTATCACAACTTTTAGCTAAAATAAAAATAGGATACTTAAATTATTTTAAAATTTTTGGTTTTTCAAATATTTATAGAAGATATGTGAAGGTTTTGGGTTAAAATACTTTGACTGTGAAGTAACTATATCTTTGTAATTTGTAATTTTAATATGTGAAATTTGATCAAACATCAAAATTTCAACTAATTTTTTTAATCTAAAACTTTGTTAAAAAAAATTTACACCTTCCAAAACCAAATCATATATTTTTCTAATTTATTTATTGCACCGAGAGAAAGAGGAGATGTTCGTTTATAAAATAAAAACTTAAAACTTAAACCCGAATCTATCAATAAAAAAGACCAAATTTCTTGAGTTTAAATTTAAAAAAAGAAATACACCTCAAGAAATTGGATACGGGTTTAAAATGAATCTATGCTGGTTACTTTTAAGATGGATCTATGTTGGTTCCATAAGCAACGGCATTAGTTACCAATGGTTGGAGCAAAAGGCTCGAGCAGTAAGTGGTAAGCTTCCGAGCAACAAGTGGTCATCCTTAGAGAAGTAAGTGTTAAGCCTCTGACGAGCTAGACCACGTGGCATTGCTGCCTGGCTCGAACAAGCGCTAAGTCTCCGCCGCTAGGTTCATATAATAAAGACGGTTGAAACGAAGCACGCACGGGTTAAAGAGTTCGCGGGAGGCTAGTGCAAAAGCATCAGGGCTAGTGTTGGAATTTGGTTTTTATTGTACCCCTCAGGCATCAAAGTTTTTTTTTGACTTTTTGGGTGTATATATCACCTGTCCTGAAATGTTTTGTTTAAATTTTTACCTTTCAACAATGAAATCTTGCCAAAAAATTTACCCTTCAATACTTAAATTTTGTTAATTTTTTCTTCAAAACAATATTTATTTTCTTGACATTTTAACATTAAAATTAAAATGATAATTATTAATATCTACCATTGTCCATTAACTTGATCTCTATTCATTTTATATATCATTTATATATAAAATGCAGTGAACGTATCCGTTCACCAAGTTAATAGTCGAATCTGACTCTCATATTGAATAATAGATAAGAATAATATATTTGATGATGATGATAAATTACAATAAGATCGCCTTTTATAGGGCTTGAATCCAACATTGTGAAGGGTTACGCCCTTTCACTGGTAACCTAATAATCTATAAATTTATAAATAATAATATTAAATAAATATTCACAGCATTGCCACTCCCTTTTAAGGAGCTTTGTCCTCAAAAGCTAATTTTTCTAGTATCAACTTTATCTTGGATTTGTGTTGTAATCCGTTCTGCTTGAGTGGTGAATTTTTGAAACAATACAATTTGTAATTATTTGTCTTCCATATCACCTTTTGGATTTCATGTATGAACACTTGTGGACCTTCATTACTTCCACTTTTTGCATTGGTTGTGGTTCCAACATTGAATGTCATAATGATGGAGGTATTTTTAAAAGATTTTGTTCGATCTTGGAAATTAGGACAATGGTCATCTTTAAGACTTTGAAGTTTGAAAATCTCCATATGAGTCTTCTCAATTTCTTGGAGCCATATTATTGTAGATGGATTCCATCTTACAATCTTAGTATCTATGCACTTAAATTCCAACAATTTCAAAGATATGTGGTGGTTGTCACAAGAAATATGCACATCTAAACTGACATCAATCTAATTAGAAATCTTTAGGTCTTGTACTAGTTTCCTATGAATCGTAGCCTTCATGGCTTCTTTCTTGGAAGGAACTTTAAGGACCTTCATTCTTGATTTCCCTATGACTGTGTCCAAGGATCTAATTCTAGAACAATATAAATGTTGTTCATCTGTAGTAACCTGCTCCACAGGGATTCCTAATGACGTGGATGAAATACCTTTTATGTCCTCTAGCTTGCCAACATTAGGCCCATTATCATATTCACCATCATTTGGAACGTAAGTGACAGTGGGCAAAGAAACAATTTCTACATAACTATCTACACTTGTGTTTGTAGAACCATCATTAGTTCTTCCAACATGTTTAAGTAGACATTCGCTACTTCCATGGCTTCGAACTTCATCAATCAGATCAATAGATTTATCTAATAAAACTAATTGGGAACAATGTTCAAGTGTCTTCTCCTTCTCAACAAGAACAATTGCATTTGAAATGTCACTTGCTATTGTAGACCTATATTCTACGACTTCATGATCCACAACTGGTGGATGTTGATCTAATGCACATGCATGCTCTGTCGCTTTGATGTCATATTTTTCTTCAATTTCTACAATAGGTTTTCTTATTCTGTCTTCCTCATCTTCTGTGTATATGTCCTCTTTTGGATATTTATCAACAATGGCTTGGCTCTTATCAATGTCATCTCTACACGTGCTAATTCCATGGGAGACATAGGTTTTAAATCTTTTTTCCTCAAAACTGTCATCGTCGTCACCGAGAACGGCCCAATCTTTTCGATACTTATCAGCAACACCGGTTTGACTCTCCTCAGTATTGTGAGCAATGTCATATTTACTTGTTCCAATTCCACGAGAGATGATGGCTTTAAGTCTCTTTTCCTCATAGCTTTCATCTTCATTATTGAACCACTTCATGGTTAAAAGTTTGAGACTTAATTAATTAATAATAATTGTAAGGACAAATAATTATTATATAGGTAAAATAAATAAATATAATAATGATTATTATATTTAAATATTATATTTTATTTTATAATTTGGGAATGTAACTTTTAATAAAATTAAATATTAATATAACAATATTAATACAATATTTAATTTTTATTAAAAATAAGGGTTGACTATGGATGTGAGCGCATGGTGGTGAGAGCACGGGCGTAGGGGATTGAGAAGGTGGAGCCGTGGGGAGTGGGATTGAATGGAGAACAGGCGTGGGGAGAACAGCGTGTAGGCTGGAGTGGGGGAGGGAGATTGAGTAGAGATGGGACGACCGTGGAGATGACGGGGGAGAGGACATGAGGAAGGAGGGTGCAGCATTGGGGGGTAGTGATGGTGGGAGAGAGTGGAACTAGGCGCGGGGAGGAATGTGCAGAGAGAGACGTGTGAAGTGTTGGCGATTGGGGAAGGAGGAGCACACAGGGAGATGGAGCAATGAGGGTTGAGGGTGGCGTTGAGGTGGTGTAGAAGTGGGGAGGAGCGAATGCAGAGGGGTAGAGAGAAGTCAATAGAGTGGAGAGGGGAGTGAACGGACTGGCGTGGGGAAACGTGAGTGGAGGTGGCGTGGGTTCTTGGAGTAAGGGGATGTGGAGAAGCAAGCGGCGGTGGTGGAATAGAGTGAGAGCATTGGTGTAATGGATAGAACAAAAGAGGGGTGGAGATGGTGGACGCAGGTGAGAGTGCGGAAGCACCAGAGCTGGAACAGCAGGAGGTTGTGAACGGAGAAGGAGGGCGTGGTGATTGGTGAGGGTTGCAGTGGACGAGGGACGAGGGACGGGAGGATGGAGGTCGCGCGAAGTGGGGTCGGGTCGTGGAGATGTAGGAGGGAGTGTTGGGGAGAAGAGCGCAGGGTGGAGAGGAAGCACGTTGGAGGGAGAGAGATGAGAAGCGGGGAGATGTGCAGGCAACGGTGTGGAGGTGTGCAAGGCTGCCGAGAGGAGACCAGCGCGTGGAAGAGTGGATAGGGAGGGACAACGTGAACGAATGGAAAGAAGCTGGAGGTGGCAAGGGAATGAAAATGGAGATGTAGAACGGTGATGAAGAACGTGAGGGATGCAGCGGAATGGTGGTGAGTGGAGCGGTCGGGGGTAAGTGCAGCGAACAGGAGAGCGGTAGAATAAGCCGAATCTAACCGAAGGAGCGAGTCTGCTTTGTGAGAGAGGAGCCGAAACCAAGCTCAGGGTTGGAGGAGCCGAATCCGACTCTCAGATTGAATAATAGATAAGAATAATATATTTGATGATGATGATAAATTACAATAAGATCGCCTTCTATAGGGCTTGATCCAACATTGTGAAGGGTTACGCCCTTTCATTGGTAACCTAATAATCTATTAATTTATAAATAATAATATAAAATAAATATTCACAGCAATACGGGTTTAAAATGAATCTATGCTGGTTGCTTTTAAGATGGATCTATGTTGGTTCCATAAGCAACAGCATTAGTTACCGATGGTTGGAGCAAAAGGCTCGAGCAGTAAGTGGTAAGCTTCTGAGCAACAAGTGGTCAACCTTAGAGAAGTAAGTGTTAAGTCTCCGACGAGCTAGACCACGTGGCATTGCTGCCTGGCTTGAACAAGCGCTAAGTCTTCGCCGCTAGGTTCATATAATAAAGACGGTTGAAACGAAGCACGCACGGGTTAAAGAGTTTGCGGGAAGCTAGTGCAAAAGCATCAGGGCTAGTGCTGGAATTTGGTTTTTATTGTACCCGTTAGGCATCAAAGTTTTTTTATTGTACCCGTCGTGAAATGTTTTGTTTAAATTTTTACCTTTCAACAATGAAGTCTTGCCAAAAAATTTACCCTTCAATACTTAAATTTTGTTAATTTTTTCTTCAAAACAATATTTATTTTCTTGACATTTTAACATTAAAATTAAAATGATAATTATTAATATCTACCATGGTCCATTAACTTGATTTCTATTCATTTTATATATCATATATATATAAAAATATAGCTTAAACCAAAAAAATTATGAATACAAATCATAATAAAGCATAAAAACAATAAGACTAAGGAAACAATTTTTTAAAGTAAAATTGAGATAGAAAAAGTATATCAATCACCTTCATAACTTTTAAATTTACTTAATTAAAAATAAAACAAATTAGTCTACAATGTGTCTCGATTATATTTATGACTTGTAAAGTTCTAGTCATTTTTAATGATTTTATCAATTTTTTTCTTAAAAAGGAATAAATATGAAATATAAATTCTATTTTTATTAAAATGCACTAAAAAAAGTTGCTAATTGCCAAAGAGGGACTAATTTTCGGAAGCAAGTGCCTATAAGTCTACCACACAGCTTTGATATAGATTAAAGGATTCATATATGGGAAGATTTTAATAAATATATCAAATATGGATTAATTTTCTTTTAGCCTTAACTATTGGAATTTGGGCCTGGAAATTTTTTTGTTATTTTCAAAACTAACCTATCATCACAAGTTTTCTTTTTCTCAAATTGTTGAAAATTAAAAAAATTGAAAGGTTTAGTAAGACATTATTCCTACATTGTCAGTTTCAGGCACATGATTGCAAGTCGTTTGCATTGACTGTAAAACTAATAAAAAGTAAATGGAACCTCTTCTTGATTACTATTATCTTCCTAGTGGGAGTCTGTATTTGCTTCTCT
This sequence comes from Larix kaempferi, assembly GCA_027924585.1. NCBI lineage: Eukaryota > Viridiplantae > Streptophyta > Pinopsida > Pinales > Pinaceae > Larix > Larix kaempferi. Next base: position 4,170,896 of record BSBM01000103.1, read on the forward strand.
CATATTTTTGTATTTTTCTGTAAGAATCTTTGGTATTACTGTTGGATTTTTGTGTACTATAGAAGTTTATATTTTGAGTGGTATAATAGACTATATTTTCCCCCTACTACTAGCTTTGATGAAAGCTGAAATACAGCCATGAATTTGACTGTCTTAAAAACTCCAATTAGCTCATTCAATGAACTTAGGTAGTTGGAATGCAGCCATGAGTTTGATTGTCATAAAAAAAATTTGTAGCTCATTCAATTAGCTTAGGTTTCTGCAAGTAGCCATGAGAAACAAGCTCGCAAACAATGAAGTTTGTTGTTTTGCGACAAACACAGCTTCAAAGAAAATATGAATGCTACTGAAAAATGTGATTGACATACAGGAATAATGAACCGACAAACAAGATCCACTCAAACATAATAGGGAGCCAGTAAAGCATATCATATTGCTAAAGGAGGATATGACGACAACACTCCATGGATGTAGAGCAAATGCAAGTCATGTTCGTATTAATCTTATGCATAGAATCAAAGCCATGGATGAGGATTGCTTATTGAACTTTATTGTGATGCATGTGTACAAATTTGGTCTGTGACGTTAAATTCAATGAGCATTGGATATGGTCGGATGGATGTGCGGGACAATTTAAATCTTCGCGATCATTTTATTGGTTATGTCGACTTCATAAAGCATTGAACATTAAACATCGCCGGAATTTCTTTGAAACTGGACATGGAAAAGGTGAACATGATGGTGCAGGAGCATGTGTAAAAAGAGAACTTCGAAGATGGAAAATGAACCATAGTTCTACACGATTTCATTCAACTGCAGAGGTTGTCCAATGGTGTAAATCACATCTAAGCCATGATTATAATCAACAATAAAAAAATGTGCATAGGTATGTACACAAATGTTTTAATTTATATTTTATTGTCAATTTAAAAAAATGTGCACTAACATCAAAATTTGTCATTTGTGTAGGTTTTTTTGGCTTGTTGGGCTCCAAGATATAAATATATCAATACCATACGACGCTAGCACCATACACGGGACTAGAGATTTTCACTCTATTCAAACAAAAGCCTTCCAAAACGTGTATGCATTTGACAATAGAAAGCAATCATGCTTTTTTCATATTTGCACTGAAAGTGTTGAATCTACAGAAGTTTGTGAAAACATAACGAACAACTACGTAAAACATTGGAAACACACAGAGATTAATCCTAAAGGAAAAATGCCACTAGCAAGCGTAGAAGAATTAGAATCAGAAGAAATAGCAATATCATCTGATGGCGACAGAATTTCAGATCTTTTTAGAGAAGGTAATGATCAAGTACAACTATTTTGTCGATTGTTCATTCTTGTCCATCACCTTATACATATATATTAGTCAATTTAATTGATTTAAAAAACCTAACGTCAATTGTAATTTGCATAGGGGATGTTTTCGCTGTGATTGCACCTATATACAACAACGAAAATGTGAAGTTATTGGAAGACTATAATGACAACAGATATACATACGAGAGAGGATCCATCATTTTAAATGACTATTTTTTTCAGTAGACCCATATGATTGAAAATTATGTCTACTTTCAGGATTATGAACCTGATGTTATATGTTGTCAATATAGTCATTTAGTATGTGCATCTCGAATAAAATTGGTTCAAGTTCTATCGAAAAAACAATTAAAAAATAAAAAATGGAAACTGTCCAAATATGACCATGAACGGATAATTGAGGACGGCATTCCATTGCGATGTTTTTAACTATATCAAAATTTAATAGATCAATGTTTTTGTCCATGTCATTGTCAAATGTTGTGTACAATATATTTTTTCTTTCAACTATGTCTATGATCTTGAAAGGGAACTAGAATATAAGAGTTTAAATGATTGTATTCTAGTATGCTGAAATGAATTAAAAAATTATTTGGTAATGAAAACTTTAATGTGTAATTTCATCTTAATTTTGTATAAAATACTTTATTTGGGTCCCCATATGTCTATTAGACCACTTAAGGGATGAGATAATGGATGTGGCTGTCTCCACTCTCTGCCCCGAATCTTTACCTTAAAATATCACTTGTGTAAGTTCACATAACTGAAATCATGGAAAATGGAGACAACGATCATTTGATTTTTAATCACAAGCAAGGATTCCAGGATTGTGAAGCTTATGCTAAATTAGAGGAATGATTATTTACAACAAATCGATGAAAATTCATCAAATTGTTGTCTAAAATCATTTCTCTAATTTAGCACAAGCTTCACAATCCTGTAATCTTTGCTTATGATTAAAAAACAAAAAATCGTTAAATCCCCATTTGCCATGATTTCAGCCGCATAAAATGTACCTGGACATTGAAAATAGGAATCATTAGTTAAAAATTGAAAATATGAATCAGTTATACAAATTTCAATTTATCATTTATATAAAATTCAACTTTTATGTTGAAACCAAAATTCTATATATCAAACAAACATTCTTTCTTAACATTCCTATCAAAACTTCCTAACATTCATTCTTAACATATTCCTAACATTCCTATCAAAATTTGAACCTAATATTCATTTTTTAACTTCCTAACATTCATATTTCAATCAAAACTTCCTAACATTCCTAAACTTTGAACCTAACATTCATTTTTAAGTTTCCTAACATTCATATTTCTATCAAAACTTCCTAACATTCCTAAACTTCCTAACATTCAAAGATAACAGTCATTCTTAACATTCAATCTTAATATTCATTTATTCTTAAAATTCCTATAAAAACCTAACATTCATTCATTCTTAAAACTCCTATAAAAACCTAACATTCATTCATTCTTAAAATTCCCATAAAAACTTAGATTGCTAATTCATAAACATTAGATTGCACCTATCAAGACTTAATAACATTCTTAAACTTCCTAACATTCCTATTTCTATAAAAACTTCATAATATTCCTATTTACATATCCAACACTGAAAATATTTTACATCCTAACAAACTCATAGATTTTACATCCTAACATCCATTCATCCTTAACTTCCTAACATCCATTCATCCTTAACTTCCTAACATTTTAAACATTCATCCTAACAAACTCATAGATTTTACACCCTAACTCATTCATCCTTAAAACTTCTTAACATTTTTAACATTCAACACTTCTTAACATTCCTTACTCTTAACTTTAGATTGCACATATCGAAACTTCCTAACATTCATTCATAAACACTTCCTCATATGCTTAACATTCCAACTTTAAATTGCACCTAGATCAAAACTTCCTAACATTCATTCATTCTTAACTTCCTAACATTTTTAACATTCAACACTTGCTAAAACTTCCTAACATTCATTCTTAACATTTTAAACATTCTTGACCCTTAACATTTATTCTTAACATCTCTTAATCCTTACTTTAGATTACACCTATCAACACTTCCTAACATTCATTCTTAACATTCAACACTTCCTAACATTCATTCTTATCATTCCTAACTTTATATTGCACCTATCATAACTTTCTTAACATTCATTCTTAGGATTCAACACTTTCCTAACATTCATTCTTACCATAACATTCATTTTTAACATTCAACATTTTCTAACATTTATTCTTAACATTTCCTAACTTTCCTAACATTCATTCTCAACATTCATTTTTAACATTCAACATTTCCTAACATTCATTCTTAACATTTCTTAACTTTAGATTGCACCTATCAAAACTTCCAAACATCAATTCTTAACATTCCATACATAAATTTAATAATACAAACATTCATAAACATGCAAAAACATATTTTAAACCTTTATCACACCAAATATGTTAAATAACTAACAAAAAAAAGTAGATCATTTAAAGCAAATACGGAATATGTAAGTTCAATGTACATGTATATAATCCTCAAAAAACGTTCATATGCATGTGAGTTCAATGTACATATGTATAGTCCAAAAATGAATCTCCTCGATGTCCAAAACAACTACAATCTATATATCAACAAAAAAAGAAGATGTCCACCACTATTCTCCATTAGGGCCTCCCCTTGGACTCAACCCAGCCTGCAACATGTATAAAACCAGATTATGAATATCATAAATTATTTAAACTAAATTCAAAAAATTAAAATATTAAACTTATATATCAAAGAACAATTCAATTATTAACAAAATTACATCAAATTCTCTAAATGCATGTCCACCACTATCCTCCGCTAGAGTCTTCCCTTTGCCTCCAAAAGATTGAAGAGACCCAAGCTGCAACATGTATAAAATCAATCCCACATCTACTCCAACTAATGCTGACGATAAACCATCGCCAACAAAATCCCTTGCAGTTGTCTCAAGTTGGGATGTGGGCTCTATCTCTGATCTTAATGCCACAAGTCTGGGTGGGAGAGATATCTAGGGTGGAGGTTGAAGAGTTGTAGGGTCTCTAAGAGCACATTTTCGATCATATATTCGACCCTTTCCAACTTCATAAAATTCAGAATGAACATCAGTATAGTCTGGCTTCATATTTAAAAAAAACTCCGCATAAAAAAATCTAGCAAAATATTGAGAAACCTCATCGTTCCATGGAAACCGACCATAGGCTGCGAGGAACCGATCATATAGTAGATGTGCAAGATGAGGGTGCTTGAAATATTGCACTTTCAACATTTCTCGCTTTAGATCTTCTTTGAAGTTAAACATTGATTTGGCCTGTTCTTTTGTCACTCTCTCCTTCACAACAACCCACTTGTATGGACCCATCACTTGTTCCCTTCGTCTTCGCATCAAATCAACAAAACCATTCGTAGTTGGTCTGAGATTCTCATATACCTGAATGAATTTTTGCAATGATCCCAAAACAATCTCCAAACTTTGTTTACTCTCTAGAGGGAGAGCCATAGTAGATAAATCATTTTCCAACTTGCCATAGTGGGATCTACATCTTTTAAGAGTCATTTGATGGTCACCACTTTCCCATGGAAGCTCCTCAGGTAAATCAGATGGATACGTTGTAATGGGTGTACAACCCTCATTTAGTTCAACATATTGCGTCCTAGCTCGACCATCATCACCATGTGTAGAATGACGAGCCTCTTGGGAACCTTGCTCTGTACCCTCATCTGTCTCCCTTACTTGCTCTACCTCCCTCTCTGTAGAATTACAAGCATCTTCTAAACCATGCTCTGCTTCAAATAAAAACAAAGTTTTGTGTAAACATGTACAAACTTTGCGTACACAAAAAAAAAAAATTGTATACATGTATTAAAAGATTGATGTTCATACCAACAGAAGTTCAAGATCAGCATTCTCCCACAGAAGATAAAGGGGAATCATTTGTACCCCTATCTCCTCGCTGATGATCAACTGAATGTGAACTATACAATAAACTTGAATCTCGAGGGAAATTCGACAACCTTTGATTATCAATTGAAACACCAACTCCAGAAGAATGTGAAGACCTCCTATGCTTTTGCCTAGAAGACTCCTCTCTTTCCATTTGATATAATGTCTACACTTACACAAATATCCACTCATTACATATTCAAATTCTACAAATTCTAAGACCTAGCTACTAAAGAGACTAAGTTATTTAATAAGAATCTAGATATACCTAATATCATCTAATAGTTCTTAAAATGAGTATAGCTAATATTGTTGGATGTATGAGGAATTAATGTGCCAGTCTTCTAAATATTTTTGATGTTTAAAATGAATGGAACCAATATAGTTAAATACTAAGTGAAGGTTACATTTCTTTGTCAAAGAATGATTTCATGAACATGTTAACTTTTAATTTAACTCTTAAATTAATATCTTAATTGATATTTTAATGGTGACGATTCCTTGTCTAAAAATCAAGACCATTGTTTTCCATCAATTAGATTCTCAATTCAAAATGCACAATCATAAGGCATGGAATTCTCAAAAGAGTGTCAACTTAGAGTGAACTCACTACTAGGTGTACAACTATCATTGGATCACTATTAATGTGGAAAAATGATTAGTGAGTCTCATGTTTCCATATACCTGTGGCATGAACTCAATACTAGGTGGACTAATATCATTGCATCACTATTAATGTGCTAAAATTATTAATGGGTCTCATGTTTCCATATATCTGTGGAATAATACTCTAATGTTTTGATATCAATACCTCCTAACAAGGATTCCCTAAATACATAAGAATAATGTGTACACATGACGTTCATAAAACATGTTGTTAGGTGCATAATACAATTGACTTTGCTATTTTGGAAGGCCAGGTTTTTTTACAAGTTTTCTATGTAGTAGCTTTAGTTCTTTCCTATTACGTCTAAAGTAAAGTTTAGTCTTGTTTGTAGTTATGCATGAGCATGGTTTATCATATTTAACTAATATATTGATCTATGAACTATGTCCATGTGGACAGAGTTCAACCAAAAAGTGAAACCTATACATAAACCAAAAATACCATTTGCAAATAGAATTTCAAATCTACTTTAAAAAGGATTCCCTAAATACATAAGAATAAAACATGTTGTTAGGTGCATAATACAATTGACTTTGTTGTTTTGGAAGGCCAGGGTTTTTTACAAGTTTTCTATGTAGTAGCTTTAATTCTTTCCTATTACGTCTAAAGTAAAGTTTAGTCTTGTTTGTAGTTATGCATGAGCATGGTTTATCATATTTAACTAATATATTGATCTATGAACTCTGTCCACATGGATAGAGTTCATGAACTCTGTCCATAGGCAGAGTTCAACTAAAAAGGGAAACCTATACATAAACCCAAAATACCATTTGCAAATAGAAATTCAAATCTACTTTTATTTTTCCTTCTTATCACATAAGAAAAATCAATAGTTTAACAAGTTTAACCAACTATGTACTGTTTATATTTCTCTTTTTTGGTCATAAAAAAAATTAATAGTTAAATAAATTTAACTCAATAAGTTTAACTAGCTCAATAGTATTTATATTTAAATAAGTTTCAGCATACGATTTGGATAGGCTAGAGTTCATGAACTCTACCCAAATTGGACAGAGTTCATGAACTCTGCCCAAATTGGACAGAGTTCATGAACTTATAAAAACTAATTACTAATAAATTATAAAAACTATAAAAAAATAAACTAGGAACACCTGTTTATAGCAGCCAAACAGGTAACCGCAGACCAACCAAACGAAGCCAAACACAGCAGATAGCCCAACAAAACATGCACATAAACAAAACCAATTGAAACATAAAAAATAACAAAAAAAATTGAAAAATGCAAAGGACAATTGACTGATTACCTACGAACATAACAACGAAAAAGAAGGTGACGAACTCCAAATAGAAAGGTGGCAGCTCGAATGAACCTCCACGACAAAGAACCGGTCGGGTCCAATAGGTCGGGGCAAACCAGCAGGGCAAGCAAAGTAGAATCCAACCAGCCAGGCCAACGGAACACAGCCGAACAGTCAGACGAAGTCGAACCAACAGACCAGCCCAACAACCTGCACACATTACAAAACATAAAAACAAACATTAGAAAACATAAAAGAAAACAAAAAAATAAAAAAAACTTGCACACATTACAACTACTTACCTAAGACGAACCACATCGAGAAGGGGACGAAAGCAGATTCTAACAAGCGGGACCAACCGGGCGACGGCTACAGGTGGGGACGAAAGGAGACATATACAAACAAATCGACAGGAGGGAGTCCGACAGCTGCCGGCGGGGAGACAAGCGGGGACCAGCAGCCTGCAGAGGCGAAAATGACAAGTGTGAGCCGTGGCCGAGCTTTTATGTAGAACAATTATTCGGCCCAATAATTGTTCTGCCGAATAAACATAGAACCATCGGTCAAATTTACCGTCTGGATATGCGTCGCACACATTTCAAGGACACCGTTAATTTTAACGGTTCACCATTAAATGTTATTCGGTCGAATAATGGCTCACTTATTTGGTCGAATAACCATATTTATTCGGTCGAATAAATATGGTTATTCGGCCGACTAGCTTTCGCTATGTTTCTCGGGAGCTCGATTCTCACGGAAGTGTTACCCAACTTCGCGTTTCCACCCATAGCTAAGAATTTATTACATCGAAAAGTAAATGTTCTTTTGAAACACAATAGATAATTACTAGGATACTAGTAAGCTTCAAATATTCCTAAAAAAAGTAACCCGGCTCAAAGTTGGAACCTTATCGTTCCCATTATCTTTCATTCAACATGTAATGCGAGAGAAGCATGTCGAGTTAAGAATTTCTATTGCTCCAACACTATGCGTACTCTCTCTACCTCGCTTTAATTCAATTGAAAATGAGCTGCAACATAAATGCAGGGAGATGAATGTGATATGGTTTCTGAATTTTTTACGAGGGAGTTGAATTTGATATGGTTTTCTCATTCATATTCGATTAGCTTAGGTTTCTGGAAGTTTCGAGTTTGATTTAATTAATTCTTAGCTCTTAGAAACGCCGCTTAACTTTTTCTAAATCTTTGATATGACATGTATGTTTATAATTCTCATACTCTATTTTGAAGGTATGTTGTAGATGACAAACTTTATGTACTTTTGGCAGCTCCATTTTGTTTTCCAAAAACATCCAACATTGTAAGGTGACTCTTTCTGATATGAATGCATGTAGGATTTAGTATGCACCGTGGAAACACTAATTATTACACTGGCTCTAGTATTGTAGCCGAAGGATAGTGCCAATATTTCAACGCAGAGATCACACAATTGTTTATCACCGAGATCGCGCAAGTTTTTAAAACAGAGATCGCACAGGTTTTAAGTTAGTGATGCACAAGTTCGCACAGAGATCACACGGGTTTTAACATAGAACGGGTTTTAACATAGAGGTCACACAAGGTTTTTTGTTATCACTGAGCACGCTCATGTTTTAACTCTCGAGATCTTTGTTTATGAGATTAACAGAAAACTATGAGGCTCGATCACTACCAGTACCTACTAACCTAGTATCGACCAAGTCTCAAAAATTATAATTACATAGTTTTATTCTATATATTTACTGAATTCATAAGGGGGTCAAGATCGTAGTCTCTCCTCGCATGCAAGGTACAAAGATTGGTTGCATTAAGAGAAAAATTAACAGGAAATTATATTTTTCATGCAAGGTACAAAGATTTTTTTTATTATGTTAAAAAAAACCTACAAACAAAACCTTACCATTTCCAATGATTACCACTATTTGTAAATCTATATACATTACTCAAATCATGACATAAACCAATAAATGCCAAAAGATCATGCAGGAATTACCTGTAGGTTGTAGTTCGGCATCCTCAATCCCAGAGGAACTTCCAACTTCAAGTCATTTAGTTGATGTTCATGTAGCCTTGTAGGCTTGTAGCATACTAGCACTAGAATGTTAATGTAAATCGTAAATTTGTAATCAATGAACAATAATCATTGAACACTGAAATTTGTAGTACCTAGACCCTCATTGTAATAATAGAAAAATAAAAAAAGTAATGGAAACATCATTGAGTTAAATGAGCTTTTATTTTTCTATGAAAAATCAATGCAACTTGCAATGGAAAGGAATAGAAATAATACTGATTTAATATATTTTTCTATTTATTAAGTGAAAGTATGGTTGGAATTTGGAAAATATAGTTTTATATAAGATCAAAGATATTTCATATTAATAATACTAGTAATATGATACTAGTAAAATAATGTCGTTTTATAAATTTCGTTATTCTTCAAAAATTGTAAATATAATGACGTTTTAGAAATTTTATTACCCTTCAAAAATACGTTTAAATGATAAATTTACCCTTCATACAAGAGGGTTACCGAAAATTTTTAACCGTATTTGATGGTCAAAATGCCTCATGACGATCATTTTGCCCATCAAATTCCATCACTCATTGCTGGAACTCATTGATGTGTCTGCTTCTATTTGTGCTATCTGACGGGTTCTCCTCCATCCGAAATGTGCAAAGTCCAATTGCGTCGTACCTGGATTCAGATTTGCTCTTGCATCGTGATAGCAGCGTTGTGGAAGAAGATTGGTGCAAGCAAAATGACAGCCAACGAAACAGAGTAGAATAGAAGGAAGTTCCTGCTAAAAATTGGATCAATTCATGGATGATATCATATATATGAATCATGAGATCCAACCAGATGGCTTTAAAGTTTATAGAGCTTTCTAAAGTCACAAACCAACTGATGATCCATAGTCCCATGGATTAAGAGGGGTTCTCCAATAAATTTTAAATATCATTGGCATTTCTTTTTATATTAATGATATGCATACTTTTGAATTTTTTCCAAAAACTATTTTTTGAATCATACTGAACCCGAATCTGAATTCATATCTGGTAGATGTGGTTGAAAGTTATTCATATTGGTCAAAGCTTTTGCATCAAGGCTTTCTAATTCCCTAGAATTGGTTGTCCATTTGAGTTGTTCTCCACTAGTGGCTTACCTTTATCCATCATTTTCTATGAATTGACCACAGATCCCAACTCCCCTGGCCCCTTTGGGAAGTGAGATTTTTGCCCAAGTTATTAAATGTAATTTCAGAGGTTCTTTTGCCCCTTATGCCAAAGAAAATTCTTTATAAGTCCCTATCATAGGTAAGAAGCATTTTGGAATATAGAGCATTGGAGAATTGGGATGGCAGCTAGAATTGGTTGAATGGGTAACATCCTTCTAGCCAACGTCTAAAGCCTATTTTGCCGAACATAAATTCTTTCCTTGAACTCGTTTGTGTGATCACTCTAGTCCCTTGGTCTGGCCTGCTTATCAAGGAGAGGCATTTGAAATTTCAAGACTTTGAGTATCTTAGTCTGCAACTTTATATGAACATTTAGGAAGAAGAGCTGAGATTTTTCTATAATCAATTCTTTCCCCAAAGCTAATTTGAACAGATTAAGAATTCTTTTAAAAGATTTTTTTTCTTTGACAGTTTCCTCTCCCAACATCGTATCACCTTCTAACTGCAAATGAGAGACAGGTGGGAGCGATAAAGTGATCTTCAACCTTCGAACCCTTCCTTTACCTTTGTTGCAGATGTTACTATGCTTAAAGCTTTAAACATAATAATAAAAAGGAAGGGGATTTGGGCATCCTTGCCTCAAACCTTTAGAGGATTCCAAGAAGTTTGCAGAAGATGCATGGATTAAAACTGAGAAGGATGCTGTGGAGAAGCATTTATTGATTCAACCACCCATTTATCCCAATCCTCCATGAATGCGAATCCTTCCAAAATCATTGTTGGAAACTGCCAATTTATATTATTGTATGCCATTGCGAAATCGAATTTCATGCCTATTCCTTTACCTTTTATGATCTCAATTATAATGGATCAACTCTTGAATGTAGATGGTTGGAGAGGAAGACTGTGTTAGCTGGTATTTGAGAAGAAATACCAGCTAACGCAGTCTTCCTCTCCAACCATCTACATTATCCACTGCATGATCATGAATAGCTTAACTCTTGAATGATTATTACCTAGTTGTACATACTTGCCTCACTCAACAGAACCATCTTGTTTTCGTGAGATTAGGGTGGGAAGGGCCTCAACCTATTAGCCATCACATTTTTATGATTTTATATGAAGTGTTCTAGCTTGAAGTCGGCAAAGTGGGAGACATTTTCCATTTAGCAATTAAGGCCAAGAAAATAGAGTTCAGAGCATTTAACATTCTCCTAGAGAAAGTTGATTCCCCACTATGCACTAACAAATCATCCTTAACTACAGGCCACATTACTGAAAAAGTCTGCAGGGGAACCTTGGGGACCTGAGGTTTTATTCTTTTGCAAACTGTTCCTTCTAACTTGATTGAGATTGGTCGCCTTAGATCTTCATTTAATGCTATGAAATCAAATGCATGAATGTTACTTAGGGTTAGGTCCTGGCTGGAAGGTCTATCTATTTCCAGCTGTGTATGTAGTGATTTAATGAAGGCAACAACATCTTAATTGGATCTGTTTCTTTCAACTAATTTCCATTTGTGTTCTTAATCCCTGAGATTTTATTTTAGTTTCTTCAAGCTAGAGTTGACTTGTGGAAGAAGGATTATTTCTGTCCCCATCTTTATGTCACTGGATTCTCAACTTCAGTCTCCAAAAAATTAAACTAATAACATAATGCGGCATAACATAGGAGGGATCTGATTTTCATGAATATATTGTCATTATCACACAATTTTTAAACCCTGAATCAACCAAAAAACTTGCAAATTCTAAAATTTGAGCTTATGGCCAAATATGACTTCAACTCCATCACCATTGCAACTATGTAGGAATCTACCCCTATGCAACGGAAAAATTTCATTGCAGGAAGCAAAATAGACAGACTAAAAAAAGGAATGAAATACTAGTCACTAATTTTACAACTCATCCCATAAAGATAGTTTCATCCAAAATTGTCTCAGAAAAGTGATAGCCTCAAGAACCAATGATTTTGGAATGATAACGGTTGGCACGTTCTAATCTTACATGTCACCAAGGGTAATGGGACTTGGACAATTGATTTTTTTATAACATCTTTTGCCCAAAGCCTAAAAACAAATTTAAGAAAAAGATTGTTGGAGTTCTAATCAGTTCTATTTTACAAAGTAATCATCGCTTTGTAATTTTAAGAGAACTCCATATAACACCAATAGCAACCTGAAATCTTTAAGAAAAAAAAAAATGCGGAAATGGTAAATAAAGCACGGGGGATTCACTCAATAAACCGCTATTATAACACGTTCGTTCATGGCATATGAAACAATACGCCTAATTTCACTAAATATTGGAAAATACCTTCCAAAATCGTTTTTTTTAACCCCCTCCCAATATGCCTTCCCAATTTAAAAAAACCACTATTTTCACTAGATATTGTATGTTTCAATTTTTTCATTAACATTTTTTATACCCCTTTATATTTCTACATAGTATATTGATATGATACCGCTCTTATGATCCCACATGCATTCTACAATGCACCTTGCTTCTTTGGATGTATATTGTGGATGCACATTACTTCACCCACAATGAAATTACTCAACCACATAGCATTATGATTTGCAACATATAATGGTCTAATGAAGAGATAGGAGATCACTTCTTGTATGTCACTAGAGCCGATGCACATAGTACAACATTTAGATTGCATGTTACAATTCCCCAATCGCTGACTAAGCCTGTTGTGGCCTATGTATCCAAGCCCCCAGGGCCTGTAACAAGCTCTAGTAGGCTGACTAAACCTCCCAAGGCCTGTAATAGGCATGAGTGGTTGGGTATTCAATCCCCCAAGGCCTATCGAGGGACTATAACAGGCCCCGGAGGCTTAGAGCCTCCCAAGGATATTGGTAACAACTGGCTGAGTGCCATTGGTAACAATTGGCTGTCAATGACCACTGTATCTAGACTATGATCGAATCAAAACCCACTTCACCACTAAACCCCCTGTCCTCAAGCATGCCTCAAGATGTGATTTCCCTGCATACTAGTAAGCCCGAGCCTTGCCTCAACCCGATTTCTCATCCGACTGTGTTCTCACCATCTCCATTTGGCAGATATTTGTCAGCCCGCCCATATAAAAAAGACCCCAAAGTATTTTTGTATTGTTACATTAAATAAAAAAACCCTTTGCCCCTTAATATATAAGCAATATAATTTTTAGGTTTTCATGAATATTTAATACCACAATATGAATGAACGTGGTATTATATTGCCTTCTAGTGAAGCCCCCGTGAAATAAAGCCACAGAAACTAGATTTGAAGCAAAATTTGGAACTGGGACAAATTTTGCATATACAACTTGAATTTTTTTTAAGGATAGAAGGATCAATGAGAGGGAAATATGGCCCACAAATCACAATAAATAATAATCCACCTTGTAATTCGCAAATACGAAATTGAAGCAAGCGAAACCATTTGATATTCAGTGTCTAATCTCTGCAAGGCAATGGAATGAGATATTATACACCTTCTACTGAATAAATTTTTTAAAGGTTGATTTAATGTGCATATTTATTGTATAGATCATACATAAATAGTTATATAACAAACTGAAACAATTTAGATTGAACACAATATATTTAGACATATAAATAAGAGCTATGTTACTAGAAACGAGAAACCAGAATGGTACAAGAAACGGAGTTTGCAAGTTTCGCATACAAGAAACAAGGAGAAACAAAAACAACAAAACTAAAGGCAAAGAAGAGATACAACACCTATTTCCATTTTGATAGATATTGCTTAGGCACCTAAAGCAAAGGTCACACTGTTGTGTCTTTTTTAATAAAACACTATGATCCAAGTGACATATATGAATATATAGGGACCAAAAAACGTAAACTAACAAATAACAAATAAAAATAACAATATTTAAACTAAAATAATTTTATATTATAAAATTTGAGAATCATTTTTTAAAAATATAAAAATTACAAATATAAATCATTTTCAAAAATATAAAAAATTGCAAATCTTTTTAAAAACATACATGAAAAACCCTAAATTTTCCATTCCTACTAATGTGAAACCATATAAATACTCAACAGTCTATATCATAGTCTAAGTTTTTATTCACCATGAATACGTGTATTCTCCAATTTTGATACACAACAAGCATCGAAACATCATATAACTACTTGGAATGTAATGAATCTTTTCTGGCATTATGCCACCCATTTGCACAGTCAGGGCAATCTCACATTATGCCAACCATAAGAAGGCTGCCATCCCCACCATAAGAAGGTTGTAGTCCTTTCTTTTTCCTCCTCCAGTGCCATAATTGAACCTAAAACTAACCTTGACAATAATCCCTCATTTTCTCCATGTGAAGGAAAAATTATCCCTCTAACAATTAATGCTTACAGGGAATCAAAAACTTTTTCCAAGCCTGAAATTCTTAGCCTTTGAAGTATAAGGATGCAATGAATAAACTATAGAAATTGCCTTAATGCAGGTTTCTACGGTTTTACATCTCTAAAATGGATGATTGCAATATGAATTTCATAATAAAATTGATGCAATCATCTACCAGATATAAATTTCTTAGTTTGCCTCCACATCGATATTTCCCAACAATATAACCCTTTAATTTCCACATATCTCTCAAAATTTCAAACTGAATCCAATTTGATAAAAATTAAACTAATATCTAATTTCCACATTTTCCTCAAAATTTCAAAGTGAATCGAATTTCATAAAAATGAGACTTGAGGTTCTAATAAATGATTCATACCTCTCATTTGCATAGTCAAGTCGACATCACTCTGATCCTCTCCAACCAGTGTAGTCCAAGACTCATACCTCTCATTTGCATATTCAAGTCGACATCACTCTAATCCTCTCCAACCGGTGTAGTCCAAGACTCCATCCAATGCCGAAGGTAAATTTAAGTTTGGGCATTCCAAAATAATCCAATTTCAAAACGTCCAAACTTCCCATAGGCCTCCAAGAGACCACTACGTCCATAGAAGGTTCTCCACCATATTGTATGTCTTCACTGCTTTGAAATCCTTCCATGGATAGGAGGGGAAGACAACAATGGTTTCTCCTCTGCAAAACCAAGGGAAAAGCAGCTTGAACCACCTCAGGATGTGGACAGTATATGTCAGTTTGAGCATCTCAACCAAAGAACTTCTTTGAAATTTGAAGTTCGATGCAAGGCGGACAAAAACTTGTGCATCGAGTATCATTAAATTTTACATCTACTCACTTACCTTTTACTTGCTGTTGAATGTTGGAAAAGATGTATTAATGAGTTGATCGCGTATCAGAACTACGTTGGCTCTGTCACTCACCCTATCAACCGTCTTTTGTGTCAGCGTGCAGTCCGCGATGTCAATTTGTCAGCAAGTTCATAACAAATCCGGCGCATGTCTTGTTTGGAGTTACCTAACCGCGTTAATAGTTCGCAAGTCAAGAAAACTTAGGTTAGAATTTATTTCACTGTTTAATGCAATCCTGTAGCTTCCAAGTGGAGCATTCTTGAGTCAATTGATTGAAACTCTATAAGTAGAAACTCATTGTTAAAACTCAAAGAGAGATGTGTAAGAGAGAAAATTAGGCAGAGCAAGTGTGGAAGATTGTATCAAGAGCCCAAGCTCTGTGAATGTAAAAGATCAAGTGAAAAACTCATTTCCGTGTATTAAGGAACTGTGGTAATATATAAGTCTATGTTTTATGTTTCATTCTCAAGAATGTTGTTTATTGCAAGTCGCACATCATCTCCACTTTTACTTGTGTGAATGCTGTTTACATTTATGCGCACTAAAAGAGATCAAGATTTCCAAATAGTTCACCGCAGTGAAAGTTCTAAATTTAACAAGGATTAACTTTGCGTTAGATGATTTTAGTTGTTATGCATTAGAGAAATATATTTCATGATAAAGTTTGGTTAAGCATTCTGCGAAGTGTTTGTGAAGTCCGTGAAGTGAAGTATTGTGGTGAAGTTAACTTCGCATCACTGTGAAGTTCACCGCGAAGTAAAAAGGTGAAACCGCGGAGTTAATCTCCGCGAAGTAAAAGTTGATATCGCACAGTTAAAACTGCGAAGTTAATTCTTAGAGAAGTAAGTGTTCCGCGAAGCAAAATTGAAGTTCTCTATTGTATGGTTGGCAAAGTCCGAAGAGAATAAAAAGAAGATACTCATCCACTGCATAGCTAAATCTTATTTTCTGCACGGTGTGCTTTTCCCTTTATTGAAGTTAACCACTCGCCACCATTCATTACAAAAACAGACTTATAAACAAGACAAAACGAGACTGGTTCACTGATAAAGCTACAACCCTTTCTGGGGGAACCGTAGAGAGAAACAATTCATTTTTGAAGAAACGGTTTTTCAACTTTAGAAACGGCAACGGCCGTAGAAAACACCGGTTTCCATCTCGTCTTCATTTCTATCTTGTTTTTTTTTTTTTTTTCTTCTTCTGAAAAATGTGAACTGTCGTCACGTTTCTGGCAACAGAGAATAAGAGTGCATTTTAATAATACATAAGTTGTCCCAAACATGAGACAACTTCAAACCAACACGTATTAACAAGGAACATATTTATTTACAGGGATGAATTCCTAAATGTTGGATACTTAGCTTAGACAACCAATTGATAATTGGAGTTACATGGGTGTTATCCATATCACATATTTAACTTCTACAAATAATAGAAAACCAATATTCAAGAGATACTAGAAATAGATAGAAACCTCTGAGATGAATTCCCTTTAGCATTTGGACTATAAACCATCACAGTTTAATGAAATGCATAGCCTTGAAGGCATACTGGTGTTTAAGGGCAACATATGAATCAACATCTAAATACAAGAACGTTGACCAGAGATTCTGTGTTGCTCATAAACCTAACTTGACTGTCCAGAATCTCCAATTCTGAAACCCCTCGACAAAATTGCTAGGAGGCCTCCTCCATGCACGGAAAATCTTACCAAAGCAATGGGTATAACTAGATTCCACATCTCAGACTTAAGATAACTTCTTCACACTAATTCTGGTCTAATCCTCAGCTAATTTTGGTTTTAAAAACATTGGCGACATCCAACGAATGTTGAAATCAGGGGATGGATGCACGGAAGTCAAATAAATCTACACTAGCATACAGGGCAAGGATCAACCAACATCAAATCGATGAGATGCTGCCATATCATTTCTTGTACATAGAAGCAAGGATACCTTTTGATAATTACTGTATATCCCAAGCTAGCATACAAGAAATAGGCCAAAATCCATTTACAAAATCAATCACCAATATCTACAAAAATATAAAAGAAGTATGAATCGTGTGTCCTTGAAATCACATTGAGTAACATTCAAAGGCGATCAATATCCAAGAAGCTGCTCAAACTCAAACAAATACTCCAGCATTAGAAACAAGCAATATTACATTTAGCATATCAACAAATATATCATCAAGGACCCAATATACAATGTATTGACAAGATCGAAGGAATCGAAGGAAACATCAGCACGAATTGTATCCACTAAAAAGCCATACGGAGTGGCACAATTAAACAGAGCAAGTGCTGGAAGCTAATTTCCCTCAAATCCTAACACGCACGATTCATATGACGAATCACCACCATAAAGTAGAAAAAACCAAATACACTTGTCAAAATTTTCCAATATACATTATTATATACTTTTACATCCTCATGTTAAAACATATTAATGAAAACTTTGATGTCAATTAAAAGTAGCAAGAGTTGGCAACTAAATAGGCCGCTTCCCCTACTTGCCACCACACAGGAATGAAATCTTATGTAGAGGTTTGTGAATTCGCGCCCCGTTGCTCTTCGGAACCCTATCAAGCAAGCTTCCGAGATATATCGGAGCACCATCTCAGAATAATTCGCACTTATGATCCAATACCGGAACAAGACCATAAAAATCCATTTTTGACTATTACTTATGGAGCCAAAGCAACTCAAACTCTCTTAACCCTACCCGATATCTTGGCGGAAAGTGTGTCACATTTTCCTAATAGCGTTCCATCTCTGTGATCCGTAACATGCATAAAAGAGAGCCATTTCAGGCTTGCAAAACCTATGGTATGGTCCTAATTAACCTCTGGTGCCAAGTCAAACCACGAGCTTATGAATTAGTGATCCACTGTCCTCCGGAGGCCTATGAATTAAGCTTCCCAGAGATATCAGAGCACCAACTCACAAGAATTTGCAGTTATGCCACTACACAATTTCCAGCGTAAAACTTGAAAGGCAAAAGACCAAATCTTGCTGAACTACTTTAAGCAAAAATCCATATGGCAAAATCATTGAGCCAAACATCGATTGACCAATCACCAACATAAACCGCTTCCCCTCCTTGCCAACAAGCACAACAATATGCAGAGGGCTTATGATTTGGCGATTCGCTGTTCTCTAGAGGCCTATGAATTAAGATTTCGATAGATATTGGAGCACCAACTCACAAGAACTCGAAGCTATGCTCCGACACAATTTTCAGCATAAAACTTAAAAGGCAAAATACCAAATTTTAATCATCTCAAAATACCAAATTTTAATCATCTAATTTAAGCAAAGACCCTTATGGAAAGATCATTGAGCCAAACAACAATTGGAACATATTCAGATAACTAGACGCAATTTGGTGACTGAAAAATCAAGAAGTGACCAGAAGAATAGTTTGAAAAGCCTTCTAAACTACACATGAATGTGGCAGAAGATATGTAGTTCGTTCAACAATGTGATGGATAGGGAGTAGCGCAAACCCAAAGAACATAATTTATTTTATTTATTTTTATGATTCAATGAGCTAGAGGTCGAGGGTGTTGATATTTCAGCGGACGCCTATAAATTAAGTTTACAGGAGATACCAGAGCACCAACTCAGAAGCCTTCGCACTCATGGCCCAACACGATTTCTAGAGCAAAAATTCTTTGCGAATATGTTAATTAGCACTTCATTGTCCTTAGGAGGCCTACTAATGAAGCTTCTGACACAATTTTATAGTGCAAAACTTGCTAGCCAAAGGATCAAATTTGAATCAACTATTAGAAAAAAGATCACCATGGCAAAACCATTCAGCAAAACGACAGTTGCAATAGATTCAAGTCATGAAATCAACTACCCTAGCTTCCATTTGCTGGCCAACCAACGAACGCCTATAAATTAAGCTTCCAGGAGATACCGGAGCACCAACTCAGAAGCATTCGCACTCATTCCCCGACATAATTTCTAGACCAAAATTCTATGCGAATATGTTAACGTCTTGATCCATAAGCATGTTTTCATGGAGTACAACCGCGCATGGCTTATATATTAGCTTCCGACACAATTTTATAGTCTAAAACTTTCTAGCCAAAGGATCAAATTTTAATCAACTATTAAAAAACATATCACCATGGAAAAACCATTCAATTCAATTCACGAAGTCAACTACCCTAGCTGCAATTTGTTGGTTGAGCAAAAAGCGAATAAAAAATCAAAACCATATAAGCCTGCGCAGTCACTCCTTCTAGGTGGCTGCTATTGTACTTGTCCAAGCAACCATAATTACTTATCATAGGGAACGAAATCCAAAATTATGAAACAATGCACCCCATCAGAATTGTGAATTAGCTTATCGCCATTCCATTCAATTTGTCTCATATTCGGGTCGGGCAAGCATTAGAAAACAAAAGAAGAAACAAAAAACACTTCAACATCGAAGTTTTGTAAAGTGAATAGTTGACCTCGACCAGAGCCAAAAACGAACTAACTTGTATCCAACAGCCACACGCAAATAGAGCCAGGAAGGAATGGAATTACCCAACAGCCGCACTGTGATCCACAACGAACAAAGATATCAAGCCAACGTCGGAATCAAATATGGATCCTTCTCTTTGAAATATAACCTGCACCATTACAACATGTAGTCCTCGTTGTCACAATAACTCCCTCAACAACCTACAGCCTCTGTAATTAAATGTACACCCTGCAAATTAGTCATCTTCCGTCTTCCATCTACACTCAGCATTAAATAATAGCCAACCCCGCATTCAAAACTTTAAATGCATTCATACACCCATATAATTGCCTCGTCCCATGCAAGTTACAGGTCGCCTTGACACTGTACTAATAGTTCAGGTGTAAAATTCTGGAATTTCTTATTTTAAATAATTTTTAATATCAAAAAATTTAAATCCTCTTATAGGGATTTACATCAAATCTTGCCCGTTCTTCATCAATGAGAAAATTGCATTTTCTTTTTTCATAAATTAAACTAGCAATTGCGGCAGAAGGTGCAAAGGAATGCGGAGAGGAAAATAAGAAGAGAAAGAAAATGTTGTGGAAGAAATAATTATTTAGAAAATAGTCATAGAAGAATTAAGATGAGCACTAATTCTTTAATACAGTACATTGCAACATTAAGATGCCATATGAATTGCTGAGAATGGAAAACCTTAAGATCCATTTTACAATAGATATATATTAGTGTGTAGACATAGGTAAACGCGAAAATACCTTGCACTAGAGCAACAAAAAAATGTTCTATAAGCATGCATGTGTATATTAGTGTTTCACCATGTAAAGGGAAATGCATGTATGTCAACAATAAAAAAAAAATTCACGCCTGAAGGAATCAACCCCACCAATGGACCACCGTATCCTTGGCATGTCAACAATAAAACTTAAATCCCCTATACATGATACAAACTAAAAATGTCCATACAAAGAGTTGGTTGCATCGTGGTTGAGTGGTAAGTCTACATAAATTTATTATATTTTATGTTTTAGTGATAAGTTCTTATGAGTTTAATATATTCTAAGTAGGTAAGAGTTTTCACTATGATTTAGTGGTAAGTTTACACTACTATATTCTTAGTTGGTAAGAATTTATTGAGTAGGTTAATCATTATTAGTTAGGTTGCAACAAATTCTTAGTTTTATTGTTTATTTTATTTTTATTAAAAATTAATTATAGGAGTTCATTATAATCAATTTACATCCATTTTAACCTAGAATATGTGATGTATGAATCTATATTAATCCTCTATTTATCAAGCAACTAGAATGATCAAATCCACGAAGGTGTTTTTTATGGTACAAAAACCATAAAACAATTCACAACGATAAAGATTTAATCTTTACCTTGAAGATATTTAATCATGTTCAACACTTAATAAATGTCGAGTTAACATAAATCTACACTAGTTATTATTATTATTATTATGCAAATGTAAAAATATTAACATTACACTTATTCATTAGTGACATTTCTTTTCTATATTTAATTGTTAAATGCATCTCTAAAAACAATTAATCCAAATCCAAATTCAAGCTGTAATAATTTTTTTCAATTTTACTTTAGAATTCTCAAAATAATGGACCTCAATTATTTGATTCTCTTCAAATAAATTAACTTTAGAAAAACAATTAATTTTAATATAAAGTTCCAAGAAAATGTGTCTTTGTTTTAAAAAACAAAGAACATATTCCATAATTTTCATTTATTCTATTTAGAAATAAGGCAAAATAAAAATGCAAAGATCATTAACTCCTATGTCTTCACTTATGAATTTAGAAATAAGTTGGTGCAATGCTATCTCTTAAGCATTGAGAAAAATTAAATGCTTTTACATCAAAGAAAGACCATCTGTCATAATTTTCATTATTTTCCTTGAATCCATTTAGAAATAAGGGAAAATAGAAATGCAAAGATCATTCCCGGCGTCTTCATTTATGAATTTAAAAATAAGTTGATACAATACTATATCTTAAAAATTGAAAAAGATTAAATACTTTTTATATCCATCTCAATCCACATTTTGTTAAGAATCTAGGAGGATCAAATCCATCAACCTACTAACTATTTTGATGGTGCAAAACTTGTTAATCAATTTTAAATTGTTAAGAATCTAGAAGGATCAAATCCATCAACCTACTAACTTTTTTGATGGTGCAAAACTTGTTAATCAATTTTAACTCTAGATCTATCAAGTGTAAATAAATATAAATAAGGATTACATGTTTTGCATCATCAAAAAGTTTAAGGCCTCAATAAATTGAGAGATATAACATCATCAAAAAGTTAGTTTATGATTATTTATGAGTGATATTTATAAGGCACCTCTATGAATCATTAATACAAATTCAAATTTTGATTGTATCAGCTTTTTCAATTTTATTTAAAAAATCTCAAAACAATGATTTGTTTTTAAAATTCACTTTAAACAAAATCACTTTTTATGGATTCTTGAATAAAGAAAAATTAAAATGCAAAGATACCGCAGCAGCATCGCATGATTCTCATGATTGTGATGAAACTCGGAGGCCAATTGAACACTTCCTGCCCCATTACATGTACCACTATTCAATACATAAAAGGGTATTTTTATTTAGCGAATTCCATTGCCTACCCTCACAGGGCTATTCAATATTATATCTGAGGAACCTAGACAAATTGGATGCAACGAATCCACAAAACCTATCCCACATAAACTATGTGGTATCCCAACCATATCACTTGAGTTCAATAGAAGACAAGTGCAAAATATTGAATACGAGACCATGCCTTGTGCAATGGATGTTGACCCTCCAATATCGAAGCCAAATTGTTAAACGCCACTTGAAGTCCCTAACATTGACATATTAGTAGCGTTGGGAGACTTCTTTTGGGCTACCAACGAAGCAACTATTTCACATCATGTCCATCTTGTAATTTAAGTCCTAGTTGGTTCACATTTTTCATGGTTTTATTGTTTCCACATAATTCACAATTTTTTTTAAATGCTCCATATAAACGTTTTGTGGATATATCAATTTAGTACATATTGTTCATCAACATAAAGAATGGAAAGTTATAAGCTTCGTGTTTTTATGGATTATTTTTTTCATTTTATGTACATTTGGAAAAATAAAATAATTATTATTATTTCATTTAATTTCCAAAAAAAATTAATTAATTTTTCCTTATACTCACAATATAAAGCAGAATGACATAATCTATAAACATCTTAATATAAAGCAGAATGACATAATCTATAAACATCTTTATAATTTTTTGTATACTACACCACACCATGTTGTTCTTAAACTAGACATTTCATCTATGCTTCTTACTCAGTCCATCCTCCACGTGTCAGAATATGAAGCAACAACAAGTATTCAACAAACTCAACAAACTCAACATACTCATGGTAGAATTAATTACAAGGTTTATTATTATTGCAATGTTGTTGTTTCCCTTACAACTCATACTTTTATTAAATATAATTTATGATCTCAATACCTAAAACCAAAATCAAAACACAAAATCATAACTAATGACGTGAAACTCAACAAAATAAGAAACAATATACCATGAGACAAGTGAACCTAATGCAAAGTACAACACACCAGGAGTCTTAGTCACAAATTTGTGTTCATTTTCTAGTTACTATATACAAAGTAATAAAAGCAACAATTCTCCTTGGAGGAGTACCAACAAAACTAGGAATAATTACATTCCTTAAAGAGAAAGGAATCCCATTGGGTTTCACACCTTATTTAGAAAACATAATAAGAATGTAACCATGTATTAATTTAGCAATGCATTTGATCTCAATCCCTCAAGTATTAAATTAGTAATGCATTTGATCCCTTTCCCTCAAAACTTTTTGAAGATGGAACAAATTGTACAGGATTTGATACTTTTTCAAATTTGATAATTTCAAGGAAGATCTAGGCTGGTTTATTGTATTATTATTTTTAAATAAAAGTTTTAAAACCAAGACTTCAGTGTTACCATGACTCATCACTCTGACAATTTACCCCTTTTAAGTTGTGGAGTATGCTCAATGCAATATTTATATTACTAGTATGATTAGCATACTGCCTACACTGCATGAAAAAATAAATAAATACAAAGAGATGTGTAAGTGCAACAATTGTGTTACATAATATCCATACACTATTAAGGAGTTGTGGAGTGCAACAATAGTATTACCACCTAATATTCACTATCCATAGGGATCAAACATGATTCAAAGCTTGTCGGCATCCACATTCCCACTGTGGCTTGGGAGTCCTTAATAGGAAGCATAGATCTGCACAGGTTGCAATGGATTTAATTAATCTGTAGACAATTGAATCAACCTACTATTTTTCTTTGTTAGAATATCATATCTAATAGGCAGAGGATTCAGCTTTAGTCTGAAGGGCTTCCTCAATTATAATACATCACTGCATATCAATGCACTCATTCGTCATTGAATATCTGATCACTGATTTTATAGAGGTAAGCTAACCCATAAAACAACTAAAAGTCTCCAAACTGTGTCCCTGTTCTTGTATTTCTCAAATTGTCACTGCCATAGTTACATTTGCCGACTCTCCTCATTCTCAGATGTTACAACTTCTGTTGTTAGTATAAAATCTTAAAATCCTATTACTAGATACTTAAAGCTGAGCAATAAAATCCATTTCATAGTTTGCAGAGCTATGGAAGCTAGAGCATGATTGTGAATTTTGAAATCGTGTTTTCTATTGTGGATAAATTTTATAGGTATTAGATTTCCAAAATTTTGGTTTAGAGTCTGCATAGAAAATCCAAAACTTGGAATGGGTTATCTCAAAAGTTTTATGAGAAGATAAATCCATGTGTTGTGTTCTAGTTTTCAATTTAGAATATATCAGGTGGATGAACTTGAAGGTTTTTGGTCCCACAAATAGTCAATTGAATCGGTTGCATCCCATGGTCTACCTCTCTTTTTGAAGGCAAACTACAATTTGAAGATTTGTTGGGGTTTGATCACCTTACTACTTCAAAAGTGTCATTTCAATTTGCTTATTTCCATTGACTAATCTGTTGGCTTGATTGGCCAAAACCAGACATCTTTTGATTACCTTTATAAATATTATTCCTTCCATCTTACTGCTGTTGGTGTACCTTCGGGTTTTCCATTTCTCCATTTTATGTTGATTTCTTGTCCCTAGCCTCTCTATAAATAAGACCTTACAGTGATCACTGGGATTCTTTATCTCAGAGGGATAGCTCTCTTCTAATGAAGCGATGTAAACCTCCATGTTATTTCAGCAATAACTATTGATCCTCAAGCTTGAGGTCTAAGTTATAACAAAATAGCTTGTTTTATGTCTGTAGCTTTCCCTCCACATTAATCATTAATGTGTGGTCAATGATCTTCAGCGTTGTAAAATATAACTTTTGTTCATCTTTGTACCCTTAAATAATGTAGGATTCCTCTCTCTGTCAAACCAGTGGTCCAGCATTTTGGCATCGACTTGGCCATCATTAGCATGGATATCTATATTTGTTTTGAGCTGGAATGGAATGACAAAAATAGAAGAAGAATTATTATTAACAAAGACTTAAGGGTTTTTACCTTTGGTTTTCTAAACGCCAAGATCTTATTATCCATGCTCGTATTCTCAGCTCCATTCGTGCAACCTGACTTTTGGTTATGTTGTTCTTCATGACGTAACCTTCCATATTTTGTCATCTTTTGTCGTCTGGGTTTTTCTGACGGTTGTTGTACAATGTACTGGCTCGCTGCACTTATTTTACCCACTCCAGGGATTCTACCACTAAGGGATTTCTCCCAAGTTATTTTGAACTTGTCCCAGATAACAAACTAAACTGGGATTACAAATGCTCACTGGCAGTGTGTGAATTGTAGAATGGAAATTCTTCACATTCGTTGCAAT
Source organism: Larix kaempferi (assembly GCA_027924585.1). Lineage (NCBI taxonomy): Eukaryota > Viridiplantae > Streptophyta > Pinopsida > Pinales > Pinaceae > Larix > Larix kaempferi. The sequence continues at coordinate 4,196,988 of BSBM01000103.1, forward strand.
TCTCACTCCTGGGCTATCCATTGAAACTCTGTTATTTTTTTCCATGTCTTTGGTGCCTGAAGTCAATGTATTCTGCATGACTATCAGGGATAGTAAGTGCAAGAACAGTTCATAGTTCACACAATGATAGAATTTTTTTATCTGGAGAAAAACACTTTTGGGAATTAAAAAACTCCAATGTTTATTCTTCATATAACGTGATAGGTTTTACAGTACAAACCAAGGTGCTATACACTTGCTACTTGTGTATTCCAATGTCAAGTTTCTAAAGTTAAATGCTGTGAAATATTCTGGTCTGCTTGCCTCTGTCACGCAGTGTTGGGTTTGTATAGGAAGATGGATCATGGTGTGAACACTCTATTCTTTGGCCCTTATCCCACTAGACTAATGGCTCCTTTTCTTTCCTTCATATACTTCTAGGAAGGTCATTGGCCAATTGCCTCTTCCTTTCTTGTTGGATGATTAAACCCACATGGTGCTAACATAACATTTTTCCTTTTCTTTATTGATCCTTTACAAGCAACTTATATATACGGCTAGCTCCCTGTAGAAGTTAAGGAAGTAGTATGGGGGATGAAGGAAGGATGATCTCTAGGTAAAGAGTGTCAAGTTTCTAAAGTTAAATGCTGTGAAATCTTCTAGTCTGCTTGCATCTGTCACTCAGTGTTGGGTTTGTATAGGAAGATGGATCACGGTGTGAACACTCTATTTTGTGGCCCTTCTCCCACTAGATTGATGGCCCATTTTCTTTCCTTCATATGCTTCTAGGAAGGTAATTGGCCAATTTCCTCTTCCTTTCCTGTTGGATGGTTAAACCCACATGGTGCTAACATAGCATTTTTCCTTTTCTTTTCTTTACTGATCCTTTAAAAGCAGCCTATAGATACGTCTAGCTTCCTGTAGAAGTTAAAGAAGTAGTATGGGGGATGAAGGAAGGATGATCTCTAGGTAAATATGGTTTTGGGTAGAAGTTTAAAAGTATACAATGCATTTTGTCGCAACTGATCTTTAGAAAATGATTCAGCGACCCGTTAAAAATGGCAGCCTTTGACATATTAAGGTCAATGTAGTGGTTGGAGGCCACTAACTATATCTAATGTCCTAGAAAAAGTCATTAAAAATGGAAAATGGAGTCTTTCACATGAAAGTCAGTGCAGTGGTTGGAGACCACTACCTATATTCTTTTGTCTTGCATAGAAATCACTAAAAATGGCAAGCCTTAGACATAACAAAGTCAATGCAATGGTTAAACTCAAAAGGTCACCACTATTCTTAATGTCTTGCACAAAAATCTTGGCAAATGATGAAGCCATTAGATCTAAGGATATAGTGCATGAGGTCACTGGGAAAGTGTAGATGGTATTTGTTAAAAAGAGGTTTCTTTTTAACAATTCAAGAAGCTTGCCAATACGCCAATTCCTCCGATGTTGGAAAGAAAGGTTTGCTGCCAATGTTGTGGAACAATTTGTCTTGAAGAAGTTCAACCATTGCTAGACTCCTATCAATAAAGAAGTAGTTGATGGCAAAGTAATGATTACCTTCGGACAGCAGTAGGGCAGTCCGGTTAGAACAACAATCCTTCTCCCTCCAAGAGTCCTCATCTTTAGACCTTTCCTACCTTCATACTGCAGCAAATTTATGATAGCCACAATGAGAGGTTTGGTCCAAGATATGACTGAGATTTCCCATAAATCCTTTGGAAGCATAAAAGGGGTCAGTTCTGAGACAAAATCTGCAGTCATGTAGATGTATGTGGCAGCCCGTGATAGTGATAAAAAATCTTGAAAGGCAGCATGTCATAAAAGTTCGAGGAGTTTAGTGTGTAACAGACTTGTGGCAGCTTATGGATCAGTAAGATTCCTATCATCATCTGGAAGCACCCTTTTGGGAATATTTGGAATAAAGTTTGACATGAAAGCTCAATAACTAAACCATTCTATGAACAACAATGTAGTGACAGCCCTGTAAGTGTGTTGGTGAGCTCTTGGACCAAATCTGGTTGAGTACATATTTTCTAAGCAGCCCTAAAAACAACAAACATTTGAGACATTTCCAGCAGCATATCAACCCTTGTTAATCTTCCTTTTCGACAGAGTCAACTGACTGTACAAGGCAGGCTCTATAATCTTTTACCTCGCATTTCCAGTCCTTTGTTTGAAGCTTTGAAAGTGGCAAAAACCAAATATAAATTAGCATACCTTCATCCAAAATATCTAGAAATATGGCATCTTCGATGCATGGTTGTTTGATATCACAAGCTTGTAGACATTTTAAAAAAATTTAGAAAACTAAAGTGGTTTCTCCTCTCTCGAAAGTAGTTGTTCAATGTGCAAAAAATCCTTTAAACATTGAACATAAAATTGAAGAACTATATAAAGAATTTTGACTTCCAGTCTTTAAACATTTTAGTATTGGACAATATTTGCGGTTAAAATGGTAGTTATTGGTCTTAGTGGTCCTCCTACTAATATAATGGTTGATTAGTCGTGAAAGACAAATATCTATATTTGCTTGAAAACCCCTTGATGTGTTAACCCCTTCTCGGTGAGATGTGTTATGTGGTTTCATGTATCTAATATGACATATTGTGTGGATTCATATATATGATTAACAATAAATTAGTGTCTTAAACTAGTTTTTACAGCTTTAAAATCTCGTCCCCTCTTGTCAATGTCAGAGTAAAGAGTTAATTATATCATCTACATTAACTCAAGAGTGAAAGTAAGATGATCCATTTTGGTGCCTGCCTATGAAGGGCCATCACACATTGAGAACCTCTTTGGGAGAGAATTTCAAGTCTTAGACACAACCATTAAGTTTACCATTTTGAAGATCAAGACTCACTCAGATAAAGTTCAAAGTTGATCAAATGTGCCAACATGGACTTCTTTCACAGGTGCTCACTGGCAAGAGTAATTTCCCATTAAGCCATCCACCATCTAGCAAGGTTGAGTTCCAAAGCGATAAGGCTGGGTGCATGTGGCGAGTGTTTTTGGAAGATTAGGAACCATTGAAGCCTATCACCTTAGTTAAAGGATGTCCACTTTTTACAATGCAGCCCCTTCATAGTGTGTTACTGTGTTTATTGAAGCACTTTCAACAAAAAAAAATGATGAAAAATGATTGAAGAGAGAAAATAGAGATAAGAAATAGTTTACAATGAGATAAAGGATGTTTCAGCTATATTAATATATAGATCAAATATCTTCAGCCTATATTAATGATTCTGTTAAGAACTAGTTTACAACGAGATAAAGGATGTTTCAGCAGTATTGATATATAGATAAAATATCTTCAGCCTATATTAATGATTCTGTTAAGAACGATAGGACCATAGGCAGCCTTGGAATTAATATCAGGCAGAATTGAACCTCCATGAATAACAGTAAAACTTGACTTCAAATTCAACTGCAATAATGGACCCTGCAATTGCTTGTCATCAGGTAAAGGTTTCCATTGGGGATGAAATATGACAAAATGAGTTGCATAGTTGATGACCAGTAATATCCTTGTATCGCAACAAGGTTTGGATGTCGAAGGTTACCAAGACGACTGATTTCCTGTCCAAATTCTTCTTAGACTTTGATTGTTCCCAATGTCTCCAGCGTCTTTACTGCAATAGATAATCCTCCTTCAAAAGTTGCTTTGTAAATAGTTCCAATAGCAGCAACTCCAAAAAAATATTCCTTGTCAAGTAAAGCTTTGGTCCCTGCCTCCCAATCTTCATATTTTGATGGCAGGATTTTGCTGAAGAGAACAAGTTTTCCTATAATCATATTAGCTTCTGGAGAAGGAGGTGTGCTTTCGTAGACAAGAAATTCAGTCTTTTTTCTCCTAAGGGCCCTCACATTCATCAATGTAATTATGCACACACCTACAACTATTATTTTTTTTTAACAGTAACAGGAAAAAAGATAGTATTTATAAAGCTGTGCATAGCTATACATTACAAGCTTGCAAACCAAGTTTTTAACAGAGCTGAGATAATAGGCCTAGCTAACACTACCAATACTAACTGCATTACATTGTAGCCTCTAAGTTTAGTCTTCCTGAAAATGTCCAGCATAGAGCTGGTATACACCTTAACAAACTGACTGCAGAGAAGTTTACAAAAATACATAAACCAAAACAAAAATTGTGAGAAACCTGGGCTAAATTAGCCTTTCTTCCTGGGCTTGACAGACGAGTCGTCCGCCCTCAGCTGTTGAATTTCCTGATTCACTGTTGTATTCTCATGAATCCAGCTACCCTGCGTCGCTTTGAAGTAAACAACCAAATCTTCCTGAATTCTATCAACTTTTCCCATTAATTCTATGATGTTCCGTTCCAGGTCATCAATCCTGGAATCCTGGCAAGACAACTGATTGCAGACGTGCTTAATGACCGACGCCATATCCGAGTTCTGGTTTACGCTGGTGCAAACTGTCTCGTATGTTCTTCGGACAGCAAATTTGATGTCTGTCAGGGTTCTGCTTAGAGCAGCAATGGCCGCCCTGATAGATGGCATTGTATCCAAATTAACCACCTGCAAAAGACGAGGAGCAGAAGGGGCAAGCTCCCTATCCCAATTTTCCACCTGCGAAAGACGAGGAGCAGAAGGGGCAAACTCCTCGAGAGACAGACGGCTCAGGGAGTCGGGAAGATGGGAAGGAGAAACCATCGCGAAAGAAGGAGTAAGGAGGGCAGATGGGGGAGTTAAGGTAGCCCCGTGGGAGCTGACACCGGGGGGAGGATCAAGGGGACAGGTGGAGGAAAGGACGGGAGGGCAGAAGGAGGAGCGGGTGGAAAGATACGTGGAGTACAAGCTCGGGAGTGAGGACGAGGAGAGGGGACGTTCAAAGTTAGGCAAAGGGAATGGGGTGACCCTTGAGGCCAAGTCCCTAACCAAATACCACATCACAATTTCAAAGGACCAAGACATTAAAAAGTTAGGGGATATAATGAAAACCTAGATTTCCTTGATGGTCCTTAGTTTGCCCAATTGAGAGCTTGATTCCTTGATTTGCAGCTAAGTCCGCCACCCTGTTGTTCTCTCGTAGGATATGGAAGAAGGAGGCCTTTGAAGATAAAGAAATGGTCTTAATTCTTTGCAGATATCTATCTGCTTTTGAGCCTGGCGAGGCATATCCTCTTCTCATGATTTGGATGACATGCCTTGAGTCTCCATAGATTTTGAGATTGGCTATGCTGTAGTTGGAGGCCATTTCTAAGGAGAAGATAAGGGCTAACCATTCAGCCTCGTTATTAGTTTTCCTGCCAAGTCCCCAAGCAAAGTCTGTGATTTTATTTCCGCCGGGATAAAAAAGAATCCCACCCGCACCTGCCACCCCAGGATTCCCTTTGGAAGCCCCATCAAAGAATATGCTGTGACTTTCTTGCTCCTTCCACCACCTGGAAAAAGTATCAGGCTCTTTTCTGATTTCCCAAGCATAGTTGGAGCAGTCATTTTTGGACTGAAGGAAGCTGCCCTTCACGAACATGTTGCACCATTGAAGTTCCGAGAGAGTTAGGGGCTCTTGAGCAGGGAGAGAGACCTTTTTTGTGGAGAGTGAATCTTCGATCATTGCAGTAGCTTTTATGGCTGCTCTGTTGCTGTTCGCCTTCTTGTCCTCGAAGATGCTTTTGTTTCGACTTAACCAAATCTGCCAACATATATTCATGGGAATCAGGGTCCAGATTCTCCGCATAGTGTTTTTAGATTTTTCAGGATAAGCGCGCCCCCAGTGATCAGAAAGATCAATGAGGGAAGAGGGGAGAATGGCTGGTCTCCATTGACTGCCCAGGACCTTAGCCCAGATTTCCTTAGCAAAGGGACACTCCAGAAAAATATGGAGGGAGCTTTCTTCTGCATTTTTGCAAAGAGTGCATCTAGTAGGTCCAGTGATTCCCCTTATTCTTAGATTTTCAGCAGTTAGCAACTTACCATGAGTTAAGAGCCAGAAGAAGGTAATGACTTTGGGGATGCCATCAGAATTCCATATTTGCTTCCATTTTCTGTGAGCAGGGAGGCTGGGAGGAGCAAGTTTCGCGTACCCTGCTTTCACCGAATACAAACCAGGTTTCCCCCATCCCCTGGAGTCGTTTTCGCTTATCCTGATCGGGGCTTTTCCATGTAGATGTGAGAGAAGTAATTCATAATCCCCTTGTAGGTTGGCCGGAGGGTCCATACTCTTCCAACTTTTCCAATCTCCGTTATCTTTCCAGATCGCCAGGTCCTTTAATTTTTTGATATCCATGTTTTCCAGCCAGATTCTGATGGCCTCTAGCCCCTGCACTTTGCCAAGCGGTGTGTCTCCATTTATACTGTCCGTCCAGAGGTTTATTCTTTTCCCATTTCCAGGTATCCAGTAAAGATTATCAGAGATTAAGGTCGCACAGGAGTTGATGAGTCCCCATATTGCTGTTCCCTTTTTAGAAGAGGGCTTGTCTAGGCATCTTTGCCTCGAGCTTCTGGTGTATTTCTTTCTTATGACCTCCTTCCACCATTCCTTTTTCCCAGCTACAATCCTCCAAGCTAGCTTGGCCCCCAGCGCTTTACTTACTAAAGCAGGCTCCCGAATTCCAAGACCTCCCCGCTCCTTCTTTTCTTTGACAGTCTTCCAGTTTACCAAGTGGAATTTTTTATTTTGGGTTTTTCCACCTTGCCATAAGAAATTTCTGATCTCCATGCTAAAAGCTTTTTGAATATTAACTGGAGCTAGCATAATGGCAGAGGTAAAAACAGGAAGAGAGGACAAAACTGACTTTATCAGAGTTACTTTTCCAGCCAGATTCAACCATCGAGAGCCCCAGGTGTTTATTCTTGCTTTGAATTTGTCAAGGATGGGAGTCCAGACAGAGGAAGGGGGGTGCTTAAGAGAGATGGGGGTGCCTAGATATTTGAAAGATGTCCAGTTCATGCAAGGCTTGAAGGCTAGAATGGTTGCAATGAGTCTTATGGTGGCAGGACGGCAATTCCACGTATAAAAATTGCATTTTTGGTCGTTGGTTTTTCCCCCAGAAGTCCTGAGAAAGAGATCAAGGGTGGTTTTAAATCTGGCAGCAATTTGCGGAGAAGCACTGCCTAGAAGAATAGTGTCATCGGCAAACTGGGCGTGATTGATAGCTTGAACATTGCGGGTGAAAGAGATGCCAGGCAGTGAATCTGAGGCTAAGAGAGAGTTGAGCTTTCTGCTTAAGGAGTCAGCCATAATAACGAAGAGAAAGGGTGAGAGAGGGCACCCTTGTCTCAGACCGCGAGACAGACGGAAGAAGGAGGTTGGCCTTCCATTTAAAAGGGGGGCAAGCCAAGGGGCTCCAATGCAGGCTTTTATCCAATTAATAAATTTTTCATCAAAACCGAACTTTCTCATGACCTCATAAATAAAAACATGTCTTACTCTATCAAACGCGTTGGCCATGTCCAGTTTTATAGCCATCCCTGCGTCCTTGCTTCGCCTGCTTGAATGAATAGCCTCTTGCACTAGAAGAATATTGTCATAAATTTGTCTGCCTGGAACGAAACCTCCTTGATTTGGGGAGATTATTTTAGGAAGAATCTTCTTGACTCTGTTTGCTAACACCTTGGTGAGGATTTTGTACGAAGAATTGCATAGCGAGATAGGCCTGAACCTCCCTATCGTGTTTGCTTTTTTCTCCTTCGGAATAAGAGCAATGAAGGAGGAGTTAGTTCCCCCTCCAATTTTCTCACGATTTCTGGTCCAGTTAATCATTCTGAGGAGGTCGGTTTTCAAGAAGTGCCAACACTTTCTGTAGAAGTGTATGGAGAATCCATCAGGTCCCGGGGATTTTTCTGGATGGAGAGTCCATACCGCTTTCCTGACTTCCTCCTCAGTCACCTTCTCCATGAGCATATTATTTTCTTCAGCAGTGACAAGGCTGGGAATTTCTCTGCACATTCCTTCCAAATCTGCCACAGACAAATCCTCTTCCTTCTTATATAGAGACTCAAAATGGTTTCTGACTTCTATCTTTATCTCATTTGGATTGTCTATCTTAATTCCATTTTCTTTGGTTAAGCTGATAATGTTGTTTTTCCTGTACCTTTCTTTGCACTGAGCATGGAAAAATTTTGTATTCTGATCCCCAGCTTTGAGCCAAAGACATCTTGATCGTAGTCTCCATTCCTCCTCTTCTTTTCTATTCACTTGTTGAATTTTTTCTTCTAGCATTTTCTCCTGCATTAACATGTCTTCTGTTATCTGTTCCTTTTCAATTTGTTCTTGTAAGGATTTCAGCTCCTCTTGCAGTAAGTGGATTTCATCCCCAGATCCCCGCGAACTTTGCTTTGCCCATCTTTTAAGCAAGGTTTTGGTGTTTTTTAATTTGGTTTCCCAAATATACCCCGGAGAACCTGGGATAAATTGCTTCCAGATACTTTTGATTTCCTCAAGGCAGGTGTCGTTCTTCAGCCACTCGGGATTATATCTAAAGGGGAGAGGACCGAGAATGTCAGGGGAAGAGAAGAAAAGGGCAATAGGGCGGTGGTCTGAAACAGCAGAAGCCAGATTTTTTTGAGTCAGGAAGAAGAGGCTTGTTGAGAAAGGAAGAGCTGAGCAAAAATCTGTCCAGTCTAGCAGCTATGTGCCCGGGCCCGATTCGCTTATTGTTCCAGGTGAAATTTCCTTGCAGGGGCTTAATATCCACCAGATTCCAGGAAGCCTGCAGATCTTCCAGCCTTTCTCCAAATTGATCTCGGACCTTTGATCCCCCTCTTCTTTCATCAGCACTTATGGTGACATTAAAGTCGCCGGCAATTATGCAGGGGGAGAAATTTCTTCCTAAGTGGAGATCTATCAGATTGTCCCAAAAAAGTTCTTTATGGCCATGGAGCGTAGGCCCATACACATTTCCTATCCAAAATCTCTCATTATTTGACAAATCTTCTAGCTCAACAAAAAGCCAGTTCCTGCTACTTAAAATGGAGTTGCAATTGTACATACCTTTTTCCCACCAGGTGATGAGTCCTCCAGAGGCTCCTACCGAACTAACTGATTTTCCTTCTCCTTTGGGCCAAATTTGAGAAAAAGTTTTGAGACAGTCCGTCTCTTGCATTTTAGTCTCCTGGAGCATGATTATTGAGGGGTTTTCCAGCTTTTTATCCTTCTGATAGCTTCCGTCTTCTGCTTACCTCCTAACCCTCTGCAATTCCAGGAGACTATCTTCATTATTTTTTGGAGAGGTTAGGACCTATTCTTTCCTTCTTTTCCTCCATAGTTCCCTGGGATTGCTTGGTGCTGGGAAGAATTCTTACATGCGAGTCAAGGCTGGTTTGCTTACCCGCCGCTTTGTCTCTTGCTGCCTCTTGTTCTCTTATGACCTTGTTCATCTTCCTTCCTTTTTTTGTCTGAGGCTCTACTTCTTCTTCCCTACTTTCTGAAGTTTCTTCATGAAATAGTTTGGCTTTTGCTCTGGTGACCGAGCCCATCGAGATTTTGGGGGCCTCATCTTCTTGGTCATCCTGCTGTGCTGGAGACGTTGTACCTATTTCTCCTTCTTCATGTTGCTGGCAGGCTTTCTCCTTTCTTTCGCCATTTCTGTCATTCCCTATAGTTTCCTCTTGTTCCTGGTGAGCCTGGTCCGATGGAGGGATCTGCTCATCCTCCCCCATGTCCGAAGCTAAAGGCTGGAACTTATTTGCTTCCCTAGTTGAGTGTTGCTGCTTGTTTGCCATTTCCTTTCTTTTTGGGGATATGTGAGAGGGGTGGGAGTTTGAAGGTTTCCCACCCTTCCTTCTTATTTCATTCCATTCTCCATCTTGATTTTCTTCTGCTTCCTGCGTCTTCTTTTTAGGGCAAAACCTTGCAAAATGACCATATTCATGGCAAACTTTGCATTTGAAAGGGATTTGTTCGTAATCTACCGTTTGCAGATGGTTCCAGCCATCCATCGATAGGCTTATTGCTTCAGGGAGCCCCTTATCAAGTTCGACTTCCACACAAATCCGGGCACAGGAGAACATTGGGGGTTTTGGCTCAGATTTATCAATGTATTTCCCCAGTGAGTTGCCAATGGCCTTTAGATCTTCATCATTCCAGCAATGTAACGGGAGATGGGGAAACTTTACCCAAACTGGGACAGCTGAAGGAATGTCCTTTTCAGGATCGAAGGAGAGGTCCCATTTGTTGATGTACATTCCTCTAGGACCCATGAAGTAAGGTCCATTCCTGAATATTAGATCTCTGTCTTCCTTTTTTTCAAAGTAGAAAACGAAAAAACCCCTCCCACAGAAGATTTGCTGGACTTCTCCTTGGATGAGAGGACGCCAGTTTTTACTGAGCCATATTTCGATTGACCTCGGAGTTGGCCATAGCCCCGTGAAGTGACCAACCAATCCTTTTTCTGAAAGGGCGAGAGCTTTGCATTTTGACGCAGTAGACCCGAGTTTAACTTCCGGAATGGCTGATTTTTTTACAAACTTGGAGTCCCCAGGACCCGCGAGCTTGGAGGACGAGGGCTGGGACGCAACCAGCAGGCGGAATAGATCATCCAGGGGCGCGCGGCCCGGATCAGGCGGCAGGTCCATCAACAAACCCTAGACGCGCGCAGCAACTCTCTTCTAGCTTCCGGATAGAGGGAAGGCTTAGCTAATGCAGAGACTTAAGGAACCGATGCTCTAACTATTACTTTCAATCTCAAGAAAACTTTGAGTAATGAAATAGAGACATTCTTTCCTTTCAGTTCAAATACTTCATAAGTCAAAATAATGCAATTCCGAACCGTATCAAGTTATTATTGCAGCAGCTACAATTGCAATAATTGCAGAAACAGTCAACACCCTGGTTCCTCCACTTGGTTGATTAGATGGACTCGGCGAGGGTGCTATGCAAGGTGTGTCCATTGGAGGTCCACATAATTCTTTATTCCCAATAAAGGATCTATTGCCAAACTTATGCATTACAGAATTATTCGGTATAGAACCCTGAATGTTGTTGAAAGAAACATTAAAATAACCCAGTTGAGTCATGTTGCCAAGTGACGAAGGGATCATTCCAGATAGTCTATTATTTGACAAATCCAGATATTTCATATAATTGAGATTCCCAAGCCTTGAAGGAATGTCGCCATTGATTCTATTACCATGAACATCCAACTTTCTCAAATACGTGATATTATAAATCTTCTTAGGGATCTGGCCATCAAGACTGTTGTCTGAGAGATCACTGCAAAACCACCCACAGAAAGAAAAAGAGGAATTTCTTCAACTCCAGCAAGTCATTTTCAAAATGATATTTATTGATCAAGATCCAAATTTAATCTATTGATGCCAAAATTTTATCCCAAGACAAATATTGAGCTATATATTTCAATATGTTTTAGAAAGTTATTATATATAATATATTATTATCATAAAATCCTAGATAGAAATGGCCTTAGAATCACTGGATTCATTATATTCTATAGGATTAATCCAGAGCGTGTTATATTTAATAAATGGCCTTAGAGTGGGTTGAATGGTCTTAGAATTCAATTAAATTCAGATATGCTTTTACCAGTTTGTATTCCGCACTATTGCAATAAGCAACCCGTTTGACCTATTTGCAGCCATATCGCTGGATATTAATGAAATTATCTCGTCTTATCTCGAATAGGGAGTTCAGACCCAAGTTTATCATGCTATTTTGTGTATTGAGTTCATCACAATAAGCCAACCGTGAGATTCCAACCATTACTCAAAAAGTGGATGGGTATAGTACATAATCCAATCTCAGCTAAGCAACCGGTACAAACCTCCCTAGGTAAATTGAGATCCTGGTTCATATTCATATTGGAATTTGCCTAATGAAATTCAGAAAAATTAACGAGTGCCAAAAAAGGGCAGAAAAAGCCATTTAAGTTCAGCAAATGGAGTACTAAGTAAATTTCGTAGACAAAAATCATATACAAATAAGTTTGTAATTTTTTACAAAAGCGTAAATAGTTTTATTCATTAAGTTCACCATTGCTTGAGGTGCGTCAAATTTCAATTAAATTCCGACAACAAAAAAAAGTTTTGAATGCGGTGACTACCTAATACATGCAATACATGTAGTTATGCTAGAGCCCAAACAAAAACCAAAAACTTGTTGCAACACGCATCCCACTTGGAATTAAAATTTAAATTCAGCTATCTTCATGACTTTATCCACAATTAAAAACCTAGGCATTTAGCTAACAGAAATCAAGATGGAAAACATTAATTTTTACCATGAACATCAATTGCTAACCTTTACAATTAAGAAGTATAATTGATTAGCACAATTCGTATGTGCCAAAACATCATCCAAATAAGCATTATCCATTAGCCCTCTTCAATACTTCTCTTAACGCAACAAAAACAATAATGTTTCAGAGAACCCTAAAAAAATCACATCCAATAAAATTTCCCCCAACATATAAACATGCCCCCACGAATGACTAATGAGCATTGGTTCCAGTTCCAAATAGCCGAGAGCCATGTATCTCATTATCATAATCCGGAAATCCCTTATGTGCAGAAAAAAAAGGCTTCACTGTAAATTTTCAAACTTCAAAGAACAATTTTAAACAGAGGGGTTCCAAAATAAAACAGAAATCAATTCAGTCCAAAAACCCGGTTTGTCGCCAGACAATGTTGCGCACCCGGATTTGATCCCATCCTTTGAGCGTCTGCCCCAAGCCCTCACACATCGAAAACGTGGCCATTTGGGTTCTCGCAGAATCACATGCAGTAATCTCATGCGGGGGAAGCCTCTCTTCATCATTCTTCTCATCATCGTCCTCTACTTCTTCCAAACTAGGGTTTGCCATAAGCTGGGGTTTCATCGAGCTCTAATTACTTTTCGACCACGTTGGAAATTTCAATGGCATGGTATCAGGATCAAAGCCCATGCCAATGCCTTCAGAACCTGAAAATGATCCAAGCCCCGCTCTTGGTCCTCAACCTGCCGATCTTTATCAAGATCCCTTTTCAGCATCCTATGAAGCTCCAACCTTTCTTGAAAGTAGCGATGAGGGTTTAACATCGAGTGCATGTTCCCTGTGGAACCGAGGATGAAGAAACTCTCACAGGAAGAGGGGTGGTCAGGACTCGGGGTTGGATCCCACCACGGGATTCTTATCGATCAGGTATAAGCAGTGCTGAAACGCACGCTCGTATGAAGTGACCGGAAACGAGATGTAAATAAACACAAACCCACAAACCCAGATGCATATAAACTTAAATCGATGGAACATGGTGAGCAACGTGTCAATGATCTAATGGACCGACACGTGTCAATGATCTAATGGACCGACAGACGAGGAATCCTGCTACAGGAGCAAGGATTATCCTTACAGAAAGAACGCTTTACAGCGTAAATATGTATTTTTAATTTTTAGAAAATTCAGTTTAATATACTATTTTCTAAAAACATTACAAAAACATTGTCCCACACAACATGAAAAATTAAAGACTAATGCAAAGTCAAAGAGCTTTGACTTGCTATTGGAAAGTGTAGCCCTACCTTGGAAGGACTACAAATATGTGAGTGTTGCATGTGTTTTTAATTCTTGGAATGTTGATTTAATGAACTTTTCCCATTAACAATAGCAAGATTTGAAGGGATTCTTTTTACATCAGCACAAACTATTGAAAATTTCTTTGGTGTTTTTATACAATATTGGTAATTAATAATGAGTTTTGAATATAATAATTGTAATTGAATTAAATTAAGAAATTTAAATTTATAAAATTGTAGCTATTAACTAGTGATTTAAATTATTAATTTAAAAAATTATTTTATAAATTATTATATAATATTTTTTAATTTTTGAATGGATCTAAATTATCAAACATTTAATAAAAAAATCACTTTATATATTATGGTAATTACCATTCATTTTTGTCCTTGAAATAACTAATAAATGATATGGTCAAAATTGATCATTCCATCCACTCTAATCTTGTCAATAAAATGTGGCTTATATTTTAATAAAAGGAAAATTTATTAGGGTAGAATGATCCATAAACTATTTTTCTTATTAAATATTCTTAAAAATTATAATTATATAAGTTTTATTTGGTGCATTATATATATATAAATATATATGACAAATCTAGTACAATAATATACTTACTATGAGCCAAAATATTATAGTACGATTGGACATAGATGAGTCCAATTTGTGGGTGGGTCCATCATTTTAGAGTGGTACCTAGCTAGATTGGAACCGAATGGTTAAGTGGTGCACCTTCTAGTACGGTTGGACATAGTTGAGTCCAATTTGTGGGTGGGTCCATCATTTTAGGTTGATAGTTGGTTAGATTGGAACCAGATGGCTAAGTGGTGCACCTTCCCCATTTAGTAAGTTGAAGATTATCTAGATTGTTTCCTTCAGGTTGAAGGTGCAGGAAACTTATTTGACGTGTCCGGGAACGAGGTACCTTAGTGCCCATTCTATTAGGCATATTACCCATAGGTTATCCCCTTAGATGGGGGGATACCTGGAGTAGATAGAAGTGAGTAGAGACTCTCTATAATTGTTCCCTACGATCTTCACTCATTAGACTGGATAGAATTGAGGCCCCTATTCATGTCTGGTGTATGGAAGACTCGACTCGTCTTTCTACTTCTTTTCATTAGATGGGACTCGATGCCCCCATTCTTGAAAAGATTTGAGAGAGATTTTCTTTTTATTTTATTTTGCCTAAATTGTAGATCTCTTTTAGGGCCAATGGGTGTTTTCTTTTCCTAAGGTGTTCTTTTCATTTTTCTTCTCTTTGCTAGAGTAGATCACTTGTTTCACCCACATTTACACTATTTATTTGATTTGTACCATTTACAGAGTTGATATTATATGATTGATGCAAAGTTATAAATATCATGTCGGTGAATATATAAGGAACAAGAACATCAAATAAACACATTGCAACATGAATATGGAAATAAAAACGATAGATAAGATGTATAAAACATCTAGTGATACATAACACATTAAAAATGAATCGTGTCCTGAATCCTGAGTCCCCAACTCATGAATCACCAAAAAATAAAATCAATGTATCTCATATACAATAAGATCAAGTATATAAACCATTTTGAAGAAACTTAGGCTAATCCAATCGTTAAAATATGGTAGAAAAATCCTCCCATGCTTAGTAAGTGATTTTGCTTGAGTGAAGATTACATTTTTATTACTTGGTCATGAATGCTCGAGTTCAACAATCACCACGACCAACATCAAGGTACATAGAGGGGTTAATGGGCACAACGAATTTTTTTTCCTGAACCATGGCAAATGAGCATGATCCAAAATTTATTTTTCAGTTATGGCTTCAGTCATTGCAAGGTTAAGCATGATCTCTATATTCACCATAATGATGGAAAAATGCCCATCAATGTGCTATATGTTGATGATCTATTTTTTATTGTTTGTTCCACATCCATGATGAAGTGGCAGCTTAAGTAATCTTTTGAGATCACTGATTTGAGGCTACTTTGTACTTCTCTAGGACTTTAGATTTCTCAAACCCTCATCGAGAATTCACTTTCTCGGCATCAACACACCCTAGAACTCTTGCATCACTTTGGGATGGGAGATTGCAAGCTAGTGTGTTCTCTTATTGCTTCATATATAATGTGTTAGGTCAAGTGTTACCCGAGTGTGTAGTGTTATTGATTTTGATTGAGTGAAGAGTATATCTATATTAAGGTCATGAATGCTTGATTTCAACAATCACCACAACCAACATCATAGATACATTGATGGGCACGATGAATTTTTTTTCCAAACCATGACAAATGAGCATGATCCATTTTTTTTTCTTTAGTTGTGGCTTTAGTCATTATAAAGTTAAGAATGATCTCTATATTAACCATAATGATGGAAAAGTGCCCATCATTTTCGCTATATATAGATGATCTATTTTTTATTGTTCATTTCACATCCATGATCGATGATATGAAGTAGCAAATTAAGTACTCTTTTGAGATGACTGATTTAGGGCTACTTTTTTCTTCTCTAGGACTTCAAATTTCTCAAACCTTTGTTGAGACCTCACTTTCTTAGCATAAACACACCCTAGAACTCTTGCATCACTTTGGAATGGGATATTGCAAGCTAGTGTGTACTAGTCCAGGGTTGGAATTTCATTTCATATTTTCCCTTCAAGCTAAATTATTTTGACATTTTGAACTTTAATCTTCCCCGTCACATAACGTTTTGTTGAAAAAATTACCCTTCAACAAAACTACCTTCGGGTAATTTTTTTTTTTCAAAACGCAGCCAAAAGCCATTCTCCACACATGGGATCTCCTCTCCAACATTTAGAGCTTATTTCAGGCCTACAGTGTTCTATTTGGCTTCAATAGTGGCCCCACACAGCTTTGTGATGCAGGCCTGGACATGGAGAGATACCCTGATAGATCAAGATGACTTCAAACAATAAACAATTATTTCTTTGCGAGGATATTTTTCTTTCTAACCTCCGAATATAACTATTTTGGCACTTTTTAATTGTTATAAAAGAGAGTTTTTTACTGAAAACTAAAACAAATCAGGTAAAAACATAAAAAAGCTTTTATTCGATTTCACTATAGTTGCAATTACAAAATTATTCTCAGCTTGACTATATTTGTAAGCCACTGCAAAAGATACTCAAATGCTTTAATTTAATACCATTTAAACTAAATAATTGACTCACCTCCCTGCCGATCCAAATGTTTTGGTGTAGAGTGTCAAAGCTCGAGTACTGTCCTTTGAGGGCACAACCATACAAATACATAAGCTATATGAGTTTACATCCTTGCCTTCAGTCACCTACAACATATCATGCCATTCCCTGGATGCATGGTCATGATCAACACAACAAGTATGGTACCCATTGCCAGGAGGCTCATGTGGATTCACTCACCCACCCATTTCCATTTGAGAATTTAACCACATTACTTATAAAGCTAATTACCTCGACCTTCCACTAGGTCATGAAGATTCCAATCAATATGACTCGGTTTTAGCTTTAGCCGAGATTGCTGAAAGCTCAGCTCATAGGATTTTTCTGGTATGAAACTGGACCATGCAAGGAAAGAAACCCCCATATGGCGATAAATTAAATCTCTCTTGGTTTTAGTTATGTTATCTCCTACAGACAAAAACACACACTTGGAGGTTGCTCAGCATTTCCGTGCAGATGACCGTGACTGTGACAGTAAACACGACCCCATATGTCTGTGCATGTACATGTAGCAAAAGAGGAAATAGAGTGGAGATTGTGGCGGGCCTGCGATGTTGGGGGTGAGGGCCGTAATATCGGACGAGGTACTCGTCATTGCCATGTGGTGCTCTGCTTAATGTCCTCGGTTTCTTTAACCTTGTGCTCTTTAGCCTTGTGCTGCTATGTATTCTTAATGAAATTTATCTTTCCTTCTCCCAAACGACATACGTGCCTCCTTCTTATTCTGCAAATACAGCGGTCTGAGCTATTTCAGGCATTGCCAAGCCTCTCGGAACGCATAGCATTCAAAAACTGTCTCCTGCTTTGTATGTTTTCAATAACACCACGAAGCTTGAACCCCTGACCTGGAAAATGATTGGGAATAGAATGAAACTCGATATCGAGTGCTCTAATCGTCTTCGTAGAGTAGTATTAGTATTCCAAGGCACTGCTTCTGCAATGCCTAATTATTGTAAGGTTCGCAATCACATGGGTAGGTGATTCGCATTTAATGTGAAGCAACTAGTTGGGAAGGTCCTAACTACGAAGGGTTCACGTTAAAGCAAAAGGGGTCTGCTCGTTGGTTCGCCACGGTTACCATCACGTTACCTCTATGTTATTAACACCTTGCTAACCAAAACTAATCACATTTTATAAAGAAAATGAACGTCAAAAATACGTTCTTGCTAGTTACTTGCCCGTTTAACTCGACGGCTTGGCAAAATTTTTGGCAGTAAATAACGGGCAAAATGCCCCTCAAATTCCAACTCTAGCTGTCATTTGGCATTTAGTTATCCACCGTTAAATAAGCTTAACGAGTTAGCCATGCTGACACACTCTTTTGACTAAAACAACGTTTCACACGTGAAAGTCATGTCTAATGTTTTTTTCGATTTATTTATCTCAGACTTTCCAAAACCTAGTCCAGGGAGCATCTTCCAGCGGGCATCTTTGCTCATGGCACTCTGTCATTCATATCTTTCCGGCGATAGTTTTGGTCATCAAATTATTTAGCTTACGTACTGCAATTCATTATTCAGAATTTCAGTGTTATACAAGTAACACCGCCTTTGTTTTGATAATCACAGAGAATAAACTAAATATACCAATAATGGCTTCTTCTCTTGTATTTCCCATTGATGTTTTCTCATTCAAAGAACTGCCAAGCGCTGGTCGTATGGGCTTCCAGAAAGCGCCTGCAGTTTCGAACAGCCAGAGCAGAAATGTTAGATTTCGGCGGTGTTTCAAGGTGAGAGCAATGCAGGAGGCGTCTGCAGGCGCAGAAGGCATTTCAGAGGCCGGTCGCTTGAATGCGAAGACTTCTTTGTATGAAGTACTGGAAATAAGTCCCGCGGCGACTGCAACTGAGGTCAAGAGGGCTTACAGAAAGCTGGCGAGGGTGTTTCATCCGGATCATGCGGCTTCTATTGAGGAAAAGAAGCAGAAAAGCCAGATATTTTTGAGGATACACAATGCGTATGTGACTCTGTCAGATCCACATGCCCGAGCACAATATGATCGCCAGGTTTCGGCTCAAGTGTGGAGATTCGCTGGCCAGACGTGGAGTGAAGTGTCCAGTGGGAGGTATAGATATTCATGTGGTCCGGTGAGGCAGAGTTGGGAAACAGATCAATGCTGGTGATCTACGTTTCTCTTTCATCTACTGTATTGTAATTGTCTTTCTTTGCCGGAGGTTGGGAATCCCCCGGCTGGGAAAGCAACATACTCCATCGCTGTTTTAAAGCAAAAGTTACATACAGAGGAGATCCAGCTTTGCCAATTCATTTTTAATGATTACAATTTGGATTCATGGTTGGTTGGTTTGTGCTTTAGGTATAGATTCATAAGTGCTTAGCACAATTGAAACATAAATTTTGACTTTCCTTCTAATATTTTCATTGATTTGTACCTCTACTTTTACAGTAACCTGGAAATTAGCTTCTCCTATTTCAATATCAGGAAATAATTAGTTCTCTTTTTCCAACATCAATTTCTACTTCCTTTATTATCTTCTTTCCCAGAGTTTTAACTGCTGAAGGATCACTTCACAACACAGAGAGTGCAAATATTGAAATATGGTTCAGTGAAGTATAATAAAGTTCTATAACAAAGAAACAAATTTGGTAAATGCAATATGGATTTAAGAAGTATAATTTTATAAAAGTTATTTTTTAATAAAATATTAATTTAATATGATTATATGATTAAAAAACAGATTAACAACCCAATATTCATGTAAGTTTTCCTATTAACAAATTATTTGTAAATAATAACTAAGTATCCCAATACTAATTTGACAACTAAAATATATTAAGTTTTATCATTAAAATACAAAATCTTAAAACAAGCAACACTTCTAACAATTATTGAAAAGCTTCAAATAATACATATAAGACATGTGAGAGCAATTATATTCGAAACATTTTTTAAATAATCATGCCATAGTTTATTCTTGATCTCCTCCGTCTTCCTCGTAACTTCCATCATCCACAAAGAGTATAAATCATTATTTAAACACTTCACAAATGGATCTATACTGATAATAGGAAAAATACTGACGATCAAGACTATATGTTTCTGTTTTAATCTGTCATTAGATTTTATTTGAATTTACAGGTGAACAGTTAAAATTTATCTATACTGACAATATAAAAAATAGATTAAACAAGAACAGATCTATCAAAACGATCTGTTTCTATTTTTAGATGCAATGAGATTTTATTTGAAGATTCTTGAGAAGAAAAAAAATTTACACCAGGCTTGGGAGATTGCACTTAGATGACCGAAGTCATCTGGGTTCGTTCGTTCAACTGTAAATTTGTACGTTGGTTCTCTGACTGATGGTTCAAAGATGGTTCGTTGGTTTTCTTAGGGATGGTTCCAATCTCGAGAGGGTGCACCTCCCAGCGATTTGAATGCCCTTATCCAGCTCTAAATAAATCCGAATTTATTGCAAATTAATGCATGTGCACGTTGACGATAATTATACTGCATTTAATTATCCACCACAGATAAATCTTAACCCGGCCAATACACTATTCTCAAATAAAATTTGGTGGTGGTGGTACTAGGTAGTGGAGCGCGTAGGAAAAATGACAGACAAAATGCCAGTTTTTTTTTTTTTTGCGATTTTGGGATAAAAATTGATTAAAATTCTTGCTGTAAATTGTTATTTTGATAATTTTGTAATTTCAGTAATTGGGATTATTGGTTTTAGACTGATTGTCCAATTTAAAACTACCTAGATCATCGAAGAACATTCCAAATTACGATTTAGGCAACGACGACAAATTTTTTGATCCCACCCAGCTTTGTATCACAACTTCTTAGCTAAAATAAGACTAATATACTTAAATTATTTTAAATTTTATGGTTTTTCAAATATTTGTATAAGATATCTTACATATGTGAAGGTTTTGGGTTTTTCAAAGAACCTCTAAATCCTTTTACCGTGAAGTAACTATATCTTTGTAATTTGTAATTTTGACACGTGAAATTTGATCAAACATCAAATTTTTTTTAATCTAAAACTTCGAAAATAAAACTTATACACCTGCCCCACCTAAATCATATATTTTTCTAATTTATTTATTCCATAAGCAACGGCATAACCATTAAGTTTTATCATAATCCTTTCTGCACTTCCATAAGCATCGGCATCACCATTAAGTTTTACTCATCCTCACCTTCTTGAAGGTTTCCCAAACTTCTACCGGTCTCTAATTCTAGAGTTGTATAGGGACTAACTAAAACGCCCCCGACTTGTGGGAATCCGGCAGAGCAATTCTTGCCAAAATCGCAATTTGAAGTGCTCAGATAGCAATTTTGGGGATCTGGATAGTTTTAAAATTGGGTAATTAGTTTAATTACTGAAATTACAAAATTACGAAAATAGCAATTTTCAACAAGAATTTTAACTTGATTTATCCCAAAATCGCAGGGCATTTTGGTTGTCTTTTATCCTACGCAGTAATTCTGGTCTCTTAAGCAATACTTTAGGCTATCAATTATCATTAAGCCATCGTACTACACTTGATTATTAAGAGTTTAAGATTTTTTAAAGACGTCGTCCAAAACAAATCATCCTCTATGTGAGATGCAAATTACTCAACCCAAAGCCCAAATTGTTTACTGAGAGGAGTGATAAAAGTAGCAATTGCCCCAATAAGGTGCAATAATACGTCGATATGTTGTTGTTGGAGGGTAAAAAAGATTGAAAAGGGAAACTAAAATGAGTTAGTGTAGACCTGGTGTTGTACCTTGAGGAAATCAACTACAAGTATTGCATGGAAGGGAAATGTAGAGCCAACTGTAAGAAGGCCTTTTAGGATAACAATGTTAAAGCATACCACAATCGCCTTTGATGTTAACATCAAGAGTCACACCACACGACCATACATCTACAATCTGCAAAAATCAGAAGCCAAAGTAAACATCATATAAAACAAAAAAAAGCACCACCGATCACAAGAAGCTCATTTGATTTTAATTTTTTTTAATCCAATGATCGTAAGCTGCTATTGATTCATATAAGTCAGAATTGCCTCTATAAAGTAGGGCAAGGAGCAAGAATATTTTTCTTAAGGCCTTTCTTACCTGGCCATCATAGTATTTCTTGGACAAAACTTCCAGAGCAATGTATGCAGGTGTCCCAACAGTTGAGTTGGGTTGAGAATGAAGCACATAAGACTAAAAGGAAATGGTAGGCATTTATAAGCCATCCTCCAAAGTCCAATTACTAAAAGTGAACTACAGGGTATATTTCTACCAGCACAAGAAATTTTCCAGTTGTAGGTACAAGAAAAGTACCTTCAAATAGCCAAAATCACAGATGTTGAGATGAGGTGTAGGACTTACATCCAAAAGTAGCGTTTTCTAGCTTCAAGTCACAATGACGGATTTGCTACATAGTTTCCAAGTAAAACTTCAATGCCTTTAGATCAATTTTGAGACTCATACAAATTGAGAACACTTGTAGACTTCAAAAGAGTGTAAAAGAAAATGAGAACACTTGTACAGGAAATTCATCCAAAAGAGTGTTTTCCAACTTGAAGTCACATTGATGGACTTGTTGCATAGTTTCCAAGTCAAAATTCAACCCCTTTAGATCTAATTCAAGCACTTGTACACTTCAAATATGATAACATCTTTATGAGATCTAATTCAGTATAAATGTAAGAACAAGGGCATTAATCACATAAAAATATTAAATGAACATTAATATTTGATGCACGGATGAAATAAGAGAAAATATTCTAGGAAATAAATATTTGATGGAAGTATAGTTGATTGTTAAACTTCAATATTTCAAGATAAGTGATCACTTCTCAAAAAGACACTACTACACATAATTTTCCAAGAAAAGTAGCATTTACTATTAGCTTGTACAAAATGTCAAATATAACATGTTGTACAAAACATTTAAAATGCCATTAACTATAAAAAATTATGGGAATATCTCATAAAATGTTGGTAGATTAATAAGTTTTATATCTGATAATCATTGAATTACAAATTGCTCGTAAGATATTTCTTGGATGAAATGTTAAGCCTACGAATGTGAAGAGTAATTTTTTTTATCAATGCATCAATTAACATGGGTCAACAAGGTCAGCGTAAGCATTTAATTTGCGTGAAGTGGTTGCATAGAATTTTGCTAGCTACGTTTTGTAGAATTAGAGGAACCAACGTCAAAACTTGAGGCATCTAATTTAGAAATGGGCTTCTACTACTACAGTTCAAGTCTTTGCATATTCTTCAAACATTCATGCAAACTCTTAGTGATACCACCAAGAACAATAGAGGTTAAAAAGTTGATGGAAAATCATGAGTTCTTAGGTGTCCTTTGGGAAAATTGACTGAAGTGAATCCTGCATTGTAGGATGAGTACTAACCTTTCATTGAGAAATCATAGATTTGTATGCCAAGCTGCTCTTCCAACTCCTGCAGTAAAATCAAATTCAAATAATATTAATTTCTTATTAATAACATAATAAAACTATAATAAGGATAACGCCTTATTGAAATATTTTGTTATGAAGATAAGAAGATAAGAAGAGACAAGATAATTTTATTAATGTCCCACCCCCCCACACACATCACTTTTTTTTTTGTTTCTTAATTTTTTGTGCATAGTTTTAGATTCTTTTTTCTTCTTTTCTTCCTCTTCCTTTTTGTTGTCATTGTTATTAACATTTATAAAATAGCACATCATCCACCATCTTCTAGACATTTGTTTTAACAAATCTGCAATTGAGATCCTTGTGACATAGATTGAATGTGCTTGTTGCATGTTCTTCTAGTAAGTATTTTGGAAGTTTCTACTATATAGGGACCGTGGGATTACAAACACCTTCATCTTTAGCGAGCATGCTCATTGATTGGTAAAATTAATAAACTTGGATTATTTTGTTATTGCACAATCAACTCCTTGCAAACCATGCCTTGTTTAGATCTTGTCATGCAATGTTTACATGGTTTTGATGCTTTTCACTTCTTTCTAGCATAACATGCTCCTTTTTCAATACATGTATATGGTTTGGTCTCTAACTCAAGGTTTAAACTTGCAGTTTTATTAAAATGGGATCTATGTTCCCTTATTTTATGGGTTGATAGTGCTATTAGTTATGTACAAATATATCTATCCTCTTCACATTTTGTAAATTTTTATTATTTATTTTTTATGTAGCTTTTAGACTTTATTTTTTCCTTTTACATAAAATTGATAAACTATCACAATAAAATACTAATATTTCATTAAAATTAAACAATATTATATTTAATATTAACAATATTAATAACTTTACATGCTAGTGCTTTTATTTAATCAGAAAAATATATATTAAACATAAATATTAAATCAGATATTTAAATTTAATTTAAATTTCTTTCCATGATGTTCCACTTTTTACATTTGTTTCATGTTGAAATATGTTAATTAACTATTGTTATTAAGCATTTTCAATAGTCAACTTGTAATTTTCTTATTAAGTATTTACATAAGTCACATAAGTATTTATATCTCCCAAATTACGTAAGAAAACATTAGGATAAGGTGAGAACAATTCTAAGAGTTTCCTTAAAGAAGATAAGATAAGGTAAGGATGTTAAATTTTTTTTTTTTTACAACAACTATTAAGAGCTTTTATATATAAAAAAGAGTGGCAGAATAGTTACATAATGTGAGAGCATGTGTGTTCCTCAACAGTGTGGAGCTGACATGTCTCATCCTTCATCTTTGACAATTCAAAAACCTCCATTACAAAATCAAACCCATGTTGATTGTAGATTCTAACAAACTTCCCTAACAACTTTTTGCAGAAACAGAACATGACTATATCATCGACGAGTTGAGATCCAAACTATCTACTGCTTATTACATTGGCCAAAAATTGGGAAATAGTAAAAACTAGACTTCCTGAACATTACTAAACTATATGTTCTCAAAAAAGACCAGCAAAATACCAAAATCACAGACTAGTACTGGCGACGATGTTCTGGTTCGCGCTCTTTTCCAATGACAGAGCCACCCTGGTTCAGAAGCTCTTGTTTCAGGTTTCGTAGCTCCATTCGTATTCCTTCCAGCTTGCCATCCATGTTTTTCACTGCGTCGTGAACTGCTTTGACATGCGCCTCCAGGGTAGCCGAACAAGGGAAACCATTCTCCAGTACATTAGCAAGCCTATCAACTTCCGCAGAGAGTTTGGAATTACTATTCCAGGCCTCCTCATTGACCGCCTGCTCCAGCATGAACATATGCTACAGGGCTTTCTTTATTTCATAGTTCTCTCCATGGAGTAGACACACCTGAGAATCCAAATCATCCAAATGTTCCGTCACCTTCATTTGGGCAGGATTATTCACCCCAGAAAAACCTCCAACCGCTGAACCAAGAGGAGAGCTCAAGTCTACTTCCTGAAATTGGTTTCCTTCATCCTGCGCCCTGCACAATAGAGGAGACGAGCCACCATGGTTCCCACGTAGAGTGAGAAATTTATTTCTATAGTCCGGCATTGCCATACCACCAGAACGAGGAATAGTTTTCTTACACAGCAGGCAATGGGAGGTAGCGTTGTTTCGGGCATTTTCACAGATGCAGAGCGCAGGAGATACCGCCAACCTTCCCGACACTCAGCCTTTAAAGAGCACTCAGCCAACGTTCCATCTGCATTTAAGATTTGCATGCCGCCCATGTGGAGGCTATGTGACTCCAGCATGCGGCTACCCCTGATCCCAAGGTGCTTGAGTGGGTTCAAAACATTAGGATAGCCTCCTTCGACGCTATGGAGGATTAATTCAATTTTTTTGAAAGGCTTGGAGGATTTAGTGCCATGATTCCACCCAAAATTGGATTTTTCCTATGTTTTAACATCATAGGGAAATTTCCCCAAATAGAAGACAAGGGGAGATTAAGGTATCCAAACTTTAACATTCACCTTTTAGTTGCAAACCAGAGTTCCACGGTCGAGCTTAGCACCATTGTTCACCATATTTTCTGCTTCAAGTTTATTTGACCTTAGGATGTGGAAAAAAGTTTATAGTTTTGAATTAATTAACAAGACACTTTAGGAGACGGTGAGACTTAGAGTCAGGATTTTTCTGTTTTTTGCTAAGATTTCTTGCATCTGTGATAACCAGCAATGAATATCTGCACACAACTAAGTTTGAGAGTCCATACTCTCTGGAAATCTCCAAGCCTTTGATGAGAGTTAACCATTCCACACTGTTGTTGGACCTTCGTCCAAGTCCCCAAGCATAGTTTTTCAACTTGTTTCCATCATAGATGAAGAGAACTCCACCCGCGCCTGCCAACCTTGGATTTCCTTTTGAGGCACCATCAAAGAAAAGAACATTTCTCCCAATATTGTTTTTCCAGCTCTGAAAATCTACTGCACTTATATGCCAATTATGAGTGATCGACCTTCCATCATGAGGGGTCGAAAGGAGAGAGGGGTTAGGAAATAAGAAGTTCAAGACCCATATTTTTTCTTCTATAGTTAATGGTTCCTTGTTTATATTCTTCATGCCTTTTACAAGCAGAGCTTCGACCCATAGGGCCTTTGCTGAAGAGATAACTTTACCTTGGTGGGAGCGTATTCCTTCAAAAATTTCCTTGTTTCTGGTCGTCCAAATATTCCAGCAAATGAATTTTGGAAGTGATTCCCATGCTCTTTTGAGGTCAGGTTTATTCTTAAGAGAGCCAACATAATATAATCCTTCCAACAGGCGAAGAGATCATTCCAATTTGTGGGAAAGATCACTGCAACATTTAAGTCTAAATATGCTATGTGCCAAACTTCCTGTGTGAAGTTGCATTCTAGAAACAAATGGTCGATTGTTTCCTCAGAAGCTTTCTAGAGGATGCATCTTGCTGGTCCCTCAATTCCTCGATTTCTGAGATTCTCCGTAGTGAGTATTTTGCGGTGAGCAAGGGTCCAAAAGAAGGAATTTAGTTTTGGAAGGTCATCTTTGTCCCACACTTTGGCCCATTTTTTATCCTTGTTGTTGCTATGAATATCCACCATTCTATACCCTTATTTAACGGAATATGTCCCAGACTTTCTCCACCCTCTTCTGTCCCTCATGAATCATTGTACCGGGCCTGAACCATGTAGAAGTTCGAGGAGGGCATCATAATCTACTCTGAGATGGCCCAGAGTGTCCAAACTCACCCATCCTTCCCATCTTCCTTTTTCGTTCCATGGGGATAGATCATACAACATGGAGATGTTAGCTTGGTCCATCCAGGCTTTGAGCTCGGCAAAGTTATGCGTAAAATTAGAAGGAGATATCAAATCCGGACATAAACTATTAGTCCACAAGTTGATTTTCTTTCCACTGCCAGGGATCCAATAAAGATGCTTTTGGATGATAATCGCTTCATATTTACAAAGATTCCAAATCGGTGTGCCATTTTTATTGTGATCAATTCTCTCCACACACCTTCTTTTGTCCCCATTCATATATTTCTTCCTTAGAATATCTTTCCACCAAGCATTTTTCCTTGAAATAACTCTCCAAAGGATTTTTGCACCTAAGGAAAGATTCATAATTGAAGGGTCTCTAATTCCTGCTCCTCCAAATATTATTGGCTTATACACTTTCTCCCATTTTATCAAATGAAATTTTTTTGCATCATTGGTTTTTCCTCCTTGCCACAGGAATTTCCTTATTTCCTTTGTAATTTTCTGAGTTACGCTCTTTGGTTCCAAGGAGATCGAGCTAATGAAGACAGGGTAGGTGGAGAGAATCGAGTTTATCAGCACTAGCTTACCTTCCAGATTGAGCCATCTAGATCCCCAAGATGAGATCTTGTTTTTTATCTTGTCAATCAATCCCTGCCAATCCGCAGCCTTTTTATTTCCTTCAAAAAATCGGGATTCCTAGATATGTAAAGGAGTTCCAATTGGGACATCCTTTGAAGCCCAAGATCCGATCTATTCTTGCAAGAGTTCTAGGGTTACAGTTCCAACCATATATTTTGGATTTCATCGAGTTCACTTTTC
Organism: Larix kaempferi; assembly: GCA_027924585.1. Lineage (NCBI taxonomy): Eukaryota > Viridiplantae > Streptophyta > Pinopsida > Pinales > Pinaceae > Larix > Larix kaempferi. The sequence goes on from BSBM01000103.1 coordinate 4,224,645, forward strand.
CATCAGTGGCTTTAAGAAAGGTGTTCAGAGCACCTTTGAATCTTTCTGCAATGATTGGAGAAGCTCCTCCCAATAAAATTGTATCATCTGCAAATTGGGCGTGATTGGAAGCTTTGACACCTCTCGCAATTCTCAACCCTTTCATCTCCCTTGAAGCTTGCATATTTTGGAGTTTCCTACTAAGGGCTTCTGCCACCAAAAGATATAGAAAAGGGGACATTGGACACCCTTGACGCAAACCTCTGGTGACTTGAAAATAGTTGGTAGGCCTGCCATTTACCAGAGGGGCTATCCAAGGTCTGCATATGCAAGATTTAACCCACCTTATAAATCTATTGGAGAATCCAAACTTGTTCATAACTTCAAATAAGAAAAAATGATTAACCCTGTCAAAAACATTTTCCATATCAAGATTTATTGCCATACATCGATGTTTTCTTTCCGTGCTTGAGTGGATGGCCTCTTGTACTATGATGATATTGTCCAGAATTTGCCTCCCTGCAATGAATCCTCCTTGATAGTCGGAGATGAACCGACTCATTAAGCTTTTCATTCTTGTAGCTATGATTTTTTAGAGGATCTTATAGGAAGTGTTACAAAGAGAAATAGGACGAAATCTATCAATGGAATTGGGATTGATTTCTTTCGGAATTAGAGCTAAAAAAGAAGAATTGGTAGCTCCACCTATCTTATCTTTTTCCCTGGTCCAGTTTAGCATCCTTTTCAAGTCCTCTTTCATGATGTCCCAGGCAGCTTTGTAAAAATTAATAGTGAACCCATCTGGCCCAGGGGCATTATCCAGATGTAGTGACCAAATTGCATCTTTAATTTCATCTTCTAGGATAGGCTTATCAAGCTCACAATTATCATTTTCAGAGATAAGAGAGGGAATACCTGAGAGCAAATCTTCTTGAGCTTCCGATTCAGCCTTGCCTTTATCTGTGTAGAGTTCTCTAAAGTGCTCCAAAGCATGATTCTTGAGCTCCTCTTGACCTACAATTCTGAGCCTGTTAACACCTTTCAACTCTTTGATAGTGTTGTGACTTAGACGCGCTTTTGTTTTCTTATGAAAATATTTAGTATTGTTGTCCCCTCCTTTCAGCCAAGTCTGCCTAGATTTGATTCTCCAAACTTCCTCCTCTTACCTGGAAGCGCTGAGAATATTTAAATTAAATTATTTCTTTGTTTAAAGTAGTGTTGGTGATCTCGCTATCCTTCATAATGTGGTGTAGAGAGGCTAATTCTGTTTGAAACTTGCGTTTTTAAGAGCCCGGGTTTTTATATTTTTCTTTAACCCAAGCATTAAGAGCATCTAAGATAGCACAGAGTTTGCACTCCCATATATAGTTGGGTGAACCCTGAAAAGAGGAATTCCAAGTTGTTTGAATTATACTTAAGAGATTTCCGTCCTAGAGCCATAAAGGATTAAAATGAAATGGAATGGATCCAAGGTTTTCAGGGGCAGAAAGGGTTAGACAAATGGGTTTATGATCAGAGGCTGCAAATGGAAAGGCGAAGGCTGCAGGGAGAAGCTCTTTCAAAATAATTGAGGATGTGACTAGAAATCTATCCATTCTTGCAGCTATATGACCAATCCTGGCTCTTCTATTACTCCAGGTGTATTTACCATTTTTCATCATGATATCAAGCATGTCTAGATCAGAAATTAGATCTTCCATCCTCTCCCCGTAAGGATCTCTAACTCTAGAGCCCCCACGTTTTTCCTGTTGGTTTTTGGTAGTGTTGAAGTCCCCCGCGATGATCACATCTTTTCCCTGTAGGTTGTCTTTTAGTTTAACCATTTTATCCCAAGAAATGTCTGTCCTTGTAATGAGTTGGACCATAAACATTGCAGAGAAAGGTTATATGCTGACTTTGTTTCTCCTGAATCTCAAGAAGAATCCAGTCTTGACTATCCTTACAAGATTTGATCTGAAAATTGTTGGAAATAAAGGTAGCTATGCCACCAGAAGCTCCCTAGAGCTAAGAGATTTCCCATGGCAGTCTTTCCAAAAAAGACGTGAAAGTGCCACAACCTCCACGTCTTCCATTTTTGTCTCCTGGAGTAAAAGCAAGTCTGGTCTTTCAGATTTGATCATTTCTCTCAAAGATTCTACTCTAGATCCCCCCAGACCCCTGTAGTTCTAGGAGATAAATTTCATCATTTCTTGTTAGTTTGAGACCCTGCTCGAGGCCTGCTTTCCGGTTTTGATCCTCATTGATTTTTGTTGTGTTGAAGGAGTTTTGTTTCTTCTATACTTTTTTGTCTTCCCAATTCTAGTTCCCTTTCTACTTCCTGCTCACGAAGGTATCTTTGTGATTTCCTTCCTCTTGTGTTTGGGATCAATGCAACATCCTAAGTATCCATTGAGTCCTGCGATGATGAGTGCTCGAGGGAGAAGATCTGTGGTACAATGTTACTATGCTTTACCATGTCCGCCCAAGTGCCTCCTGGGGTTGAAGTCTCTTCCATAACTGCTTCTATTGTTTCCTTCTGAGAGGGAGGAATAGGTGAACTTATGAGATTATTTGTTACTTCCTTTTCGATTTCTAGCTCTATGTTAACCTGTGGGGGAATTTCCCCTTACTCCAGGGGAAGAGTTTGGAATTGATTACTTGTAGTGGCTTATTTTTCTTCTTGTACCTTTTCTTTGTTTTTCTCAGGGTGAGTTCCATTTGCTGCGGGTGCTTGCTGTGTTGCTTTCCTTCCTCTTTTTGTTAGCTTCCATCCTTCTTCTTGGTTCTGTTCCTGGGTGTCTTGGGTTGCTTTCGGGAAATTTTTGACGAAGTGTCCGTACTCATGACATTTCTTACACTTGAAGGGTAGTTGTTCATAGTCGACTTTTTGCATGTGTTCCCAACCATCCATTTGCAAGTTTACAACCTCTAGAAGCCCTTTTTCTAAGTCTACTTCTACATAGATACGAGTGCAGGAAAGCAGTGGCCCTTTAGGTTTTTCTTTGTCAATATAAGTTCCAAGGGCATTACCAATTGCTTGTAAGGTTTCATCATTCTAGCAATGGACTGGTAGATGCAGGAGATGCACCCATACTGGGACAGCGGATGGCACGTCTTTTTCCAGATCAAAAGATAAGCTCCATCTATTTAAATACATACCTCGAGTACCCAAGAAGTATGGACCGCTTCTAAAAATGAGATTTCTATCAGCTTTGAACTCAAATAAAAAGGTGAAGAAACCCTTACCACAAAAGCAGTGCTGCAATCCCCCAGAAATCAAAGGCATCTAGTTTTTCTTGACCCAAGCGTCCATGGTTTTGGGAGAGGGCCAAATCCCTGTAAATTGACCAATAATCCCACGTTCACTCAGAGAAAGGGCTTTCAAACATGAAGCTGCAGACATGATCTAGATCCGAGGAGCGGCTGTTCGCTTGACAAAGGCATTGCTAGGTGGTGAAGAAGCAGATGATGGTGGCGGCATTGAAGCAACCAGAGCCCTGAAAGCGTCATCCAAGTGTTGTCGGAGATCCTTCGGTGTCGGCTCCAAGGGAGGGTCCATCATGGCGTCCTCGATGGGGTCGAGGGGAGCCCAAGCTCCTGCGTCAGAACACCATAAGGCGGCTCAAAGAACCCTAGCAGAACACACGAAAGCGCACCATGAGAACCCTAGCAGAACCGTATTTTTTTCAAAATGGTGGATTGACATAACACTCTAGGTAAGGATGTTAAACTATAAAAAGATGAAGATAAGAATTCTAAAATGTTAAATTAGAAGAGGAGAAGAATTCCAAATTAGATAAAGTAAAAATATTTCCAAAGGATTGAGAAGACTTTTGATGTTTGGCTTAAAATCCTGAACTTTTGAAGTTAAAAAATATGTGGGTATGTAAAGAGGAGAACCAATCAGTGTTTGAGAAGATAGAACTAATACCTAAAGAAAGAAATGAAATTAGCAGTCTAAGCAATTTCTTAGAAATGTACAGACAATGGAGAGCATTTCCCAGCATTAGAAATGTACAAAAAATGGATAGCATTGCCCAACATTATAGAAATTGCTTGGTAAGAATTTATGAGTAACCCTCCTAGGAAATGTTCCAAGGTTTCATGTAGTATGTTATCAGATATACCAATTATTTCCACTTCAAAATCCTTAGAGCATTTAAGAAAAAAAATATATACCAATTATTTCCACTTCAAAATCCTTAATGCAGCTAAAAAAAAAGAGAAAAAATGAGTGCTAGTCATTTGAAATTCACTTAACCGACTAGAATTGCTTGAATTTTTTTCACTGCACAATAGTAAGAGAGACTTTGTAAAATTGGGGGTATGAGGATGACAAGACATGTTTTTGGGATGCATTCTGGTGAAGGAGCAGAGATGTGAGACTATCAAGAACCTGAATTTGGGCCTGCATGTGAGGAAATCTTTGCAGATTGATGAGCTTCTAAAATAGATCCGGGTGAGCAAGAAGAATAGATCCAACGATTTCATGTGCATGCCCTAGCCATTCATCGAGAATCGCATGGGGACTGCAGATGCGTGGAAGAAAGACCCATGATCCGAACTCATGATTACCTATAAGAATGCCTCGTCCAAGAACAAGAATGTAACAGTGAAACCTACGTGGAAGAACGACGGGAGAAGGAAGAGTTACCACTAACCTTATGCATGGAGAAAGAGGGGTCGTAGCCCATGGTTACTGTGTGCAAAGGGGCAAGTAGGTGACGGAAGGATCTGCGAGCAGAGTTGTGCCTTGTTTTAAAGGTAGATTGTAAATTTCCTTGCATGTGCAGATTCTAGATTGTATGCGCCGATATGCAAATCAATAAGGGAATTGTTAATATGGTCCATTGCAGCCAAATAATTCCTCTTCATGCAACATTCATCAACAACCAACAAACCCTGGCGAATGTCATCTGGTAGGGACTGCATGCAAAATCAATATATGATTCAGATTATGATACTCACCAAAATCTTAGAAAAAGATTACCAAAATTTTTTATTGGAAAACTAAATATCTTATAACCAAAACAGCGGCAACCACAAAAGGCAAACACATGAACTATGGATCCCTAAAAGGACATATGCAACAACTTTTTTTTCAACTCACCACAAAAAATAAAATGTTAATACTATTACAACTTACTCAAACAATACTATGCATTCTCAAATTTCAATCCAAAACCAACATTTATTGTTGCCCAATGTTGTGGGAGTTGTTGAACATAAAATTAAATGGAAAAATATTTCATCCCTTCCAAATATGTAGTTGTAGCTATTTTCTCTAATCTCGATGTCTAGGAGTGTAGCTACGTTGTATACATGATCCACTAATAACTTACAACAATGTCTTGGCATCAACCTATTCAGTTATCTTTCATTACGTGCATTTCTGTATGCAACTCTAAAAAACAATGCATGCATGCACAGAGATGATCTTTAAGTACAACTATTAATCTTTAAATAAAACTTAACATTAGTGGTACAATATGGTGATTGCAAGTTAGAAGTTTGTTCCATTTGGAGTAAAATATCACACATGGCCATTATACAATGCATCAACAAGGGTATATAACAAACCTGGATAAGAGAAATTGGACTTTAACTCAATAAGCTCAACATTTATGTATTTACTTGTTAACTCCAAAGCCAAAAAAGAACCATATAATTTTGAAAAGAAAGTCAAAATGTGAAATATACATGCAATTGATTTTTGGGTTGAAGATGGGTGATAACTGGTCCAACTAATAAGTAAAAGAGAAAAAACAAATCCCTGGCCATGTAAAATAAAAACAAAAATAGAATTATATAGTCTTTACAATAAATCTAAGGTCATTTTGCATTAAAAATAGCAATAAATTAACGAAAAACTCAATTATTTGATTTCCATTCTAGACATGAATATAGTAAGTTCCAATAAGCTGGACTCAAGTACCTTTTGATAGAAGAAATAACTGAGGTGGCACTACTTTTTATTATCTTGAATTATATCACAATGTAAGCTTAACTGGAATTTAGTAAGGAAAAGTTATTTTAATTTGACGCAGCTTGGGAAACATACAGTGTGAAACAACATTAAAATCTAAATTAAATTTAGCATCAAATAAACAAAATTAAATTGCTTTGTTGCAGCCCGGTATGAATTCTTAAAGTTCCATGGCCAAATAAATTAAATAAAAAAGCAATGAAATTTCCATTTTGCACATGAATATAGTAAATTTCATAAGCGAAGATATAAACGTTTGCCTCACTATATAATCTTGGACACTGCAATTTGGATATGCAACAAGTATATGGGACCAGAGTATGCTATGCAAGGGCAGTTATTTGTAAAAGCTTATGTCTATAGCTTTGGCGTTCTTCTCCTGGAACGTATTACTAGAAGAAAGAACATTGATCATAATCTGTCAGATGAAATGCAGATGCTTTTAGGATGGGTGAGATTCTCTAGTATTGAACCTCATTTTATTTCCAACTGAGCATATCTACATTTTCCAGGCCATGTTATTTATTTCATCTATAAACCGTCTAGCGAAGTATGAGTTTAGGGCTTTCACTACTGAGTTTTTTTATATAAATTTCTATCTATTTTAGATAGAAAATTTCTATCTAAAATGGGTGAGATTCTTTGATCTTGTTCTCATTTTATTTCCAACTGAGCATATCTACATTTTCCAAGCCATGTTATTTAGTTCATGTATAAACCGTCTAGCGAAGTATGAGTTTAGATCTTTCACTACTGATCTTTTTTGATGACTTATGTACTATACCGTTGAAAATTGAGGACGATCTTATGGATCTTCCAATATGTATATTAATAAATATCAAAATTATGATCCATTGTAATTCCTCAGGCGTGGAGATTAGATGAACAAGGAAATATTGTGCATATGATTGATCCGACAATAATTAAAACTAAAACATGCAATGAGGAGCAAGCGTTGAGATGCATTCATGTTGGTCTTTTGTGTACACAAGAGGACTCATCACTTCGTCCATCAATGTCTACAGTCACTTTGATGCTTTTATTTGATTCTATGACGCTACCAAATCCCACAAAGCCTGCTTTTGTATGATCTCAGGTTTCCTAAAAGAGCAAATCCAACAGTTTTGTCTCTGATGTGTCCCATGCTTCTGTCGCCACATCTTCTTCTGCATCATTTGCTTCACCTCACGCTCCTTAGGCTCCTCTATCTAACGTCGACGCTTCATTACAGACTTGGTGCCCGGGTGATATGATTACATATTTCCATGTTGTAACAGTTGTTTGTTTGAGAGCCACAAATATGGCATAACTTGTGATAATATTAATTTGTATGCATATACCTAAATACTATACTTATAAATTAGCAAGCTTGAAATCAATCACGCCATTTCACACACTCTACGGCATGGGAAGGGGCAGGGGCAGAGTACCTACCCGTTCAAGAACAACTTATCCTATGGTTACGAAAAAGCCATTTTTTTTTGTTTTTTCAAACAAGTCCAATTGTTCTACTGGTGTTTGGTTTTTTTCCTAACCTTTCAATAAATCTCAGGTGTAAATTTCATAAGTTTAACACCACTTAAAAATATGATGCACATTTGAATAAAAATGTAAATTTCATAAGTTTAACACCACTAAAAAAATATGATGCACATTTGAATAAAAAATGATGATCAAATTTAAAGGAAATACACCGAAAATTTAATAAAGAGCAACATATCAAAACACCAACCGCCCAACTACACAAACACATACAGACATCCAACAATTCAACTTTCCATCTCTGGCATAAACACCTCCATGTAGGATATCCTTCCTCCATACGGCAGAGGTTTTGAGGCTCTCTGAAGCGAACGAGAAGTTAAAAAAATATGTAAACGATCTGCAACTTTACAAGATTTGAATTTTTTCTACTTAAGCCTAATTGGGATGAAAATATCGTTTTGGATCAAATATGTACTGCTTTGAAGTGCACCTATATGTTATGGGAAATACCAAGAAGTCAGAGGAACCGCAGAACATAAGCACTATAGTATTATGGTAAAAGATTACTGCCAAGATAGAAATAAGAGCAGCAAATACATATAAATTGCACTGACAAAAATGTTGAATATTTGGTAGATTTGTGCAATGCTCGGCTAAAATTGTTGCAATCTTCTAATGGGTGATTCCATGAAGATGGGTAATTCTTTTTGGCCAAATATGACAGTGAAAAACAAAAATTTTACCCATGTATTAAATTGAAGCCCTCGACACTCATACTTGCCACATGAATTTTGACATGCGGTTGAAAAACAAAATGTAGAGAATTATGTTGGATTTCCAATGATATTTTTTTCGAAATATACCAATGCCATATATCGTGTCGAATTTTCATTTAATGAAACGTGTGTACTTAAAAATTTGAAGAGTAATTAACAAGTAGTTTGTGTGCATGCACAATAATTTAATGTTAAAGTAATAATTTAAAAAAATGAAATATGTAAACATGATCTAGACAGAATGCACTAGGACTTACATGTTTTTCTTTTAATTTTTCTCAAAAAATTATATTTATTATTATTTTTCTAAACTTACCAATGAATATTTAAGTCGTGTTTTGCACACATGTGTGTACGTGCACGAAATCTTTTGATTTTTTACATAATTTGCAAAACTAAAAATACCTTTTTAAAGAGGACGCATTTATCTGGGGCTTGTGTATTTTTTCAAAAATTTTGGATGTGTATTTTGAATGTTGTGTATTTATCTTTGAGCTCAATCGAAGTTGTCGGCATGGTTTTTTAGGGCAAGTGTTAGTAGAAATTTAAAAACAAAAGACATATGAAGATAAGAATCCATAAATTTTATGTATCTGGATAGAGGATTCGTTGACGAATCCAATGGTATCAAGTCCACTCATTAATGAGCATTTAATGACATGGTTTAACTCTGTGGAAGGCAGACAAACATTCCATTATGCAGGGAAAGGGGCTCTCGGCCTATATTTTAAGCCCTCGATCGAGTTTTTTTAAATACCTCGATTGAGGGCTTAACAATACCTCGATCGAGGGTTTAACAAGATCTCGATTGAGGTGTTATTAAACCCTTGATCGAGGTATTTGCTCAATCGAGGGTTTGTCAAATAGGCTGGATCGAGGGTTTGACTGTGTAAAAAATATATATATAAACCAACCGGGGCGAAACCACAAAGGGAGTTGGCAACAATTAATGTTTCAAACTACCCTTTCCTCCTAAAAACATCAACGAACCTGTATATAACTAGCAAACAACAATTCACAAACAACAATTTACCTCATTTCTAGTTTTTTTTTTTCCATTAGAGCTTTATCAATTTGATCTTGTTGAATTAAAGATTTGTCATTTTTATATTGCTGAATTAGACCTCATTAGACATGTAAGATTTCTTTGTAGGTATAATTCAAGATTTCATACTAACATTTTGTTGTTTGTTATAACAATTTGAAAAAAATTTGTTTGTTTTCATTGTAAATTGATTCATGTAAGCTTTCTTTGTAGGCATATTTCAAGATTTCATACTAACATATTGTTGTTTGTTATAACATTTTGAAAAAAAATTGTTTGTTTTCATTGTAGATTGATGGGGAATAAAAAAAAAAGACAAAGAAAACATGCTAGACAACAAAATGCCAATGAAGAACGTGAGTACAATAGAGAACGAATAAAAAAATTGTTTGTTTTCATTGTAGATTGATGGGGAATTAAAAAAAAAGACAAAGAAAACATGCTAGACAACAAAATGCCAATGAAGAACGTGAGTACAATAGAAAACGAATGAGACAACCAAGAGCAAGGTTGAGAGAAGAAGAAGATGCACATTTGGTGCAACAAATTCCAATGGAGGACAACCAAGGTAAATTATTGAATTACATGCTATCATAATTTAAATATCATGCTACATAATTTACAAAATTAGTAACAATTTTCCAATAAATCTAACTAAATTTCATAATTTAATTTGTTTCATATTTATTTGTAATTATATTCTTATTTATTTCATCATTTTGTTATTTAAATTTTAAAGTTTGCAATAATTTTTTATGTTAAATGAACAATTTTCAAGTGGCTTTAAACCAAAATTAAATTAGAACAATTTTCAAATGAAAAACATAAATTTAGATTCTATTTTCATGTTAAGATATGAACATATTTTTAACTATTTTCAAATTATTTCAAAGTTGCTAACAATTTTCAAATTATGCTTCAAAGTTGTTAACAATTTTCAAATTATGCTTCAAAGTTGCTTTAAAACAATTTTCAAATTATTTCAAAGTTTGCTAACAATTTTCAATTTTATTGTTCAACAATTTTCAAATGAAATATACACTTAGATTCTATTTTCAAGTTAAAATGTATGTACATTTTAAATTGTTGATGAAATAAGTTATTAAGTTAAAAATCATTTAAGGTATAAACTTGTAAAAAATCTTGAATTAAGATTAATTTAAGTTGGTGATATATATCTATATAAAATTAATAAAGCTTACTATATATTTGATTTAGAATAATTGATATAATTTTTATTTTTTATAGTGTTACTTCTATGTATATATAGATTTGTGAGTGAATATTATTTACTTCAATTAAAATTATTATTATTATATAATTGGTTTTGTATAATATTTATATTTGTTAATGTGGATTGTAATATGGATATAGAAACTTATTGATATTTGGAATTTATTTTATTAATCCAAATTCAAATTTTGATGTGTTAATTCTTTGTATAATAAAAAAAAATCTTGATTATTAATATGTCATTCCACATAGTTTTTTACAACCAAAGTTACATAATATACCTTCTATATCAATGTATCACTAGAATCTATCTTAGGGATATGTTGTGATAGTAAATTTGTTTTCTATAAAAAATCTAATAAATTTGTTAAGAATTATGTGTACAAAATAAGTAAGTTAGCCATTTTTAGCATGACGGTGGAATTGCATTATTTCCTGATTAAGTTTCAATGACTATGATCATTATGGAAGACGATTAGATGACATTGCTATTTAGTGGGTCTGTTTTTTTAAATAATTCTTAGAAATTTTTTGGGTACTTTTTCTATTTCAAAGATGATTCCCAATATAAAATAAGTGGTGTAGATATAGTGTGTTTAACTCATGGGAATCGAATTGGACTTGTACATCGTGTTCATTATAGTGACACGTGATTGAGTTAACCCTTAGGGCTAAGAAGTCTACTTTATATGGATAGTTCTTGTGCCTTTTCTTTTATCATGTGTGAGATATTGAGTTTATATACTTTATTTTTGTATTTAGTTGAGTGGTTAAAGTAATATGTCTAGTTTTTTGTGGTTTGGTTATGTTTAGATTTCCTTTGATTTAGGTGCTAGGTTTTCTTAAAATTTAATTTGACGATACATGTATGGTTTTTATTGTTTTATCATATTAGTTCTTTAAACTTATTGTTTTATCATATTAATTCTTTAAACTTATTTTAGTTTTAGGTATCAATTTTTTTTGGAACTTACACACTATCTTATCTATTTTTTACATGTCATTCAAGCACAACAATAAAAAAAAAAAACTTGATAAATATTTTAGTATTTCATCTACCCTCCTAATAAATTAAAATCTCATTCACTTATGCTTGATTTTTAAATGTGGATTTGATGTAACTTTCTTTATCGTCAACCTATCAATTAAAATCTCATGTACATATTAGTGTTATTTAGATATGGATTTGATGTCTCTCTGACTTATATGTTCTAGGTCTAGTTTATTTGTTAAATTTGCCAATTTATTTTACTTTTGCTAAGTGACTTTTAAAAGTGCATTGGATGTAGCTCTTTATTGTCAACCTATATGCTCTTCTAGTTTATTTGCTAAATCTAATAACTTATTGTAGGTGTGAAAGTCTTGGTTTTGTCATTTATTTTTCACTAAGTTACTTGTATTAATTTCTAAGTTCTTTGTGCATATATTTGTTCTAATGCCATGCAATTGACAAAATTATGAATAAGATGGCATCCATATTTCATTAATGTTAAAATCTTGAAATCAAAATGACTAAACACAATTTTAAGCATAACAATAATCTAAAATCCCGTTTGTCATATAATTTGGTTTGCAGTTAGATTATATATATCTAATTTAATTTCAATGTCTATGGATGACTAAACTTAATGAAATTTGGTAAAGAAGACACACAAAAGGAGAATGGGAATGTGTGTAGTGATTTCAAAAGGAGGGAAGTAAATACATTATGAATTGGCCCAAGGAGTTGGAGAAGATGAGAAAAGAAGAGATGTGATTGTACAACATTGAGCTTATGCAAAGGCCTGATAAAAAATATGGGAAAAGTGGACTCTCTTGACCTTTGAAATTGAGGCAAAATGAGTACTACTCAATACTAATAGTGAACTTGTATTCTTAATAAAATTTGAGCTCTAAACTATAGAAGAGATGTAATCCCTAGTGCCCTCTAAAGATGGAAAATCTCCAAATTGCTTATATTCGCTCAAATATGGGATAGTTGGACAAGATGCTATAAATGGTTGTGGATTTACGGCTATGTAACAACTTTCTCTAGAACTAAGTAAGCTCTTTTTTTAAACAGAAACTGTAGAAGATTTATATCAATAGCTGAGCACAACCATCCTTAACATAGAGGTAAACTTCTTCAAAAATCTAACATCTAATAGCAGAGTCCATTCAACATATATCTCTGTTGTATACAAAAAATTACCAACAAGTTTTTCTTCTGCTTCTAACGCATGGGTACCATATATTTTGACAAACTGATTACAAAAAGAGCACAAAAAAACATAATAACAATGGCTGCTATATAAAACCATTTAAACTATTCATGCATGTCCATTCTTCCACGAATTGGATGAATAAATGAAACTTTGTCCATGGGCGTTGCTTCACTTGAGGGCAATGCTTGCTAATGGCTACATTGATTCATTTTCACAAGTTGTTCTAGGTCCTTTCTTACCTCGTCCATTAAGGCAATTTGTTCATGCATATTTCCATCAAAGTTGCTAACAATTTTCAAATTATGCTTCAAAGTTGCTTTAAAAAAAATTTCAAATTATTTCAAAGTTTACTAACAATTTTCAATTTTATTGTCCAACAATTTTCAAATGAAATGTACACTTAGATTCTATTTTCAAGTTAAAATGTATGTACATATTAACTATTTTCAAATTTCTAAACTTTACTAACAATTTTCAATGTTATTAGAATAATTTTCAAATTAAATGTACACTTAGACACTATATTTTCAAGTTAAATTGTACATATTTAACTAATTGCAATTTTTTAAGTTACTAACAATTTCAAGTTAAATGTAATTTCAATTCTTGTTTTGTTAGAATTGGGTGGAATTTCTGCCATTTTTTTTTCGCATCTATTGCAAGTTCGGATCTGGGAATAATCCCTGTCCACTTAACTATGAGAAGTACTTGGGCATAAGCTCTAAAACTCATTGTAAGGAGTACCACAGGAACCCAAAAGTAGTTGGCCCATTGAGAGGACCTACCAGCAAAAAGGGCAACGACCCCTACCTGATTTACTAGTTTTTCCCCGTGAGGTAAACCAAGAGCTGTCGTTTGTGGCCAAGCAGTTATCAGTTTTACCTGAGCCGTGGAGTGAGGGGTACTGCCCCAATACGCAAGCCATCAGACAACATTGGTGGCCAATTGAAACACCTGAACTGTTAGGAAGCCGAACATACCTGGGTTCCATATCTATTTTCAGCTAAACTATTGTTGATCACTTCCGCGCCATTTCAGATCCAACGTCGGCATTGCAGTGTTCGTCTGGGGCTCATACACAGAGGGGAAACCACCGTACAGGCGCACATCTAGCCCAGAGTCTGGACTACGGAGCGTGGTGGGAAGGGATGATTTTAAGGGCGAAATATAGCCTATGGGCGATTTTAGAGGGGTTCCAATTTTTTAATGTGTGAATTTCGTATATTAAACCGTTTTTTTTTTTATTAAAATAGCCCATAATTTATTAATAAAATAATTATGAAATACTAAATAGCCCCATCAAATATAGTAGGAACAAAACCCAAACTAAAAATTCGTCCCCTAAAATTCACTCAAATTCGCGGAAAATAGTTAGCTTGCCCCCGGATTTCTACCAAATTTTCACGGGGATCCTGGTTCGCCCCCATTTCCAATCGAAATTTCCATTAATTCGTTCAATCGCCTTGATTTCCAACCAAATTTGACTGTATTGCCCTCGATTTCCAACAAAAATCGATTTTTTTCTTAGCCCACCCCGATTTCGTGCAATGTGGATCACAGAAATCATTCCTCTGCCCCAATTTCGAGCAATTTCGATCATGAATGAAGTTGAATTCGCCCCTATAAATTGTGTTGTTGGCTCACTGGATCACCCACTCAAAAAAATGATATGCATCAGCAAAAATCGCAAGGATTTGAGGTTCGGCGTTCAGTGGCTGGGGTTTAGGATATTTTTGTTTGTTTGCAGACTTGCAGTTCAAGTACAACATTCCTGGTCTTCAACTGATAAATGTAGGGATTCAAACATACCCATATGCCATACATCATGCAATTTCGGCCAAGATACCAGAATTTAACAATAAAGACAGGACCTTGGTACTTCAGTATTCTATCAAACTTGAGCAGGATATTGAATATGGTGGCGGGTATATAAAGCTTCTTAGTGGTTATGTTAATCAAAAGAAGTTCAGTGGAGATACTCCATACATGTATGCTATAGATAAGAGATAAGGTATGCTGGAGCATTTTTTATTTCCTTGTTGCAGTTGTATGTAATGAATGAATCCTAGGGATTGTTGCAATTTAATTAGAACCTTTCTTTTCACAAAATCTGGTATATATAAAATTAACATATACTGAAATCTTCTTAGTGGTTTGAAAGGTGTACCCTAATTCCATCAAGAATTTAAACATGCATGGAATAGAGACCTAACATCTTGACCTTAGTTACAAAGATTGCTTACACCATTATTGTCTCATGATTTGAAACATTATTAGTGTGTAGATACTATAATCAAGTCAATAGAGGGATTTTTTGTTTCAACTTCCACGTGTTATAAAAAAGATATTCTTAGTGTTAGATTTTCTTCCCTTACCACAGTTCAGGGCTAATCTGCTGGTAAAACTGACAAACTTTTATTCTACTTAAGTGGCTTATAAAGAACTCAGAAGTGTCCCTAAATCCTGTTTCATTCTGAGTTCACCTCTTGTGGAAGCAACACATCTCAAATTGGATGTCTAACCAATGATGTGATTGCAAAATGTTAGTCAGATATTGATTCCTGTGTTATTTTAATCACATCCGTTGGCAGACTCAAGAATTTACAGTCCCTTTATGTATTTATCAGGACATTCCTGGTCTTAAATTGATTGTCTGTTTATTTATTGAAATTTCATCCTTCTGATAGTTATGTAATAGTTACCAGATATATTATAGCTTATGCAATAGTTACCTGATATACTATGGCTTTTGAGTTGATGCACACGGAGGGAAATCTCTTGCCCATTATTTTCTTCTCCTTTCAGTACTTTGTTTATTTAAAAGTTCTTTTTCGTGGCTTACATTAGAGAAATTTTGAGGTCAAAAAAGGGCCTCAAAACAAAGAAAATGTACTATAAAATACAACCAATCACATTCTAGTAGATGACATCATCCCCCTTGGTGAGGTGGCATTGCATGAGTTAAGAATGCTTATTTGTCAAATTTTCTATGGTGGATGAAAACACATAGCTAACCAAGGTTGTGGTGTAAGTACTTTTAAGTCATAAAGTAAAGTACTCATAATGATAGTCTTTTCATAAAATAATATTATTGTCATTTTCAAGTAAAGTACTCATAATGAATGTCTTTTCACACTTTCACATAAAATAATATTATTGTCATTTTCAAGTGAAGTACTCTTAATTCATAAAGAAAGTCCTTTCACATTTTTTTATAAAATAATATATTATCATTTTTATGTCTTTAATTTTAAATTATATATTCACTCCATTCTATTTAATAACATAATGTCAAAATAATAAAGAATAATAATAGATTTAATAAATAATAATAATAATAATAATGCAATGTGGATTATAATAATATTATTGACATTTTACATGTAAATAAATTATCAATTAAATTACATTATTAAATTCATGAGAAAAGTACTAAATATAAAAAGTCAACATAAAATTAAAAAAAGCTCTTAAAAATGTTTTTTATTATTTAATTTCATTTGCAAGTTCAAGACAAATAAATGTTAAAGGAAAATACATTTTTGAGAATTTACAATGAATCTTAGTCACATCAATGTAGTCTTATTTTATTAATTTTATTTCTAGTGAATTTTGAAAAGTAACTCAACCATGGTTATTTATATTGTGCATAGAAAATAGTGTGGGAGGTGACTTGTCATATATACCTACCCCATAAAACCCCTAATTCATAATATTTTAATATATCTCATATTTTTGTAGTACATCTCTTAGGAGGCCCTTTTTTGACCTCAAAATCTCTCTAATGCTTTTTTTTATTCAGGGAGCTGAACACTATGTCGCTCAGGTGGTTAGTTCTTCCTTTCATTTTCATCTCCTATTGCCATGTCTGTCCATGTCCTTTGACCATGAACTTTTATGTTTCTGTCTAGTGGTCCAGGGCTTCCTTCTGGTTCAATCCATGATTTGATACCCCGTCTGTCATACCTGCAATGGGGTTGGTGATATTCTTGAGTTGCATCTTTTGTTCTCTCCTCAGCATTGCACCTTTTTGTTCACTTCTTGGTGCAATAGTTCGTACTTCGTTCCATATCTACACAAATCCGTTGACAAGGATTCTTCTATGTTTTCTATCCAATTTGAGAAAAGGACCTAGTTATACATTGCAGTTTTCTATGAAAATTACTTTCTGTAGGTCATGTTCATGAAGGAAAATTTAGAGTACAATGAAATGGATGTTGTCCAATTCCTTCCAAATTAAATTATGAATCCAATGTCACTAGGTGCTTGGTTGGTTTGTAAGGGGGGTGTTGTTGTTCCCCCCACCAGATTTCTGTGCCCCTCAGAGACATGTTCACCCAGCATGGGCCATATCAGCTGTGTAAGTGGGTCATTTCAAGTCTTGGGTGAATTTGGAAGGATACATACCCACTATTCATGGCATATTAGGTGAAGGATTGCTTCCGTGAGTTGTGAGATGTATCCAATTCATTGTAATATCCCACATTGGAAGGTGCTAGTTGCACATAGTTGACTAGAATCTCCTATAAAATAAGTTTTCAAGCCTAACCTATCAAATAGGTCAATTCATTGGGTTGGTATTCTTTCATGCTCCTTTGCTTGTTTTGTATCAGGTTCCACTTGGATTTAAGGAAACTTTTGACTAATGGACATCTCCTCTGTTGAAGTCTTAGGTTGTCTTTCCTTGCTCACTGTTACTAATTGAGCTGATAAATCACAAATAGTGTATAATGAAACTATTGAAGTTATCTAGATGTGAGTATAATTTTTAGTAAATAATTTCATAGAGGTTGGAAGGATACAGCTTGACAATTCAGAAAATGAAAATATTATGGAAGTGGATTTTATTATTGGCCACTTTGTGGTGGGAAACCTCCATTGCCATATCAAGGGGGAAACCTCCAATCACAAGTTCTCAATAGTCAACATGCCCTCCTCATACATATAATGAATTATTGATAGGAAACATAGTGGTTACATACAGTTGCAATTCTAATTAGAAGGAATGAGAGAAGGAGAGAATAGAATAAAATAGGATAGGATTTTATTAAATGTCCATGAGGCCAAATGGTCTATGGGACTAAATAGTTACCTTTTAAATCCAAGCCTTTGTCTAAGTAAGAAATTTGGAGTGCATAAGTGCTACAAGAGATAAGAAAGAAGAAGGATGCCTCTATGAGGCATGCCCTATATGAGTCATTGAACTACTTATCTGGGTGGCCTTCTTGGGGTGGGTCAACTAGTTCAGTCTGCCCTCATCAACATGTCCCTTAGGTGCATCATATTTGAATTTCTTCTTGCGAGATCTTCAACATGTCAATCTTGGAATATTTATTACGTGTTTGTATGCATCACAATGAAGGAAGAAGAGTTGTTTTGTTTCTACTTTTTATGATCTTCACATTTGACAAATCTTGTAATGCATCTCTTCTTTAGGCTCTTTCTGTCTGCCCATCTCACATCTTAGCTTGTGTGAGACTATTGCTAGTCGGGCTAATACGTGTTTCTCTTTTCATGGGATGTTCAATTTCAGTCTTTTCAGATATTGCCATATCTTGATTTCCCCTTTGGTGTTGACTGTTGAACTGATTGATATAGTACTGTTGTTTTCTCTGCACATTTTTCTTCCATTCGCCCCTCTTGTAACAAACCTATAGATGTTTTTTCATCTCCTTTTTGTTTAGCAGGCGTTCTTCTTCTTTTATGACCCACCTTTTAAACCATTTCATGCATTGAAGCTCCCATGTGTTTTTCATTCTTTGCAAGACTCCTTTCTCGATTTTACTGGGTATTCATTTGCTATTCATTTTAGTGACTCTTTGACTGTACAAAGTCAACTTCCTTGTCATTTCCAATTCCAATGGGTACAAACATGTCTGCTAACAAGATTTTGTATAGTTTCTTTTAATCAGATAAATGATGACACTATGTGCTTCTGCACACTTTATTTGGCTCCACCTACTTTTTGAGATGCTTGGATCCCAAACCACACATCCTCGCAGCAGTGTTGGTGTTACAAGTGTATTGAATAGATAACTGATTATTCCCCAATCCCATATCTCTGCCAATCTACAAGTATTTTGTAGAAGGAAAGTACCTCTCCACTTTCCTTGGAGCCTCTTTCTCGTGCATGTTTCCCATTTCAACCTTTCATTGAATTCTAATCCCAAGTATTTGTAGTTCTTGATTATCTTTGGAGGCTCATTCTTGCACTTGATTTGAGTGTGATGTGCCTTTTTTGGAGGGAGATATATCCTCTTTGGTTTTCTTTGACTTTTCAATGCGAACTTCTCTACAAAATGTTTCTTGTGCTAAGTGGTTCTCCTATAAGCAGAAAGGGTTTTCACTGCTAAGATGACATTGTTTGCATATAGAAGGATTTTTATGACAATACCTGCTATGTTTATCCCACCTCCCCCTTCCTCATAAATCATTCCTCCAATTGGTCAATATATAACCCAAATAGTGTTGGGGAGAGGGGACATCCTTGCTTTACCCCCAACACCATTTCTAAAAATCTATGATAGAACCTCTTAGGTCCTGATCCTGGCTTTGACTTGTTTGAAATTCATACAGCTTGTGCACCACAGCTCTTTGCCAGTCAAGAACCGCTAATAAGAGGAATGCTACTGATAAGAGAGATAGTTCATAATTAGAAGAAAATATGTGAGGGGTAACCAATATTCCAACTTGTAGGCAGTTCTTCAAACATGTTTAAAATGATTGTCGGATCCACTCAGCCTTGCTGGCCATCTCCCATTAAGGTTGTTGAGTATGACCATTGAGAAGGTTTATACTATTTTTGGAATCTCCTTCAAATATGGTCTTTTTAAGCAATGTCACAGGTACAATTTCTCCTCAACCTCCCAAGCTAAACTCAATTAGCAGGATCTTATTGTTGTTTATTCCACTTCTGCTTCTATTTTTGTGGATTCGGCCACTTTTACATTGTATTGATGAATATAGTCATTTAGTTTTGCTCTTAATGTCTCTATTAGGTAGCATCTTTCCTTATTCTTTTATCTTTTAATTTCAGGATTTTGGAGTGACAATTGCACTTCCGTTGTTGATCACTACTAATGTACTTTTGAATTACATTAGCCTACTTTTTTGGTCATTTATGGAGAATTATAAAATTATCTTCTCTTCTTTTCTACTATTTCTATGCTATTCCTTAAATAAATTCTGTATGAAGTGGTTGTAATTCTGGCCTGCCCTAAAAACTCTAAAGCATTGAATGTTCCAAAGCAAGTAGCCAACACTAAGTTGAACCTGTTAAAAGCACTTTCATAAGGCTTTGTGAGACATTCTAGCTGACATTTGGTATGTGAATATAAGAGGGTTATCTTTTTTCCTTGGTGTGGATCTTGGATTTGACATATCAATCTACGCAAATAAAATTAACCATTTAGATCAGTATGAGATAGCAAATCTCCTATTATCCAAGTTCTTGCACTCCATATTCTCAATAATTATCCATTAATATACATAGAAGCAGGAAATTGCACTTCTTCATGAGCAGGAAAATTGATTCCATTTACTTGAGGAACAAGGACTTTTCAAAGTAGATGAAGAAGTGCAAAGGAATTTGAAAATTAATCTCTAATCTAAGACTAGTGTATGGAATTTAATGAAAAATGTAGCTTGAGGAGGAGCTTCTTGCATAGGTTAGGTGTGAACGTTTGAGAAGAGGGTCAAGACAGTGATAGTCTAAATTCCATTGATCTCTTAGTATTAGAAATCTAAATGAAATGTTCTGGATACACCTCATTGTTGAGGTGGTTGTTAGGGTTAATAAATTAGTTGAGATTGGTTGCTAGAATCAAGGAGTTGGTTGCTCGAATCAAGGAAGTTAGTTGCTAGAATTGAAGAGATTAGTTATCTCTCTCAAAACATAAATAGGACAAGATTGGAGGAGAAGTTGTAGAACACACCAAAGAATTTGTGTGAGGCACACACAAGTGAAGCCAACGAGGAGAGAATGCAAATAGTAGGAAGAAGATCGACCAACAAGGTGGAAGACTACTTGGACAATACTGTACATGGTGCAACAATTCCTCATATTTTTGTATAGGAATACACTACCCAAACACCATAAATGATGATAAGATTATGATGACGGAAAATATTTGGCTAAAATGATTAGATAAGCAAGTCTTCCAATTCCCTTCTTCTCTAATAAGGTATCCATAACACCAAGGAGTTGTATTTCCTGGAAGCTATGTCATCATTGGCTAACCAATATTCCAACTTGTAGGCAGTTATTCAAACATGTTTAAAATTATTGTCAGATCCACTCAGCCTTGCTGTCCATCTCCCTTAAGGTTGTTGAGAATGCCCATTGAGAAGGTTTAAACTATTTTTGGAATCTCCTTAAAATATGGTCTTTTTAAGCAATGTCACAGGTACAATTTCTCCTCAACCTCCCAAGCTAAAATCAATTAGCAGGAACTTAATGCTACTTATTCCTCTTATGCTTCTATTTTTGTGGATTAGGCCACTTTTACATTGTATTGATGAATATAGTCATTTAGTTTTTCTCTTAACGTCATTATTAGGAAGCATCTTTCCTTATTATTTTATCTTTTAATTTCAGGATTTTAGAGTGACAATTGCACTTCCATTGTTGATCACCACTAATGTACTTTTGAATTACATTAGCCTACTTTTTCGGTCATTTGTGGAGAATTATAAAATTATCTTCTCTTCTTTTCTACTATTTCTATGCTATTCCTTAAATAAATTTTATATCAAGTGGTTGTAAGTCTGGCCTCCCCTAAAAACTCTAAAGCATTGAATGTTCCAGAGCAAGTAGCCAACACTAAGTTGAACTTGTTAAAAGCACTTTCATAAGGGTTTGTGAGACATTCTAGCTGACATTTGGTATGTGAATATAAGAGGGTTATCTTTCTTCCTTGGTGTGGATCTTGGATTTGACATAACAATCTACAAAAATAAAATTACCCATTTAGATCAGTATGAGATAGCACATCTCCTATTATCCAACTTCTTGCACTCCATATTCTCGATAATTATCCATTAATATACATAGAAGCAGGAAATTGCAGTTCTTCATGAGCAGGAAAGTTGATTCCATTTACTTGAGGAACAAGGACTTTTCAAAGTAGATGAAGAAGTGCAAAGGAATTTGAAAAGTAATCTCTAATCTAAGAGTAGTGTGTGGAATTTAATGAAAAATGTAGCTTGAGTAGGAGCTTCTTGCATAGGTTAGGTGAACGTATGAGAAGAGGTCAAGACAGTGAAAGTCTAAATTCCTTTGATCTCTTAGTCTTAGAAATCTAAATGAAATGTTCTGGATACACTTCATTGTTGAGGTGGTTGTTAGGGTTAATAAATTAGTTGAGATTGGTTGCTAGAATCAAGGAGTTGGTTGCTCGAATCAAGAAAGTTAGTTGCTAGAATTGAAGAGATTAGTTATCTCTCTCAAAGCATAGATATGACAAGATTGGAGGAGAAATTGTAGAACAAACCAAGGAAGTTGTGTGAGGAACACACACAAGTGAATCCAACGAGGAGAGACTGCTTTGCATTGAGATGGTTGCCTTGATAAATGTTCAGAGTCATGTGTGTTTTCTCCTTGCAATATTCATGAGTTTGTGATTCCATAGCAACATCTCCTCTGCCCAAAATTTCCATATCATCTTTCATACTCAATGAAACTGATTTTGCAGTTTCTGATAGCTGGAATTGTGTTCTAGCCCCTATGTCTTCTGTCTCACGGTCACTTAGATAAGCAATTGCTACTAACAATGAAATTCCTACAAAATCTACTCTACTAACAAATTTCTCAGCAATATAATGTCCTTTGAAGCACATCTCAGTGGATTGAATTTAAATTTCATTTGTGCCTTCAAAATCATGTTTTAAACATTCCCCTGTCATATCAAGGCTATCCAAAATATGTTTCTCTCTGTGACCATTCAATTGGCATGTGATCTTTCTGGAGAAGAAACTTCACTACAAAATATTTTAGGCTTTGCATTTTCTAAAGGTGGTGATCTTGGTGGAGATGGAGAGAAGACCGGATCAAATTTACATTTCATTATCAGGACACCTGTAACAACATCATTAAACTGCCAAATAAGCACTTTCTTTCCCACTTGTTCATGTTGACATTAACAGATACTTTATGATACATAATTCTAATCCATTTAAATCTTACTAAATTGGGTAAAAGGAAAATTAAAAAGCACCTTTTTAGATTCAGATATTGCCATGTTCTCCTTCTCAGGAGTTGATAGTATAATACAACTTTCCCACCACTGTCCTATTTCGAACTATTCAAAGTAGATCACATATACCCATTGATTCATTTCTAGGAAACCCCTTACAAGCTCGCTTAAATGCCCTACTATTTGAATTCGTAGCTATCACCTTCTTCTCTATCACATTCTTCCTTAAGCTTAGATTTGGGTCTATGGGTTTTGAAAACTCATGTTCTTCTTCACTTGTTCTGGTATGTGTGTAGATAAGAATCCCTCCATTGGTTTTTTTGAAGGGGGATGGGTCCCCATGCATCCTAGATTTTTTTCCATTAAGAGTTCTTATTTACTTTCAGGATTCATCAATATGGCATAGGTGTTGTATTCTCACTAAAATTTTGAATGAACTTCCAATAAAATTCACTGAGTTGATGAAAACATCACGCATCACTGGCATTGTTTGGAGTTGACCCTTATAATTTCCTTCATTTGACTGTATTCCAATTCCAGAGCATATTTTGGAAATCACATGCCTAAGTTATGTTCACTGGGGTTGGAAAAATCCACTTTTCCAAATTTCTATATATATGTAGCTCACAATATGTCAAAAAATTTCATAAATGCGTGGATTGTTTTCTCCAGTCCATATTTTGGAAATCACATGCCTAAGTTATGTCCATTGGGGTTGGAAAAATCCACTTTTCCAGAATTTTTTATATTTTTTGCTTACAATCTGTAAAAAATGTTACTAAATGCATGAATTCAACTTGTTTTTGCCTATTCTTTACTACAAACCAAAATATTATCCAAAAAAAATAATGATGAACTTGCCAATTAACGAATGCAATGGAGGCTATTGTGTGCATTGACAAGACTGAATTGCAATGTAAACCATTGATAGTGGCCATGCTTGGTAATAAAGTGATCTTTTATTAATCTCCTTTTTTTATTTTTTTAAGTTTTTAACTTCTTAGTGGTAGTCACTTAAATCTGCCTCAGAAAAGAACTGTAATCATTTCCTATAGAAAACATCTTCGGCAGGTCCTCATTTTTAGAAGTCTTTACTTTGTATTTAAAATTATGTTTCTTTGAGGATGGTTTATAATTTAACTTTCAAGAATATTTACAAGGTGATTAACTGCATGTTATCTGTAGAGTTCCATGAGTTTCAACCAACTTTTATCATTATGATTATCAAACCCTTGAAATCAAACACTTCCTTTTAGCCATTGTGAGTACTTGTTTAAGTTTCCCAATTGTATAGGCAGTTTTTAAACTTCTTGTCTTGTTCCTTTTTTCTCGTTCCCAATTGGAAACTCAGTTATCGTTTCCATTCTTAACCAAAATTATGAAAGAATTGAGGAACTGCTTGAGACCACACCACCTTCAAATTCAAGGAACATACTTCGGTTGAATAGAGAATTGGTTTAAAGGGACACTAGCTCATTTTTAACTCTGACGCAATTTGTCTTCAATAATTGTTGATGACTACTTAAACACCATTAACATGTTTGACAACTACTTAATACTTGAAATTAGAAAGTAGCCACATGGAATTATTTACTCCCAAGATTCCCATTGCATTAGGTGCATTAATTAGATAGATGAGATAAAAATTTATCAATTTCCAATCAATCACAATAAATATGGCAAAGGGACTGCTAGGTACAACAGAGTCGATGCAAAAGTGGGAGTGTGAATGCAGCTCCTATAAAAAGAAGATCTTACTTATGAGATCTAAGACCCAAAGTCTAAAGTCTATCACCCTGAAGTGAGATACAAATAACTACAAAGTATAAGGAATCCCTGCGAAGAGCTTGAGAGCCTGGAAGAATGTCTTGATTGAAGATACATGTTGAAAGTGCTCTAGGTCTCTTGGTGTCATCACCTATTGATGAGGAGAAGTTGACCTTTGGATCAGTACTTGCAGTAAGTATTGAAGAAACTCTTGTTAGAAGACTGTCTAGATGAACTGGATCTGGAATATTTGGAACAGTGTGTCTAACTATAACAGTAGGTTCATGTACTATGTTGTGAAGAGTTCTATTTTTGTATGTTCTTATATATTTTGGTGTAAGAACTGATATAGACTGATTAGATATCTTCTGGTGACTGCCTTTAAGAACTATACAAGAAGAAAAAAGTAGAACATGTCTACAAAACAATGAATTGATGGTATTACTATATTAGTAGCAAGTGCTTTATAGTCCCCTTGCCCAGTTTTTGTAGCTCTAATTTATTATGTTTGTGCCTTGACATCGTGACAGTCTACTTAGAAAGGAGTAGAGGCTCTTCCTTTCTAGTTCATAGTTTTATTCAGAGAATGTATTTATAAAGTAATCCTTGCAATGATGATTCAAAATGTGTCAAGATTTGTCACTGCATCATGTATTTTGATGTCTGCGTTGAGGCTTGTAATTTTGAATTTTTGACGATTCACAACATATTGTTTGTGTATTTCTTGGGAGAAAGTTGTGGGACGGTGCTTGGAAATTTTTTTCATTGACTAGCAATCCTTCTACTTCTTTTATCCTTGTCAATGCTGTGCTTTGAAAAATGCTTCATGTGATAGAATTATACCTCCTCACATGGCAGGCATAAGGTAACTCAAAGAATTTACACATGGCTCAAGAAGAATGCATCTAGTGACCTTGTTAGACATAGGCCACACACATTTTCATTCTAATAATAGATCGGTCTCAATTTTAAGTTAAGGTTCAATGCTAAACCATTTATGATAGTCTCTAGAGGTTGGGTTCATAAGAAACCTATTAAAGGTTAGGTGAGGGTTAGATGTATCAATGTATGAACGTACATACACCTCTATGAACACAATTTTAAGTTAAGGTTCAATGCTAAACCATTTATGAAGGACGTGCCTCTAATCAATAATGTTAGGTTCATAAGAAACCCAATAAGGATTAGGTGAGGGTTAGATGAGCATGGTGCAAACTACTAAAGAGAGGATCCAAACAAGAATTGACAATTTTTTCAACTCTATCCCTTTAAGGAGATACACGTTTCAGGTTTTCTTGTGGAGGAATTTTACTTATTGTACCTTCAATTTCCCAAAAGCACTTAGATATTGTCTCTCTTTCTTGAGTTTCGCTAATATTTTATTTGTTATTACATTTGGGGAATTTTACTTATTGTACCTTGCTCATTTAGGGTTATGTTTCAATGAGATCATTATGTATTCTGCTTTCCTAATAATCCATTGTGTACTGCAAATCAGGATCCTGGTTACTGCTGCTGCCAGTGATATTATTGCTACTGCCCCCCATTAAAGGTGGAACTGGAGCTACTACTCTTGTCCTCAATGTATTCTCTAAAAGGGGGGTTCTGGGTTCTTATTATACCAAAAACCCACTGAATATTTTTGTTTTCATTCTCCATATATTCGTCCCTTTTGAACACTGCCTTATTTCCTCACAAGATACCTACAAACAATACTGCCAGTCAGATGCTCTTCATTGATGCATAAGTTGAATGATTTGTAATGGGCTTGATGGCCTTCAACAACGACTGGAAGAGGAAATCTTGTAAGTAGTTTGTGAGTATTCTCCAGCAATGGCAAAAGACTGCTCTTTTGTACTAGCAACATTGTTTTAGCGTACAATGTGGCCACCAGTCTACTGGTAATGGAATTGGTTGTCATCATTAAATTTAGAAAAAATGCAATGTATTCATCATACACTAGAAATCAGGGGTACATTAGAAACTTTAGACAAGAGAATACCTTCTTTAATAAATAAAGTTTTAGGTATACCACATGCAAGCATGATTTTACTAGCTAATGCAAAAAAGAACTTCCATATATATGTCTCTGCCCTTTCCAGCACTTGCCAATTTGAATCTAAATTCTTGATTGACAAATCATTGTGTACAGAGAGCTCCTTGGGATTTTTCTCTCTATAAAATTCAACACATATGCACAAAAACTTCAGTTACCTTTCATCTAGTGTCATATGTCTTCCCTTCATTAAGGATCATGCAGTTGTATTGATTTATTCCTGAGTGACTGTGATCTTTCTATGATCTACTTGTGTCCTTCCCTTCTTGAAATTTCCTATGGGCTATAAAAAATGGTCCTCATCGTGGGGAATTGAAAGCTAGTACAAAAATGTGAGACCTACTCTATCAATTAGTTCAACTATACCAAGGGTTTCCTTGTAGAAATCTTGGAGATGTGCTAAATATGGAGTTAAAATGATCTATCTTGTGTTCTTTTGCCTTCCATTCTATGAGTTATGTCTCCATCAAGTTGGTGTGTTGGTTTATTTAGTTCATTTTTTTCACAAATCAATCATTTTGTGCAAGATTCTGATATTGAACTTGCAAAATAGTTGGTAGAACATGATAAGATGCCCAAAACAAATTTGTGGAGATGCAGGTGTTGGTTGAATTTGATATTATAGATGGTAAGTTTGAAGGGAAATTTAGAACAATCAAGGCCAAGGTATATAATGCCCAAATATTTACTTGAATTAATTGAATTATTGGATTTTAAATATCAATTAGCTATGGATGATATTTGATGTGGAATTCTTTCATTGTTGATGTGTGCAATGTGGAAAGACTTTGCTCTTGGCCAGAGGTACAAGCATGTTGTTGATGTTGACCCCATCTCATTTGAGAAAGTTGAGTATGAACAAGCAATGGACTTAGCTAAGACAACAAGTGACTCATGCTGCATTTCTAGCATGGTACAAGCAAAATGGATGAGGTCATGGATAAAAATAGCTTAGCCTAAAATTCTTCGGAGGTGATGATACCCTTCATACTTCTAAAAGGTAAATTTTAACTCCCCCATAGCATGTATGTCATGCAAGTGTTTCATCTAAATAGAAAGATAACAATGTTTTCATTTTATGGTAGCCTTCATCCAATCCTGTATTAGGCTGCATTGGACAATATCAAATAATATTTATTTACAAAAAGGTGGTACTATTTAGTATTTTGAAGGTTATTGAAGAGGGATATCCAATGGGAATAGAGACTGTAAAGGCTCTTATTGACAATCACACAAACTATTTCAAGAATATTCAAATGAATTGAAGCTAGCTTATGACAAATGTTTTAGCTTATTCGTATGTTGTTTGTTATAATGACAACAATCATGCAAATATTGTTGGGATTTAAGGATTATTTGATAGAATCTTTGATTATTTATTACTTATATATTTGTGAAGGATTCCAAATATTATGGCATAAAAATTATGTTTATGTTATAATGCACACAAGCATGGCTATCAGATTAGTATAAAACTTCAAATCATTTCTTAGTCAGTTCTTATTGATGTAGTTTTTTTGGGACATGTTAGCAAAACTGTAAAAGCAGTATCATACTAAAAGACACCCCTTCCCTAGTTCTTGTAGTTTACACACTGATGTTAAATTTTAATTATTAGTTGTTGAAATGCTTAATTTATTCTTGAATTAGCATAGATCCATCTTAACCCTTAATCTATTGCATTGAGGGGATAAAAAAAATCTAGAGACAAATCTCCCATAGCTTTGAAAAATTGGGTGTCTTTGTGCAAAAATATCCAACTTTATTGATTGTGTGGATCATATAGTTTGCATTAGATACTAAATTTATGCTCCAAATAAATATATCAGGATGGAAATCTAAATCGTTAAAACTAAATGGCTTGTATTGCTAACAAATATTTTTGTGGCAATTAATGAACAAAATTGAAATTTATCTCGCAACAACCCCTCTTTGAGGAGAGCTTTTTCTCCAAAACCTGGTCTATGTTAAGTAGTTGCAAACTGCATTGAGACTATTTAGGGAACACACAAATTATTCAGAGTGACTCTGTATTTATGCTATTATTCACCTATTTGACAAGAAAATAGAGATATCACATTCAGTTTCATAAAATGATTGTTTTCAAATGCAACCTTTTTACTCTTGGGTTCCCTAGATTCCTATATCTATGCTATTATTCACCTATTTGACCAGAAAACAGAGATATCACATTCAGTTTTATAAAATGATTGTTTTCAAATGCAACCTTTTTACTCTTGGGTTCCCTAGATTCCTTTCTAAGTTATTAGGAAATAGGATGGAGGGTATGTCAAATTATTTAGGTTTTTGTAAGAAATTTTGAATACCTAGAATATAAGACTTTTTTGTTAGAAGGGATGAAAAATAAAAATAAGATTTTAAAGATTGCCAACTTATAAAATAAGATATATTGAAACCAATGAGATTTAAGATGTATATTGAAATAAGATCGAAGACCTAAACGATTGAAATAAACAGGATTTTGGTGAAAACTTCAGTAAAAGAAAAACCCCTTTATGAGGAAATGGCCAAGGTTCAATAGAAATCCTTCAACGGGGTCTCAAGGAGAATTTAAGAAAACCATGATTCTACCATGTTGGGAAAGTTTGAAGATCAAAAGAATATGATACTCTAGATTGTAGATTTCATGTAAATGGGTGAAGTTTGAAGTGCATGGGGTGTTTTCCTCATCACTGGGTGAATTTAGAAGTACATGGGGTTGTTGTTTATCAATGTAAGGATGCTTTTATAGTGTTGGGACGTTTTAAAATAGTGATGGCCAAAGTTATCACATGCCGAGGAAAATTTGTGTGTATTGGGGCATCTTTGTGATTACCTGGGTGATTATATCATTGTAGGGTGTTTTTTTCCCTTGCCTAGGGAAAGTATTGAAGTTCCTGGGGCATCTTTATCATCATTGGATGAATTTTGAAGTTTCTAGGGCATGTAATGAAGTGCCTAGGAAAACATGGAAGTGGACGGGGGTGTTTTTATCTTCGTTGCGATAATTTTCAAGTGCCTGGGGAAATATTGAAGTGTATGGGCATTTTTATCATCGTTGGGAGAATTTTGAAGTGGTCGAGGCAAGTGTTGAAGTGCATGGGATGTTTATATCATCATTGGGTCAATTTAGAATTGCATGGGGCAAGTATTGAAGTGCCTGGGGGCAATTTTGAAGTGCTTGGGGAAAATATTGAAGTGCTTAGGGAATTTTTATCATCTTTTAGAGAATTTTGAAGTGCTCGAGGCAAGTATTGAAGTGCCTCGGGCATTTTTCTTGTCAATGGGTGCATTTTGAAGTGCATGGGGCATTTTTCTTGTCAATGGGTGAATTTTGAAGTGCATGGGGTGTTTTTATCATCACTGGGTGAATTTAGAAGTGCATGGGGTTGTTGTTTATCAATGTAAGGATGCTTTTATATTGCTGGGACGTTTTAAAATAGTGATGGCCAAATTTATCACATGCCGAGGAAAATTGGTGTGTATTGGGGCATTTTTGTGATTGCTTGGGTGATTATATCATTGTTGGGTGTTTTTCTACCTTACCTAGGGCAAGTATTGAAGTGCCTAGGGCATCTTTATCATCATTGGACAAATTTTGAAGTGTCTAGGGAAAGTAATGAAGTGCTTGCGCAAATATGGATGCGGATGGGGGAGTTTTTATATTCGTTATGAGAATTTTGAAGTGCCTGGGGAAAATATTGAAGTGTCTAGTTGTTTTTATCATCGTTGGAAGAATTTTGAAGTGGTCGAGGAAAGTATTGAAGTGCATGGGGTGTTTCTATCATCATTGGGTCAATTTAGAAGTGCATGGGAAAAGTATTGAAGTGCCTGGGGGGAATTTTGAAGTGCTTGGGGAAAATATTGAAGTGCATGGGGAGTTTTATCATCCTTGGGAGAATTTAGAAGTGCCTCGGAAAGTATTGAAGGGCTTAGGGAATTTTTATCATCTTTCGGAGAATTTTGAAGTGCCCGAGGCAAGTATTGAAGTGCTTGGGGCGTTTTTCTTGTCAATGGGTGAATTTTGAAGTGCATGGGGCGTTTTTCTTGTCAATGGGTGAATTTTGAAGTGCATGGGGTGTTTTTCTCATCACTGGGTGAATTTAGAAGTGCATGGGTTGTTTCTATCATCATTGGGTCAATTTAGAAGTGCATGTGGCAAGTATTGAAGTGACTCGGGGGAATTTTGAAGTGCATTGGAAAAATATTGAAGTGCATGGGGAATTCATAAGTATTGAAGTGCTTGGGGTGTTTTTCTCATCACTGGGTGAATTTAGAAGTGCATGGGGCATTTTTCTCATCGCCAGCTGAATTTATAAGTGCATGGGTTGTTTTTCTCCTCACCGCGTGAATTTATAAGTGCTTGGGGTTGTTATTGATCAATGTATGAATGCTTTTATAGTGTTGGGACATTTTAAAATAGTGATGGGCAAAGTTATCACTTTTCGGAGCAAATTTGTGTGGATTGAGGCATTTTTGTGATTGCCTGGGTGATTATATCATTGTCGGGTGTTTTTCTCCCTTTCCTAGGGAAACTATTGAAGTGCATAGGGCATCTTTATCATCATGGGACAAATTTTGAAGTGTCTAGAGATAGTAATGAAGTGACTAGGAAATCATGGAAGTGGATGTGGGTGTTTTTATCTTTGCTGGGAGAATTTTGAAGTGCCCGAGGAAAAATTGAAGTGTCTGGGTGTTTTTATCATTGTTGGGAGAATTTTGAAGTGGTTGAGGCAAGTATTGAAGTGCATGGTGCATTTCTATCATCATTGGGTCAATTTAGAAGTGCATGGGGTAAGTATTGAAGTGCCTCAAGGGAATTTGGAGGTGCTTGGGGAAAATATTGAAGTGCAATGGGATTTTTTATCATCCTTGGGAGAATTTAGAAGTTCCTAGGAAAATATTGAAGTGCTTAGGGAATTTTTATCATCTTTGGGATAATTTTCAAGTGCCCGGGGCAAGTATTGAAGTGTCTGGGGCATTTTTCTCATCACTGGGTGAATTTAGAAGTGCGCGGGGCGTTATTCTCATCACTAGGTGAATTTAGAAGTGCATGGGGTTGTTATTTTTCAATTTATGAATGCTTTTATGGTGTTGGGACATTTTAAAACAGTGATGGGAGATGTTATCACTTGATGAGGAAAATTTGTGTGGATTGAGCCATTTTAAGTATTCACTGACAAATATGCAACTCTCCTACCATTCAACACCAAAGAGAATAAATTTTGGTGAGAAGATTGGTTGGAAGCTTGGAATTGGTCCAATAACTATCTCTCTCTATAAAGGAAGTGCCCCGTTACTAGGATATTCACTTAATTCTATAAATTTGTTGGCATGTCAAGATTCATGACCCCACATGTCCATTGGACCATTAAGGGACGAGATAACAAGTAGAGTGCCTACTTGCCCTGAATCTAGTTAGTGCAGTCATGGTTCGTCGACATCTTCTAGTTGTGAGTAATCAAATACTGCTTGTAAAATGTATAAATAAATCCATCCTCTCCTCATTCATACACTTGTTCATTCGAGAGTCTAGGATTCGAGAAAGTCCAGAGTTGAGCTATGGTGTATGTTCTTCTATTGCACTACCTTAGTAATCTACAAAATCAAAATCTTGAGTCTTATTGGCAAAAGATTCGCCAAATTTTTCCTATATATTTTATAAATCAATGAAAGATTCACCAAGTTTTTACAATTTTTTATAATTAAGTGAAATATTTGCCAAGATTTTACAATATCTTATAATTTAGTGAAAGATTCGCCAAGATTTTACAACATTATATAATGAAATGAAAGATTCGCCAAAAAAATTATATATACATATTATATTATTGATAAAATTGCCTTCAAGTTTTCCTATATATCGCGGAGATTCGCCCATTTTTTATACATATAAATTTTGGGGGGGTTCTTAAAATCATCCCTTGTGGTGGGATGTTAAGATCCTAGTGGGCGGCCTTCACTAACACCTCGGGGTTTTGGTGTAACGGTTCGTATCACTTGAGCAATTTCAAATTTCAAGTTACTAGCAATTTCAAGTTACTTGAGCAATTTCAAATTTCAAGTTACTAGCAATTTCAATTTTTACTTAGAACAATTCTCAAGCTAAATGTATTAGTTGGAAAATTCAATTCACATGCAATTTTCAATTTTTCAATTTTTCAATTTTTCAATTTTTCAATTTCCACATCAAATTTCAAGTTACTAGCAATTTTAAAGTTCAATGCACAACTATCAAGTAACCAATTTTCAGTTTGTTAATTTACATGTTATGTAGGGAGAGATTATGGTCAGACATCACATCATGGTGATCAAGAATCACATGACCCTGTGCCCCCTCATGATCCTGATCAACCATCACATGACACCTTTCCCTCTCACATTGAAAATATAATTGGGAGTTGCAGTGGGGTTGGAAGGGGTGGAAATTTTCTAGAGGATTGTGCAGTTGTTTCTGCACAAGAAGAGATTGGGAACTCGATCCCTGGTCGGAGAGTTAGAGAGCATGTCAATAACATAATCAAGTCATATTTTGAACAACATTCAATGATGGCACAAGCTCAAATCCTACATGGGTTGATAAAACACAAAAAATTGAAACGTGCCACAAAGTTGTTGGGTTTTCAAGATGTTAAAACAAAAAAGACATGCGAGACTGCAATAGAAAATGTAAGAACTGCATTATATTCATTTGAAAAATCAAGAAACAATGATACCCGAGTTGCTCGTAGGGAAATTACAATGGTTGTTGTGGCACAAAGCACCTCAAGAAATCAAATGGTATCAACAATGGCATCATTGCTCAATGTTTCAAAAAGAACATTGCTCAAATATACTAAATTCAGGGTCCGGATAGATGAAAATGATGAAGCTACTTGTTGGGCTCTTATTTGTAGGGAACCCTATCAAGGTAGGATGGAAGCAGGAATTAGAGAGAAGGTGATAGAGTTTTGGGATAGCCATTCTCATGCTATTCTAGATCAAAAGCATATCCTGCGACAATGTTTATCTAGAGGCATTTATCAAGAGCATTGTAAGCATGTGATGGAGATGACAGGAGTTGCACTTTACGAGGAATTCCAAGAAACCAATCTTGGTGTTCAAATATCATTTAGCATGTTCAACAAATTGAAACCATGGTATATTAGGCTGAATACGATTCGCGACACTTGTTGCTGTCGGTACCACGTTGAATTTCAACTATACTATGACACATTTCTGGATTTTTGCAAGAGGCACTGGAACGGTGTACTAGCTCCTCACACAGTGCAACATTTTATTTGTATGATACTATGCAATAGGAATCCTGAACACGTGTTTTTCAATAAGAGGTGTGTAGGTGGGAGAAAATGCCATGAATGCGGTGATTTGACATTGTTCCATAGGAACTTTCCTATCGATCCAACACACCATGGATTGTCAGATATCACTGTTAGGTGGAAGAGGTACAAGTATGTCACCATGAATCCAACATCTTCTTCATCTGTGCCATCCAAGAGGATCGACTTGCCCGATGATGAGATTCCTGTTTCAGATTTCATGGAGAAGTTTCAAAGTTAGATTTATAAATACATAAAGCACTCCCATAGGTCCAGGTGGCAAGCTTCAGAATTCAAATATTCCCGTGAGGTATTTGAGCCGAGCACAATCTTATCAGTGGTAGAATTTGCGGAGAACTACACCTTTGCTCCTCAGAGAGAGATATAGAGTGAGTACTATCACTCCAACCGGGTGTCTATCTTCATACATGTATTGTACAGACATGCTCAGGAAAACATTGATGGTAGGGATAGCACTCCTCAATCACGTGAAGTGATCAAGGAGTACCATTTTTATGTTAGTGATGATCGTGAGCATGACACATTGTTCGTTCAACACTGCTTTGGGTTGATTTATGATTTATTCAGACAGAGAGGCGTATCATTTACTGAACAATGGATTTGGTCAGATGGGTGTGTAGGGCAATTCAAATCGGCACGCTCATTTTATTGGTTGAGTCACCTTCACAAAGAGACAGGAATCCGACACACCTGGAGCTTTTTTGAGACAGGGCATGGAAAGGGTGAACATGATGGCGCAGGTGCATGTGTGAAACGAGCACTTCGGAGGTACTAGATGAGTCATGGTGCAACCCGACTCAAATGCTCCACTGAAATAGTTGATTGGTGCACACGTCATTTGGGACATCAAGGTCGCGAACAAGCAAGGCTGATGTGCAGGTAATAAAATCCAAACTCAATTAATAAGCTAATAACATTCAATATCATCATTTCCAAAAGAACACATGTACTCAATAGGAATTTACATATGACAAACTGAATTCCATGTAGGTTCTTCTAGGATGTTGCCGTTGGAGATGTTAATAGATCCATGCCATGGTATTGTGACACCATCCCTGGTATGAGGGAATTGCATTCTGTTCGAAGAAAATATACGGGGGACCTATTTTCCATTGAAACGAGGAAGTATGCCTGCTTTTGCGATTTTTGCATTGATGCAAATGGATACAGGCTTGATCACTATGAAAATGATTTATATGTCAAACCATGGAAATATGTATCTCTTAATCCAAAGGGCCCACATCCAATTCCAACATGGCAAGAGATGCACACTGAAGAGGCAATGGTCTCATTAGATCATGATCGAGTTTCCGATATGGTTAGGGAAGGTACAAGAGTCTTCATTAAGTTAATTAGTTCATTATATCTTACACATATACAAATGTTGTAGAAATTTGCACGTAGGACATTTGAATAATATTTGTAATGTATCTTGCAGGTGATGTATTCATTGTCATTTCACCCCTCCACAACCAAGAAGATGTTGCATACTATTTGATGCGGTGCACGCAAATAAAGAGTAGGTTGGTACGACCCTACCAAGATGGGGACTTCACATACCATACTAGAGACATGGTTCTAATGGGACACTTTTTTGAAAAAGTGAAAAAACAGGGTGCTCACATTATTTACAGAGATTTTATGCATGAATATATATCATGTCAATACAGTCGTTTGGTGGTTGCAGCTCGGATACCTCTAACAGAAATCAAGGCGAAGAGAGGTGATCCAAAGAGATGGAATATGATAGAAGCTGACCATGATCATAATATGGAGACTTGCATTCCTATAACCCATTGGCCAGATGAATGAGTTACATGTATGCCACTTGCATCATTGGCATAGTTTTCATGTTGTCTTGTGTAATATTTTTTTGGAGATTTTTGTGGAGGTTGTTTTATAAATGTATTTTTGTAGATGCTTTAATGTCAAGAATACAAATACGAGATGGGAGGCTTTTGTGAAATTTGGGTCATGGTGCTCCAAGGTGAATACACTTGAACATGTACA
Organism: Larix kaempferi; assembly: GCA_027924585.1. Classification (NCBI taxonomy): domain Eukaryota; kingdom Viridiplantae; phylum Streptophyta; class Pinopsida; order Pinales; family Pinaceae; genus Larix; species Larix kaempferi. The sequence goes on from BSBM01000103.1 coordinate 4,260,698, forward strand.
TGTTATAATTTTAAATTTTGATTTCAAATACAATTGTAATGTAATTGAGAATTTAAAATACATCTATACAATGTGGAATTGTAAAATTTAAATTTTGAATTGTACAATGTATTCTAATTTTAAATTTTGATTCCAAACTTGCAAAATTTTATACATTATAATCCAGGTTAAACCAACATCAATAAACTTATGTATTTTAGGTTTTAAGTCACTAAATAATTCCTTCAAATAAGTAAAATTCATGATGGCCAAAACTTAATTTGTATTTTCATATTTATAAGTATGGAAATCATTTGAAATGAGTTTGGGTACCTTGAAAACACATAAGTATCATAATTTAGAGTGATATATCAAATTCCATACAAACGGTTTAGGTGTTGTAGAATGCTATATATAAATTCATATACAATCTTTAATATATAACTTAAGTCACTACTTTATTGGTGCTTGGATGCCCACTTAATTCAATTTAGGACTATGATGATTAAGACATACATTGTTTATGCAATTGAGAGTCCCCACACCTTTAGGGAAATTTATATGGCTCTAGACTTGATCCTTAAACCTCTAGACTCTTCTATGTCCCTTGTATTCATATGTGACAATGCTCTATATAATAGATACTCAATGTTGTCACCTACCTTGAACTTGAATTTGGTGACCGATTACCATTTTGTGCAACATTCTTTAATATATGAATTTAGAAAATTTTGGGCATTATAATTATTGTTTGGACCACACATTCTTGTATTGATAACCTAGAATTTTTACTATTTAGGACTATTGTGTTTCCCTTGATTGTTCATAGTCTATCATTGAAGCTTCAACCAGAGGTCTCATACATACCCATGTGTGGTATATATGTGACTCTTCGTTAGCTATATTTTTTGGGAAGTGACCCCAATCAATCCATAGTTTTGAATTTTGCTTACTAAGGGAAATGAAGGGCACCAAAACACTCCAATTTGATTTCCTTCCAAAGCAATTGATTAATAATTAGATTGACCTTGCTAATAGAATTTTTACATTCGTGGTTGACATTTAGTTATGGTGATTTGGTGGTTGAAAATCCCTTTACTTGACACGTGTATGGCATCCACATAATTCTTGACTTCATTTGTTATAATCTTTTATCATGGTGAACTATGTCCTTGATGGCATCAAGTGCAAGCCATGATGAGATGAGGATTACATCGTCCATATCATGAAAACGATTTGTAAGGTTTTGTCATAAGTAGTTGGGAAGCATAGTCTCACAAAACATTATTTTGTTTGTTGATGTAAGCATTCATTAACTTTACATAATCGCATTCAATAAAACGTTATTTTGTATGTTGATGTGAACATTCATTACTTTACATGCTTGCTTTTAATAAACATTTCATTACTTTTGTTGCCTGAGTATTTATTTTGTGAGACATATAAAGTGCAATAATGGTTTATCTTCGTATAAATCAAAGTATATGAACTTCACATTTTGTATAATCAAAGTATATGAACTTCACATTTTGGATTACATGCATCAAAAACACATTGAATTTTCAATTGAAATTACACATTAAATTTGAGATTTTAATCTTAAATTGTAATTGAATTGGAATGTGTAAATTGTAATTGAATTGTGATGTGTAGACAACATAATGTAATTGCAATTTCAATTTTTAATTTCAAATGTATTATAATTTTACATTTTGATTTCATTACACATTAAATTTGAAATTTTACATTGGAATTGTAATTTCAATCTTAAAACGTTATGTATGTATTCAATTCTAAATTTTCGAAGATGTTCTGTAGTGTAGTCAAAATTTGCATTTTAAATTGAACTAAATTGTAACTACACATTAAATCTACATTTGAAACGACAAAACATAAATTTGTAACTGTAATAACTATATCCAGATCTAATATAAAAAACAATCGATTTCAAATTAGATACAAAATACACATCAAGACATCAATATGATAAAATATACAAAATATCCAAAAGTCTATATCCAAAGTCCATATATGATAAAAGTCCATGTATAAACGATAGAAATCCATATCTAAAACATGAAAACGTATACATAGATCATCCAAACACATGAAAATATATAAAATACGAAAATATCCAAAACATGGAAATGTAAGATCATCAAATCATCGGCTACTACCCCCACGAGGCCTGTGATCATCCCTCTGACTGCCATCGTGTGCAGCAGCCCGCTGCTGTCTCAAAGACTCTAAACCCTCAAGGAATTCCGCCATATCCATCATGTCAATGGTGATATCCGGGATCTGGGTAGGAATACGGGTAGATGGCCCTTCATCAGGACCATGTACTCGAGCTACATCCCAACCATGTGTGAAATCCATTGCGGCATTGACACCCGCCTGTTGCGATGCCTGTGTAATATGCCATTACATGTAATAAGTTAGATTTATTAAAAATTAAAACTAAATTTAACATAATTTAAAAGCTATCCGTAAAAAGTTGAAACAGAAAGTACAAAAATCAATTACTAAATGTGACTAAATAACATGAATTGGAACATAAATTAAAACTCACATGTGTCTCTGAACCTGGCTCGTCAGAACCTTCACGGTCCTCATGTCCATAATCAGGATCTACCTCCTTTCTGTTGCCATGTACAATTTGAAATTCATTTGAAGTTAAGATCTACAACATAAAATCTCAAAAATTAAGAAATAAAACATAAATTATTTAAACTAAGAAATAATATTCAAACACAAATAAAATTGGAACATAAATTATAACTTACCCCGACTACTGTCGTCCGCGGGTGGGGACGAGCGGATGGACCAACCGATGGCTCTCTACCAAAGATTTGATCCATGAATGGGGTCCCCTACATGGATCAATAGAATACAACTCCCTTAAGTATTATTGACCATTCAATTTGCGACATTGATATGATGTAACATGAAGAACATATATACATAATTGTACAAAAGTATACCTGTCCTGTAGCGACGCATCTATGATATAACTTAAAGTATGCATCTCGCGCTGACTCAGCATACCACAGTAGGGTCTCGCCATCGAAACTCCTGAGTATGTCACTAGAGACATACTGTATCTCTGGCTCTGCAGGTGGAGGGGGTGGTCTAGATGCCTCTCCATGCACAACAACAATAGCACTTCCCATGGCAGTGAACAACGACTCTGCAAGGTCCTGTCTAGACTCTATAACAAGCCGGGATGATTATGCCACATCCCCCGACCTGATAACCTTCCTATATGGAAACGGTACCAACCTCGGAGCTGGTGCCACGAAGGTAGCATTTCTTTGAGCTCCAGGACGTTGGTAGGAGCGTCCCCTACCAGCCCCATAGAACTGGGACCCTGTGCTATCTTAATCCGAGAGCATGTCCAAAACAAACTCTGCATAAACATTTTTTGCAAATTACAATGGGACCTAGTCATGGTGGGGGAACATGCCCCATGCTCCCACAAATCTATCATATATATGTGGTGCAGCAACCTCCAACTTAAACTCACTGAGTCTAAGCAGTTGACCGGGGGCACGGTCACGAGGGATGTCGAATAAAGCACCCTTGATGTCATTCCCTCTTATGGTGACTTTGACATCCTCCCATTTGTGGATCCCAATGACACCATGTCTCCTCCTCTGGCATGAATGTCGCCAAATGTCACTGAGAGGTCCTACCCTCCTATAGAGGGCCAACATCTCATCAACTGTTGATAACATCATCGAAAAAGATCGTCGTGTGGGCGAATCCTCCCTCAAAGTGCCCAGACATGAGCTCACCCACTCTCGCTGGGAAATGATGTCAGCGAGAGTGATCTGTGTGACCTCATCATCGTACGATCCCCTTAATGGGGCATCTGCGATCCAAACCAAAACACAAATGTTATTAAAAATATATATTATAACTTGCAGCTGAAATTCAATGCATTATATACTAAAAATTTACTGAAAATGTGCTAACAAAAAATACGCATCTGATGCACTCGTGTCTTGTTGCACATCCTCCTCCTGGGGATCCACATGTATGTCATCGGGATGAAACAACACACTATCTCTCCTGCTGTCGCCACCAGTGGCAGCCGACCCTGGCCTGGCATCAATCCTCGGCGAACGGGAGCGTTGCCGATGGCCGCCCTATCAGGCGACGTCAGATCCTATCGTGCTTTGCGGAGCACGAAGCACTAAATCTCTCTCTTCAGGACTATCTGCATCACATTTCAATTTCTAATTCTAATTTTCTTTCAAATTATATTCCAAATTTCACATTTCAATTTCAAATTTTCTCATTTCAATTTCAAATTCTATTCCAAATTTCAATTTCAAATTCAATTCAAATTTCAAATTCTATTTCAAATTTCATATTTCAAATTCAAATTCAAATTCAAATTTCAATTTCAAATTTCAAATTCAATTCCAAATTCAATTTCAATTCCAATTCAAATTCAAGGCCACCACTGGACTAGAGTTTGCTCCTATTGATCCTCAACCATCGAGTGAGAGGAAGGTTCCTACAATCATTGTTTTAGATTTTTGGATTCAATTTTGCAAGATTTATTTTTTCAAAAACTAAAAATCCACAAAACTAAAAATCTACATGGTTATATATGCAATTTAAATACATTAAATGACAAGTTACCACAAATTAATTGGAAAACAAAAAACACTCATTATTCATCACTGCAGTGAGACAATATATGTAATGTAATACATTTAACTTATTTATTTCTTTTGACATTAACATAAACTATTTATATAGGAGTGAGTTTTAAAGTTGGGTTAAAAATCTTATTCGCAAAATTTTATGATCAAATTCCTCATCAATCATGTTAAATTCCTCATCAATCATGTTAAATTGTAATTTCTTTTGAAATCCTTATCACATTTGGAAAATAATTTCAATGGAAAAATCATTGAATTTATTCACCTTTTTACCTACTCCATTTTCATAAACCTAAGAATAAACCACTAAGACAACTCTCATAATTGGGACATCCCATATTGATGTGAAGTGACACCCAATACTTTATTATTCTAAACAAGTTTTTGACCTCTTACTTAATTCATAACTTCAAATAATATGAATTATTAACATTTGGAGAATAATTTTAATGGAGAAATGATTGAATTTGTTCACCTTTTTACCGCTCCATTTTCATAAACTTAAGAACAAGATCTACTAATACAACTTTTATAATGGGACATCCCATATTGATATGAAGTGACATCCAATACTTTTTTATTATAAAAAAAAAGGTTTGACCTCTTACTTAATTCATAACTTTAAATAATAAAAATTGTTAATATTTTCAAAATTAATCATATTATATGGAAATACAAACTCTTCTTTAATGTAAAATTTAAAGCTAAGTTGTATTTTGATCATTTGAACAAATACAAATTGATCTCATAACTCCGAATCAAACCAATAAGCATAATATATTAAAGAGGGGAATCTATATATGTTATCTTGATGTAGTATTATTTTATATAGAGAGGAATCTACATATGTTATTTTGATGTAGTATTATTGTATATAGAGAGTAATAAAGTTGGTTTTTTCAGATGGGGAAATTTGTGAGTTGTATTGATTCATTCATGGCTATATTATTTATGTGGTTTATATAACATATGTTTACTAAGGTGGAGGTGGCAAAAAAATAAAATTCAAATTATTTTTGCAATTGAATAGTTGAATTGAAATTTTTTAAAATACATTATTATATATATGCAATTTAAATATATTAAATTACAAATTAAAAAAAAAACAAAAACATTTTTTTATTACTGTAATAAGAAATATGTAATGAAACATAATTGAGTTATTTATTTTCATTGATATTGACATAAATTATTTATATAAAATTTGGTTTCAAAATTGAGCTAAAACTTTTCAATTATATTAAACTATAACTTCTCTTGAAATTCTTACCAATTTATTGGGTGAATCCACGAATGTGGTTCACCATTTTGGGCAGATCGAATGGAAAAAGTTTGTAGTTCTAGCAATAATTATTTTCTAGTTCACTAAATAATGGAGGAATTATTTTGTATTGTTCATGACCATTTTTTTGTGCATAATTTTCTCATAATGATTGTACTCGTTTGAATAATTTCTATGTTTGTAAAAACTATGGCGGCCTAGGCTATGATCCCAAATCTAGTAAGAATGAATTTCAAATAATCATGTGCATGCCCAAAATTCAGGAATTTTATTTTCTTGCAAAGGATAGACCACATGCCTTCAATGTATCCCTCTTTGACCACTAGTCCCAATATTTTTTAATAACAATCATAAAGCTATGGTCAAGAGACCTAAAGGATAGAAATAAAATAATATTCTTTCATTGTATTTTCCTTATAAATAATAAGGTTGACAAAGTAATGTTAGGTAATATGAGCTTGTTCTAAGAGGACCTATAGTCATCCATTGCCAATTTATCTTCATTGATGCTCACATTGTGGACATACTTTTCATAGCCTAAGAGGGGATCCTATTTTGGACAATTTGGCAAGTTGGTTATGGTTATGCTTAATAATATATGATTATATATTATTAATATTTATTTTTTAATTTTTTATATTATATTATTAATATTAAATATTTTTTTTAAAATAAATTAAGTAAAAATTAATAAATAATATATGATTATATATATTATTAATATTCATTTTTTAATTTTTTATATTATAATATTAATATTAATATTAATATATGATTCTTTTTTTCAATCTTCTTGGCGCTCTCAGAGGATTGAAAAAAATTGACAGAATTTATGCTTGTAAAAGCACATTTTAAAATAAAACCGGTAGCATTTATGCGGTGAAATGCTACCGGTTGATATATAAACAAATTTACATACCAAATAATTTTATAAAAAAATAAATGCAACATAAATTTAAAATCCTAAACCTATTTCAAATTTCAAATAGTTTTGGTTTTTGTTTTGAAATGGTTTTTTGTTTTAGGTTCAAATGATTTTTTTTTCAATCCTCTTGGCGTTCTCGGAGGATTGAAAAAAAAATGGGCGGCATTTCTACTTGTAAAAACACATTTTAAAATAAAACCGGTAGCATTTATGTGGTGAAATGCTACCGGTTGATATATAAACAAAAATAAATCAAATAATTTAAACAAATAACTGTAAAATATCTAAAACCCTAAATCTATTTCAAATTTCAAATGGTTTTGGTTTGAAATGGGTTTTTGTTTTGGTTTGAAATGGGTTTTTGTTTTAGTTAAATCAAATGTTTTTTTTTTTCAATTAGTTTGGTTTCAATGGCGGTTTTCGGTTTCAATCTTGGTTTAGTTTAAATGCCTACATCCTAACCATTTCTAGAAAACCAAATTAAAACTAGATTTGATCAAAAACACAAATTTATACAACAAATACAAAATATATATTTTTTTAAATAACAAAAAAAATGGTGGAATTCTACCCACCTGGTGGAATAAATGACATGATGGCGTCTGTGTGGCGAGGTGGCGTCGTTGTGGGGAGGTGGCGTTGGGCGTGTGCTCGGTCGAAGTCACCAGTCGCTACTATTTCCGTCTCTGTCAAGCCATTACACAAAACAGGGTTGATCGGGCCCTGCTTTGTTTTTTTCCCTGTCACATTCCCTCGATCGAGGTTTTAAATGCTCGATCGAGGGTTTGTTCGATCAAGGGTTTGTCAAGCCACTGCACAAAACAGGGTCGTCCGGGCCCTGTTTTGTTTTTTTTCCTTGTCGCATTCCCTCGATCGAGGGTTTGTCAAGCCACTACACAACCGGCAGGGCACTGTTTTGTTTTTTTTTCCCTCCTGATCGAACAAACCCTTGATCGAGGGTTTGCTCGATCGAGGGTTTAAAACACCCTCGATTGAGGTATGTTAGAGCCCTCGATCGAGGTATTTTTAAACCCTCGATCGAGCATTTAAAAGCTCAATCGAGGGCTTTAAAATACCTCGATCGAGGGTCCGAAAAATGAATTTTGCCCATGCGATCCACCAAAAATGGTGAACCACATTCGTGGATTCACCCTAATATAAATGAATAATAAATGATAATCCAAAATAATTTAATAAATAATAATCCAAAAGACTTACTTGAGGAAGATGGTCCAATCGTAGAGAAGGACGAACAGGAGAGACATGGCAATGGTCACTTCCATTTGTATAGGTTGAAACAGGCAACAGGCATTTCCTGTCAAATAGGCCGCCTACTGCAGATTTCTGACTTCTAACAAACATCGAAGCTATTAAGCATAAGGTAGAAAAATCTTCCCATGCTTAGTAAGTGATTTTGCTTGAGTGAAGATTACAATTTTATTAAGGTCATGAATGCTTGAGTTCAACAATCACTATGACCAACATCAAGGTACATAGAGGGGTTAATGAGCACAACGATTTTTTTTTTTTTTTTCCTAAACCATGGCAAATGAGCATGATCCAAAATTTATTTTTTAGTTATGGCTTCAGTCATTGCAAGGTTGAGCATGATCTCTATATTCACCATAATGATGGAAAAATGCCCATCAATGTGCTATATGTAGATGATCTATTTTTTATTGTTTGTTCCACATCCATGATCAATGATATGAAGTAGCAGCTTAAGTAATCTTTTGAGATACCATGATTTGGGGCTACTTTGTTCTTCTCTAGGACTTCGGATTTTTGAAACCCTCATCGAGACTTCACTTTCTCGGCATCAACACACCCTAGAATTCTTGCATTGCTTTGGGATGGGAGATTGCAAGCAAGTGTGTACTCTTATTGCTTCACATATAATGTGTTAGGTCAAGTGTTACCCTAGTGTGTTATTATTATTGATTTTGATTGAATGAAGAGTATATTTATATTAAGGTCATGAATGCTTGATTTCAACAATCACCACAACCAACATCATAGAGAGGTGGATGGGCACGATGATGAATGCTTGATTTCAACAATCACCACAACCAACATCATAGAGAGGTGGATGGGCACGATGATGAATGCTTGATTTCAACAATCACCGCAACCAACATCATAGAGAGGTGGATGGGCACGATGATTTTTTTTTCCAAACCACGACAAATGAGCATGATCCAAATTTTTTTCTTGAATTGTGGCTTTAGTCATTGTAAGGTTAAGAATGATCTCTATAGTAACCATAATAATGGAAAAGTGCCCATCATTGTGCTATATATAGATGATTTATTTTTTATTGTTCATTTCACATCCATGATGGATGATATGAAGTAACAAAAGATGAGTGATTTAGGGCTACTTTTTTCTTCTCTAGGACTTCAGATTTCTCAAACTTTTGTCGAGACCTCACTTTCTTAGCATAGACACACCTAGAACTCTTGGATCACTCTGGGATGGGATATTGCAAGCTAGTGTGTACTCTTGCATCCCTTTGGGATGAGATATTGCAAGCTAGTGTGTACTACCCTAGCTTCCATTTGGCATTTAGTTATCCACCGTTAAATAAGCTTAACGAATCTAGTTAACCACCGTTAAATAAGCTTAACAAGTCAACCCTGCTGACACACTCTTTTGACTAAAACAATGTTTCTCACGTGAAAGTCATGTCTAATGTTATTTTCGATTTATTTCTCTAGACTTTCCAAAACCTACTCCACGGAGCATCTTTCCTCATGGCACTCTGTCATTCATATCTCTCCAGCAATAGTTTTGTTGATCAAATTATTTAGCTTACATAATGCAATTCATTATTCAGAATTTCAGTGTTATACAAGTAACACCGCCTTTGTTTTTGATAATGCAATTCATTATTCAGAATTTCAGTGTTATACAAGTAACACCGCCTTTGTTTTTGATAATCACGGAGAAGAAACTAAATATACCAATAATGGCTTCTTCTTTTGTATTTCCCATTGATGTTTTCTCATTCAAAGAACTACCAAGCGCTGGTCGTATGGGCTGCCACAAACCGCCCGCAGTTTCGAACATCCAGAGCAGAAATCCTAGATTTCGGCGGTGTTTCAAGGTGAGAGCAATGCAGGAGGCGTCTGCAGGCGCAGAAGGCATTTCAGAGCCCAGTCGCTTGAATGCGAAGACTTCTTTGTATGAAGTACTGGAAATAAGCCCAGCGGCGACTGCAACGGAGGTCGAGAGGGCTTACAGAAAGCTGGCGAGGGTGTTTCATCCGGATCATGCGGCTTCTTGTGAGGAAAAGAAGCAGAAAAGCGAGATATTTTTTAGGATACACAATGCGTATGTGACTCTGTCAGATCCACATGCCCGCGCACAATATGATCGCCATGTTTCGGTTCAAGTGTGGAGATTTGCTGGCCAGACGTGGAGTGAAGTGTCCACTGGGAGGTATAGATATTCGTGTGGCCCGGTGAGGTAGAGTTGGGAAACAGATCTGTACAGAAACGTAAACATACAATAGTTTCTCTTTCATCTACTGTATTGTAATTGTCTTTCTTTGCCAGAGGTTGGGAATCCCCCGGCTGGGAAAGCAACATACTCCATCGCTGTTTTAAAGCAAATTAAAGTTACATATAGAGGAGAGATCCAGCTTTGCCAATTCACTTTTAATGATTAGAATTTGGATTCCTGGTTGGTTCGTTTGTGGTTTAGGGATAGATTCACAAGTGCTTACAGTAAGTAACCTGTAAATTAGTTTCTCTTTTTTCAACAGAGGAAATAATTAGTTTCTCTTTTTTCAACATCAATTTCTACTTTATCTATTATCTTATTTCCCAAAGTTTTAAATGCTGAACGGTCACTGCACAGCACAGCACATTGTGTGCAAATATTGGTATATGGCTCAGTGAAAGAGTTGCTCACAGCACAAGTCTCATAGAAGCCGAGCATCTCCCTTGATGTCATATCTGCCCTTGTCATATCATAATCCTATGGTAATTCTAAGAAATTGGGTTCATTAAAAGTGGTCCAATAGTTTACTATGTCATCCAAATCTATAAAATTTAACTAATATATACCTAATGAGATGTACTTCATTATTCAATGTCAACATGGGCGCATGTGCCATTTAAATGATATAATAATAAAGTTCTATAACAAAGAATAAATTTGGTAAATGAAATATGGATTTAAGAAGTACAATTTTTCATTTTTTTAATAGAATAAAAGTTGTTTTTTAATTAACATAACCAGAAGTAAAGTGATCAGTTAATTTTATTAATCCACTCAAAAAAGTCCAAAACCTTAAATAATATCTAAATATTTATATTTCAAACATTTTTGAAATAATCATGCTATAGTTTATCCTTAATCCTCGTAACTTCCATCATCCACAAAGAGTATAAATCATTCTTTAAATACTTCACAAATGGATCTATACTAATAATAGGAAAAATACTGATGATCAAGACTATCTGTTTCTTTTTTCCAGCGAAAAAAAACAACTATTGATATTCATAGTGAATCAAATAGTACAATGAAGATTCCTGATTCTTATCAAAGAATCATATACTGTTCCAGCAAGAACTGTCTGCAAGACATGCCACATCATGAACAAACCAAAGATGTAATCAAAACTCAGGATAAGTGCCCAGGGCACAAGACTTATAACTAACAAATACCAGGACATCAAAAAGAGACAGAAACCAAAGACAAAACAAGGAATCGTTCAGTCAAGAAAGAAGAAGGAGCCACAATCCAGCATGCTGTTATCACACCATTCCTCCCATATCAACTGTCCTTCAGAACCAGAACATGCTTTGAGAGCTTGTCAGCTAAAGAATTATGCTCGCGAAATATGTGTTCAAACTTAATGCTTTGCTGCTTAGAGATTTCAAAAAGAGTCCTGGAAGCCCAATGTCTCAGATTCAGTACATTGAGCTTAAAATCTCCCACCGCCCATTTGATGGTGACCCTTGAATCACCATAAACCTTTATATTAACCAAACCAAACATGTTTGCAACCCTTAGCACGCACCAGAGTGCCATTAATTCAGCCTTCATGTTTGTACCTGGTCCACAGTTAAGCTTAACAGTAAAATAATGAGAATCATTGAGATAGATAACACCCCCAACAACACAAATACCCGATTGAGATGCTCCGTCAAAGAAAAGAACAGGCTGGTCCACTTTGAGATTGAAAATACTGACTCTGTCAGCCTTCAACTTTTGCTTATTAACCTTACATAAAGAGAGCATTTTTAATGCAATCAAGCTACATTGAGTAGGATCTGGCGAAGTATTCTAAAAGATAGCCTTGTTTCTAGTATACCATATGGCCCATGGAATACACACAGCTAGAAAAAAGTGCTGCTTACCATGTCTATACCAGTTTAAAAAGCACTGATCAAAGCTACCAATTTCCCAGCACTGCGTAACATTTAAATCATGAGACGCCACATCCCAGATTTTGCGAGAAAAAGAGCAGTGAACAAAAAGATGTTGTCTAGATTCAGCAGTAGATCTACAGAGATAGCAACAACTGGGTCCACTCCAACCCCTGTTACATAAATTATCCCATCTCTTCAGCTTGTTTTGTATCAGCAGCCAAGTAAAGAATTTTAGCTTCAAAGGCATATCCCATTGCCAAATCCTCATGTATCCTGAGGAAAATAAAATTTGCCTGAAGAATTCTGGAGTATGCAGAACGAGCTGTGACATTTCCAGTTGCTGGATTGCCACCCCACACAAGTTTGTCAGCCACATTGTTCAAAATGACTCCAGCAGAACTTAACTTCATGATGTAATTTTCCCAGATTCGCGCTAAGTAACCCGTAAGGCCAAGATCATGAGCAGAAAACCAATACTTATTTGACACATTCCCTGTGTTGAGATGACAAATTTTATTTAGAGTGGGAAGCCCGATGATATGCAAGTACTGGGGAATAATATCAGGGAGGGAATAATCCTGGTCCAAACCAATAATCGGGTCAATGCCAACCCTGATCTGACTGCCAGAGCCTACCTGCCATATAATATCATTCTTAATCCAATGAAATATTTTCAAAAACCCCCTCCACATGGGTGAGAAATTCCATCCTGACAGTTTTGGATTCCTAATCCAACAGAAAACATCCATCTTTATGTATTTGCTGTGAATAATTTTAGACCAAAGAGTATTTCCAAAAATGCCCCTCCAAGCACTTTTTAATCTAAGGGCAATATTGAAAGACTCCAAGTCTTTGATGCCCCAACCACCGAAACGGTAAGGCCTAGCAAGTATATCAGCAGCAACCATAGGAATCTTTTCACAGCTAATTGACCCTGACCAAAGAAAGTTGAAGAAATACCTTTTAATGGTCTTAATGATAAATGTTGGCACTTCAAGTAAGGAGAACCAGTAAACCGGTATACTGGAGAGAATAGACTTGACTAAGGTGAGCTTACCACCGATGGACAAGAGTCTATAGGACCATTGCGCTATTCGAGCCTCTACTTTCTTCAGGAGCCACAACCAATCTTTAATTTGATAATTGTTTGGCTTGAGGATAAATCCAAGATATTTAAAACCTTGATCAATATGACAGCAATTATATGGCAGGATCGAATGAATAGCTCTGAGTTGTTCATCATTTAGAGCATAATGATAAAAATTTGACTTGGCAGCACTAACTAACATACCAGAAGCTCTACAGAAAGTCTGAATGATGAGTTTATAGTTTGTTCATTCTTCCAAGGAGTCAGCACCGGCCACAAGAACATCATCAGCAAATAATATATGGGAGATCACACAATCCTTTGCAATCTTTAAACCTTTGATCTGACCACTCATGATAGCATTGTTAACCAATCTACTGAAGCCATCCATGATCAAAATAAACAGGAGAGGAGATAATGGACAACCCTGTCTAATCCCCCTGGAGCAGCTAAAGAAATCAGAAGGACTACCATTGACAAGAACTGAGATGTTTGTGGAGGTAATGCAAGCCATAATCCACTTGATGAACTCGGCGGGAACTCCAATTCTGATGAGGATCATTCTGAGAAATGACCAGCTAACCCTGTCGTAGGCTTTTTCCAGGTCCATCTTAAGCAGGAGCGCTTTCTTCTTATGGATCTTGATGCTATGCATTAGTTCTTGTGAAATTCCAATTGCATCATGAATCTGCCTTCCTGCTAAAAATCCAAATTGCTCAGCAGATATGTGATTGGAAAGCACAGACTTCAATCTGTCAGCTATAATTTTGGCAATGAATTTATAAAGAAGATTACAAAGTGCAATTGGGCGAAATTCACCAAAAGATAAAGGCTTATCTTTCTTCGGGATAAGAGTGACAAATGTGGAGTTTAAACCCCCTGGGATACTTCCATTGATTCTGGAAAAATTGACCAAATCAAGCAATTCACCACCCATCAGATCAAAGAAGTGTAAATACAGCTCCACTGGCCACCCATCAGGCCCGGGGCTTTTGTCTTTTTTAAAAATTTTCAAAGTCTGTTCTATTTCTTCCAATGTGATCTCTGCCTGTAGGCAATCAGCTTCCTGTTCATTGAAAAACCGAGGATATAGAGATGCCACATTAATCTGGTCAGCCAGACAACATTCACCAGAGTCACAATAAATTTTACCAAAAAAAGAGACAGCTTCAGATTTAAGACCATCAAGACCCGTAATTTGATTTCCATTGCCATCCATAATTTCCCAAATAAATTTCGAGCTTCGCCGAGCAGATGCAAAAGAGTGGAAGAACTTGGTGTTTTTATCGCCATGAGAAACCCAAATTGCACGGCTCTTAAGACGCCATTCTTTTTCTTCTTGTAACAGTAATTCCTCTTTTTTCAGTTCAAGTTGTTTCATGACTTCAAAAGATTCAAAAGTGAGAGAATTATTCACATTTGCCTCAATAGCTGCCTGTAGTTTCCTTTCAAGCAGATCCAATTCAAGCTTGTCTGCATTCTTCTTATCCCTGATCCATTTAGTTGTACATTCTTTTAAACCCTTCAATTTGAGACAGAAGTTTAGCATCGGATTTGAATCATATACTTCATAGTTTAACCAAAAAGATCGAACCATGGAACAATAGGAATCATCACTGAGCCAAGATGCGTTGAACTTGAAGGGCAAGCCATGAGAGCGAGCAAATTCCTCTAACTGTAGGACGATGGGCCAATGATCAGAAAATTTGGAGTCATGAACCCAGGACCGGTGTTTCTGAAAAATGTCCAACAAAGCCGATTTAACAAGAAATCTATCAATGCGCTTGTGAACACTATCACCACCAAAACGACCATTAGACCAGGTGGGGACTAATTTATGTGGAAGCACATCCACAAAGTCTGATTCGAAAAGAAACTGAGAGAAAAAATCTGCCATTTCGTCCATCCTGGCAGAAGATCCCTAGATCTCTGCAGCATGACAAGTAAAATTTAAATATCCAACAATAATCAAATCATTAAAGTTCAAAATACCAGATCCCTGCAGAGACGACCAAAAGATCTGCCTTTCCTTGTAAGGAGCATAAACATTAAGTATGGAAAGAGAATGTTGGCATCCTCGGAAAAACCCCTTCAAAAGTATGCCCCACGGGGTAACAAAAGATTTTAACTCAAACACATTAGGATCCCAGGCGGTAGCAAGCCCCCCCGATAAGCCACAAGAACTAACAGCCGTGACCTCCCAATTAAGAAGAATTTTACAGAGTTTATGGATGGCAAAATTATATTCACACATGGTCTCCTGAAGTAATAAGATAGCAGGCTCAGTAGATTTGAGCAGATTAGATAAGGCCTGTGCCCGAGATGCCTTACCTAATCCTCGAACATTCAATGAAAGCAAAGACATCAAGGAACACGCTCACTGGGGGACAAAGCTCTAAGCCCCACTGAATCAACCATCACTTTCTTGTCTTCCTCCTCTAATCTCTTCGATAAAGGGGTATATGAATCATTGCAAAGAGAGTCTACATTTTTCTTCTTTTTATTCCGCCTAATGGTAACATTTTGAAAATTCAGGGATTGAAGAGGCATAGCCTCAGACCCACTACCTGGGTTTTTGGTGTGGGAAGGTAAAGGAGGAAAATCAATATCATTCCCTGAAAAAAGGTTGTCTTTATCAGATAAAAAACCTAATTCCAATGACTTTGCACCAACAGCAGAACAAACCCTATCCCGAGGTCCATCCAAACTCTCCTCATTAATAAGACCCGGGTGCTGAGGAAAATCTGATAAACAATTCACGGCAGAAACTGGACCAGACCCTAGGGTATCTGTAGGAAGGGAAGAAACCCCCACGTTATTTGAGGAAGGGAGCCGGTCCGAGCTAGATATATTCGAATCAACCATAACAGGCCGAGAGAGCAAAGACCCAGACTCAATAGGAAACAAGTCATCAAAGAGCTTACGCCCTACTTTCAGTCCAGACAAAGAATTCACTGAATTATTAACAGGAAGCCCCATGACAAGATCGTGCCGTAAATTAAATTCCCCCTTTGAGATACGATTAGAAAGTAATTGCTCAGAAGATTCAATAAAATCAAGTTCTGCCTTAGACAAATCAGGAAAATTTAGAGGAGTTTCATTCAAAGACTTACCCGGAATCTCGCAAGATGAATTTTGAGGTCCAACCCTTGGAGAAGAGTAATCCGAGTCAGAACAAGCTTGTGTATGTCTACGGTTGATAGGGAAAGAGGCCCTAACATGACCCAACTTGTGGCACAGAAAACAACGGAACGGGATCTTGAAGTAATCTAGGTTTTGTTTCCAAACCCTAGAACCCTAAGCAATCACAATTTCAGCAGGTAATCCTCCTTTCATATCAATCTCTACCATAACTTTTGCATAACGGCGATCAATTCCAAAGAGATTATGTTTATCAAAGCGAATGAATCTCCCAACTGAATTTGCAAGCCCCATAATGACCTCCTCCAACCACAATTCAATAGGAAGACCTGGAATAATCATCCAAAGATGACGGAGGGTTTGATCTTCTGTGAGGGGATCGAAATTCACATGCCATCACTTGATGAACAAGGAACCCCGCTTAAACTCCCAGAACGAAGACAAAATCATATCCAAATGAGCCGCCTCCGTGAAGGTGAAAAGTATCCACCTGTTAGCTAATAGATTGATGCGAGGAGCCAAACCCGTGATAGAAACCCAATGCTTACAAACCCATTCAGAGATTTCAAGTTTGGATCCCGAGGTGAACTCGAGCCTGCCGACTAGAGCTTTCTCCGTTAGGGTTCGAATCCGATCCAGATTAAAATCAGCATCAATGTCATACCTGAAAATCTCTTTCTTCGCTTTGTAAGTTTTTAGAAGCCTTCTCCGTTTAGCCTTTAAACCACGCAGACTAACCAGTTGAGAACCCTCACCAGCATTACGTTCAGCCCTAACACCCAACCCCAGAGCAGAATCCAAAAGAATAGGGTTTGGATTATGACATGGATTCATCATAAAAATCCACAAGCCCAAAAAACAAAAGTGGACCACAGCTGTCAGTAGCCCGCAGCAGGGACAAGACAACTGCCAAGCAGAAAACCCCCAAAGATAGCAGTAGGACCCCCCTAAAAAAGGGAAAAATCTATAAAAGGGAGAAACCAAATAAACGTCATAACCCAACACCAAAAATAGCAGCCTGATTCAATACAGAAAAAACCAAAGAATCTAGCAGAACTGAAGAATAGTAGCCTCCGACTGAAATGTTACTTCCCACTTTTTTTAGCCTTGGCTGGTACTAGGATGATTCATCAAATCAGCTTGACTCCAAGTCGCCAAAGGCCACATATTCTTCAGATCAACCATCAAAATCAGTGTTTCCTACAGAATCGCCAGAAACCCTAGCAAACCCCATCTCCATTCAATTTTCATTTTTACTTCAAGACTATCTGTTTCTGTTTTCATGACAGATTAAAACAGAAACATAAGACTATCTGTTTCTGTTTTAATCTGTCATGAGATTTTATTTGAATTTACAGTTGAACGGTTAAAATGTATCTATATACTGACAATATAAAAAATAGATTAAACAAGTACAGATCTATCAAAACGATCTGTTTCTATTTTCAGATGCAATGAGATTTTATTTGAATTTACAGTTGAACGATTCTTGAGAAGAAAAAAAAAATTACACCAGGTCTGAGAGAGTGCACTTAGATGACCGAACTCATCTCGGTTCGTTCATTCAACTGTAAATTGGTTCGTTGGTTTTCTGATTTGGATTTTACTGTGGGTTTTGGTCAGCACCCTATATTCCAGCGATTTAAATGCCCTTATCCAACTCCAAAAAAATTGGAATTTATTGCATGTCCAAGTTGACCATAATTTTACTGCATTTAATTATCCACCACGTATAAATCTCAACCCTGCCGATACACTATTCTCCAATAAAATTTGGTGGTGGTAGTGGAGAAGGTTAAGGTGTTTTTAATCCTCAAGTTCATAGATGACAAATCTTTTCATCGTACTAAGTTTTATATTACAACTCCCACTTAAAATGATAAATCTTTTCATCCCACCAAGTTTTGTATCACAGCTTCTTAGCTAAAATAAGACTAGCATACTTAAATTATTTTCAAATTTTTGTTTTTTTCAAATATGTGTCGAAGATGTGAAGGTTTTGGGTTTTTCAAACAACCTCAGAGTCCTTTGACCGTGAAGTAACTATATCTTTATAATTTGAAATTTTTACACGTGAAATTTTATCGAACATTAAAATTTCAACTAATTTTTTCATATAAAACTTCGAAAAAAAAATTCTACACCTTCCAAATCCAAATCATATATTTTTCTAATTTATTTATTCCATAAGCAACGACATTAGTTGCGGAAGGCTGGAGCTTCCGAGCAACAAGTGGTAAGCCTCCGAGCAGTAAGTGTTAAGCCTCGAGCGGTAAGTGGTAAGCTTCCGAGCAACAAGTGGTAAGCCTCGGGGCAGTAAGTGTTAAGCCTCCGACGAGCTAGACCACGTGGCATTGCTTCCTGGCTCGAACAAGCGCTAAGTCTCCGCCTCTAGGTTCATATAATAAAGACTATTGAAACGAAGCACTGAGGGGTTAAAGGGTTTGCGGGGGGCCACAAGAGATTTGCCTCCGATGCTCTAAAGCCAGGAGACTTGAGATGGAACTCATTTCTTGCCTCATCTGTCTCATGTGTCCCGGTTGTTGTGTCTGCTTCTGTTTGTGTTATCTGACGGGTCCTCTTCCATCCGAAATGTGCACAGTCCAAATGTGTCGTACCTAGATTCAGGTTGGCTCTCTAGCATCGTGATAGAAGCATTGTGGAAGAAGATTGGTGCAAACAAAACGACAGCCAACGAAACAGAGTAGAATACAAGGAAGTTCCTGCTAAAAATTGGATCAATTCATGGATGATATCATATGTATGAATCATGAGATCCAACGAGATGGATTTAAAGTTTATAGAGCTTTCTACAGTCACAAACCAACTGATGATCCGTAGGCCCATAGATTAAGAGGGGTTCTCCAATAAATTTTAAATATCATTGGTATTTATTTTCATATTAATGATATGCATACTTTTGAGTTTTTTCCAAAAACTATTTTTTTTAATCATACTGAACCCGAATCTGAATCCGAATCCATATGTGGTAGCTGTGGTTGCAAGTTATTCATATTGGTCAAAGCTTTTGCATCAAGGCTTTCTAATTCACTGGAATTGGTTGTCAATTTGAGTTATGCTCCACTAGTTTCTTACCAGTTTATCCATCATTTTCTATGAGTTGACCACGGATCCCAACTCCCCTAGCCCATTTGGGAAGTGATATTTTTGCCCAAGTTATTAAATGTAATTTCAGAGGTTATTTTGCCCCTTATGCCAAAGAAAACTCTTTATAAGTCCCTATCACAGGTAAGACCTTTTGGAATATAGAGCATTGGAGAATTGGGATGGCAGCTAGAATTGGTTGAATTAGTAACATCCTTCCAGCCAACGTCTGAAGCCTATTTTTCCGAACATAAATTCTCTCCTTGAACTTGTTTGTGTGATCAGTCTAGTCCCTTGATCTGGCCTGCTTATCAAGGAGAGGCATTTGAAATTTCAAGACTTTGAGGATCTTAGTCTGAAACTTTATAGGAACATTTAGGAGGAAGAGCTGAGACCTTTCTTTAATCAATTCTTGCCCCAAAGCTAATTGAACAGATTGAGAATTCTATTAAAAGCTTTTTTTTCTTTGACAGTTGCCTCTCCCAACATCGCATCACCTTCTAATTTCAAATGAGAGACAGGTGGGAGGGCTAAAGTGATCTTCAACCTTTGAACCTTTCCTTTACCTTTGCTGCAGATATTACTATGCTTAAAGCTTTAAACATAATAATAAAAAGGAAGGGGGATTTGGGCATCCTTGTCTCAAACCTTTAGAGGATTCAAAGAAGTTTGCAGAAGATGCATGGATTAAAAATGAGAAGGATGATGTGGAGAAGCATTTATTGATTCAACCATCCATTTATCCCAATCCTCCATGAATGTGAATCCTTCCAAAATCATTGTTGGAAACTGCCAATTTATATTGTTGTATGCCATTCCCAGATCTAATTTCATGGGTATTCCTTTACCTTTTCTGATCTCAATTATAATGGATCAACTCTTGAATTATTATTACCTAGTTGTACATACTTGCCTCACTCAATAGAACCATCTTGTTTTCGTGAGATTAGGGTGGGAAGGGCCTCAACCTATTAGCCATTACATTTTTATGATTTTATATGAAGTGTTCTAGCTTGAAGTCGACAAAGTGGGAGACATTTTCCATTTAGGAATTAAAGCCAAGAACATTTAGTTCAGAGCATTTAACATTCTCCTAGAGAAATTTGATTCCCCACTCTGCATCCTGCAACTTAGCAGAGTGCGTCGGTGAAGCAGGATGCCTTTGTGCAAGCTGCAGTGATGCCTTTATGATGCAGGTTGTCTTTATGCAAAGTACGTTAGATTTGGTTAAATTAGATAAAAGGGAGCTTCGAGCAACTTCTCGAAGCTTGGTGGCATGGAATTCTATCCATAGATGCTAGGAAACCTGGCATTCGATCCCCTAACCTAGTGGGATGATCCCTTAGACTTCTCCCCCTAATCCTCAACCTATTTTATCCCTTTATCCCTATAAATTTAACCCTCTCTCCATTGTGAAAGGAGTAAGGATTATGGTACTCTTATGATGGTGAAATTTCGACGTGATCCTCACTCATCCTTTGGGAGGCAATTATTGTACTTTGGAGGCTAGGATTGTTGGATGGAAGTTGCAGTGTTAAGGCTTTGGTTGTGACATTTCTTCCCTATGTACTTTTTCTTATTTACATTAATACAAGTTATTTCCATAAGTGTTGTTGAGTTGATAATACTTAGGATTTTCCTCCTTAACTGCTAATCTATATCAGTGCATGTTTACATATGCTTTTGTTACTTGTATGTCTCCACTTGCTTGACATGATTTTGTAGCTGAAGATCTGAAGGCCTTGGAGCTCAACGCAGTAAGGAGAAAAGGATTGCAGACTTGAGGTAAGCTATCTGCCCATATACTCTGCATTCTATTGATCTAGGAAAGTAACTGGGGTTATGTATCTATTTGTTCTAGATCCACTTGGACTAGGGAGATATTGCTTGAGTCTGCTCACATAGATTGTTTGTAAACATATGGGAATGTGTGATACCATGAGTGATGAACATGGATTGTGAGCCCCATAGAAATATATGTTAATTCCTAGTGCCTTGCCTTTTATCCCTAGACCATGGCATGGGCATCGAGAACCATTCTTGGTATGCTAATTCTCAAAATGATGGACACATCTCACTCATATGCTAAATATTTCCTATGTAGAGCATGTGTGGTTGTTTTGGGAGCTACACATGACCCACAAGACATAGAGGAAACTATATGAACTTAGGCCCTAGAAGTCAATCCCAAATGATGGCATGTTTGTAAAAAATTATTCATGGTGCTATACTTCCCAAAATGGCGACCATATCCCACTCACATGACAAAAACTTCATCTGTAAGGCCTATGTGATGGACTTAGGCCCTACATAGAGTTAGGGATCATGTATGGGTAATTATGGGTAAATCAAGGGTAATTAGGGGTTAACTAGTGATATTTTAGGGGTAATTCGTGGTCAATTATGGGTAATTAAGGGTCATTTAGGAGTAATTATTGGGTAATAAGTTGTGGTAATTAGGGGTTAATAAGGGTTCAATTAGGAGGTAATTCACAGTTAATTAGTGGTAATTAGGGATCAATTATGGGATAACTAGGGGTAATTAATGGTAATTATGGGTAGGTAGTGGCCATTTAATCCAAAGGGCTTAGATAAACCAGTGGTTGCCCATGATGTTGGGCATTTAGTTAGGTTCATGGCGGCATGTGCCCATTTCAAATCCATGCATGTGAGGCGCACTAGTATACATCGATGGGTTTACTAGGGAATATGTCATCTATGAATGTTTGGAAGCATCTCTTGGGTTTGTCCACAAGGTTTTCCTTGGAAAGTAGGGGTCATTTAGAGGTTATCAAGGGTTAATTAGTGGTAAGCATGGATTATTTAGGGGTAATTAGTGGTCAAGTAGGGGTCATTTAGGTTCAATTAGTGGTTAATTGGGGGTAATTAGGGGTCAATTACAAGGTTAATTATGGGTCAATTATGAGGTTAATTAGGGGTCAATTACGAGGTTAATTAGGGGTCAATTATAGGGTAATTAGTGGTAAATTTAAGTAGTCTTTGAGAGGATGGATATTGAGAACATAACTGAGAAATATATTTAGGGGAAGTCCTTCTAACCCACCCCCCCCCCCGAAAAAAAAAGTCATGAGAATTGAACTTTTGGCATTCTCCACTAGAACCTCAGGATGTGTTCCTTCCTTTTTTTCTTCTTCTACAAATATCTACTCCATGCAATGGAACAATGAGCATAACCATGGATTTTTTCCTTCATGGTGTGCAGTGGTTTTCCTTCCTTTGCAACTCTTCCTTCATCCCCTTAAATGAAGCTCAAGTCACCTTCCCATTCACATGAACCATTTAGGGTTTCTCATAGGCTCTATGCAACATATACTGCCTTCTTTTCTTTAATAACAATGGCCCTTGATCATGTAAACCTCTGCTTCAACTTCCACCTCCATGGATGAACTTACAATCCTACTTTAGTGCGTTCTCTTCCATTCTCCTCGTTAATCTACAGATCGTCGACTCCTTCCTCATGTGCAACTATCTCACTGGTCCTTCCTTTAATGTGGCGGTTTTCTTCACACACATGGATTAGGGTTTCTACTACAAGATAGAAGTTGCCTCATGTCCGCAGATTTACTCATTCGGATTTGAACCCTGGTCATTATCTTTAAAAAAAATTCTAAAACACCCATGCCACTCTCGTTCCCAACACTAAACTTAGTAGTATGCTCTGCCATTGAAAATCAAGCAATAATCAATGGGCGGATCCATATTGTGGCCACCAAGATATTAAACACACACTACACAAGCTGAGGTCTAAGAGACAATACGTAGATACACAAATATTTCAAGGAGATGCATTCAACAATGAATGAATTCATAGCTTGCTAGTGCTCTCGAGAAGTAGAATGCTATTGGTCGTCTTAGTAGGAGTAACTACCTTCTCTATCAAACCTTGTTAAACAAGGGGGTAAACACCTTTTCCATTTTTTTAATATTGTAATGGAATAAAACCTAAAAACCCTAATAGCTACTAGCCTATTAATACAGAGACCCAACAATTGCAAACCTGCTAATGCCTTAAATCTATTGCTTTAAAGCTCTCCTATTTCCTTTTAAGAGTTTCCCTAAAACCCTTACAGTCACATTGGAGGAATATGGAAGGTTTTAGTAAGTCATTCAATTGAAGGACCTCATTCCATGCCAGATGCTTGGGGTTAGGATTGGTATCGACCATTGTTTTGCAGCTCTACTCAGGTATGAGGACTATTATCGTCTCTGTTTCTTGTGATTAATTCAATCCTTGTTCTCCATGTTTTGTTTTTGTCTATTTCCTCACTCTTCTTATGGAAATCCAATATTCCTACATTGATGGGAATCGGTATAGATCTTTCAATCCAATTGTGGGACTCTGAGTAGAACCCTCAGCCCTCCTATTCCTCATGAAGCCTCATGCAAAAGAAAAAAGAAATATGCAAGAATGTAATTTAGGGTCAGTTTTGACACAAAACAATTATTTGATTTACATATTTAGATTAATTTTTGCAATTAAACGTAAAGGAATTATATCTTATTTATATTATAATGTATAAAATTAAGTAAATTCCAACACTTCTAGTAAATTAAGTAAATTCGTTTTTTTAGTCATTTGTAAATGTGTGACTAATTATTTAGTTGCATTTTTTATCGGATGACTAAATTAGTCATTTAAATTACTCATTTTTAACTTAAAAACATTATCGCGACTAACGTTTTAGTCACATAGTCATTTATTAGCCAAATTCTATGAGTGTGTCAAGCCCTAATACTCAAATCATCGGTATTCAAGTAACTTTCATAAACAAAATTCTATCAATTGTTGACACCGTAAATTTAAAGCATATATTTACTACTAATTATCTTTGTCTCTCGAAGTATAACTGATAATCCTAAAAATTCACTAGAGTAACCATTAAACATTGATACCAATTTACTGAAGGGTTGGAGCAGAAATAAGAATACCTATAGAGATTTGAAAGTAATTTGAATCACAATGTTTTGCAAAGTTTCAAGTTTCAATGACTTTCACTATAGATCTTGGTACAAAATATTGAAACACATATAGTTCAAAACAAAAAAGATACTAGCTTAGGACATAACAGAATTTAACTACTTAAAAGAAGGAAACAAGGCTTAGCATTTTCTCATATGGCAATACACAAATAACTAACGTGGGCTTAGATCTAAATTAAAACTTCACGAGGATAGTAGGCATTTTTCCAAGCGAACCATAAAAAAATCATCATAGTTCTTGTATAAGAAGAAACTATATTTGTCTCAAGAGAAAGGATGTATAAGAATGTATCGCCATTGTTCAAATGATAATACATCAATAACTATTTGCCACACATAAACATGTCATCAAAATTTATCGCCATTGTTCAAATGATAATACATCAATAATTGTATTTTTTTCATAAACATATCATCATTGAATGAGCTTCAAACTTAACATCTTTGCTTGATTCAATACGCCTCATTTCTTAAGGAAAGTTTCTCATAATGAAGTTATCCATATGCTTTTCTTTGTTCATTATCTATCATTTACAAAAGAAAAAAAGAAAAAAAGGTACGAACAATAAAAATTGTACCAAAATACCAAAATTAAAGACACAAGTTAAGAAATGGATGGCAATAGCAAAATAAAAACAGAAACAATGCCAAAGACACACATTAGAGTAAACTGCACACAAATTTCTCCCCTCTGAAACCTCATCCTAGATAGTTTCAATTTACATTGTGTTTAATGAATAGAAATTTCCACAATTGTAAGTAGACCTATGAGACACTATGGTATCCTATAGTTCCATGCAGAGTGCATTTTTTGCAATGTTATTATTTCAAACCTAGGTTTAATTCTCTTTCTTCGTTTGTGGGGTTAGGGTTTATAATGTCCTTGTACTTGTCAATGTTTAACTAAATTGTACAATGTTTAACTAAACTGACGAAGAACAATTGGATGATTATATCAAGCCACAATTTTGTTAGATGCAAATCATTTGAGGAAAAAAAAGAGCTTTTCCAAAGTCTATGTTTCTATTTAACCCCAAAATTTGAGTATGCATTTTTCTCATTCTTGGCTATGTACACATTTACTCTTGGTTCCCTAATGTTGTTAGGGAAATGCCCCTTTGCTATCTCGACGAAGCGACCATATGTACTTTGTCGCTTTACATGGAAAGAGGGTGGGGGAAAGGTCTTTATGGTTTTCATGTTTTAAACTGTTCAAGTTTCAACGGTAACTATTCAATGCACATGGTTGTTCTCCTATTTGTTACCACAATCTACATGGTGCTTCACTCTTCTCTAATTCATTTTGTTTACTACAATCTAGTAAATGATTGCCAAGCAATCTGAAAGACAACTTACCCATCACTTTAGACTCAAATGCTAAAGTGAAATGATGGAAAGTGAACTCAATGTCGACGGCTGAATTGATTTCCACATGGCGCTTGAAAACCAATGGCCTCTTTTCTCTTTCTCTAACCACTTGCAAAAAAGTGTTGTTTTGAAAACTCTTGCTCATTTATATCTTTAATCTCGTTGCTAGCCCATGTCTCGCGCATTAACTATTTACTCCTTCAACGTTTTGCATTTCTCAAATATAAACTTGTTCAAGATGTGTCGCACAACCAAACAAATAGCTCATGTGATATGTCGCACACTTGAAAACTTACCTCCTCACATTTTTGGCTCCCGACATGTTCTCGCTCCCATTTACTTTTTAAGTCCACGACACATCGTGCATGTTACTCTCTCATCGCCGTGACACTTCTCGTGTGCTCCTCTTGCATTGCATTAGATACCTTTAAATATACAAACTTTCTATTTTTCTTGGAAAAGACTTGCAACATTGCTACTATTTCTCTTATTTATAAAAACAAAATTTGAAAATTCTATCAAGATAAAAAAATAAAAATAAATATTCAAATTAATTTCAAAACTTTTTTTATAATGAAATTTGATATATAATTTTAACAAGAGCCACGAGGTGGCAATGCCCATGGCATTGCTACTTATTGTTTGTTACAATTATGATTGACATAATTTTCTTGATTGATGGAAGAATTGGTCAAATACATTTTACATATTTTATTATAACAATAATTTTGTAATTATAATTAAATTATTAAAAAATAGAATTAAAATTTTAAAACATCTAAAATTTAGACTAAAGTATATATTTATTATATAGACAATAATTATCTTTAAAATAAAAATAAAAAATTAATTTATATTTGAAATTAAATTTAAAATCAAAATTTAATACAATTATTTTTAAAATAAAAATAAAAAGCTAATTTATATTTGAAACTAGTTTAAATTCAAAATTTGTATCAAAGAATGCTTCATTTTATCATGTATCACTCCCACTTTTAATTCTAACAAACTTAAACATCAAGAAAAATCAAACATATGAACTTTGAGAAGACTTCCTTCCAACATTCGTTGATGAGACTTCCTTCCAACAGACTCCAATGATGAAAGTGTTTCAATTTGTGCCTTGATTAATGCAGTAACACATGCAGGAGGTACTTGAGATCTTCTCTATGTATTGTATTTTGAAGACTCGAAGAAATGTCACAAACTTGCATCCCTGACTCTGCATTTCAAGCCATGATTTTGGCTATTTCATGATTTTTCTTGGTTATTTGTTTGCTACAGTTGTTTCATGTGGCTTCTCATTCTTTTGGAAAATATTGTCTTTGTGATTTTTTTCATGTCTGCTCTCAAGATGTTTAATGAAAATTGGATGTCAGTGTTACACACAACCAATTATGGAGTTTGGTGTATCAAGCAATGAAACTTGGAGCATTTGGTATCTTGTGTGGAAGAGTTGCAAAGTTTCAGTATTTGCAGGTACAAGACAAGTCAAAATCTCACATAATAATTGTTAGTCTTCATTTAATGCTAGCATCTAAGTACAATACTAAAAGCCAATTAAGTCTATGCACAGTGTTATCCAAGAGCCAATATTAATTAAAACTAATTTTGGTTTTCTAAAATGAATGATTATTCAAATTTCATTGTTCTCATATTTTAATAATATCCATGTCATTATCTATCAAAGAGCTCTCTGTATTGGTTCCACCTTAGTGGAACAAAGAGCTGTATATATTGACTTGATTTCATTTTTTAATGGAACAAATGGTTAATATTTTATTTTAAAAAATTTAATTTAATACATGATATTTATAGAACATTAACATTATAAACATTTTGTCCACAAATCAAATTTAATATAACTTAAAAGGTAGTTTGACTACTATAATATAATAAAGATTGTATAAATTAAATACATTTAAGGGGCCATAATTAAATTAAATGATGTATTTATGCAAGTAATTATGATGTATAAACTAAATACATTTCTGCCATAGCGTTGCTTCACAGATGGCTACACAGAGATCTATCTATTGTCTTTAGATCAGAGATTGGTTGTGAGAATTGATCCTTGCAGCAAAGTGCCAACTTTTCATGATCCCTAGGCTAATTAGTGTTCCATAAGTAGTATTGCATACTGATTTAATTATTTGTTGGTTTTTAAGTGAATATTTTTGTTTATTTAGCTTTCATCTCATTTCTTGGAAACATTGTGTGAATGTAGTTTTCTACAGGTGTAAAATCTGCTATCTTATTTATCATCTCTACATAAAAAAGATAAAATTTAATTGTGATTACTCCATTCTTAGAAAAGGAAAACAATTGCCAAATTAATTGTGCATGCTCCATTCTTAAAAAGACTAACATAAAAATGAAGTTTTCTTTGATTTTGATTGCTAAGTAGGTGAATTCATTGTGATACTTCGTTCTTAGAAAAGGACAACATGAAGTTTTATGTGATTTAAATTCCTCACTTGCCTTGTATTATTGAATGTGATCTAACGAATCCGATAAGAGTGAAACATAATTATGGCAATTGTTTTAACGATTTGATTTGTTCGCAACTTTCTGGAAAAGCTGCCAACATTTAAGTTGCTTTCAAGTGACACTTGTAACATTTAATACGATTTTCTCGTAGAAGTTTAGCTGCATGATTCTTTCCGTGCTACATTTGAGTAACTTTCATGAAGTTTGAGTAACTTTTATGAAGTTTCATAGCAATTGATAGTCCATATCTTTGATGTTTATCTTTAAACACTAATATATGTATCTTGTATTTATTAAAATGTGACTATGTAACCTGGGAAATGTGAAGATGAAAGTTTATGACGTCATGTACAAAGATGCAAAAGGACAAAAGTGCAAGGCCTACTGCTCTCTGGAGCCCCCAGCTCCTGATACTGAGCGGATTTGGGATGAGATAACATCTCAAATCCATGGGAATCCCTTTGGTCTTAGATCAACCCTCTGCAGGCCAAGCTATGGGCAATAATCCAATGAATGCCAAGTGCATTCCTACCACATAGCCAGTACATAAATCTCCTATACAATTCGTTAGAATAACTAATTTGGAAGCTATATAGAAGCATCCACCTAAAAAAATATATGGGTGGATGTGCAAATACATCTTTAAGTTAAAATTTGAAAGAAACATATGTGCATAAGGTAGAACAACTACATACCTGTGACTCGGGGATCACTTTCATGTCAGGTGAAATGTGTTGGCTCTAGATGTGTTCTTTAAGCTTAAAAGATAGACCCAGGTTCTGCGGGGTTCGGGGAACCAACAAAACCCCTTTTCACAGGCCCTTTTGGAAACAGTCTGCGAGCAGACCGAGGTCTCACCCGAGGCAAATTTATGGGGAGGTTGTGGAATCAGGTTTCCACAACCGGGTGATGCGCGCTTCAATGGAATAGGAGACTGCGCGAAGTTCACCTTCTTCGCGATTAATCACTTATACAATAGCGCATCCACGGACTGCATGGCTCGAAACAATTCTTCTACACTGGGACAATGCAACTGGGATTGCGCTTCCTCTTCGCTGCTTAACCACTTTAATGGACTTTAATTCGTGTAATTTATGCATTCAACAACATAATAGACTGCAACCTTGAAAACTTATACACTATAACAATGACAATGTAACTGCACACTTCCGGTGTTAGGCTTAGGGAATCGCACTATACAGACTTAGCTAGATAAGTGTTTACCCGATTTACTCATGCATTCATCCGACTTAGAAACACTGGTGCATTCAACATTCATTCACATATGTGCAATCCTTAACATATTATTCCCATCATTTATCCTTGTGGCGAATACATATAAAAGTAGAACACATGAACTTAACCATTCACATAAGCAAATACACAGATACAGATGCATAATCAAGCACATAACACATAATTTAATGTGGTTCATCGCTAGGATGGGAGCTACATCCACAGGAACTGTTGATTATATTATCAATGGGAAGGGTTTCAATAGTTTTGTCTGCGCACACAGCTGCGGACTCTCTTCTCTCTCAGTAGGTCACTGCACACACAACTGTAAAGCCTTTTACAATCAGTCTCTCAACAGATATCAATACTCTATGTTCATGAAAATAGAGATTAACCATTTCCATTACAAAAATGTCCTTTATATTGAGATCGTGCCCATAGGTCACGTCTGTTACAATTATGGCGGGCTTGAAAATCCTAAGGTTCCCTAAAACTAGTCTGGTTACTCCGCTAACCAGGATTGTTAGGCTTTGATAGCGACTCGTCGTCATGGCCATCCTTCTGTACATGGTCACGTTGCTTTCAGCCCTTCTGTCGAACGCATGCCGACGGGTCGCTTTCACCCCGTCGTTCCTTCTCTAACGGCTTAGTGCGGCAGGTTCACATAGTGTTGCCTTTGCTTGTGCAGCCAGTCGCTTTCCTTCTTCGACGCTCTCTGGACAGGTCGCTTTCATCTTCCTTCACGCTTCTCCATACCCATTCCCCGGAATCCTGGAGTTTCTTACTCAAAACAGGTCGCTTTCATAGCTCGACCTTCCCTTATACTCTTTACCCAAAATAGGTGCTCTGCTGGCACTGCGCGGTGCTACCACTTTGTGGAACTAGCGCTCAGCTGCGCTGTTCCTACACTGTCGATACTGCATTACGCTGTAACTTCGCAGCTTCCCAAAACTGTCTTAACAAAAATGTGTTACTTGGGCCAAGACCAACAGGCCCCTAACACTTACATGTGGCTCGTCCTCGAGCCACTTTCCACGTCTGGTTCCATGCTCTTCTCTTCCTCTTGCAGAGCTATTTTTGCATCCAATTCTTGGTAAGTTGCGCTCAACTTTGCAACTGTATCCTTGACATCCTACTCAACTGCTCTGACGGTTTCCAACACATCCGGTGTTAGATCTTCCTGAGTTTGTTCTTGTATTGACGCGTGCGTGTCGCGGAGTTCCTGTTGTTTTTCTTCGATCTGCTGCGTTAGTCCATGGGCTTCCTCCTGCAAGGGCTGTGAATTATCTCTGGCTTCAACCTCCTATTCTCTTAGCACTTGAAGTTCTGTTTTTAATTGTTTGACTTCTGGAAATCAGTGGAGTCTATCTTTTGGTAGTAGGGTCTTCATCTCCACGTGTAGAGCGTTTAACGCTACCTGCTTTTCCTTCAAACTGGTTTGGACCTGCAGCAGCTGAGGGTCCTCTTGCAATGCAGTAAACACTCATGTAGCTTCGTCCAACAAGTTTTGACACTTCGCTACTTCGTTGGATATGCTCTCTGCGGCTGCTTTCGCTTCTACTACCCTGAGCTCTGCCTGATCTGGTGGTGTCTTCGGGACATTTTGAGCTTCCAAGGTGGCAAGATTCTCCTTATAGTCTATCTCCATGTCCTTCATTTCAGCTTTAAGATTGTTGACTACCAAGCCGATCTTAAGAATAGTGTCTGCGAGCTCTAGCTGCTCGTCGCACTCCGGTATCTCTGCGCAGACTGAGGCGGCAATATTCTCTATTCTTCTTCGTTGTTCCTGTTCACTTTCAAGTGCCTTAGCCTTCTTTGCACTTGCTTCTTGCAACTGTTTATAATTTTCTTGTAAGCCTTGATGTTGGTTCAGAAATACCCTATCTCTATCATGTATTTCCTCCACAACCTGCAGATGCAGAATATGTAGGCCTTCGAGGGGTAGCATCGCGATATCAATCTCCACATGCTCTATGCTCTAAGTGCTCGAAGCTAACTCCTTGTGTGGTAACATTACGCTTAGCGGGTCAAGTTTGACGATGCACGGTCTTGGTACCATGGTTAAAGCCAAAGGCTTTGTCTTCTGCTGCGGTGTGGCACCGGATATTCCTTTGGAGTCAGAATCACGAACCAAGTCTTTTTGGACTTGTTCCATCTTTGATGTTAAGCCTTGCAGCGTGGTGAGATTCTGTTGCAAACTTGATTGAATTTCCTCATTCTTACTGTCTTTGAGAGCTAGCGCGTCTTCGAGGAATTCATTGACTCTTCCCACGATGAGCTCATAATCCTGATCATGGAGCTTCGCCTCTGACGGCTCCTTTGTTGCTTTTTGCTTCTTCTTCTACACTTTGTCTTGCGCGGAGCTTCCAGGCTCCTTCCTTTTTCCTGCCGGTGACTCTTCAACAATCGTTGTTGGTATTGGATTACTTTCGTCAGAGTCACTATCGATGACCATTGGGCCTTCGAATTTCCATTCATCTAGCCATTCTTTCATAATGAGGTCGATATCTGCTTCGTCCATGTGATAGTTCCCTTGGAACCATTCTGGGTTCCTTTTCTGTGCCTTTGCTGAAATATAGATGGAATGCATGTCAGCTCAACAATTTAAAGTGCGAATATACTTAGAAGTTACCTCTTTGGAGATGCGCGATGTCCGAACAATGACATCGCACAGTTGCTCGTAGTATGTGTAGAATACTTCATTCGATGCACGATGTCTTTCTTGCATCAAATTAGCCCAAAGATTCGCATATCTACAGTCATTGCTGGGAGAAGTGAGGCCAACATAGTGCCTTGAGTCCTTCCAGCCTACAAAGGAAATCAGTACCATTAACCAACTGTAATGGAAAGTAGCGCCATTGACCTGAGTTTCGTGGACATCCTCCATAAACTCGTTCAGTAAATATTGACACGAGTTGAATCTGCCTCCCCGCGCTACCTTCGCACCAAGCATAATTGCTCCTACTGGTACTGCGTGGTGCTACCACTTTGCGGAACTGACGCTCAGTTGCGCGGTTCCTACCCTGCTGATACTGCGCTGCATTGTAACTTCGCAGCTTCCCAAAAGTGTCTTGAGAAAAATGCCTTACTTGGGCTAGGCCCAACAAAATGGATGTTTCATGTAAGGGGAAATGGATGTGTTTTAGACAGAAGCACTATATGTTAGTTTCTACTCGACCCCTTTAAGAGTGTTTGGCTCTCATGAATCTCCACTAGCCCCGATAGAGAAGTTCCAAGAGTTTTTTTCCAGGTACAAGAGTTTTTGCATAACTCCACAGATACCAATGTTTCCATACTTGCCAACGCTTCGAAGTCAGAGCACTCACAAACATGTGTAACGCTTGAAGCTTTGTACCTGTATGCTCTACATTTTCACGTGTCCACTGAACATAATACTCATACTCTAACATTATTTAATTTAATTTCGAATTTCAAATTTTAAAATATGCATTAATCAGTGGCATCAAGCATGGTAGATGGATGGTGTCATCAAACATGGTAATCGGTGGCATCAAGGATGGTAGATAGATGGTGTGTAGGCATTGTTCAGGTGAGCAATAGCAGTCCCCTCATCTGTCGCTAGTCTCCCCTCATCTTGATACATTTAATTATCTAGCTAAGACATAGGGTTCGATTTCCGGACAATTAGAGAGAAAACGGTTCCAACAACTGGAGGGAAAACAGTTCTGGTAGTGCGGGCCAAGTTCGTCTATGTAGACAGATATGGAGAGGAGGTCCCAAGTGTCCACGTATGCAGGTTGAGGGAATCTACAATCGACATAAGGGTTGCCTATTTTCTCCACTTATAAATAACAAAACCGATTTTAATTGTGTCAAGCCGAGCGGACCAAGGTATGGATAGAACCAGGCGGTATGGTGTGGCCTCCATGTGAATCGAAAACTCTATCATAGCCTCAACATTCAAATTACCAAAACGCAACAAGGAGATTAAGCTATATGCACTGTAAAAGTATAAGCACCATACAAACCATTAACAGATATCACAATCCTGATAGCTTTCATTATTGTTAAATTGTTGATTAAATTTAAACATAGTCATCATAGCAACAAGCTGAGTGAATCGAACCAAGACCATTGTGAGAAGTTATAAAAAGGTAAACATTACAATGTCGACTAGCCCAACTGGGCATAACCCAGCCCCACGGGGGAATTGGACACGCTCATACAGATCCATCCCAAGTGATGACAATGTATGCAAGCACACAAACCAAGCCGCGAAACTCAAACCACTTTTCAACTTGGAGAACCCTCTTGACTTTGGAGATTATTTTGGAACCCGAGTACCTGGCCATGGATGCTGCTCAAAGGTAGCTGCGACCGATTACACCCCTATCGGCTAAACCTGCATAGATAGGGCTGTGAGTTAGACTCCTTCCTTGAATACAAAATATACAAAGGTTAACATTAATAGAGCTAAGCTATGATACCGTTTACATATGTGAGGAGTGGTCAGGAAACCCTCGGCCAGGCTTATCCATCCTCTGAACTCGTCAAACCCTCATCCGTGGAGACAAAACAAAGTAACATACATTGGTAAAACCTTAAAAATGAATTTAACAAACACATAATAAAACCCAAACAAGAACCAGTGTATACCTATAAAGTGCAAGCAAAGTGAAGTTTCCTCTAGCACCATCAATGCAAGGAAGTTGATGGGTTCCCTTGCAAATAATTAGGGACCCATCATTAGCATATGGAAACCATCAAATGAATCAACCATAAGATAATGCAGAGATTTAAGCGATTACTATAAGCATGCAAATAGCGGTTTGATGCATACAAAATATGTAAATGCTATCAAGTATTCACCCGGGTATAATGAACTAGTAAGAGAATATGATATGAAAATGTTATTAGGTATTCATCCGGGTACAATGAACCAGTAAGAGATGGTGATATATAGCTTTGAATTCAACAGGTAAGCCACTTGAGGAGGAACAAAACTACTGCAACTAAACCTTTGAATGCAAATGAAACCAAAATATAGTAACAAGGGATAGAACCAGCGAGCATATCTAAACTGTCGGGCAAAGCTTAGTGACCAAAATCTAGCTCAGATCTCAGGGCCAGAATGGTCGAGACCGTCCTAAAGGGATCGAATGAATGGGAATCAGACCAAGTCCAGATGAAGCATATGGTGATAAGACTGAAGCTATTCCCCATACTCGAGGACCCTATACTCTTCTGCAAATACGTTGTTGAGGAAATGGCGCCATGCTTTCGTGGAATGGGCATACAAATTATATTAATTAACACCCTACAGAAACTTATGCAACAACGTCGCCGACTCCTGGGACGTGAAAACCGAAAACAACATCACTTGTACGCAACCAATCAAATGCCAAATAAATATCAATTTTAAAATATTGTAAATATAAAATAATATTCATACTATATTGTAACATTGGTAAAATACAAAAATTTAAAACTAGGTGTTGGATTAATTCACCTACCTGAAAACTAAATGTCATGGACATAATAACCCAAGAATAAGAAACATTAAATAAAAATTTCCATGATGAATCAATCATTAAATAAAAATTTCCATGATGAATCAATCAACATAAATAAATAAAATATAATGATGAGTCAATCAACATAAACAAATAAAATATGACAAGTTTAGCAACTTATAAAATCTGACACAACCATGTGATTCCATTATAATTCACGCGCGTACGACTAACGGACTTGCAATTTGCAAATTAATGTACGTCATTACGTGGTATTCCATCGTCCACCGTCAAATCAGATTAAGGAGTCAACTCTGATGACACACCGTTTTTACTAAAACCCCGTCAACACGTAAAAGTCATGTTTAATGCTTTTTTCGATTTATTTCTCCTCAGAGTTTCCACAACCTACACCACTCAGCATCTTCACTTTGCGAAACCTACAGCACTCATGTCGCTCTGTCATTCATATATCTCTCTAGCGATAGTTTTGGTCATCAATTATATATAGTCTACGTACCGCAATTCATTATTCAGAATTTCAGTGTTATGCAAGAAACTTCGCCCTGGTTTTTGAAAATCAAAGAAAAAATAATTTGTATCACAGTAATGGCTTCTTCTCTTGTATTTCCCACTGATGTTTTCTCATTCAAAGAACGGCTGAGCGCTGGTCGTATAGTCTTCCAGAAACCGCCAACAGTTTCGAACAGCCAGAGCATAAATGTTAGATTTCGGCGGTGTTTCAAGTTGAGAGCAATGCAGGAGGCGTCTGCAGGCGCAGAAGGCATTTCAGAGGCCGGTCGCTTGAAGCCGAAGACTTCTTTGTATGAAGTACTGGAGATAAGCCCCGCCGCGACTGCAACGGACGTCAAAAGGGCTTACAGAAAGTTGGCGAGGGTGTTTCATCCAGATCACGTGGCTTCTAGTGAGGAAAAGAAGCAGAACAGCCAGATATTTTTGAGGATACACAATGCGTATGTGACTCTGTCAGATCCGCATGAACGCGCACAATATGACCGCCAGGTTTCGGCTCAAATGTGGAGATTCGCTGGGCAGTCGTGGAGTGAAGTGTCCACTGGGAGTTACAGATATTCGTGTGGTCCGGTGAGGCAGAGTTGGGAAACAGATCAATGCTGGTGAGCTACAGAAACATAAATATGCGTGTCCATTCTTTTAACTCTGGTCATCTTTGCCAGAGATTGGAATCCCCCGGAAGGTGGGAAAGCCCACATACTCCGTCCCTTTTTTAAAGCAAAAGTTACATCTGAAGGAGGAGATCCAGCTTTGCCAATTCATTTTTAATAATAAGCATTTGGATTCATTGTTGGTTGGTTTGTGGTTTACAGATAGACTGATGTAGTTCTTATCACAGAAACATGAATTTTGACCTTCCTTCAAATGTTTTCATTGATTGTACCTCTAATTTTACAGTAACCTGGAAAGTAGTTTCTGTTTTTTTCAACATCAATTTCTACTTTCTGTGTTATCTTCTTTCCAAAATTTTATCTGCTGAAGGGTCACTGCACAGCACACTGTGTGCAAATATTGATATATGGCTCAGTGAAAGAGTCACCAACAGCACAAATTCCAGAGAAGCAGAACATCTCCCTTACGATATCTGCCCTTATCATAGTCCTATGGTAAGAAGCAATTGGGTTCATAGTCAGCCACTATTTCACTATCTCATCCAAATCTCTTTAACTAAAATATACCTAATGAGATGTAATTCACTATTCAATGTAAACATGGCATGTGACGTTTAAATATAATAATAAACTTCCATAACAAAGGAAGAGATATTCCAACCTAACTATCAAAACCAATATGTAATAATACATTTGGTAAATTCAGTATGGATTTAAGAAACCAATATGTAATAAAAAAATTGGTAAATGCAGTATGAATTTAAGAAGTATAATTTTCATTTAATTTTTAAATAGAAATAAAAGTTATTATTTTTTAATCAAATACTAATTTAATATGATTTAATACGATTAAGATTAGCATATAACAAATCAATTCAACAAAGAAGTTGGATTGGATTGAAAAGCAGTAGCAAGTTTCTTTGTCACTCTAATTGTGTACCCTACAAGAGAATTGAATGCCAATGACAACAATATATGTTTTAATTTTTCATTCAACACTATGAATGCCACACGTACTTGGGATAGAATAAGTTTTAGTGTTCCTTACATGTTGCATGATATGTTATGGTTTGAGCAAAGAGAACTATCAGACTCCAGGCAGCTTTTGTTCTCAATAGATGATTAAGGGCCCTGGCTACTTCTTCTTTATAGCCCTCCCCCTAGATCTCATTATACATAATAACTTTGTGGTATGATAGAGTAGAGGATGGGTTGTGAAGCATAAGTAAAAAGTAGGCAGACCATGTAGAGAAGAGATGCATAGATGGCTGAATTTATTGTTATATGGTTGAAGTTCCTATTCTATTCAAGACCAACCGATAAGGGCAACAAAATCAAAAGGTAAAGTATCAGTGTCATTCTAAAAATCAAGATTACAAAAACATTTTTGTCCCAGTTCGTATAGTCGAACACCGGAGTGGGCATTGGGCATTGTAAGAAAATTGTCAGCTTTCAGCATTGTCCTTCACCAGATGTTGTTGCATATTCTCAATCATATTGAAATTCGATAGCTAGCTGGGATTGTAAGTGTAGTAGTATTGGTGGTTTTCATATTAATAAATCTGAAGAATCTTAAACCGTGTACCAAAGTGTCGATTTGACGACTGAGCAATTGGGGAAAATGGCTCATGCAATACAATTTTAGATACAAAGTTTGGATTCTTGATCTAACTCATTAACTAGATGCATGGAGGTTGGAAGAGTGGTAACTTCCCCAAATCCCCAGGCTTTTTGGTAAAGCTGGGGGGCGTAGTACACACACATGTTTCCCGTAGGGCTGCAACCATGGCCAGTGGAAGCTGCGCAGGGAAGCACTTGGTTTCAGAGTGAAAACTATGGTCTTCCTTGTCCCCTCGATTTCAGGAAAGTTAAAGGGTGGCTAAATTCTCAAGAGTTTCGATCGGGCGACAATGGCAAATAGGGCAAGGAAAGGAGCACATGGAATCATATGCGTGTACATAGAACATATGACGGAATGGATAAAATGATCTACATACCTATAAATTCATAGGATGTCAGCAATCTAGTCAGTCTTGAAGTTGAGTTCCTCAAAGAAAATAAATTTATTTATATATGTTTATGGCAGGCTGACATTGGTAGCTTCACTCTGCAAACTCTCCTAGAGGACTGGAGGAGATAGAGTAGGTGGAACTTGGAAGTAGCTCAACCATGGTGTAGCAGGGGTATAAGCAAAAGCTTGTTTGTATTCCTGTAATATTATATATTGATGGTCAGATCCATGGAAGCATGGAATTCGAGCATTGACTTGATACAACAAAGAAAACACAAGGTGGGACTCGGGAGCCATATGATTGACTTGATACAACAAAGAAAACACAGGGTGTGAGGCTGGGAGTCGTAGACGGTAGGATTAAATTGATACAAAAAAGAAAACATAGGGCCGTGGGCGGGGCCACGGACGGGAGCGGTAGCCTGCAACACTAAAAGAAGTTTCTGGATTGTGGAGTTTGTGTGAAATGCCAAATTCGGGGCACATTAACATAATATATTATACATTGAATACTCAATTAACTCACGGAGTCAGAAGTCATGAATTGGTATGTGATAACTAGTAACTTGGTAATCCCACTTCTAGCAACATGTATGAGCCACCAACCATGTTTATAAAAGTTGTTGCTGCCATTAAAGGTGTTAAACACGTAAGCACTCGCCGCTAACACGAGAACTTAGAAGCGTTCAAGCCATGAGTTGCACATTGTAAGCCCGTCCACGTAAGCTGGTCAATGATATTATTAGAGGCCCAATGGTCCATGATCCATCGATGATCGTACAGGTGGAGATTGGAGAGTAACCCAGTACCAAGTCCTACTCCCAAGTCACCTAGATAGTAGCCGCATTCCCAATTTCCCACTTAAAACTATCAACCAGTAAAATTTGAAGCTACCCTTCTGTTGCAATTTTAAGCAGTAGTGGTTAATTTAATTATTGAAGAGCTTACCATAATTTTTTATTTTTTTTTGCATAGTAAAATTTGAGGTGGTCTTCTATGACATGTAAAATGGCCTCTCAAGGGCCTGAAGGCTTCAAATTTGAAGCCGCCTGAGAGAGTGCAATTAGTGCGAGCTCAGCTCCGTTCGTTAGTTGTCTGACGGACGGATGGCTCAGAGACAAGGTTCCAATCTCGAGAATGGACGACGGAGGGTACACCTGCCATCAAGATCACATATAAATTTATAATAAAAACGGCAAACTATATTTCCCAGTGATTTGAGGGCCCTTATCCAGGCTCCAAAGAAATTGGAGATTATAGCAATTTAATGCATGTGCACGTTGACCATACTGATAACCATATTCATATGCATTTAATTATACTCCGCAGATTAATCTCAAACCCGCTGACACTATTATTCCCCAATAAAACGACGTAGTTAGGGTTCTTTCACATAATGACAAACTACTATTGAAGATTTCTTTGTTTTTTTATACAATATTGGTAACTAACAATAACAACGAGTTTTGAAGATAATAATTTTAATTTATTTTTTTTAATATGGAAATTAGGAAATTTAAATTAAAGTAAATTTATAAATATTAATTATTTATTTGGAATATTAATTTAAAAAATTATTCTATAATCTTATTTTAATTATTGAATATATTATAATTATTAAAAATTTAATAAAAAATCACTTTATATATCATCAAAATTTTGGTAACTATCATTCATTAGTGTTCTTGAAATAACTAATAAATGATATGGTCAAAATTGATCATTCCATTCCATTTGGGGTAACATAACTCTTGACAATAAATGTCCCTAAAATAACTAATAAATGATAGGGTCAAAATGGATCATTTAATTCCATCGAGTGTGACATAACTCTCATGTTAATAAATAAATAAAGAAAAGGGAAATTTATTAAGTAGAATGGATCAAGTTTAAATAGATTAGATCCATATTTTTTAAAAATTATAATCATATATATTATAATAATATATCTATTCTAAGTTTAATATATCACTTATAAATATGAGTAATAATTAATTTTTTGATAAATATTAAGGTTTTTTTATTAATATAAATTTGAATTGTTTCTTCTATAAATTTCTAACCTAGTATTCATAGAGTTTTATAGTTTATTCTGGGCTCCTTTCCATAGATCATTTTTTCTATATTATTAAATTCTTTTTAATGGAAAATTTGAGAGTGGTTTGGAAAAATTCATTGGTGTGAGAATTTGGTTGGTTTTAATTATTTTATTTGATAGATTTTAAAATATTTAGTTTCTTTCATAATTATGTTGTAGAATGGTCAATATTTCTATCTAAATTTATCCTTCATTCATATGGTAAATGCTAATACACTGTCCTTTCTACCCATGTCTTTGAATTGGAAGTCCATTTTTTTAAAGTATTCATGCCCATGCTACTTTAGATGTTACTATTAACATGCTTTGTAAATAGTTTAGGAAGCATATTTGGGGAAGGAAGTGCACATATCATGTTTTTTAATCGAAGCATGAGGAACTCTTGAGTTTAGAGATAACAAAGATATATTTTGACGGGTCAAAATGGCCTTGGGTCAAAAGTAGGGGTTCTCTCCGGTAAAAATTCCCAATTAGACCTTAAACAGTTTAGAGTGGGGAACTCGTCTGGATTATGGCTCATCAACCATTCCTTATTGGGTTTCACTGGTTGTGGCCCGGTCCACCGTTAAGGGTTTTATAATTAAAAGATGAGATGCAAGCTAGTCTAACCTAAATGCAATTCCTAACTAACCTAACCTATCCTAGGAGCAAGAGTAACAAGGGTGAGCAGTGAAACAATGGTTGGATACCCACATTTAGAAATAAGTTAGCTAGTTTAAGAAGCAAAGAAACAACCAGTAGAATGGTGGCATAAACATAAGAATAGTCTTACAAATTATGTCATTCTGATTTCACTACTCATAGGAAGCAAGAGAACAAAAACAACAATGAAATAAGAAACATAGAACTATAGGAATAATCCATTCATGAAATCTGAAACAATCTTACTTCATAACTGTGCATGAAAGAGCATGAAATAGTTCAAAGCATTCATTCACACAATAGCAATATTCTTGTGCAAAAGTTGATCCAGGCTTCCCCTCATTCACAATTTTGGCAATAGTACATCAAAAGTTGCAGAGCAAAAAATGCTCCCCTCTTATTGAATGAGATTACAATAAATAGGCCAAGGCTAGGTGACCCTTGGCCTTCCATGTTCCTTTGAGACTTTTGGAATTCTCTCCATAAATTAATGACAATAATTGATTTAATTTAGCCTTTAGTAGCCTTTGAGATTCCACCAATTTGTCATTTAGTGATTCGTGTTCATGTAACACTATTGACTTTATTGATTTCTTAATGTGGATATTTCCTCCATAGGTATGAAGGAAGAGATTTCAATACATGAAATCTGATATGGTGAATTGATCATTTGCGGCTGTCATATCTGCTCCTGATCCACCCTCTTCGCGTGTCATCGACGAGTTTTTTTGAGTTTGCCGCTGCAATGTCGAAGTGTCTCGAGTTTCTCTGCCAAAATAACAACGTCCTTTTACAAACTTGCACAACATCAACGTTTGCTTTTAAATTCTACAAATTCACCAAACCATTTTTTGAAAAAGTGGCCTCGATTCTCTCCTCAACCATTTTTCCTCTTCACCACTTGGACTCCATTTTGCCAAAAGTATCTTGTGGTATCTTTGCTATGAAAATATCACCATAATAATTCTCGTACTTCACTTTCCAAACTTCAAATTTACTACAAATGTTAACATAATCCTCACTTATATTACACTACTCTCTTTAAATGTTTCTTAAAAGGGGCACTTAAATTTCTTCATTAGTTTAAAACTAATAAAACAAAAGATATAAACCAATAATAAATATACCTAAAGTAAAGACAAAATAAAAATAGATTTACATGGAATATAAAGCAACATGAAATAAAATAAAACAAAGAAAGATCCTAACTCAAGCTAAGTCCTCCCTTAAGCTAACCTATATCCCTATCACTCTCATGTTAACTAAAATATTTCCCCAACAAACCTATGCATTTTCCCCTTTGGAAACTTACAATGGCCATTTAAATGAAATATGAAATCTCCCTAAGAGACATCCACGTGAACCCCTTTCGTTTTCAACAAGATAATGTGGGAGATTGAAATCCATTTAATATCAAGCTCACTTCCCTAAGCTACGCTCGTCTTACTTCCCCAAGATTTGCTCCGTTTTAAGATCCCGCCTTTTATCAAATGAAATATCCACCATAAAAGCGAATGTCTCTTTTATTATGTCTCGTCGGGATCATATATTGATCGGTCATTTCCTATTAATTTGGGTTTGTAGTCTATAATTACTAGCATTTGTTTTTCGAGGGGCAAAAATGAACGCCAAAAGAGGAAAGTTATAAGGAACAAAAACATAGGCATAGGCAGCAAAGGATATTGGTAGGAAAAGAGCAAAGTTTGTAACAATCTCAGATTACAAAGACATAGGCACTCAATCCATAACAAAAATTAATGTTAAGTTCATCAACACAGTGAGCCAACTACAATTGCTTTTCTCACAATCTCTGTAATAGTAATCTCAACACTATAGATTATTACTATATCTGGAATATATAAGCAATTTGAAATGATATTTATGCAATAATATCAATGAAAACAATGAATATAATAGCTCATAAACTACACAAACTACTTGTGAACAAAAGTTTGCTTTCATGCCAAGTGTTGTAGCAATAAATTTAGGAATCTCCATATACAAGTATAGGTATGGAACTCTTTCATGGACCAGCTCTTGATAGTGTCACAATGTAAGTTGTAAATGAATCTTCGTTATGCTTGCTTCAAGAATGGAAGATACAGTGGGAAACTCAAATATGTTTCTTTCTTCTCATTGAGGATTTCAAGTCCACAATAAAAACTTTACATCCTTCTCAACCATGTAAAGGCGAACAGACCTGTCACTACATGAACTAATCTTCTGAAAATTGCTAATAAATCAAGGAA
This sequence comes from Larix kaempferi, assembly GCA_027924585.1. NCBI lineage: Eukaryota > Viridiplantae > Streptophyta > Pinopsida > Pinales > Pinaceae > Larix > Larix kaempferi. The sequence continues at coordinate 4,303,988 of BSBM01000103.1, forward strand.
AGTAACTGGTTATCAATGACCATGATTGGAGAAGTTTAGCTTATTCAATATCTGGGTTTATAAGGAGCTTGGTATTGGAGATGGTTCCAATTATGGGTTTTCCATTGAACTCTGTAAAACGTCCACCTTTGATTGCAAGGATAGAGGGAGTAGCTAAACCTCGAAGGTTGACAAGTTGGGCACCCTCAATTGCGCAGTGCTCCCCCCAAAGTGTGATGTCTATGCTAAAACCAGACATGTCCCTCATGCCAATTGTTTGGCGAATGGTTTCAGAGCCATCTCTTTTGCGTATAGTTGAAGCAGGTGAAACATAAATGACAATTTCAATAAGGTCAACCATGGAATTCAAGGGTGTAGTTTGGATGTCATGGATAAATTTAAAGTGGAAGCAATGAAAAGGGATCAACGGGCACTCCTCTAAACATAGTTGAATTGTTGAGGAGGGTTAAGGAAAATCTCAAAAGCACTTTTCAAATGGTTGTATGTTGGGTTGACTGGTTTGACTATGCCATTTGAGATCATGTATACTATGCCAACTTGTATTGTGTCGTACAAGGATGTGGCTAAGTCATTAAAAACAGAGAGAAAGGAAATCTCAATGAAACATAGCAAGGGAGATTGACCTTGTTTCATTCGCCGTATATGACATGTTAACATGTTAATCGGCTAAAGTACTTTATTTTTATTGAAAGCCAATCTTTTAATAACCCTAACGTGTTATATTGACCGACAGTTTACATAATCATTTAATAATTTTGAAAACATGTATCGTCTCGTTAGAGTGACCCTGTCTCTAGGTGTTAATATCTCTTATTGCAAGATCACTAATTCCTTATACTAAAGTAATTCTTAGGAACAACAACATTTGCCCATATATATCAATCCTTTTTCAACATTTACTCATTACTTCATTTTTTTTTAAACAATACTATACCATAAGTATACATATTATAATACTTCACAAAATAAATAAAAATATATATATAAAAACTAAAACTTTCCTTCTTAATTAACAAGGGCAAGTCTAGTTATTATAACAACACTATATAAAAACTCCCTTAAAATAAGCCTCTCACATGATAAATGAAATGACAGCTCTTACACATATTTTCTCAATAATATAATAATAAATTATTACATCACATACTCAATGATATAAAGACAATCTCTCATACACTACTTTTCAAACAAGATACTTCCAAAAATGATATCATAACTATTACCTACATAAAATATGAATTACATGAAAAAAAATATGAACTGCCTTAATATAACATTCACCCAACATTCGTGATCACTCAATTACTCAGTATCACCATATTGGAGTTTAGTATATGAGAATTACCATCGCTTTTTTTTAATTAAATTGCTAAAAATAAGAATTTCAAACAAATTGATTTTTTGGAGTTACGTTAAAATAAAATCAAACATTTAACTTATGGAAATTAGTTATTGTAACGGCTTATAAAGTCAAATCAGACCAATTGAAAATGGACTTCTTGGATGGAGGAAACGTGGTATTTAGAAGTCGTTTGGCCAAGATGTTGCTGGAAGAGACAATAGAATTACGTAATTCATTTTATGTGCAGAAAATATTACTCAACAGAAAATATTACGACCATTATCATTAAATTTAACACTCAGATTCAACGGTGCCTCACCAGCTCGGATGTTTCGAGGTGGCGTACATATTATAACCACAAAGGGCCTCTGTGCGTAAGAGAGTTGTGTGATTGCGGTTCAATTATTTGTTCGAACTTTTGAGCAACATCGCCATGATAAAATTCTTATCAGAATGCTAATAACTCGGCAGGTGACTATTTTTATTGATATAGATATCTAAATTATATGTTGGTTTGGTGTTCAAATGAATATATAGTTTAAGGGCTTGGCATCAAAGAGTTGCTGTCGGCGTATCTTGATCCAAAGCTTCAAGAACAAGACTTGATCACAGGCGTCAGCTTCGCCTCAGCGGGAACGGGATTAGACAATCTCACCGCCCCACTTTAGTAATATAATGACTAACCATCCTCTATATGCACTGGTCAACTTATTCCCTTCATCATCCTAATCGAATGAAGTGAAATAATTATCTGCACCATAATTCGAAAGTGCATGTTTTGCATATATATAAGAGATGTGAACTACTGAATTAAGATGGATACGGATTTACATATTTCATGTTTTGCATATATATATAAGAGACGTGAACTACTGAATTAAGATGGATACGGATTTACATATTTCATATTTGCAGGAAATACTCATATCATATCAGATATGATGATATTTGAAGAAATCTTATCCATAAGAAGTGAAGCATGAACCAAGTGACATGATATTAGTATTTTATTTCAAAGCGAATGCACCTCACTATTAATTCACTAAAATATTATTCTTTAATAATTCTTATTTCTTATGAAGCATGAACCAAGTGACATGATATTAGTATTTGATTTCAAAGCGAATGCACCTCACTATTAATTCACTAAAATATTATTATTTTTAAATGATAACCACGATCGGTGGCGAGATCCACCACTAAAGATTATGAGCTCCAGTTCATGCGTTAGGTTCCATAATGATCAGTCACAACGATCTAAGAGCAGAGACAACTACAATGATTTCTGAACCTTGCACCCGCATTAGTACTTAGACTTGATCCTATTGTCGGTTGATTGTTGCATGCAGCCGGATGCAATTTATTAGGATATTGGAGCACCAGTTTGACAGTGTTTTTTGCTGTTGGTTACTCAGCAAATACACAAATTCAAATTCAAGGGCAAGTTCAAATTCACATGCTGGTAACGTTTCACTTAATCACTACACAAATTTTAATTTTATGGAAAATTGAATTTTTTTTAACATTTATTGAAATAATAACATCGTTGATGATACACCTACAGTCGTAGTCAACACGAAAGGTAAGGGCACGTGGCCATGTCCTTAGCATGTATGACGCGTGTGGAGCTCCCCTGCTGCTCGCCAGAACCACCCTTGGCACGTGGTCTCTTTCCAGCTCCACCCTCGGAGCGTGGCCTCTTTCCAGCTCCACCCTCAGCGGGTGGCCTCCTTTCTGCTCGAAACACCCACGCTCATGACCAACCTTCTTTCTATTGTCTTCGTTGAACCCGATGTACCCTCTCTCCATGGTAGCTGGGCTGCGCGTGGGCACTCCTGGAAGAGCTGCCAAGTATGGAAACATAGGTATCAATGGAGGAGTTACATTGGAAGCATTCTACAGAGCTAAGCTAGTACATATCTCATTCTCGAAATTGTCAGAAGGAGTGACATTGGAGTTAGATTTCCAAAAGAGTTTAATTAGCATTTTCAGTTTAATCACTGTGTAATAGATTATAACGTTTTGAGTTGATTTTTAGTTTAACCAAAGTGGTAAAGTTATGTTTTTAATCATTTAGGATATGAATAAGAGGCATATGAGCTGATCATATGCACACAGATTGACAATTCCATAGAAAAATCCTCAGACTGTTTTCTACATGTTATGTAAAGTATAAGTTTTTTCCAGATTCTGTTCTGTTAAGTTTATAGGTTTGAGCAATGCCATACTGGAAGTCTGTAAGTTTTTATACAGATTTTGTTCTGTAAAAGTTTACAAGTCTGAGTATTTATTGTTCTGTAAAGTTTATGAGCTAGAGTAGTGTCAAGTTCAAAATTTGGAGATCTCCGACGATGTCCATAAAACAAAAAACGTTGGACAATTAAAAAAAAACATTCTGCTCTTCAGTGTCCTCCAGCTTTCAGTGTCTTCCTCGCCCCCTAGCTCTGTCCATCCTGCGTTCATTTCACATCCTTCATTGTTGCTCTTATACATGGATGGCGCTCAGCAGGTAGTAGAAGTATCGTTGATGGCGGTCAGCAGGCAGTAGTAGTAATTTTTGAAATGGTGTAGTTATCATTGAATTGAATTGACCAGTAATAATTATTGTTGAATTGTAGTTATGAGTGAATTGAATTGGATTTGTAGTAATTATTGTCAAATTACACTAATCATTGAATTGAATTGGTTTTGTACTTAAACAATATGCACTCCATGCACATTGGTGTTAGATTTTCAGAATACAGTAGTAGAGCACTCCACATCAAATATATTGGTGTTGGATTGTCAGTAAAAATATTGCAGAATACAATAATATATTAAGCAGAGTATAGGTATTAGGCTGTCAGAATACAGTGATATCCGAATGTGATTATCCCATGTAAGAATGCAATTCGCCAAAGCAATTCTTAAAACAGATGTTGTAAGAATGCAATTCTCCAAAGCCAGCCAGTTAAAACAGATGTTGTAAGAATGCAATTCTCCAAAGCCAGCCAGTTAAAACAGATGTTGTAAGAATGCAATTCTCCAAAGCCAGCCAGTTAAAACAGATGATTTTCATAGGAGCATTCCATTTCCAAGCCGCCGAGTGCCCACCAATTTGGAGAAACTAACTCCTCAAAGAATAAGGAGTCATAAGCCGCTTTAGCAGTAACCTGACTTGTTTTATCATTCCAGGACCAAATCAAGATATCCTGCTTGTTTGATAAACGGATGCTGCTTCTTTTTAGTTCCATTGTATATTGATCCCAGACTCGACCCATGGAGCCATAAAGGCCTAACAGGCCTAACAACATGGAACTGATCCAGCCCTGAGAGTGGATTACTCCATAGTAAACATAATGATATTATTCGGAATTAGCATTTTTTATTGGCTGTAATCTTTTATTTACTTCAACCGCATACAATCTCTGTTTGTATATGGGATGTGCTGCAATTTTTATAGCATTACAAGTTTGATATAAAAAAATGTATATATTGGATAGAAAAATGAAAACCTACTCACCTTCTCAAATCTTGTGTGCTTGCCTTTGCACTTTCTGTCAGCTTAGTCTGCTTCCAGAAAACATATTTTATGTCACTTGGTAATCAGTCCCGTCCTGGGTTCTCCTTGAATCCATGAAGTGCTAGAAGGCTTTCTTTGCTTAGTTCCACCAGCAAAGACCATTGGTGGGTAAGAGACCATCCCAAATAAACATCACCCAATTGTGAAGAAGAGGGGAAAAGAGAACACTGGATTTTATCCCAGCAAGCCTTCTTTCTCTTGTTACAGCAGGTGTCTAAGTGAGCGCATCCGCCAGTGCCTAACACAGTGCTTCAATGCTTTCCTAAACCAGTGCTTGAATGAAGTAGCTAGAACGAAGAGCTCCAGATGATTAAAGATTTATAGAGTGTAGGTGAAGCCCGGCTACTACATCCACGAACCCCAAGCATAAGTCATTTATATGAAGGAAAAGTAGATATGGTCACTGAGAACAAGGATAGGGATGGGGCCTAGGCTGACTGATAACAAGGATAGGGATAGGGTCCAGGATGAGGGGGAGGATGGTGCATGCGGCCGAGGGGAGGTGGAGGGAGGCGAGAGAGAGAGAGCAGGGTAGGAGCTAGCGCAGACAGGAGGTCGGCGACGGGGAGGCACCAGGAGGTAGCATAACCAAACCATCCATGTGGCAGGATTCCATTAGTTCATTCTTTTTATGAGCGTCCATGTGGCAGGATTCCAAACCATCCATGTGGCAGGATCCCATTAGTTCATTCTTTTTATGAGCGTCCATGTGGCAGGATTCCATTAGTTCATTCTTTTTATGAGCGAAGAATGTAGCCTATAAGCGAGAAATCTAGCAAACGTGGATGGTTATGCTTCTCCACAGTGAAAGGCCTAAGGCCTGGGGCTTAATTAGAGTATAATTATTTTTTGTAGTGATTATAGTTTTTTTATAGTTTAAAATATTTATTATATTGAATCAATTTATTAAAAATGATTTTTTAATAAATCTTATTGTGTAACAAGGTGACGTAATCCCTGTTTTTTGGTTTCCAGAAGAGAGGCCGAGGCGGCGTGATGATGTAAGGTGCAAGACCTGCAAGTGCAGACGATAGTCTTTATTTTTATGACAGGAACGACATTGCATTCAACAGGCTTTAGCCCTGCTCGTCTGTACGTTTCCGCGTGTTTTTAATGCTTGCTATATGTTTGTGGGTTATGACTAGCCTATTGCCTGCATTTGTTCTCCATGTCTGTGTTTCGAGCCGTCGCTTGAATACTTATTGTGTTTCAGCCAGCACTACACGCTTCCCGCATCAAGTAGTTATTCTTGAGGATGACAAGATTACACTTGGTAGCGATGAGGAGAATCAAGGGCTCAGGGTGGCGAGTCATGTCTTGAAGATTCTGTCGCCATTGGCAAATGAGTCTGTTAAATCGCATGGTGTGGCTCTGTAACAGGAGATCCCAACTACCCATGTTGAGATTTCATCGCTGGAGAAATTTGGATATGTGTTGAATGAATTGGCCACAATGGTGAACACGAGTATTGATGGTGAAAACACTACATTTGCTCACATTGTAATGAAAATGCAAGTTGAATCTATTAGGTCTGCATCGATGCCTGCAGGCATGAAGGATCTGAGCCGAAAACAATGTAGAGGAAGACAAATATATGTCTATGATCTACCCAAAAATTCAACGTGGAACTGCTCGCACAATGCCACAGTCTCATGATTCCGTGGCTCAATCTCTGTGAATATGTTACCAACAGAGGAATGGAGAATCCCATTGATAAGTTTTATCAGAACTGGTATCAGACTCATCAATATGCACTCGAACTCGCCTTCCATTCTAGAATCTCAAAGCATCCATGTCTTGTTTCCAATCCCGAGGAGGCGAATTTGTTTTACATTCCCTACTATGGAGATGATATCACATATAGGTCTAGTGCATTTTTTAAAAAATAGATACACTCTAACTCTATACCTAAAATAAATGAAGTCTTGCACTCCCAGGCAAAAACCTACTCATTACAACCAATGAAAGAAAAAGATGCCAAAAAATCATGGAAAAAGTTTGATTCCACAAGTAGAGGAACCTGAATACCTAATAAAGGAGTACCTTTACTATATAACTAAACTTGCTAACAAGTTGTCAGTTCCCAAACAAATTTGGACCAATCGGGCTTGAAAATCTAACAAGCATGAGAGCAAAATTTAAGACCAATCGGGCTTGAAAATCTAACAAGCATGAGAGCAAAATTTAAGGTTTTTATCATGATGACAAGGAGAAATATAAGCATTGTTGACATAAAAACAATAATAATTCATAGTAATTGATAGGATTTTATTCTTCATCTCTTGTAAAGTTACGCGAAACATACTTTTAGACTTACTTAAAGGGTTTAAATCTTCGCACCTATGCATTAACTTCTTAGCATTGGCAGCATAAGAACCTATAAAAAAAATTGTCACAACTTCAATAAATAGGGCAACTAATCCTAAATTCTTCTTTTGGCTGCAAATGACTTCGATCTTCGTTTTCACAACAAAGTGCCATGTCAATCCCTGATACTCAAATCATGAGTATTCAGTTAACTTCCATAATCAAATTCTATCAAAACACCGTAAATTTAAAGCATATATTTATTACTGCTTCTCTTTATTTTCAAAGTACAATTGATAATCCTAAACATTGGCTAGAGTAACCCTTAGACACTAATACCAAACTCTAACCCTTAGACACTAATACCAATTTACTTAATGGTTGTAGTAGAAATAAGAATACCTATAGAGATTTGAAAGTAATTTGAATCACAATGCTATGTGAAGTTTCAAGTTTCAAGGATTTTCACTACAGACCTTGGGACAAAACATTGAAACACATATAGTTCAAAACAAAAAAAGAGATACTAGCTTAGGACATAACATAATGTAACCACTTCAAAGAAGGCAACAAGGCTTAGCATTTTCACATATGGAAATACACAAATAACTATTGTGGGCTCGGAGCTATATTAAAAATTCAACAAGGATAGTGGGAATTTTCCCAAGTAAACCATAGCAAGTTCTCATATAAGAAGAAACTATATATTTTTTCTGAAAAAGAAAGGCCGTATAAGAATTTATCGCCATTGTTCAAATGATAATACATCAATAACTATTTATCACACAAAAAATGTCATCAATGAATGGGCTTCAAACTCAACATCTTTGCTTTATTTAATACTCTCAAGAAAACAAAAAAAGAGATACTAGCTTAGGACATAACATATAGTTCAAAACAAAAAAAGAGATACTAGCTTAGGACATAACATAATGTAACCACTTCAAAGAAGGCAACAAGGCTTAGCATTTTCACATATGGAAATACACAAATAACTATTGTGGGCTCGGAGCTATATTAAAAATTCAACAAGGATAGTGGGAATTTTCCCAAGTGAACCATAACAAGTTCTCATATAAGAAGAAACTATATATTTTTTCTGAAAAAGAAAGGTCGTATAAGAATTTATCGCCATTGTTCAAATGATAATACATCAATAACTATTTATCACACAAAAAATGTCATCAATGAATGGGCTTCAAACTCAACATCTTTGCTTCATTTAATACTCTCAAGAAAAGTTTCTCATAATGAAATTAAGCATATGCACACAAAAATATGTCATCATTGAATGGACTTCAAACTCAACATCTTTGCTTCATTTAATACTCTCAAGGAAAGTTTCTCATAATGAAGTTAGACATATGCTTTTATTTGTTCATTATCTATCATTTATTAAAAAAATAAAATAAATAAAAATATGTCATCATTGAATGGACTTCAAACTCAACATCTTTGCTTCATTTAATACTCTCAAGGAAAGTTTCTCATAATGAAGTTAGACATATGCTTTTATTTGTTCATTATCTATCATTTATTAAAAAAATAAAATAAATAAGAAGAATAAAAATTCTAGCAAAATACATAAATTAAAAACATTAAAAAAATACTAAAAAAATGGATGACAATACCAAAATAAAAACAAAAACAATGCCAAAAACACAGATTGAAAAAAACTACACACAAATTTTTCCATTTTGAAACCTCATCCCATATAACCTCATCCCATTTAGTTTCAAATTCCACAATTACACACTTGCAAGCAGATCTATGAGACACTGGTATCCTATAGTTACTATTGTTATTGCAAATCAGGGTTTAATTCTCTTTCTTCCTCCTATAGTTACTATTGTTATTGCAAATCAGGGTTTAATTCTCTTTCTTCCTTTGGGAGGTTAGGTTTTAGGAACTCCTTTCACGTTAGATACATCACGCCATCGATATTCTCTCTACCCACATTGTATCATGCATCCTAAAAAGTATTATTTGCACGATCAAACAACCGTCTAGCAAAGCAATGTCTCGCACCTCCTCACATTTTTGGCTCCTAACATGTTCTCGCTCCCATTTACTTTTCTACTCAACAACACATCGTGCATATTACTCTCTCATCACGGTGACATTTGTCGTGTTCTCCTATTCCATCGCATTCGATACATTTAACTATACAAACTTTCTATTTTTCTTTGGAGAGAGATTTGCAACATTGCTACTATTTCTCAAAAACAAAATTTCCAAATTCTATCAAAATATAAATAAACATTAAACAAACAAATTAATTTCAAAGCAACTACAAAATTTCCAAATTGCATCAAAATATAAATAAACATTAAACAAACAAATTAATTTCAAAGCAACTTTTCTTAATGACCCAAAGTAAGAGGCATTAAGTGGAAATCTCCTTAAAATAAACAAAATAAACAATGACGAGTCAGCCAGCATAAACAAATAAACTAGTGGATAGCTAAACTATGAAAAGTTTAATAAACAAAATAAACAATGACGAGTCAGCCAGCATAAACAAATAAACTAGTGGATAACTAAATTATGACAAGTTTAGCAACGTATGAAATCCTTTATTTGAACCGCCAGCTGTTTCGAACAACAAGAGCAGAAATGGTCGTATGGGCTTCCAAAAACCGCCAGCTGTTTCGAACAACAAGAGCAGAAATGTTAGATTTCGGCGGTGTTTCAAGTTGAGAGCAATGCAGGAGGCGTCTGCAGAAGCAGAAGGCATTTCAGAGCCCGGTCGCTTGAAAGCGAAGACTTTTTTGTATGAATTACTGGAGATAAGCCACACGGCCACTGCAACGGAGGTCAAGAGAGCTTACCAATTACTAAGTTATAATAAGTGTTGTCATTCCAAAAAGATCATAAAAGAACAAGATCATTAAAAAACCAATACTTCTAACAATGATTGAAAAGCTTCAAATAATACATGTAACACATGTGAGAAAGCAATTATATTCCAAACATATTTTAAACAATCATGGCATAGTTTATTCTTGATCTCCTCCATCTTCCTCGTAACTTCCATCATCCACGAAGGAATATAAAAAAATATATAAAAAATAATCATTTCTTTAAACACTTCACAAATGGATCTATACTGATAATAGAAAAAATACCGACGTTAAACAAGTACAGAACTATCAAAACGGTTTGTTTCTGTTTTTCATATGCATTAATGAGATTTTATTTGAATTTCTAGTTGAACGATTGCTTAAGAAGAAAAGAATTACTCCAGGCCTGCCTGAGAGAGTGCAATTAGGGTGAGCTCAGCTCCGTTCGGATAGCTCAGAGACAAGGTTCCAACCTCGAGAATGGACGACGGAGGGTACACTTCCCATCAAGATCACATATAAATTTATAATAAAAACGGCAAATTATGTTTCCCAGCGATTTGAGGGCCTTATCTAGCTCCAAAGAAATTGGAGATTATAGCAATTTAATGGATGTGCACGTTGACCATACTAATACTGCTGATAACCATATTCATATGCATTTAATTATACTCCGCAGATTAATCTCAAACCCGCTGACACTATTATTCCCCATCAAAACGACGTAGTAGTGGGATTCCCCAATAAGGGTTCTTTCACATAATCACAAAGTACTATCGAAGATTTCTTGGTTGTTTTTATACAATATTGGTAATTAACAATAACAATGAAGTTTAATGAAGTTTAAAGATTTGTTTATTGGTTGTAGTGTGGGTAGTTGGGAGGAATGATTCTTGCCCTCCCCACTCATGTTCAATTTTGGTAAGTGATATGATGCTCTTGTTGAGCCCCATTTCTCCCCGTGAAAGTGGACTAACCCTCACAGCAAACCACCATTTTAAAAAAAAAGAATTTGAAAGATAATAATTTTAATTGAATTGTTTTTTTATATAAAAATTAATAAATTTATAAATATTAATTATTTATTGAAAGTATTAATTTAAAATATTATTATATAATCTTATTTTAATTATTGAATGAATTATAATTATAAAAAATTCAATAAGAAAATCACTTTATATATTATCAAAATTTTGGTAACTACCATTCATTAGTGTCCCTAAAATAGCTAATAAATGATATGGTCAAAATTGATCATTCCATTCCATCTAGTGTGACATAACAATTTTTAATGATTTATATGTATGTGTGGGTGTAAGTGCCTAATACATTAAGTTGTATGTTAATCATCTATAGAAATGATAATAGAAGTAGCATCAGCACCAGGGTTAGGCCGACTAATACAATGTTGTACATGATTTGGAGGATAGAGAGAGGGAGAGGGATTTGTACCCTCACCCTATTATAGCTCAAACTCCTAAGGTCTTGTCTATTTTTGGCCTTCTCAAATTTTATGATGTGGCAGCATCCTTCAGGGGGAACACAACATTACTGAAACAATTGATTTGTCGTTGGGATTATGCCAGGAAGGCATTTAGAGCCGATATCTACTATGATTCCATCCCACAAAAGATGGCATATATTTCATTATTGGGTTGTCCAGGAGAGGGGAGGATTTTCCCTAGTTCCCTGATCTCCCACCTGGAATTGTGGAAGAGATTCAGATGTCATATGTTTAAAGAAATGTCAATTGGGACATCACTACCCCTTTTAGCTTCCAAGTTACTAGTGGCTAGTTATATTTACACTCATTCAGTGCAAAGGAGGTTAGGTTTCTCTAAATTATGGTCACAATAGTGGCCCACCACACCTCTAATAGGAAGTGCATTAGTTCCACTCTTTAGTATTATGTATATTCTTTAGTGCATACGCCTAGATATATTAGGTGGTCTTCAATTTCTTTGTGAAGTTTTGTTTTGAATTGGATCGTTGTCGTACTATATTTGTTGGGAGGGTACTCTTCCAATTTGCTTCAGCTCTGCAAGGATGAACATAGCATATTAATCAAGACATTAGGGATACTAGGGAAAGTCCAAACAAAGAGCTAGGAATGGCAGAGCAAAAATAGGAGAGCTAGATGAATTTCATATGAATTATGGGTGGGAGAGATTTCACATTCATTATCGTATATTTTTGGATGGAGGAAATTAGTTTCTCTCATTTAGGGAGTAACTTAGGATGATTTTATTAGAAACACACTATTTGGCATTGAAATTCATATTGACAAGTAATTTTAAAAGTTTCCCTTCCTTTGAAATGTTGCTATTAATTATGCCCTTCTTTCTTGGAAGTGTAAAACTAGAACTTTAATTTTTTTTAGAAGGGCAATTTTAACTTTGCAATTTTGGTACATGCTATAAATCTCTAGAAGGGCTAGGACGAGTTCAAATTTGAATGCTACTTGGTACACAACCATAAGGATTTAATCACTATATTTACCATATTTCATCACTAACATAAATAATTAATGAAATTGCACAATTGTATATACAATACACTTTTTATAAAACTCTGCATGTTATCATATGTGACCAATGATCCATGATATAAATAGATATGGATAGTTTTTTCAAGGTATAAACTAGACGTTAACACCCCTATAAATAAGTGTTGTCAAAACAGTCTCCATGACATTCTCAATGAGAACATTATAAAAGTAATTATTTTCTGATTCAAGTTAATATACGTCAAATCTATTAGAAAAGAAGGAGTGTCCGATCCTTTCAAAACATGATGTTTTATATGGACAATATAATATCATAGTAAAATGGTTCCATTTGTACACTATAAACCTGTCTAGTGAGACAGTGTAGTAGATAAAAAAGGATTGGTCGATCCTTTCAACCAATCTATTTTTAGGTAGATCCATCCTTTTAGGAAACATGAACAGAGATTCCATTGTAAAAAATATAAATTTGTTGGGATAAGAACCCATAAACCTATATCCATATGAACATCCATCCCACTCTCCACATTATGCCACATCTAATCTCGTTGCACCTTAACTGCTGCAAGGCACTTCTCATTTATTCTAATTCTCTTTCTTGTCCATCCTAGCCTTGCTGACCATGCCCATATGATGGTATTTACATCGATCATCATATTGGTTTTTGCACCAACAACCCATTGTTGGTTTATATTGAAGCAGGTTTTTATACAAGACCTTGAGATTCTTTGATGCCCTTGTTGTATTCCACCATTACACCTCTACTTTGTAAGACTCAAGAGTACTAGCATCTCAATCCTAATAAATATCACCAATCACCCTAATCAACCATATTGCACAATCTATCTCTAGTGATTGCACAATGACCATTTATCCATTTAAAACATCCATGCTTTAAATGAATTCATCTCTCTAGGCTTGTTGCATACGGGTCCAACATTACAATCCTCAAATTTAGGAACATTTTCCTACAAGTAGGCATCCACAATTTCATGTGAATATTTTGTAGGTTCACTATTATGTATATCTTGGCTTGTCAATGGCCAAAAGTTAATTGTTGACAAATCAACACTCTCGAAGGCACTGTCTAAAGCTTTATATATAGCCTCCCAATATGTCACCTACCCAAATTTATGAAAATTATTATTTTATTTGCAAAATACTTTATGTTAAATTTAATTACAAAGTTGTGTAATTATGATCAATTTTGATCAAGGATGAATGTAATTACTGATTATTATTATTTAAATAAATTAATTAGGAGAGAAACACCCAAGGGGACTGTTAAATGAGTGTTCACTGACCCACTAAGAGGAATGGAAGCTGTTGGAAGGTATGGGACAGATGGCAGCAATTGCACCACACCACTAGCTATTGGTTATGGGACAACTACCCCTGAAAATGTGGCATTATCCCCCAAGTGGTGGGAGTGGGAAGGCAACTCATTTAATGACCCAGTAACAACTGAAAAGGCCTAGGCAGCCTACATAAGACAAATTCGAATTGAGCAGGCAGCTCTTACACAATATTTTCTGCAGGAATATTTTCCTCATGTGCATCAGGTGATCACTGAGATATTCGAATAGGGAGGCTAGTTGTGAGTGCAATCATAAGTCTGCATATTGCTTAGAAGAACCAGAGATGCTGATGCAAGTCTTTTGGATTGCTAGTTCTTGAAGATTCAACAGTTAGTGCTACTGCAAGTGGAGATCCTACATTCCTAAGTTTCTTCCTCCTGGTGGTTCAGTGAATAGGCTCAGGGGTCCTAAGGCAAGTGCTTGACTGTCTTCAGGAATTGGTTGGGTGGAAGAGTCTTCTTGGGATGTTTGTTCCCAACAGATTTTATCCAGGTTTTACAATTTCTACTCTATTTCAGTTATTAGTTATGTTTAAGTAAAATTATTAATCTCTGTTTTGAAGAAGAAATGTGTTCTGATTCTGTTTGAAAGTATGCATATTAAAGTTTCAATGATGATGTGAATTGATAAACCAATATCTACATTTTTTCACATGTTGTTTTATGCATCGTACTCTAGTGTAGATAAGCAAATTAAGAATAGATGAGAAGATAGGAAAACTGCCACTGATTTGATAGACAAGTGCAGTGATTGAATTGTGTTTCCATTTTCTGCCCTATAATTAACAGTAGTAATTACTATACAATATCTAATATAGTCTAGAATATTCCATTGTTTTCATGGAAAACAAATATAGATTATTTACTATATGATTTCATTGTGTTTTTCCTATCCCTATTTTTATAGGAAATCAATGCATTTCAACGTTCTGTACATTATAATTAGAAACAAATATTGTTGTTACAATAACTAGAAGTGCTAGCTATGATCACAAGTCACAAATTACAGTATTTACACATGTCACTCATCCTGTGTTTTTCATCACAAATTTACTAATAGAATAATTTCCTAAAATAATATCAGTATTATCAGAACTGAAAACAAAGGAATTGTAAAACCTATATTGTTTACACTTATCATTTTACTTTACAAATCACATGTATTATTCAATCTGAGTGTTGTAATTTCTATTATATTACGAACTGCATATAGTACTAAAAATATAGAATCCTATCAACTGTAAAAACCCTAGATTGTATTGTTTTAGGTTTTCATTATCATTATCCATGGTAACATAAAACACATATTATATCCACATTTAAATTACAGTACAAACCCTAGCTACAACATAAGGGCTATTCTAAAGTTACATATAAATAATATCTTTCTGTTTCGAAAACAAAACTAGAATCTGGGCGTGGCCCTGTTCTTTTCATTTTTGAACATTTATTTATTTTCAAAGACAAGACTCGAACTAGGGTATGACCCTGTTCGTTTCCATTACGAACAAAATGAAAACCATTTCAACATCACATAATACAGAGTTATCATCTACGACAAGCATATAGACTCTGGCCTAGCTTGAAAATCACGATACCAACCTACAGTAAACAAACGTATAACAAAAACGAATCGCATAGAATGAAATAACATATTTTTCATTGCCGAGAAGAAAACATTGTATCTACAGTATACGAGCTTCGGCTCCATATTTCATTTCTCATAACATAATCCAATAGGTCGTGTTCAAGCTTTAAACCAGTACAAGTCCCAACTCCAAGAATGGAAACCATTGTTCGCAGAAACAAACAGATTACAACATGTTTCCAAACGAAATCGCACAGGGTTTATTCCCAAACTTTAAACATTTTAAAACAAGTCCAAAAACCCTTGGCACTGACAAGTAGTATAACTTCCAGTTTGACAAAACTAGACATCAAAGTTCAAAGACCAAGTATCATACAAATAAACGAGGATTACATCCCTGTACGAACATCTTTTGAATAACAAAAATATCTTCAAATTTTTTCAACTGACAGACAATGCCGAAGCATGGTGGAACATTGGTTACTCATCCTCTTGAAACCACAACACCAAAGTCGAAAGGCACCTACGAGGGTTTGAGACCCGGAGCTTACCAGGAATGGAAGTTCGCCTTTCCTTTCCAAACCCTTGTCCAAGTCGCTCTTCAAACCCTGCATCTGACGAAACAACCGTTTAGAATTAGAACAACTGTAATATTTATTTTAAACTGAAAATCGAAAACTTCAACGAAAGAATCACTATCCTTTTCGAGAACGCTTACCTTCTCAACTAGCGGCCAAATTCTTTGCATTCACTAGTAAAACGACGAGCTCTTTGCTGTATACAAGACCAGGATACCTCTATCATTTTACAGCTTGGTGTGTTTCATACGAACTCAAAAATTAAAAGCTTGAAAACTATCAACTCGATAACCACTCAAACCAGAGACTCAATCTTTTAATACAACGTCATTACAACAAGACGAGATCTGCAACCTTCAAGCTTAACCTACAGGTCGTGAGATCGAAACCATTTACAAAGCTTTCTAACCCTAGAATTCGACAGCCTGTCGGCCACACAGACCGAAATAATAGAACAATGAACAACATTCAAATCTCATAAACCAAAAATGACGGCAAAGGTTAGGGTTGCATCAGACCATCCAAATTCATCACTATCGACGATCATAAGTGTGCTAGCGAGATGGCATTGGGATGAACAACTTCTACAATTAATGCCCCATCCAATAGTACAAGCATGGCAATGCCACTTTGGCACACGGACGATTGATCAACAGACAGCTCAGAGGAGATCACTATAGAAACCATTACACAGTGGTTGACGTAGTTGCTAATGCATCGATTTTACATTACGTGGATTGGTAACAATCCCTGTCACGCTGAGTTGTGAACCGAGCTTTTAATGCAGGATCAAGTTACGATCTCCACGATAGCTCGAGGATCATGTCATTTTAATGACCGTCAACTCGCCACTCTGTTGACATAAATGTATTTCAGTATCATTTATAACGACAACAAAACCTTCACGTAGATCTTTTATAAAATCAAAACATTCGATTGCATGTTAATAGTTAAAGCTCTAACTTTATGGTTATGATTAGGGTATTAAGACTAAAGTTTAGCCATGTATTAAGTATAGATTTCATATCATTTCAATATTGTAAACTCTCATATATTTTGTAATAGTTTGCAATTATAAATCTATTATATAGGATAGCAAACTATAAGATTTATATGGTTAATACATTAATCATAGTTTCTATTCTTCCATGTATAAAAATATAATAATGTAGGAGTTTACACTTGTGAATTTCCAACAAGACCATTGATTAGTAACTAGCATAAAAACCATGCTATAATCATGAACTTCATACCCTCACTCTTATTTCAATACATGTGATGGTTAGTGATACAATTACGACGTTAATACTTTTCAAGTATTAAGACGACGACAAAGCCAACTACAACAACGACAAGGATTATAGCGACAAACCTATCAGCTTTATGACGTTCAAAGATAAATATGTTTTAAACATTGTTGAGTTGTAAGACAGCATTGAAAACAGTATTCATAGCTATGTAATTCATACATGCATACTTATGGTGAGTCGCAACAGATTTCTAACAATCTATTTATCTACGACATTGAAATTGAACTATACACGTACTTTGAATTTACGCAATCATGAAACTTTACTTGTCTTTTGCACATAGAACATTCCAATTGCTTTGGCGTTGCAACTAAGTAAACCCCAGGGTACCTCGTAGGACACCCTTTTCATCAAAAGTCAAACTGTCAGTGTCTTGTCAATATTACAAATTTCACATCATAATTCTAACTTGCCCGTACATTTAATTACATTGATCAAATTGACAAATGTATGTTAAATTCGTCATTATCATAATGCTGTTAATACATAAATTAAATTATATTTAGTACCAAACGACTTTTTAATTAAAACTGTCGTAATCAAACAATTATTATTTCCACGTCTATAAATTTTTGTATTTAATGCCATTTTCAAAAGTTTTAAATTTTTATGAAAATTTGGGATGTTACATGTGGTATCAGAGCTCATGTTCGAACTCTAGGCCTGAAAGAGGTCCAAGAACACGCAGCAGAAAATTTTATATAGCAGAAAACTTTACTAATTTGAATTTGAATTTGAATTATGATGTTATCGAGAAATTATTTTTAAGCTACATGTATGGAGAATTCAGTTGATCATATAGACGACAGATTTCAACCAAACAACCACAGCTCGGGACAGCACTATGTAGAAGAAGGTCACGGTGAACTAAATAACAGTTCGTCAGAATTGTTACGTGCTTTTCATGAATTAAATGCAGAAATTAGATCTGTGAAACAAGACAATGAAAGAATTTTGCAGGCACAAGAACAATTAAATCAAGTGTTGTTTGAACAGTGCCCAACCAAGGAGCAAGAGAGAGATAATGAAGATATCTCCAAAGTTGAGGATCTTCCTCATGCTAATAAAAATCAGAAAATGAAAACCAGTGAGGTGAAAAATAGTTCAACCTCACCAGGAGATGCTATCGAAGTGCGTAAAAAGAAACGTAACTAAACCAGTGATAGCAGTGAAGGAGATTTCAAGCCCCAAAGGAAAAATCATAGGGAATACAAACAGATTTCTGGAGAGTTCAAAAAAATTAGATCTCCAACTTTCAATGGAGAAACTGAGAAGGGCGAGACAGTTGAAGCTTGGCTGTCTGATATGAAGAAATACTTCCAGATCTATAACTATTCAGAGTTCTTGAAGGCAAAAATGGCTATATATAACTTGACCGAAAAAGCGGATATTTGGTGGCAAGACATCAAAAGAGTAGAGGGCATCAAAGATAAATATGTAAGCTGGAGTGCTTTTAAACGATATTTTAAAAAGAAGTATTTATCTGAACAGTACTATGAAGAAAAATCCAAAGAATTCTATGATTTGAAGCTGGGAGGTATGAACATGAAGGAAATGAACAGTAAATTTCTGAACTTGCTGAGATATGTGCCATACCTCATAGAAGAAAAACCAAAGATTCGAAGATACTTGAGCTGCCTACCTTTCAATATTAAGGACAGAATCGAGTATGATAGTCCTAAAACTTTGGAAGAGGCTATGAGAAAGGCAGTTTTCTGTTATGACACTAATCGGAAAAGAGAAGGAATGTCAAACTGGAAGAGTCATAAGCCCAACAACTTTGAGCAAAAAAGGAAAAATTTCAGGTTCAATGGAAATTTCGGGTTTCAAAAGAAAAAATTTCATAATCGGAATTATCAAGGGAACAATTCTAGAAATAATTCACAGCAGAATTCTACAGCACCTAGAAATGCACCTAATAATACCATAACTAATGAGCCAAAGGCACCTATCAAATGTTTTGAATGCCAAGGTCCTCATTACGCATCAGAATGTCCCTTGAGGAAGCGAAAGACTAACAACATCAACTCTATTCAGACTGAACCTACTGTTGGAGACATGGCGAGGGATATGCCCAGAATTAATGTAGCACTTGACAACAGACAATTAGATCATCAAATCTCCATGGTAGAGATTGAAAGTATGATACAAAATCATCTTGTTACTGTTTTAATTGACCCAGGTGCTAGATTAAGTTATATATCACCAGATATTGTGGAAAGTCTTAATTTGAAAATAGAAAAGTTTAGTAAATCTTGGCTAGTTAGACTAGCAACTGGAACAAAGAGAAAAGTATAAGATTTTATAGAAAGTTGTACCTTATCCATGAATCATTTACAAACACAAATCAAGTTGAATATTCTACCTTTAGGATCTTATGATATTATAGTTGGGATAAACTGGTTAGAAGCCCATCATGTCATTCTGGACTATTACGGAAAAATTTTTACATGTTTAAATGACGAAGGAAAAATGGTAGAAATAAAAAGGCATCCCAAGGAAGGTAACCCTTAGACAGATTTCAGCCATGCAAGTTAAGAGGGAAGTTAGGAAAGGATCCCAGTTGTTTGCAGTAAACATAGTAAATGATGAGTTTATTGGTAAAGAGGACAAACTGAAATTAGAGGACATACCTGTCCTAAAGGATTTTAAGGATGCATTTCCTGAGGAGATTCCAGGATTACCTCCTAAAAGAGATTTAGATTTTACCATTGAATTAATACCAGGAGCAGTACCAAATTCAAAAGCTCCATACAGAATGAACATATTGGAATTAAACGAATTAAAATCATAGTTGAAGGAACTTATTGATAAGAAGTATATTAGACCCAGTGTGTCTCCTTGGGGAGCACCTGTCATCTTTGTTAAGAAGAAAGATGGAACCCTAAGACTGTGTATAGATTATCGTCAGCTTAATAAGATGACGATCAAGAATCAGTATCCGTTGCCTCGCATAGACGATCTATTTGATCAGCTGCGTGGAGCAATGATATTTTCAAAGATTGTTCTAAGATCAGGATATCATCAAGTACGGGTTAAGGATGAAGATATTTTCAAGACATCTTTCAGAACTCGGTATGGACATTACGAGTTCGTAGTCATGCCATTTGGCTTGACTAATGCCCCAGTTGTATTTATGTGTTTGATGAATAATATTCTGCACAAATACTTAGACAAGTTTGCTGTTGTATTTATAGACGAAATTTTAGTGTATTCTAAAAGTAAAGAAGAACATGATGAACATTTATGGATTATCTTACAAATTCTGAGAGATCATCAACTATACGCTAAGCTTAGCAAGTGTGACTTTCACAAAGACAAAATTCAGTATTCAGGACACATAATCTCGAAAGAAGGAATCTCGGTTGATCTTGACAAGATAAGGGCCATTAATAACTGGCCGGTTCCTAAGGATGTGTCGGATGTAAGATCATTTATGGGCATTACTGGATATTACATAAAATTTATAGAAAATTTTTCAAAGATTGCCAACCCCATAACCTCTTTGCAGAAGAAGGGGAAGAAATTTGTTTGGGATCAGAAATGTTCTGACAATTTCAAGAAATTAAAGGAATTATTTACTACAACACCTATCTTGAGGATAGTAGATCCGAACAAGGATTTTGTAGTTTATACAGACGCATGCAATGACGGACTCGGTGGAGTCCTGACACAGGAAGGGCATGCGGTGGCATATGAATCTAGAAAGCTGAAAGTACATGAAAAGAACTACTCTACCTATGATTTAGAGCTATTGGCAGTAATTCATGCCTTAAAAATGTGGCGTCATCACCTTATTGGCATAAAATTTACGTTATTAACAAATAACATGGGTCTGAAATATTTATTAGATCAGACAAACCTGAACGCTAGACAAGCTAGATGGTTGACTTTCTTAAGTGAGTATGATTTTGAAATTCAGCATATTAAAGGAAATGAGAACAAGGTTGCAGATGCCTTGAGTCATAAGGCAAAACTGAATTTTATTTCAGCCATTAGTACTTATTCAATTGATTTGGAAAATTAGATTCTTGAAAAGAGTGAAATAGATGAAGAATACAGAAAAATGAAGGAAAAGACAACAAACAACAGTTCTGAAAATTTTATGGCAGATTACAGCATGAAGGAAAATGGGTTATTACTATATAAAAACAGATTGTATGTACCAAACATACCAGAAATAAAATTTCTGATATTAAATGAGATGTATAAAAGTCACTAAGTCTGGTCATCTAGGTTATCAAAAGACCATTACTATGCTAAAGAAAATAATACTATTGGCCCAAAATGAAGAATGAAGTAGCAGAGTACATAGATAAATGTTTGGATTGTCAAAAAGTGAAGGTTGAACACCAACATCCTGTTGGATTGTTGCAACCGTTACCGATACCAAGTTGGAAATGGGAAGTGATTAGCATAGAATTTATTACTGGATTACCTAAAAATCAGAAACAACATGATTCTATCATGGTGGTAGTGGACAAACTCAGCAAGCAGCACATTTCATACCTGTGAAGACTACTCATAACGCTCCAGCTATTGCAAAAATCTTTATGAAATGGATTTTTCGACTACATGGGATACCGAAAGTAATAATTTCAGATCGTGACTCTAAGTTTACCGAAAACTTATGGAGGTCACTGTTTAAGGGGTTGAATACAACCTTAAATTTCAGTACAGCATTTCATCCACAAACGGATGGAGAGACAAAAAGGGTAAATCAAGTTTTAGAAGATTTATTAAGAATGTACGTTAAGGATCAGCCTGGTAAGGGGGAAGACAACTTGCACTTAGCAGAATTTGCTTATAATAATCATTATCATGCATCAGCCAGACTTAGTCCTTTTGAAATTCTTTATGGTAGGAAATGTGATACACCTGTTTTGTGGAATGATCCAGTAAATAGAGTTGTTTTAGGACCTGAATTATTGCAGGAGTTAGAACTAATTTTGAAACAAGTACAAGGAAATTTAAAGGCTGCTCAAGATAGGCAGAAAAGTCAAGCAGATTTAAAAAGAACTCATAAAGAGTTCCAAGTTGGTGAGCATGTATTCCACAAGGTAAGACCGAAAAAGAATTCATTGAAATTGGGAAGCTGTGCCAAGTTGGCACCCAGGTATTGTGGTCCTTTTGAAATATTGTCCAAGGTTGGACCAGTGGCATACCAACTGGCTTTGCCACCAAACTTAAAAATACATAATGTTTTTCATATATCGTTTTTAAATAAATATGTACATGATGCTACTCATGTTGTAAACTGGAATGATGTACAGGTGGGACAAGACGAAGATTTTCCGGTGGAACCGGATTGTATCCTCGGAAGGAGGGAAACTATTCTTCGAAATCGCACCATCGGGCAAGTGAAGGTGCAATGGAAGCACCTTAGCCCAGAAGAGGAAACCTGGGAGTTGGAGAGTACTATGTAGGTAGCATACCCAACTCTGTTTCAGGAACAATCAATGAGTGATTAACCAACTGTTAGAAAAACAGGATTGCAGAGCAATAACAATAAACAGAAATGCAAATATAATCATGCAAATATAATCACACATACACATTACAAGAGAGACACAGATATATCGTGGTTCACCCAACTTGGGCTACGTCCACACTGAATTTGCCAGTCCTTATTATTATTACCGTCCAACAAAGTGAAGGGATACAACCTGCAGCACAACCGCTGCACTTCCTCTTCTCTGTTTCACAGTCTCTCTCCTGATCTCAGAGATCTTTACAATGCATAAAACCTAATACATCATCATCCCTAGCCGTATTACAATGTCTTTATTTTATAAGGGAAATACAATGGAAAAATACCACGGGATACCCAAAACCATGGGCCCGCAAAACAACTGGCGAAAATAGCCCCAACCCTTGGAACCTCGTGGGGGGGCGATGCCCCCCCACACCCCCCCGCTGGGGTGACTGTACAGTCCACCTAAATATCATATAAAACTGGGGTACAAACACGACTGATACAATATCATCTATGAGACTAGAAGATCTGGCTCCACAACCAACACCAACATCGAGGACGATGTTGAGACTTAAGGGGGGGTGTATGTCACCTACCCAAATTTCTGAAAATTATTATTTTATTTGCAAAATACTTTATGTTAAATTTAATTACAAAATTTTGTAATTATGATCAATTTTGATCAAGGATGAATGTAATTACTGATTATTATTATTTAAATTAATTAATTAGGAGACAAACACCCAAGGGGACTGTTAAATGAGTGTTCACTGACCCACTAGGAGGAATGGAAGTTGTTGGAAGGTATGGGACAGATGGCAGCAATTGCACCACACCACTAGCTGTTGGTTATGGGACAACTACCCCTGAAAATGTGGCATTATCCCCTAGGTGGTGGGAGTGGGCAAGCAACTCATTTAATGACCCAGTAACAACTGAAAAGGATTAGGAAGCCTACATAAGGCAAATTCGAATTGAGCAAGTAGCTCTTACACAATATTTTCTGCAGGAATATTTTCCTCATGTGCATCAGGTGATCATTGAGAGATTCGAATAGGGAGGCTAGTTGTGAGTGCAATCATAAGTCTGCATATTACTAAGAAGAACCAGAGATGCTGGTGCAGGTCTTTTGGACTGCCAGTTCTTGAAGATTCAAAAGTTAGTGCTACTGCAAGTGGAGATCCTAAATTCCTAAGTTTCTTCCTTCTGGTGGTTCAGTGAACAGGCTCGGGGGTCCTAAGGCAAGTACTTGACTGTCTTCAGGAATTGGTTGGGTGGAACAGTCTTTTTGGGCTGTTTGTTCCCAACAGATTTTATCCAGGTTTTACAGTTTCTACTCTATTTTAGTTATTAGTTATGTTTAAGTAAAATTATTAATCTCTGTTTTGAAGAAGAAATGTGTTCTGATTCTATTTGAAAGTCTGCATATTAAAGTTTCAATGATGATGTGAATTGATAAACCAATATCTACATTTTTCCACATGTTGTTTTATGCATCGTACTCTAGTGTAGATAAGCAAATTAAGAATAGATGAGAAGATAGGAAGACTGCCACTGATTCGATAGACAAGTGCAGTGATTGAATTGTGTTTCCATTTTCTGCCCTATAATTAACAGTAGTAATTACTATACAATATCTAATATAGTCTAGAATATTCCATTGTTTCCATGGAAAACAAATATAGATTATTTAATATATGATTTCATTGTGTTTTTCCTATCCCTATTTTTATAGGAAATCAATGCATTTCAAAGTTATGTACATTATAATTAGAAACAAATATTGTTGTTACAATAACTAGAACTGCTAGCTATGATCACAAGTCACAAATTACAGTATTTACACATGTCACTCATACTGTGTTTTTCATCACAAATTTACTAATAGAATAATTTCCTAAAATCATATCAGTATTATCATAACTGAAAACAAAGGAATTGTAAAACCTATATTGTTTACACTTATCATTTTACTTTACAAATCGCATGTATTATTCAATCTGAGTGTTGTAATTTCTATTATATTACGAACTGCATATAGTACTAAAAATATAGAATCCTATCAACTGTAAAAACCCTAGATCGCATTGTCTTAGGTTTTCATTATCATTATCCATGGTAACATAAAACACATATTATATCCACATTTAAATTATAGTACAAACCCTAGCTACAACATAAGGGCTATTCTAAAGTTACATATAAATAATATCTTTCTATTTTGAAAACAAAACTAGCATCTGGGCGTGGCCCTGTTCTTTTCCTTTTTAAACATTTATTTATTTTCAAAGACACGACTCGAACTAGGGTATGACCCTGTTCGTTTCCATTACAAACGAAATGAAAACCATTTCAGCATCACATAATACAGAGTTATCATCTACGACAAGCAAATAGACTCTGGCATAGCTTGAAAATCACGATACCAACCTATAGTAAACAAACGTATAACACAAACGAATAGCATAGAATGAAATAGCATATTTTTCATTGTCGAGAAGAAAACATTGTATCCACAGTAGACGAGCTTCGGCTCCATATTTCATTTCTCATAACATAATCCAACAAGTCGTGTTCAAGCTTTAAACCAGTACAAGTCCCAACTCCAAGAAGGAAAATCATTGTTCACAGAAACAAACAGATTACAACATGTTTCCAAACGAAATCGCACAGGGTTTATTCCCAAACTTTAAACATTTTAAAACAAGTCCAAAAACCCTTGGCACTGACAAGTAGTATAACTTCCAGTTCGACAAAACTAGACATCAAAGTTCAAAGACCAAGTATCATACAAACAAACGAGGATTACATCCCTGTACAGACATCTTTTGAATAAAAAAAATATCTTCGAATTTTTTCAACTGACAGACAATGCTGAAGCATGGTGGAACACTGGTTAATCATTCTCTTGAAACCACAACACCAAAGTCGAAAGGAGACATATGAGGGTTTGAGACTCGGAGCTTACCAGGAATGGAAGTTCACCTTTCCTTTCCAAACCCTTATCCAAGTCGCTCTTCAAACCCTACAACTGACGAAACAACCGTTTAGAATTAGAACTGTAATATTTATTTTAAACTGAAAATCGAAAAATTCAACGAAAGAATCACTATCTTTTTCGAGAACGCTTACCTTCTCAACCAACGACCAAATTCTTTGCATTCACTAGTAAAACGACGAGCTCTTTGCTGTAGACGAGACCAGGATACCTCTATCATTTTATAGCTTGGTGTGTTTCATACGAACTCAAAAATGAAAATCTTGAAAACTATCAACTCGATAACCACTCAAACTAGAGACTCAATCTTTTAATACAACGCCATTACAACAAGACGAGATCTGCAACCTTCAAGATTAACCTACAGGTCGTGAGATCGAAACCATTTACAAAGCTTTCTAACCCTAGAATTCGGCAGCTTGTCGGCCACACAGACTGAAACAATAGAATAATGAACAACATTCAAATCTCATAAACCAAAAACGACGGCAAAGGTTAGGGTTGCATTGGATAATCCAAATTCATCACTATCGACGATCATAAGAGTGCCAGCGAGCTGGCATTGGGACGAACAACTTCTGCAATTAATGCCCCATCCAATAGTACAAGCATGGCAATGCCACTTTGGAACACGAAGGATTGATCAACAGACAACTCGGAGGAGATCACTATAGAAACCATTACACAGTGGTTGACGTAGTTGCTAATGCATCGATTTTACATTACGTGGATTGGTAACAATCCCTGTCACGCTGAGTTGTGAACCAAGCTTTTAATGCAGGATCAAGTTACGATCTCCACGATAGCTCGAGGATCATGTCATTTTAATGACCATCAACTCACCACTCTGTTGACATAAATGTATTTCAGTATCATTTATAACGACAACAAAACCTTCACGTAGATCTTTTATAAAATCAAAACATTCGATTGCATGTTAATAGTTAAAGCTCTAACTTTATGGTTAGGATTAGGGTATTAAGACTAAAGTTTAGCCATGTATTAAGTATAGATTTCATATCATTTCAATATTGTAAACTCTCATATATTTTGTAATAGTTTGCAATTATAAATCTATTATATAGCATAGCAAACTCTAAGATTTATATGGTTAATACATTAATCATAGTTTCTATTCTTCCATGTATAAAACTATAATAATGTAGGAGTTTACACTTGTGAATTTCCAACAAGACCATTGATTACTAACTAGCATAAAAACCATGCTATAATCATGAACTTCATACCCTCACTCTTATTTCAATACATCTGACGATTAGCGATACAATTATGATGTTAATACTTTTCAAGTATTAAAACGACGACAAAGCCAGCTACAACAACGACAAGGATTACAGCAACAAACCTATCAACTTTATGACATTCAAAGATAAATATGTTTTAAGCATTGTTGAGTTGTAAGGCAGCATTGAAAACAGTATTCATAGCTATGTAATTCATACCTGCATACTTATGGTGAGTCGCAACATATTTATAACAATCTATTTATCTACGACGTTGAAATTGAACTATACACGTACTTTGTATTTACGCAATCATGAAACTTTACCTATCGTCTACACATAGAACATTCAAATTGCTTTAGCGTTGCAGCTAAGTAAACTCCAGGGTACCTCGTAGGACACCCTTTTCATCAAAAGTCAAACTGTCAGTGTCTTGTCAATATTACAAATTTCACATCATAATTCTGACTTGCCCGTACATTTAATTACATTGATTAGATTGACAAATGTGTGTTAAAGTCATCATTATCATAACGCTGTTAATACAGAAATTAAATTATATTTAGTACTAAACGACTTCTTAATTAAAACTGTCGTAATCAAACAATTATTATTTCCGCATCTATAAATTTTTGTATTTAATGCCATTTTCAAAAGTTTTAAATTTTGATGAAAATTCGGGATGTTACACAATAACTTAACTTGAGACACCAGAATTGTTCACCTCCCTTCTCAATCCCTCGCTCCCAAAATGAAATATATGTAAATCTATTCCTCTTTTTATTTCATCCATGTCGGAAGGTCTTTTTTATTGTAGATTTAATAACCTAGCCTGCTCCATCGATAAGTCTGCACTACAGTATGGAAATGAACGCCACAAATGAATAGGAGATGACCACTTTTCATCCAAAGTGGTTCCCTACATTGCATGATTGGAATGTTGTCTATGATTATAAATATAAAAAACTATCTTTCTTTTATACCGATGATCTTGGCATTGCCGTCCAAAAGGTGGGGTTTTAAAAAACTATTAAAATCATAAAATCCATCAATTAGATAAGGGGCATATAAATTTTGAACTTCAAGTGTCCTATGCGTATCCATAATCTCTGAGAGTGAAAATACATCCCTGCACATTAGCTTTGTTAATAACCTTCCATAAGTTCCATCTATGTCCTCATGGGTGTGTCCAATGGGGAGGAATCCAACTTCAACAATATTGAACACTCTCCTTGCTATTAAAAGAGATAAAAATGAAAATTCAAAGTGGTTTTTGTTATCCCCTGAACAGCTATCTATTTGCAACAATAATATGGGTGGTATTTTTATATTTGGCATGCATTGATATGTATCATCAACACACAATATATCATGTTGCATAACATCTTGTTTGTACATCACACACTTTTCATATGATTAGATTGCAACATAGCATCATGCAATTGGTGCTTAGATGTTCCACTTTTGTAGAGAAAATATCCATATTTATCAACCATTGGTTCTGTAAGACTCCTTAAGAATTTATCCATAGATGTGGGTGAAAATGCAAAGCTGGGAAACACTTTTATGACAAAGGGTTTTTTCGTTGACACATGTTGGGACAACCATTTTTAAAGATGGCAAAATGGCCAAATCTCCTAGTCTTGTGCCCATGAGTCAACATACCATTCAATGATATGGGAAGATTCATAACATTACTAGAACCCTTTTCCTTGTTACCCATCCTTGGAATGGAATTATTTGTCTTATCCATTTGTCATGAACAATACTAAAATAAGTCTTTGGATTTTTTTGTGAAGCTAATCAGTGAGAATAATACATTTGGAAAAAAATTGCAATATATTTCTTATGGGTTTCTTGATGTCCTCACAACCTTTCCACTTCAGCTGGATCAATGATCCCCTTTAGATTATCTTGTATTGTAGTGCACCCATTACACCTCGCAAAGGATGTGTTTTAAGAAATTCTATTATCTCAAAAAGCTTCTCTCATCACCTTGATAAAGGAGGATTGTGATACTAGATGCAAACCAATACATGATCGATTTCATCATTTGCCATTTTTCATAGCAAACCATGGGACATATAAGATGGCAATAATTTCATCTTTGTCCTTGTTCCATATTCACTGATTAATCATGTAATATGTGGATATTTGTCTAAATTCTCCTCTACAATTTTATTAATAGTAGCTACAAATGCAACCGTATTTTCCCTAGATTTTTCTAGTCCACGATTACCATGCACAACTCTCACATTACCATTTAAGAACATACTTTTATAATTGTAGAAAGTGAGCATTTTTATTCCATGGAATTTATACCATGCATTTTGACAAAGATCTATTGTGTCCAATATCATTGTAATAAACTTCTTCTTTTCTCATCTCCTTCTTTAGTGATAGGAGCATTTGATGCCATAGAATTTAAAACTTACACCCTTCTTGAATTTTCATTCATACTATGAAATTTATTCACACATTTGACTATCGATTGAAGTGAAATTTTTTATATACAAAGATTTGAACAACAATGTTCAGTTCCAATGTTTGAAAAGAATGTAGCTTCATCAATTCCAATCCAATAAGGTATTGAGCTTGAATTTATTTCAGAAATTTTAGTTCCATCTTGCCGCTTTACAGATTGTATGGCCTTGATGTATTAACTTTGCCCATTTGTATATTCACAATGGGGAGTAACTGGAAGGACCATATGCAAAATACATTATTCAACGATCTTCCAAATATTGACAATGTCTTCTTCTATATTTTTTTTTTAGTATGACATCCAAAGGAACATCATTGAGGTCAATAAAATGGTTTGCATTCCATCTTACAAGAGAGCCTTCAAATAAACCACAATCCTCACAATTGCAAAAGAATTTGTGAACTAAAATACCAAACACACTACCATCTAATGGTTTAAATTGTACTATATATCCATAAAAAACACTTGACATTATTCCTTGATCAATATAATTTGTATTTAAAGAACATTGATGTATCAAATTAACCTTCTCTCCCGCAAACGTAATATTATGATTTTGGCTTAATACTTTCAGACTGATTTTTGTTGAAATTGTTTTCAGCGGACAAGAATGTATCGATATTAAAATCTATGATTCTTCTAGCTGGCCATACTACAATACCTCCACTACTTAGTCCTGGAGAGAAGGACATGTAAGAAAACACCACTTCATCGACTAGAATAGCAAAGGAGAAAGCACTCAAAAACATTCCACTAACAAAATATTTCTCATTGACATTTGTTACAAAACCTATGAAAATGAAATCCTTGCATTCTGAACATTTATGTAACAACTTAACTTTTCTCATGATAAAAGAATATTTATTGTCACTTAGAATAATCCGTTCTACACTTATGGAAGTGGAAACTATTATATCATTCACCTCATTATGTTGAAGAGCAAGTCCAATATGGTTAACAATCTCAGATGTATCGCATTGAATATAACCACCAACTTCCTCTAACAATGTATCTGCACCTTTTGATGGATAGGGAAATTGAAGATTTGTATTTAAAACCTTGGTAACATTTATAATGATACATCGATCATGAATGTCTATATTATGTAATATCTTTCTTTCTGGAAAAGAGATTCCCTCAACAACTTGTAATCCATTCAAAAGTAGGTCCACACATTGTTGAGAACTAATGTGTGAATGGGTGTCCTCATATATTGAACAGGTTGGTGCCTGCAAATTGCAAGCCAATGCTCATAAGAGGATTGGTGTGCTCATATCTTGAACAGGTTGGTGCTTGCAAATTGCAAGTTGATGCTTGCATAAGGGATTGGTGTCCCTATTAGATTGGTGTCTACAAAATCTGTGAATGGGTGCTCACATCATCATTGGAGATTGGTTTCTCCTACAATTCTTATAATCTATAGTTTTATCAATTTATTAAATTGAGTTTCCATATCAAAAAAATTTGTACTGTGGTTTGATGTTGATGAATGTTTATGATTAATAATGGTACATAGTTAAGAAAGTAAAATTTGATAAAATTGTATGACACTGATTCACCCCCCCTCTCAGTATCATTGTGGGTTCCAACGATGTTAAGCCCTGAGATATTCTGGGATGAAATTAGGACATGCCAGGGCATGATGAGGCTCAATTGTTAAGTATTTACAGATTAATCTATTGGACTGTGACGTAAATTTGTTTTTCTTTGAATTTATTTGCAGATGTGAACAACATTGGACTAACTTTGATACAAAAGTTTATTTTAGAGGAATTTAATGGTGTGTATTCAACATTTCAGGTGTATATGAAAATAAATTTAGCCTATGGGACAATATCATATTCAATCTAACCACTCAACAATACATTCATATTATCACCAATACAAATTTAGTGCAAGATGTTGCTCAAAACATTATTATTCTCGAGAAAGTCGACAAAGATACAGATTATATTTGGAAGCAATGGTGGAGAAAAATTATAGAGGAAAACAAAATTGAAACACATCAAAATCTTAATCTTTGGAGCAATTGTTGTATACAAAAATAGTACAATCGACTTAGCAGTCCCTCAGAGGCCCTCTAAAAAAACTACTAGCCTTTTTTCTGAGCTCAAATTTCCTTTATATAGAAGAGGAATTACAAACAAATTTATGTTAGCTCTAACTGACTGCCAATTTTATTCCTTTCTGTCGCTATCACATTGTTTATAGGTTTGGTTATGCTTAACTGCATTTCTCTCTATCATGTTATTTCAGGATTTGGTTATCCTTAACTGCAATTATTGGGTGGTTTTACGATAATGTCATATAATGTCATGATTATAGGTGAAAAATGCTTCATGAAAACCATGGTGGTAACACCTCAAGACTAGAGTGGTTTTGAAAATTATTCCAAAGAGTCGTTACCAATCAAGAGCTTCCATGCATCCTAGTTGTTTCAGGCCAACAGCTCCATGGGGTGCTTTTAACTTCCTTGCATCTTCAAGGTGCATTATGGCTATTGGGCATTGTTATATCGGGTCCTCATCACAGTATGATAGGTTTTCTTTTAGCCCCTTTTATGCTCAAACACTTGGTTCCTCATGTGGTCATATGCTCATCATTTACAAGCAATTTCTTATTTCAATTCTCTTTTGCAAGGGAAATTTAATTTTGTCATACTATTTATGGAAGCTATCAACACAAATATTTATATCAAAACATTGAAACAGGTGAACCTAGAATGAACCATAGGTTCCAAACAGTGTAATATAGTTTACAAGCATAGACATGCTTGTATGGAGAAACAAACATGCATAAATGAACACAACATCCAAATAGTGCAAACTATTCATGTAATAGTTACATTATATTCATCTGATAAATTTCATAAGGGTTGCGACTGAACTGGACAGTGAGATTAAAAAAATCCACTCTTTGGGTTCGTGCATATAATCATGATGTGATTGTGACCGACAATTGCAAATATAGACTAAATTTGTGCTCTAAAGCTACCCACCCGCATGAAATCGTGATTTGAGAAACTAAAATATGCTATTTGACTAAGTTTTAGTTCGACCGATTCTGGAGAATAGACAAAAATGAGGCATTCTGATAGCCATATTTTGGAGTCAAGATGGCTTGTTTTCATGCACATCAAGATTGGATGCAACCTCACCTCTTAATAGATTTTTTTCCATTGTTTTAACAGATCCAACCGAGCCACTTGTGTACTTCTATGTTTATGTTTTTTAATAAAATCATATCTCTTGTGTACTTTATGTCGATTAAGTGACATTTTACACCTGCAATTTACTACTTTCTGCCAAATTTTCCAATGGGCTATGGGCAGACTGACAACATGTCATTTTTTTAATATTTTATGTGTCAATGTCATCATTAATTTCTTTTATTTTTTCTATAAAAAAATCTCTCTATTTTTTTTAAATAACAAACTATTTAAAAACATAAGATGCATAAGATAACTAAAATAATTATAACTTATATCATCAAATATTGTAATTTATCTCATACAAATAAAAAAATTAACTTCAATCATTAATTTTTTTTTAAATTACACAATTTAATTAGTAAAGATCATATATCAGTAAAATTATGGTTCCAAGGAGATATGACTACAATTTACCGAGATTGGCAGGCTGCAATTTACCGAAACTGGCAGGACCAAGTTTAACAAAAATGATTATTTTAAGATTTATCATTGGGCTTTTGAAATATATATTCATCTATTCAAAGGAAATTGCGTGATATGCAATGTAAGTGTGGTGTATATGTTCATTTTCTTTAACTGTGACCATTACAATTATTACAAAAGAGAATATTAGCATACAATCAGGATTCATAAAAACAAAGAACTAGAGCTGATAAACCATTGTTGAATGCATATCAATTAATCAAGCTACCTACAATTACGATCTCTTCAAAAACCATCCAAAACAAAGTAGATTTAAAAGGAATGAAGGCAATTATGTAGTGGCCTAGAAAATCCCAATAGAATGGTGTAACAGCTCCCCTTCACCATAAAATAAAAAACATGGTCCCTTCATTTTTATATCACAATGCCTAGCAATTAACATCAGACAACAACTAGCAAATTTAACATAGACATAGTTTTTCTTTACCCATACTACCTATTTTAAGAATTCCAGAACATGAAAATTTAAATTTCCATCTTAGAATTTCACCGCGATAAAGTAGAGAGAGATAAGAGCAGTACCTGGAAGTGTAGATGTCAAAGTAGTTCAACAATTTCACTTTCTTCAGATTCTAATATGAATCGAAGATATCATACCCAGTTTCCGATGCAAAGCACCCTAGGCTGACTCTATCCCTCAATGAGATACACAAGAATTCGACCTTTGTTAAACACACAGTGGACTCCCTGGGGATTTAAAAATTCTCAAATATTGCTAAAGATCCCGAATAGAAGTTGATTTTAGAGTGTGAAGGTCTGATCCCTTTATTTTACTTCATCACCTTATTTAAAATCCCTTTATTTTACTTCACCACTTTATTTAGTCTGGAAGCTTTGGATGTACCTCCTCAATTCCCACAATTTCTCATGTTTGGTCAACCATCTCTATGTACCATTTTTGTAGTTACAAACCACTTTACACAATAAACTTTGGGTTTTTCTACACTTAGACTCCTACCAAATTCTTTCCTCACTTTGATACCAAATGGTTCAAGGGATGCATAATGAGACCCTTCCTCTACACTATGCATGGTTTGAGGTAAGTGATCTACAAACTTAGATTTATATGCAATAAAAACACTTAACAAACTGCCAAGAATCTACAACAAAATGTAGGAAGGAAACAATGATGCAAAAATATTCATAGGCAAAAAAAATCTAAGAAAATAGGATACTCATTTTCATTAACAAAATACATAATATTTACGATACAAACATCTATATGCCTCACTACCTCTAATCCATTATTTTTTGTTTTCAATTCTCTGACAGACCATGAATTTCACCTCTACAATACTACTCTCTATCTTGAGCTTCATACTATTCCTCGTATTCCTTCTTTGAAATCTATTATTCTTTCTCATCCTTTCAAAATTCTGCATAACCATGCACTTAATCTATGAAAATTATGCTCTTAGTGGCCAACATAGTATAAATTCCAACCTCTATTGTATACACATTTTTGATACCTACACAACTAAGACATCATTTAGATATATGCATGTTGGTTGTAACAAATTGAATCCTAATGGATTTGTAACTAACTATTGGGATTTTGTGTGCATTCCTTGATCTCCTTCATGGTCCAAGCCTTATTTTATGTATCCTATGTCTTTGTGCTTGCAACCCATTTTACACTTCATCATTTCTAATGTGCATGAACTTCCTTGATTATGCTTTACTTTGTTAACTTCTTACATCCCTTACATGGAAATTGCAACCTTTCTTAGAAATGATATCTTCCTAGCTCTAATTGACAAACAACAAAGATAAATATGTGCTCTATGTCAAAATATTCCATTGTAAATACTTTAGATGAACATTAGTGTAAAGTCATGTTGAATAGTGCAAGTTCTCTTTATCAAATTTTGAGTCAAACCAAATTGCATTTTGGGTCTCTTCAAGCAAGTAAGATGGAAGCATAGTGGGAAAGTAGTAATTCCATGCAATATCCATGCAAACAATTACCAATAAGTAGTAACCCTTCATAGATGCACAACTCTACAAAGGCAGTGAAACCCAAAACTATACCCACTTAGTCTATCGTTATGAACCAATTGTATGTTTTCAAGCAATTAAATTGAAACAAGGGTTCCAAATAAATTTTATTGGAGATAATCATGTAATCGAAATAAAATATGTTTTGCACAATAGACAAAGAAGCAGTGACCAAAAAAACTATCGGGTCATCAACACACTAATAAAAAACTTAATAACATGCATGTTTCATATATCTTTTAATGACACTCACTCATTTCCACATAAACATATTTTTTTAATCAAACCAAGGATGTAAACATGGATAATTGAACTAATAATAGTACTAATAGAATCTCGAAGAAAGCATGCATCATAACCGTAATTAAAGCCAATAGGGATCTGCCCAGGGTTTCATTCTAAAACTTGTTTACCTTATGCAAATAACATATCTAAAAGAGAGACGATATCACATATAGGTCTAGTTCAATTTTTAAAAAATAGATACACTCTAACTCTATACCTAAAATAAATGAAGTCTTTCTCTCCCAGGCGAAAACCTACTCATTACAACCAATGAAAGAAAAACATGCCAACAAATCATGGAAAAAGTTTGATTCCACAAGTAGAGGAACCTGGATACCTAATAAAGGAGTAAATTTACTATAAATAGACTTGCTAACAAGCTGTTAGTTCCCAAACAAATTTGGACCAATCAGGATTGAAAATATTACAAGCATGAGAGCAAAAGTTAAGGTTTCTATCCTCATGACAAGGAGAAATATAAGCAGTGTTGACATAAAAACAACAATAATTCATAGCAATTGATAGGATTTTATTCTTCATATCTTGTAAAGTTACGTGAAACATACTTTTAGACTTGCTTAAAGGGTTTAAATATTTGCACCTATGCATCAACTTCTTAGCATTGGCAGCATAAGAACATATAAAAAAAATTGTCACAACTTCAATAAATAGGGAAACTAATCCCAAATTCTATTTTTTGTGCAAATGACTTCAATATTTGTTTTCACAACTTAGTGCCATGTCAATCCCTGATACTCAAATCATCAGTATTCAGGTAACTTTCATAAACAAAATTCTATCAATTGTTGAAATCGTAAATTTAAAGCATATATTTATTAGTGCTTCTCTTTGTTTATGAAAGTACAACTGATAATCCTAAAAATTGGCTAGAGTAACCATTAGACACTAATACCAATTTAATTAAGGGTTGGAGTAGCAATAATAATACCTATACAATGTTGTGTGAAGTTTCAAGTTTTAACGATTTTCACTACAGACCTTGGGACAAAATATTGAAACACGTATAGTTCAAAACAAAAAAGAGATACTAGCTTAATAAGGAGTCATAACATAATGTAACTGCTTAAAAGAAGGCAACAAGGATTAGCATTTTCTCATATGGAAATACACAGATAACTAATGTGGGCTCGGAGCTATATTAAAACTTCAACAAGGATAGTGGGAATTTTGCCAAGTGAACCATAACAAAATCATCATAGTTCTAGTATAGGAAAAAATTGTATATTTGTCTAAAAAGAAAGGTTGTATAAGAATTTATCGCGATTGTTCAAATGATAGTACATCAACAACTATTTATCACACAAAAATATGTCATCATTGAATGAGCTTCAAACTCAACATCTTTGCTTGATTCAATATTCTCAAGGCAAGTTTCTCATAATGAAGTTAGACATATGCTTTTATTTGTTCATTATCTATCATTTGCTAAAAGAAAAAGGTATGTAGAATAAAAATTCTAGCAAAATATGGAAATTAAAGACACCAAAGAAAATGGATGGCAATACAGAAATAAAAACATAAACAACGCCAAAGACACACATCAGAGTAAACTACACACAAATTTCTCCCCCTTTGAAACCTCATCCCATATAGTTTCAAATTCCAGAGTGTTCATGCATAGAAATTTCCACACTTGCAAACATACCTATGAGACACCATGGTATCCTATAGTTCCATGTAGAGTGCATTTTCTGCACTATTGTTATTTCAAACCAAGGTTTAATTCTCTTTCTTCATTCGCGGGTTTAGGTTTTATAGTGTCCTCATACTTGTCAATGTTTAGCTTGATCGACAATGAACAATTGGATGATTATGTCAAGCTACAATTTCATCGGATGCAAATCATTTGAGGAAAACAAAGCGCTTCTCCAAAGACTAGGTTTCTATTTTAACCCCAAAATCTGACTATGCATTTTTCTCGTTCTTGGCTATGTACACTACATTTACACTTGGCTCCCTAATGCTATTAGGGCAATACCCCTCCGCTAGCTTGGCGAAGCAGCCATATGTTCTTCGTCGCTCTGCGCGAAAAGAAGGTGAGGAAAAATTCTTTACGGTTTTCATGTTTTCAACTATTCGAGTATCAACGGTAGCTATTCAGTACCACTTCAGTACCACATGGTTGTTCTCCAATTTGTTTCCACAAACTACATTGTGTTTCACTATTCCCTAATTCAATTTGTTTACTACAATCTAGTAAACCATTGCCAAGCAATCTAAAAGACAACTTACACATCACTTTAGACTCAAATTCTAAAGTGAAATGATGCAGAGTGAACTCGACGCAGACGGTTTATAAAAACAAAATTTCCAAATTCTATCTAAATAAAAAATAAAAAATAAACATTAAACATTCAAATTAATTTCAAAACAACTTTTCAATTTTAAAATATAAACTTAATGACCCAAAAGTAAGAGACATTAACTGGAAATCTCCTTAAAATAAGGAATGACAAGTCAACCAGCATAAACAAATAAACTAATGGATAACTAAATTATGACAAGTTTAGCAACGTATGAAATCCGACACAACCTTCACATTTATTTGAAGTGTCATATGTTTCGATGTGATTCCATTATTGTTCACGCGCTTCCGGGTACGCCACTAACGTTACCTCTCTGGAAGGAGTTGCAATTTGCAAATTAATGTACGTCATTATGTCGTATTTCGTCTTCCACCGTCAAATCAGATTAATCAGTCAACCCTGCAGACACACACTTTTAATTAAAAACCCATCCACACATAAAAGTCATGTCTAATGTTTTTTTCGACTTTTTTCTCCTCATGGTTTGCAAAAACCTACTCCACTAAGCATCTTCACTTTGCAAAACCTACTCCACTCAGCATCTTCCCCGAAATTTTTCCTCATGACGCCCTGTCATTCAATATATATCTCTCTAGCGATAGTTTTGGCCATCAATTATATAGCCTACGTACTGGAATTGATTTTTCAGAATTTCAGTGTTATACAAGTAACACCACCTTGATTTTTGATAATCACGGAGAAGAAAATAAGTATACCAGTAATGGCTTCTTCTCTTGTATTTCCCATTGATGTTTTCTCATTCAAAGAACTGCCAAGCGCTGGTCGTATGGGCTTCCAGAAACCGCCAGCAGTTTCGAACAGCCAGAGCATAAATGTTAGATTTGGGCGGTGTTTCAAGGTGAGAGCAATGCAGGAGGCGTCTGCGGGCGCAGAAGGCATTTCAGAGCCCGGTCGCTTGAAAGCGAAGACTTCTTTGTATGAAGTACTGGAGATAAGCCCCGCGGCGACTGCAACAGATGTCAAGAGGGCTTACAGAATGCTGGCGAGGGTGTTTCATCCGGATCACGCGGCTTCTAGTGAGGAAAAGAAGCAGAACAGCCAGATATTTTTGAGGATACACAATGCGTATGTGACTCTGTCAGATCCACATGCCCGCGCAGAATATGATCGCCAGGTTTCGGTTCAAGTGTGGAGATTCGCTGGGCAGTCGTGGAGTGAAGTGTCCACCGGGAGTTACCGATATTCGTGTGATCCGGTGAGGCAGAGTTGGGAAACAGATCAATGCTGGTGATCTACAGAAACATAAATATGCGTGTCCATTCTTTTAACAGTTGAACTCTTTCATCTACTGTATTGTTATTGTCTTTCTTTGCCGGTGATTGGGAACCCCCCGGCTGGGAAAGCCACATACTCCGCCGCTGTTTTAAAGCAAAAGTTACAAATGAAGGAGGAGATCCAGCTTTGCTGATTCATTTTAATGATAAGCATTTGGATTCATTGTCGGTTGGTTTGTTGTTTAGGGATAGACTGATTAGTGCTTAAAACAGAAACATGAATTTTGATTTTCTTTCAAATGTTTTCATTGATAAGTTTACAGTAACCTGGAAATTAGTTTCTCTTTTTTCAACATCAATTTCTACTTTCACTATTATCTTCTTTCCCAAAATTTTAACTACTGAAGGGTCACTGCACTGCACAGTACATTGTGTGCAAATATTTATATATGCCTCAGTGAAAGATTCACTCACAGCACAAGTCCCAGAGAAGCCGAACATCTCCCTTATGATATCTGCCCTTAGCAATAATTGGGTTCATAGTGGTCCACTATCATCCAAATCTCTTAAATATAACAAAAATATACCTAATGAGATGCACTTCATTATTCAATGTAAACATGTCACGTGCCATTTAAATATAATAATAAAGTTCTGTAACAAAGGAAGAGATATTGCAACCTCACTATCAAAACCAATATGTAATAATAAATTTCTTAAATCCAGTCTGGATATAAGAAGTATAATAATAAATTTCTTAAATCCAGTCTGGATATAAGAAGTATAATTTTCATTTAATCTTTTAGTATAAATAAAAGTTATTATTTTTAATAAAAAACTAATTTAATATGATTATGATTCGCAACTAACACTCCAATACCCACCAATAATCCAATACTGACAAATAAAAATGGAAGTCTTCCATTACTGGCCACCAACAAATTATCTGTAAATAATAACCAATGACAAGTATCCCACTAAGTTATAATAAGTTTTAATCATTCCAAAATAATCATAAAAGAACACGATCATTTAAAAAACCAATACTTCTAACAATGATTGAAAAGCTTCAAATAATACATGTGACAGTCGAGCAATTACATTCCAAACATTTTTTAAACAATCATACCATAGTTTATTCTTGAACAATATAACAAATATATAAAATGAATGATTTCTGTAAACACTTAACAAATGGATCTATACTGATAATAGAAAAAAATACTGACGATCAAGATTATGTGACGTTTCTGTTTTCATCTGTCAAGGATTTTATTTGAATTTACAGCTGAACAGTTAAAACGTATCTACACTGAAAATATAAAATACAAGTACAGAACCATCAAAACGATCTGCTTCTATTTTCATCTGCGATGAGATTTTATTTGAATTTACAGCATCATGCTTCGAGAATTCAATCCAATGATCGAACGAGGGCTAGCTGACGAATGGACGGCTCAGCTCGCTTCGTTGGTTCTCTGACGGACCGACGGCTCAAAAATCACGAACTGAGCAGTGATAAGCTTCAACCTCGAGAATGGACGACCGAGGGTGCACCTCCCATCACGACTCACAATCACATATTTCCCAACGATTTGAGAAATTAGAATTTATCGCATGTGCACGTTGACCATATTCATGTCAACCCCGCCGACAAACTATTTCCCAATAA
This sequence comes from Larix kaempferi, assembly GCA_027924585.1. Lineage (NCBI taxonomy): Eukaryota > Viridiplantae > Streptophyta > Pinopsida > Pinales > Pinaceae > Larix > Larix kaempferi. Next base: position 4,344,795 of record BSBM01000103.1, read on the forward strand.
AACCCCGTTCACATTCCAAATAATCGTAGTATACCTTTTATCTATAATGTGAAGAAAATTTTCAGTAGGCTAAAGTAAGTATGGGATATTTTAAGGTTTTGGGTTTTTCAGAAAACCTCAAAATCCTTAGAGCGTAAAGGATTTTGACATGTGAAATTTTATCAAACATCAAAATTTTTACCTAAAACTTCGAAAAAAATATTTCTTCACCCTCCCAGCTCACCCATTTGAGGAAGGATTGTAGCAAAGTGCAATACAAGAAGCTGAAACCCTATTGCTCACGGTTACATTATGTATGTAGGCGTTCAAGCCCATTATTTGACACGCCTTGTACATGTAATTCTTGTTTATTAATATCTTTACTAAAGGAAGTCATTAACAAAAAGTCAAATTTGTGAAACTTTGAGCTATACTTGGATTTGGATTTGATGAAGCTATAATTATGAAGTGTATAGAGGTAAGTTCACCTCCTATCAAGTTAAGCAGTTATCTAGAAGTGCGACGATTTTTCCTGGATTCGGTCTTTTCCGATCGTTCGTTAGACCCTCCCTTCCAGGCCTAGAATTGGAATTTGACGTGGTTTAAGATGTATTGAGCAAACTGGAACGTATTTTACGAGTAAGATTATTTGCCACACATCACCATCTACGTGTGAGATAAAATGTGGACTGTCAATTTGATGTCTAATGGTGTCCATCAAATGTTAAAAATGCTAGTACCTACATGCAACTTGGAAAGTGGGTAGTGCAATTGTGGTTTACCCGCAACCTAAGTTAACCGCAAATTGAATGTGCCATGGCACTTGGTAGTAGTTGGCAACTTGGCAATGTGGCACCATGCACAGTGTGAAACTTGAGAGCTATTAAATGATGTTACGCTGGTAGACTGGTAGTAGGTACAATAGGGTTAATGCAAGTCAATGGAATTAATTGCTCGGTTTGGTAGCTACTAGATGCATCATGCCCACTGGAACTTTCCCTTCAAGTTGTATCAGAGCCAGAGGCAGAGCCACAGGATGCTCAGTTCACCGAGTAAACTCCATCGAGGCCCTAACCATGATTTTATGATCCCTTCCCTCCCCGTCTCGGTGAGACGTAGCCTGTAGGCACCACCAAATGTGGGTCGAAGATTGCCAGACTGCCAGTGACCAACAAGGTATAACTGTTACAACTTACGAGTGGGGGTTTGAATGGTAATAGGTATACATAGGACTTGGGAATTTCAAATCTTTTGTGGGCACTTGATTTCTGATTACGAGATCATTAAGATGCATAGTCGAAAATTAATGTGTAGCTGCACAACTCCTATCTCCGAAGTGTTAAGAGACTCAAGGAGAGTCAATGTCTGGTGAGTTTGGGCACGGAGAGGAAGCTGGAGACCTGGAGGCTGGAGACCACTTTAAAGAGGTTTCCCTATTTCGATTTTTCTAGAGGAATATCAAGTTTTGTCAGTTTTCATCAAGCATAAAAGCATAAGCAGGTAAGCATTTGCAACTGCTCTCGTTCTATTACCCTGTCCTTAACTATTCTAAAAAATTAATTATGCTTCTCATTAGAACTTCCCTGTGCCCAATTTTTTCTTTCTTCCAAGTTCCGAATCAAATCCCAAAGTTTCCCATAGGGTTAGGGTTTCGTCAGCCTCAAATCCCAACTTGATATCTGACCCGAAACCTAACGCAAGCTTGACCCGTAGATCATTTGTTTTTCTTCTTTGATGTTTCGCACTCAAAATTCCAGAAACGTTTTCACATATCAATCGTGTAAATATCATCTCATAATCCAGTAGCCTCAAGATTACTATCTCATCAAAGCACGAAGAAATTTAGGCAAAGCTATGGAATTTAGCAGTGAAATAATCAATGCAGTAATGGCCGACATTGTCAATTTAATTTTGCTATGAGGTTTTTATGTTTTAGTGAGACAAAGTTCTACTTAGTATGAGGTTTTTTTAATGGTTTCAAAATCTATCGAAATTTAAATCTTCATTATAAAATTAAGGTTGGTAATTATGAAATTTGAATTTGTCCATGAATTTAATTAACTTATTTATAATGGTTTTGCAATAAGACTTAAATGTTGGCAGCAGTTAATTAATTCACTGCCACAAAGTCTAAAAAGTCATTCACCGCCCAACTAAGTGGCCGTCGAAACTCTGAAGAGTCAACAACCGCCACACCGTTTTGATTTTGCCATGTTGTCAAAGCTTCAAAGGGGCAGCACACCGCATCGATTTTTGAAGAAGCAGTTACAGCCTCTGTTATAGCTCATCGAATAATTATTGGGGCAGAGTATTACATTGTTTTTTGAAGAGACGTTTTTAAGAGTCATCCACTGACATGTTCCAGCTGGTCAAATGTTAAAAGGAGCAGCGTGTTTCATCATATTGCTTAAGGGATATCATTGTTGCAGTGCATTAAAGTTCATAGGGACATTCATTAGCTCTGTTGTAGCCTGTCAAAGACCGAAGGGGCTTCCATCGTTCATGTTGTAGCTCATGAAAGGACAGAGTATCTACACAAATTCTGAACAGTCAATTTTGGTTTAGATGCAGTGAAATGTCAAGCTAATTAAATGAACGACTATATTTTTGATGTATAAATATCGATGTAATATTGGTTTTGAGAGATAGAGAGACAGAGTTGAATACGATTATCAGTTGAATTTAAACTCAGAATTTTATTGTGTACTATGTTATTTGAGTTTGAAAACTCACATTCATTTTTGAAGTTATTCTTTGCTGTAGCAAGTTAAGAGATTAGAGTTATTTTTTAGTATAGAGATGTTAAATGTGTTTGATTGTTGAAACAGGGTATTAGTCAAGTTTTATGAATACACGGGTTATCAAAACATAGCTGAAACAGTCAGTTGTAACAGTTCTGTAGATTACTGTTAGCTAAACAGTCAGCTGCAATAGTTCTGTAGATTACTGTTAGCTAAACAGTCAGCTGCAACTGTCCTGTAGATTACTATTAGCTAAATAGTCAGCTGCAACACTCCTGCAGGTGAAAATTTCTAAGCTAAGTGATCTGTGTGTGTTGCTGTGAGTAAGAGCAACACTCCCCTGCCTTCCCACAATTGGTATCAGAGCTGAGTGTTTCTTATTTTTTTGTCCGTTGGTTCTGTGCTCACTTCATGAATGAGCCGTATGATTGTATGTTGAACCTTTTGTGTTTTGTTTGGAGATCTTTCTGTTGAGTTTTACTCCAACACACCCCACTTTTGCTACAAATAAATACCATAAGTAAGTTCAGTCAAGATCTGTGTTGAAAGAGAGATCCCGCGCTCCCTTAAGTAAAGGTTGAGTCATCATTTAGTAGTTGAAGTCTGAATCAAGTGTTTCTTGAGTCATCCATCTTTTGGTTAAGTCGCTCAAGCTTAGCCGTGGTTTGTGTAAAGAGAAGAGATGGTCGTAGTCTGTGGATGAAGTTGATTTTGTGTTTTTGTTCCCTCAGACATAGGTTGAGCAGATGAAAGGAAGACATTCTTCTTGGTTGAGAGATCCCATATAATTTAATGGTAGAGCAGTTTGAATTCCACTGTTTTGGAAGTTTGCTTGGCTTGAATTGAAGCCATTATGCGTGAAAGAGGACTGGGAGGCCATATGCAAAATAAATTTAAATTCTATGCAAATATTTATTTGAAGACAGAGGCATGGGGAAAAGCAGAAGGATTAAACGAATGAAGAAGAATGTTGTTAATGCAAAAGAAGTTGGTTTTTCCATAGCAGAGATATTAGGAGAAGCCACCGTGGAACCTGCTGAAGCAGAGGAATTTCAAGAGAAGGCAGAGGATACTAAAGCAAATGAAGTTCAAGAAAAGGTAGAGGATGCATGGAGAAGCATCTATTATCCACCGCCATATTTCTCAGGCATAACTTATGATTCTTGGTCAATTAATTTGAAATTTTTCTTGCACTCTAGAGGTTTATGGGATTTTTTTGAGAATGGAGTTAAGAAACCCCAAGATGAGGAAAATGATGCATTTTCCTTGTACTACATCTAGCAAGCTCTGGATGTAATATTTTTTATGTAATTTCTAAAGCAAACACAGCTAGAGAATCCTGGGAAAGTTTGAAGAGAAATTTTGATGTAAGGGGGAGATATATGGCTGAGTCATAGCCTGTTAACATTTTAGTAGACAAATTTGCATAAGCAGCAGAAGATAGTCAAATTATTTGTAAATCTCACAATTGTGTTGATATATCAAATGAGGAAAATGATGTCAAAACTAAAGGTGAAAATGAGGTTGTTGTATCTTGTATAGCAGCAATAGAATTTGAAGAAGTTGAAATTTCTATTGATAAAGGTGTTGATGTAGTTTCAAATTTAGATGTCACTGAAGTGAATTGTGAAAATGATGGAATGGTTAACATGAAGAATGCTGATAAAGATGATAAATTCCTCAAGTGTGAAGACAACAAAGAAGTATTTTTGCAAGAAGAGTCCTTGATGGACACACCCATGAAGGTATTCAAATCATGCATTGAATTTGAAGTTTGCGGACATGTAGGTACAATGAATCTAGAAGACAACACTGAAGATGTTGTAGAAGTCGAAGACCAAGATGATTTTGAAATAAATTACAACAGTCATGTTGGTAGTATGGCTGCTGTTACACCAAAACCCGCAGGTGATTTGTAAACTCACCACCGCCAGATTTCAAGGATCCACGAGAGGCGATTAGTCCCTTGTCACGATACCTCGGGGAGCGCTGACTACTTGCGATTTCGTGCAACAATCTCCCCCTCATCGCGAGCCGAGTGTGTATCGAACTCGTGACCTCTAGCTCTGATACCAATTATTGGTAGTACGGCTGCCGTTACACCAAAACCCGTAGGTGATTGGTAAACTCACCAGCACCAAATTTCAAGGATCCATGAGAGGCAATTAGTCCCTTGTCACGATACACCGGGGAGCACTGACTACTTGCAATTTTGTGCAACAAGTCATGTTGTAGAAAATGAAGAGTGTTTCACTCATCCATTTGGTGCGCATAAGGAAGATGATAAAATACATTCATGAAAATGGTGTATCTGATAATGGAAAAAGTGTTGGTGATATTTTTTAAGAAGAATCTGTAGTGATATTGAATGGTGCAGATAAGGACAGAAAAGAGAATGAGATTTTTTATGATAATTTGTTTGTTAGTGATTGTGTAGGTACAAAGGAAGAAAATGATGAAGTCTTGGCTTGTAAGTTAAATATTGAATGTGAAGTAACTGCTAGTGTAGCAGTTTGTTCTTTTAATATTCCAATGATGTATGTTGCTAATGATAGTTATGAAGAAGGTGCTAATGAAGCAACCAATATCTGTGAAATTTCCCATGGAGAAGTAATGGTCATTCATGATCATGATGATGGAATGAAGACTACCATATCAGCAGTATGTGAAGCAACATCAGAAGCTAAGAAAGATAAAGTGCACTGTGTTGAAGTGCTTGAACCTCTTTGTGAGTTTTTTGAAAATATTGATGATTTTAATTTTGTTGAAGAATTTGATCAGATTGTTGAAGAATGCACAAAAGTTGCAGCGATTGAAGCAGAAGGAATCTATATTGATGTTGAAAATAAAGAAGGTTGTTGATTTGGTGATTGCAGAAGCAGTGATAGAAAAAGAGTTGCATGATGACAACACTCAAGATGTTGTATGTTTTGTTGCAGACAGAGCAGCTGAAATAGAGAATGATGTCCTTGATGAAGAATTGAAATGTTCGGGAGAATGGCTTGAAAAGCCAAGATATGATGATAAAGATGTAAGTCTTGTTGCAGAAGCAGATATGGAGAAAATTGATTGCCTTGTTGCAGCAGCAAAGGCAGATTTGAATGAAGAGATAGTGATAGCTCTCAGAGAAGAACAAAATGAAAAGAACCAATATGGTTCACAGTATGATAATTTATATAATGTTGAAAAAATGGTTGAATGTGCAGGTGAGCAACCAATTGAAGATTATATTGTAAATGATGAATTTGATTTGAATGAAGAAAATTGCACCAAAGATTAATTGGTTGAAAAGATCTTCATGTCATGGAGTCCTGAAGAAATCGGGCATTATTATCAATTAATGTGTTTACATAATGACATTGAACAGATTATTCTTGTTGAAGTCAAAGATAACTTGTGGGATTTTTGTATGCCCACGCTACAGTATTAGAAGAAGATTTGGATTGGAGTCCTTGGCATAAAGGACATTGAAAATGTGAATGATGGTAAGCAAATTGAAGAACGTTTTGCAGTTGAAGTTGATCATAATGAATTTGAGGAATCAAAGAAAACAATGAAGGTGAAGAAGAAAGTGAAGATGAAGAATCAAAAGTATTCTTGGTATAAATTTTGGTGTACTAATCTAAGTAATGATGAAACCGAAGCTGAGAATGATGCAATTGAAATTATGAATAATGGTTTGCAAAGTCCAAGAAGGTTGAACGCAATGGTCTTGATGCTGAAGTAAATGATGAAATATTATATTTTGAGCAACCAACTGAAGATGAGGAGAACAAGTATCGTGGAGTTGCTGAGCAAAAGGAGTCCAGATTATTAAGATCCAAAGTCAAAATGGAGAGATGGCTGAAGCCACGAATGAAGCAAGAGCTGAAGAAGATCAAGGTAAAGATGAAGATAAAACAGAAAACAAAGTTTATATGTTTCAAAGTTTGGAGTCGAAAGAAACAGAAAATATGCACTAGTATGTTCCAACAAAGAATGTGAAACAAATTTTTTGAGTCGTTTTTTAACTGATGTAAGCCTTACTGAGACTTAGACCAGCACGCATTATAGTTGGAATTTTGTTTTGTAAAACAATAGTTGTTATTGTTTGATGTATTTTTGGGTGAAGTAATTAAGGGGGAGAATGTTGGCAACAGTTAATTACTTCACTGCCACAAAGTCTAAAAAGTCATTCACCGCCCAACTGAGTGGCCGACGAAACTCTAAAGAGTCAACCACCACCACACCGTTTTGATTTTTTCATGTTGTCAAAGCTTCAAAGGGGCATCACACCACATCTATTTTTGAAGAAGCAGTTACAGCCTCCGTTATAGCTCATCGAATAATTATTGGGGCAAAGTATTACATTGTTTTTTGAAGAGTCATCCACTGACATGCTCCAACGGGTCAGATGTTAAAAGGAGCAGTGTGTTTCATCAAATTACTTAAGGGACATCACTGTTGCGGCACATTAAAGTTCATAGGGACATTCATTAGCTCTGTTGTAGCCTGTCAAAGACCGAAGGGGCTTCCATCGTTCATGTTGCAGCTCATGAAAGGAAAGAGTATCTACACAAATTCTGAACATTCAATTTTGGTTTAGATGCAGTGAAAGGTCAAGCTAATTAAATGACCAACTATATTTCTGATGTATAAATATCGATGTAATATTGGTTTTGAGAGATAGAGGGACAAAGTTGAATACGATTATCAGTTGAATTTAAACTCAGAATTTTACTGTGTACTCTGTTATTTGAGTTTGAAAACTCATATTCATTTTTGAAGTTATTCTTTGTTGTAGCAAGTTAAGAGATTAGAGTTATTTTTTAGTATAGAGATGTTAAATGTGTTTGATTGTTGAAACGGGGTATTAGTCAAGTTTTATGAACGCGGGGGTTATCAAAACATAGCTGAAACAATCAGTTGCAACGGTTCTGTAAATTACTGTTAGCTAAACAGTCAGCTGCAACTCAGTTGCAACTGTCCTGTAGATTACTATTAGCTAAACAGACAGCTACAACAATCCTGTAGGTGAAAATTTCTGAGCTAAGTGATTTGTGTGTATTGTTTTGAGTAAGAGCAACACTCCCCTGCCTTCCTAGATTAAAGACCAAAAGCTTTTTTCCTAGGTTGTAGAATTTGTTTTCCTGTATTGTAAGGAAAGAGGAAATGGTTGTAAAAATTGTTCCTGGATTGTAAAAGCTGTCTTTCTGTTTTTTAAGGAAAGGGTTGTAAAAATTGTCATTTTTTCTATCCTGTAAGGAAATAAGTTAATTGTCCAAAATTCAAATAGATATGTTTATGAGAGAAAAACTATGAGTGAAAATCTGTCAATAGTGATCAACAAGTTATTATTTTAGAAAGTAATCAATCAAATTGTTGTCTATACTATAGATTGTTAATAAATTTTATCACCTTTTAAAAACCCAGTTCTTTAACTTTTTTTTACAAAATTTAAAGAACTATTCTTTGTGAACCAATAGGCTTTTGAAATTCAATGTAAGGAGCCATTCATTCTCGAACAAAACGATTTTGAATTGAATGTGAGGAGCCATTATTTCTTAACCACGATGCCTTCAAATTGAATGTAAAGAGTGATTCTCAACCAAATTTCAACGAAAAATATTGTGTGGCTCACCAACTTCAAGACCTACGACGCATTATGAAAAAGCCGAGGCATAAATAGAATGACCAACTTCATCGAACAATCTTCTCATGTATTTGATTACAATGTATCTGACATTAATGAGAGAGTCACATTCTTTATTAAGTGTGACATCCCATCCTTCGTGAGAGGAATGAAAGAGTAATTAAGTGTATTTATGGGAATACAGTTCATTATGTATTCCGTGAAATTTCATTGCTATTGTAAAACACATTTTTTTATAATACAAACTACAGTTACAGTCATATTATGAATAATTGTTTTATTGTATTTATTTTATTTTGTTTTATGTTTTTTAAATTTGTATAAAATTAAAATTGTTAATTGAAATGACATAAAAATGCAAACAAATTTGAAGTTCATGAATTTACACAAAACTTAAAGTGAAAGGCATGGAAAATACATGATCATCATCAAATTGCTTAGTGACAGGCATAGTAGATTTGAAATTCCAGGCATGCTCCCTCCCCCGAGACTCTGCCCCTTTCTAGTGACCATCAACAGCTCCTGTGGACGTCATACCTGGTTGTTTACTCTCCCGAGAAAGTATGTCACGTCCAGATTCAATGTACAGTGGGTGGATTAGTTTGCATGCGATTACAGATCCAGTGAGTTTATTTCAGCCTACCTGGTGCCATACCATCCAAATTTGAAATTTGAATTTACCAAGCCTTGCGTGGATATCAACACCTGTAAGTAGTGTTTAGGCCATACCATCTACGGCAAAGCAGGGCTTTTCTTATGTACAATGGCTCTACACTATGGTGAAGAAGTTGTTACGAAGATTTAAAAGAAACATATCTATAAAATTGATTTCAACATATGGGATGGTTATGAGATTCAAACGTCGTGTTTACGTTATCGTTGAAAAGTATCCCCGGCATGAGATTTTCAACATGCAGAGTTCATATTTCGATGGGGCCTCTTGAACTCGCTGAAAGCCTTCTGGGTACTGCTTCCATGGATAAGGAATTGGTGAAACAAGTAAAAGATTTGAAAAATGAGGTTTTGAAAAACAAGATACACTATAAAAGATAAAAGTTCTATAACAATTTTAACATAAATTCTTTAGTACATACAATTAAATTTAAAAAAAAAAAAAAATACATGATCTAAGAATAAACATAAATGGAAATTAATATATTTGGTTGTTTCGCCGGCAGGGGTGTGCCCCATGCCCGATGTTTGCAGGTTGTGTGGGTGCATCCTTCCCAATTGCTAATTCCCCTGATTACAAAAAAAAAATCATATTTAGTTATTTCAAATTTCATTAAATTCACTTTATGTTATCTAAACCCTAAAAAATTGTAATTTGTATTAAGATTTAATATTAATTAAAGCTTAGTTAAATGATATTTACAATTTCAAATGATCTTACTTAAAAAGGAATTTAAAATAGATTTTGATGTCATAAAAGGAACTCATATAAAATTTTATGGAAACCATTTTTCTATATATGAATTTTGTAAAATTTATTCATCCTTACATCAAATATATTTTGTTACTTTTTATTTCTTTTTTTCAATATAGAAGTTTACCAAAACAATAAAATACACCATTGACATTTTAAAAAACTATTCCCAATATTTAAAGTTTCAACTTTTCCCTCAAATTAATATTGACAAAACCCTCTATGAATAAGGAAAGGGAATCCAAACTTTAAATATTGAAACCTGAAATTGTTTAAATTTCCAAGAAATATTACATATATTTAATGTTTTATCTTTATTTTATGCTTTCTTTCTCCTCAAATAAGAGTCAAATTTATCATAACCCATTAAACATTTGAAATTAATAATAAATAGCTTTGTAATGCATTTGTAATTTTAATTCATGTTGGTATTGACATTTTCCTCTTCACATCCACAATTCAAATTGAATATAAAATTATATGGTAACTTTGTTGAAAGAGAAAAATATAAATATAAATATTGTGAATATCTATATGTGAAAAGAGACATTATTATTCATGTGTTTGTTGCTAGTTAGAGGCATAGGGTCAAAACAAAAATATGATAATATTTAAACTTATTCATATTGTTGTTAAATGCTATATATTACTATATAACTATATAGTAAATATGTTGACTATTATTGACTTGTTATTGTTCCTAAACATGTTTCAGTGTGATTAACTTTGGTCGAATCGAGTTGACCATGGTTCACTATGGTTGACTATGAATTTGCTCATGCTAAAGCTTGAAATTTGAACTCAATAAATAGGTAGGCTTTATTTCAAATTTGAATGCCTACTGATGGTGACATATTTAGCAGCGACCAAAGGTTGTGAAATACTTTTGGAAGTAAAAGTTGCAATGGATAGCCGGAAAGGTTAGAGATTCTTAGTATCATTAGGTGCTTTGTAGAGGAATGTACCCAGTGTGGAATAAAAACACAAAAGAATGGTTTAATAATGTTTGGTTTTTGGTGCAATCATCGATACACCATTTAAGATAAGTTTTAAAATGGATGACATCCACTCTCAGGTTTTCTATATCACATCCATTGCCACTAAGAAATGTGTAGTAACAGTTAGATTTCTTGTTATAAAGCCAATTTTCTTGACATTGGATCATAAAATTGTTTTGTGGTTGATCATATTATTGTTTTGTTATTTGGGAAAGAGTCTATGGCTCAAAGAGCATGAATAAGTTTTAACAAGTGTACTATTTATGTATATGATAAGCTAATTACATCTTCTGAGCAATGGAATTTATTAAATAATCATTTTTATTTGTTGAAGAGAAACTATAATGGAGGTTCAATTAATCAAATCCAAACTATAATGGATAATGGAGGTTGGCAATTGCATCAAAACTAAAAAGCCACCATCTGGGTGTACATTGTGACATCCATAATTGGAGATATATTTGGCACTTGTACGAAAAGTGACCTAGAAGAATTGTGCAAATGTTTCATTCGAAGCAAGACATGAAAAAATTGCATTCCTACAATTTATTGAGATTAGACGTATTGTGCTAGTTGTTGTAAGTTATATGTATTTTCTTGTAGAATTTGATTAACTGTGAAGCTGGAAGGTTTGAATCATGGTGAGAAAATTTATACATTATAGTGCGAATAAAGTATTTACATGTGTTCATCCAAAAAATGACAAGAGCAATCCCAGAATTGTGGTTGAGGTGGCATCGCTTTTCATTAAAGATGCCAAGAAACTTAATGAATTTATGGATGATCAAAAGGCCACATAAAATTTTTGGACCACAATATTTGGAAATAATAAGCTAAAGAACACTAGGGATAGGTATAGGGAATTGGTGGGTCATGTGAAAAAAAATATACTAAGGAATGAGTTAAGAATGATAAATTTTATGGATTACAACATGAGCTTGGTGGTAGTTCTAGAGAAGGATTCACATGTATAAATACAAAACCAAGGGATAAAGATATGATACAAGGTTCAAGCCATAGGAAGCATAAGAAATGTATTAAGAAGAGGATTTCTCCAATGAAATTGGTATTACATGATTACATAGAGAGGAATGAAGTCAGGGAATTGGTAGCAAAAGGTATTGTTGGAAGGTTTCACGGATGCAAGGTGCCTGAGCATTCATTGAGAAAGTTTATAAAGGTAGAATGGGATCCTTAACTAGGGTACATTCCAAAATTCTACTTATTATCTAGGGGATGGTTGTTTTTATTTTAATTATCAGGGATTTGAACAATATTGTGAAAACCAATTGAATGTGGACTTAATCCCATCAATTTTAAAACTATGGTTTCCCTTTTTCAATTCTCATTTAGAAAAAATTAAATGTAATTGTCATGTACCCAACAACCTATTTCTACTATGGAGACCCTAGGCACTTGACTCAATATATCGAATCTATTACTAATACCAATTGCGAAAATTTTCATTCCATTGACTTGCTATAATATTAATTTTAAAAATGAAAGTAAATATATTTATACAACAATCCGACGACTAAATTACTTATTTATTTATAAATTATGAAAGCATTCCTACCATGAATGCATCCATTCCTTTTTCATAAAATCCATGCACGTAGACATTTCCATTTTTATAAAATTCATGCACATAGACATTTCCATAAACACTTATTTAAACAAACACATAATAGAAATATCAACCATGGCGTTCATACATAATTGAGAAGCTTATCTATATAGGTCCTCCAACATCATTCTTTAGAAAAGTGAAAATCGCAGCATTAAGATCCAAGGAATGGACATATCAACGTATCAGCAATAGGAAAACAACTTGACAATGGGTTTTCTCATAACAAATGGCCTCCAAATTCATTTCCACAAAGCAGATTTGAGGCCACTATGAGTAAGCAGTGAAATGTGGGAGTAGGTTGTTGTATGAATCATTATCAGTGAATTTCCTATAGGATAAATTCACATAAGTCACAATATATTATGAGCACCTTGAAGTGTGTTGGCAGGGTTTCTTACCCCATCTACAGTTAGAGGCTACAACATGACTGTGTTGATTGCAAGTTGATTAGACATGACCTATTTTACAAGGATGGTGTAGGGATGAGTGAAAGGCCATTGAGTGATGTTTTAGAGGAACCTTTGCAAATAGACACAGAACAGGTCTGCAATGAATTCAAGCATGCAAATAGGTTCCATAAATACGATATATATTTAATATCGTGACTAAGGAGGAAAGGGTTCAATGAGGGGAAATCCTTAAATATTTTTACCTTCAGTGAAAAGGACACAAAAACTCATCCAAACAGCAGTGAAGACCCAAAAAAGACCTGCATTGAAATATTTTAGGCTTATGTGTGCTTTATTCTCTATTTTATTTCCAGCAGTAGGATCGATTTGGTAGGAGATAACAGTTTCTTTATATTCATATTTGAGAAGCAGAGGCATTGTTAGAAAACTCATTCTCTTGGAATTTTAGTAGTATTGGAAAACTCTTCACTCTTACATTCACCAAATGTCAAACCACTACATCCACTACAAGAAAGGAGGTCCATGGCATCCTGTCACCTATGACTCACTATGATGCAATCAATTTCTTCAATAATATGTCATCTGGTATGATTATACTTTTCTCTATATTTATGAACCTATTGGATGTCATTGATTAAGTTTACCATGCACTTAATTTGAATTTTCTTCACCTAACATGGAAATTCATTTCATTAAATTCGTCGTTACATTCAAGAATCTGATCTCAACCACTTACAACTGCTATTTGAAACTTACCCTCACTCTTGAATGTTTATGGACATCCCAAGAGGAAGGCATTTCTATGTTGATCATCCTGGAATTTGTTTAGAATTTTGATTAGATGGCAGCATACATCTTTTAAGGACAAACCCTGAGACTGGAAAAGCAACAATCTAAAAGAAGAGGCTTTCCAATTGTTAAAAGGGTTGGTTAACTTATAGTAATTGGGAAAATATGCATGTACACATTTGCGATATAAAAAATTGCCATCATTGTTGGGGACTTCGTCTATCCTTGTTATATTGGCCGCCATATGCATTTACCTTGATTATGTAGTCAGTCTGAAGACTACCCTTCACACCTTCCATTGTTGACATTGCATGTAGAAAGAAAGAAACCATACATTGAAAGAACCAAATTGACATCCATAAGTAGTATGGTTCTTGGGTAACACATTACACTATACCAATATTTTCTCGAAGCAAGTGACCATAAAAATATAATCTTGCTTTCATGAATAGATCAACATATGGCTATGGGAAAATCTTATCTTGCTTCTCCCTCCTAGGTAGCTTTGTAAGAGGTTCTTAATCAAGAATATGCCAATGAAAAACCATTTAATATAAACTTCAAAGACATCTTAAGACTGAGATGAAAGTCACTAATTAACTAGTTTAAATGTAAATCTTATGGATTGAAACTTGGTTATATTTTCCATTGAATCTATCACCCACTCCTTGACATCTAGCAAATAAATCAAGTGTTTCTATAATGGTCACTTCTCCAACATGTAAGTCATTCTAGTGTATGTAAGCACATGTTTTATGAGGAAAAAATTCTTCCAATGTATTCCTATCTCCCTTGATAATCAATGAATGGATAAGTAAATACCTTGCTCTATTGATGAAACATTGTATAGGATACAACAATTCCTTCGAGCCAAGGTTCAATTTCCCACCTAAAGCTAGTAGCAATGTTGTCTTTCCAGACCCAAGGGGATCGTTCTACATGATCAATGCAAGTATATGATGTAAGCATTTTTAAATGTTTTAAATAAGACTAGTCAGGATCAACCCTTCTAACTCAGACAACTAACACTTTGAGGATCCAATAAATTTACTATAGCCTAATAGTATTCATTATAATTTATGTATATTAGTGGAATATATATATAAATGAATTGTTCCAGAGGACCAACCAATTACAAAGACAGTTCAAGAATCCTGCTTGCCTTTTTTAGATCCATTAGATTTTTTTCTTGGTTAGTGACATCCCAACCATAGAAACATGCATTCAAACAGATTTCTTCTAGTAACCCATAGTGTAGGAAGAGCCCTGGTACAAAAATAACAATCTGCATCCACTATTAAGTGTTGGAATTGAACTTCTATAGTTGGAAGCTGAATACCAACTACGTTCAACAAAAATTTTGGTACAATGGTTTATCATGTTCAAGAGCATCTAAAGAGGGCTTAACCTTGCATTGAGGTTCAACATGAACTACCTGCTAGATTTCTTATACACGGAAGTTGTCCCATTGAACACCCGCAACACTAACCAATAGGTGGCTAACATTACATAAGGCCAAAATGGAATCCTGTAGCAAAATTAAACACAACCCAAAACTCATCTCTTGGGCACTAAATAACCATTAATGCATAGATGAATTTAACAATAGATTCTTCTTACCATTCTAGCACTTGAGAGAAGGAAAGCTCCAACAGAGTAATGAATAAGTATAGAACATAGTATGTCAGCCATTGTTGATCATTAAGACAAGAATATGGCTTTGATGGAGGAATATCATATGAAATTAACACAACCCACTATATTTATTACCAAAATACAAAGAAAAGGCCATGATTACATAATGGGTTATAGCTCAACTCCTTTTCACTCGTGGGTTCCAAACCACCATACATTTAGAAACAATACTTAAGATTGCATTTTAAAACAGATTATACAATTAAAATGGAGCATTTTTAAACAAATTAGCTTATAAAAATGTTAATATTAGATAAAACTACTTTGAGAAAACTCCCCAAGCCCATCGCTCTCTAAAAACAACTTCCACCAAATACTTATTTCTCTTTTCGCTTACAACTTCTACTAAATCTTTCTTTTTCTTCTGGTTTATTCTATGTTTCCACAAATCCTTCTTTCTCTTCTAGTTTTCTTCTATATGTGCTCTAGAAAACCAAGTACACCATCACATAAAGATGCATGGAAATCCATGTATTTATTTCTCCAAATTATCAAAGAAATCCAACGGGATGTTTCTTCAATGGACACATTGTAAAGCGAAGTGTAATGCAACTCTACCTAATATCACTTTAAGAATTTACATAAACAAAAAAAGGGTTTAGATGTGGCTTTCAGTGAAAAAAGTGCATCTTGCAATTTTCATTTGTCGCAAATCTTAGAGGACCATGTTTCTTCGACTCAAATCCTTTGAAAAGTGAGGGATTTGCTTTGCTTTGGAAGACTAGATCCATTAAGGCAATGGAGATTCAACCCAACCCTTTTAAGGAAGTAAACCATTCTCACCCACTTTATGTTAGGAAAGTTATTCCTCCTTGTGAACAACTTTTGAAACTAAAAGGAACTTGACTTGGTTGGCTGCCTGCGAAAATGAGGCTTTCAAACCGATTTCAGGCATCACATCACACATGTAGAAAGAACACCAAATCCATCTCAAAAAGGAAATTTTGATTATGCTCGAAAGTTATGTCTAATAAGAAATAGCCATTATCAATTCACCTATTTGCAATTACTATAGTTTCCACGGGTCCTTCTAGCTAACTTTGTAAGAGGAAAATGCACATCCTAAAGAACTTCCAGCTATCAAGGAGACCTTGTGAGAAGCTATGTAAAGTAGAAGAAAAAAAGAGGTCATAGGATGCTACTATAAAACAAATAGAATTAATAAACCACATGTAGAAGCACCTGTAACTCATGAGTTAGATGCCCGTGATCGAGATGAAGAACCTTGTGTTCATGTCCTATTGCATTAAAACCCTAGTAAATAATGAAATCTAGATTCATAAATCCCTGCCCCATACCATCAAAATTGCACTCGAAGTTTAAAAGAGATGACATTACAACAGCTTTTGTTTTACTCCAAGCCCCCACTCCCACCTTGCCTTCCCCGTTTCAACCTTCTAGCACTTAACTTATTAAAGGGTGAAACCCCACCTTTAAATACATTAAGTTATGCATAGAATGGGGGTTTGGGACTACCTGCCAATACTTAAACAAGGCTTTGAACCCGAGGTTGAATATGACCCTAAAAATATACAATGTTGAGCCAACACTTACCATTTTGATTATTCTAGTTGATCCTTTTGGATGATTAAGAATGTTCATGTATTTCTCATCAACATATCACTAGTTGAAGTAAATAGCAATCAAATGATTGATATCAAACACATATATGGACAATTGATATCTGGCAAGCAAATTCAACTTCAATATCCTCTACCTATCCGAGACTGACTTCTCAACTGGATCACTTCCTTCTCAATCTTTCTCAAGCTTCTCGTGCATAGAATCATGTACTCATTACCTACTTGCTCCACATGTCCAATTGTAATTATTTTTAATCTGCTCGAAATTACTTTTTCGACCTACCCATAATTACTTTTTTTCCTTGTAGATTTTCCAATCATTTGGAAACGAAAAAATCATAATATTAATTAAAGAAAGGCTTAGAGACGAAATTAGAATTTCGTCTTAAAAATACATCTCAAAGATACTTCCCATGTAGTAATGAATGATCAATATATAGCGGTATTTGCTTCACCCAGCCAGTGATCTAACTGGATTGCAAAGATATTCCATAAATATGAGTTTATTGATGGTCATCTTGCACTGATTTACATCATTTTTTGAGTCGTTACCTCCTCTTACCCAAATTTGAGTGAACAGGCATCCCACACATAGTGCAGCTTGGGGTTATAATCTAGATCTATAGTTTCTAGGTGAATGAAGCAATAAATTGGAGATGCTTGTGTAAGATCTGTTTGCATTTACTCTTATAATCGTTGTTGATATATAGATTCCCTCAACGATCTCATTTTCTTGTTTAATTTTCACTATGATTTTGTGTGAATTCAGACATGGGATTCATAAAAATTTTGAATCTTTGATTAATGGATGTCAAACATATCTTGAGGGTTTAAGTGAAACCTGTTGAGAAGTAAATAATCTCACATTATATCCTTGCTCTGAATGTATCTGATTTATTTTAATGTTCTGCATGTTAGTGATACAACTATATCCATTGTAATGCCTTACTAAGCGATCTAGTGATTTGAGTCGACCAATATCAATCATTGAAGAAGACAGGGTAGTGAGAATGTGATCTCCTTGTTATGCTAGTAATCAACATGCCTAATTATTATTGGCATTAAATCTTCTATGAAAGAATACAAATTGAGTTTCCCAACCTATTAAAGTGAAGTGGAACATGTGACCTCTCTCTTGGACCTGGATTTAAAAATGAAAATCTGATTTCCTCTCAACAATGGGAGACAGATAATTTGGCCATCGAAATGGATGGCCCAGATTGGTAGGTTCTTCGTTTCAATTAT
Organism: Larix kaempferi; assembly: GCA_027924585.1. Taxonomy (NCBI): domain Eukaryota; kingdom Viridiplantae; phylum Streptophyta; class Pinopsida; order Pinales; family Pinaceae; genus Larix; species Larix kaempferi. The sequence continues at coordinate 4,362,923 of BSBM01000103.1, forward strand.
TGTTGTTACAGCTAGAGTAGATCAAGGGTTTTGGGTAAACATGGCTCGGTTTAAAGCTCAAAATATATGGAACACCGAGCCAAAGTACAAATCGCACACCAATTCACTCAATTTTGTAGATGAATTTGTCGTCTTCATCTATTGTTCAAATAGTCTTCCTTTGTGAATATTCGCTGCAATATATTTCCCAAGATCGCTGCAATATATTTTCCAAGATCGTTGTCTATATTTTATGTGTATATTTTTTTGGCTATTCAACTCACTTCAATGATAGTTAAGACATGCCCTAAAAGAGAAGATCTACGATCAGTTTACCATTCCATCATAGTAAATCCATCATATACTTTGGGTTACTTTTTGTCCATGGACATATTCATTTTTGTAATTTTCATTCTCCAATATAACAAAACAAAACATATGCACTTTAAATACACTCATCTAGAAATTCTTATAGAATTCTTTGCAAAATTTCCTCACACTTATGGTAGATATTTACACAAGAAAATAGGTTGTCGACGAAGTGTTACTAAATTTAATTGTATTGTAGTGTATTGTAGTAGCTAATTCTAACATACCTACTGTTACACCAAAATCTCATCATCATGAGTCATGTACCATCTCCATGCCTTAATCCCTAAATTCCCTTGGCTAAAACATCAAGAGAAAGGTTGTTGTCCTTCCCTTTCCACAATTTGTAATTTCCCTTATACACCCTACTTTCTAGCAAGGGGTATCAAACCATGGGTGACGCGCTATGCACACTAGTAGAGTGCGTCGATGACTCTACCTGCCTTTACGCAAGATGCGTTGATCCAATTTTGGCACAGGTTGTCTTCATGCAAGGTGTGTCGGAGTTGGTTAAAGTGGATAAAAGGAAGCTTCGAGCGACTTCTCGAAGCTTGGTGACATGGAGGCCTATCCCTAGATGCTAGGAAATCTGGCATTCGATATCCTAACCTAATGGGATGATTCCTTAGACCTCTCCCCTAAATATTCAACCTATCCTATCCCTTTAGCCTTATAAATATTGAGCCTCTCTCCATTCTGAAGGGAGGAAGGATTATAGTACTCTTATGCTGGTGAAATTTCGAGGTGATCCTCACTCATCCTTTGGGAGGAAAGCATTGTACTTTGGAGGCTAGGATTATTGGATGGAAGTTGCAACGTTAAGGCTTCGGTTGTGACATCTCTTCCCTATGTACTTCTTCTCATTACATTAATACAAGTTCTTTCCATAAGTATTATTGTACTAATAATGCTTAGGATTTTCTTCCTTAACTGTTAATCTAGATCAATTCATATTTAGATATGCTTTTACTGCTTGTATGTTTCCACTTGCTTGACACGATTTTGCAGCTGAAGAACTGAAGGCCTTGGAGCTTGTATCAGCAAGGATAAAAGCATTGCAAACTTGAGGTAAGTTGTCTACCCATCTACCCTGCATTTCTATTAATCTAGGAAAGCAATTGGTGTTGTGTGTGCATTTTTTCTAGATCCACTTGGACTAGGGAGATCTATTTGAGTCCGCTCATACAGATTGTCCATAAACAAATCTGGCGACCGTACTGGGGAACTCCAATGTCCATTGCTTTAATTTCATTTTGTTTTGGTTTCATTAATTTCCATCAAAATCAACTTTTAGCCTCTTAAGTGCCTCCCAATATTGGATCTTATTATCAGAGAGTCATTGGATTATCCAGACTCTGTTTGGGATCAATATTGGACCTCTTACCTTTTTGTTTTTGGAGATATTTTTATTTTTGTTGTTTGATCCTCGCCCGATGCACCTGGGTTGTGTCTCACTTGCATCACTCTTACCTCTGACGCATATATCCCGTGAGCAGATTGCGTCTTTGACGAGTTCTAATCTTTGACAGCATGCGTTGTTGACGCACTGACATAGTGTACAGAGTGCGTTGTTGGATCTCACAACGCTCTGGTGCATTATAGTAGGGTGCATGTCCCTCTACTGCTTGGTACCCAGTGGAAACTTTTCTCCATTTGGGTTTTTGGTATGATTGTTAGAGCTTTGTGTACTGCACCTTACAGTCACATAACCCCTGGAACTAGCTTGTTTGTGTCCTTGGCTTGATTTCATTAATTAGGGTTCTAAATTAGTCAAACGAGCAACTTGGTAGTGGCGATCAATTTCAATCCCTCATCCACCCGCTCAGTCTTGTGACCCCCGATCCCATTATCATATTCATTCGACCTGTTAGATCTGACCTTCAAGCCCTTCCTATGCTTAGTTGTTGTGTTTAATTGATTTTGAGTGATTTTTTAGTGTCTTTGAAATTATTGGGTGATCACTTTTTTCTTTGAGAATTTCTGATTGATTAGAGTGTTGTAGCTATTCTCTTGTTTTCTGTTCATAGATTTGGAAAGCATTATAGTTATCAGATTTCATTTTGATATTTTTAGTGGAAAAACAAAGTGCTTCATTGTCCTCATTTCAAGTTCATTGCTTGGAAATCGTTGTACAATTTTTTCATGCTTTGGAAGTTGTCATTTGTAAATCTTTGAAAAGATTGAAAAGACAATCGCTTGATTATATTTTCTTAGTTGTGAAAAATTGATTCATCATTTCTTTGAAAATTCAAGTGGATTCAAACTTTTTCGAAGCATTCCAAAAATTGAAAGGTTCTTTGCATTTTGATTTTCTTTGTGCTTTTTGGGCCATTGTTGTGGAAAGTTAGGGTTATTGCATTCTAGGAAGGAATTCTTCTTTTCATTATTGCATAGATTCGTTTAAACTTGAAAAGGAAAAAGAAAAAGGAAAACATTTAGATTTGGTGTGTTCATTTTTTCTTTTGTCAGATTAGTGAAAGAAGTGTTTCATTTAAATTTTGGTAGTTATTGAAGTATAGGGGTGTTTGTTTGATTTTCTTATCATCGGTAACAAGAAGAGATTTCTCCTTACCATAGATAGTTTTCATTGAAGGAAAAAGAAAAATATTTGCATCTACATGTAGTTAGGACCTGCATATTTTTACATTTCAATCTCTCACCTTATGCATTCACCTAACCGTCAAGATAAAATTTAACGGTAGCATTAGGTTATAATCATAGAAACTTGTGTGTAAGTTAGAGACGTGTTCCGACGTCTTTAAGCGTGGATCCTGTCGTTATTTTCCTGCACTGCATCCCGAGAGCTTGTATTTCTTCCATATACCAACCGATATATCGAACGGCCTTTCACGTACCCTTGGGTATATAGAAAGGTACTTCACGTACTCGGTAGTATATCGGAAGGATCATGTCGTACAGTTGTGCATTAGACAACACCACTACGGATTTGAGCTCCCACATACCTTGTGTATATCGGGAGACCCTTCTAGGATTCTTGTAACCAACTGAGTCAACCATTTGGCCGTCGTGGCAGAGCAATACACCGAGAACAACACTCGAGGAGATACTATGCACGTACTTATAGGTAGTCGGGTTATACGGTCAAAGATACGGTCCTAATCCTCCCTAGTTAGTGCTCTGAAAAATTGGGCAGAGTATAACTATTGGACCCTGTGGTATATCACAAGTTGTGAAGCCTTAACAATCATGTGAGGTTCCATACCATTGAATCATGTCCATCACATAATTTTTCTTGTGGCCTTAGCTTGTGTAGGCTGTGAAAGTGTGATTTTTATTTTATTTTGTATCACTTCCCATGGCGGAAACTGTACCTTGTCGAGGAATTCCTTGCGATGAGTTTCTTACGCCACTATATGAGAAGATTTCTAGTTTGCATGCAGATGGAGAACAACTTAGACGTCAAAGTTTCCCTCGTAGAGGAGGTCTGGATACACCCATTTTCCGATATTCACCTATACATTGTAATCACATGGTTAGATTCGTATCATTGCGGGTTCAGCTTGAAGACCCCGGGTCAACTCATATTTTTCCCAGGTTGCGATGGATATTTTCGAGTCTATCATACGGATCCTCTTTGTATTGGTCGTGGTTGTGTTATCATCTCATCATGGATCTATGCTTGTGTCTAGTAGCCATGATTTTTTTCAGTCGGTCTCTACTACCATGGATCTGCATTGTATTGGTAGGCAGCCATGTTATGAGTCATGTGAGACGTTTTTCTCAATTTCGTTTATACTGCAGCTGTATATTCCAACCAACAAGTCCTTGCCTCTAATCCTTCCATATTTCAAAGCATTTCACCTGTTCCATTTTACCAGCTTCATGCTTTGGGGAGCATTCTGTTACACCAAAATCTCATCATCATGAGTCATGTACCAGCTCCATGCCTTAATCCCTAAAGTCCCTTGGCTAAAACATCAAGAGAAAGGTTGTTTTCCTTCCCTTTCGACAATTTTTAGTTTCCTTTACGCACCCTTCTTTCCAGCAAGGGGCGTCAGACCATGGGTGGCACGCTCTGCGCACTAGTAGAGTGCATTGGTGACTCTACCTGCCTTTACGCAAGATGTGTTGGTCCAATTCTAGCGTAGGTTTTCTTAATGCAAGGTGCGTCGGAGTTGGTTAAAGTGGATAAAAGGAAGCTTCGAGCGACTTCTCAAAGCTCGGTGAAATGGAGTCCTATCCCTAGATGCTAGGAAATCTGGCATTCGATCTCCTAACCTAATGGGATGATCCCTTAGACCTCTCCCCTAAATATTCAACCTATCATATCCCTTTAGCCTTATAAATATTGAGCCTCTCTCCATTGTGAAGGGAGGAAGGATTATAGTACTCTTATGCTAGTGAAATTTCTAGGTGATCCTCACTCATCCTTTGGGAGGCAAGCATTGTACTTTGGAGGCTAGTTTTTATTGGATGGAAGTTTCAATGTTAAGTCTTCGGCTGTGACATATATTCCCTATGTACTTCTTCTTATTACATTAATACAAGTTATTTCCATAAGTATTGTTGTATTGATCATGCTTAGGATTTTCTTCCTTAACTGTTAATCTAGATCAATTCATATTTAGATATGCTTTTACTGCTTGTATGTTTCCACTTGCTTGACATGGTTTTGCAGCTGAATATCTGAAGGCCCTGGATCTTGGAGCAGCAAGGAGAAAATGATTGCAAACTTGAGGTAAGCTATCTACCCATCTACCCTACATTTATATTGATCTAGGAAAGCAACTGGTGTTGTGTGTGCATTTGTTCCAGATCGACTTGGACTAGGGAGATCTATTTGATACTACTCATACGGATTGTCCATAAACACCTACACAACTGGATAACCTACAATTCTTACTACAAACACTTAAAAATACATCTTGTAAATGAATGAAATTTTTATACTAGGTCTAACATAATTATAACTCAATTTAACAATTGTGCACCAAGTCTTTGCCCCTATCCATTCACCAGTTGTAATGTCCCTAAAACTTCCGAGAAAGAAAAAAAGAAATTAATGGGTTAATAAAATCATTAAGACCTAAGTGTTATTTCCAAAAGTTAACTTCAGCACTATAAAAACTTATTGTGATAGATACTGGAAAACTTAACCTGGTTTCTCGCCATGGTATAACACCTGGCAGCTTGTGAACTGGCTATTATATTTATTTCGGTTGTTCATGTTGGACATTCTTGTATACTAAACTGGTGTTTATGTTCTTGTTATGTTCAATTGCTTATTGTGTTTATTCCATCTTTGATATGTGTTAATGGATTTTATACTTGGTTCGTACTTATATCACCGTGCTTCTACTTAATCGTAAATTAATGGTCTATGCTTGTTTCTTTTCCTATTTATGAGACGAGGTCGACAGGGCATCCGGTCTTACTTAGCTCTATATGAGCTAAGACATTCTTATCTACATGTTTGCAGGTGCTTCAAGGAAAATCTAACTACACCTTGATGGTAAACAAACTAATGTTCCTTTTTTACAAAAAGAAGGGTTTATCCTAAGTATAACTATAAGTTTCTACCCCAAAAATACTTTGCAACGAAAGTGAGCTTTCCACTATAGGCGAAGGGTAAGAAATTTATCTCTTAGTGGAGGTAGGTCGAAATAAATGTTCCCACGTGAAATCCATGTGCTTGGAAACCATGCTAGCAGAAGGGTTAACCCTATAGCAAACATCATTTGGGATTTTGTTTCTACGTGGGTAGTTTTGGGGGAAAGAGGGCCAAGCTCTCTGCCATCTATAGCATGAAAGAAGTGCTGCACCTGAGCAAGCACAGGGTCCTTGCTGCAAGTGGATGCTACCGGTAAGTCGTATAACCTTTACTTATTTAATTAGAAGTCTGTAACTGTAATTCCATTCTCTGTTTTGGTTCTTATTTGACCTCTATCCTGGTTTGCTTGGTAGGAGGGTCACGTTGGAGGTCTGCGTCCTAACCTGACAGGAGGAAGCTCTGTCTTTGAGGTCTGGGCTCCATGATTCCTGGTAAGACCTGGGCAACCCTAGTACCTACATTCTTCTATGGTGTGAAATGTATTCGGTTTCCTGGGAACTGGGGTTTGAATGGTTACGTTGAGAGTTACAAGGAGTTACTAGCCGCCCGGTTATGTGGTAGATACTCTTCTCTTAATCCTTCAGCGTTCCAGCTGCTGAGATGTTCTTATTGTGTAAGCCTACGACATGGATTTGTTTGAATATTCGGCATTTGGGGTTTTATTTGTATAACGTTGTTGGAGACCCAGATTCTATGTAGTGGAATAAAATGGCCTCTGTGTTTATCGGTAATTTAAACGTTTATCTGCTTGTACCAAGAACATATCGGTCTTACAGAAGTTTTGTTTAAAGCTTGGCTATTTCTGCATCCTTTTATTGGATGGTTGCTGGCACTCTACGCCCTGGTAACATGCACAAATAGTGGCACCTGTAACGGGTTTAAATAAGTACAGACTCGAGTTTATATGCATGATGAGATTATATTACAAAAGAGTCTGTATGTTATGTACCATACTTTATGAGTGAAAACTTATATCGAATACCTTTTTAAGTCAACGCATAGCAACAAGGCATTGGTTTCCCGATTTTAAAGACTTCTCCTTCACCAAGCCCTAACCCATCGATTTAGCACAGCCTATTCATATTTGCGTGCAGTGGATGTTTATTCCTATTATTCTGAAACTGTTTAGAGGCACAAATTTTATTAGTTTATTAGTTTATAGTTCCTCATGGTTGCATTGCTCATAAAGAAATGGGGTTTATGTGTAAGAAGAAATGTGTCTATCTTTCCGGTACGTTTATTTCCCTACCAACAATATATAAATTTTGTCTATGCGTGAGTTATGAAGAATGTGTGTTTCTAGTGGATAAATTTAATATTAGCAATTTGAGGATAATACTTCGTAGATCTTAATTGCCAGTTTAAATATTGGGCGTCTTACCCGGGTTAATCGAATCTGGGCCAGGCCCTGAAAAAAAAAGCGAAAAGCTTCCTGGTTGCTACGTTTAAGTTGTCTCTGTATTTTTTTTTTTTTTTTTTTAACAAGAACAGGGAAAAGAGTATATTTATAAAAGCTGTGCACAGCTATTCATTACAAGCATATAATAGAGATTTTTGCAGAAGGAGAAATTTCTAGGAAGATTGTAATTTATGTCAACATGTCTTTAAAAGCTTTGAGTCTTATCTTTCTAGAGCTATTCAAAATGATACTGGGATAAACCTTGATAAACTGATTGTTTAGGAGAATGCATAAATACATTGGTAAAATAGATACAAAAATTGAAACCTGGGCTAGAAAAGGAATTAGCCATAATTCTTGAACTGGGATGAAGCTGCGTCCACCATTTCCTAGTTTATCTCCTGATTGACCGTAGGGGTTTCCTGCACATAACTTCCCTGCGTTTTCCCTATCAACACTGCCATATCTTCATGTAGCATATCAACCTTTCCCATTAGCTCGAACAAGTTTTTCTCCAAATCATCAATTCTCGAATCCTGACATGAAAGCTGAGAGACTGTGTGATTCAGGTTCGCGGCCATCTCCTCGTTTTGCCTCACACTGGTGTAGACGACATCATAAGTACTGAGAATCGATAGTTTTATATCCACCACGGTGCGGCTCATGGCAGCTATGGCTGCCATTACATTTTGCATTGTGCCAAGACTATGACGAAGGTCAAACGGAGGAAGCAGAGGAGGTCTGGGAGATGAAGGGAAGTCCAGTTCGCATGGAGATAGCCGACTAAGGGCAGAGCAGGGGAAGTGAGGGGGACGGGCCATTGCAGAGTATGAAAAGAGTGGAGTGGAGGGAGGAGTTAATATCGGCTCGTGGGAGCTGACAACAAGGAAGGAGGCCATGTGACAGGCACGTGGAGGGCGTGGATGGCGTGTGGCGGACGCAACAAGGATCAGGGGTGAGCAAGTGAAGCATAAATTTGAACGAGGGATGGGGAGAACCCTTGGAGGTCCAAGGAACCCATGCTTTAAGCATGAAAAATAAAATCGAGCCCTTGACATTAACTAGGGGATGTAGTGAAATCCTTTGGTACCATTATGAACCTGCATATGCCCAGGTTCTAATAAGGTTCCTTTATTTGTCTCTAAGTCAGCTAGCCGGTTATTGTCTCGTAGGATGTGATAAAAAGAGACTTTAGGGAAGAGAACGTTGGATTTTAATCTTTGCATATATCTGTAAGCTTTTGAACCTTGAGGGGCAGAGCCCTTTCTTATGACTTGGATAACATGCCTGGAGTCACCATATATTTTGAGATTGTCAATTCTGAAGGAGGAGGCCAAGTCTAATGAGAAAATAAGAGCTAGCCATTATGCCTCATTATTTGTTTTGTTTCCTAGGCCCCAAGAGAATGCTGTGACTTTATTTCCTCCGGGATCAAAGACTATCCCTCCCGCACCTGCCGTCCCAGGATTCCCTTTAGAAGCCCCGTCGAAGAAAATACTGTGACTGTTTTGCTCAGTCCACCATTTGGTGAAGGATTCTGGATCTTTCCTGATTTCCCAATTAGAGTATGAATGGATCTTTTTGGACTGAAGGGAGCTGGCCTTCACGAAGACATTACTCCATTGGAATTCAGACAATGAGAGAGGTTCATGAGCTGGAATGGTAACTCCTTTTGATGATAGGGACTCGGAGATCATTGCAATGGATTTGATGGCAGCTCTATTGCTGTTTACACTCCTGCCTTCGAAGATGCTTTTGTTTCGATTCAACCAGACCTGCCAGCAAATGTTCATAGGGATGAGATTCCAGATTCTTGACATTGTTCTCTTGGATTTTGTTCTGCCAAGAAAGGAGTGACCCCAATGTTCAGTGATATCATCTAAAGTTCTAGGAAGAATGGAAGCTCTCCATTGATTCCCCATGACCTGAACCCACACTTGCCTGGAAAAGGAGCACTCCAAGAATATGTGTTGGGAGTTTTCCTCGGCATTTTTACACAATGTGCATCTTGAGGGACCTGCTATACCCCTGGTTCTGAGATTGTCTACAGTTAATAGTTTGTTGTGAGCCAGAAGCCAGTAGAATATATTAATTTTGGGAATTCCATCAGGATTCCAAACTTTCCCCCATCTCTTGAGCACTGGAGTATTAGAGAAGGTGAGTTTTTCGTAGCCGGCCTTGACTGTATATATACCAGCTTTCCCCCATCCCCGAAGATCTTTTTCTTTAATATTCACCGGGGCTTTCCCATGCAGAAGATTAAGAAATATTTTGTATTCATTTTTGAGATTGTCAGGGGGACTCATCTACTTCCAGTTCTCCCATTCTCCAGTGGCCTTCCAAATCACTAAGTCTTTTAGTTTTGTAATGCCAACACTTTGCAACCAAGCTCGTATAGAATCTAGACATTGCATTGTTCCAAGTGGCTTGTCCCAATTTATACTGTCAGTCCAGAGATTGATTCTTTTCCCGTTACCAGGGATCCAATAGAGGCTTTCTTTGATTAGAGTATCTGAGGAGGAGATGAGTCCCCAGATTGCTGTGCCTTTTTTGTTGTTTGGTTTGTCGAGGCATCTTAATCTTGAACTTCTGGAGTATTTTTTCCTTATGACTTCCTTCCACCATTCTTTCTTCCCGGAGATGATCCTCCATGCTAACTTGGCACCCATTGCTTTGCTTACTAAAGAAAGCTCATGAATTCCAAGCCCTCCTCTCTTGCGCTTTTCTTTGACAATCTTCTACTTCACAAGATGGAATTTTGTATTTTGTGTCTTTCCCCCTTGCCACAGGAACTTTCTTATCTCTGTGCTAAAATCATTCAGGACAGAGACAGGAGCCAACATAATTGTTGCTGTGAAGACAGGCAGTGAGGAGAGGACATATTTTATCAAAGTGACTTTCCCAGCCAAGTTCAACCAGCGAGTTCCCCACGAATTTATTCTGTTTTTCAATTTCTCAAGGATAGGTGTCCACACAGAGGAGGAAGGTTTTTTGAGAGAGATAGGAGTACCTAGGTACTTAAAGGAGGACCAGTCAAGATAGGGTTTAAAATCCAAAATGGCTGAGATGAGTCTGATAATGGTAGGCCGGCAATTCCAAGTGTAAATGTTGCACTTGTTTTCATTGGTTTTTCCCCCAGAGGCCTTTAGGTAAAGGTCAAGAGTCAATTTAAATCTAGAAGCAATTTGGGGAGATGCACTGCCAAGGAGAATGGTGTTGTCAGTGAATTGTGCATGGTTTATTGCTAGGACATTTCGGGCAAAGGCAATACCAAGGAGAGAGTTTGAGGCTAGAAGGGAATTTAGTTCTTTGCTGAGGGAGTCGGCCATAATGACATAGAGGAAGGGAGAGAGGGGGCAGCCTTGCCTCAGTCCCCAGGAGAGGCGGAAAAAGGTGGAGGGTCTGCCATTTAAGAGAGGGGTGATCCAAGGAGCTCCTATGTAGGCTTTCATCTAGCTAACAAACTTTTCATTAAAGCCAAATTTTCTCAAAACTGCATATATAAAGGCATGTCTAACTATATCAAAGGCATTTGCCATATCTAATTTAATTGCCATACTTGCATCCTTGTTCTGCTTACTTGAGTGGATAGCCTCTTGCACTAAGAGAATGTTATCATATATTTGCCTACCTGAGATGAAGCCACCCTGATTAGGGGAAATCATATTAGGAAGCAAATTCTTGACTCTGTTTGCTATGACTTTTGTAAGGATTTTATAAGAGGAGTTACGGAGCGAGATTGGTCTGTATCTTCCTATGGATGTGGCCTTTTTCTCCTTCGGAATTAGAGAAATAAAGGTAGTGTTAGTGCCTCCTCCAATCTTCTCTCTATTCCTAGTCCAATTTATCATTCTAACAAGGTCTTTTTTCAGCTAATGCCAACACTTTCTGTAGAAGTGAATGGTGAATCCGTCTGGACCTAGGTATTTTTTTGGATGCAAAGACCACACAGCCTTCCTAACTTCTTCTTCGATTACCTGTTCCATTAGAATAATGTTGTCTTGAGCTGAGATAAGGTTGGGGATTTCTTGGCACATTAGATCCATGTCTACAACTGGCGGTTCCTCTTCCTCCTTAAAGAGAGACTCGAAGTGATTTTTGACTTCATTCTTGATGATTGTGCGGTCTTCTATCTTCCTTCCATCTTCTTTGGTTAGACAGAGAATGTTGTTTTTCCTGTACCTTTCCTTGCACTGAGCATGAAAAACTTGGTATTCCTGTCTCCATCTTTTAGCCACAGGCATCTAGAGCGAAGTCTCCACTCTTCTTCCTCTTTCCTAGTCACCTGCTGGATTTGAGCTTCCAAGTCATTTTCTTTTCTCAACATTGTTTCGGATATCAAAGCTGTTTCCATTTTGTCTTGTAGAGATTTCAGCTCTCCTTGCAAAGTGATGATTTCTTCTCCTGGACTCTTCATATTTTGTTTTGCCCAGCTTTTTAATGTTGCCTTGGTATTCTTAAGTTTGGTTTCCCAAATATACCCCGGGGAGCCCAAGAAAAATTGTTTCCATAATGCTTTGACTTCTTCGAAGCATAATTCATTTTCCAACCACGCTGGGTTATATCTGAAGGGGAGGGGGGCGAGGTTTCCGGGGTGGGTGAAGAAAAGGGAGATAGGGTGATGGTCTGAGGCGGTAGAAGCCATAATTTTAGAATCGGGCAGAAGGGGTTTATTTAGGAAGGAAGAGCTAATTAGGAATCTGTCAAGCCTAGCGGCGATATGTCCTGGGCCAATTCTTTTGTTGTTCCATGTATAAGTTCCTTGCAAAGGTTTTATATCCATTAGATTCCAGGAGGCCTGGAGGTCTTCCAATATTTCTCCAAAGTGGTCTTTGACCTTTGAACCTCCTCTGCGTTCATTTGCATTGATAGTGGCATTGAAGTCTCCAGCAACAATGCAGGAAGTGGAATTCCCACCTAGATGTAGATCTATCAGAGCGTTCCAGAAATTTTCTTTGAGCCCGTGAAGTGTAGGCTCGTACACATTTCCTATCCAAAATTTATCATTGTTTGACAGATCTTCAATTTCTGTAAAGAGCCAATTTTTGTTGTTAAGTGAAGAGTTTCACTTGTACTTACCTTTGTCCTACCAAGTGATGAGCCCTCCCGAGGCTCCAATGGATTTGACTGCTATTCCTTCTCCTTTAGGCCAGATTTGAGTCAAAATTTTGAGGCTGTCTACCTCCTGCATTTTAGTCTCCTGGAGCATGAGTATTGAGGGGTTTTCCAACTTTTGATTATTTTGATTGCTTCCGTCTTTTGCTTGCCTCCTAAACCTCTGCAATTTCAGGAGACTATCTTCATTATTTTTTAGAGAGGTTGGACACTGCTCTTTCTTTCTTCGCCTTTGTTATTCCTTGATTTTGCTTTACACTGGTTAGAATTCTAACATGCTGATCAAGACTGGTTTTCTTACCCGCTGCTTTGTCTCTAGTTGCTTCTTGTTCGCTTACGACCTTGTTAAGCTTCCTGCCTTTTTTTGTCTAAGGTTCCATTTCTTCTTCCTTACTTTTTGAGGTTTCTTCTTGGAACAGCTTAGCTTTTGCTCTTGTCACTGAGCCTCCTAAAGCTTTGGGCACTTCACTTTTGGTCTCCTCTTGTTGTGATGAGGGTATTACCTGGATTTCCCCATCCTCTAATTGTTGATTGAAGGTCTCCTGCCTTCCTTCATCCCTTGCATCTTCTTTCATTGTCTCTTGTGCAGGGTCATGCACTTCCTCGATCACTTTAGAGGATAGAAGCTGAATTTTGTTGGCTCCCCTGACTGGATTCTGCTGCTTGTTGACCGTTTCCTTCCTTTTTGGGGTTGCTTGAGGAGGAGGGGGGTTAGGAAGTTTCCCTCCCTTCTTTCTGGTCACCTCGTTCCAATCTCCTTCTTGATTTTCTTCCACTTTCGGTGACTTTCTTTTAGGGCAGATTTTAGCAAAATGCCCATATTCATGGCAAACTTTGCACTTGAAAGGGATCTATTCGTAGTCCATAGTTTGTAGGTGATTCCAACCATCCATTGACAGGCTTATAGCTTCTAGGAGCCCTTTCTCGAGGTCCACTTCTACACATATTCGGGCGCAAGAGAACATAGGGGGTTTCGGTTCAGACTTGTCTATGTATTTCCCCAATGAGTTGCCAATAGCTTTTAGGTCCTCGTCATTCCAGCAATGCAACGGGATATGCGGCAACTTGACCCATACTGGGACTGCTGAGGGGATATCTTTTTGTGGATCGAAGGAGAGATCCCACTTGTTAATGTACATTCCTATTGGCCCCATGAAATAGGGTCCATTTTTGAAAATTAGATCTCTGTCCTCTTTTTTCTTGAAATAGAAGACAAAGAAACCCTTGCCACAAAAGATTTGTTGAACTTCCCCCTGTATGAGAGGACTCCAATTTTTGTTGAGCCAGATCTCAATAGATCTCGAAGAGGGCCACAAACCAGTGAAGTGCCCAACCAACCCTTTTTCTGAGAGAGCGAGGGCTTTGCATTTAGAGGCCGTGGAACCCAGTTTGACCTCAGGGATAGCGGACTTCTTGACAAACCTAGAATCAACAGGCCCGGCCGACTTAGAGGGCGTAGGTTGAGAAGCAACCAATGAACGAAAGAGATCATCGAGAGGAGCTCGACCCGGATCAGGGGGCTGATCCATGAAGGAAAGCGGATGATGACGGGAACCCTGGTTCAGATCTCTAGGGTTTTTTCGTCTCTGTATTTTATTTATGATAGAAGGCTCTTGATGTATTTTCGTGGGTTAATAGCGGGGGGGGGGGGGGGGGAATTGTTGCTAGATTTCCTTTTTTGTTGTTATGAGATTGATTTGGGTAATAAGATACCCACGTTTTAAAAAATTTCGTGGCTCATCTCTTGTAGAATGTGCCTTGGTTCCTACTTGATTTTAGCAAGCATATGTTCCCTAAATTAATTAAGGTTGTAAATCCAATTTATGATTATGCCTACGTGATGTCCGGGTTATAATTTCTGGTTTGGACTAAAGCTTGGTTTTGTCCTCCCATCGTTTTCGATTTTCTTAGCCGGGTAAAGAACCTAGGGTTCTTTATGTTATGGAAACGTTTTAACCAGAAGATACAGGTTGCTTGTCTTTAAAGGAAAGCGTAGAAGGATCTAGGTCTAAAAATAAAAATGATAATTCGATTTAATGTACAAGGAAGATTGTTATAAATTTTCAATGTCTGATTAAGAGGTTATGATGTCTTTGCCCCTAACATAAAATGCATATACACTTAATGACTTGGGGTTTAAAATAAAAGAACAATGATCTTTTAAAACAAAAGAACAGAGATCTTTCCTAAGATGGAAATAGTAAATCTACCATGGGTTAATCTATTTATAAAATATATATGACCTAACAATCCAGAGCCATGACTTTTTAATTGAGTTGTCCATGGACCATCAGAAAAACGTAGAAACAATATTTAAATAAAATCTATGAGAATAGTTTTGGCAGATTTCCAATGGGACAATATGATGATTACTATTCTTCTTATAATCCTATTCTAAAAACAAAAATAAAACTTGAGCTAAGGCAATGAATATCTTCATACCTGGATCAATGCTGTTTGCAATCATTCTATAAATCTGCACACTTCAAACACCAGTTAACTAAAAATGCTTTGTTTCTAACCTGTAGAATAGTAACCAAATAACTTCGGAACTACCACGTTCCTCCCAACCATGACCCAGAATCGTTCCTGGTTCTAATCGGATCCCCCTAGCTGGCTCCAACATGCAAGAGAACTAGAACACCTAAGGATGAGTATTGCTGGAAAATCTTGGAGTTAAGCTATATATTTCTTTCTAATTTCTGGACTTGGAATTCTCTCAAATTCCCATGTAGAAATAATAATCAGCTGCCTCTTTCTCTTAGCTCTTGCCTTTATATAGGTTTCTTTTTGAAAGGGCAGTTTTTGTTAACTTAAGTTAAACATCCGTACTTTAAAATTTTCTTGACTTTAACTCTTAGTTTGACTTTTTCGTATTATATTCAGCCAATTATAATTTTGATAAGTAGAACCTTTTAATTTGTTTCTATTTATGTTTAGAAAAGTAGTTCAGTTTATTTAATTTAGTTTATATAAATAACATATATGTATATTTACTAATATATTATATATATGTTTCACTTAGGTTTTGTATCTTTAATTTATTCAACATATCTTTACATAAAATATATTTTGAAATATATATATATTACATAGAGTTACCTAATCAATTTATTCATCTTTTATGCCTCATGCATTATATAACATAATTTGTTTATTCGTTGATCCCTTAGGTAATGTTAATTCTTTTAACAAGGCCTCATGTGGGGTTTAGTCGGTCAACTAGGTTACGTAGCCCTATATCCCTTGCATGTTGGATTACCTCGTATTTCGTGGCAAATTCCTCAGTCCTTGATGAGCGATGAGTAGTGATTCAATTAGTCAATTAAAATAAGTATGATGACTAGTGGTGCTATTTAGAGCCTTCCTCAACTCAACACCTTTAATTTAAAGTAACCCCAAGTGTTATTCAGAGCTTAGGCTCAACACTCTCACATGGTCGTTACGCTAATGCAATTCCAGAGCTTCTCACTCAACACTAGTACTAGGATGTATTTGTGAGATACACCTAGGAATACAATGGCCAAAGATCCGATGCTTCAGAGCTTATGCTCAACATCATGTTGGAGTGCTCCAGGGCTTATGCCCAACACTCTATGTACATCGGGGATTATGCCCAGCACATAATAAAAGTCATCTATGTACATCGGGACATACGCCCAGCACATAGGTCATCCATGTGATCCAGAGCCTACGCTCAACACATAATAAAAGGTCAAAGTCTCGGGATATTACACCAGTTGAACTCTCAACGAGTCAATGATGGGGTAGGGGAATGGAATTTCCGGACATTTATAACTTCAATCCAGATTATGATCTAAAAATATTTGTAAATACAACCTAAAATCAAATTTGGTTGATATGGTATGAGCAAGTCTCAGATACAAACTATCTCAATAGTTTCTCTGCTACAAAACCTAAAAACCATCAAAATTTGTTATTTTTTTAATACAATTGTGCCCTATATTCTTACTACAGAGGTTGCTCCACCACTACAGAAAAACCAAAATGAGGGGTAGTCTAATAAACCCTTTTTTCCACATTCTTTGGGTTTTGTCATGATTTTTTTGTGAGATAATAATGAATTACAGTGCAACATATTCAACCAAAACCCAAATACAAAAAACCCATAGAAAGAAAACATACAGGGCCTACCTCAATATAGTAGTTGTTGGGATGGATTCCTTGTTATTTCCTTTATATATTGTATGATATATCAAACACTTGATGGAATCAAAACTACACCACTAGTTCCCACAATGCCCCTTCTCTTCCAAGGAAACCCATCCTTCATAAGGTTTTTTTTCAAACCCAAATCGCTGGTAAATATCAAAACCACCCCACCTGTTCTCATGGTGCCTTGGGATCCATATTGAAAATCTTTAACATTGGATAAATATCCTCATCACAGTGATTCCATATTATTTTTATTATTTTTAGAACACTGCCGAAATAAAAACCACGCCACAACGCCTCTTCTCGTCCAAGGAAACCCACCCTTTAGAGGGTTTTTTTTCAAACCCAAAATGTTGGCCAAAATGAAAACCATGCCACTCATTCTCACAATACCCCCTCTCTTCCAATGAAATCCACCCTTCAAAATGGATTTCTTCCAACCCAAAATGTTGGAGAGGATAGTTCAAAACCCTAAATGTTGGACGGAATCAAAACCACGATCAAAACCATGCCACTAGTTCTCACAACACCCCCTCTCTTCAAATGAAATCCACCCTTTAAACTTGGGTTTTCTTAAAACCCAAAATGCCGCAAAGGATAGTTCAACAAAATATTTGTTTCGAACTAGGAAGAAACAACATGAGTTAATATGAAGTATTTCAAGGTTTTAAACCTCCCTCCCTTTCACTGCACCGACAGAAGCACAAGTTTATCCCATTGCGAAGGCATAAAACTGAGCGAAAAATCCATGGGCTCTCGTGTACTCTGTGTTGTGTATAAAAACTACGCACTTGAGACAAGAGACATTGGATATGCATTAATCAAAATAAAAAATATTAAAAGAATAATCAGTAAAATATTTGATGGCTAAGTTTAAGATAATATAGGTCTTTGTCTTAAATAATTGTTTTAAAATGTCCTCCATGTAGTAGTGAATACTAATAAACATATGCAAGGCAACATGACTTCTTCCTTTGGTAAAAAGAAAACGATACAAATTAAATCAAAGTAGTGCGCTTTTCTTCCCAGAGGCAACACACATTCTTTTATTTTCACAATAAATTCAAACAGACTCAAAAGAATTCTTGGAAAACAATGGAGTGAGTCGCCCTCCTCGAGAGAGGCACTCTCCATAAAAAACATCAGTGGAAAAACAATTTCCATAACACAATGATCAGCCAAAACACCGAGCAGGAAGTCTTCTCATAAAGAGGGATTCCCTTTCCTCAACAACATATCCATCATTCAAAGGAATGTAACCAGTAACCAAAGAATCCCAAGGCTATTCCCTCATCCTCTAGACCAAGTGTAAAAGAAAATAGAATGGGATAAAGAGTTGTGCTCTTTACTATGGAGTTACCCATCCACCACGTAATTCATAACGGTTTGGCTGTCTCCTCTCCGAAGTTGTTCAACTAACCAACAAATTAAAGAAAAACGGGCTCGGCTCTCCTTGAGAGAGGTAACCGCCCCCAACTGATCAACAATTGAAAACGGGCTCGGCTCTCCTTGACGAAGGCCGACCCCAACCAATAGCGAGATCCATAAAGGCTCACCATAAATCCTAGAGGGAAGATCACCTCCCTCACTATCCCCGACAGTTTCCATCTTCCATCAATGCGTCCCCTTAAGTTGAGTGGAAATTCTCCTTGTGGGTGCAAACCCTAATGACCCTCATTAAATTTTATTACTTATTACGAAAACATTAAACGAAAACATGCCTCTTTTCTCTACATCATGCATAGTTATATTTATATATATAAATGTTTCACAACATAAATAAATCTTTTATATATAAATTATGTTTACATCCCTTGTTTCAAATAATAGCATGATTAATACAACAATTTATTTAAATGATTTTATAATATCAAAATATTCATTCATTGATATGAGGGATAATTTTAAGGATGCATACTTATTTAAAAGTGGATAAACCTTAGTAAATTTTACATATTCTTAAAATGTCAAGTATAAAATATTTGGCGATATTTGTATTTGTTTTTCAATTTCTAAGAATTTTATATAGTATATATAATAATTTGGCGATTTTTAGAGTGAAAAAATGTTTACCCCATCAAAATTGGGCGAAACGGGGCTTCAAAAAATGCAGATTGACGAATCTTTTTTTGGAAAAAAACAGGGAAAAATAACCCATGGGCTAAATTTCGCCCCTAAAATTTTCTTTGATATATATATATATATATATATATATATATATATATATATTCGTGTAGTAAACTCGTAACGATAAGGTCTATAAAATTATCTCCTTTCTACCTTATTCTCAAGGTAATAACTAGAAAATCCTTAGGTTCTTTTTGTTTAGGAGCTTAATGTTATTTCTCTAGCACTCTAACTGGAGCTACTGATATTAATAATATCTAACAACATCAGTTAGTTTTACTTACGAACATCTAATAATACATGGATTTATGCTATTAATTATGCTATAAGTGTTCACTATTAACTTACAGTGAATAATTACTTTTAGAGCGAAAAACTATAAACTTAGGTTCTCAAGTGAGCATCCATAGTTCACTCTTCTTCTAGTTCCCAAGACACTAAGATGACATCGGTCATCAGAAACTTATATCCTCGTGGCTTTTCAGCCATTTAATCTCTCCCCCTAGTGGATTCATTTCCCCCCATTGTTTATTTGCCTCAAGCCCTTTGGTCTCCTAAGTCTACAAATTTAAATTACAACTTAGGAAATCACAACAATACTTACAAAGTTTACTTGTGAGGCCTTTGCTTTGAGCTCATTGCTAGGAACTGATACACAATTACACTTTACACGTGTATTTCAGTTACAAAGGAATAGGGGTAAAAGAGGGAAGTTACAATGAACCATAACAAAATCATCATAGTTCTCGTATAAGAAGAAACTATATATTTGTCTCAGAATAAAGGCCCTATAAGAATTTATCGTCATTGTTCAAATGATAATACATCAATCACTATTTATCACATAGAAATATGTCATCATTGAATGAGCTTCAAACTCAACATCTTTGCTTGATTCAATATGCCTCATTTCTCAAGACAAGTTTCTCATAATGAAGTTAGACATATGCTTTTCTTTGTTCATTATCTATCATTTGCTAAAAAAGAAAAAAAACATGAACAATAAAAATTCTAGCAAAATACAAAAATTAAAGACACCAAAGAAATACCAAAGACAATGGATGGCAATACCAAAATAAAAACAAAAACAATGCCAAAGAAACACATTGGAGTAAACTGCACACAAATTTCTCCCCTTCGAAACATCATCCCATATAGTTTCAAATTCCACATTTTCCTGCATAGAAATTTCCACACTTGCAAGTAGACCTATGAGAAACTATGGTTTCCTATCGTTCCATGTAGAGTGCATTTTCCACACTATTATTATTTCAAAACAGGGTTTAATTCTCTTTTTTCGTTCGTGGGGTTAGGGTTTATAATGTCCTCATACTCATGAATGTTTAACTTAACCGACAATGAATAATTGGATGATTATATCAAACCACGATTTTGTCGGATGCAAATCATTTGAGAAAAACAAAGCGCTTCTCCAAAGTCTGGGTTTCTATTTTAATCCTAAAATTTGAGTATGCATTTTTCTCGTTCTTAGCTATGAACACATTACACTTGGTTCCCTAATGCTATTAGGGCAATGCCCCTCCACTAGCTCGACGAAGCATCCTTATGTACTTTGTCGCTCTGCGCGAAAAGAAGGTGAGGAAAAATTCTTTACGGTTTTCATGTTTTAAACTATTAGAGTTTCAACGGTAACTATTCAGTACCACATGGTTGTTCTCTGATTTGTTTCCACAAACTACATGGTGTTTCACTCTTCCCTAATTCATTTTGTTTAATACAATACAATCTAGTAGACCATTGGCAAGTAATCTGAAAGACAACTTACACATCACTTTAGACTTAAATTCTAAAGTGAACACGGTGTCGATGGTTGAATTGATTTCCACATAGCGCTTGCTTAGGATGTCATGGGTTTGAACCCCTGAGCTCATCGTGAAAACCAATTATGTCCTCTCTTCTCTTTCTCTAACCACTTGCAAAAATGTGCTGTTTTAAAAACTCTTGCTCATTTATATATTTAAGCTTGTCGCTAGCCCATGTCTCATGCATTATCTGTTAACTCCTGCAACATTTTGCATTGGTCAACTATTAACTCATGTGACGTGTTGCACAACCAAACAAATAGCTCATGTGATGTGTTGCACGCTTGAAAACTTGTACCATGCGACACTACGCCTGCACAAAGTGTTTTCATCTTCTGATACAACATGCCAAGAAATTTCATGCCTACTGCATTATGTCACACATAGCCGCTCTTATTTGCACTCAATGTCTCGCTCCCCCTCCTATGCTCTTCGCATTCTCCTCAACTTTTTCAACATGCGACCTCTCGACCGCCGCTGTTTTAAAGCAAAAGTTACAAATGAAGGAGGAGATCCAACTTTGCCGATTCATTTTAATGATAAGCATTTGGATTCATTGTCGGTTGGTTTGTGGTTTAGGGATAGACTGATTAGTGCTTATCACAGAAACATGAATTTTTACTTTCTTTCAAATGTTTTCATTGATGAGTTTACAGTAACCTGGAAATTAGTTTCTCTTTTTTCAACATCAATTTCTACTTTCACTATTATCTTCTTTACCAAAATTTTAACTACTGAAGGGTCACTGCACTGCACAGCACATTGTGTGCAAATATTTATATATGCCTCAGTGAAAGATTCACTCGCAGCACAAGTCCCAGAGAAGCCGAACATCTCCCTTATGATATCTGCCCTTATATCACACTTCAGCAATTGGGTTCATAGTGGTCCACCATTTCACTATCTCATCCAAATCAATTAAATATAACTAAAATATACCTAATGAGATGTAAAAATGTCACGTGCCATTTAAATATAATAATAAAGTTCTGTAACAAAGGAAGAGATATTGCAACCTCACTATCAAAACCAATATGTAATAATAAATGTCATAAATACAGTGTGGATTTAAGAAGTATAATCTTCATTTAATTTTTTAGTAGAACTAAAAGTTATTATTTTTAATAAAATACTAGTTTAATATAATTATGATTCGCAACTAACACTCCAATACCCATCAATAATCCAATACTGACAAATACAGGCTACCAACAAATTATTTGTAAATAATAACCAATGATAAGTATCCCACTAAGTTAGAATAAGTTTTAATCATTCCAAAATAATCATAAAAGAACAAGATCATTAAAATACTATACTTCTAGCAATGATTGAAAAGCTTCAAATAATACATGTAACACATGTGACAGAGCAATTAACATTTTTTAAACAATCATGCCATAGTTTATTCTTGATCAATATAACGAATATATAAAATGAATGATTTCTTTCAACAGTCCTTAACAAATGGATCTATACTGATAATAGAAAAAATACTGACGATCAAGACTATGTGACGTTTCTGTTTTCATCTGTCATGGATTTTATTTGAATATTGTACAGCCGAACAGTTACAGAACCATCAAAACGATCTGCTTCTATTTTCATCTGCAATGAGATTTTATTTGAATTTACAGACGTTCAACGATTGCTTGAGCAGAAAAAGAATTACATCATGCTGGAGAGAATTCAATCCGATGATCGAACGAGGGCTACCTGACGGATGGACGTCTCAGCTCGGTTCGTTGGTCCTCTGACGGACCGACGGCTCAAAAATCAGGAACTGAGC
This sequence comes from Larix kaempferi, assembly GCA_027924585.1. NCBI lineage: Eukaryota > Viridiplantae > Streptophyta > Pinopsida > Pinales > Pinaceae > Larix > Larix kaempferi. The sequence continues at coordinate 4,385,272 of BSBM01000103.1, forward strand.
AGGAATATGCTTCAACCTCGAGAATGGACGACGGAGGGTACACCTCCCATCACGATCACATATAAATTTATTATTAAAACGCCAAACTATATTTCCGAACGATTTGAGTGCCGTTATCCAGCTCCAGCTCCAAAGAAATTGGAATTTATCGCATGTGCACGTTGACAATATTTACTCTGCATTTAATTATCCACCGCAGATTGATGTCAACCCCGCCGACACACTATTTCCCAATAAAAACCGGTTCACATTCCAAATAATCGTAGTATACCTTTTATCTATAATGTGAAGAAAATTTTCAAGAGGCTAAAATAAGTATGGGATATTTTAAGGTTTTGGGTTTTTTCAGAAAACCTCAAAATCCTTAGAGCGTAAAGGATTTTGACATGTGAAATTTTAACAAACATCAAAATTTTTACCTAAAATTTCGAAAAAAAGATTTCTTCACCCTCCCAGCTCACCCATTTGAGGAAGGATTGTAGCAAAGTGCAATACAAGAAGCTGAAACCCTATTGCTCACGGTTCCATTAAGTATGTCGAGGTAGAGGTTCAAGCCCATTATTTGACACGCCTGGGACATGTAATTCTGGTTTATTAATATCTTTATTAAAGGAAGTCATTATCAAAAGTTAAATTTGTGAAACTTCGAGCTATACTTGGATTTGATGAAGCTACAATTATGAAATGTATAGAGGTAAGTTCACCTCCTATCAAGTTAATAACACCTTTGAATTTCTTAAAATTGCTAGTGAATAAAAAAAGTCTACTTGGAGGTCAACTAAATAGAAAACTGGTCACTCGAACCGACCAAAAGTGGTCCCAACTCGATCGATTGGTGCGCAAGTGGAGGCAGGATAACTGGGCACGTTTAAGGTGATCAAAGTCGACCGTCTTCCTCGTTCTAAGCGACTGAATTAGGTTAAATCATATATTTTTCTTTATTTATCATAAATAATGGTAAGTTTTGGTCATCCTCACCTTCTTGAAAAATTCCCAAACTTCTACCGGTCTGTAATTCTTGTCTCTTCAGCAATATTTTTTTAGCCGCTACAATGAGAATTGTAGTGGGAGGGCATCGCAGCCTTTTAAATAACATTGCTTTTTAATTTAGTTTTAAATTGTTGATCTTTGATATCTCAATGTTTAACGTGGAATAATATCTATTTTCAATAAACAAAAATTGAAAGATTTCTAAAATATAATACTTAGGTACGCATAACTTTAAACAATTTATTTAAATAAATCTTTTATAAATATAATATCTAGATATACATAAATTTAAATAAATCTTTTATAAATATAGTTGAATTGCATTTATATTGTTTAATGTTATAAATGTTCTCTGTAAGTGTTAATGAATGTGTACTTTGATGATAAATTCACATTAAGTGCAATGTCAATTGAATGTAGCATTCATAAAAATTTGAGTTGCCTATTAATATTTAGGATTAAATATTTTTAAAAATTATTTAAATTAAATATAATTGTTTTGTATTTAAAATAATAAATTTCTTTCACATTTTACATTATAAATTAAATTAAAAAAAAACTAATTTAAAGAAAAATTTGGAAGCTTTCATTTACTTACATGGTACTTTACAATCGGTTGCAATTGAAGAACTCTAAAAACAAGTACATATACAGAAAACAAAGGCGCATGTACACAACCCTGGAAGGGTCTTGGTGATTGGAAGGTTGCCTCTATCAATAATCGATATCAATATATGGTGTATTTATGTTTAGTTCAATCATCATGTGTGAATGCCAAATCTAAGCTTGAGTGTAGACTATCAAAAGAAGATTTACACGAGTTTCAATTATAGGTTTGTGTGTGTCTTCTCTTTATTATAGGTTTGTGTGTGTCCTCTGCTGATATGAGGATTTGAAAGTAGTATTTTAGGCCCCCCAAATCTGAAAAGATTTGAACCACACTTTGATTTTGTATTCTTGCAAACATAGCACTCATCCTTTCTTGCTCACACCAACAAAAGCAATGTGAATATTTCAAGTTTTCATTTCATATATACTATATAAAAACTTTAGATTTCATATGAGATATCATATTTCAATAAAATTTATAATAATGAGAAGTCTGTAGAGATTTTTAAGCATTTATATTAATGTGTAAGAGGTTCCTTATCAATTTCAATCTTCATTTCTATTAATGTGTAAGAAATTCCTTGATCTACCTTCTCTTATACATTTTTCATTTTATAAGCAAGGTTATATATAAAATTATTTTAAGTTAAATAATAAAAGTTATAAATATTTATATTCTTGTTTTTTATTAAATTAATATGTTAATTTCTTAGTACATTAATATATATATATATATATAGTTACAAAGGTTTTAAGATTAATTATGTATTATCACATTATTAATACATTAATTTACTAACTTTTTATTAGATTAACATAAGTTATTATTAAGAAAATATTAATATTAAATTTAATGGTTAATAAATATTATTAATTAATATTAAAATTAATGATTAAGTAATCTTAATATTAAGTTAATATAATATTTAATCTTTATGTTCTGGGGAGGCAGGTGCCGGGGGGTTCTCCTGAATCCTGGAGGACATGTGGAACATACTTTCGCATGGGGGCTTGGCATTAGATCCAACAATGAAGCGGAATGGATGGCGCTGATTCAGAGTCTTCATATTCTCAAAGACAAGAAAATTCGAAAAGCCCTGATCATTGGGGATTCTAGGCATGTCATATACAAATTAATTAATGGTTACAATGAGGGAGCTATCAAATGCCGACGTCTCCATGAAAAAGCCAAGCTTCTCATGTCAAGCGGCTATGAAGCATATCATATCCTAAGGCAAAGAAACACTGCGGCCGATAGTCTAGCAAATAAAGGGGTCTCTCTCTCGCAAGGATATTACAGCCAGGATGGAAATCGGCCAATTCTCAAATTTGTTCCATAAGTTGCGGTGCTGGAAGCCTCCCTTTTGTTTTTCAATGCTAAATCCTGCCACTACTTCTCTTGGTGACGAGTGGAACCTTTTCTGTCATTTTTCATTCCCCGGTTCTGGATCTTTAGATGCCTTGCGTCCTCCTCTGCCAGGCCCGTGCTATTGCAATTCTGAAGATGCTTCGCCAAGCTCAGACTCCATTAGCAGGTGGGATATCAGTAAGATCGTTGTTTGCAGGTGCGCAGGGTGGATCGAGGAAGACAGTGGAACTTCGGTCGGTAGCAGAAAAGGATTGAAGAAGTGCTCGGGGCCTACTTTTCCCACTACGCAGGCTCAGCTAGCTCGTATCTCTTTGATGGCTTAAGAGGATGAAACGACTCAGAATGGTGGCATCGCAGGGATAATGGGCAATATTGGAAATGCTAAGGTGGCCAAAAAGAAGAAGGACACTGTCTACACTCCGTTGCAGATCAGCAGACATGAAACACGCATTGATAGCAGTCACAAATCACTCACTGATTAGGGGTGATAGGACGCATTGGGATCTTCAGAAGTTCAGCCTCAGGAATCAAAGTAGCCGGGACTCCAATGAAGGAAGCATCTGTTTTTCAGCTAAGAGGCATTCCTTAGTTTTTTCTCAGCAGTATTAATGTTTTTCTGTCTTTTCCTTTGTAATCAGTTCGTAAGGGTTTACACCCTCAGCTTCAAAAGCTTTGAACAGCCTCTTTTTGATGTAGCAAGTAAAACTCAGTGGATAATCCTTCGTTGCAGCCCCTCGGTTGAGCGCAGGTCTGCGGGCTCATGTAGATTGTATTGAATGGCTGTGCACAGCTGCTTTTATATATTTAATCTTTTCCGTTTTTGTTAAAAAAAATATTTAATCTTTATGTTAATATTAACATTAATATTAATATCAATATCAATATTAACATTAACATTAATATTAATATTAATATCAATATTAATATTACCATTAATTTAATATCAACATAATATTAACTTCACTAAATATTAATAATAACATTGGTATTAATCTTCCTATATTATTTAACTATCATCTATTTATGTACAATAGTTTATTAAACTACGATATATTAATAATATTATTATTAATATCTTTTAAAATGTTGATAATATTTATATATTTATATTCATATTAATAAAATTTAAATGATTTAAATATTAACTACATTAATGATATTATTAATCAAATTAATAACATTTGAATTAATATTATTAATATTAATATTAAAAAATAATTTCACAGTTTATTGAAACATAATTTTTACATTATTACTCCTTAGATGTAGATATATCAATATAGCATAACTTTAAAATTAATAATAACAATAATATTATTAATTAGTCAATGTTAATAACATTATAATTAATATTAGTATTAATAAAAATAATTTTGTCATTAATAACATTAATTTTTTAACAATAAGTTTAACATGAACATGAATATTTTTTAATTTGTGAATTTCTATTTTTGTTTTTATTTAAATTTGTACATTTCTTATTTTTCAAAAAAACTACTTTTAAGTCATAGTCTATCATTTTTCTATTTAATTTTTAAAATTTATTTATTTGTTCATGCCAAAAAATTATTGAATATTAATTTTTTATTTAAACTTTTGGGAAAAAATTAAGAGAGATAGAAGCTAGGGATTTAGAGAGAGAGAGAAATGATAACCATATTAATATTAACATTAATTAGGCATAACCATATTAATTACATAACCTTATACAATAATTAACATAAACCACAAACATAACATAACTTTACCAAATGAATCTTAATGTTAACATAAGGATTTCATAGACATCAACCTATGTCACAAACTGACATTGACATATCGATATATCATATGACGATCATTGCAATCCAACATGACAACATGACCCTTAGGAAGGTTCCAATGTCATTAAATCATAATTAAGGATTCATTAATGAAACCATAATTACACCATAACATTACATAACTTTATACAAGAATTAATATCAACCTCAAACATAACATAACCTTACCAAATTATTGTTAATGTTAACATTACTATTAATTTATTAACATTTATATTTTATAAACATCAACGTGTGCATTCTAACATGACCCATGGGAATGTTTCAATGTGACATTGTATACTTTTACTAAGTATTAATTGTAAGCATTGTACGTAAGCATTGATAATTATTGTAATTTAACAAAACACATGGAAAATGTCGCATTAACACACAACCCTAAATATTGAAATGAGATATAACCATTTAGGAACATAAAAATTAAACCATGGGCATAGTTAACAATGGTAAACCATAATTAACCATGGTCAACCAAAATCAACCATACTCAACCATGATTAACCATATTCAACCATTATCAACCAAATTCAACCATGGTCAACGAAAGTCAATCATAGTGAACCATGATCGTAGTTAACCATAGTAAAATCAATTCAACCAAAATTCAACCATGTTAATCATAGTCAATCATAGTTAACCAAAGTCAACCATAGTTAACCAAGCCAACACAAATTCAACCATGGTCAACCATATTCAACCAAATCCTAACAAAAGTCAACCATGGTCAACCAAAGTCATACATAGTCTACCATAGTTCACCAAAGTCAACCAAATTCAACCATAGTTGATCAAATCGAACCAAAATTCACCCATGGTCAACCATATTCAACAAAATTCTAACAAAAGTCATCCATGGTTAACCAAAGTCAAACCTAGTCAACCATGGTTGACTTCAAATAATTATCATAATAAACTATAGTCAACCATGAACAACCACAATCAACAATAGTCAATCATGAATAAACACAATAAACCACGGTTAATCATAACTGAGCATGGAGAACCACGAACAACCATAGTTAACAATGGTCAACCATGGTTAACCATGGTCATCAAAAGTCAACCATAGTCAACCATGGTTAACCATAGTTAACTAAAGTCAACTAAAGACATCCATGGTCAACCAATGTTAACCATAATCAACCATAGCCAACCATGGTCAACCAAAGTCAACCAAGGTCAACCATTATCAACAATAATCAACCAAAGACAACCAAAAGTGAACCATGGTGGACCATATTCAACCAAATCCAACCAAAAGTCAACCATCGTAAACCATAGTCAGCCATAGTCAACTATGATGAACGATAATTGTCAAAGTCAACCATAGGTAACCATAGTCAACAATAACCAACCACAGTAAACCATAGTCAACCAAAGCCAACAAAAAGCCAACCAAGGCTAACCAAAATTAAATCATGGTCAAAGATAGTCAACCATATCCAACCACTATAAACCAAAGTAAACCATGGTTGATCAAAAGTCAACAAAAAGTCAACCATGGTCATCCAAATTCATCCATGGTAAACCATAGTCAACCATGGTCAACGAAAGTCAAACATGGCCAACCATGCTCTACTGTGGCCAAGCATGGACAAACATAATAAGCGAAATTTTAACCAAGGTTAAAGAAAGTCAACCATAGTCAAACATAATAAAAAACATAAACCAAAGTCAACTATGTTCAACAAAACATCAACAAAAGTAAACCATGTTCAAAAAAATGTTAACAAAATTCAACCATGCTCAATAAAAAGTCAACCATGTCCAACGAAAAGTCAACCATGGTTAACCAAAAAATCAAACGAATTCAAATAAAGTCAACTATGGTCAACCAAATTCAACCATGGGAAACCATAGTCAACCATGGTCAACCATAGTCAATGAAAATTCAACCATGCTCAACCATGTTCAGTCATGCTCAACTGTGTTCAGTCATAGTCAACCATGGTAAACCTAGATCAACCATGGTCTACCAATGTCAACCATCGTCAAACAAAGTAAACGATGGCCAATCATGGTAAACCATATTCAACCACAATCAACCAAAAGTAAACCAAATTGAACCATGGTGAACCAAAAGGAAATCAAAGTCAACCATAGTAAGCCAAATTCGACCATGATCAATCAAAAGTCAAGCAAATGTCAACCAAAGTCAACCATAGTCAACCAAAGTCAACTAACGTTAAGCATTTCCAACCAAAGTCCACCATTCTCAACCAAAATAAACCAAAGTCGGTTGTGGTCAACCACACTCAACAATGATCAACCATGGTCAACCAAAGTCAACCATGGTCAACTATAGTCAACCATATTAAAACAAAGACAACCATAGTTAAACATATTCAACCAAATCCAACAACAGTCAAACAATTTAGTGAAATTATAATCAACCATATGATTTTGATGTCAAGCACATTCAACCATGGTTAATAATAGTCAACCAAAGTGAAATGTGGTCAACCAAATCCAACCATAGTCAACCATGGTTAACCATAGTCAACTAAAGTCAACCAAAGATATCCATGGTCAACCAATGTTAACCATAATCATCCATAGCCAACCATAGTCAACCAAAGTCGATAATGGTCAACCAAATTCAACCATGGTCAACCAATGTTAACCATAATCATCCATAGCCAACCATAGTCAACCAAAGTCGATAATGGTCAACCAAATTCAACCATGGTCAACCAAAGTCAACCATCATAAACCATAGTCAACCATGGAGAACAATAATTATCAAAGGCAACGATAATTAACCATGGTCAATGATAACCAACCATAGTAAACCAAAGTCAACCATAATCAACCATAGTGAACCAAAGCCAACCATGGTCAACCATAGTCAACCAAGGCTAACCAAAAGTAAACCATGGTCAAAGATAGTCAACCACTATAAACCAAAGTCAACCATGGTTGACCAAACGTCAACAAAATTCAACCATGGTCATCCAAATTCATCCATGGTAAACCATAGTCAACCATGGTCAACGAAATTCAAACATGGTCAACCATGCTCTACCATGGCCAAGCATGGATAAACATAATAAGCCAAAATTTAACCAAGGTTAAAGAAATTCAACCATATTCAAACATAATAAAAACATAAACCAAAGTCAACCATGTTCAACAAAACGTCAACAAAAGTAAACCATGTAAAAAAAAGTCAACAAAAGTCAACCATGCTCAACAAAAAGTCAACCATGTCCAACGAAAAGCCAACCATGTTCAACCAAAAAATCAAACGAATTCAACCAAATTCAATCATGGTCAACCAAATTCAACCATGCGAAACCATAGTCAACCATATTCAACAAAAATTGAACCATGCTCAACCGTGTTCATCCATAGTCAACCAGGGTAAACCTAATTCAACCATGGTCTACCAATGTCAACCAAAATTCAACCATCGTCAAACAAAGTAAACGATGGCCAACCATGGTCAACCATATTCAACCACAATCAACCAAAAGTAAACTAAATTCAACCATGGTCAACCAAAAGGAAACCAAAGTCAACCATAGTAAGCCAAATTCGACCATGGTCAATCAAAAGTCAAGCAAATGTTAAGCAAAGTTAACCATAGTCAACCAAAGTTAAGCATTTCCAACCAAAGTCCATCATTCTCAACCAAAATAAACCAAAGTCAACTGTGGTCAACCAAACTCAACAATGGTCAACCATAGTCAACCATGGTCAACCAAAGTCAACCATGGTCAACTACAGTCAACCATAGTTACATATTCAACCAAATCCAACAACAGTCAAACAACAGTGAAATTATAATCAACTATATGATTTTGATGTCAATCACAATCAACCATGGTTAACCATAGCCAACCAAAGTCAACTATGGTCAACCAAAGTCAACCGTGGTCATCCATAATTAATGATGGTAAACCATAGTTAAACAAATGTTCACTATGCTAAACCAAAGCCCACCAAAAGTTAACCATGCCTAACCAAAGTGAACCATGGTCAACCATAGTCGACCAAAATTCAACCATGGTCACCTATAGGTTAATCCGAAGTCAACCATAGTTAACTATGGTCAATCATTCTCGACCATAGTCAACCATATTCAACCATGGTCAACCATGGCCTACTGTTGTCAATCACGGTTAGCCATTATCAACCACAAGTCAACCATGGTCAAACAAAGTCAAACAAGTTCAACCATGGTCAACCAAAGTCAACGAAAAGTAAGCCAAAGTCAACCATGGTTAACCAAAAGGAAACCAAACTCAACCATGGTAAACCAAAAGTCAACATGGTCAACAAAAAAGTCACCCAAAATCAACCATAGTCAATTAAAGTCAACCCAAATCAACCATGGCCAACCAAAGTCAATCATGGTCAACCAATGTCAACGATGGTCGAGCATGGTAAACCAAATTCAACCAAAAGTCATCCATGGTCAACTATGGTCATCCAAAGTCAACCATGGTCAACCAAATTCACGCAAAAGTCAACAATGGTAAACCATGCTCAAACAAAATTAAGCATGCCCATGCATGATCAATCAAACTCAACCAAAAGTCAACCATGGTCAAGGAATTTCAACCATGGTTAACCAAAGTCAACCATGGTAAACCAAAGTCACACAAAAGTCAACTATGGTCAACCATACTCAAACAAAGTTAAGCATGGTCAACCATGGTTAACCAAACTCAACCAAATGTCAACCATGGTAAAACAAATTCAACCATGGTCAATGGATGTCAACTATTGTCAGCCAAATCAAGCCATAGTAAACCAAAGTCACACAAAAGTCAATGATGGTCAACCATGATGAAACAAAGTCAAGCATGGTCAACCAAAGTCTACCATGGTCAACCAAACTCAACCATGGTCAAACAAAGTAAACCATGGTCAAACATTTAAATGTGTGGCCTATGGTTGATATACGTAATCAAAGTATATAAGCCATATTATTAATATTAATATGGCTTGCTAGGGGATAGGCGTTTTAAATTAAAATAATTAATTAATTGAATTGAATTAATTAATTTAATTTAATTTAATTAAAATAATTTAATTTATTTAATTTAATTTAATTTAATTAATTAATTAATTTAATTTTTAATATGTTTTACTATTTTTATTTAATTTAATTTTTAATATGTTTTAATATTTTTATTTAATTTAATATGTTTTAATATTTTAATTTAATTTAATATGTTTTAATATTTTAATTTAATTTAATTTATTTAATTTTTAATATTTTTAATTTAACTTTAATTTTTAATATGTTTTAATATTTTTATTTAATTTAAATTAATTTTATTTTATTTTATTTTATATATATTATTTTTATTTTTTAATATGTTTTAATTTTTAAATTTGTGTTTTTAACTTAATATGTATTTCTTTTCATTTTTATTTCCAAATAACATTTTTATTAATTTTTTAATTTAGTTAATTCTTCGTTGGGTCGGTTGTCTACTAGCAACTACATTTTTAAATGTGGTTGACATTTGTCGATCGGCGATATCAACCACTTTTAAATGTGTGGTCATAGTTGATATATGCCGATCGACGAATATCAACCACATTTAAAAATGTGGTTGTTGCTAGTTGGCTATCAATCATTTAGTCATCGTCGTCCAAAAAAAATCATCCTCCATGTGATGTGTAACCAAAATTAAGTCTTGGAATGTTGATTTAATGGACTTTGCCCATCAACAATGGCAAGATTTGAAGGGATTCCTTTCACATAATCATATTTGAAGGGATTCCTTTCACATATCTCAAGATTTGAAGGAATTCCTTTCACATAATCATAAATTACTATTGAATATTTCTTTGTTGTCTTTATACAAAATTGATAATTAACAATGAATTTTGAAGATAATAATTTAATTAAATTGTTTCTATTTATATATAGAAATTAACAAATTTAAATCGATAAAATTGCAAATGGATTTTCATATAATTATGGATTTAAATCATCAAAAATTCAATTAATTTTTTTTTACTTTATATATCATCAAATTTTGGTAATTATCATTAAGAAGTGTCCCTAAAATAACCAATTAATGATATGGTCAAAATTGACCACTCCATCTCTTGTCAATAATTCGCTCCAAGGTATCTTAGGTTTTTTGGTTTGGGTTTCACAATCTAATCTAGGGTTGGTGCAAGGTAATGATACCCACTTATGATACGTTAGTTGCAATGGCATGCTGGAAAAACAACAAAAATCTTATCAATAAATGAATTATTAGAGGTACCTACAAAACTTTTTAGAATTAGGTGTCTGGAATATATAACTTTTATTTATGGAAAAGTGGTATAACCACCCCAAAATGTCACTATTTTAAGATTGGTATGTTATTTTTTCTCTAAAACATAATGCATATGTTCGTGTTGGTCAACCTGTTTGTTATGTAAATTGTCAAATTATGAGGAAACAAATATGTAGAGGCGTAGGCAACAAACGGATCTTGTGCAAGGCTATTTTTCCAAAATTTTAAAAGTTAATTTTATATTTTTTTTAAATTACAAAAGTTAGTGAAGCCTTAAAATGACATGGTCGAGTGTTGGTCCACCATATCATGGTCTGAACATAATCAATCAACTTTTTTTTTTAGCTTGTAGGTATTCTTGTACTCTTGTGCGGGTTCTTTTTCGTTTTCGAAATATGTAAGCCAATAAAAAGTTATAGCCCAAATAAACGACCTATGTTTTTTACAAATTTGGCATGAGTGCAGTTAAAAATGAAATAAAAATAAAAAACAATAACATATCTATTCAAAAAATATATAGTTAGAATATGCACACAGAGCTCGACAAGTGTGTGCAATTTCATTAATAATGCACAAGTGGAGCATATGCGGAACTAAGTTACCGAAATTGGTGTGTTCTTCCATAACTCAGACTGAGCCTCAAGGTTTGGCAATCTGAAGCTAATACCAAACCTGCAAGGGAACCAAAACAAAATTGAAACCAAGCACGCGTGCACACAAATGCGTGCACGTGTAGATGCCCGCGTGCGCGTAGAGGTACGCACACATGTAGATGTGTGCATGCATTCATTTTTACACCTTGATTTTTATCTATCTCTCCTTAAACTCCCCCACCCTATGTATAACCCCACCCCACCTCTCTTCCTATCCACCCAATCCCCCCCTTCTTTTCCACTCTACCCAATCCCTCTTCCCTCCCTCACCCCTCTCTTCTCTCCTTCACCACAAGGATTAGGAGATATATTATTACACAAAATCACTAACTCAAATTATCCTCATGTACATATAAATATTCATCCTTGTAACCATAAATCCATGACCCCATATCTCAATCCCCAAACCCTTGACCATTAGTCCCTAGCCACTGCAATCCCTAGTCCCCAGTACAACTAACCATTATAAGTCTTTGCCCACTATAATCCTAAACTAGTATAGCCCCTATTACTCCTAAATAATAACACATAATGATATATATATCTTAACCCCTAAAATCCTAACCTCTAAAGTGTCGAGTCAAATAAAAATTAACCCATAACCCCTATAACCTCTAATTCTCATCAACCCTAAACTCTATCATCAAACACCCAACCCTTAAAACCTATAACCCATAGCCAGTTTAGATAGATAGTCAGAGAGAGGGACTTGAACCTTGGGCCCTAAAGGAATATTCTATCCAGAAAGAGCTATGATGACCTCCTCCACTAACCACACATGACCTCTTAATGCTATCATTAGCCTATGGTTAAGGATGTTGATACCATGAAGTGGTTTTGAGCAATATGTATGTGCTTGATCAAGGATTTGGGAATGATGTTTTATGGAAGAATACTGTGCATTTGGCCATAAATAAACCATTTAGACATCCAAGGCCATGAATAATGTCTAAAAGCACCAAACAAGACTTTATAGGGGTATCCATTGTGTTATGTATCCAAGTCTTGGGGACTTAGGGCATTGGACATTGTCAAGGGAGGAGACCTAAGACTTGGGCCTTAAAGCAATCTTATGTCCATCTAGGGTTAAGAAGGTTACCTCCACCAACTACACATGGCCTCTTGAGGTATCATTGTCTTGTGATTGAGGATGGAAGTGCCATTATATGGTTTTGAACTTAGTATCTACATGTCTTAGGGCTTTGGAAATAGTTTTCCGAGGAAGAATACCATGCATTTGGCCCTAAATAAACCATTGAGGTATCCAAATCCATGAGAAATTCCTCGAGGAACCATGCATTACCTCATAGGTATATATGTGGAAATATGTATCTATGTCTTAGGGCCTAGGGACCTTGGACATAATCAAGGGAGGAGAGTTGATCCTGCGGACCTAAATGAATCTTCTAGCCATCCAAGGATAAGAATATTTCATCCACCAACCACGCGTGAAATCTTGAGGGTATCATTACTCTATGATTGAGGATATTAGTGCCATTCGGTATTTTTAAGTAGTATGTACATGTATCAAGGCCTTTAGGATGATGCTCTAGGGAAGAATACTTTGACTTTATCCCTAAAGAAATCATTGAGGCATCTAGATCCATGAAAAATGCTTCAAAGCACAACACATGACTTTGTCAATGGTATTCATGATGCTCTATATTTATGCCTTGGGGCCTTGGACATGCTTAGTGGAGGATACCAAAACCTTGGGCCCTGAAGAAGTCTTCTAGCCATCAAAGGCTAAGAAGGTTTCCTCAACCAACCACACATGGCTTCTTGAGTGTGCCAATGGCTTATGATTAGGGATGTTGGTGCAATTAGGTGGTTTGGAGATATATGTATGTGTCTCAAGGCCTTGGGAATGACATTTGAGAGAAAAATACCATGCATTTGGCCCTAAAGAAACCATTGAGGCATCCAAAGCCATGAAAAATGTCTCAAAGCACCATGTATGACTTTGCAAGTATATCCATGATTCCATGGCACTATGTATCCAAATCTTTGGAATTGGGGGTTTGGACATGGTCATGGGAGGAGACTTGAAGCTCGGGATTGAAAGGAATGTTACATCCATTTAGGGATAGCAAGGTTTCGTCCACCAAGAACATATACCATTTTGAGGGTATCATTGGCCTATTGAGGATGATTGTGCCATTATGGTATCATTAGCATATGATTGTTTCCTTGAACCAACATAGATCCATACTAAACGCATATCTATCAAGCATTAGGAGGCATCCAATTTCTTGAGGTCTTATTTTTTTAATGAGTTTTTATTTGGTTTTAAATTTTTGTTTTATGAGCGGATATGGATTTTTTAAATTATTTTTTAATTGGTTTTCACTTTTTATTTTATGAGCCGGCATACAAAAATTTAATTAATTTTTATTTTGGGTACATAACGTGACAGCGTTACGCTACATTACATTACACATCTCCCCCATACTAATTTGTAAGCACCTCGCTACTCTCGGTGCAATAATCACATATGACATTGCAAGCATATACTTCACCTTCAAATGATCATATTTGCTTGAGAACTATGTATAGGTCTTGAGCCATAAACCAATGTAAATGAATGAGACATTGAAATTAGGCCTAAAATATAAATTTTGAATCTCAAGGGAAACCAATAATCCCTTGAACTACCACACATGACCTCTATATAGGACATTTGTCCTATGAGTGGTGATATCTCGCTATTAGAAGGTTATGAGCACTGAGGATGGGTCATGGGGAACTTGACATGTTCAAGATATGAGCCTAATCCTTATGATCTAAAGCAATATTTTAGGAAACCTACTTTAAGAAAAACACCTTGAACCACCACAGTCGATCCCTTGAGAGTATAATTTTCCTATGGGTAATGATCTGGGCATCTAGGGCTAAAAAATTCACCTTGAACCATCACATAGGATCTCTTGAGGGTATCCCTTGCCTCCAAGTGGAGATATGGGCACCATTAGGAGTTTTTGAGCATCAGGTTTTGGTGTTGAGGTATTAAACATGGTCAATGTAGGAAGCTGGGGAATTGGGACATAAAGGCATATTCTAGGAATAAGGGTCCATGAATGATGCATCCAACCACCAAAGATGACTTTTTGAGGGTTTCTTTGGTATTCTAGTGACAATATGGGAACATTAGAAAATTTTGAGCACTAGGTATGGGTCTTGCGTCCCTAAACATGGTCGAGAGAGGAAAATTAGATCTTATTCCCTAAATAATGCTTGTAATCATCCATGGCCAAGAAGGATGAATAAAAAAACACATGGCTTGTCAACGATGCTCTTTAACCTATGACTAGAGATGTTGATGCTCTTTAGCCTATGAGAGGAGATGTCTCTTTAGCCTAGTAATTATGGGTTTTGAGGCTCTATGCATGATCAAGGAAGGAATCCTATGCATTATGCCCTAAAGGAATCTTTGAGGCTGTAATATCCTTGATCAAGATAGAGATGATATTACCCAAATATTTTAAAACTTATAGCACAATTTTTTTACAGGCAAAGACTAGTCAACCAAACTAGTTGAAAGGGGCTAGTTTAGGGCACAATAGGATTCCTCCTGGGTTATGAATTTGCGATATTTAGGTTCTGAAAAATGTATGGGTATGTGTTCAACAAAAAACATGACAGAAACAGGGCCAACTTCCAAGTCCTATGCACAAATCACTGGGGCCATTTACATTTCAACAACAGTTAGAGATGATGTCTACTTTGAGGCTTCCTGGGAACACCAACATATGCATACTATACTCAGTTGTTTACACCTGAATGAAACCATTGGTTTATTTCAGACATTAAAATCCCAATTAAATGATAGACAAAATTTTCAAGGAATTTGGGAGGTTCCAGTGGATTTTGGAAAGATGGGTTGGATTTCTTATTTTCGTTTCCAAGAACTAAATGGACTTCTCTAATTAGTATTCTGAATATGGAATATGATTCATTATTATCCAAATAACTCACATCAAATTACATAATTGAATTTGAGTTCATATAATAGATTTTACAGGAAAAACAGTAAAACTAGATAGTTGGACTGCCTGACTAGTTCGACTTCTAGTGGATCCAAAACATGTACGACATGTACGACCTTTTTGGCAAAACTAGTCAAAATTTCTAGTCTAATGAGCATATGTAGGAAAATGAATCAATTAATTGCAGAATTTGAATGGAATATTTATGAATAATATTAAGGACGGTTTATCAAAGAATAACCATCATCTTACAGGGATTTTTTCAGCACCAAAATGACTCTAAGGGTCTTAGTGACCTCCAGCATGAACCATGTCTCAGTTACATCAAAGAAAGCTCCATTGGTTGGAGTCTGGAATACATAGTGAAGGTAGGTTCCAAGAAGCATGAGTGGACCTGCTGTAAATTTAGTGAGAATATCTGGAATCCTCCTCCATCATGGCAGAATTTGAATCATCACAATTTGATGCCCACGGAGAATTAGAGAGAAGGAAGAAGGTAGAAGGTTGCTGCAGAAGAGGTTCCTTCTTCAATATTTTGGGAGTCTTCAAGGAATTTAGACCCCAACTTGAGATAATAATTTAATGGCTGCAAGATTATCTTCAATGGATATACAATAGTCTTCATTACCTGCAAGAGAGAGTGGAAGAGATACTGGAACAATAATGGATAAGGGAGCATCACCCAAAGTAAGGTTGAGGCACATCACTCAACAAGAGAAGCTAAAGCTCTCACATTTAATTACAAAATGGTCAAAAGATGTGAATTGGAGTTCGAATCATTCTTTTATAAAATTTATGGTGACCTACTGAGCAAGTTGAATAGCTTGGTGACCTGTGAGAACCCTTCCACATGGGCCACCCATGAGTGGATATACTTGCCTTGCTTTTGCCTTACAAGCTTTTCTTTCCTTTAGAAACTGCGCCCCCGTTTGTCTCAAGATGTTTCATGCTTTGTAAACTGAGCTCCCTTTTAGAAATTGTGCCCCCCCTTTGTCTCAAGATGTTTCCTTCTTTGTTAGAGTTTCCTACTTTGTAAACCGAGCTCCCTTTTGGAAACTGCGCCCTCCTTAGCTTTTCCTGGATATTTCTAATTTCCTGCTTTTGGAAACTTCTTACACCTGCCTGCTTTTGATCTGTTTCTAAATCCAACAAATTGATTTATCCACCTTGTTAATTTCTTGTCCTCGGTTCCAATTTAGCAAGCTTATCCTCATGAGGGCTCTCTCCTGTCCCACTTGCACAATTTTTAGGAATATTTATTTATAATAAGAATTTAAAATTAATTAAATTATCTCATCTACTAGACTTAGGCTAATTTTATTCTATGATTGCAAAATTGAATAAAATTAATATCCCTAGGAACAAATTTGTCCCATTTACCCATGGGAACTGACTGAGTCAAAATTGGGGACATGACAGAGGCATTCAAGGCCATGAATGATACCTTAAAGAAACACACATGACCACCCCAAGAGTGTTGTAATAATAAAACCAGTCTTTTATGTTTCTTTGTGGACATTAGAAAGACATTTGACAAAGTTCCCAAAACTAACCTATAGAATAGTTTACAATAGGTATAGAGAGATATTGGGGGTTAGGTGTATAAAGAGAGAGAGAGGGGGGGGGGGTTTAGAGAGAGATTGGTTGTTAGGGGTTTAGAGAGAGAGAGAGATTGGAGGTTAGGGGATTGCAGAGGGAAAGAGAGAGAGAGATTGGTGGTTAAGTGTTTAGAGAAAAAAAATTATTGGAGATTAGTGGTTCAAATGTATATATATATATATATATATATATAGAGAGAGAGAGAGAGAGAGAGAGAGAGAGAGAGATTGTGGGCTAGGGGTTTAGAGATAGAGATATATTGGGGTTATGGGTTTAGAGAGAGAGAGAGATTGGTGGTTAGGGGTATAAAGAGAGAGAGAGAGAGAGAGAGAGAGAGAGAGAGAGAGAGATTGTGGTTTAATGGTCTAGAGAGATAGATAAAGGGAGAGAAAATGGTGGTTAGGGTCTTATGGAGGAAGAGATAGATATTGGGGGATAATGGGTTAGAGAGAGAGAGGGTTATGGGTTTAGGGTTCGAGAAAGTGAGATATTGATTGTTCTGTGTCAAGAGAGAGAGAGAGAGAGAGTTTTGGATATAGAGGTTCAAAGGGATAGAGATTGGTGGTGAGGGGTAGAGAGAGAGAGGGGTGGATTGGAATTTAGGGGTTTAGAGGGACATATAGAAAGAGAGATATTAGGTGTTAAAGGTTTAGAGAGAGAGAAAGAGATTTGAGGTTAGTGGATGTGAGAGAGAGAGAGAGAGATTAGAGCATATGGGTGAGAAAGAGATTGGTGGTAAGGGGTTCAGAGAGAGAGAGATGGTGGTAAGGGGTTCAGAAAGAGAGAGATACTGGGGCTCAGGGATTTAGAGAGAGAGAGAGATTGGGGATTATGGGTTTAGAGGGAAAGAAATAGATCAAGGTTGTTTGAAAAGAGAGAGAAATTAGGGTTAGGTGTTTAATATGAGATGGAGAAAAATTGGAGGTTAGGAGTTTAAATGGTGAGAGAGAGAGATTTGGAGTTAGGGGTTTACAGGGAGAACTCATTACCCCTATAACCCTTAAATACTATCAATATTGAACACTAAAATATATAACCTTTAACCCCATTACTTTAGAAACTCTTAACCTACAATCTGTATAACCATGACCCCAAAACCCTTAACACCTAGAAGCACTTATGCACTTGGGGATTATGGTTTAGAAGAGGGCTTAAAGGCCTTTATGGGGGAGGGACTCTAGGAATAAAACGGAAAATAGAGATTTATTTGGAAATAAATGAACTAAGCGTTACCCACCAAACAAAGCAAGGTTCAGCAGAGGTGCGCACCTATTGAACATAAAAGTTTGCAAATAACCTGTGCTCTTCTCCTGCATTTTTTTCTCTCATATCGCATATTTTTCGCTCTTCTCACGCACATCTCGACAATCACTTGCATTTTGGATTGAATTCACACACCTTTTGGTGTTTCTTTGACAATTTGGATTGAATACACATCCATTGGACTCTATTTGACTCTTTGGATTGAATACACACTAGTTGGAATCTATTTGGCTCTTTGGATTGAATACACAACAATTGGACTCTATTTGGATCTTTGGATTGAATTCTCATGCTGCTTGGACACACTTGAAATCTTATTACATATAGTGGATACATCAAAAGACCATTTTACATTTCAAGCAAAGAGCAATCCTTGAGGTATGGTGACAATTTTTCCTTATGAATTGTATTTTAGTCTTCATTCACTTTGTTTGAATTATATGTATTTTAGTTTTTCCTCATGAATTGTATGATAAAGGTCTTTTAGTCTTCTTAATATTCAACATAGACAATAAAAACATCTTACCACAAAAAAACTACAACATGCACCAAGCAATGCTTTCAACCTTTCATAAAGATAATAAAAAAAACTCACTTGCATCACCACCAATAACCTTTCATAATCACATAACTCCATCAAATACACAAACATTTGTTGAATTCCTCATGATTTCACTACAACAACTCACACAAACACCAAAAGAATCAAATTATTAATCTTTAGGGGCGATTTTCCCTCATCCAAATCATGAAAATGAAGTGAGTAGGAGCTTTTCCTTTTGTAGGAAATGTGCTCCTACTAACATTCCATACCACCATCCAATACCATCTACTAACACAAACTATTTTCAAAAAACCATGTGCCAAGTGCCAAGCTACCAAAAAGAGGCTCATTGTACATTGTTTCAAAATGACAAGAAAACATCTCAAATTGAGGTCGTAGAAGTGATGTTGTTGTTATATCGAGGGCATTCTCAATAGTTTTTAAGATTATAAGAAACAATTCTCACTAGATGTTGTTGTACATTGTTTCAATATGATGACCAATTAAGAACAAATGTGAAATGATGACCCTACCATGGTATTATACATAAAATGGGAAACCGCAGCCACACATGTAGACAAAAGTGAGTTGCACTCAAAATGAGGGAATTCACCAGACTACAAGCCTATGTCACTAAGATGGATAGGAGGACCTTGATGCCAACCTAGTTTGGGTTGTGCATTGTTGAAACATTATTAAATCCCACATCAATATTTAATTTAATAAGTGTATGATTGATACCAGTAACACAAGCTCTATGCATGTACACACTAATGGGATGTTGAGAGAAAAAAATATCTTTGCTACCATATTAGTTTGCTCAATATGTCCAATGTCAAGGAAAAAAAACATACTTATGTGACCATAGTTTACATTGTACACTTATGAAGATAACACGCTTAGTTTTGCACAGTACCCAATCAATTTCTACATCGAGTTTTAATAATCATGCACATAGAGTTTCCTCATTTCATAATTGAAAAATAATATCTTATTTGTTATTTATTCTTACAGGGGTGATATTTTTGTTTTGTTAAAAAATGTATTGAAGACGGGAAACAGACGTAATAATAAAATAAAGTCTAGAAGGAAGGAGATGCCCCTTGAAAAAGCCCATGAGATAAGATAAAAGGCCAGGTTGTACATGGAAAACCATAGACATCAAAATGTTAGTGCTTTAGATCCATCAACAAGCAATGATGAAGTGGCTGAAGTCAATCAAATATTGGTTGATGTCAAGTATGCAGGGATGGATGTTGAACAAGTTGTTAATTGGAAACCTCCCAAAGAATACCGCACACATGTCGAACACACTCCCTTGCAGGACCAAATTGTGAACGAAGGGCCACAACAAACCGGTGACGAGACTCGTACTTCATTTCCGACAACCTTGCCTCGACTATCAAGCGAACAATGAAGAACTCCCAGACGTATTCATGTGGATGAAAGTTCCTTTTTAGGACTTGAAGGTAAGTTTCCCAAATGCACTATTTATTTCCATTGTAACAGGATCATCAAAGAATTTTTTGAATCCAAAACCGATGCAGCAAAATGTCAATTGTTTCTAGCTTTGTTAAAATGACATTGTCTAGCTCATGTTAGGAGAATTTTAGGCATAAAGGTAGTTAGAAGTTCAGAGGCCAGAAATCATGTTGTTAGAAATCTACAGTCTTCATTTAATTTGATTGGAAATACTTCTCGTACAAAATATCTTAATGCGGCTCGTCGTGTACTGTCAAAATCGATTGTAGACAAATCCACAAGAAAACATCGCCTGTTATCACACACATGTAAAATATTTAAAGTAGGTAGAAAGACTCTTCAAAAGTATTCTGCTATTAGAGAAAAACTTGAGACCCTAGGCCAAAAATATTGGTTGGCATTTGTTGGTAGGTTACCTTGTTCAAACATGAAGCTTATTGATGTTGTTAAAGAACTAGTACAAAAGTTTTGGCATGATAACACTAGACCGTCATCGAATCAAAGAGATGTGTTAAAGTTGAGAAAAGGTGTTCATGGGTGTGAACCCCATGTCAAACACTTTCTTGACATGACACAAATAAAACGCTATGAGAGGTTCAAGAATGAGCACACACAATTGAACTTGGGCCAAAGGTCCTTTGAAAAATGCATACCCTAGTATGTTAGAATTTGCATTGATTGAACACATGTTGTTGTAGATACCATGTAGAATTTGAGTACTATTATGATACATATAGACATATACTTTGTGATTTGCATACTAACATTGTGCAGGAATTCCCATCCTTACAACCATCGAATGCATCCAAATAATTTATACATAGCATAATGTGTCCAAGACCTGAAGGAAAAAAAATATTATAAAAGATCATGTTTATATAGGACATGTTCCAGGTGAAGTGGATTTGCATTATTGAGCCGCTGCATCCATGAAAGCGAGGAGCACAAATTTGGGAGGATGTCAGTAGAAATGCAGAACTTCAAGTACATACCATATCATGTAGATAGTGCGAAGGAAAGCAAAAAAATTGCATTGGTGAAGTCACAGGTAATCTAAGTTTGCATACTTTCATATTGTACATGTTGAATTTATACATATATATATTCAGATTGTAAATGTCACATTGTATTAATGCCCTTGGTTTTGTGGCACCAGGTACAAATTTGTGATTTCATGAAGGAATTCTACAAAAAGACCGAGCAATATGTACAACATGTCTATGTAGCACGATGGAAGGATGGACAGTACAGACAATGCAGGGAAACCTTTCCCAATGGCACAATATTGTCTGTTGTGGAATTTGTTGAAAACTAAACCCTACAGCCACAAATTGAGATTCAAAGTCAATACTGCCATTTAGACCAAATTAGCATAATGGTCCATATCACGTATAGGAACGCACCAGAGAGAAACAATGACATGTGGATAATATTGAAAGAGACTAAGTTCTATATCAGTGACGACAGGTGCCATGACCTTCATTATGTGCAGCATTGCTTCAGAATTTTCTATGATCAGCTGAAGGAGAGAGGTATACAAATGGATCAACATTGGATATGATCAGAGGGTTATGCATGCCAATTCAAAAATGCATGTGTGTTCCAGTGGTTGAGTATTTTGCACAAGAATTATGATGTGTTGCATATATGGAATTATTTTGAGACCGGGCATGGAAAGGGAGAGCATGTTGGGATTGGATCATGTCTCAAAACTTCCCTAAAAACGAAGGAGATGAGGTGCATGACAAACCCTCATATTCAGGATGCAGAATCCATAGTTTAATGGTGCTCTTAAAAAATGTCAGATCGAACCACAAAGTAGCACAGACCAATAGATAGAGGACATGTTGTAAAAAATTTATGGCATGTGGTTGATATAGATCGATCGCGTTCTTATAGTTGTAGTACTGTACAAGGAACTCGTGGATTTCATTCGATTCGAAGCTCAAACAACCCCTTATTTGAAATATGGACGTAGAATCTTGCTTTCTTTTGTGGGCCTTGTAGTAGAGGTGAGTGGGATGAGTGTGAATCAACGGATTGGGTTGATGAATGGGATCATGTATCACTTGCAGTAGACCCATGTGCAATTGTTGAAACAATCCAGTTAGAGGAAGGCCAGTCTTCTATTTCGAATGAATATGATCATATATCTGATCTTGTACAGCCAGGTAAACATTTCTGCATTCATATCTCGGTTCCCTTCTTGTTTTTTTAATTAACTATGTTATCAAACCACTACTTGTTGGAATATGACTGTAAAATGCATTTTTGCAGGACACATCTACACAATTGTTATCCCGACAGACAGTGGAATTGGAAAATATTATTGGTTGGCACGATGCATCCAGGGGAAGCAAACCCTCCTTGCATCATTAATGGATAGTGAAGGCATTACCTTTCTAACTGGCTCGACGGTTGTTCAAGGAGAATATCTTACAGTAGATGGAAAGGGACCAAAGAGCAACGGCTACACATACATGGATTATAGACCAGGTTCACAGGTGTATCACTTTACGCACTTGATCGTTGGTACAAACATCCAACTACAAACAATGTCAACGAAGTCATCAAACAAGTACACTACTTACTACCTCATTTAGAGCACGAGAGGTTGTTTGAGACAATAAAGAACAGAGAGGATCCAGAAGGCCTAATTGATTGAGGTACATAGTATATTCATGTGATTATTTATTCATGCATGTCTAATGTTATTCATGTTAGATAGTTTATTTCTTGTAGATCATGTTATCTTATATCGTTTATTTGATGTTTAAGTCATGTTTAAGTTACTATTACAATACATTGATGTTTTACACCAATCACTCCAATTCAATTTTCCATCCCTTTAGGAAAACTTCGCATGCATAAACAAGATTGAAAACTCATCTTATATAGCATATATATAATGGATGATAGCACTCCAGGGAAGAAGCATAAGTGATCCACGCACTAGCGAAGTGCTCCATTTGTAGAGTACATATGTACATATGTAAGGAAATACCATAAATCCATCTCGAATCCTCCAAAAAGGAAACCATGGCACCATATGCTATCTAGGGATTATGTCCCTCCTTTGCAATACACATTGCTCCATGTGTCTTGTAGGGTGTTCTCCCACCAAGTGAATACTCCATGTGGTCACCATGCAAGGTGTCCGCCATTGAGGCTAGATATCTTAATTTCTCAAGGGAATAACGTTAAGCCAATGACAATCTAGCATCTGACATCCATTGATAAAGTTATTACAAGTGTGCATATCAATCACATACAATATCTTGTGATACAATCCATCTCAAACCATTCAAGGGATCATCCATGGCTCTATACTTTGTTATACTCACATTATCTACGACTCTTGAATCACGCTCAACAACATCCTCCATTAAGGCATCACACCTCTCTAATGAATAAGTAGAACCTAAGTCACTTGACACGAGGACACGGGACACGAAAATACAAGTGTCCGACACGGACATGGTGACCCCCAGAATTAAGACAAGAAGGACACGTTTTATATAGATATATATATATATTTTTAAATATATTAAAATTAAAAAATATAGACATATAGATCCAAATAATTTTAGAAACTAGAAAATTTACAAATATTCAATAGAAATTAGAATCAATGCACATTAATGATTACACCTTTGTCACTCACAAATCACAATGAGACACATATATGCATTTGAAATTTGATAGGCATTGGGAAATAGCTCAATATGTCGGAACCATATTTCTCATTAAGTTATCAAAATCAAAATTTATTACATAGATGTCAGAATGCCACTGGGCACTGGAAAATGCCAAATAGTCTAATAGTAAATACAAAAAGGGGTGGATCAAGATGACCCTCAAGGTTAACTTCTGTAGAATAGGGCATGTTTCCCAATGAGTTTCCCACCAAACATAGGGTTTCTTAACCCCCTTGTCTCTAAGCACATCATAGCCTCCAAATCTCCCAGTGGAAGTGGAAAACTCTACAAAGCCCTCCTCCACCTCATCAAGTAAGTCTCTATCCTGAAATAGCCATCTAAGTGCTATCTTCCTCCCATGTGCAATATCTGCATCCATATGAGGAGGGACTCTGTGTGAGGGCCTTGGTCCACCAGTGAGCCAATCCTGACTGTAGAAATTGGGGTTCAAGGAGTGGGCCAAGCAATGCAAAGGTGTGCAATTCTTATCCCACCTGGAGATAAGAATATCTTGAATGATGGACCATAAGTTCTTTGTCGATGTCCCATACTTGGGACACTCATTCTCCATGAAAATGGACCTCATGGAATCAATCATGGAATCCCACTCCTCATAAACATTTGCTAAGATGGGTTGGTCTGTGTCTGCAAACCGCAACAAAGAAATGATTGGCTCCATGATCTTAATGCTAAGATCTACCCTCTCCACCAACCATCATCTAACATTGTTTCCTTCACCTTTTTTGAAGCAATCTGATCTGTCTTTCTTCAAAAAGACCAAAACTTTGAAATCACCATGGACCCAAGAGCGGTTTTGACCTCCCTCAACCTCTTGAGCATGATGAATGAGGAAGCAAATCGAGTATCTGCAATCTTCAGCAATGAAAGCTGTGTGTACTCTTTGTAGATGGTGAGGGAATTTGTGTGGTTTTGTACGAAGTTATGGATATGGCATGCATCCTCAATAAGGTTTCCAATCCATGTCACATCTAAAGCAATGGATTCCAGTGCTAAATTCAAGGAATGGACAATGCAAGGTGTCCAAAAAACTTGTAAGAGCAATAAAAGCATGTATAAATAACTCTACAACACTTACAACTCAAATGAGTCAAAGACACCTAGATGAATCATGAATCTTGTGATAAATTCAAAAAATGAGAAAATTATAAATGAAAGGTGTCCAAAATGAACATACATGTGGATATTTAGCTTCCACAATCATGCCAGCAGCCTTGCAAACAGGTGCATTGTCCGTGATTATTTGTACACAATAATCAACACCTACTTCTTCAATGGTTTTGATGAATAACTCACCCATATACTGTGCATCCTTGTATTTCCCAAGAGAATCCACCGCTTTCAAGAACACTAGTCCATTTTGGGAATATACCATGAAATTGATGAGTGGATGGTGTGTTGGATCCATCCATCCATTAGAAACACTACTCACACAATTTCGGACACCGGATTTCGGAAATGATCAAAAGTCATTCCAGACATGATTTCCCATTGTGTTTGTGTCCGGCACAACCCCACGGGCCACGCAACCCATTTTGAGCGAATCCGGTTTCAGAGAGTAGAACGTGCATGGATGAAGTCAATCTCATCATCACACCTCTCCTTCGCTATATAAATATATTGGGTGGTACAATCACTCCTACATGCTCCTAAGCCACTAGATCAATAAAGTTGACATTCACCCTGATCACAAGAGGAAACACTATCAAACTGAAATATCTCAAAATCACACTATATGTGTTGGAAGCTAGATCTACATGTTCCTTCTAAGAAATAGAACCTAGTCTAGCTTATAGACCCTGATCTAGGACTAGAAACCAGACAAAAACAAATGTATCCCTGGAAATCCTAATGTGAACCTACAACCCTGGAGACCTAATCTAGAATACTTATCTAGCCCTAGAGACGTAACCTAGCCCCAGAGACCTAATCTAGCTTATAGACCCTGATCTAGCCCTAGAAACTAGACAAAAACAAATGTAGCCCTGGAAATCCTAATGTAGACCTACAACCCTGGAGACCTAATCTAGAATACTTATCTAACCCTAGAGACGTAACCTAGCGTCGGAGACCTAATCTAGTCCTATAAAACCTAATCTAGCTTATAGACCCTCATCTAGCCCTAGAAACCAAATGAAAACAAATCTAGCCTTGGAAAGCCTAATGTGGACCTAGAACCCTGGAGACCTAATCTAGAATACTTATCTATCCCTAGAGACATAACCTAGCCCAGGAGACCTAATCTAGACATATAGAACCTAATCTAGCTTATCGACCTTGATCTAGCCCTAGAAACCAGACAAAAACAAATCTAGAGACACCTAACACCCCATGGCCATTCAGGGACGCTTTGAGGATTTGCTCCAAGGGAACAGAACCCAAAACGGCGAGCGGACTTGGTTTCCGTCAGCTCCCACACGTGAATATGGCCATTGTGGGCGTGTTCATGATGGCCTTGCATGCCAGGGAGCATTTAGATGAGAATTGACCCCCTTTTGCAAAATTGGAATGGCCTTCACTGAGCAAAACCCTAGTTACAGAGATGGCACAATAGCACCATTTCTAGGAATTAGAGGCATGGTGTGTGAGGTCCTCGAGCTAGAACTCAGTGTCCCAAATCCATTAGAATTGACAGCTTCACGATCAGAGTCACGGTTTTGGTGCTATGGGCATTTTGGTCAGGCACCACGTGGCCATTCAGGGACACTTTCAGGATTTGCTCCAGGGGCACGGAACCCAAACTAGAGAGCGCAATTGGGTTCCGTCAGATCCCACATGTGCATATGTCCATTTTGGACATGTTCACGATGGCCATGCACGCCCGGGAGAATTCATATGAGAAATGACCCCATTGAGCAAAATTGGAATGGCCTTCACTGAGCAAAACCCTAGTTCTGGAGATGGCACAATAGCACCGTTTCCAAGTGTTGGAGGCACGGTTTTGGGTGTCCCCTAGCTAGAACCCGGCGTTTAGAATCCAACAAAATCGATAGCTTCGCGATCGAAGTCATGGTTTTGGTGCTATGGGCATTTTGGTCAAGCACCCCATGGCCATTCAGGGACACTTTAAGGATTTGCTCCGGGGGTACAGAACCCAAAATGGAAAGCAGACTTGGGTTATGTCAGCTCCCACACATACATATGGCCTGTGTGGAGGTGTTCGCTAGGGCCACACACGCCCGAGAGTGTTCAGATGATAAATGACCCCCTTGAGCAAAATTGGAATGGATTTCACTGAGCAAAACCTTAGTTCTAGAGATGGCACAATAGCACCATTTTTGGGCGTTGGGGGCATGGTGTGGGGGGTCCCCCATCTAGAACCGGTGTCTTGAATCCATCAGAATCGACGACTTCACAATCAGAGTCACGGTTTTGGTGCTACGGGCATTTTGGTCAAGCACCCTGTGGCTATTCAGGGACACTTTGAGGATTTTCTCTGGGGGCACATAACCCAAACCGACGAGCTGACTTGGGTTTTGTCATCTCCCACATGTGCATATGGCCAGTTTGGAGGTGTTCACGATGGCCACGCATGCCCGGGATTGTTCCGATGAGAAATGACCCCCTTGAGCAAAATTGGAATGGCCTTCATTGAGAAAAACCCTAGTTCCGGAGATGGAACAATACCACCATTTTCGGGCATTGGAGGCATGGTGTGGGGGGTCCCCCAGCTATAACCCGACATCCTGAATCCATTAGAATCAACGGCTTCACGATAGGAGTCACGATTTTGGTGCTATGGGAATTTTGGTCAGGCACCTCGTGGTCATTCAGGGACACTTTGAGGATTTGCTCTGGGGGCACAGAGCCCAAACCGATAAGCAGACTTGGGTTCCGTCAGCTCCCACACATGCATATAACCGGTTTGGAGGCGTTCACGATGGCCATGCACGCCAGGAGCATTTGGATGAGAAATGAGACCCTTGAGCATACTTGGAATGGCCTTCACTGAGCAAAACCCTAGTTCCGAAGATGGAACAATAGCACCGTTTTCCGGTGTTGGAGGCATGGTGTGGGGGGTCCCCTAGCTAGAAATCGACGTCCCAAATCTATCAGAATTGACGGATTCACGATCATAGTCACGGTTTTGGTGCTACGGGAATTTTGGTCAGGCACCCCGTGGCCATTCAGGGACACTTTAAGGATTTGCTCTGGGGGCATGGAACCCAAACCGATGAGCGGATTTGAGTTCTGCTAGCTTCCACACATGCATATGGCTAGTTTGGAGATGTTCACGATGTCCATGCATGCCTGGGAGCATTCAAATGAGAAATGACTCCCTTCAACCAAATTGGAATGGCCTTCACTGATCAAAACCCTAGTTCCGGAGATGGAACAATACCACCATTTCTGGGCATTGGAGGCATGGTGTGGGTGGTCCCCCAGCTAGAAATCGGTGTCTCGAATCCATCGGAATCGATGGCTTCATGATCAGAGTCATGGTTTTGGTGCTATGGGCATTTTGGTCAGGCACCCTGTAGCCATTCAAGGACACTTTGAGGATTTGCTCTAGGGGCACGGAACCCAAACCAATGAGGGGACTTGGATTTCGTCAGCTCCCACACATGCATATGGCCAGTGTGGAGGTGTTCACGATGGCCACACATTCTCGGTAGCCGTCGGATCAGAAATGACCCCCTTGAGCAAAATTGGCATGGCCTTCACTGAGCAAAAACCTAGTTCCAGAGATGGCACAATAGCACCATTTTCGGGCGTTGGAGACCTGGTGTGGGGGGTCCTCCCAGCTAAAACCCGAAGTCCTAAATCCATCGGAATCAACAGATTCGACATTGGAGTCACGGTTTTGGTGCTACGGGATTTTTTTCCAGGCACCCTGTGGCCATTCAAGGACACTTTGAGGATTTGCTTTGAGGGCACGGAACCCAAATTGGCGGGCGGAATGGGGTTTAGTAAGATCCCACACATGAATATGGCTAGTGTGGAGGTGTTCACAATGGCCACCCACGCCTGGAGCCGTCGGATCATAAATGACCCCCTTGAGCAAAATTGGCATGGCCTTCACTGAGCAAAACCCTAGTTCCGTAGATGGCACAATAGCACTGTTTCCGGGCGTTTGAGGCACTATGTGGGGGGTCCCCAAGCTGAAACCCGGTGTCTCAAATCCATCGAAATTGACGGATTCGTGATCGGAGTCACGGTTTTGGTTCTATGGGAATTTTTTCCAGGCACCTCGTGGCCATTTAGGGACACTTTGAGGATTTGCTCCAGGGGCACGGAACCCAAACCGACGAGCGGAACGGGGTTCCATGTGCTCCCACTCGTGCATATGGCCATTGTGGAGTTGTTCACGATGGAAACGCACGCCCGGGAGCCGTTGGATTAGAAATGACCCCCTTGAGTCATCGGGATATAAACACTCTTTCACTCATTTCCTCTCATTCTATTTCTAATTTCATGCATTTCACTTCTCTTTGCTAGGGTTCTTGAGTGGGTTTGCTAGTTATTTGAGAGAAACTTTGTGGGAGCTTGGAAGGGGGATTGAAGGGGATATTGAAGGCTATTATTTGTGAGATCTTGGAAGGGATATTGAAGGCTTCCATAGAGACATTCAACCACCATTGGAGAGCTAAAGAGGTAAGCTACAAACCCCACTCTTTGTTTGTTTTTGAAAAAATATTTCAGTATGTTAAAAATTGTAAACCTTGCAATGTTCTCTTCTCGTACTCTTTCCAATGTCTTCTTCTCCATCATTCTATTGCAGGAAACAAGTGATTCTCATGTCCCAGTGCTTATATTGATAATTGCATCGGTGAGACATAAAGTAAGCATGCACTGCTAATACCATCAAATAACCGTTATCATCGAATTTAATAGAATATGCAGTGAACATATAATGGTACTTCCTGGTGTGTCTATTTTAATCCTACTTCCCGGTGCAGTATAAATGATACTACGCCTTGGTGCAATAATACATGAATAATGCATTGGTTTGTTATGTCAATGGAAAACACTAGTATATCACATTTAAATTGAATTCACCAATGCTCTTTGAGTTACAAATAGCTCGGGTTATTATTTATGAATGGTGCACCAGTGCGTACATTAATTAAAATCACTTGTGTGGTGCATTAAATAATATGCACCATGGTGTTATATAAATGGAAAGCATTGATGTACAATATTTAATGAAGATATCATGGTGTGTATGTTAAAGGAACATGTCTGTGCATTTGACCTATGTAATTACATCAAAAAAATGGTCTGTTAAAACCTACAACTGACCATATATTTTTAGTTATAATAAATTTATGTTACAACCTCCACAAAACCATCTGTTAGCATTTGTGAAGGTTTTAGCGGAGGTTTTTTTAGATAATTTTTCCCAATCTTTTAACACTAAAAACTTCCACAAAAACCTCTACTAAAAGATATTTTGTTTTCACTGAAATTTTTTGTGTGTACGGTTTATATTTTAAATCCCTTCATGAGCCAATATTATAAAAACCTTTAAAATTCAATTAATTTGACTTCTAATTAATTTATAATTTGAGAACTTTTTCAAAAAAAAAATTATTACATTTAAATTTATTTGTTTTGATTGCCCTCGGATGAAAACATTTTAATGTGATTATTTTTTATCATCTCATCGACAACTTTGGTAACTTTACGTCATTTTTTTAATGAATCAACAATATCAAATCATTTATGGAATCATTAAAACAACAACTATTAGCACCAAAAGAGACAATAAAAATGATGGAAATTTTATTGAAAATGTGATGATATTCATTGGGTTTTCCTCAAGTTGGTATCCATATTTAACTTAATAAGGGCCTCCTTAGTGTGAATTTGGGTACCCGAATAGAAATATGGGATTTTCACATCAAGAATAAAGCCCAACCTAGGCAATAAGGTCAACTTCAATGACACTCGGGAGTCTGTTACAAGATTTACAGAGATCATCTTATAAATTAGTGTTATCTATGACTTAGATCAATTAGTTAAGCTAGGATGCATGTCAAGGTATATTGCATACTAAGGGGAAACCATTTTTTCCCATCCAATGCTACATTTAGTTAAACTAAGCGTTAATCGCTATTAGAGGATTCATAGGTCCACATGGTATAAAACATTGTAGTTTAAACTTAAGAGCATAAAAAATCAATCATTTTTTAATGACTCCATAGAAAGACAAGCAAACTATTGAAGCGTATCTGAAATATTCTTCTATAATGCAAGAAATGGAAATGGTCTCAGAAATGATGTTGAATTAGAATGTAGCATTGCCAATGATTACTAGTACCATGTAGTCATTAACAACTATGTGTACATAGGTAGTGAAATGAACATTGCAAGAAAGAGCACCCAATCCCACCGCCAAAGTTTAGCTCGACATCGGCATCACATTACCCAAATTCAAAGGAGCACTTGAAGGGAAAGCACTAGACTTGTGGATTAAGAACATGATAGTATATTTTAATTCATGTGTGAGAAATGGACTTCAAAATATATGTTGCAGTAATACCTACTAGTCGTAGTAAAAAACAAAAAAAATGAAGGTAAAGGTAATACTATGCATTAATTTTTCAAATGTTTAGTGATTGTATATATTTGTATTAGTTATTTAAATGTTTACATATTGTATTTTTTGGTAGCGGAAGCATAAACTAGATAGAGATCTATATCAATCACACAAAGAACGCAGAGATTTATGTGGTAAAACCCTTAATAGGGAAACATCCACGAGGCAATGATATCGGTATTCTTATTGTTCAACAATGGAGAATTACAACAACCAAATAGGATTATAACCACTTCTCACACTCACTCTGTCGTTTTTTCCTCTACGGGATTACAGAGATATATAGAATCTTTCACACAGTTACATAAAATTGACCAATTAAATGTGCACCTATCCATATTCTATCTTGGGTTGTCTTATTTCAACCAAATGTTACTAGTTTCATGAACATGTCTACATAGTTCTTTTGAGTATGGACTTTCTCAAGAGCTACTCCACCTTCATCAATAACCTTCCTTACAAAATGTTATTTAAGAGGAATATGATTTGTCTTACTATGATAAGCTGTATTTTTAGCCAAATGAATAGCACTTTGACTATCACAAAATACTTTTTCATTATTATGTATCCTTCCAAACTCACCCAGCAAACCTTTTAACTAGATTGCCTCTTTGTAAACATGTGAAGAAGATATATATTTTGCCTCCGTAGTGGATAAAGCAACTATGTTTTGGAGCTTTTACAGCCAACTAATATGCCCTCCTGCAAGAGTAGAAACATATCCTGAAGTGGATCCCCTTTTTCCCAAACCACCTACAAAATCTGAATTGACATAACCACATACTAAATCACTGCAACCATTATAGGTGATACAATCATTACTTGTGCCTCTAAGATACTGAAGTACCCATTTCAATGTTTCCCAATGTTCTTTACCTGGATTTTCCATGTATCTACTGACAACACCAACAACATGTAAAATATATGGTCTAGTACAAACCATCACATACATCAAACTTCCTGCTACATTAGTATATGGTACAAGATACATGCACTCATTTTCTTCATCATTACAATGACACAAACCTGAAGAAAGCTTAAAATGGGAAGACAAAGGGATATTTACTGGTTTCACATTATTCATATCGAATATCTTAAGTATTTTTTCCACATACTTCTATTGTGACCACAGCTTACCATTTTTCCTATCTCTGTGTATTTCCATGCCCAAGAATTGTTTTGCTTCTCCTAGATCCTTCATATCAAATGTCCAAGCCAACTGAGCCTTTAACCTATTGATTTCAATCATGCTCTTACTTGCATGGTTGAATGTCCAAGCCAACTGAGCCTTTAACAAGCATATCGTCAACATATAAAACCAAAATAATGAATATGCCATTTTCCAACCTTTTAAAGTAAACACAATGATCATACTCACTTCTTGTAAAAATTTTACTCACCATGAAGTAATCAAACTTCGTGTACCATTTCCTAAGAGATTTTGCTTCCACTACAAGGAAAAGGCCCTGTAGCAGAGGTCATAGTGGAGGTTTTTAGTGTTACAAGATTGGAAAAAATTGTCCAAAAAACCTTTGCTACGACCTCTGCTAATAGTAGCGGATGTTTTTACGGAGGTCATTACAGATATATTTTATAACTAAAAAAAACTCAGTGGCCGAAGGTTTTAGTGGATTTTTTTTCATCGTGCGCTTGTTTTAAATTACGTGCACCGATGCATGTATTAATAAGACACAACAGTGTTGTACTATTAAAATAGTTGCACCGGTGCACTCAAACAGAACAAGTACCAGAAAGAATCAAATTTCAATGCCTCACCAGTGCTTGCGTATAGAATATACGCACCGGTACTTATTTACAACATAAACGCATCGGTGCGATATTTTACATCATACGCACCATATATTTTTTTAATATTTTTTAACTTTACCGATGTTGTCCATTTATCATAGCGCACTGATGCATTTCATCATCAAATGCCTCGGTGCTTACAAACTATCAAAAGGACCTGATGCATTTTAACACCTCAAACGCATTGTCATGCTTAAACGCAAAAAAACTAGTGGGCATAAGCTTTGATAATTATCGGTGTGCATAAGCCATTGACATGCACCGATGTGATACAGAGACGAAAACACACCGGAAAATCCATCCGGCATGTGGACATTCTTATTTTTAAAATCGAATGGTGTGTTTGATTTACATTGGAGTGTCAGGCCTGTCTTTACATAAATGCATCGGTGCTTATTATTCATATATACGCATCGGTGCATAATGTTCATATGGGTGCACTAGTGTGACATATATTATTAAAAGCACCGCATATGATTGTTTGAACAATGGATACTGACATTTCAATCAAATATATATTATATTTTTTATTTTTTTAATTCCATTATTCATCTCCAATTGAAAGATTTGTTTATAGTAATATTCATTTCAATTTTAATGATTGTGCTTGTTTGGATTAATTCCTCATATCATAGATGCAAGCATCTATTGTAATATTTAATCATCCATACATTTAATTACCAATGTACCATTTCACGTGTAACATTTGACAATAACATTGAAGAATGCAATAGCATAAAAAGTTTATTTTATTATATATCAATAAGAGTGCCTTTGTCATACAAAATACGACAACATAGAGACAAAAATAATCAAAATGTCAACATGCATGTAATTATTGTTACACTTATCGGTAACCCATTGTTATTCAATTCAAACACTATGCCCAGTACATTATTATACAAAATGTCTTATTTTCACAGACCATAGGAGAGTTCAAAATCAGCTCCTCCCAACCATAGGAGAGAGCAACTTGACTATTTTCCCAAATCCACCCCCGATCTAGATCACCACCATGCACTAGAACGCCAAGAAAAACTTCCATGCGGCACTCTCTCTCTCTCTCTCTCTCTCTCTCTCTCTCTCTCTCTGAGTCTGTAACAAGCAATGATGGACTTATGAAAAGAGATAACACTCAACACCATTCCTCTATGCAAAACACGGCGTCCCATGCTATCTTAGTGCACCAATATATAGTTTTTGCCCAGGTCTTGTGCCATCATAATCAAATCTCAATCAAATCCTTCAATCCCTATGATTTAGGATCTTGTCTGGTAGTTGAGATTTTAGATTGGATTTGATTAGTAAACCATATCCCTTGCTTGCTTTACACATGTTCTTTGTGCCATGGTGGTGTCCCCTCATTTAGCTGAATTCTCCAAGTGCCTTTTCTTTTATTAAATAATAAAATCAATAGTTTGTTGTGCAAAGTGTCACTCACACCTCTTGTGAGTGTTTTTGAGTTTTTAAATAACTCTTACACAAAATAATTGTCACAAATATTAAATCAAAATAAAACAATAATGTTTTGTGGGTATCACAAATTTCATTTCCACTTCCCATCCACCAATTGAATGTGTAATGAAAGTAATTGTAATATAATATGTGTGCATCATTTTTTATTTGAATTTGATTCACAAAATAA
Source organism: Larix kaempferi (assembly GCA_027924585.1). Taxonomy (NCBI): domain Eukaryota; kingdom Viridiplantae; phylum Streptophyta; class Pinopsida; order Pinales; family Pinaceae; genus Larix; species Larix kaempferi. The sequence continues at coordinate 4,420,554 of BSBM01000103.1, forward strand.
ATTTATTGGCTTTCGATTCAAGTTTGTGTAGGGAACTCAACAAATCATTGGTACGGTAATAGGGGAAAATGGTGGATGCTCACTTAATTAAAGAAGTTGGCGCTACAAGGTGTTTTGTTAGAATCATTTGGCTCTGAGATTAGAAAAATAAGGGTAAGCAGCGCTCAAACTAGACCATGGATAAGTATCAAGATAATAGTAGTGTTGATTTGTAGATACTTCATTTATATAAATAAGTAGCAAATATGATAATCTTGTTCACTAAATGGTTTTATGAGTAGGAAAAGGAGAAACAATCATAAAGGAATTGATACGGACCAAAGGCAGATGAAAAATTCCAAGAAAAATGAACCCAATCACAGATCAAGTCTGAAATAGAGATGGGAGAATGCAACGATATCATAACTTATGTGCCTCTCTAAGTTAACGTGAAGGTGGAAAACAAACCATATGGAAGAGGAGTTGATGCCATTAGATTGAACCGCTAGTTGCAATAGATGGAGGAGTACTTCAATGTACATGAAGTAACAATGAGACAGAGGATTGCATTTCCCCGGTTGAAAATTGATGGCCATACTTTGGCATGGTGGGAGAGTGATGTTGCAAGAAGAGCAATTGAAAGTGAGCCACTAGTGACAGATTAGGAAGTGTTCAAGGACATGATTAAATCCCAGTTGTATCCAATCAATAGTATGACCAAAACCAATAGAATGTGTGGCATTATTTAGGTAAAGGAAGGGACAATCATTGCAAAATTTTACCATGGAGTTTAGGAAGAGAGATATTCAACTACTAGATGTCTCCTCAAAAGTCTATAGATTTTGATTAAGAGAATTGCTTCCTTATATTTGGTGATAATCGATGTGTTTCAATCCCAAGATGATTGATGAAGCAAGTTTCCAAGCATAATTCCTTGAAGGAGAGAAGCTAAAGCAACATTTGGCATGCACAAATAAACAAAACCACAAGAGACACAAAGAAAATAGAAGAACGAGAAGAGGAGGAGGAAATATTTGATAGCTATAGATGCAAAAGAGAGGGTAGATAATACCTTAAACCTAGAAGGAAAAATCAACTGCACTATTGTTCAGAATGAGGTTGCAATGGTCAACTACAGTCGCAAGGAAGAGAATGAGATGACATATTGTTTTTCGTCAAGATCCATATGAAACAAACCAAAGTAGATTTCTTGTTTGAACCCTGTTTGCAATCCAATTTCATCTCTACACGATTGGTTGAGAAACTTAGCCTAGAGACTCATAATCATATGCAACCATACCTCTTGGGTTAGGTGAGATGAGATGTGGAATTGAAAGTGGATGAATAATGTAGGTTTAAGTTTGTCATCAACCAAAACTTCATGGATGAAGTGGTAGCAGATGTAGTTATATTGGACATATGTGGAGTCAACTTGGGAAGCTTGTACTTAAATGTGAGAGATAGCATCTTCTAGAGAAGTGCAAATTAGTATCAACTTATCAAGGCCGATACACAAGATTTTGTCATAAATGCACAAAGGGAAAAGACCAAACTCTCCTTAATTAGCATTCATTAGGTGAGGAGAATCATTGGAAATACGAAGAATTTTGTTTCATTGTTCTTGACAAAAGGAAAGTAGTAAGGAGAGAGCAATGAAGTGGAGATGAAGGTATCCTTGGAAGGATGTAGTGGTGATGACCAAGGTATTTTTTAAGGAGCCAAATATTACACCAAGTATAGTATTATAGGTGATTGTTTCAATTCGGAAAATTGATACATATAGATATATATAAGACTATTTAATGAAAAACATAAAATTTACTATTAAAACTCATAAAATTTGACAAATATTACCAATCTAAGCATATTTTATGTAAAAAAAAAGGCAACTTCTTATAGAGAAAATTGTCTATTAATGAATACATACACACATTATATATATATATATATATATATATATATAGAGAGAGAGAGAGAGAGAGAGAGAGAGAGAGAGAGAGAGAGAGAGTAAATACCTTGGTTTCCACCAAAGAGAGAGGTTGAGCATGAGAATCAGTTTGTCGGAGCCTCCATTGACAAACATTGGGTTGTATAGATAGTCCATCATAAAAATAGTTAAAGTGAAGAACAAATTGCAATAATTGTTGGACCGGGGAGTAATCAATCCTAGCACATAATCGTGTAGTTCACCCATCATAATGATGTTGGAGAAAGACAGAACTGGAGAATGTGCATTGACTACTGAACCTTGAGAAAAGTCACCATCAAGAACAAACATTCAATGCCTAGGATTGATGACTTTTTGGATGAGTTACAACAAGCCATGTTATTCACCAAGCTAGAGCTCAAATCAAGTTACCATCAAGGATCAAAGAAGAAGACATGTGGAAGACAACATTCAAGATGAGGAAAGGTTTGTATAAGTGGTTAGTAATTCCTTTCGGTTTATGTCATGCACTTGCAACTTTTATGCAGTTGATAGAGGATGTGTTGCGTCCATTTATTGATTCATTTGTTATAGTACATCCTACATGTGGTGTAGGTACTAGAGACACTAAGAAATAATTAGGTGGTTGCAAATCTAAAGAAATGTGAGTTTGGAAAAGATTCATTGATCTATCTCAAACACATGATTGATGGAGGAGTGTAGGGAAAATTTTAGGGGTAAAATTTAGCCCATGAGCCTTTTTTTTTCCAAAAAATATTTGTCAATTCCAATTTTTTCTAAAGTGATTTGCCCAAATCCCATGGGATAAAAAATATTCTAAACATCACCAAAATTATCTAGTATTGAGTGTAGATACAAACAATAGCATAGCCATTAGCCAATGACCTATTCCTACTAGCTTGAAAAGGGTCAAGAGTATCATGGGAACAACTCAATACTTGAGAAATTTCATCGCAGATTTCTCGACAATGGAAACACCATTACATGCCATGACTATCAAAGGAAAGAGTTTTCAGCAGGGAAAGCCACAACAACAAGCATTTGAAGAATTGAAGGGGAATATTAGCATTTCTATAGTCTTATCCATGTGCAATTTAGAGAAACTATTTGAACTAGAAACAAATGCAAGTGGATATGCATTCGGGAAAGTGATTATGCAAGGCGGAAGACCAACCTGTTACCATTTAGAGTTGTTTCATGGAGTGGTGTTGGAATACCCCATGCATGATAAAGAGCTCTTTGTTATTGTGCAAGCGGTGAAGAAGTGGAAGCATTATCTCCTAGGGAAAGATATCATCATACATACCGATCATCAATCCCTATACTTTCTACAAAGTCAAAGAAAAATGGAACAATCCCTACAAATGGTTGGGGAGCCTACAACAAGTCTAACTATTAATCAAGTATAAGAAAGGAGATACAAACAAGTTGGTTGACAAGCTCTCACGACCCCCACTGAAGAACATTGCAACAATCGTTATGCTAATGCAACCTCAACATTTCACTCATGATCTATTTAGTGAAGATTATCAAAGAGGTGAAGACTTCAAATCCATATACCAAGAACTAAAGGAGAGCTAATCGTTATCATGGAAGAGAATGAATACCATCACCAAAATGAGATGTTGTATAAGCTGGACAAGTTGTGCATACCACAGGACATAAGGACTTAATTGATGAAAGAATCTCATACTTCTAGGATAGATGGGAATTTTGGCTTGATGAAGACAATGGAAAATATATAGAGGTATGTGTATTGGACAAATATGAAGGAGAACGTGGTGAGAATTGTTAGGGGTTTTTTCTTTGTAGCAATCCAAGCAATAGGAAGCTTGGGATGTAAATGTCATTGCCAGTACCAAACAAACCTTGGGAGAAGAACTACATGGACTTTGTTGTATGTTTTCCCATGTCTTAAAGAGGCCATGACTTCTTGTTTATAATTGTAAACCACTTTAGCAAGATGTGTGCTCATTCTGTGCAAGAAGTGTATCGTTGGAAAATAAGCATTTGAGTTGTTCTTCACTCATGTTTGGGTACATTTTGGATTGTCAAGTTCCATCATATATAACTATAATAACAATTCCTTGGGTGGATTTTGTACACTTTGGGAAAGGATGGATACCAAGATGAGGTATTCTATTGCATTTCATCCCCACACCAATAGAAAAATTGAAGTTGGCAACTAGACATTGGTACATTTGTTGAGAGGTTACAACAACTAGCATCTAAAAACATGGGAAGAGAAATTGGTGTACATTTAGCATTCATACAATCGAGCACTCCATTCTTCCACAAACAAATCACTCTTTGAGACTTGCTTAGTTGTTTACCTCCCTCATCGTTTGGCATTATGTATGGACAACAATAGGAAGAGGTAGAGGTGAAAGGAGAAGAGAGGAACATATTTATGGAAAGGATCTTACGGATACACTTGAAAGTGCATGAACAACGTGAGAGAAGCTAATAGCTATATAAAGCTAGGCATTACCATCATAGATAAGATCATAAATTTCACATTGGAGACAAGGTGTGACTTTACCTTCACAAGGATCAATGAATAAACTAAAGGCCCTCAAATACATACCTTTTGACATCATTGATCCCCTTTGGTTATGATAAATTTCATATTAATGTGATATTTTTTCTATTAGAGTCAACCCTAGCCCATCGTATAGGTAGTCCCACTAGAAAAAATCACTCAAGTTGTTCATTTACATTTATAGATGAGATCAATTGAGTAATAGTATGGCTATTACAATATTGCAACTAGTTTATGATTATCAGTGTTTAGTAAATAACAACCCATCCATGTTTCTAGATGTTGTTGGCACCCAATATGACCATGCACATTTGTTGTGGAGCTTTCTTGATGTGTGTGCATTTGATATTGGTTGTTTATAGGGGAATTGCGTAGTTGAAATGGTTTCCATGCTCTCCCATACTAAATACTAAATTGATCTCTGTATCACAAGAAATCACAACCTAGTGTGCCATTTGACAATCCATGGCATGAATCGACTTGGGCAAGCATGAGACAACATTGAGTGTTGCCAAATTTCCTCAAAAAATTGTGTGGACAAGCGATTGTCTAGCCTTTGCTCTTTCTTCTACCTTTTAGCCATACATGGACAATTAAGATGTGTGAAGTCATCCTTCAATGGTATGTTGTAAAGGTAACATTGAATAACATTCAAGCAATTGCATTTTAGCAACATTGAAACATTATTTTCCTTTAGTGAACTTGAAGAATAATTTAATGTTTAAGAGTTGATAAGATTGGAATATTCACATATGTCAATATTAGAGTAATGTGATCAAAGAAAGATTATGTTTTCTATATGCATACACTAGAGCTCTATATTATATATGTTGTTGGATTGACATCTCATATGTTGGAGTGCCTCTCTTATTGTTAATTATATATCCTTGTATCTCCTTCTTGTTGTAGTGTTAAGGAGAAACGGAAGTTGGATTTAACTTTGTGCTAGGTAAGTTTTGAATAGTTGAGAAACCATTATACATTGACTCATTTCCCATTGGTTGAGAAACCATTGTACATTGGCTCATTTCCCATTTAAAGAACTATGAAGTAAGATGATGATGAGAAAGTGTTGGTATGCATTTTTTAAATAGAAAGTCACTCAATTTTCGAAAGTAACTTTTATGTCAATGTATATATATATACCTATGTCAAGAGAAATGTTGGGCAAGGCATTTTTTCAGCACCACCCCGTTGGTTCAAAGGAGGGGGCAATCTATGCATATGCAAGTCCAACATTGAATTTGTTGGTTTCCATGATATTAGTATTCTATGGTCACTACTTTGTTATCAAAATCTTGAATATCTTACCGAGACTATGCGACTTTGTTACCATGTGGTGTTGGTTTTGACGAATACTGGGAACCTTTTGCCCTGCTTTTACTCGTAAGAGAATGCATCGAAGTCAAGTTTGAGAACCTTTAATTTCCACGTCCGTGAAAAAGAATGAATAAATAATATTAATTTCCTCCCCTCTTCTCTCTTAATAAATCAAATTGTGATTTCTCATAAAACCTAAAAGTCTTAAGATGATGTTAGTATTACGATTGCTTTGGTTTTCCTACACGTGGTTAGAAAACAGGCTGACAAATAGGTTTTGCCAAAAGCGTTAAATTGGTAATCTAATCACATCTTCCTTCCCTTCTTCCTTGACTAAATGAGATCTTATTAATTGATACACAAAATGTTTGACTTAATGAAATCTTTTTAAATTGATAAACAAATATTTTGTTGAAAAAAAAAATCTTTATATTTCATTTAAAACATCCATTTGATATGCAAAATATTTTTTATTTTTTATAGCTATTAAACATGTTTGTCAAATATATTCAATAATAATAAAAAAACTCATTATAAAATATAAATAATTAATATTTTATTTATCAACTACAATTTACACCAATCCATAAAAAAAAAATACAAATAAGTTATGAAAACAATAAATTAAAAATACAAATATTTCTACAAAACTTTCAACATTTTCCAAATCCAACGCTACTGCCTTCATACTTGACCACTTTTGAAATATCGTACCAAAAACTCTTGACTTCTTACCGTCGAAAAAGAACGAATTGTAATTTGTGGCTGAGACTATGGTTCTAGAAGCCAAGTAATTCCTCTTAAATCGCTCTGTAATTCCTCTCTGTTTACTGATAGCTTTTGTGTTTGATCATTCGTCCTTCGTTTAGCCATAGTTTCTGCAAGCGATTATTCCATTTTATCAGTCTTTATTCAGAAAAGAAAGTTTGTATAGCAGTAATGGCTTCTTCTCTTGTATTTCCCTCTACTTTTTTCTCATGCAAAGATTCCACTTGCGCTGGTCATATGGGCTTCCAGAGACCGCCTGAAGGTTCGATTCCCAGGAGCACAAATGTTAGATTTCGTCGCTGTTTCAAGATGGGAGCAACACAGGTTTCTGCGAGCGCAGAAACGATTTCGCGGGCCGGTCACATGGAAAGGCAGAGTTTGTATGAAGTGCTCGGGGTAAGCCAAGGCGCCACGGCCAAGGATATCAAAAGGGCTTACAGAAAGTTAGCGAGGGAGTTCCATCCTGATCACGCGGCTTCTCCCGAACGAAAAATCCAGAACACTCAGATTTTTCTGCGGATACACGGTGCTTATGTGACTCTCTCGGATCCACATGACCGCGCGCAATATGACCGCCAGCCTTCGGCTCCAGTGCAGGGCTTCGCTGGTCAGACGTGGAGCAGTGGGTCCTACCAGCAGGCGCCCACTTATAGATCTAGGTGTGGTCACGTGGGGCGGAGTTGGGAAACTGATCAATGCTGGTGAACCGGTAATATACATATACGATATAGCTATAGTCATATGCTTATTCTTTTGAATTTTTTTTCCAAGAGTATTATGTTAGATTGGGGTGTGATTTACTAGTAGATAAGGGGGTGTTTACCACAATTAGCTTAGGTTTCATTTCATTCTTAGTGCTTGAGAAATTCTTTAAATACGTTATATTTAGAAATGGTATTAGTAGTTAGGTTAGGTTGTGTTGTAGATGATATGCAAATTTTTAGAAATGTGAGTAGCAATTAGGTTAGGTTTTGTTGTAAATCATCTTTAAATCTTTAGGAATGTGTTTTTATGGGTTGGATCAATTTTAAGAATACATTTTCTATTTTCAGCTATTTGATTTCAGCGACTTAGTTATGAGAAAAGAAGAGTTACAAGCGCCTTCTTCTATGGTTTTCGTCGTGGTAATGACTTCAACATGTATCAATGTTGCTTACTCTTTTTGGGAGATAAATCCAAACTTCGAGAATACAGTGGTTGCATCAATGATAAGAGTTGAGTCTTCATAAAAGTCTAATAACTTTGTCGAGAAGATTGAAGGGATTCCTAAACTCAAAATCATGTTTTGAGGTCCAAAAAGAAAAGTTATCAGTGATATGTGGTTGGAGAGTTTATGGGGGTGTAGCCAAATCATAGCTCCTTATATTCATAGAAGGTGGACTCTACAATTCAAAGGTGACCTACAGTTCTATTTCTGCGATATGGGTTTTTTTTCTGGTTTTCATTTCCAATTTAAGGAAGATAAAGACTTTGTTTTTCGAAACAAAGATTAGTGGATTTTACTCAAATTAATGGTGTATAAACTTCGATCCAGAAAAAGACATACCCTTAATTGTGTCAATATGGGTTAGACTTCCCCACCTCCCCTTAAATCTTGGGGATGGGAAGATGCTTAAAGGAATTGGAAACAAGACGGGAGAATTACAGATAAGCCAGAGCCAAATTTCGAGATGTATGCATGTGCCCGAATGTGTGTGGAAGTGAAACTTGATGTTAAGCCTCTCAAGGGAAATTGCACTACATATCAATAACTGGTGCCATGTGCAAAGGTTGGATTATGAGCAATGTCCCTTTATATGTAATAGTTGTCATGAATATAGACACTTTGCTAAAGATTCTTTGTTGAAGATCATAGCCTGCCCAAGAGTAGGTGAACCAATTCTATGAAGCTTCCAAGCCCTATGGAAGGATGCAACGACAATATGCCCCATCATCTAGAGATAGAGTTGTATGTATGTTAAGAAGAAAATGATTCCAAGTTGTGTTATGAGAAGCAAGCTAAAGGGAATATTCATAATCAAGATAGAGAGGAGTCAGTCGAGGTAAAGGACTTGTAATTAGAGGAGGAGATTAGTAGCCATCCTTCATCTTATCCAAATGTGAAAGAGGAAAAAAAGCATAGCAAGGATTCAAAAGGCAAAAATAGACCCCCTATAAGAGCATGGAGGACAGGTGGATTATATTATTTAGTAAATGTCCAAGAGAAGACCTAATTGCATACTCAGTCATTTGATGTTTGAGAAGGCAACAAGCAACTGCATCGAGAAAAGAAATTCCTCAAGTCTTGGGACAGTAGTATCAATCATCCTCTACAGACTTCAAGTCCACATCCTTCGGGAGGAGACGACCAAGATAAAGCTTGCTTCTATTTCAGCCCTCTTGCGAGTGGGAGAACTAAAATGAAACTCATTGCATGGGGAATAAAGAAAGCAAGGCTTGAGTAATTCAGACCACTTTAACTATGTCTCCTAGCAATGAGAAATCTTGACTTCAAGATTATAATAAGCATAAATGTACTTTTATGTAACCAATTTATAAGGTAGTGCTCTTGTAGATATGGTACATAATGGAAATCCATAAGCAAGAAGAAATGTTTGAAACAAGAGCACTCCCATGAAATTCTAGGATTGATGTTTAGTTTGAAAATATATGTCATATCCAAATATGTATTTTGAATTCTTGACATCAGTGGCGACCTTTAATTTAACACAATTTAATTGTCTATATTAGTGGTGTATTTACCATTGCAATATGATCATTTAATATTGGTTGGATCAGTAACAAATCATCGCACTCTAGATAAATCATAAAATTCAAAGATTTCCCATGGTTAATTGGTAATGCTTTGCTCTCCAAAAGATATGTACAAAGTTCAAATCTCACCCCTCCCTGACACAATTCATGCCCAAGGGATGAAGCTACTCCTCCTAGCAGATGTTTCCCATATCTTCATGTGTACCTTATTCTCATCCTCTACTTTGCCCACATGGTGATTGAAATTTACGATCTCCAATTTGATGTTCGACAATTTTCACTTAAATTAGGTTTTGTGGCCTTTGTTATGTGGTCTAATTCACAATGATGTTCCTTCCTCTTCATATGTACCAAATTGTCATCCTCTATTTTGTCCATGGTGTGCTCTCCTCTTTGTATGTACCTTTTTTTCATCCTCTACTTTGTCCACGTGGTGCTTGATATTTTTCATCTTCAATTTGATATTCCTAACAACAAATTTCGTCTTAGTTTAGGTTTTTGTGGTTGTTGCTATATTGTCCAATTCATACTTAAGTTCCTTTTTCTTCTTATGTACCCTTTTTCATCCTCTACTTTTTCCACACTATGCTTGAGTTATACTATCTCCAATTTGATATTCTTAACAACAATTTTCATCTTCGATTAGGTTGTTATGGCCTTTATTATGTGGTTAATTTCACACTAATGTTCCTTCCTCTCCATATGTGCCTTGTTTTCATCCTCTAGTTTGTTTGTGTGGTGCTTGATATTTTCATCTCCAATTTGATGTTCTTAATGACAATTTTCATCTTAGCTTTTGTGACATTTGCAATATGGTTAAATTCACATTGATGTTCCTTCCTTTTCATATGCACTTTGTTTTCACCCTCTACTTGTCCACATGGTGCTTGAGATTTTCCATCTCCAATTTGATGTTCTTAATGATAATTTTCATCTTAAATCATGTTTTTGTGGGCATTGCTATGCCACCCACTTCACAATGATATTCATGATTTTCCATCTCCACGATGTTCATTTCTCTTCGCAAGTACCTTGTTTTTATCCTCTACTTTGTCCACATGGTTTTTGATCTTTCCCATCTCCAATTTGATGTTCCTAATGAAAAATTTCATCTTAGATTGGCTTTGTGGCCTTTGTTATATTGTCCTCTTCACATTGATGTTACTTCTTCTTCATGTGTTAGGTATGTTATATTATTTGCATGTGTGTCGCATCAAATTATGATCCCTCTCTGTCTACTGTTCTTTCGTATGCACCAATAATGTGTAGCGCATGCTCGGTGGGGGATGCCCCTTCCCTGCTCTAGGAGCGGATTTTGAGGAAACACCCAAAAAAATATGACCTATATTTTTTGAAAATATGTAATTAATCATGGTTAAGGGATTGGGGTTTTAATCTAATCTAGGTTAATAGATTATGGTTTTGTATGCTACGGAATACCTAAATATTGTATTGTGATGTAGGAGCATCCCTGGTGATGAAGGCTATCATGCACATTTTCGTTACTTTCATTAGTTAGTCTAATATATATGTTGCTTCATAATATATTCAAGATACAAAAGTTGCTACAGGTTGTTCCAGATCACAATGCTGTAGATCCATGACATGTTGCTACAGATCGTGTTACTTCAGATCCATGACAGGTTGCTACAGATCTTGTTGCTGCAGATCCATGACAGAACCATTTCTTCAAGATGGCCATGATATGAAGAAGGTGGCATGAGAAGAAACAACAAAAGCATGGTCATTGATGCCTAGCTAGTGTGCATGAAAATAACACCATATTCATTAATCTAGGGTGGTCACCATTTCCACTTACAATACATCATGTTTGATTCAACATTGAGAGACATTCTAGGGTTTTGTGCCCTAGTCAAAGGAGGAGTGTTTCATTATCCCTAATATACGCTCTCTAACAAATAAAGTCATTAACAAACATAGGGAACATGAAATGAACAATCTGGTGGCACTTGAATAGTCTTGATGCTTGAAATTCCTCGAGCACATTATATGAGTGATTTTCTTACAACAAAGAGGAGGGAAGAGGGGACATCAAGGGTAGAGGGAGAAGCAACTGAGTTGGGATCTCAGTTTGGGCCTGTAGATGCTGCAGAAAGAGTGGTGAGCCACAGTGAGAATTATGGAATTGTAATATGGAGCATTCCCTCCATATTAAATAAAGATGCATATTACGTGTTTAATTTATACTTATGGTGTCTAATTTCCCTTGTGGTTGTTTCTTTTCTTGAATACTTAATATTGGTCCTTTCTTGTATATGTGCATTTCGTTGTGCAACTCTGTTTGCAGATATACTACATCATATTGTGAATGGTTAAGAAAACACCATGAGAAAAATATAGATGGATGGCTCTAAGTTTTGTTGGTTTTCACAGTTAAGGGTTTCCAAGGTAAATATGTCTATACTATGTGTGTGTGTCATTGTTTATCTCTATTTTGCTTCAGAATTTGTATGCATTGTTTCACTTCACAGGTTTGAAACTTACAATATGTACCTTGTTTTCATCCTCCACTTTGTCCACATGGTGCTTGCTATTTCCCATCTCCAATTTGATGTTCCTAATGACAATTCCATCTTAGATTGGGTTTTGTGGCCTTTGCTACTTTGTCCACTTCACACGATGTTTCGTGTTCTTCATGTGTACCTTGTTTTCATCCTCTAATTTGTCCACATGGTGCTTGAGATTTCCCATCTTCAATTTGATGTTCTTAACGATATTTTCCATCTTAAATTGTGTTCTTTTGGTCTTTGATATGGTTAAATTCACACCAGTGTTCCTTCCTCTACATATGTGCCTTGTTGTCATCCTCTACTTTGTTCATATGGTGCTTAATATTTCCCATATCCAATTTGATGTTCTTAATGGTTGTTTTCATCTTAAATTGTGCTTCTATGGCCTTTGTTATGTGGTTAATTCCGCATTAATGTTCTTTCCTCTTCATATGTGCCTTGATTTTATCGGCTACTTTTTCCACATGGTGCTTGAGATTTCCCATTTCCAATTTGATGTTCTCAATGACATTTTTCATCTAAGAGTGGGTTATCGTGAACTTCACTATGTGGATAAATTCACATCGATGTTCCTTCTTCTTCATTTGTGCCTTGTTTTGATCCTCTACTTTGCTCACATGGTGCTTAAGATTGTTCATCTCTAATTTGATGTTCATAACAACAATTTCATCTTAAATTTGGTTTTTGTGGCCTTTTCTATGTGGTCATTTATAATGATCATCCTTCATCTTCATATATAGTGACTTTTTATCATCCTCTACTTTGTCTACATGGTGCTTGATATTTCCCATCTCCAGTCTGATGTTCTTAAAGATAAATTTCATCTTAGATTGAGTTTTTGTGGCCTTTGCTATGTTGTCCAATTCACACCGTTGTTCCTTCATCTTCATATTTACCTTGTTTTCATCCTCTACTTTATATACATGGTGCTTGAGATTTCCCATCTCTAATTCAATGTTTCTTAACAACAATTTTAATCTTAGATTGGGTTTTTATGGCATTAGCTATGTGGTTAAATCCACACTAATGTTCCGTCCCTTTTATATGTGCCTTGCTTTCATCCTCTACTTTGTTCACATGGTGCTCGATATTTCCCATCTCAAATTTTTTGTTCTTAATGTCAATTTTGTCAAGTTAGATTGAGTTTTTGTGACCTTTGTGATAATCTAAGTAGTCAAGCAAGTGCAGAGACACCAATTCAATTTATCAACTCTTTTGAGAGTCCATGTTGGTAAAATGAATAGGACATTAACCTCGCATTTATGGATCAATTTTTGTCAGTGATGAAACTAGAAACTACATGTAGGAATTTATTTGATAAATTGTAAGAATCCTTTACTACAAAGAGTTTCATGGTTGTGATTTTTCTCAATCTTTCCATTTTTACATAAATTTTTTTCTAAAATGATCTGCCCAAATTCTATGGGATAAAAATATTTTGCTTTAAACATCACCAAAATTGTCTAGTATTGAGTGTAGATACAAACAATAGCGTAGCCAATAGCCATTAGCCAATGACATATTCCTACTAGCTTGACAAGGGTCAAGAGTATCATGGGAGAAACTCAATACTTGAGAAAGTTCATCACAAATTTCTCGACAATAGTAGCACCATTACATGCCATGACTGTCAAAGGAAAGAGTTTTCAGTAGGGAAAGCCGCAACAACAAGCATTTGAAGAATTGAAGAGGAATATTAGCATTGCTCCAGTATTAGCCATGTGCAATTTAGAGCAACTATTTGAACTAGAAACATATGCAAGTGGATATGCATTAGGGAAAGTGCTTATGTAAGGAAGAAGACCAACCTGCTACCATTTAGAGTTGTTTCATGGAGTGGTGTTGGAATACCCTATGCATGATAAAGAGCTCTTTGTTATTATGCAAGTGGTGAAGAAGTGGAAGCATTATCTCTTAGGGAAAGAGACCATCATACATACCGATCATCAATCCCTATAGTTTCTACAAAGTCAAAGTAAAATGGAACAATCCCTACAATTGTTGGGGAGCCTACACCAATTCCAACTATTAATCAAGCATAAGAAAAGGGATACAAACAAACTGGTTGACATGCTCTCATGACCCCCAGTGAAGAACATTGCAACAATCGTTATGCTAATGCAACTTCAACATTTCACTCATGGTCTATTTAGTGAATATTATAAAAGAGATGAAGACTTCAAAGGAATATACCAAGAACTAAAGGAGAGACTAATTGTTGTCATGGAAGAGAATGAATACCATCACCAAAATGAGATGTTGTATAAGTTGGACAAGTTGTGCATACCACAGGACATAAGGACTCGATTGATGAAAGAAGCTCATACTTCTAGGATAGTTGGGAATTTTGGCTTAGTGAAGACAATGGGAAATCTATAGAGGTATGTGTATTGGCCAAAGATAAGGTAAAACATGGTAATAATTGTTAGGGGTTTTGTTCTCTCTAGCACTAGCAATCCAAGCAATAGGAAGCTTGGGATGTAAATGTCACTGCCAATAACAAACAAAACTTGGGATAAAAACTACATGAACTTTGTTGTAGGTTTTCCCATGTCTTGAAGAGGCCATGACTTCTTGTTTGTCATTGTAAACCACTTTAGCAAGATGTGTTCTCATTTTGTGCAAGAAGTGTATCGCTTGACAAGAAGCACTTGAGTTGTTCTTCACTCATGTTTGGGTACATTTTGGATGGTCAAGTTCCATCATATATGACTATAATAACAAGTCCTTGAGTATATTTTGTACACTTTGGGAAAGGATGGATACCAAGATGAGGTATTCTTTGAGTGGGTTGTCGAAAATTCCATGGTCGGCATTTTATATTCGTCGACGTTTCGAATCCTCAGCTGGATTCATCTTCAGGACAAAAACTGTGTAGAAGAGTTGCTCATCATGGCAATAAATAGTTAGAGAAGCCTAGTTCCCATTCTAACCTGGGAACCAGGATTCTCTAATTATTTATTGGTGTGGTGAGCAACTCTTCTACACAGTGTTTGTCCTAAAGATGAATCCAGCTGAGGATTCGAAACGTCAACGAATATAAAATGCCGACCGTGGAATTTCCGACAACCCACTCAAACTCTACATACCACGGAAACCTTAAATCCTTAATGAGGTATTCTATTACATTTAATCCTCACACAAATACACAAATTGAAGTTGGAACCAAAAATTGGTACATTTGTTCAGAGGTGTACAAAAAGCATCTAAAAACATGGGATGAGAAATTGGTGTACATTTAGCATTCATACAATCAAGCACTCCATTATTCAATAAACAAATCACTCTTTGAGACTTGCTTAGCTATTTATGTCCCTCATCGTTGGACATTATGTATGGACAACAACAGGAAGAAGTAGAGGTGAAAGGAGAAGAGAGGAACACATTTATGGAAAGGATCTTATAGATACACTTGAAAGTGCAAGAACAACGTAAGAGAAGCTAATAGCTATATAAAGCTATGCATGACCACCATAGGGAAGATCATAAATTTCACATTGGAGACAAGGTGTGACTTTACCTACACAAGGAGAAATGAAGAAACTAAAGGCCCTCAAATACATACCTTTCAACGTCATTGATTCCCTTTGGTTAGGATAAATTTCATATTAATGTGATATTTTTTTTTATATTAGAGTCAATCCTAGCCCATCGTATGGGTAGTACCACTAGAAAAATCACTCAAGTTGTTCATTTAAATTTATAGATGAGATCGATGGAGTAATAGTATGGTTATTACAATATTGAAACTAGTTTCTGATTGTCAATTTTTAGTAAATAACAACCCATCCCTATTTCTAGAGGTTGTTGGAACCCAGTATGACCATGCACATTTGTTGTGGGGATTTCTTGACGTGTGTGCATTTGATATTGGTTGTTTCAGGGGAATTTTGTAGTTGAAATGGTTTTCATTCTCTCCCATACTAAATACTAAATTGATCTCTGTATCTCAAGAAATCACAACCTAGTGTGCCATTTGACAATTTGTGGCATGAATTGACTTGGGAAAGTATGAGACAACACTGAGTGTTGTCAAATTTCCTCAAAAAAAATTGTGGACCAGAGATTATCTGGCCTTCGCTCTTTCTTCTACCTTTTATCCATACATGGACAATTAAGATGTGTGAAGTCATCCTTCAATGGTACTTGTAAAGGTAACATTGACTAACATTCAAGCAATTGCATTTTAGCAACATTGCAATGTTATTTTCCTTAAGTGAACTCGAGAAATAATTTAATGTTTAAGAGTTGTTCTAGATTGGAATATTCACCTATGTTAATACTAGAATAATGTGGTCAAGGAAACATTATGTTTTATATATGCATACACAAGAGCTTTATATTGTATGAGTTGTTCTAGATTGGAATATTCACCTATGTTAATACTAGAGTAATGTTTTCAAGAAAACATTATGTTTTCTATATGCTTACACTAGAGCTCTATATTGTATATGTTGTTGGATTGAAATCTCATATGTTGGAGTGCCTTTCTTATTGTTGATTAGTTAGCCTTGTATCTCCTTGTCGTTGTAGTGGAGAAAGGGAAGTTGGATTTAACTTTGTGCATAGGCATTTTTGAATAGCTGAGAAACCATTGTACATTAACTCATTTCCCATTTAAAGAACTATGAAATAAAGTGATGATGAGTTTTCACCAATTGTGCTTTAAGATGAAATGTTTTCACCAATTGTCCCTATTGATCAGTTATTTCATATTAAATTTGGCCCTCTTGAAGACGAGACCAAATATTTGGGCTTCTATATTAAACCAAACAATTATATGATCACTGACTGGAAATGTCTATTAGCAAAATTTGATTCCAGGATTAACATCTAGAGCTGGCACTAGCTTTCTTCGGTAGGAAGAATTACACTAGTCAAGTTAGTACTCCAAAAATTGGTTTTTTATTGGATTTTATTATATAAAACCCCAAAATCCATTCTAAATGGTATCTGTCGTCCTGTTTTCAACTTCATATGGTCGGGCAACAGTGAAAAAAATAAATTCCATCTGATAAGATGGAAAAAACTATCAAAACATAAGAAGTTGGGTGGATGGGCTCTCAAAAATATATTTTCCTTTGCATAGGCTCTTGCCACAAAAAATATAGGCTCTTGCCACCAAAAGTCTTTGGAGGGCTTTATTTTTCAAATTGTTTGTGGAGCAGAATAAAAAAAAAGCAAGTATCTTAAAAACACTTCAGTGGAACAATTGTTCAGACTTGGTGGTAGTTGTCCTAAGGGTGCTTCAAATATTTGGTCGAGACTTACCAACTCTGCGTCAATTATAGGCAGATGGATTTCTTGGATGCCTGGAAATGATAGGAACATCAAAGTGGGAGCATAACCCATTGTTGGTGTCCCGATGGACTATAAACTTCCCTAGGATTTACTTTTTCTCCTTAAATCAAAAGGATACTACACACTTGATCATATTGTTTTTAGGATATTCCTATACTCCATCCTAGTCCTAACAACATTTTCATTATTTCTACATGCATCATGCATTCTGCATGCATGCATGCATCCCGGTCATCAATCCTAGCACCTAGCCCTCAGTTAGCTAGCCCTGGGAGCTTCTCACTGATCAGTTTTAGCCCTCCTAGTGCTTAGTGCACCCTTCATGCAGTTGCATGCATCTCATGTGCCCTCTCTCACCTACCATTCAGTTGTACTTCAGTTATCTTCAGTTCTTTCCTTGATTTAAGGCTAGATTGAATCTCAACTGACTGTATCACTTCGATGACCTCCGATGAGACTAGACTTCCCATTCTGAATCTAGTTAGCTCCTCATGCACCCTCCACTGAGCCTCCTTCATTCAGTTAGTGCCTCCATGTGTCAGTTACACCTACCACACTCAGTTAGACTCGGTTTGACTGATGGTTGACAGTTACTTGTGCATTGATGACTCCACCGATGATGATGTAGACTCCTAGTTTTACTTTGATGACACTCTATTGATCTGATGATCACTCTATGAGAGGCTAATTCGAATTGCCACCTTGGCATTCAAATCGTCTCCACCATTGTATTATTTATTTTTCCATTTGTGATTAATGAATTAGTGTGTGTGAAGTTATTTTGCTTCTATCCGAGTTCTACTGTATTATTATTCTGTTGCTCATTTTACTGCATTGACCACTCTTAATCTTATTCCTAAATTCTTTCATTGTGAGGTATACATCAGCTCTTAGATCTGCTGTGAGGATTTTCACAATTGTGACTCATCAGTCAAAATGGATTAACTCTTCCCAGCTTGGTACCTATGGAACTATAGCGAGAACCCGGTCTCAATATACTCTGGACTTACAAAGAAGCCATATTCGGTTATCAGAATTATAGTATGGCCTGCATTGGTATTGGAATATACATACGGGACAGGTCTTGGCTAGAGAAGCCTATGATTCGCTCTTTTCAGAGGAGTTGACATCTACTCTCTGGTGGCATAAGGATGCTTGGAACTGGAACTCTCCTCTTAAGATTACCTGTTTTGTTTGGATGGATCTGTAAAATTGCATCTTAGCTTGGGATAACTATATCCGTCGTGGTGTATATGGTTCAAATAGATGCTCTCTATGTTGTTCTGTAGCTGAATCAGTTGACCACTTGTTAGTGGACTGCTGTTTTGATTAGAGGGTCTGGCTCTTAACTATTTCCTCGCTTGGTCTTAATGAATCTTGGCAAAAGGATACTTTTTCAAACAGTCTTCAAATTTGGAATCTAGATGTAAACAGATGGAAGGATCTTCCATGTTTCATGGCTTGGGAGATTTGGTTGTCGAGGAATGGGATTATTTGAGGGGAAGACTCCATATGCTCAGCTAGTCAATAATAAATCTATGGCTCTCTGTTCAGAATATTTCTCTCCAAAAAAGACTCTAGCAAAGGACAAGTCCCACTCATCTGTTGGTCCTAGATTTTATGATTCATACTGTCGATCCTTTTTTGATGGGGCTTCCATATCAAATGCTAACAGAATCGGGGTAGGTTCCATTATTTGGACAAGTATTTCTCATTGTTTTGGGTTATGGATGAATTGTGGTCTGGGGATAAACAATAGAGCTGAGCTGTTAGGCCTTTGGATTCTCCTATTTTTGCTAGATCTTGGAACATTTGGGAGATCCAGATAGTGGGGGACTCAAAAGCAGTTATCAACTGGGTGAAGCATAAGGCCAATATTGAGGTACTTATTTTGAGATCATGGATGGATGAGATCCACACATTCAATGATGATTTTCACATGACTACTTTTCATCATATCTTCAGAAGTTTTAATAATGATGCGGATAATCTCTCCAAGTGGGGCCCATTTGCTAGGGAGGGTGTTCTGTTTTGGGAAGATTGGGATGATGATCAACTTTTATCCCAGTGAGAATATCATATTTTTTTACTCTCTACTTTTCATTAGTTTTTTTTTTTAGTTTTGTTGTTTGGGGCGGCACTTATCTCTGTTATTTGGCGCAGGTATATGATCCTACTTTTTGATTATCCAACTACTCGTTGGAAAATTTACCTTTTTATTTTTTGGCATATACTCGATAGTATACTTTTTGTTATCAGGCATATTTTATGGAATCCTCTTATATTTGTACTGAGTATATTTTTGGTCAACTTTTTTATCTTCCTGGTATTGTATTTGAGGGGTGTGGGCCTTCCTTTATGGCCCAACTCTACCCCGAATTTGGATTATATGGTGACGTCATGTCTCTGTTGATGTCCATTGTTTTGGTGACTTTATGCTTGGGTGACTTTTTTCTTGGTTCCCTTTGCATATTGCATTCTGTTATGGTGGCATTTTTTGGCTAAGGGAGGACTTATTGTGTTTTCTTTATGTGTATCTCACTTAGCAATGAATGGTATTATCGTCTGTGATGACTCTTGTAATACTATAATACTAATAGTATCGATATTTTTCATTTTTTTTTAAAAGTGATGATGAGTTTGAAATATAAAATGACCCAATTTTTTAAAGTGACTTTTAAGTCAATGTCAATATTGTTAGTTTTTCATACATTCATAGCATAATAATTCAAATTCATAAATAGGATCTCTAGAAGAAAGACAAAGCACAAAACAATGACACAAGAGTTTAACCTGGGAAACCCAAACGGGAGAAAACCCAACAACCTTCATATATAGATAATAATTTCGAGAACATAGTATAATAATGAAAGAGAAAAGATGGAAATACTTTCCAAAGATAGAAACCCCAAAAATAGTCTTCTCCTTTTGTAGTGTGAACTTCTCTCTTTGGGTGATGCGAACTTGTGTGAAGTGAGTGAGTGAATAATGAGGTGAATTTTCCCTCTATTTATACAATTGCTAACTGGATTTTACCCTAATTGGGCCGACTTGTCTAGTTGACTGGGTCGACTTCTCTTGGGGGCAATTAATAAATTGATTTTAATCTTTTCTTTTGTTTTCTTTTCACCCCAAGGTTTACATTGATTCTTTCAAGGGTTCACATAATTAATTACATCAAGTTCAACTCCCTTAGGAGGTACAATCAAATACAATAATAATATCTTCCAAAGTTGCACAAATTCCAACACTCCCGCTCAACGAGGAAGGTATTCTTCGGTCTTCATCGGCATCACGATCATCTGGGTTTCATATTTACATCTATACTGTCTCCATCATCTTTATACATAATGAAGGTTGTCAGCACAGTCTCAGTCCTTCGAGAAGTGTCTTCATGTATCAACTCCACTAGTCCTTCGGGGAGTCCAAGAGAGTCTCTCCATCCTACCTGGATTTTCGAGAGATAGGATTTACCAACTGCTATACCATCTGCTACATGTATGTCTCATATGTCGATGGGATTTCTCCCATACCTGGCTGAGAACCTGGATGATCAATTGTGCACGACCATCTACTACCTGTTCGTCTCATCTGTCGATGGGGTACCAGGGATAATTTTAAGAACCCCCCCAAAATTCATATGTATAAAAAATGGGCGAATCTCCATGATACATGAGAAAGTGTGAAGGCTATTTTATCAATAACATAGTATGTATATATAATATTTTGGCGAATCTTTCACATAATTCTAAAATATTGTAAATTTTGGGCGAATCTTTCACAAAATTATAAAACCTTGTAAAAATTTTGGCGAATCTAACACGAAATTAGAAAATCTTGTAAAATCTTGGCGAACCCTTTCACTAAACTATAATAACTTGTAAAGTCTTGACAAATTGGTTGAAATTTGACTTAATAAAATTTCCTAGATGATTTTGTATTCACTTTAGATTTCCCATGTACCCTTACATTAGGACACCTTGTAAACAAAATCCAAGCTTTTTTGGTGACCTAATCTGTAATTTCATAGTCCCACTAATAGATCCCTTGTAATTGGTTCCTAAATGGGCACACACCAAAATGATGGTTTATGCATCTGCAAGGACCTACGACTATGAAAATATTCAACCCCAAGAGTAGGTTACAAGGAAGCATGTGTTTAAAGTCACAAGTGGATCACCCTTTGAGACATGTGCCACCTTCAACCACTTATCACAATCTCCAAGATAACCTGCCATCCCTGAATATAACACCCTTTTTGAAACTATGCACCTAAGTTTAGGGAGGCCCAAAATCCATGTGTGTCAAGCACCCTAACCACTCCAAACACAAATCCCTAAGTATTGCACTTAGGTGGTTCTCTCTCCAAGTGTTAGGAAAGTAGATGGTTGCATAACCATTTATGTCAAGAACACTTCTCCAGGCAACAATCTGAGTAGGGCATCCCACATGTGTCAAGATAATATTCTTTCAAACAAACTCCATTTCCACCCCTAAGTATAACACCCTTCCTCAAACTGTGCACACAAGGTTAGGAAGGAAAAAATCCACATGTCCCAAGCACCCTAACCTCTCCAAACACAAATCCCTCAATATCTCACTTCGGTGGTGCTCTTTTTTAGTCCAAGTGCTAAGCAATTAGATGGTTACATAACCATTTCTGCTGAGTGCACTTCTCCAAGCAACAACCCAAGTAGGGCATCCTACATGTTCCAAGGTGGGTATGCACATGCTCACATGTGAAAAATCATCCACTCCACCTATTTTCATGCAACATGTGTTCCATCCTAGCAATGCGTGTCCAATTAAATGTACCATACTTGTCCATGTGTCAAAAGTAGATGAAAAAGTGCTACAAGTTAAAAACACCCATTAGTGAGACTCTCTTCCATGAAACACACTCTCACTAAGCAAAGTTCCCCTCACACACTAAGTGCTCATAAAATTGAAGGAGAATGTAGAACACGCTCGATGCAACCAAACCAACAAGTCCTTCATTCTCAATGCTAAGTTGCCTCATTCTCCAAGCTACTAGTCAATATTCACCTTACAATTTTTTAATTCAACCCAAGTATATTTTGTTCCTTTGTTCAAAACCTAAGTATCACAAGATAATAGAATGAACAAATATCCCTACAATCATGAGAAGTATAATATTAGTGTCTTTGGTTAAATGAGGTAAGCCAAGAAGCTAGGTTGCATGGACACAAGTGTGTTTTTTATTCCTCTGTGATGCTTAGTAGAATAAGTTTAAGATGGATCTATTCTAGTTATATAAATAGTAAAGGTAAATGAATGTGGACAGAGTTACATTATGGATATAATTACATTGCTCTGGATGTGCAATCATGCATCATACATGCACAAATTATCTAGGGTGTGGGTGAAAGTCTCCCAGGTCAAGTGATGCATCTCCCTGCAACGTTGTATTTAAGAGCCTAGTTATTTAATGACGAGTTAGGTTGATAAACCAAATTTTGGAAAAAACACTTTTCTTTATATTTGCTTGCTTAATCTATCAAGTGTCATGAGCAACGAACAAATTAAGGAAATTGTATTCACTAATTTTTTACTAGGAATAATCAGTTTCCTAGCTTTTGTTACTGTAAAATTATTATTTTTATGCTAACTTCTAAAAAACACCAATTGATTATTTGGCTATTGCTAGGTGTGGTATCAACTATCGAAGGCATTGGTAGAAGAAAATCCATGGAAAGTTGTGAAGGACAAGGGTATTGATATTGTCACAACAAATTCAAGAATGGTGATTGGCAATCTTCTACATCCTGCTTTGAATGCAAGTTGTGCTGCAATTCTACAATTAATGAATGGTAAAAACATGGTGCTTGGGTCAAATAAGAAGGGTGACAACAATTCATATAAACTTCCTTTATTTTCATTGTCCCATTTTCTAGTCATTTCCATTACATTCTAAAGCTCTCATTTGGATGTTCACAAATATATTTTTTTAGTGTTATGGCTAATGCCAACTTTGATAACATAAGATGAGATAATATAATTTTAATAATGTCCAACTAATGACCACAAAAGAGGTCAATAGGAAAAACCTAATACAAGCTTGATTTTAATGGTCTCAAATGTGACATGGAACTCATCCCTTAAAACTAGAAGAGAACTAAGTCGTATGACGTAATTCAACAAACATTACAAATACTTTCTGCAATGCAAAAATAGCATAATCAAGGGTGCAAGTGTTTAGAAGGGCTATAAGCTTCACCCAAATTTATAAAAAACGAGTGCATGGGAACAACAATAATATACAGTTTTAAAATATTTAAAATATCCAAAAGATAGGGGAAAATAAGGAAAAAAATAAAAATTCATAAGAAATTTAATTAACCATGATACATAGATACTTCATACTATTAGCATCCATGAATCCATAATGTTTGAACATTTAACAACAACATATTGTCAATTGAAACTCAAATGATCCCCAACATTTATTTGTCTGATAATTAATTATAGAAGTTAGTTGTTACTGAATCCAAAATACCAAAAATGGGAAAAAATTATCATTGAAATGATTACATGCTTCAGTTTTTTTCATTAGCATTCCATACGTTCATTGTGTTAGATTTTACCTTGTTTAGCTCAGATCCTAATTTTTAAATGTTTCCTATAAGTTGATTCCAAGTTCTATCATCTAGAATATTGGGAAAGACAACAATAGGAGAATTTTCCAGGATTTTGTTCAACTTCTTGGTAGTGTATGTCTGTGCACATAAATAAGGATTTGAATGTGTCCATGTTTCCATATGTCTTTCTCCCATAGGAATTGCTCCCTTAGATTATCCATCTTGGACCTATTTCTTAAGGTTTAGCTGCTACATAACTCATTTACAGCTTGGGCACTCCTCTAATATGGACCCTTCATAACTACCTCTCCCAAATAGCCATCAAACCAAGAATAGTGCAATGCCTTGCTTCCTTTATGTCTTTATCCTTCAATTATGCCATGAAACACTTGAATGTACCCTTATGAGGTGGACTGTGGGTATTCCCTCCAAGATGAGATTTGACAACGTGAAGATTCCTTTGATTCCTCATTGGGTGGAGTGATCATCATAGTATACCTTAAATAATTCATTCATAATTTATTTTATGCATGTGTCAACTTCTCAAGAAATATCTCCACAAGAATGCCCAAAAATAGAAATGAAAACTTTACCTAAACTTTCAGGAAATGCACATTCATTAAATGCAAGGCTTAAATCTGAAACTGTATAATGCATTGTGAGGGATTTCTATAGAGCACTTTTCATAAATACGCAAGGTGTTGGTTTAAAGTTCATCTTCAAGCAAGCATCATGAATAAGTGATAATATCTAAACAGAGTCAAGGGGTTGTTCTATCATTTCTTTTCTACATGTAATTATACTATTCTTACTTTCATCCAACAAAGGAATTAGAGAACATATTTACACCATATCAGAATTCATAAGACTATCCTGTTTTATCTCTTGTTCCTTGTATTTTTAATGGAACTTTGGGTTGGTTGGTTGATCATATTTTCCTTCTAAAATGAACAAAAATGTCAAGTCAACAATAATATGCTATACATTTGATTCCATCTTATATACTCGCTTCTTACTTACATGTTCAAACAATAGTATTCCAAATTTGTATACATCACAACTTGAATAATCTTACCCCCACATATCATATTTAGCTGCAATATAACATAGTAACCCCTTCACTCATTTGGTAACAAGTACTTCCCCTTTTTCCAAAACAAATATCAACAACCTAAGTTGGATAACAATTTACTAATAACAATTGTCAAGAATTTGATTGAGTGCTCAAGGTACACCTCAACTTAGTTCATAACTTCATTTGATTCATCTTCTGTACGAACACTAATTTAATGGTACAAAACACGCTATGTATCCACTATTATTCTAAACTTAATAGTACATGAACTTTGGAGGGTTTGTTCTCAATTTTTTCAAATATTTATTTGATTCTTTCCAATTATCACTCTGGCAACCTACCAACAAGTGTCAAGTTTCATATTATATTATCACCCCTTGCTACAGGGTCCTTTTATAATGTAATCATCAATAATGTACTAAAATGTTGAATAAACATTACCTCTGTGCAAATATTCCAATGTAGTTAGGAATGCAACTGACTCAAATGTAGACCAAAAATCACAAATTGCATGCTTTGATTTTCTTTTCATCTGCAGACCCAAATATCTCAGAATAGAGACAGATAAATAGAGAATTATATACAGAAAAATCCATTAAGAAAAGGATAAAAAAGTGTTTCGTATATAGGTAATAATAGGATCAAAACTGTTTTAGATATAGAGAAGAACAAGTTACCTGCAAAGCAAAAGTGGCTAGAGGAAGCTCCATTCTCCTAAAAAGAGTTGAAGGGACTTCTACTATCAGAATATAGGAGCTGAGGTTGGTCATGCCTTCACCTTAGGTTGATGCAAATAAATATTGAGAGTATCAAGTGGGTGACATGCAATAAC
This sequence comes from Larix kaempferi, assembly GCA_027924585.1. Taxonomy (NCBI): domain Eukaryota; kingdom Viridiplantae; phylum Streptophyta; class Pinopsida; order Pinales; family Pinaceae; genus Larix; species Larix kaempferi. The sequence goes on from BSBM01000103.1 coordinate 4,446,203, forward strand.
ACCCACCCACCCACTAAGAACCTACCTGCAATCTGCTCCCACCCTCAACTTCTTGCAAGGAACACCAACCAAAATTCCAATTTCTCTTGCCAAACACCAATTTCATCCCTGCATATATTATTTAATCCACAACACAAACACTAGTGACATAATAGATCACTCTAGCACAACTTATTCATAATTTGGTAATTTCTATTAGAATTTGGAGATTTCTGTTAGGATTTGGATTTAGTATTTTTATAAGAGAATTAAGAGTAGCCCCAATTTCGGAAGGCTTGATAAGTAAAATAAAAATTCCAATCTTGTGTTCTATGCATTGGTTTTGATTTTTCACAGTGTGGATTTTGATTTTGACAAAAATTACAAAATATTTTTTAGGTTCTAGGAAATCTTGTAAGGTAGGGTCTTCCATTTTAAGGTCTCCTTAGATGGTAAATTTGTGGATTGCAAAATAAAAATTGTTCCATTTAATCACACAAAATTGAGAATAGGAAATGTTAGTCTATATTATCAAGAGAATATAAAATTAAAAATTTTCACAGACTATGCCTTTGGAAAAATATTCACAACCTTGATATAATGAATAAAATCATACAAGACCTTTGAACATGTTACACTTACCTCCCAAACCTGCATTTGAACTGGTAAATGAATGCACAGAAGAGTGTTGGAACTATATCACATCATTTACTCTACTCTATTGCAATTAATGGTCTCTGCAAAGATGGCAACATGCATGAGATTCTCACACTCTAAAAAAGATGGCAGAAAGCTTATCTCAGAGAATGAAGGCACACAATGTAGAAAGTTAAATGAAAAGAGTGTTGTTTTTCATGGATTAGGTTATTTTTTGAAGTGCTTGAAATCAAGATCATTTAGAATGTTAAATTAATATTCTATTCCAAGGGTGCTTTTTTCTACTGGATGTAGTCTTTTATCAGTCAGCAGTGGTGTCTTCCCAAAAAAGAGTTGTTGGAGGGTTGGTTAGAAGCTGAGGATATTGGAGTTGAATATGAAGAGGCACAACTGTGGGATGGTTGCTTAAAAGAGCTCAAAAAGACCCACATTAGACTCACAAAGGAGAAGGATGAGTTGGTTTGGGTTATGAACAAAGCAAGGGGGAGCTACATTGCTCAGCTGGGCTATGAAGCTCTTCAAAGGCCTCCAGCTGAGGATGGAAAATGGTGGTAGAGTAGACTGTGTAAGGTCAAAGCTCCCCTCAAAGTAAAACTCTTTATGTTGCTAGCTCTTAACAATAAGATCCTTACCTGGGCTTTGCTTCAGAAAATAAACCAAGCTGGGCCTGGTATTTGTATACTATGTAGGAACAATGAGGAGAATACTTGTCACGTATTTTTAAGTTGTGGTTTTACACTACAAGTTTGGACTAAAGTGGAGGCATGGATGGGATTGAAAAATATTTGGAACAAAAGCACCATAGGGTACAGTCTGAGAGAATGGTTTAGTAGGAAGGAACTGAAGCCATGTAGAGCAGTCCCACTGCTGGTGATGTTAGGAATTTGGCTGGCTAGGAGTGCCCAGCTTTTTGAAGAGAAAGTCATTCCCGCCTTTCAGGTATCATCTCAGGCAATGGCTCTTTTCCATTTTTTCAAAGAATCTCCAAATAATACAAAACTAGCCAAAATTTTAAAGGGCGAGTTGATTGACCAGTCTTATGCCTGGGGATATTTTGATGGGACCTGTCAATGGCCTGATAAGATTTGCAGTGCTTCCTGTATTATGTACCTTACAAATGATCACTACTTTAAGGTTAAAGCAAATTTGGGGAAGGGTACAAATAATGTGGGAGTACTGATGGCATTATTCCTCTTACTTAAACTGCCATGGATAGATTCACTCTTCCACTACAAGTCATGGGAGACTTTTTCATGACCATAAACTCGATGAAAAATCTCATGTAGATCCAAGATATCTCATTACAGGCCCTAGTAGTTCAGCTGAAGACTAATTCAGATTCTTTTCAGAGGATCTTATTTTCTCGTGTGAAAAGAGAGTTAAACACCATTTCTGATACACTCTCAAAGAAGGTCCTTCACTTACAGACTAACCAGCTTCTTCTGTAGGAGTATGTTGATGGACAACTTCAGGTGTTCAGAGTCCAAATTCCAGACAGACCACTTTAGAGGACTACTGAACTTTGCAGCTCACCTTTAAGATGACTGTACATTTATAAAAAGGACAGTGCACAGCCTCTACATTTCGTGACGAATTTTAACTTCTTAGTGATTTTTGTTGACTTTTTGATTATTTTCAGTAGCTGATAGAATGTTTCAGGAATATAGGAGAATCATATTTTTTTGAATTGTACCCAGAGTACCTAATGAACGTATTTTTCATTCTACCTAGAATAAAACATAAGTTTTTTTCCTTGGAAAAAAAGTAAAATAAGCATATTAAAGTCCATTAACAAGAATAGAATAGATTTCTATTAAATGTCCATGAGGCCAAATGGTCTATGACTATACGGGATAGGAAGTTACATATTTAATAGGTCGGCATGCCTTGTCAAATGAATATAAAAGTTGCCAAATACAATAAAATACAATGGAAAAGTTAAGGGCTTTCTGATGATGTTCCTGACTGGACTGACTTATTTGTGAGGGCCTTCCCTAGGGTATGTTGACCAATTTGGACTTTGTTCACAACAACTTGTCCCTTAGGTGCATCATCCTGAAGGATTTATACAATCTGAGGTTTCTTTGAGCTGCCTTTCTTGAATTGTTGTTGTCCCACTGATTCTATGCTGCATCTTGAGTCACCTCGACTATCTATCTGATTTCTCCACTACTGATATTAGGCAAGCTACAAACACTCAATCAAATTGTTGTTAAATATATTCTCTTCTAAAAAACATCTTTTGTTTTAGGGCACAAACAAATTTCTCTCTAGGGCTCATTACTGCCACTGTTGCCCTTTGTATCCATGCAGCAAAATTGTTTTGCAAGTTGTATTTGTGTTGTGTCTACTATATAAAAGAAATGGTTCACTGACAACTTAATTCTTTTGGCCTCCTCACTTGAGGGTTTGAAAAGACAGATCGATGCCCTATCTATTTCTGCATTTATTTACAATTGATGGTAAACTTGGGTACAACCAAAGTTATGATCTTCAATGCACAGAAAAGTGCTCTCGTTGACTTTCATTTCTACTTCCGAGGTGCAAAGATAGAGATCACCATGGCCCATACTTATATGGGGGTCCACTTCATGGGGCCACTTTTTAGGTTTTCAGCATGCATTAGGCCCACCATAATGGCTCAACAATGTTAAATAGCAAAAGCACCCTCTCCTAAATTCGTTGAAGATAGCACCCCACTGGCTCAAAATAGCACAAGATTACCACTCAAAAGCTTTCGTGCACTCTCCTGCTGAAAAGAACTCAAAGAAAAATTCTAAAAATAACCCCAAGGTTGCATGCCCTAGTGTTGGTTGCATGCTGACTTAGCATGGGAAACTGTGCATGCATGAATCAAAGAAAGAAATCCCAAAACAATGTGTCTATTATGCATGTTGAATCCTCCTCAAAAGTGAGCATAACATTAGTGCTTCAATTCTCATGACAAATACTCAAAGCTTGATGAATATGTGTTAAAATCAGACCCATCATAGCACCCTCACTTAATCTTTGGCAGCTTCCAACAAAGGGGCACCAAATTTGGAAAAGGCACTACCTCATGCAAAAGATAAACTATTGAAATCAACGCCTTGACTGTAGATCCTCATGGAATTCAACCCAAGGACAGTGCCCTGCATCTGCTGGTATGATTATCTTTCATCAAATGTCAATTAGATGCTAAAAATCAGTCATGGGAGAGTTGACTTGTGACCAAGCCACCAACAGTATTCAAATTATATTTCACTGATCTTGAAGTGTAAGAAAACTCTACTGATAAGTTCTCCAGAATTCAAATGAATCTAGGACTTATGTTAAGGAATATGCTACCTTGCCACATACAATTTCCAGCACTGGTATCTCTTAGAAAAGGTAATAGGTCTCAAGAGTCAAACACAACAATGGAAACAATCTGAATATATGAAAGGCTGCAAACAACATGTAGTGATCATCCTCAGGACGTGTCCAACGATGCCAACATTACAAGCACCCTTGTCCAAGATGATATGGACTTCTAAAAGGTTGGAAACTGTTGGATAAAGGATACCACTTGCTACTGATATGAGGTGCAAGTACAAGTGCTGATTGTGGCTCCTACTCAAGGATGGTATTCTCTCATAGGATGCTAAGAATCCCAAAACTCCACATGTTGCAATAAAAAAACAACTTGCAAAAATTGAAACTAAACTTGAATCTGACCTTTTGACTCTTTTTCAATTCATAACAGCAGAAATTAGAGGCATCTTTAAGACACAAATACCCTAGGTAACCATACAAGACCAACATATTATGCCTCTAAAATTCTTGAAGACCACCCACAACACAATTTTTTACCTTACAAATAACTTTAAGCAAAAATTCAGACTCTAATTTATGTTTACATCATGAAAATATCATTATCTAATTCTTTCTGAACTTGACTTAAATGCTCTGTGAGCCGAACAAAAAGTTCGCTCACACACAAATTACCAAAATATTTGGAATATCGAATAATCCATGAGTAAAATATTTAAATAAGATATAAGAACCTAAGTGTCAACGGATTTTCTAACTCTTCTTGTTCATATATATTTAGGTAGTTGTCACATGTAACATACATGAATAAAACCTAAGTGTCACATACAAGAATATAACCTAAGTGTGTGTGAAAATGAGTGTGATAAAATGCTTCTTCACAGTATTAGCATGCATTCTTTGAAACCTAGAGTGCATTATTCTAACATTTCTGGCGTGCATCTTTTGAGATATATCCTCACCCTTCTTCCTGCTTTGTCATCTCATCTTAGATGCCATTGCCATCAATGACAACCTATCTGACTTATATATTGACATCAATGCCAACCTAAACATCTTCCATATTGCCAACAACAAAAACTTAAGTTGTGTGGTAGATAAGATGGAAACAAGACCAATTCAACCATGATAGCACATGCAATTTTTATTGGCATGATGAAATTCAAATGAGACCCAAGAATCAGATAATAGATTAGACTTACTTCTCGGATATTGTTGTCCAAGAACCTAAACATCTCATCTGGTTCACTGTGGTTGTGAGCCACATCAGTCCGCATTTCTTCCATTGACCAGACTTGAATCTTCTGCAATCGAATTTGTTAGTGCTCAAACCCTTACCTGAGGAACTTTGTAGATTTTGATAGGCTGCAAAATAGAGTTAGCTACAAAACTAGCTCTGATACCATGTTGATTTTTATAAAGTTAGGGTTTGATAAAATAAAGAACAACTTTTAAACAATGATGCAGTAGATCAGAAATGTAAATCAATCTTACAATACAACTATAAGAATTTAAAAACATAATTTGCATTTCTTTCAACTAGGGCACTACCAATAGGTCACCGTGCCAATAAATTTAAAAAATAATTTTCATTTATTTCAACTAGGGCACTACCAATAGGTCACTGTGCCAATAATCCACAATAAACTGAAAGTAAGAATGCTAGTAAATGACATGGTTATAAGTACTTACCTGGGGATGAGCCCTTCTCTAATGTACTCAGATCTGCTTTCAATTTTGCCAATAAGGCATAATAGATATAGAAACATAAATAGCCCTAGAAGGGCAACATCATACCTATGAGAGAGAGAGAGAGAGAGACCAAGGAAGAGTGTCAACAATAGGTACAGTTGTGTTAGGACAAACTTCAAGCACCAGCAGACCTTCTAACGTAGTTAGGAGACAACCAATGTCAACCACCAGTCAAGCTGCAATAACCAATACTGGCCCTAACAGGGCTCATAATACAACGTGAGACCTCAACAGACTCTAATAGTCTTTGATAACAGTAGCCAGAAATCTATAGGTTAACGGTAGCCTCAATAGGCCCTAACCTAAAAGTTCAATGACAACCTGAATAGACCCAACACCAAAGTGGCGGTAGCTAATAGGAGAAGCAAAAAGAATGGAGAACGGCAGCCCTAGAAGGGCTAAACAAATAATCAAATAGCAGCAGAATTAGGAGGACCTCTCAGAGGAGAAAGACACATCCCTAGAGGACTTATAACGGCAGCAAAAAAAAAGCCCTACAGGGCTCAAACCTTGACATCAAAAACAGAAAAATGTTCCATCAACCAGCTGCCAAACGATGCCCTAGAAGGAGGCCGAAAAAACAGAACCCAAACTAATTCGCCCCCCGATTTCATGACCATTTAGAAGGTCAATCATGAGACCAAAACAACAAAGGTGACTCGACAAACAACCAACCCGATAAGGTCAAGTACCATAAGCAGGATAACCACAAGGACAAACAAGATAGGGTGACAAGGTCTCTCTCTCTCTCGGTATGTGTCCTCACATGTTCCATACATCTACTGAAAGTTTTGTCATCACAGTACTAAAGGGATCATCCAGATGATGTGATCCTTTGGTCCTTAACTTCTTCCTGAGATCAGGTACCTCATCAAAGGGTGGCCAGTCCTTTGATGAGCCGAACTAGGAGAGAAGGACATCACACATCATTACCATTAACAAATCTACAACATATTCCTCGATGGGAAGCACAGAACTTGCAGCAACAATAGCCACAACAATATATACTTCAACAACAAGCTCTAAAAGTGCTGCTACAAAAACCAGAATAGCATCTAGTGCATCATGTTTAGAATGTACAGCATCAATAACATTATAACCATATAATCATTGTTTCCCATATATTCTCTTTGTTACGGGAGAAAGTGAAGAAAATCCCACCCTTTTCATTCAATATTTTCTTTCTACATTATGCCTTTTCATTTAATATTTTATTTTTACAATATGCCATACTGCATTGTACCATAAAGGATGCAATGGTATAGCGTCATGTGTAGGGCATAAACAAAGAAACACCTTTCAAGATTAGTTGAGGGTATTTCCCAGGAAATTGTTGGTACAATTCATGGTATAGTCTATCATTATATCTACTGCTGAAATATAGATGTAGAGCTACAAATATGATCTTTCCTATGCAAAGTTGCAAATACTGGAAGAAAAATAGGGAATACATGCTCAAACTACTGAAATTTGAAATAGGGAGATGTCTACTGAAACATTTGCTGAAAAACCTTTTAATTTACTGCCAAACCACTGTATTTGCCATGAATCTGCCAAATTTATGCAAAGACTGATATTTATGGAAAAGACATCAGAAAAAATACAAATCTATGCCTGATCGGTCAAATTGTTGCTTAATTGGACAAATATCACTTCTATACAACCAATATCTGCAGGAAATTGACTAATTTCAATTGTTGGGCATCTATTTTCATCTACTAGCTTTCAAAATTTACTGTCGCTGTTGAGATTCAAGTGAATACTGTATTGACAGTATGTGGACATATGAAAATTATGCCAATTACATTAGAGAAATGTTGGTCTCGTGCCAATAGGTCTCCTACGATGGATGCATAGGAACCTAGTAAGCCAATGCATAGACCATTTTTCTCTTCGCTTAGCAATTCAGATCTCATAGTCAAGTATCAAGGGAATAAAAAAATATAAGCAAAATAAATGCAAACTTCCAAACTTGAAAAAATGATCCAAATGTAAGAAAAAAACAAATAATTTATGAAACGAATCAAACTAGTACAAAGGGCTCAAACCACAATCAATTATCAAGGGAATAAAAATATATTTAACCAAAATAAATGAAAACTTACAAACTTGAAAAAATGCTCCAAATGTAAGAAACAAGCAAACCATTCATATTTGCCAAGATATCAAAGCTAGAAATACAAGCAATTCCATGTACTTGAGTTTTAACTTTTGAATGAGCCCATTCTTGTTAAGCGGAAGTATTGTTAAATTAATTACTTAACCTTTAATACTAGGATATTATCTATGGATAGATAGGTCCCAACTTCATTTCCTGTCACAAATAAGAAAAAAAAACAATGCATTAGTTAACTATCAAAACATCAAACTTAAAATAGCTTGCATCAAGGAAATGTAGCTCTAATATTACTATATTTAATACAAAGTAAAGACTATAAAACCTATTTTTACCTGAAATGCAACTTCAAATTTATGTATGCTAATCTTTCTCCCATCAATAATTTTCCTTTTCCAACCTGCTCCAAGAATAGAGGAACATCGAAGTCAAACTAAAAAAAATCACATGATCTATTAAATTCCATTCATTATTTATACATTGCCAATGTATATTGGTTTAGATTATATCTTGTGGCATATCAAATTCCCAATTCTCATGTCGCTCTTCATTTTCTACATTTTGAACATGAGCTTCTGTAGATGAAATATCATTATGAGCCTCCAAAACATTATGTTCCATATCAAGTTCATTGGAGACATTTGTTATATTGTATTCTCCTCTTCTCTCACAATCTGATCACCAGAGTGCCAGTGCTCTATTGAATGGGAATTTGGTAATGTCATACTTTGTTACATATAATCTTAAACAAGTATCCATATTCTTATCAAGCTTGTTCCTCAACTTTGACTTCAAGAATGACAGTGCACTAAACATTCTTTCATCCTCCACTAATCCCAAAATCATGGTTTGACATAAATCGACTAATTTGAAATACTCTGACATGTTTTCTTGTAGGTATTGACTTTCACCTAAAATAGTCCATAATTTGATTATTGTACCATATTCTATAGGTTTTGGCAAAGCATGATATTGACCTGACATTGTTTGAGCAAAGCAAGTGGCTTGTTGATATAATTTTGATGAATCTAATATACCTCCAATCTCTTCTCCTTCTACCTTAGCATTCCTGACAAAGTGGTGCACTAAAGTATTCAATTTTGCTAGAAAGTCGACTTTTAAAGGATCTATTTCTTTTTCAGAGTTCCAATAATGAGGGTATACCACAGACATAGCTTCCAATAATTCATCTCGAGGAAATTGTTCTCTTATCTCTAATGATAGTGATTGTGCAATTTGTATCAAGTTGCGTCTCACTGAAATCACAATATCATTGAATTGGTCTCTTGACACATGGCACTCTTTGGTGGTTTGTCTCGTCTTAGTAACATAATAAAAGGGAACCATATACCCACGCACTTGCATACATAGTCTCCCTTTTTCATCAAACTTCAAATAATTTTCACTCTTTTCTATATCAATGATAGTAGTCAAACCGTTAAATGTTTGACCCGTAAAAGAATCTGGCATCGTATACAAATTATCCAATGCAAGGCATGCCAATTTTCTTGCATTTGTGTACTCTGCAATATACATTGTGCGACTCTGAGCCATTTTCACAAGGACATTCATTTCATGAAGCAAAGGAAGAATTCCAGCCAATGTTAATAATGTCTCTATATTAGTTAGTCGAAAGAGAAGCTCTTGAGGTTTGTCTACACTAAAGCGATGTTCATACATCACCCCTACCAATGATCGGTATTCACTAAATAGCCTTTGGGTTGGTCCATTCAATGAGATCCATCTTGTATCGACATCTTTTAATAGCTTTTTTCCATCTGTAACACCATCAGGAAATTGTTGAAACTCTGTAAATCGCTTGGGACCATGACAAAAGTATGCATGAGTCTCACGTACAAGTTCTTCAACTTTTGAAACCAGTGGAAACTTACTTACTATTTTAAATGCAAGATTCATCCTATGAGCCATACAATGAATACTAATCATAAATGGTGAAGCTGATAGTTGTAGTTTGACACAAAGACCATTCCTTTGTCCTTGCATGATTGATGCTCCATCAACTCCGACACATACCAACCTTTTTGCAATCATTAAATCATCCATACCACCAATTTCCTTCAAAGTCTTAATAACAAGTTCATAAATATTTCCAGCTGTAGAACTCTTCTTCATTTTATGAATCCCAAGTAAATATGAATGCCTAATATGATCATTAACCATATAAATACTCATTCAGATCCATGAAGTATTATCAACAGCTGTAACTTCATCCAAAGATAGTGAAAAAAACCTAGCATTTGCAATCTTCTCTTTCAAATCATCTTTTTTCTACTTGAGCCAGATATTTTGCCCATTCCCAACCACTCGTTATAGACCAATGAGAAGATGGAAAATTCGATACGTCAAGAAAAGATACATAGTTCTTGTAATCTGGATAATCTGTCATAGGACGACCTCTAGATAAGATGTGAAATACAGTGCTTAATTGTGTCGTCTTGGATAACAAATTTCTCTCCATTGTCTTTCCAAATAGAGATGTGATGGTCTCTCCACTTGCCTCGAGTTTACTCTTGCTTATTAAGTATTTATTATATTCTTCTTGATATTTGACATGTCGACAGTCATTAGAAGATTTCCATTTGATAATAGACTTCTCCTCGCCATTTTCAATTTTTTGAACATACAACTTTCCTGCATGCTTCTCTATTGTATCTATCTTCATTTGCATTTTTACTACCTTTCCATGTTTCCAACTACATACAATGCATTTAACTTCTCGTGAAGCCTCTTTCTCATTTATTGGAGGTATTGGTTCAATAAATGGAAATTTTGAGGCCCATTCCGATTGGAATTTTCTCCCTATGTCCCATTGGCCTTTTTTCCTTTTTCGTGATAATGAATCATTTTTGTTGCCTTCCAAGGTAAAACATTCAACATTGTCATTGCCAATTTCTGGTTGAATTGCATTTATCCCAATTTGTGCACTAGAGGAACCTTCAACATTGTCATTGCCAATTTCTGGTTGAATTGCATTTATCCCAATTTGTTCACTAGAGGAACCCATCCTATCATATGTTATATGGCTATTAGCTGGATTCTCAGAAGAGTTGACATTTGTCTCGCTGACGGGTTGCTCAAAAGAGTTTTAATCATGAAGAGAATCTAGATTCTTGGATTGAGGCTTCTGAAAGTATGATAATACATCCCTCTGTTTTGATGCTTTCTTTCCACAATCGTTGTTTGACATTTCGTTGAATATTCCACAATTATTAAGATATCAAATCAATTTAGAAACCCAAAGTGAAACCTGCATGAGAAAAATGATATAAAATTAGTACAATTTGTAAGTTATCCATGATGACATGAATTCTAGAGGCTAGAAAATTTGAACCTAGTAACCTAAACCCATCTAAGATTAACTTCAAAATTAGACATAAATCCATCACGGTCTTATGATGAGAGAAATTGAAAAATGTGATCAACATAACCATTGCTAAACATTCTCATTCAAGGGTAAAAGTATCACACAAAAGAATAAGAACATCTAAATAATCAAATTCAAGCATGAAAACAAACTTGCAAGCCAATATAACAGCAGCGAATTAATGCATAAAACCAGTCCTAAATAAACCAACTTCAGATCTGTTTGGGTTCATTAAAAATATGTATACATGCATAGAAATTACTCTAGACAGATCTGGAATATGGTGCTGGTTTGACAACATTATATGGCATTGTTACCATCTCACTATTTGGCATCATAAAACATGTTGAAAAACTCGGTGGATTGCACAATGGAATTCTGTTGTTATTGTGGGATCATGATGGTAGTAAACTCCGTGAAGGGGTGGGTTAAGGGTATATATGCACAACCTCACAGAGAAGAGGCAACTCCTATCTCTTTTCACAAACAGAATTGTGGCATTTCATGAAAATTATGAAACAGTAGCAGCATCCTTTTGGTCAGAGAAAGGGAAGGATAACAAGAGGAAATGACTTATTACAATGCTTTAACAGAACTATAATTGTGCTTTTCAATTGAGTTAGATTACTATAATTGTGCTTTTCAATTGAGTTAGATTAGGCCACTGATTTGTCTGATTGTGTTTTAATATTTTGTTCGATTCTTTTGTGCAGATATGAAAAGATGACGAAGGGGAACCATGCATGAGGATTCTCTTTGCCAAAACTGTGCTAGTCTATATTCCTTCTCGTCCTCCGAAAAGAGTTTTATACTACCATCAGCAACTGGTGAAACATCTACCATCATTGAACATGCCAACAGATATTGTATTCACAGAAACAGAATTGTAATCATAATGATTTCAGATCTAAGATTTCAGTGGCAGCTTTCCGGAAATTCTGCAATGTTCGCCATTCTTGTCAAAGTTTCATACCTTTATCACGGTTGATGAAAAGGGATGTTTAGAAACAATGCTTACCACTAGGAAGATAGTTAATTCTCAGCTGCCCAATCTTAGCATCGTCATTGCTAAGGATGGAAAATAGCCAAAGAAACCTATTACTCTTATCATCGATAATGATCATTTATAGCAACAAAGTCGTGCAGTTCATGAAGTCGTGCAGTTTGTTAGTCCCGAGGCTACAAATCCAATAGGAAACTCGGGCGAGGCTCTTCACCCTGGGACTTGTGCAGCTAAGATCAGCTCATCAGAAGGCATTCACATTGTCAATGTGATGGCAATGGGGTCACAAGCAAAAAGGCCAACTACCTTTTTGGGCATTAGAATCTCAATTCCACTTTTCCATTAGATCAGTTTGTGAATGGGAAAAACTTTGGACACCAAGAGCCATTGTGAAAACCTAGAAGCAACGGAGACATTCCTTTGTATAGAAGGGAGACAAACAAACCTCTATTTCTGGGCACAAATTGGAGGGAGCATCTCCACAAGTGTAAAAAATGTTGCGATCTCTTTATAGCTAAGGTGGTTACTTTATTAGCTTGATAAAAGTGACACACTTGATGAGAATAAGATTGCATAAATTGCAATCAGTTCGGTGGTTCTAAATGTTGTTTACATTGATAAAACAATTGACGATAGATGTCGTGACATTTGGATCTTATTTGTATGGGTTCTAACGAGCTAAGATAATACAGTTACATATTTAGAAGCATTCCAACTTGAAGAATGTGCAACCAACTTGCATGCTTAATCAAGCAACCATTGGTCTCTAATGGCCACGTTGAGCATTATCTGTGCATTGGACAGTCTTCATTCCCATAGGGAAAGCTATACTGCCAACCAAGCCTCCCATGAATCCCTTGTCCAGTGTTTAGCAGACATGGTCGTCGTTATGCCCTGCATACTGGAACATAGCCTGCATGTCTACCCTTCACCATAAAGCCATGGCCAAAAGATATTCAGCATTAGTGTTTCAAAGCCCCTAGCTGCAAAGGGTAAAAGAATGTAGGGTTGTGCTCATCAGCGTGTCTCCACCCTGGACTTTGTTGGAATTTCCAGTACAATGACATTGGCCCCTATGGGTAATGCAATTATATACACACATAACCTAGGAAATTAACTAACAGATTTTGGTGGAAATATATTGATAAAACCAGGTAGGAGGTATCATTTGTGCCAGCCAGGTGTCCCCAGTATGGACTATGTGATCATGTCGACAATGCTTTCCAATTCAACACATCACCCTGATGCATGGAATTCTATGGCTATATGGATTTCTTGGGAATTTGCTGGCATCAAAAGAAGTTGGGATCTTCCTTTTCATTCAATTTGGACTTGGAAAGTGCGGGGGTCAGTGTATTGTAGCATCCACAAGATATTAGGAAAGGAAGTTCAAAGGAAAAAGGGCATCTTTTTTGTGGAGAGACCCATGGGACATTAATCATGGTCAGAGTGGAGCACCCTTGCCGTCTCTCCAGGAGTCACAAAGCCTCGTTGAAGAAGTGAACTTCCCAAAAATAAATGGCACTCTACAGGGTCCCATTTGGGGAAACTGGAACTGGGCTACTGGAACTGAGCTTAATCCACTTTGCTTTGTAGTTGTGGCTTAGTCACTAATGCTAGTAGACACCAACTATGGATTCCAATTCATGTGATTTGAGAAATTCTTGTTTACTGTCTTGTAGATAGATGCCCGGAAAGCCCAGGATGATACCAACATAGACTCACTAAGTAGGAAGAACTATAATGATTATAATTATTTGAAGTGGGAAAGCACTGTTACATTGGGTGACTATTCTTCAAGGAATTTTGGAAAGTGCAAAAACAAGAACAAGGCTTTGAAATAAACAACAACGAGGGTGAAGGATTCACCTAAATAAGTGTCAATGAGTATGTTTGAGATCTACTATGGTACGACATAAAACCACGGGATTCTAATGACTTCTATGAAGCCATTCTAGAGGTGAAACACAACAGCAGTCAAAAAAAGCCTTGAAACATCATCATCTTGAGTCTTAAGCAGACCTGTAGCAGCCTGTGGTTAAGGAGTGGAAGTATAAAGTCTTCAATGGACAAAAGTCTCCAGGCTGGGGTTCTCTGGGTGTTGCCCCTTAATCACTGGGCTGAACCAATTTCATCTTTCTTTGTTCCAAGAATGCAGACTTGGATTTTGACACTCATGGTTGATGTTCAACAAAATTGTCGTTGATGACTTGGGTTTTGGTGTGTGCCTTGGCTTATCACAAGATATACAGAGTAACAAACATGAATGGCACAAACTACACTGTGCTTTCAAACAAATTGTAAGCAGTGGCAGGAAATTTAGTGTGCATATACTTGCCTGTAAACAAATTGTTTTGTTGTGAATAATATCCAAAACGCCCCTTGATGGGAATTTTTCCTCTTGTAATACAGGACTGGACCTTAATTGTGCAACTTTTGTGTGTGAGAAAGCTTTCCTAAGCGATCTACAAATAATATTATCTCTGGTGATGAGCCTGCTCTCAGACTTTCCTTTTTAAAAATATGCTTCTTATATTATATTAATAAAATATGTACAACGAGAGCATAATACAAAAATGGGTTACAGAAAAGGCCATGACCATAGGGTTAAAAAATGCAATTGAAATCTCACTACCAGAAATCAAAATGGGGCATTAACTATAGGAAACCCAATAGAAACTGAATACAACTACCTGACAACAAATTATTGTCCTTTGGCCCGCAAAAGATATGCAGATGACAAAATTCAATATCTGACTACAACATTCTTTGTTTTAAAAAATATCAATTTCATTGTTTTTGAAATGTGGTCAGGGATCAGATCTTAAAAGCAATCCATCATTTGGTAAGAGGGAACTATGTAATAAATGAATCATAATAATGATAGGTTGCCATGCCATTCAATCGTTGAAGTGCTGAATTCTGATCTCTGTTTATGTGACTGACATGACACTGTTGTCTATTTTTCACATAAAATATTTGCTGAATAATTGAATCATAATAGTGACAGGTTGGCATGCCATCCTTTCATTGGAGTGCTAAATTTGTGTCTCTGTTTAATTATTATCCAGATCATGTTGATAATGAAATGAAATATAACATTAACACAGAAAGTAACACAAAGATGCAGTAAACCAAATTCTATTACTGAAAGAATGGTGGAGAGCATAGTACCAATACAATGGCTAAAATGGTGGTAGGCTGGTAGCTATCTCTAAGAAGAGATGTGTCTGCTATGCTCATTTGCAAAAATTCCATGGACCATAACAAGAGGTTGAAAGTTCGAAACTACATTTTATAATTTTGCCAATTCTCCTAAGAGGAAAAACCCCTAAGATGTAAGAACCCTAACTTGAACATGGAGTTAGTGTTGAGTGTGCACAATACATTGGACGAAGATGAGCTTTCTGGAAAAAAAGCGGAGCCTTGCCAAGACCATAACTTTTTGTTCATTTCTTTGTTTTAGGTCGTATATATTGGAAAGAGTCACTCATTAAAAATTCTACATTATTGGATTGGGAAATAATATTAGTTGAGAAAGACGAGACATGGTAACTATTCATAGTGGGTCCACTAAGGTCCCACCTAGAAAACATTATCTCATTCCTTTTCCTCCACAAATATTGAGAATTGATGATTGTCAAGATTGAATGATACGTGTGATAGATGTTTGGCATTGAAAAACTCCCTAGGTCATCCCTTTGGCAACAAACATTATTTAAAATGGCCACACAATAGTCTAGTGTTTTCCCTAGCCAAGTGGATTGTGCTTTGAAACAATTGGTGTAGCTATATACTCCTTCATGTAGCTGTTTGTTTACCGGTACTGATTGGAACAAATGCATGGCCTGAACAAAGTTCTATTGTTGGTGCTTTTTCTTGCACCCATGAATGCATTCTTTGAAGTTAAGTTCATGACAGGGATTGATTCCAGTTGTTGACGTTGATGCCATTGTCACCATGATTTTTTATAGTGAGATTGAGAGCCCATTTCACTTTATCTCCATGTGGGTGGAATTTATAATTCAAGACCAAGTCCCTTGGAGTTTGTGCCACAAACTGGATTTAGGTGTTGATTCAATAGCTTATACTGAAGCTAGTGGATCAATGAACTTGGGTACTCAAACTTCAAATGATACTTTATTTGGTGCTTTCGAGACTCAGTAAACAAGATCAATAGTATTGATGGTGTTCAAATCTTTGTCTTTATAGAGGCTTCTTCCTTAACAATCTCATCCATTATGGAAAAAATGGTAAATACATGGAAGTGGAAATCAGGGTCATCAAAATCAAAATTCAAGTCAAGGATGTGCATGATTTCATAGAAATAGAGGAGGATGTGCAATCTTTCATGGAATTGATGCATGCACTATGGCTCAAGGGTTGGATCCTAGACCTTTTAGAAAAATATGACTTGAGTTCAGGGTAGCTAATTCCATGCCAGAAGGGTCTAGCTCATGGAACTACCTAGGCTTGAAGCATGGAATGACTTGCACACTAAAGTTGTTTGTGTGTCCATAGTAATAAAAGGTAACGTTGAATTTAGAATGGGGAGTGTTTAGTTAAGAAAGAGACATTGTTGCATGTTTCTCCTTAATGGGATTATACAATATAAATAGTTAACAAAGGCATACTACATGAATCCATTAAAGATGATAAGCCCTTATTGCAACACATTGTAGCATGACCTGACCGCTTCTTCTTTCCTATCTTGGTAGAAATGGATGCAAAGGTCCCATTGAAACAAAGGCACATGGGAATGATAAAGGAAATCCTATGTCAGCAAAGATGAGGTTCCACCATGTCCATGTATCTGTTCTCAAATGGTAGATCCAATTACTGCTTATAATTAGACAACCAAAGCATTTTCCTGCAAGCCTAAGCCAAAAACCACTACAACCATAAATGAAACTAGAGAATATGAATGCATAGTAAGGGTATTGATCAGTGAAGACAAAACTAACCTCTTAGCCTCAGTGAAGACTGTAAACCCCAAGAAACTTTGAACAACTGCAGAAGCCACTGTCAAAAACTCCAGCTTTGCCGAATGTAGAGATCTAATTATTTTTCTTGTGGTTTTTACTGGCTCTTGCCCCCCTTATATAGGGAGTTCGACATGCTGGAACCTTCATCTCATTTATGGAGTGTGGACCAATTCAAGGTTAAAATAATCTTTACCCAACAAAATTTGGTGGTTGAAACCTCAATTCAAACCCCCATTAACCAAAATCGACGGGAGTTGGGGCGATTCAAAATTTTGAAATGAGATTTTCATAAAAACCTCAACGTCGGGCCGCCATTGCCGAAAACGTAGGGCGAGCCAGTTGCTCGTGGGAATCATCATGGGCGAAGTTCGAACCATTCAACCAAGTTACCATTACCAATCGCGGCCTCGGCCCTCGGGCCTCCATTAGACCATTACCCAAATAATAAATTGCATTACCAATCGCGGCCTCGGCCCTCGGGCCTCCATTAGACCATTACCCAAATAATAAATTGTTGGCCGCTAGCTGAGCGAACCAACTTTTCACGGCCTCCATTACAAGAAAATGGTGGGCGAACCAACTGTATGCGGCCTCCATTACCCTAAATGGTGGGCGAACCAACTCTTCCAAGCCTCCATTACCCGAAATTCTGGGTGAATTCACCATTTCAGGATTCTTTTACTTGGCTATATTGATTTTTCCAATTTAGCGACCTTGGCTATTTGATTTCCTTTGACTATGGGTTAAATAAATATGGGGCTAATGTGTTAAATTTAAAAAAACTCATTTCATATTAAAAATTCGCCCAGGGTTTCTTGGTAACCCCTATAATTTCGCCCATGGGCTATAATTTGCCCCTAAAATTTTTCCTGTGGGGTACTCCCATTCCTGGATGAGAACTTGAATGACTAGAGGTACTTGTGCAATCACACGACCATATACTACCTGTCTGTCTCATCTGCCGATGGGATTTATCCCATACCTGGCTGAGAACTTGGATGAGTAGAGGCACCTGTGTGAACCCGACCATCTACTGCCTGTCCGACTCATTTTTCGATGGGATTTCTCCCATACCTGACTGAGCACCTGGACGAGTAGAGGCACATGGGTGAAATTAGGGTAAGAAATCTCTATATCATCTCTCCCTCTCAAGGAGGGACACGTTCTCTTCTACTCCAAGTCTTTCGCGAAAGTATTCGAACTTCATCCTAGAAAGAGGCTTAGTGAGAACATCTGCAGTCTGGTCATCTGTCGGAACATACTGTAACTTGACCGCACCTTTTTGCACCATATCACAAATGAAGTGGTATCGAATATCTATATGATTTGAACAACCTGTCGTGAAATATAGCATTCACTGACATCTTCACACAGCTCTGGTTATCACAGTGAATCACGGTTGGCTCTGGAATATGGCCAAACAATCCTGTAAGGAGTTTACCAATACATATTGCTTCTCGAGCTGTTGTACTAGATTCCATATACTCGGCCTCTGCAGTACTGACTACTACTGAGTTCTTCTTCTTGTTGCACCAGGAAATAACTGCAGAACCCAAACTGAAGCAACATTCGTAAGTACTCTTCCTATCTGCAACACATCCGGCCCAATTTGAGTCTCTAAACCCTTGCAATCTCAGATCACATTCTGAATCATATCTTAGGTCATATCCCACAGTGCCACGTAAGTATCTGACCACATGCTTTGCAAAAATCCAATGAATCTATCTCAGCTCGCACATGAACTAGCTGAGAGAATTCACAGCAAAACATATATCTGGTCTGGTGTTCATCAGATACATCAAGGACCCAATCAATTGATGATACATAGTAGGATCAATCAAATCTGAATCTGAAGTTGAATCTCTCAGCTTAATGTGCATCGAGTGGCCATGGACTTGTAGTCCAACATTCCGAATCTCTTCAGCATATCTACGGTGTATTTTCCTTGACCTAGGAAAATCTCCTTCTGCCTCTGCCATACTTCTAATCCCAAGAAGTAATGCATTAATCCAAGATCCTTCATTTCGAACTTAGAGGCGAGTTTCTTCTTACACCATATGATAAGTTTCTCATTTCCAGTGAGAAACAGGTCATCAAAATATAGTACCAAAATCAGTGGCTCATCATCCACAACCTTGTAGTAAAGGTTGGGGTCTGCATCACTCTTGGTGAATCCCAAGCTCACTAGGAATCCATCTATCCATCCATACCAAGCACAGGGTGCTTGCTTGAGTCCATACAGTGCCTTTTTCAATCTGCATATGTGAGACTCCTTTTCCTGGACAATAAACCCTTTTGTCTGCTCAATGTATACTTCTTCCTCAATAACACCATTGAGAAAAGTTGTCTTAACATCCATCTGATGCAAATTCCATCCCATAGCTGAAGCAATAGAAATGATCGATCTAATGGAAGTATATTGAGCCACAGGAGAAAATGTTTCATCATAATCGACTCCCTCTTTATGAGAGAATCATCTGGCAACAAATCTAGCCTTGTATTTTTCAACACTCACATCTGCTCCATGCTTGATTTTGTATAACCACTTGGAAGTTACTACCGAATTCTCCTAAGGTCTCAGCACAACCTCCCGCACGTCATTCTTCATGCTGGATTGATATTCTTCCACCATGGCATCCTCCCAAACTTGGTATTTGGATGCTTCTTCATAAGTGGTTGGTTCTGAGTCAATGATTTTACTCATCAATGCTACATAGCTGGAGAACCTCTGAGGTCTTTTGCTTTCTCTAGAAGCATCATGTGGAGCTTCATGCCCCTCTGCATCCTGCAAGTTCTGTTGTGCCCATCTTGGCCTTTTCCAACCTACTGCAATATCTCTGGGAATATCAACAAGATCAATAGGATCGATGGTTTCATCCTTTTCTGTTAACTCCCTCTGAACTGGAGGGGGAAATGATCTCATCTCCTTTGGTTCTATCATTTCTTCATCATCGATCTCCATGTCTGATCCTCTTCCTTTTCTGACAGCCATCTCTTCTTCAAAGGTCACATCCCACTGACTTCAATCTGTGTGGATCCTGGGATGTAGGTTTTGTATGCCTTTGAAGACTCACTGTATCCCACAAAAGTTCCCTTCTTTCCTGAAGGTTCTAACTTTGTCCTTTTCTTCTTGGGCACATGTATGTAGAATGGACAACCAAATATATGAAGGTGGCCCACTTCTGGTTTTACTTCTGTGAAAGCTTCCTCTGAGGTCATCCTTCTAGACTGAGAGTCGTATTCCTAGAAGCTTCCTGCTGAACATCAACGGGATTCATGTGTCCATCGGAACAAGTCTCATCATCCTTCTCTTGTAGGCCAAATCACATGGTATTTTCCCTACAAGCCAATCCCGTCTAATGATTAGTGACATTGCATAATCAAATTTAACCAATTTCTATTTCTATGCAAATGATAATAGTTTACACGGGAATATTGGTTAATGATTTAGCACAACAATCATAAACATGTCTTCTAAATACATCTGGGAACTATATAGATGTTCGTTATCTCCACTAGAACATGTTGTCAAGAGTGTGCACTACTCTAAGCATGCAGGAAGGAGATATCAACTAGACTAGCTTCATTATATGTTAATGAAGTGTTGTGTAACTCATATAAATACAACAAGGTAAACTATATCAACTGCTCAACACACTTCCAGATAGATCTTCATATAATGAAGATAGATAAGACAAAACAAATCTATGTAAGCAAGAAAACCAAATACTTATCTATTTTTTTTGTGTGTGGGCTCCCACTGCCTTCCTATGGGAACCATGAGAGATCTTTGTACTTGCAGTCTAGATCTTCATATCTCCTAGAAGAAGAACTTCGAACAATCATCATTCCTTGATTTCTTGTGAGGAGTATCTTCTTTAACATCAGCAGTTAAGGCTTCATGCTTTCTTTTGATTGAACTTCGACAATTATTGGCATAATGACCATATGCCTTGCACTGGTAGCATTGTATCTGAGATAAGTCTTTCTTCTTATTCTTTTGGCTTGGGGGTGGACTTGATCTCCTACCTCAGTGCTTGTGTTTGTGAAACTTCCTTCTCCTTCCCTTATCTTTCTTGGCAAGGGATACGAATGCTTGATTTTCTTCAGGTTGAGTGCCATGAAGTCTTTGTCGTGAAACAATTCTTGTCTCTTCCTAAGTGCAATCTGCCCATAGTTTATCAAACTTGGGTAGTTTGGATCTACCACTTATGCTTTGGATGAAAGACTCCCAAGATGGCGGAAGACCATTCAAAGTGTTGATAACAAGCTCCTTATCATCAATGGGATCTCCAGTGGTACTAAGCTTGTCACTTAGTTCTGTGAACCTCATGAAGTATGAGGCAATGGATTCTGACTTGGACATCTTCATATTTGATAGTTGGTTCCTCAATGTAATGGATACATTGATACTAGTGTGTTCAAACAAATTATTTATGGTCTTGAACATCTTTCTAGTAGTCTTCTTACTTGATATTTGAGGAACCAAGTGGTCTCTAATAGAGTCCACTATAATCCTTCTTGCTCTGGCATCATTCTTCCTCCAACGAGGTTTGTCTTCTTCTGTTTTTGGTTTTGGAAACTTCTCATTTACAACTTGTAAGAGATCATTTTATTCTAGTAGAAGAAGAACCCTAGACTTCCTGGAGATAAAGTTGGAATCCCCTTCCAACTAATCTTCAACCTTCATGCCAATCATCTTGTTCGTTGATCTAGACCAGAAACCCTAGCAAGAGCTAGGTCAAAAATGAAAGTTGGAATTTTGGAAAATTGACTCCACAGATAGATGCGCCCTAGTAAGGCAAGTTGAGTAGAGGTAGGACCGAGCCAAAACTGTGGATAAATTAGGTTAAAAACTGAAACCCTAATTTCTGTTGCACTTGTAGAATTAGATCAAAAAATGAACATTCCTAGAATTGAATTTTGTCGTCACCAAAAGATGCGCCCTTCTTAGAGCGAAATTCCCAATGCTCTTTTTCCTCCAAAAAGTTGAGTGAAGACTTCAAACGATGAAACCCTAGGTCTGACAGGGTTCCGACAATGGCTTCTTCTAGTACTACTCTGATACCATGTTAGTTTTTCATACATTCATAGCATAATAATTCAAATGCATAAATAGGATCTCTAGAAGAAAGACAAAGCACAAAACAATAACACAAGAGTTTAACTTGGGAATCCCAAACAGGAGAAAACCCAACAACCATCGTATAGAGATAATAATTCTAAGAACAGAGTGCAATAATGAAAGAGAAAGGATGGAAATAGTTTCCAAAGATAGAAACCCCAAAAATAGTCTTCTCCTTCTGCAGTGTGAACTTCTCTCTCTGGGTGATGCGAACTTGTGCGAAGTGAGTGAGTGAATAATGAGGTGAATTTTCCCTCTATTTATACAAGTGCCAAACTGCCTTTTACCCTAACTGGGCCGACTTGTCTAGTTGACTGGGCCGACTTCTCTTGGGGACAATTAATAAATTGATTTTAATCTTTTCTTTTGTTTTCTTTTCACCCCAAGGCTTACATTGATTCTTTCAAGGGTTTACATAATTAATTACATCAAGTTCAACTCCCTTAGGAGGTACAATCAAATACAATAATAATATCTTCCAAAGTTACACAAATTCCAACATATATATATATATATATATATATATATATATATATATATATATATATATATATATATATATATAAAGTAGGCATTTTTTGAGCACCACGCCATTGGTTCAAAGCAGGATTATGCAATTTTCCCTACATATCCCATAGGTGTAAATATTTATGCATATGTAAGTCCAACATTGAATTTGTTGGTTTCCATGATATTAGTATTCTATGGTCACTACTTTGTTATCAAAACCTTGAATATCTTACCGAGACTATGCGACTTTGTTACCGTGTGTTGTGTTGGTTTTGATGAATGTCTCATTCTTTGTTGGAGAACTCATCTCATAACTTTCCAAAAGAATAAGAATCTATGCCCACACATCATGATTATGCAAAAATCATGCAATCTCGTGACTCTCTCTTACATAAAATTTGAGTTTTATAGCTTCCCTCATGACCCAAATGAGGAGGAAGCATTATGGTCAAATTTCTCTTTCGACCAAATATCATGGATGGTTAGCCAACTTTGGGCATTTCCCCCCTAGGGTTATAGGGCATCTCCCTTGTCTTGGAAAATAACATATAAATGCCAAAAGTACATTATTTAGGTTGGGCATAAAATAAAATATATATGTTGAAGATATACTATTTATGTTGTTCGAAATATACGAATTCAAAACATTCACTTGTAAAGGAAAATAATATATAAATTCCAAAAGTACATTATTCAGGTTGGGCATAAAATAAAATATATATGTTGAAGATATACTATTTCTGTTGTTCGAAATATAGGAATTCAAAACATTCACTTGTAAATATGAAAAGAAATTGTTATTAACAAAATTTCACTATTTTTATATCTTTGAGTTTTATAGTCCTTCCAACATAACCTTTACATAGCTTTTGGGACATCATTTTGATAAGTCAACCATATAACCCATATAGAAATATTTATATTATACATGCTTAGTCATTCACTAGTTGAACTTTAACCTTGAACTCTTCACTAACATATTTTACATCATTACATAAAACTAATTTAATTCATTCCAATAATCAAAACTAAAAAAAAAAACATCTAATCCAAAAAGTAACAACCATATTCAAATTTTAAAAAGCATCTCTAACCATTCAAATCTCAATGCTATAGCATCATGTCACTTACAAGAATTGAATATGGGTGGAGAGGACAACAATCATTTCTCCCAACCATCCAAGCTACAACCAATAGACATATTGTTCAAGTTTCCTTTATTTGTTAAAGAAGTGAAGTAATGAATAGATATATTAAAACAAATTGACAATGAATTAAAGTCTAGTCTAGACAAAGTTTAACATTGAATTAAAATTATTTTTTTATTTTTTATTTTTTAATTAAATTTAAAAAAAATTCACATATATAAATATGTATAAACTTATTTTAATTATTAAATTTATAACCTTTCATTCATAGATGATGTAATGGATACAATTTTAAATACTAAATAAAGTAATATAAAAATAACTAAAATTAATAAAATAAAAACAAATATATTTGTTGTATTTTTATTAAGATACTAAACAAACCATTTTATTCACATGGAAAACATGAAATGTGATAAAAACATCTAAAAATGACTTTCATGCATAATATAATAATTTGTGTTGTAAGCAATTATCTTAAATATTTACTAACATATTTTAAAAGTTGTTGTTTTCCAACCTTGATTGCAAGTGATATATTAAACTATTAATATTTAATATTTCAAATAATATAAAAAGAAAAAAAAAAAACTTAAATGGTTTGACTTACCAATTTATTTTATCAAAAAATTAAAATTTTCTTAATTGTTATAAATTATAAAAATTAATAAAATAACAAATATTATAAAATTATGATTTAATATTTTATATGAATGGGTAATTTTCGAGAATATGTTTCATCCGATCATAATTTGATATAACCTTTCTTTATACTTTATTTCAATTTTACCATACAACATACTATAATGGTTCTTGATTTCTAAAAACAATATGATCATATGCAACTTAGGTGGAAGACTAACGACTTGGTGACAATTGTTTTCCAATAACTTTTAACTTTTAACGTGGGAAGATGCGACCTAACTTTAATCCATTGCATTTCTTATGGTTATTAAATTGCGCTAACTTAGAATTTGATTTTTAAGTTGTGTATTTTCAGAAACCATGTTAACTAATATATTTAACTAGTCTTAAGTTAAGTCAACTTAAATGTCAAACTTCTCGTTGTTACATGTAAATTGAACTATTTTTAATATATAATTTTTATAATTAAAAATAAAATAAATAATATAATAATAAATTTAAAACATTTAACAATATTTTAAAAACAACTTACCAATCTCCATGGCCATGCTACTTCATATTATCGTTCATTAGATTTAAGATTTAAAAAAAAGTTCAAATACCTTTTTACGAAGTAAAACCGGAACCTTTTACCCTGGTTTTACTCGTAAGAGAATGCATCGAAGTCAAGTTTGAGAACCTTTAATTTCCACGGGATAGATAATATTAATTTCGTCCCCTCTTCCTTTTTAATAAATCATAATTGTGAATCTGTGATTTATCATAAAACCTAGAAGTCTTAAGATGATGTTAGTATTACGATTGCT
Source organism: Larix kaempferi (assembly GCA_027924585.1). Taxonomy (NCBI): domain Eukaryota; kingdom Viridiplantae; phylum Streptophyta; class Pinopsida; order Pinales; family Pinaceae; genus Larix; species Larix kaempferi. The sequence goes on from BSBM01000103.1 coordinate 4,471,605, forward strand.
TTGGTTTTCCAACACGTGGTTAGAAAACATGCTGACAAATAGTTTTTGCCAAAAGTGGTCATCTAATTACTTCTTCCTTGACTTAATGAGATCTTCTTAATTTGATACACAAAATGTTTCTTGAAAAACCTTCTTCCTTGACTTAATGAGATCTTTTAGATTGATACACAAAATGTTTGTTGAAAAAAAAAAATATATCTTTTTATTCCATTTGAAACATCAATTTGATATGCAAAATATTTTTTTTTTTTAAGCTATAATTTTTTTTTGTCAAATATAATATAATAACAACTCATTACAAAATATAAATAATTAATATTTTATCTATCAAATACAATTTACACCAATCAATCAAAAAAATACAAATAACTTATAAAAACAATAAATTAAAAATACAAATAACTTATAAAAACCATAAATTAAAAATACAAATATTTTTACAAAACTTTCAACATTTGCCAAATCCCAACACGACTCCTTATCGGACCAAAAACTCTTGACTTCTTACCGTCCAAAAAGATGGAATTGTAATTTGTGGGTGATAGATATCCAGCCGGGACTATGGTTCTAGAAGCCAAGTAGAGACGCAACATCTAACCTAACTCCACCAGCAACATGTCCCCACCTTGTTGGAAAGACTGCTCACTTTCTACAAGTTGCATCCATGGCCGCACTTTCCTGCTCACCCACTATCCTCGTGTGCCATCGAAATTTCTCCGCCTCTCTTTCTCTGCGTCTTCCACGGCTTCGTTTGTGTCTATAATTAAAACCTTCCTCGTTGAAGGGGCCCTATATTCCTCTTAACTCGCTCTGTAATTCCTCTCTGTTTACTGATAGCTTTTGTGTTTGATTATTCGTCCTTCGTTTAGCCATAGTTTCTGCAAGCCCTAATACCCGCTTTGTTTTCAGAGAAGAAAGTTTGTATAGCAGTAATGGCTTCTTCTCTTGTATTTCCCTCTACTTTTTTCTCATGCAAAGATTCGCCTTGCGCTGGTCATATGGGCTTCCAGAGACCGCCTGAAGGTTCGATTCCCAGGAGCACAAATGTTAGATTTCGCCGCTGTTTCAAGATGAAAGCAACACAGGTTTCTGCGAGCGCAGAAACGATTTCGCGGCCCGGTCACATGGAAAGGCAGAGTTTGTATAAAGTGCTCGGGGTAAGCCAAGGCGCCATGGCCAAGGATATCAAGAGGGCTTACAGAAAGTTAGCGAGGGAGTTCCATCCTGATCACGCGGCTTCTCCCGAGGGAAAAATCCAGAACACTCAGATTTTTCTGCGGATACACGATGCGTATGTGACTCTCTCGGATCCACATGACCGCGCGCAATATGACCGCCAGCTTTCGGCTCCTGTGCGGGGCTTCGCTGGTCAGACGTGGAGCTATGGGTCCTACCAGCAGGCGCCCCACTTATAGATCTAGGTGTGGTCACGTGGGGCGGAGTTGGGAAACGGATCAATGCTGGTGAGCCGGTAAGATACATATACGATATAGCTATAGGCATATACTTAATTCGTTTGATTTTTTTTTCCCATAGTATTGTATTAGGTTGAGGCGTGATTTATTACTAGATAAGGGGGTGTTGCCACAATTAGCGTAGGTTTCTTTTCATTTTTAGTGCTTGAGAGAGAGAAATGGTATGAGTAGTTAGGTTAGGTTGTGTTTTAGATGATATGCAATTTTTTAGAAATGGCAATAACAATTAGGTTAGGTTGTGTTTTAGATGATATGCAATTTTTTTAGAAATGGCACTAACAATTAGGTTAGGTTTTAGGTTTTGTTGTAGATCTTATACAAATCTTGGGGTGTTTTTTCCATGGGTTGGAACAACTTTAAGAACACATCTTTCTTTTTTCAGCTCTTTGATTTCAACGACTTGGGTATAAGAAAATAAGAGTTACAAGCGCCTTCTTCTATGGTTTTTGTCGTGGTAATGACTTCAACATGTACCTGTTTTGCTCACTCTTTCTGGGAGATAGATGCAAACTTCGAGAATATAGTGGTTGCATCAATGATGAGAGTTAAGTCGTCATAAAAGCCTAATAACTTTGTCAACAAGCTTGAAGGGATTCTTAAACTCAAAATTGGGTTTCAAGGTATAAAAAAAGGTTATCAGTGGTATGTGGTTGGAAATTTTATGGGGGTGTGGCCAAATCATAGCTTCTTATATTCATGGATTCAAACAAAGTGGACTTCGTAATTGAAAGGTGACCTTCAGTTTTATTTCTGCAATAAGGATTTTTTCTGGTTTTCATTTCCAATTTAAGGAAGATACAGGTTTGTTTTTCGAAACAAAGATTAGTGGATTTTACTCAAATCAATGGTGCCTTGACTTCGATCCAAAAGAAGAGAAGCCCTCAATTGTGTCAGTATGGGTCAGACTTCCCCAACTCGGGCCTAAATCTTTGGGATGGGGAGATGTTTAAAGAAATTGGAAACAAGATGGGGAGAATTACAGATAAGGAAAAGCCAAAGTTCGAGATGTATGCATGTGCCTGAATGTGTGTGGAAGTAAAACTTGATGTTAAGCCTCTCAAGGGAAATTGCATTGCAAATCAATAACTGGTGCCATGTGCAAAGGTTGGATTATGAGCAATTTGTCCCTTTATATGTAATAGTTATCATGAATATAGACACTTTGCTAAAGATTCTTTGTTGAAGATCACCTCCTGCCCAAGAGTAGGCGAACAAATTCTATGAAGTTTCCAAGCCCTATGGAAGGATGCAACGACAATGTGCCTCGTCACCTAGAGACAAAGTCATTCATGTGTTAAGAAAAAAATGATTCCAAGTTGTGTTATGAGAAGGAGGCTAAAGGGAATATTCAGAATCAAGAGGGAGGGGAGTCGCTCAAGGTAATGGACTTGCAACTAGAGGAGGAGATTAGTAGCCATCCTTCATCTTATCCAAATGCGAAAGAGGAAAAAAAGCATAGCAAGGTTTCAACAAACAAAAAGAGACCCCTTATAAGAGCATGGAGGACAAGTGGATTATATTCTTTAGTAAATGTCCAAGAGAAGACCTAATGGTGGAGTCATTTGATGTTCGAGAAGGCAATAAGTAGCTGCATCAAGAAAAGAAATTCCTCCAGTCTTGGGACAATAGCATCATTCATCTTCTGCAGACTTCACGTCCACATCCTTCAGGAGGAGACGACCAAGATAAAGCTCGCTTCTACTTCAACCCTCTTGCAAGTGGGAGAACTAAAAAGGAGCCCATTGCATGGGGAGTAAAGAAAGCAATGCCTGAGAAATTCATACCACTTTAACTGTCTCCTGGCAATGAGAAAACTTGACACCAAAATTATAATAGCCTAAATGTACTTTTATGTAATCGATTTAGAAGGCAGTGTTGTTGTAGCTATGGTACAAAAAGGAAATCCATAAGCAAGAAGAGATGTTTGAGCCAAGATCACTCCCATCAAATTCAAGGATTGATGTTTAGTTTGAAAATATATGTCCTATCCAAATATGTATTTTGACCTCTTGGCATCATTGAGGCCCTTTAATCTAACACAATTTAATTGTCTATGTTAGTATTGTATTTACCATTGCAATATGATCATTTAATATTGGTTAGATAAGTAACAAATCATCACAGTCTCCATAAATCATAAAATTCAAAGATTATCCCATGGTTAATTGGTAATGCTTTGCTCTCCAAAAGATATGTACAAACTTCAAATCTCACCCCTCCTTGACACAAATTCATTCCCAAGGGATGAAGCTACTCCTCCTAGCATATGTTTCCCATATCTTCATGTGTACCTTATTCTCCTCCTCTACTTTTCCCACATGGTGCTTCGGTTTTACAATCTCCAATTTGATGTTCGACAATTTTCACTTAAATTAGGTTTTGTTGCCTTTGCTATGTGGTCTAATTCACAATGATGTTCCTCTTCATATGTACCTTATTGTCATCCTCTATCTTGTCCATGGTGTTCTCTCCTCTCTGTATGCACCTTGTTTTCGTCCTCTACTTTGTCCACACGGTGCTTGATATTTCTCATCTTCAATTTGATATTCCTAACAACAAATTTCGTCTTAGATTGGGTTTTTGTGGTTGTTGCTATATTGTCCAATTCATATTAAAGTTCCTTTTTCTTCATATGTACCTTGTTTTTATCCTCTACTTTGTCCACATTGTGCTTGATATATACTATCTCCAATTTGATGTTCTTAATGACAATTTTCATCTTCGATTAGTTTGTTATGGCCTTCCCTTTATTATGTGGTTAATTTCACACCAATGTTCCTTCCTCTCCATATGTACCTTGTTTTCATCATCTCCAATTTTATGTTCTTAATGACAATTTTCATCTTAGAATGGGTTTTTGTGACATTTGCAATATGATTAAATTCACATCAATGTTTCTTCCTTTTCATATGCATCTTGTTTTCACCCTCTACTTGTCCACATGGTGCTTGATATTTTCCATCTGCAATTTGATGTTCTTAACGACAATTTTCATCTTAAATTGGGTTTTTGTGAGCTTTGCTATGCCATCCAATTCACAACAATGTACCTTTTCCTCATCCTCTACTTTATGCGCGATGTTCGTTTCTCTTTCAAAGTACCTTGTTTTTATCCTCTACTTTGTCCACACAGTGTTTGATATTTCCCATCTCCAGTTTGATATTCCTAATGACAAATTTCATCTTAGATTGGTTTTTGTGGCCCTTGCTATGTTTTCCACTTCACACTGATGTTTCTTCTTCTTCAAATGTGTTGGTATGTTATATTCTTTGCATGTGGGTTGCATCACCTTACGATCCCTCTTCGTCTAGTGTTATATCTTATGCGTCAATCACGCACGCGGTGCAGGCTCAAGAGGGTGGGGAGGGGGATTCCCTACTATGGGAATGGATTTCAAGGAAGCACGCAAAAAAATGACCTTTTTTGGAAAATATGTAATTAATCCTAGTTAACATGTTTCGGTCTTAATCTAATCTAGGTTAACGAATTAGGGTTTTGGATGCTACAGAATACCTAGTAAATATTTTATTGTGAATGGTTAAGAAAAACACAATGAGAAAATGATCGAGGGGTAGATCTTTGTTTTGCTAGTTTTCCCAATTAAGGGTTTCCAAGGTAAATCTCTATGCACTGTGTGTACGTCGTTGTTTTATCTCTGTTTTGCTTAAGAATTTGTATGGATTGTTTCAATTCACATATTTAAAAGCTATAATATGTACCTTTGTTTTCATCCTCCACTTTGTCCACATGGTCCTTGATATTTCCCATCTCCAATTTGACGTTCCTAATGACAATTCCATCTTAGATTGGGTTTTGTGGCCTTTTCTACATTGTCCACTTCACATGATGTTCCATCTTCTTCATATGTACCTTTTTTTCATCCTCTACTTTGTCCACGTGGTGCTTGAGATTTCTTGTCTCCAATTTGATGTTCTTAACGCCATTTTTCATCTTAAATTGTGTTTTTGTGGGCTTTGCTATGTGGTTAAATTCACATCGGTATTCCTTCCTCTACATATGTTCCTTGTTGTCATCCTCTACTTTGTCCAAATGGTGCTTGAGATTTCCCATATTCAATTTGATGTTCTTAATGGCAGCTTTCATCTTAAATTGTGCTTCTATGGCCTTTCTTATGTGATTAATTTCACATTGATGTCCTTCCTCTTCATATGTGCCTTGATTTTATCCTCTACTTTGTCCACATGGTGCTTTCATTTTCCTATTTCCAATTTGATGTTTTTAATGAAATTTTTTAATCTTAGAGTGGGTTTTTGTGAACTTTGTTATGTGGTTAATTTCACGCTGATGTTCCTTCTTCTTAATTTGTGCCTTGTTTTGATCCTCTACTTTGTCCACATGGTGCTTGAGATTTTTCATTTCCAATTTGATGTTCTTGACAACAATTACATCTTCAATTGGGCTTTTGTGACCTTTTCTATGTGTTCCAATTCACAATGATGTTCCTTCCTCTTCATATACAATGTCTTATCCTCATCCTCTACCTTGCTACAAGGTGCTTGATATTTCCCATCTCCAATTTCATGTTCTTACAAATAAACTTTAAATCTTAGGTTGAGTTTTTGTGGCCTTTGCTATGTTGTTCAATTCGCACCATTGTTCCTCCCTCTTCATATTTACCTTGTTTTCATCCTCTACTTTATCCACATGGTGCTTGAGATTTCCTATCTTTAACTTGATGTTTCTTAACCATTTTAATCTTAGATTTGGTTTTTATAATGTTAGCTATGTGCTTAAATTCACACTAAATGATCCTTCCTCTTTATATGTGCCTTTCTTTCATCCTCTACTTTGTTTACATGGTGCTTGAGATTTCCCTATCTCCAATTTGTTGTTCTTAATGTTAATTTTGTAAAGTTAGAATAGGCTTTTGTCACCTTGTGATAATCTTAGTAGTGAGGCAAGTGCAAGGATACCAATTCAATTTATCAACTCTTTTGAGAGTTAATGTTGGCAAAATGAATAGGACATTGACCTGTCATTTATAGATGATTTTTTTGTCGTTGATGAAGCTAGAAACTACATGCAGGAATTTATTTGACAAATTATACAACCCTTTTACAACAAAGAGTTTCATGGTTGTGATTTTTTTTTAGTCTTTCAATTTTTACATAAAGTTCAAAAGTGTTAAGTCTAGGTATATGTTACAATTTTTTTGGTTTTCATACATGATACCAATTCAATTTTACAACTCTTTTGAGAGTTAATGTTGGCAAAATGAATAGGACATTGACCTGCCATTTATAGATGATTTTTTTGTCGTTGATGAAGCTAGAAACTACATGTAGGAATTTATTTGACAAATTATACAACCCTTTTACAACAAAGAGTTTCATGGTTGTGATTTTTTTTTAGTCTTTCAATTTTTACATAAAGTTCAAAAGTGTTAAGTTTAGGTATATGTTACAATTTTTTTGGTTTTCATACATGACTATGGTCATTTTCTTCAATCAACACATGCACAAATAAGGTTTGCCATTTATTCATTCCATATAATGGAAAGAAAAATCACCAAAACTATTAGGGCAAAGAGACGAACCTTATGCAATATTATTTTTGCAAACTAAGTGTGTCGAAGAAATTGCCCAATCTATACTACTCGAAATTTGTTCAATTACAATTTGAAAATGTTGTATTGAAGCATATGCTCATACATAGATTGATATGCATTTTTTAAATACAAAGTTAAAGTAAATAATTAAATTATTTTAAGTTAGAAAGTAAATAATTAAATTATTTTAAGTTAGAAAGTAAATAATTAAATTATTTAAAGTTAATATGGATTTAAGTTGATTTAAAATAAATAAAAAATCTACTATTTTTGGTTAATATGTTAGTGAATGAGAATTGTAAAGAATGAGTAAATGTATGGAGGAAAGATGGGACTCAATTCTCTGGCTTTTTACATGAATATGAAAGATTGTGTATGGAGGAAAGATGAGACTCAATTCTTTGTTTTTTTTATAGATTGGATTACCAACAACATCTTGATCACAATGGTGCCAACTAATTAAGCTATATATATATATATATATACTCAAGTTAGCTCAATTGATTAATGTCATTATTCTGGTTTTTTACATGAATATGAAAGATCGTGTATGGAGGAAAGATGAGACTCAATTCTCTGTCTTTTTATAGATTGGATTACCAACAACCTCTTGATCACAATGGTGCTAATCTATATATATATACATATATATATATATATATATATATATATATATACACACACACACACTCAAGTTAGCTAAATCGATTAATACCATTATTTTTTAGAATCTAACATACTGATGTTGGAAATCTTGTATCAATTTGATCCTTAGAAATCTATTCAATGACTTTGGAAAGAAAATATTACAATGTTTTTACTCTATATCAAAATTAGTTTTACTATATGTTGAGATCAATTTGATTGTGAGTAAATTAGATATGACTCCATTTACTTTATATCGAAATTAGTTTTACTATATATTGAGATCAATTTGATTGTGAGTAAATTAGATATGACTCCATTTGCTTTGTAGAATCACTTCATTAGGATTAATATCTTTTTCCTTTTTATTAAAAGAATTTGTAATAACTTAGGTGGCATCACTTCCGAGAAAATTGGTTTACATCAAACAAAAGTCTAAGTCATTGGACTTTAACCATATTATAATTCCTTAGTAAATGGATTTAACTAGGATTGCCTTGTCCCTCAAATACATGTTCAAGATTTTCAAAGAATTTTCTACATTTGCTACATAAGAGTTAGATATTGAACTAATACATTGAATACTAAAAATTCCATACATTTTGAATAAATGTTTTTTTAACATATTTTTGTGAATAAATTTTAAATAAACATATATTGATTATTAAAATATTGTATAATTATTGGTTATTATATCTTAGTGATAATTATAATTTATTAAGATTAATTTTAATTTACGATATTAAAAAATATTAATTTATTTTTAATATTTAAAAATATATTTTTAATTAATTATAAAATTAAAATTAATAAAATTATAACTTAACATTTGTATAAATAATCACAAAACCATTGTGTTCTCAGCTTGAAAGCTATTGCAGATTGCAAAAGAGGAACAAGTGGAGACTATAGAGATTTTTGGCAATTTGGAGCTATGGATAAATTATATGAGAAAGGAATATAATATCAAAAATCTATATTTACAAAACATTGGGAAAAATATAGAAACTTTAACTTCATCTTTTAGCCAAATCAATTCACCCATGTCTACAGGGAACAAAATGAGAAAGCGGATGAATTATCAAAGAAGGATTGAGAATTGAAACTAGAATCTGCATGATAGCTATTGAAAGAAATGGTATATAGGAAACTAACAGGATTACTCTAGACTACTGGACAGGCTAACTACAAGCCTTATTTTCGAAACGTACTTTTTTGTAATATTGTGGAGAGTGCAAAAATACTGAACTTTATTGAAAATGATTATAATCGTGCAAAATCACCTGTGGAATGTATTCTCCTAATTTCACTATAAATGAGAAAAATATGATTTTTTTCTATGAAAAAAAAATAGATTTGACACTTTAACAATAATTTGGAAATAACTTATCAATTTCAATGTTTCAATAAATTGGAAATAACTTTTCGATTTCAATGTTTTAGTTTTTAGTATGGTCATTTTTAAAGTAAAAAGTAATATAAAACTTTTTCCTACTCATTATAAAATAATTAACTAATTGAAAAAAAAAATTAATTTATAAACAGTCCTTTATCCGTAAAAAAGGATCCATAACATTAATTTCCTCCTTTTTTCACTTTTAAAAATTCATATACAATTTTTAATTTCCTCCTTTGTTTTCTTACACGTAGCTAATCAACACGTGGATATGGGCACACAAAGATGAATTGGTGCTCATTATTCAACAACCCTAAGTTGGTAAGTGCTAATCCAGTCCAATCAAATCTTCATTCCCTTCCTCCTTGACTTTATCATATCTTCTTGAAATTTTTTAGGGGGAGATTTGGTACGTCAAAATTTAGTCAAGTTTTCTCTCCCTCCTTCCACTCAAAATTTAGTCAAGTCTTCTCTCCCTCCTTCCATGGTTTTCGTTGTGGTAACAGCCTCAGTGTGTATCAATGTTGCTCATTCTTTCTAGGAGACAGATGCAAACTTCAAGACTACAGTGGTTGCCTCAGTGAAGAGAGTTAAGTCTTCACTGAAAAGCTCGATAACTTTGTCAAGAAGCTTGAAGCGATTCCTGAACTCAAAATATCATTTCGAGGTTTAAAACGAAAAGTTATCAGTGGTACGTGGTTGGGAAATTAATAGGGGTGTGGCCAAATTGTAGCTCCTTATATTCATGGATTCAAACAAAATGGGATCCCCAATTGAAAGGTGACCTTCAATTCTATTTCTGCAATAAGGGTGTTTTCTAGTTTCATTTCCAATTTAAGGAAGATAAAGACTTTATTTTTCGAAACGAGTATCAATGGGTTTTACTCAAATCAACTGTCTCTCAGCTCCAATAAAGAAGAAGATGCACTCAATGTTGTCAATATGGGTTAGACTTCCCCAACTTCCCTTAAATATTTGGGATGGGAAAATGCTCGAAGCAATTCAAAACAAGATGGGAAAAATTATAGATAAGGCAAAGGCAAAGTTCAATATGTATGCATCTGATTGAATGTGTGTAGGATTATATTTAGTTTGAAAATATATGTCCTATCCAAATATGTATTTTCTCCTCTTGTCATCAATGGGGCCCTTTAATTTAACACAATTTAATTATCTATGTTAGTGATGTATTCACGATTATAGTATGATCAATTAATATTGGTTAGATAAGCAACAAATCATTGCACTCTAGATAAATCATAAAATTCAAATATTATCCCATGGTTAATTGGTAAATGCTTGGCTTTCCAAAAAAAACATGTACAAAGTTCAAATCTCACTCCTTTGTGGAAAAACTCATGGCAACCAAAGGGATGGAGCTAGTACTCCTAGAGGAAGTGTCTCCCACCTCTTCATATGTACCTTATTCGCATCCTCTACTTTGTCCACATGGTGGTTGAGATTTATCATCTCCAAGTAAATGTTCTTAAAGATGTAATATCTGTATCCGAATATTCTCAATTAACTCTGAATAAACCCATAATTTCTGAAATAACCCACATTTTGATAGATATAGAATGATATATAATTGATGATTGAAAATTACAATGCTTTGTCCTTTCTATAGGCCTACTAATACCTTTTCATCGAACGGTTATGTCTTTTAATGTAAATGATTTAATATTATTATCATTATATTATATTACTATTATTGATTATTTAATATTATGTTTGTTACAAAAGACAATTTTCATCTTAAATTTGGTTTTGTGGTCCTAGCTATGCAGTCCATTTCACAACGATGTTCCTTCCTCTTCATATGTACTTTGTCTTCATCCTCTATTTTATCCATATTGTTCTTTCTTCTTTATATGTAACCTTTTTTCATCCCCAACGTTGTCCACATGGTGCTTGATATTTCCCATCTCCAATTAGATATTCCTAATGACAAATTCCGTCTTTAGATTGGGTTTTTGTGGTAATTGCTATATTGTCCAATTCATATTAATGTTCCTTTTTCTTCATAATTTCCTTGTTTTCATCCTCTACTAGGTCCACATTTTGCTTGAGATTTCCCATCTCCAATTTGATGTTCTTAACAACAATTTTCATCATAGATTGGGTTTTTGTGGCCTTTTCTATGTCATGTAGTTCGCAATGATGTTCCTTTCTCTTCATGTGTATCTTATCCTCATAATATACTTTATCCACAATGTTCCTTACAATTTTGTATGTACCGTGTTTTCAACTTCTACTTCATCCGGCATGTGTTTGATAATTCCCATCTCCAATTTAATTTTCCAATGACAAATTTCATCTTAGATCGAATTTTGTGGCCTTTGCCATGTTGTCCACTTCACAATAATGTTCCTTCTTCATATGTACATTGTTTTAATCCTCTACTTTGCCCACATGGCGCTTGATATTTCCTATCTCCAATGTGATGTTCCTAATGAAAAATTTCATCTTAGATTGGGTTTTGTGGCCTTTGTTATGTTGTGCACTTCACACCTACCTAGTTTTCATCCTCTACTTTGTCTAGATGGTGCTTGGGATTTCCCATCTCCAATTTGATGTTCTTAATGACATTTTTCACTTTAAATTGTGTTTTTGTGGCGTTTTCTATGTGGTTAAATTCATATTGATGTTACTTCCTCTTCATATGTGCCTTGTTTACATCCTCTACTTTTTCCACATGTTGGTTGAGATTTCTCATATTCAATTTGATGTTCTTAATGACCAATTTCCTCTTTAATTGTGTTTCTATGGTGTTTTCTATGTCGTTAAAATCGCATTGATGTGCCTTCCTCTTCATATGTGCCTTGTTTTATCCTGTAGATTGTCCACATGGTGCTTGAGATTTCTCATTTCCAATTTGATGTTCATGATGAAAATTTTAATCTTAGACTAGGTTTTTGTGAACTTCGTTATGTAGTTAAATTCACAACAATGTTCCTTCCTCTTCACTTGTGCCTTGTTTTCATCCTGTACTTTTTCCACGTGGTGCTTGAGATTTTCCATTTCCAATTTGACGTTCTCAATTACAATTTTCATCTTAGATTGGGTTTTTGTGAACTTTCCTATGTGGTTAAATTCACACAAATGTTCCTTCCTCTTCATATGTGCCTTGTTTTCATCCTCTGTTATGTCCACATGGTGCTTGAGATTTTCCATCTCCAGTTTGATGTTCTTAATGACAATTTCATCTTAAATTGGGTTTTATTGGCCTTTGCTATGTGTTCTAAATCACAATGATGTTCATTCCTCTTCATATACAATATGTTATCCTCATCCTCTACTTTATCCACATGGTGTTTGATATTTCCCATCTACATTTTGATGTTCTTAAAGAAAAATTTCACCGTAGATTGGGTTGATTACCTCAAGGAAACTAGTCGCTATTATGGCTAACAGTTGAACCACCCTCCATCTAGATATTCAAGGGAAGAGAGGAGGATCCCACCAAGTTTTCCTTAGAAAAAAATGCATAGATTTTACACACAGCCACAAGCTCCAAGGTTTAGCTCAATTGGTTGAATAATTTGTCTAAGACATGTTTCTAATGAGAAGGGCATAGATGGCAAGTTCAACTTTGGTCAAGGCCCTCAAGGTTAAACGTTGCTATGACTAGCGGTTGTGTGTGTGTGTGGTTGTGTGTATTTTCCTTCATTATGAGGGTGGTACTTAGTCTAAAGCATGTGACCTCAACTAATGCACTTGATCACATGGGAATCGAATCAAAGAATTGCACAGCATGTCGAAATTCCTACAACAATGACACTAACTAATTAAACTTTATCTTAAAGTCTTATATATATATATATATATATATATATATATATATGATTGTTTCCAAAAATCTAATCATATATATATATATAAACTTGCATCCATTTGATGTGTATAAATCTGCCAAGTGAATTTGGCAAAGAAAATATGGCATCATGTGTTTACCCCATATTCAAGTAAGTTTGAACGTGTATTGATATCAATTGATTGGAAGTAAATTGGGTACAAACTTCCTAACAACAATGACACTAACTAATTAAACTATATCTTAAAGTCTTATATATATATATCTATATATATATATATATATATATATATATATATATATATATATGATTGTTTCCAAAAATCTAATCATATATATATAAACTTACATCCTTTTTATGTGTATAAGTCTACCAAGTGAATTTGGCAAAGAAAATATGGCATCATGTGTTTACCCCATATTCAAGTAAGTTTGAACATGTATTGATATCAATTGATTGGAAGTAAATTGGGTAGGACTCCCTTTCTCTATAAAATCACTACATTAATACCAAGTTGTAATAACCTAGGTGGCATCACTTGTGAGAGAGTTATCTTCTAGCAAGCGAAAGCCTAAGCCACTCAACTTCAACCATGCTAACAATCCATAACAATGGACTCGAGTAGAATTATCTTGTCCCTCATCCACATGTTGAAGATGTTTGAAGAATTTTCTAAAGTTTGCTACATGTGATAAATTTTGAATTAAGAGATATTGAATACTAAAAGGCTCCACCTTGTGGAGGTAGGTTTTGAAAAAATAGTTTTGTTGTACAAACTTTGTGAATGATGAGTTTAGCTTTCAATAAATATATATTGAGTATTTAAAATATAATTATAATATAGTTGTCAGTTATTTTATATATATATATATATATTACAAGAATGAGTGACGAGCTTTTGTATTAAAAAAGAAGATGCAGAGTTACAAAATAAAGGCTGGAAGACCGTTTTCAAAATTGGAGAGTTGTCATAGCGGGCTCATCCATTTCTCATATTTGTAGTTCATACACACACTTAATTCTACTACAACTATAGATCCTTACAAACTTCCCTAACAGAAGACAATGAAATAAATACATATTGAGAGGGTAGACAATTAACTAGCTTCTTAGATCCATTACAAAAAGACTTAAACCAAGCAGTTCTGAAAAAACCATGGAATATCAGGAAGAACACTGGTGATCGATTTTCTCCTTGCTGCCATGCACAGTTCCGACGTTCTCCTCGTTGTTACCGTGGAAGACTGCAGGATTGTTTCTAGATTCAGACCTCATGCTATCGAGCTTTTCTTTGACCACTTTCAGACAATTGTGCAGAGAGTTAATTTGAGTGCTAATATCCCCTGAGCAAGGACAACCAGTATCCATTTTTCCAACAAGCACATCAAAGTACTCCTTCATTTTGCCGCAACCATTATGGATTTCCGTAGTTGAGATCTGGACGAAGGTGGCCAGGTGTGAAAGAGATTTTTTCTGATTGGAGTATTCACCCCCGAGCCACCGAACTTGACTCTCCAGCTCCAGCAAGTGAGAAAGGACTTCTGAAGACGAACTATCCTTCCCATGAGGAGACTCCAAATTGACAAACCCACTTTCCAAACCATGCAGGGAAGCCCAATTATTGCTATTGCCAGGCTCGCTGGAGTGCCCGTGAGCAGAGTGCTGCACTACCCCTCCCAGGTTCTGGCTGGTACCCAATTCAAGAGGGGTCCAGCTCTTTACATTTCCCGGCTAGTTGAAGAGTCCACGTGCAGTTGGATGCACTATACCACCATTGCTTTGTTCGAAGCCTAGCTCAATAGGAGCCCAATTCTTACCATTGTTAGGCTCGTCAACCCTAGTGAGACCACGAAGAAAATTATGAGTTGAACCACCACAAACTTGCCCATTCCCCTGCCCCTAATCCACGTCGAAAGCTGACATGTAACGCTTCGTTCCAACACCCCCTGCATTGTCTTGAATATTCTTCTTGGAGCGGTAGCACTACAGTGAAGAAAGGTTCAGACCCTTATCCTCCATACCTAACCAATGCAGACCCGGATTTCAAACCCAAATATCTACGTATCACTCCTGAGGAACCCAAGTCACATCAATTTGAATTTGCAGAGTGTCAAGCATACCACCCTGAGACGTGATATAAAACAGGGCGGAGGGTGGTGATAATAAATGCCTGCATGCGAGACAGGTGGGATGAGTCCGGTGGGAGAGCCAAGTGTTCCAGGAGTACGCGGGAGAGGACCGATGCGGGGAAGGAGATCCCAAGGCAATCTTGCCTTTACTCCAAATGCAAAATTTCACAACTCTATAGTTTGAGGGGTGTGGAATATGTTTCCAATCCATGAGAGGGGTCTTAGGAATCATGAGCAAACGAGAGAGGGGACTAAGGGACCCAGTAAATGTCAATGTTGAGACCATTTATGGTTGCCAAGCCATAATCCAGACCAGCACCAATGTTTGCCATGCTGTCTACTTCCTTGTTGTTGGTTCTCAAGATGTGGAGAAAGGAAATGGAGTGAAATTCTTTGGACACATATGTGAAGAGGTGTTGAAGTTTGGAGACAAGTTTTTTGCGATTGATAGCCAAAGATCTGGACTCCCTGATAACTAGCATGGAGTCGCCAAAGGCCACTAGGTCCCTGACATCGTCATTCCTAGCAATTTCCATTCCTTTGATCATAGCGAGCCATTCTGCCTCATTGTTAGTCCTCCTGTCGATTCCCCAGGCATAATCTTTCTTTTTGTTTCCATCGGAGTCAAGGAGGACTCCTCCCGCACCTGCCAACCCAGAGTTATTATATTTTATTGATAATTATAATTAATTGAAATTATTTTTGATATATAATATTATTAAAATTTTAATTTATTTTTTAATATTATAAATTTTTTATAAATTAATTATAAATAATAAAGATTAATAAAATTATCTTCTGAAAGTAGGTTTTGAATAAATAATTTTCTTGCACAAACTTTGTGAATGATGAGTTTAATTTTGAATGAATATATATTGAATATTTGAAATATATTTTTTCGATTTTTTTTTAGCGTGGTTCACAACATCGACAGTTAGTGACCGGGGCTCGCTACATCCACAGTAATAACTTTAGGGGGACCAACCAAAGGGATCTCGCTCTATGACTGCAATTTTGGGGGCCTAACCCCGAAGTATCCAAAGAATTGGATTCGATGCGAATGGAACCTCCAACCTCAACAACTATGGTTTTGGACTCGAAAAATCCAACCAAGTGAGCTACCCCTTGGGACTTATGTAATTATGGTATAGTTATTAATTGTTATATTTTATTGATGATTATAATTTATTCAAATTATTTTTTATTTATAATATTATTAAAATTTTGATTTAGTTTTTAATATTATAAATTAATTATAAATAATGAAGATTAATAAAATTATCAATGTGAAATTATAATTTATTATTTATATAATATTCTTTAGATTAGGTTGCAAAAAAATGTAATCATTCGAATATCATCCTGAAAAATGTCTAAATAGTTTTTAACAATCTACATTTCATTAAAAAAAACTTAAATGTCATAAAAATTACATACTCTAGTTTTAATTCTACTTGATATCAATTTCACCATACACTATGTGAAAATTGTTCTTGATTTAAGAACAATATGATAATGTTCTTTGCAAAGTAAAATAAAACAATATAATGATATATAACTTAGGTGGCACGCACTAACGACCCTAGACGATTGTGTTACAATAATTTTAACGAGACTATGCGACTTTGTTTTTTTTAACAGAAATGGCTAGTTTTGATTATATAAAAAGGGAAGAGTACATAGTAAAAAACAGAGCAGATTGCTCCCATGAGAGGAAGACATCCATCACTCCAAGTTCGTCATGTTCAGGCTGATAATAGTCATGATACCTACCAGTCCTATGGAAACTATAGTATCTTATAAACTGTGCTAGAAGAAGTAAGCAGGAATAGAACATTGTGAATGAGCTTCCTTATACAAAAATTGAAGAAATAAACCTTTCAAGCTTCCAAAACTGCAATTGAAACCTATACTCTGAGATTCAGAGTTTTTAAACATATTACTAGAAAGCATTAAGAACAAAAAAAAGAACCAAGGAGGGCCAACCTGTGACCAGAACGAACTAACAGCTATTTGAGGCCGATATCCATGGCAGCACCAGCATAATTCGTTGCCCCATTCTTCTCTGCACTAAGATCCACAAAGTTCCCGGCACTTGCCATAAACTTCTACAGTTTCACCATTTTCCTGTTAATATCTTCAAGCTCTCTGCCAGAAACGTCATACTTGCGAGCCTTGCGAGAGTAAACTAAGCTCGGGGTTTCCTCCAGATGTTCAATTTTCTCCGCCAAGCTAGAATTCCGAGCTCTGACCTTGGAGTGGTTAGTGGACACCATATTGTAGAGACGAAGAAGAACATTTTTGTACTCCAAATTCTCGCTGCCGAGCCCAGAGTTTTCCATCTCCACAGAGTCCCCTCTCGATTCATCCGACTGCAAACCCCAGCTACAACCTCCTTTGAGACCTCTCCCCTTCATACCGCACCTTCCACACTTCATGATAACTTCACCCCCGCCATGAGAGCACCCAACACCACTGAAGAACTCACCACCACCCTGGGGACGAACAACACCATGGCAGTCCATTTTTCTGAGAGCACAGAGACAATTCAGGAACACAAACAGAGTTCGGGAGCCAGCTGAAGAGTGAAGATGAAATGGCGACCGAACACAATGATAAACCACCCCAACCTGCCCACACGTCGGCCAACTGGAAAGCTGGTGGGTGGCCATAAATTCCTACATGCGAGTGGGAGAAAGGAGGAGAAGAGGTGCCGCCAAAATGCCAAGGGGCGCTTCCCGGATACTTGAAGGATTGTGCATTCAAAAATTGCGATCCCTATAATGATGAAACCAATTACAAAGGTCTAGCCTTGGCCTAGGGAATCCAAGAGTTTTCCAAGGTCTCATTATTATACCTTATAGAGCCATAGGAGAGCCTGACTCCTATATTTGCCATTTCATTGGCTTGCCCATTGAGACTTCGCAAAATATGAAGGAAGGTGAGTTGTTGGAAGTCATTGCTAATGCAAAGCAAGAGGTGGTGCATTTTTTAGGATGGGATTTTTCTTTTTTCCACTATACTTCTAGCTTCTCTGATGATGATTAACGAGTCTCCTAAGACCACCAACTTCTTGATGCCCAGGTTTATGGCAATATCGATCCCTTTAATGAGACCAAGCCATTCTGCACCATTGTTGGTCTTTCGTCCAATATCCCAGGCAAACTCCTTCTGCTTATTACCCTTGGAGTCAAAAGTCACTCCCCGCGCACTTGCCAACCCAGGGAGACTATGCGACTTTGTTACCATGTGATGAATGTCTCATTCTTTGTTGGAGAATTCATCTCATAACTTTCCAAAAGAATAAGAATCCATGCCCACACATCATGATTATGCAAAAATGATGTAATCTCGTGACTCTCTCTTACAAAAAATTTGAGTTTTATAGCTGCCCTCTTGACCCAAATGAGGAGGAAGCATTATGGTCAAATTTCTCTTTTGACCAAATATCATGGATGGTTAGTCAACTTTGGGCATTTCCCCCTAGGGTTATAGGGCATCTCCCTTGTCTTGGAAAATAACATATAAATGCCAAAAGTACATTATTCAGGTTGGGCATAAAATAAAATATATATGTTAAAGATATACTATTTATGTTGTTCGAAATATAGGAATTCAAAACATTCACTTGTAAATATGAAAGGAAATTGTGTTAACAAAATTCCAATGATTTTATATCTTTGACTTTTATAAACCCCTTCCCTTCGATTACAATAGGGGCTTAACAAGAGCATCATGTCACTTACAAGAATTGAATTTGGGTGGGGAGGGCAACAATCATTCCTCCCAACCACCCAAGCTACAACCAATAGACATATTGTTCAAGCTTCCTTTATTTGTTAATGAAATGAAGTAATGAGTAAATATATAAAAAAAAATTGACAATGAGTTAAAGTCTAATCTCTACAATGAGGTAAAGTTTAAGTTTGACATTAAATTAAAATTATTTTATAATTTTAATTTTATCAAATTTGAAAAAAAATCGTATATATAAAATATATATATAGATAAACTTATTTTAATTATTAAATTTATAACATTTCATTTATAGATGATGTAATGGATACAATTTTAAATACTAAATAAAGTAATATAAAAATAACCAAAATTAATAAAATAAAAACAAATATATTTGTTGTCTTTTTCTTAAGATATTAAGCAAACCATTTTATTCACATGAAAAACATAAAAAGTGATAAAAACATCTAAAAATAACTTTCAGGCATAATATAATAAATTTTGTTGTAAGCAATTATCTTAAATATTTGCTAATATATTTTAAAAATTGTCTTACCTTGATTCAATTTTTGCAAGTGATATATTAAATTATTAATATTTAATATTTCAAATAATATATGAAAAAAAAAAATTTAATTCAAATGATTTGATTTACTAATTTATTTTATTTTAAAAAAATTAAAATTCTTTTAATTATTATAAATTATAAAAATTAATGAAATCACAAATATTATAAAATTATGATTTAATATTTATATGAATGGGTCATTTTCGAGAATATGTTTCATCCGATCATAAATTGATATAACCTTTCTTTATACTTTATTTCAATTTCACCATACAACATGCTATAGTGCTTCTTGATTTCTAAAAACAATATGATGATATACAACTTAGGTGGAAGACTAACGACTTGGTGACAATTGTTTTCCAATAACTTTTAATGTGAGAAGATGCCACCTAACTTTAATAAGCTCTTATTTGCTTTAAAAAGCAAAGGTAGCCTTGAAGCTGGAATGTAAAGTTTAATCCATTGCATTTATTATACTTATCAAATTTATTAAATTGGACTAACTTATATAATTACGAGGTTTTATGTTCTTCAAGTTAGAATTTGATTTATATGAAATTGTGTTTTTTCACAAACCATGTTAACTAATATATTTAACTAGTCTTAAGTTAAGTCAACTTAAGTGTCGAGAAGTATGTAAATTGAAATATTTTTAATATATAATTTTTATACTTAAAAATAA
Organism: Larix kaempferi; assembly: GCA_027924585.1. Lineage (NCBI taxonomy): Eukaryota > Viridiplantae > Streptophyta > Pinopsida > Pinales > Pinaceae > Larix > Larix kaempferi. The sequence goes on from BSBM01000103.1 coordinate 4,491,625, forward strand.
AATAAATAATATAATAATAAATTGGAGACATTCAACAATATTTTAAAAACAACTTATCAATCTCCATGCTACTTCATATTATTGTTCATTAGACTTAAGATTTAAAAAAAAAAAAATTCAAAGACCTTTTTTCGACGTAAAAACTCAAGAAGTCAAATACCTGGAACCTTTTACCCTAGTTAAGAGAGTGCATCGAAGTCAAGTTTGAGAACCTTTAATTTCCACGTCGGTGAAAAAGAATGCATAAATAACATTAATTTCGTCCCCTCTTCCTTCTTTATAAATCATAATTGTGATTTATCATAAAACCTAAAAGTCTTAAGATGATGTTAGAAAACATGCTCACAAAATGGTTTTCCAACACGTGGTTAGAAAACATGCTCACAAATAGTATTTTGCCAAAAGTGGTCATCTAATCACATCTTCCTTCCCTTCTTCCTCGACTTAATGAGATCTTAATTTGATACACAAAATGTTTCTTGAAAAACCTTCTTCCTTGACTTAATGAGATCTTTTAGATTGATACACAAAATGTTTGTTGAAAATAAAATCTTTATATTCGATCTGAAACATCAATTTGATATGCAAATTATATATTTTTTAAGCTATAAAACATTTTATTTGTCAAATATATTCAATAATATAATGACAACTCATTACAAAATATAAATAATTAATATTTTATTTATCAAATACAATTTACACTAATCAATAAAAAAAAATACAAATAAATTATAAAAACCATAAATTAAAAATACAAATATTTCTACAAAACTTTTCCAAATCCCAACACGACTCCCTTCATCCTTGACCACTCTTATCTGAAATATCGTACTAAAAACTATTGACTTCTTACCGTCGAAAAAGATGGAATTGTAATTTGTGGGTGATAGTTATCCAGCCGGGACTATGGTTCTAGAAGCCAAGTAGAGACGCAACATCTAACCTAACTCCACCAGCAACATGTCCCCACCTTGTTGGAAAGACTGCTCACTTTCTACAAGTTGCATCCATGGCCGCACTTTCCTGCTCACCCACTATTTTCGGCCTCTCTTTCTGTGCATCTTCCACGGCTTCGTTTGTGTATATAATTAAAACCTTCCTCGTTGAAGGGGCCCTATATTCCTCTTAAATCGCTCTGTAATTCCTCTCTGTTTACTGATAGCTTCTGTGTTTGATATTCGTCTTTCGTTTAGCCATAGTTTCTGCAAGCGATTATTCCGTTTATCAGTCTTATAACCGCTGTGTTTTCGGAGAAGAAAGTTTGTATAGCAGTAATGGCTTCTTCTCTTATATTCCCCTCTAGGTTTTTTACATGCAAAGATTCGCCTTGCGCTGGTCATATGGGCTTCCAGAGACCGCCTGAAGGTTCGATTCCCAGGAGCACAAATGTTAGATTTCGCCGCTGTTTCAAAATGAAAGCAACACAGGTTTCTGCGAGCGCAGAAACGATTTCGCGGCCCGGTCACATGGAAAGGCAGAGTTTGTATGAAGTGCTCGGGGTAAGCCAAGGAGCCACGGCCAAGGATATCAAGAGGGCTTACAGAAAGTTAGCGAGGCAGTTCCATCCTGATCACGCGGCTTCTCCCGAGGGAAAAATCCAGAACACTCAGATTTTTCTGCGGATACACGGTGCGTATGTGACTCTCTCGGATCTACATGATCGCGCGCAATACGACCGCCAGCTTTCGGCTCCTGTGCGGGGCTTCGCTGGTCAGACGTGGAGCAGTGGGTCCTACCAGCAGGCGCCTACTTATAGATCTAGGTGTGGTCAGGTGGGGCGGAGTTGGGAAACGGATCAATGCTGGTGAGCCGGTAAGATACATATACGATATAGCTATAGGCATATACTTAATTCTTTTGATTTTTTTCCCCATAGTATTGTGCTAGGTTGAGGTGTGATTTATTACTAGATAAGGGGGTGTTTACCTCATTTTTAGTTTTTGAGAGAGAGAAATGGCATGAGTTAGGTTAGGTTGTGATTTAGATAATATGCAATTTTTTTAAGAAATGGCATTAACAATTAGGTTAGGTTTTAGGTTTTGTTGCAGATCTTATACAATTCTTGGGGTATGTGTTTTCGTGGGTTGGAATAACTTTAAGAACACATCTTTCTTTTTTCAGCTCTTTGATTTCAACGACTTAGTTATAAGAAAATAAGAGTTACAAGCGCCTTCTTCTATGGTTTTCGTCGTGGTAATGACTTCAACGTGTACCTGTTTTGCTCACTCTTTCTGGGAGATAGATGGAAACTTCGAGAATATAGTGGTTGCATCAATGATGAGAGTTAAGTCTTCATAAAAGCCTAATAACTTTGTCAACAAGCTTGAAGGGATTCCTAAACTCAAAATCGGGTTTCAAGGTAAAATGAAAGGTTATCAGTGGTATGTGGTTGGAAATTTTATGGGGGTGTGGCCAAATCATAGCTTCTTATATTCATGGATTCAAACAAAGTGGACTTCGTAACTGAAAGGTGACCTTCAGTTTTATTTCCGCAATAAGGATTTTTTCTGGTTTTCATTTCCAATTTAAGGAAGATACAGGTTTGTTTTTCGAAACAAAGATTAGTGGATTTTACTCAAATCAATGGTGCCTTGACTTCGATCCAAAAGAAGAGAAGCCCTCAATTGTGTCAGTATGGGTCAGACTTCCCCAACTCAGGCCTAAATCTTTGGGATGGGGAGATGCTTAAAGAAATTGGAAACAAGATGGGGAGAATTACAGATAAGGAAAAGCCAAAGTTCGAGATGTATGCATGTGCCTGAATGTGTGTGGAAGTAAAACTTGATGTTAAGCCTCTCAAGGGAAATTGCATTGCAAATCAATAACTGGTGCCATGTGCAAAGGTTGGATTATGAGCAATTTGTCCCTTTATATGTAATAGTTATCATGAATATAGACACTTTGCTAAAGATTCTTTGTTGAAGATCACCTCTTGCCCAGGAGTAGGTGAACAAATTCTATGAAGTTTCCAAGCCCTATGGAAGGATGCAACGACAATGTGCCTCGTCACCTAGAGACAAAGTCGTTCATGTGTTAAGAAAAAAATGATTCCAAGTTGTGTTATGAGAAGGAGGCAAAAGGGAATATTCAGAATCAAGAGGGAGGGGAGTCACTCAAGGTAATGGACTTGCAACTAGAGGAGGAGATTAGTAGCCATCCTTCATCTTATCCAAATGCGAAAGAGGAAAAAAATCATAGCAAGGTTTCAACAGACAAAAAGAGACCCCTTATAAGAGCATGGAGGACAGGTGGACTATATTCTTTAGTAAATGTCCAAGAGAAGACCTAATGGTGGAGTCATTTGATGTTCGAGAAGGCAATAAGTAGCTGCATCAAGAAAAGAAATTCCTCCAGTCTTGGGACAATAGTATCATTCATCTTCTGCAGACTTCAAGTCCACATCCTTCGGGAGGAGACGACCAAGATAAAGCTCGCTTTTACTTCAACCCTCTTGCAAGTGGGAGAACTAAAAAGGAGCCCATTGCATGGGGAGTAAAGAAAGCAAGGCCTGAAAAATTCATACCACTTTAACTATTTCTCCTAGCAATGAGAAAACTTGACACCAAAATTATAATAGCCTAAATGTACTTTTATGTAATCGATTTAGAAGGCAGTGCTCTTGTAGCTATGGTACAAAAAGGAAATCCATAAGCAAGAAGAAATGTTTGAGCCAAGATCACTCCCATCAAATTCAAGGATTGATGTTTAGTTTGAAAATATATGTCCTATCCAAATATGTATTTTGACCTCTTGGCATCATTGAGGCCCTTTAATCTAACACAATTTAATTGTCTATGTTAGTAGTGTATTTACCATTGCAATATGATCATTTAATATTGGTTAGATAAGTAACAAATCATCACAGTCTACATAAATCATAAAATTCAAAGATTATCCCATGGTTAATTGGTAATTCATTGCTCTCCAAAAGATATGTACAAAGTTCAAATCTCACCCCTCCTTGACACAAATTCATTCCCAAGGGATGAATCTACTCCTCTTAGCATATGTTTCCCATATCTTCATGTGTACCTTATTCTCCTCCTCTACTTTTCCCACATGGTGCTTCAGATTTACAATCTCCAATTTGATGTTCGACAATTTTCTCTTAAATTAGGTTTTGTGGCCTTTGCTCTGTGGTCTAATTCACAATGATGTTCCTTCCTCTTCATATGTACCTTATTGTCATCCTCTATCTTGTCCATGGTGTTCTCTCCTCTCTGTATGCACCTTGTTTTCGTCCTCTACTTTGTCCACATGGTGCTTGATATTTCTCATCTTCAATTTGATATTCCTAACAACAAATTTCGTCTTAGATTGGGTTTTTGTGGTTGTTGCTATATTGTCCAATTCATACTAAAGTTCCTTTTTCTTCATATGTACCTTGTTTTCATCCTCTACTTTGTCCACATTGTGCTTGAGATATACTATCTCCAATTTGATTTTCTTAACGACAATTTTCATCTTCGATTAGTTTGTTATGGCCTTCCCTTTATTATGTGGTTAATTTCACACCAATGTTCCTTCCTCTCCATATGTACCTTGTTTTCATCATCTCCAATTTCATGTTCTTAATGACAATTTTCATCTTAGATTGGGTTTTTGTGACATTTGCAATATGATTGAATTCACATCAATGTTCCTTCCTTTTCATATGCATCTTGTTTTCACCCTCTACTTGTCCACATGGTGCTTGATATTTTCCATCTGCAATTTGATGTTCTTAACGACAATTTTCATCTTAAATTGGGTTTTCGTGAGCTTTGCTATGTCATCCAATTCACGACAATGTACCTTTTCCTCATCCTCTACTTTATGCACGATGTTCGTTTCTCTTTCAAAGTACCTTGTTTTTATCCTCTACTTTGTCCACACAGTGTTTGATATTTCCCATCTCCAGTTTGATATTCCTAATGACAAATTTCATCTTAGATTGGTTTTTGTGGCCCTTGCTATGTTTTCCACTTCACACTGATGTTTCTTCTTCTTCAAATGTGTTGGTATGTTATATTCTTTGCATGTGGGTTGCATCACCTTACGAACCCTCTTCTTCTAGTGTTATATATTATGCGTCGATCGCGCACACGGTGCAGGCTCAAGAGGGTGGGGAGGGGGATTCCCTACTATGGGAATGGATTTCAAGAAAGCACGCAAAAAATGTAATTAATCCTAGTTAACATGTTTCGGTCTTAATCTAATCTAGGTTAACGAATTAGGGTTTTGGATGCTACAGAATACCTAGTAAATATTTTATTGTGAATGGTTAAGAAAAACACAATGAAAAAATGATCGAGGGGTAGATCTTTGTTTTGCTGGTTTTCCCAATTAAGGGTTTCCAAGGTAAATCTCTATGTACTGTGTGTACGTCGTTGTTTTATCTCTGTTTTGCTTCAGAATTTGTATGGATTGTTTCAATTCACATATTTAAAAGCTATAATATGTATCTTTGTTTTCATCCTCCACTTTGTCCACGTGGTCCTTGATATTTCCCATCTCCAATTTGACGTTCCTAATGACAATTCCATCTTAGATTGGGTTTTGTGGCCTTTTCTACATTGTCCACTTCACATGATGTTCCATCTTCTTCATATGTACCTTTTTTTCATCCTCTACTTTGTCCATGTGGTGCTTGAGATTTCTTGTCTCCAATTTGATGTTCTTAACGCCATTTTTCATCTTAAATTGTGTTTTTGTGGGCTTTGCTATGTGGTTAAATTCACATCGGTATTCCTTCCTCTACATATGTTCCTTGTTGTCATCCTCTACTTTGTCCAAATGGTGCTTGAGATTTCCCATATTCAATTTGATGTTCTTAATGGCAGCTTTCATCTTAAATTGTGCTTCTATGGCCTTTCTTATGTGATTAATTTCACATTGATGTCCTTCCTCTTCATATGTGCCTTGATTTTATCCTCTACTTTGTCCACATGGTGCTTTCATTTTCCTATTTCCAATTTGATGTTTTAAATGAAATTTTTTTTTATCTTAGAGTGGGTTTTTGTGAACTTTGTTATGTGGTTAATTTCACGCTGATGTTCCTTCTTCTTCATTTGTGCCTTGTTTTGATCCTCTACTTTGTCCACATGGTGCTTGAGATTTTTCATTTCCAATTTGATGTTCTTCACAACAATTACATCTTCAATTGGGCTTTTGTGGCCTTTTCTATGTGTTCCAATTCACAATGATGTTCCTTCCTCTTCATATACAATGCCTTATCCTCATCCTCTACCTTGTCTACAAGGTGCTTGATATTTCCCATCTCCAATTTCATGTTCTTACAGATAAACTTTAAATCTTAGATTGATTTTTTGTGGTCTTTGCTATGTTGTTCAATTCGCACCATTGTTCCTGCCTCTTCATATTTACCTTGTTTTCATCCTCTACTTTATCCACATGGTGCTTGAGATTTCCTATCTTTAACTTGATGTTTCTTAACCATTTTAATCTTAGATTTGGTTTTTATAATGTTAGCTATGTGCTTAAATTCACACTAAATGATCCTTCCTCTTTATATGTGCCTTTCTTTCATCCTCTACTTTGTTTACATGGTGCTTGAGATTTCCCTATCTCCAATTTGTTGTTCTTAATGTTAATTTTGTAAATTTAGAATAGGCTTTTGTCACCTTGTGATAATCTTAGTAGTGAGGCAAGTGCAAGGATACCAATTCAATTTATCAACTCTTTTGAGAGTTAATGTTGGCAAAATGAATAGGACATTGCCCTGTTATTTATAGATGATTTTTTTGTCGTCGATGAAGCTAGAAACTACATGTAGGAATTTATTTGACAAATTATACAACCCTTTTACAACAAAGAGTTTCATGGTTGTGATTTTTTTTTAGTCTTTCAATTTTTACATAAAGTTCAAAAGTGTTAAGTCTAGGTATATGTTACAATTTTTTTGGTTTTCATACATGATACCAATTCAATTTTACAACACTTTTGAGAGTTAATGTTGGCAAAATGAATAGGACACTGACCTGTCATTTATAAATGATTTTTTTGTCATTCATGAAGCTAGAAACTACATGTAAGAATTTATTTGACAAATTATACAACCCTTTTACAACAAAGAGTTTCATGGTTGTGATTTTTTTTAGTCTTTCAATTTTTACATAAAGTTCAAAAGTGTTAAGTCTAGGTATATGTTACCATTTTTTTGGTTTTCATACATGACTATGGTCATTTTCTTCAATCAACACATGCACAAATAAGGTTTGCCATTTATTCATTCCATATAATGGAAAGAAAAATCACCAAAACTAGTAGGGCAAAGAGAAGAACCTTATGCAATATTATTTTTGCAAACTAAGTGTGTCGAAGAAATTGCCCAATCTATATTACTCGAAATTTGTTCAATTACAATTTGAAAATGTTGTATTGAAGCATATGCTCATACATAGCTTGATATGCATTTTTTAAATACAAAGCTAAAGTAAATAATTAAATTATTTTAAGTTATAAAGTAAATAATTAAATTATTTAAAGTTAATATGGATTTAAGTTGATTTAAAATAAATAAAAAATCTACTATTTTTGGTTAATACGTTAGTGAATGAAAATTGTAAAGAATGAGCAAATGTATGGAGGAAAGATGGGACTCAATCCTCTGGCTTTTTACATGAATATGAAAGATCATGTATGGAGGAAAGATGAGACTCAATTCTCTGTTTTTTTTATAGATTGGATTACCAACAACATCTTGATCACAATGGTGCCAACCAATTAAGCTATCTATATATACTCAAGTTAGCTCAATTGATTAATGTCATTATTCTGGCTTTTTACATGAATATGAAAGATCATGTATGGAGGAAAGATGAGACTCAATTCTCTGTCTTTTTATAGATTGGATTACCAACAACCTCTTGATCACAATGGTGTTAACCTATATATATATATATATATATATATATATACACACACACACACTCAAGTTAGCTAAATCGATTAATACCATTATTTTTTAGAATCTAACAAACTGATGTTGGAAATCTTGTATCAATTTGATCCTTAGAAATCTATTCAATGAATTTGGAAAGAAAATATTACAATGTGTTTACTCTATATCAAAATTAGTTTTACTATATATTGAGATCAATTTGATTGTGAGTAAATTAGATATGACTCCATTTACTTTATATCGAAATTAGTTTTACTATATATTGAGATCAATTTGATTGTGAGTAAATTAGATATGACTCCATTTGTTTTGTAGAATCACTTCATTAGGATTAATATCTTTTTCATTTTCATTAAAAGAATTTGTAATAACTTAGGTGGCATCACTTCCGAAAAAATTGGTTTACATCAAGCAAAAGTCTAAGTCATTGGACTTTAACCATATTATAATTCCTTAGTAAATGGATTTAACTAGGGTTGCCTTGTCCCTCAAACACATGTTCAAGATTTTCAAAGAATTTTCTACATTTGCTACATAAGAGTTAGATATTGAACTAATACATTGAATACTAAAAATTCCATACATTTTGAATAAATGTTTTTTTTAACATATTTTTGTGAATAAATTTTAAATAAACATATATTGAATATTAAAATATTGTATAATTATTGGTTATTATATATTAGTGATAATTATAATTTATTAAGATTAATTTTAATTTACGATATTAAAAAATATTAATTTATTTTTAATATTATAAAAATATATTTTTAATTAATTATAAAATTAAAATTAATAAAATTATAACTTAACATTTGTATAAATAATCACAAAATTCTCAGCTCGAAAGCTATTGCAGATTGCAAAAGAGGAACAAGTGGAGACTATAAAGATTTTTGGCGACTTGGAGCTATGGATAAATTATATGAAAAAGGAATATAATATCAAAAATCTATATTTACAAAACATTGGGAAAAATATAGAAACTTTAGCTTCATCTTTCAGCCAAACCAATTCACCCGTGTCTACAGGGAACAAAATGAGAAAGCAGATGAATTATCAAAAGAAGGATTGAGAATTGAAGCTGGAATCTGCATGATAGCTACTAAAAGAAATGGTATATAGGAAACTAACTGGATGACTCTAGACTACTAGACAGGCTAACTACAAGCCTTATTTTTGAAATGTACTTTTTGGTAATATTGTGGAGAGTGCAAAAACACTAAACTTTATTGAAAATGATTATAATCGTACAGAAGCACCTGTGGAATGTATTCTCCTAATTTCACTATAAATGAGAAAAATATGATTTTTTCTGTGAAAAAAAAAATAGATTTGACAGTTTAACAATAATTTGGAAATAACTTATCAATTTCAATGTTTCAATGTTTCAATAAATTGGAAATAACTTTTCGATTTCAATGTTTTAGTTTTTAGTATGGTCATTTTTAAAGTAAAAAGTAATATAAAACTTTTTCCTACTCATTATGAAATAATTAACTAATTGGAAAAAAAGTAATTTATAAACAGTCCTTTATCCGTAAAAAAGGATCCATAACATTAATTTCCTCCTTTTTTTCACTTTTAAAAATTCATACTACAATTTTAAAAAATATATAAATATTAAGATTGATTTATTTTCTTACACGTAGCTAATCAACACGTGGATATGGGCACACAAAGATGAATTTGGTGCTCATTATTCAACAACCCTAAGTTGGTAAGTGCTAATCCAGTCCAATCAAATCTTCATTCCCTTCCTCCTTGACTTTATCATATCTTCTTGAATTTTTTTAGGGGGAGATTTGGTACATCAAAATTTAGTCAAGTCTTCTCTCCCTCCTTCCACTCAAAATTTAGTCAAGTCTTCTCTCCCTCCTTCCATGGTTTTCGTTGTGGTAATGGCCTCAGTGTGTATCAATGTTGCTCATTCTTTCTACAGTGGAGACAGATGCAAACTTCAAGACTACAGTGGTTGCCTCAGTGAAGAGAGTTAATTCTTCTCTGCAAAGCTCGATAACTTTGTCAAGAAGCTTGAAGTGATTCCTGAACTCAAAATATCATTTCGAGGTCTGAAACGAAAAGTTATCAGTGGTACGTGGTTGGGAAATTAATAGGGGTGTGTCCAAATTGTAGCTCCTTATATTCATGGATTCAAACAAAGTGGGATCCCCAATTGAAAGGTGACCTTCAATTCTATTTCTACAATAAGGGTGTTTTCTAGTTTCATTTCCAATTTAAGGAAGATAAAGACTTTATTTTTCGAAACAGGGATCAATGGGTTTTACTCAAATCAACTGTCTCTCAGCTCCAATAAAGAAGAAGAGATGCCCTCAATGTTGTCAATATGGGTTAGACTTCCCCAACTTCCCTTAAATATTTGGGATGGGAAAATGCTCGAAGCAATTCAAAACAAGATGGGAAAAATTATAGATAAGGCAGAGGAAAAGTTCAATATGTATGCATCTGATTGAATGTGTGTAGGATTATATTTAGTTTGAAAATATATGTCCTATCCAAATATGTATTTTTTCCTCTTGTCATCAATGGGGCCCTTTAATTTAACACAATTTAATTATCTATGTTAGTGATGTATTCACCATTATAGTATGATCAATTAATATTGGTTAGATAAGCAAGAAATCATTGCACTCTAGATAAATCATACAATTCAAATATTATCCCATGGTTAAATGGTAAATGCTTGGCTCTCCAAAAAAAACATGTACAAAGTTCAAATCTCACTCTTTTGTGGAAAAACTCATGCAAACCAAAGGGATGGAGCAACTACTCCTAGAGGAAGTGTCTCCCACCTCTTCATATGTACCTTATTCGCATCCTCTACTTTGTCCACATGTGTGATGTACCTGCAATAATTAATTAATACAAATACACCAGATATCAGAAATAATAGAACAGAATCGCTTTTATATTGATTACGGGCCACTTCGAGGGGGCAACCTCCTTTGAGCAAGCTCAATACAATTAACTTCACGGTGCCTTCAATGACCTCAACACACACTTATATACTAAGTCTATGCCCAATACTATGAGTCAAAACCATGGGACATATAATACTACGGGACGACTTACAAAGCATATGCGTCCAACAACAATATACTAACATAGTAAAGAGAAGGGTTGACATAGGTTCCTAACATCCCCTCTCCCTTAAAAAAAGCTTTGTCCTCAAAGCTTTGGTTGGAGAAATTGCTGTAGAATCTGAAGGAGTGGTTCCCCGGTAGCATCCTCGGTTTGCATTTCGGGCCACTGACGCCTTTGGAGTGTCAAGGAGGATTGATTGGAAGGCTGTAGATGAAGAAGAACCCTGTCAGCTGCGTGGAAAATGCGCTCATAACGGTGTTGATCGGCTTGTTGTTTCAGGCGAATTCTAGCCATGTGAAGATTGTCCTGCAGAATGAGAAGAATCTGATCGCGGTTTCGAAGAACCGAGTCAATTTCCTGAACTGGAGAGCTGCTAAGGGTGTATGGAAGAAGAACAGGCGGTGTTTTTCCATAGACTGCTTCATATGTTGTCCTTTGAGATGTGGTATTGTACCACCAGAGCGCTGCTAGGAAATCCATAGAAATAGTTGGCCAAAGCTGTGTAGGGATGGGCAAGGGTTGGAGCAATCCCGAAAGGAGTGTCGTTTCCCCCTTGTTGACTTGGAAAGTATCATCGTCAGCCACCATCTGTTGAATTGTCATTTTTAGTCCCAACCAAAAGAAGTTACATTGTTCCCGGTCATACATTTTGTAGAACCCAGAGTGCCCTGTTGATGAAGAAGCATGGAGTTCATAGAAGAGATAGCCCTGTTGAACATATTGCAACCAATTTGGAACAAGCAGAGAAAGAGTAGTAAGAGAAACTGGGTCATCAATTGTGCGAGAAGGAGCATCTTCCACCATATTGTCCTTACCCTTCTTGTAAGTGATCACATAGGGAGAACCCATGAGTTGGATAACCCATTGCAGGTGTGGTAGGGAGGAGACCCATTGGTCCAAAAAAATTTCCAGACTTGGGAGATCAGTCTTGATGCAGAAATAATTCCCTAATAGGTATGGCTGCCACTTTTGTACTGCATGCAAAATAGCCATCATTTCCTGCTGAGAGGTAGATGTGGCTACATTCTTACCGGAAAGGTCTCTTGAAGGCAGCAAGCGCATTGGTTCAGCAAAGATACCTGCATATCTATCCAAGGAAGTAGTGGAGACTGTTGATGGGTGCATCTGAATGGAATTGAGCTGAGCGATGACACCATGTGAATTCTTCTTAAGGATTTTTTCCAGGCGATGTGAACTGATGATGCAGAGAGACCCTGGTTGTAAGCCCATAAATTTGTGTTGTGCCCCATTGACTTTAAACTGCATCCAAAGTTCAGCAAAATCCCATAAGATGGGGCCCAGTGTGCGTAACCATTGAACGCCCAAAACCACATCACATTCGCCTAAGGGCAAGGCAAACATGTCAGAGCGTAGGTTATAATCTTCCATAGAGATACGCACATTGTGACACTTCCCCTTGCAAGGTAAGGTGCCCCCATTGGCAACCATGACTTCAAAGCTGGAGCAAGGATGGACAAAACAATCAGGCTGTTTGGCAATCCGAGGGTCAATGAAGTTATGAGTGCTACCAGAATCAATGAGTATGGTAAGAGGGAGCTTCTTGAAGTATCCCCTGACCCGCATTGTTTGTGGGGTGGTGACGCCGGTTACAGCATGGAGAAAGATCTCAGGTGGGTCGTCTTGAAATGGGGTGTCAACATGCGGGTGTTGAATGTCGATCTGATCATCCACTGTATCTGTAGCTGCATCACCAAGTTCTAAGGCAGGCGGAGAATCCACATCCAAGAGATAGAGCTTTTGTTGAACACATCTATGTCCCCAAGTGAATTTCTCATCACAATTATAGCAAAGCCCTTTTTCTCGGCGTGCCTGCATTTCTATTTCAGATAAATGCTTGATAGGAGTTGGTTGAGGAGAAGGCGTGATGGGAGGTCATTGGGAACCCATATTTCTGAAGGGAACAAGGGTGGGTTTGGAGCGTTGTTGAGCTGCAATCTTGTCCTCAGCCAGCTTAGCCAACCCTAGGACTTCCATCATTGTGTTGGGACAAAACATTTTGACCTCTGAGCGAATTTCATCCTTGAGACCATTTATAAAACAACTCCTGTAGAATTCATCAGACAATCCTTCTGTGTGATTGGCCAATTTCTCAAATTCTGTCTGATACTCTCTCACTGTGCCAATTTGGTGAATTTTAGTAAGTGCTCCTGTGAAATCATCAAAAGCACTAGGGCCAAATCGTGGCAAAATGAGTTGGCAAAAATCTGTCCAGTTTGGCTCGGGATGAGCTTTGATGTACCAACGGTACCATTGAAGGGCTTCCTGTTCCAAATGAAAGGATGCAAGTGGAACTTTATGGACATCAAAAGTATTATGCAGACTGAAATATTGTTCTGCTCGGTATATCCATCCAATCGGATCAGTACCATTGAAGCGAGGAAAATCAAGCTTCGGCCCACAAAAATTGTTGGAAGAAGAGAACCCGGTGGCTGCAAAAGATTCTGGCTGTCGGTTATTATTCATGGTTGAATGTTGAAGATGGAGGCTGAGAAATTTTTCATCCAAATCTTGGAGTTTGGTTTGGATGGCTGCAAGTGCTTCCTCCATGGTGTTTGCCCCTGCACGGGTGACAGCCATAACCAAGTTTTTTTTTTTTTTTTTTGGACTGGAGTGGCTACGGCTCAAAAGGGATCTGGAACAACGCCGAATGGATTGAAAATGGCTGAATTTGGAACGGCTTGCAAATGGATCTGAAACAGCGCAGCAGTGATCAACAATAGTTCAGCTGAAAGTAGATATGGACCCCAGGTATGTGCGGCTTTCTAACAGTTCAAGGGTTTCACTCGGCCACCAATGCTGTCTGACGGCTTGCGTATTGGGGCAGTACCCCTCACTCCACGGCTCAGGTAAAACTGATAACCGCTTTGCCACAAACGACAGCTCTTGGTTTACCTCACGGGTGGGAACTAGTCAATCAGGTAGGGGTCGTTGCCCTTTTCGCTGGCAGGTCCTCTCAATGGGCCAGCTACTTCGGGGTTCCTGTGGTACTCCTCACAATGAGTTTTAGGGCTTATGCCCAAGTACTTCCCGCAGTTAAGCGGATAGGGATGATTCCCAAATCCGAACCTGCAACAGAAAAAATTTGGGCAAAAATTCCACCCAATGTTCAAAAACCGGATCTATATTGCTCAGAATCACTATTATAGCATGTTTCCAGAACTGAAACAACCACTCTGCTTCTACCCATAAAAGCGGAATAGAAATCTGGGCACTCGGTCAAAATATTTTCTCGCCGCAATTTCCGCGGCCGTCACCAAAATTCTGAAAAATTGCTGATTTTAAATCCGCGATATCTCCACTTTTAGAACTCCAAATGAGATGATTTTTTTTTTGAAACTGCGTATTTTTGAAAGAGGAATTCAGATATGCAATCAGTTTCTTCCGATTTTGTGGAGAAAGTTTCAAAAATTGATCTGAAATTCGCCGCCCAAAAAAAGAAAAAAAAATTCCCACTTGTGCCAAGGAAAGTGCTCTGATACCAGATGTGATGTACCTGCAATAATTAATTAATACAAATACACCAGATATCAGAAATAATAGAACAGAATCGCTTTTATATTGATCACGGGCCACTTCGAGGGGGCAACCTCCTTTGAGCAAGCTCAATACAATTAACTTCACGGTGCCTTCAATGACCTCAACACACACTTATATACTAAGTCTATGCCCAATACTATGAGTCAAAAACATGGGACATATAATACTACGGGACGACTTACAAAGCATATGCGTCCAACAACAATATACTAACATAGTAAAGAGAAGGGTTGACATAGGTTCCTAACAACATGGTGGTTGAGATTTATCATCTCCAAGTAGATGTTCTTAAAGATGTAATATTTGTATCCGGATATTCTCAATTAACTCTGAATAAACCCATAATTTCTGAAATAACCCACATTTTGATAGATATAGAATGATATATAATTGATGATTGAAAATTACAATGCTTTGGCCTTTCTATAGGCCTACTAATACCTTTTCATCGAACGGTTATGTCTTTTAATGTAAATGATTTAATATTATTATTATTATATTATATTACTATTATTGATTATTTAATATTATGTTTGTTACAAAAGACAATTTTCATCTTAAATTAGGTTTTTTGGTCCTAGCTATGCGGTCCAATTCACAACGATGTTCCTTCCTCTTCATATGTACTTTATCTTCATCCTCTATTTTATCCATATTGTTCTTTCTTCTTTATATGTAACCTTTTTTCATCCCCAACGTTGTCCACATGGTGCTTGATATTTCCCATCTCCAATTACATATTCCTAATGACAAATTCCGTCTTTAGATTGGGTTTTTGTTGTAATTGCTATATTGTCCAATTCATATTAATGTTCCTTTTTCTTCATAATTTCCTTGTTTTCATCCTCTACTAGGCCCACATTGTGCTTGAGATTTCCCATCTCCAATTTGATGTTCTTAACAACAATTTTCATCATAGATTGGGTTTTTGTGGCCTTTTCTATGTCATGCAGTTCGCAATGATGTTCCTTGCTCTTCATGTGTATCTTATCCTCATAATATACTTTATCCACATTGCTCCTTACAATTTTGTATGTACCGTGTTTTCAACTTCTACTTAATCCGGCATGTGTTTGATAATTCCCATCTCCAATTTAATTTTCCAATGACAAATTTCATCTTAGATCGAATTTTGTGGCCTTTGCCATGTTGTCCACTTCACAATAATGTTCCTTCTTCATATGTACATTGTTTTAATCCTCTACTTTGCCCACATGGTGCTTGATATTTCCTATCTCCAATGTGATGTTCCTAATGAAAAATTTCATCTTAGATTGGGTTTTGTGGCCTTTGTTATGTTGTGCACTTCACACTAATGTTCTTCTGCTTCACACGTACCTAGTTTTCATCCTCTACTTTGTCTAGATGGTGGTTGGGATTTCCCATCTCCAATTTGATGTTCTTAATGACATTTTTCACCTTAAATTGTGTTTTTGTGGCGTTTTCTATGTGGTTAAATTCATATTGATGTTACTTCCTCTTCATATGTGCCTTGTTTACATCCTCTACTTTTTCCACATGTTGGTTGAGATTTCTCATATTCAATTTGATGTTCTTAATGACCAATTTCATCTTTAATTGTGTTTCTATGGTGTTTGCTATGTCGTTAAAATCGCATTGATGTGCCTTCCTCTTCATATGTGCCTTGTTTTATCCTGTACATTGTCCACATGGTGCTTGAGATTTCTCATTTCCAATTTGATGTTCATGATGACAATTTTAATCTTAGACTGGGTTTTTGTGAATATGTGGTTAAATTCACAACAATGTTCCTTCCTCTTCATTTGTGCCTTGTTTTCATCCTGTACTTTTTCCACATGGTGCTTGAGATTTTCCATTTCCAATTTGACGTTCTCAATTACAATTTTCGTCTTAGGTTGGGTTTTTGTGAACTTTCCTATGTGGTTAAATTCACACAAATGTTCCTTCCTCTTCATATGTGCCTTGTTTTCATCCTCTATTATGTCCACATGGTGCTTGAGATTTTCCATCTCTAGTTTGATGTTCTTAATGACAATTTTAGCTTAAATTGGGTTTTATTGGCCTTTGCTATGTGTTCTAAATCACAATGATGTTCATTCCTCTTCACATACAATATGTTATCCTCATCCTCTACTTTATCCACATGGTGTTTGATATTTCCCATCTACATTTTGATGTTCTTAAAGAAAAATTTCACCGTAGATTGGGTTGATTACCTCAAGGAAACTAGTTGCTATTATGGCTAACAGTTGAACCACCCTCCATCTAGATATTCAAGGGAAGAGAGGAGGATCCCACCAAGTTTTCCTTAGAAAAAAAATGCATAGATTTTACACACAGACACAAGCTCCAAGGTTTAGCTCAATTGGTTGAATAATTTGTCTAAGACATGTTGCTAATGAGAAGGGCATAGATTGCAAGTTCAAGTTTGGTCAAGGCCCTCAAGGTTAAAAGTTGCTATGACTAGCGGTTGTGTGTATTTTCCTTCATTATGAGGGTGGTACTTAGTCTAAAGCATGTGACCTCAACTAATGCACTTGATCCCATGGGAATCGAATCAAAGAATTGCACAACATGTCGAAATTCCTACAACAATGACACTAACTAATTAAACTTTATCTTAAAGTCTTAATATATATATATATATATATGATTGTTTCCAAAAATCTAATCATATATATATATATAAACTTGCATCCTTTTGATGTGTATAAGTCTGCCAAGTGAATTTGGCAAAGAAAATATGGCATCATGTGTTCACCCCATATTCAAGTAAGTTTGAACGTGTATTGATATCAATTGATTGGAAGTAAATTGGGTATAAACTTCCTAACAACAATGGCACTAACTAATTAAACTATATCTTAAAGTCTTATTTATATATATATATATGATTGTTTCCAAAAATCTAATCATATATATATAAACTTACATCCTTTTGATGTGTATAAGTCTACCAAGTGAATTTGGCAAAGAAAATATGGCATCATGTGTTTACCCCATATTCAAGTAAGTTTGAACATGTATTGATATCAATTGATTGGAAGTAAATTAGGTAGGACTCCCTTTCTCTATAAAATCACTACATTAATACCAAGTTGTAATAACCTAGGTGGCATCACTTGTGAGAGAGTTATCTTCTAGCAAGCGAAAGCCTAAGCCACTCAACTTCAACCATGCTAACAATCCATAATAATGGACTCGAGTAGAATTATCTTGTCCCTCATCCACATGTTGAAGATGTTTAAAGAATTTTCTAAAGTTTGCTACATGTGATAAATTTTGAATTAAGAGATATTGAATACTAAAAGGCTCCACCTTGTGGAGGTAGGTTTTGAATAAATAGTTTTGTTGTACAAACTTTGTGAATGATGAGTTTAGCTTTCAATAAATATGTATTGAGTATTTAAAATATAATTATAATATAGTTGTTAGTTATTATAATTATATATATATATATATATATATATATTACAAGAACGAGTGACGAGCTTTTGTATTAAAAAAGAAGATGCAGAGCTACAAAATAAAAGCTGGAAGACTGTTTCCAAAATTGGAGAGTTGTCATAGCGGGCTCATCCATTTCTCGTCTTTGCAGTTCATACACACACTTAATTCTACTACAACTATAGATCCTTACAAACTTCCCTAACAGAAGATAACGAAATAAATACATATTGAGAGGGTAGACAATTAACTAGCTTCTTAGATCCATTACAAAAAGACTTAAACCAAGCAGTTCTGAAAAAACCATGGAATATCAGGAAGAACACTGGTGACCGATTTTCTCCTTGCTTCCATGCACAGTTCCGACGTTCTCCTCGTTGTTACTGTGGAAGACTACAGGATTGTTTCTAGATTCAGACCTCATCCTACCGAGCTTTTCTTTGACCACTTTCAAACAATTGTGCAGAGAGTTAATTTGAGTGCTAATATCCCCTGAGGAAGGACAACTAGTATCCATTTTTCCAACAAGCACATCAAAGTACTTCTTCATTTTGCTGCAGCCATTATGGATTTCCGTAGTTGAGATCTGGACGAAGGTGGCCAGGTGTGAAAGAGATTTTTTCTGATCGGAGTATTCACCCTCGAGCTACCGAACCTGACTCTCCAGCTCCAGCAAGTGAGAAAGGACTTCTGAAGACGATCTATCCTTCCCATGAGGAGACTCCAAATTGACAAACCCACTTTCCAAACCATGCGGGGATGCCCAATTCTTGTTGTTTCCAGGCTCGCTGGAGTGCCCGCGAGCAAATTGTTGCACTACCCCTCCCAGGTTCTGGCTGGTACCCAATTCAAGAGGGGTCCAGCTCTTTCCATTTCCCGGCTCGTTGAAGAGTCCACGAGCAGTTGGCTGCACTATACCACCATTGCTTTGTTCGGAGCCTAGCTCAATAGGAGCCCAATTCCTACCATTGTTAGACTCGTCAACCCTGGTGAGACCACGAAGAAAATTATGAGCCGAACCACCACAAACTTGCCCATTCCCCTGCCCCTGAACCCCATCGAAAGCTGACATGTAATGCTTCATTCCAACCCCCCCTACATTGTCTTGAATATTCTTCCTGCAGCGGCAGCATTGCAGCGAAGAAAGGTTCAAACCCTTATCCTCCATACCTTACCAATGCAGACCCAGATTTCGAACTCAAATATCTACGTATCACTCCTGAGGAACCCAAGTCACAGCGATTTGAATTTGCAGAGTGTCAAGCATACCACCCTGAGACGTGATATAAAACAAGACGGAGGGTGGTGATAATAAATGCCTGTATGCGAGACAGGTGGGATGAGTCCAGTGGGAGTGCCAAGTGTTCCAGGAGTACGCGGGAGAGGACCGATGTGGGGAAGGAGATCCCAAGGCAATCTTGCCTTTACTCCAAATGCAAAATTTCACAACTCTATAGTTTGAGGGGTGTGGAATATGTTTCCAATCCATGAGATGGGTCTTAGGAATCATGAGCAAACGAGAGAGGGGACTAAGGGACCCAGTAAATGTCAATGTTGAGACCATTTATGGTTTCCAAGCCATAATCCAGACCAGCACCAATGTTTGCCATGTTGTCTGCTTCCTTGTTCTTGCTTCTCAAGATGTGGAGAAAGGAAATGGAGTGAAATTCTTTGGCCACATATGTGAAGAGGTGTTGAAGTTTGGAGACAGGTTTTTTGTGATTGATAGCCAAAGATCTGGCCTCCCTGATAACTAGCATGGAGTCGCCAAAGGCCACTAGGTCCCTGACATTGTCATTCCTGGCAATTTCCATTCATTTGATCATAGCGAGCCATTCTGCCTCATTGTTAGTCCTCCTGCCGATTCCCCAGGCATAATCTTTCTTTTTGTTTCCATCAGAGTCAAGGAGGACTCCTCCCGCACCTGCCAACCTAGAGTTATTATATTTTATTGATAATTATAATTAATTGAAATTATTTTTGATATATAATATTATTAAAATTTTAATTTATTTTTTAATATTATAAATTTTTTATAAATTAATTATAAATAATAAAGATTAATAAAATTATCTTGTGAAAGTAGGTTTTGAATAAATAATTTTCTTGTACAAACTTTGTGAATGATGAGTTTAATTTTGAATGAATATATATTGAATATTTAAAATATAATTTTTCGTATTTTTTTTAACGTGGTTCACAACATCGACAGTTAGTGACCGGGGCTCGCTACATCCACAGTAATAACTTTAGGGGGACCACCCGAAGGGGTCTCGCTCTACGACTGCAATTTTGGGAGCCTAACCCTGAAGTATCCAAAGAATTGGATTCGATACGAATTGAACCTCCAACCTCCAACCTCAACAACTATGGTTTTGAACTCGAAAAATCCAACCAAGTGAGCTACCCTTGGGACTTATATAATTATGGTATAGTTATTAATTGTTATATTTTATTGATGATTATAATTTATTCAAATTATTTTTTATTTATAATATTATTAAAAATTTGATTTAGTTTTTAATATTATAAATTAATTATAAATAATGAAGATTAATAAAATTATCAATGTGAAATTATAGTTTATTATTTATATAATATTCTTTAGATTAGGCTGCAAAAAAATGTAATCATTCGAATATCATCCTGAAAAATGTCTAGATAGTTTTTAACAATCTACATTTCATTAAAAAAAACTTAAATGTCATAAAAATTACATGCTCTAGTTTTAATTCTACTTGATATCAATTTCACCATACACTATGTGAAAATTGTTCTTGATTTAAGAACAATATGATAATGTTCTTTGCAAAGTAAAATAAACAATATAATGATATACAACTTAGGTGGCACGCACTAACGACCCTAGACGATTGTGTTACAATAATTTTAACGTGGAAATATACCACTTAACTTTAATACATTGCAAAACTTATAATTATAAGGTTTTATCTTGCACCAAGTCAAAACTTTCCACAAACTATGTTAATTATTATCTTTAATGAATAAAAAAAATAATGTGATATAGATTTGGTCCGTATAATAATAATTTGGAAGCAACCTACCAAGCTCAATGTTTTAAGGTCCTTAGTAGGTGCCACTTCATATTATTATTTATTAGATTTGAATTAAAAAATCATTTTCAAACACCATTTTCAAAGTAAAAAGTTATAGAAATTCAGGAGGTGAAATACTTAAAACCTTTTAACTCATTGAAAATTGCATAGAAATAAAGTTTGAGAACCTTTAATATCCATCATATTAATTTCCTCGCCTCTTCTCTCTTAAAAAATCATACTAGGGTTTGTCTAAAAACCTTAGATTCTTAAGGTGACGTAAACATTACGACTGCTTTGGTTTTCATAGACGTGGCTAGAGTGCTTTTCTCGAACCAACACGTGGACAGGTGCACACAAAGATGAATTTGGTGTTCATTATTCAACAACCCTAAGTTGGTAAGTGCTAATCTAGTCCAATCAAATCTTCCTTCCCTTCCACATTTTTAAATTTGAAATCTCATTATGAGGTTTAAAAACAAAAGTTATCACGAATACATGGTTAGGAAGTTTATGGGGTGTGTTCAAATCGTAGCTTTTTAGATTCATGGATTCAGACAAAGTGACTCCCCAATTGAAGGAAATGGGTGTTTTATGGTTTTCATTTTCAATTTAAGGAAGACAAATACTTTGTTTTTCGAAACAGGGATAAGGATTTTACTCAAACCATTGGTCTCTCAACTTTGATCGAGATCAAAATAGATGTTGTCAATTGTGTCAGCATGGGTCAGATTTCCCCACCTTCCTTTACATATCTAGGATGGGGAGATGCTCAAAGCAACTGGTAAAAAGATGGGGAGAATTACAAATAAGGAGAAGACAAAGTTTGAGATATATGCTTGTGCCTAAATGTGTGGATGTAAACATGGATGTTAAGCCTCTCAAGAGAAATTACACTACAAATCAATGATTGGTTCCATGCGCAAAGGTTGGATAATGAGCAATGTCCCTTTAAATGTAATAGTTGGCATGAATAAAGACACTTTGTTAAAGATTCTTTGTTGAAGATCACCCCCTACCTAAGAGTTGGTGGACAAATTCTATGAAGTTGCCAAGCCCTATGGAACGATGTAATTGCAATGTGCCCCCATCACCTAGAGACAGAGATGTTCCTATTTTAAGAAAAAATTATTCCAAGCTCTAAAAATTCCAGAAGATGACTATTATGAGAAGGAGGCTAAAGGGAATATTTAGAATCAAGAGGGAAAGGAGTAAGTCAAGGTAATGGAGTTGGAACCAGAGGAGGAGGATATTAGTAGCCATTGTTCATTTGATCTAAATGTGCAAGAGGGAAAATAACATAGCAAGATTCAACGGCAAAATGAAACCCCCTAGGAGAGCATGGAAGACAAGTGGATTATCTTCTCTAGTGATCATCCAAGAGAATCCCTAATGGTAAAGTCAATTGATGTTCGAGAAGCCAATAAGGAGTTGCATTGAGAAAACAAATTCCTCTAGTCTTGGGACAATAATTTCATTCATCTTTTTGAAGACTTTAGGTCCATTCCCTTCAGGAGGAGATGACCAAGATAAATCTTGCTTCTACTTCAACCTTCTTGCAAGGGGGAGAACTAAAAAGGAACTCATACCATTGGTAGTAAAGAAAGGAAGGGCTAAGAAATTCATACCACTTTAACTATGTCTCCTAGCAATGAGAAAACTTGACACCAAAATTGTAATGGGCCTAAATGTACTTTTATGTAACCAATTTATAGCACAGTGCTCTTGTAGCTATGGTAGAGAAAGGAAATCAATAAGCAAGAAGAATTGTTTTAACCGAGAGCACCCCCATGAAATTTTAGGATTAATGTTTTGTTTGAAAGTATATGTCTTATCCAAATATGTATGTTGGCCTCTTGGTAACACTGAGGCCCTTTCATTTAATTCATAATTTATTATCTATTTTAGTGGTGTATTTAGCATTGTCGTGTGATCAACTAATATTGGTTAAATAAGCAACAAATCATTGCACTCTAGATAAATTATAAAATTCAAAGATTATCCCATGGTAAATTGGTAAAATCCTTTTCTCTCCAAAAGCCATGTACACAGTTCAAATCACACTCCTCTATGATACAAACTCATGATAGACCAAGGGATGGAGCTTGCACTCCAAGAAGATGTGTCTCCCATCATTACATATGTACCTTATTCTCATCCTCTACTTTGTCCACATGGTGCTTGAGATTTACCATCTCCAATTCGATGTTCTTAAAGACAATTTTCATCTTAAATTAGGTTTTGTAGCCTTTGTTATGTGGTCCAATTCTCCTTCCTCTTCATATGTACCTTATCCTCGTCCTTTATGTTATCCATGATGTTTTTTTGCCTTCATATGTAACTTGTTTACATCCTTTACTTTGTCCACATCGTGCTTCATATTCCCCATCTCCAATCTGATATTTGTAATGGCAAATTTTGTCTTAGATTGGATTTTTGTGGCAATTGCTACATGTCCTATTCATATTTGCTCTATGTCTTGTTCATATTGATGTTTCTTTTTCTTCATAAGTGCCTTGTTTTAGCCCCTACTTGGTCCACATTGTGCTTGAGATTCCCCATCTCCAATTTGATGTTCTTAAGGACAATTTTCATCTTAGATCAGGTATTTGTGGCCTTTGTTATGTCATCCAATTCACAATGATGTTCCTTCCTCTTCATATGCACCTTACCATCATCCTCTAATTTATCCACAATGTTCCTTACAATTTTATATGTACCTTGTTTTCATCCTCTAATTTATCCACACGATATTTGATATTTCCTATCTCTAATTTGATTTTCTAATAACAAATTTAATCTTAGATTGTCTTTTGTGGCCTTTGTTACATTCATCTCTTCACAATGATGTTTCTTCTTCTTCATATGTACCTTGGTCTCATTCTCTACTTTGTCTAGGTGGTGTTTGATATTTGTTATCTCTAATTTGATGTTCCTAATGACAGATTTCATCTTAGATTGTGTTTTGTGGCATTTTCTATGTTTTCCAATTCACAACGATGGTATTCTTCTTTAGATGTTCCTTGTTTCCATCCTCTGATTTGTCTAGATGGTGCTTGATATTTCTCATCTGTAATTTGATGTTCTCAATTATTTGAACCTTAAATTGTGTTTTTGTGGCCTTTGTTATGTGGTTAAATTCACATTGATGTTACTTCCTCTTCATATATCCAGTGTTTCCATCCTCTACTTTGTCCACATGGTGCTTGAGATTTCCCATATTCAATTTGATGCTCTTAATGGTCATTTTCATCATAAATTGTGTTTATGTAGTATTTGATGTGGTTAAATTCACATTGATGTTCCTTCCTCTTCATATGTGCCTTGTTTTTATCCTCTACTTTGTCGACATGGTGCTTGAGATTTCCCATTTCCAACTTGATGTTCTCAATGACAATTTTCATCTTACATTTGGGTTTTTGTGAGCTTTGCTATGTGGTTAAATTCACACCGATGGTCCTTCCTCTTCATTTGTGCTTGCATTTCATCCTCTACTTTGTCCACACGGTGTTTGGGATTTTCCATCTCCAATTTGATGTTGTTAATTTTTGCAGCCTTTACTATGTGGCCCAATTCACATGATGTCCCTTCCTCTTCATATACAATACCTTATCCTCATAATCTATTTTCTCTGCTTGATATTTCACATCTCCAATATGATGTTCTTAAAGATAAATTTAATCTTAGATTGCTTTTTTGTGGCCTTTGCTATGTTCTCCAATCCACACCATTGTTCATTCTTCTTCATGACATGTACGTTGTTTTCATCCTCTACTTTGTCCACATGGTGCTTGAGATTTACCATCTCTAATTTGATGTTCCTAACAATAATAATCTTAGGTTGGGTTTTTATGGATTAGCTATGTGGTTAAATTCACACTAATGTTCTTTGCTCCTTATATGTGCCTTTTTTTCATCCTCTACTTTGTTCACATGGTTCTTGAGATTTCCCATCTCCAATTTGATGTTCTTGAATCTTAATGAAAATTTTGTCAACTTAGATTGGGCTTTAGTAGCCTTTGTTATGTGGTTAAATTAACGCAGATATTTCTTCATCTTCATATGTGATTTGTTTTCATCTTCTACTTTGTCCACATGGTGCTTGAGATTTTTTGTCTCTAATTGCATGGAGGATGTGTATGGTTGGAATGCACCTACCCACTGGACCTTGACACTATGAAAAAAATATCAATCCTCCCTCAAATAGGGGAAGATGTAGTTAAAGCGAAAATGGCCCGAAATATTATCGCAAAGGAAATTTATCAAAAGTATGGTACACATAGAGGGTTGTGGGGTATAGTCATTTCAGCCATCTAGGATCATGAGGTAATATTTTCCACTCAGTTGCTATCTTGTAAATTGGTTTAGCGGTGTAGGAAGGATGAATTCCTAGTAGGGGTTATCCATGTAGTAGAGTGGTGTGCACAAGGAATCAAGATGTCTTGAGCACACTACTTATAGAACACATTCCCAAAACTATTTGGATTCCCAAGAACAAGGGAAAGAGTTCCATTTTAGTTGGGTTCTCCTCCTACTCATGATGATTGCATGGATAGCACCACAAGGTCGACCCTATGAAATTGAAGTGACAAATTCCTTTCCAACATCAAAGTTCAATGTATGGTAGTTAAACACTAACTAGGACACTCCGATGGAAACTAATTTGGGATTCTAGCATTGGTATACTCAGATGACACAAGAAACCATTGAATCCTATCAGATTCCATAGAATTTTGTAGATAAATATGATGAATTTATTGTGTTTGAAGTTGATTTACATCATGTTTTTTCCGATGTTGTGTGTAGACCCACAAACTCCAACAGATATTCTACATTTGTGTGTTAGAAAGGCAAACATTCAGAGTGTGATTGCACAATGGCCTACAGAGATGTGACCTCTACTAAGCGAAGAGGTATTGGATATTATAGAGGTAAAATAAAGATGATAAAAAATAGGAAAAAAATAGAAAGTTGGAACTTCAAGTGATGATTTTTGCACTACAAGGTCCCCCGGAATAACAAAATTGGAAGAGAAAATGAGAACAAACAAAGCACAGTGAATCAAAGAAAGGAAAAGGAAAGTAGTCAACAGGAAAACACAATCTATCACCCCAGTCCACATCCTATTCTGAGGGAAAAGGAACCAATACACTAGTCTCTTCATATTTAGAACCTAGAAGTCCAACCCTTACCTATAGTACAATCCACCAAGCATACGATATTGACTAGTCATTCAACCATAGTTCCAAAAATGGAGAATTATGAAAGAAAATGATATATTCCACAACAACAACATCAAGAATATTGAAACTCCTCACAATTATGACTATGTTGAAATCCCATATTGAGCCACAACAAATATTTCACCATGATTCTTCCTAGCAAGTCGAACATTGCATCTTGCGTTATAGCTTGGTGACATCTCTATAAAAGCCAAGTCACTTTCTCAGAAGCATCTTAGTACAAGATAAGATCCATTCATGCATTCAATGCCTCCTAACCCCAATAGAAAGGTACTTCATACCATCAGAGTCGAGAGGAGAGCTCATTGGATCAATCCTCTAGCTCTAGTCGCACACGATGCTCTTGCAATAGGTGGAGGCTCTTAAAATGAATTCCTTATACAACATTGGATTCATTCGAGGGTGGTAGCTAGAATAAAGCATACAACATAGACTTAGTGCACCTGATCCCATGAAAATCAAACCAAGAACCTGTACAACATGCCAGAATACCAACAACGTCTTGACCACAGTGACGCCAACCAATTAAATTCTCTTGAATTTACACACACACATATATAGATATATATATATATATATATATATATATATATATATATATAACCTCAGAAGTTAACTTAATTGATTAATACCATTATTTTTTAAATCACATATATAATCATTTTGATCCTTATTAATCTACCCGATGAATTTGGCAATGAAATATTACATCATGTGTTTACTCCATATAAAATTAAGATCAATTATGTATTGAGATCATATTAAATGCAAGTAAATTAGGTATCACTACATTAGTATTATATCTTTCTCATTCTCACCAAGATAAGGCCAAGTTGTATTAACTTGGTGGCATCACTTTCAAAAAAATTAGCTTTTAGCGAGCAAAAACCTAAGCCATAGTATTTCAACATTGTTAACAATCCATCATAATTCCTTCCTACATGGATTTAATTAGGATTCTCTTGTCCATCTTGCACACGTTAAAATAATTTTCTACATTTCTAAAATATGTGTTAGTTAGTGGTAGGTTTGAACAAATAATTTTGTTTTAAAATGGTGGTTCACCATTTGTTAGAGGGTTAGTCTATTGGGAAAATGCCAACACTTGCTATTCTAGCTAGAAAATCAAGGTATGGCTAGAAATACAATCATTAGAATAAGGGCTCAACCAGAGCAGCCATCACTTACAAGAATTGAACCTTGGTGGGGAGGGCAACAATCATTCCTCCCAACCACCCAAGCTACAACCAATGGACAAATAAATAATTTTGTTGTAAAAACTTTATCAATGATGAATTTAATTTATAGTTTTTTCAACGGAAAAATCACGTTCCTGCTATTCCGAAGGAATCAAGGAAAGCTTGAAATACAATCATTACAATAGGGCTCAACAAGAGCATCATGTCACTTACAAGAATTGAACCTCGACACTGAGGGCAACAATTTTTTCTCGCAACCACCCAAGCTACAACCAATGGACTAAAAATATATAATAGTTAGTTATTATATATTATTAATAATTATAATTTTTTGAAATTAATTATAATTTATGATATTGATTAAAAATAGTTTTTAATATTATAAAAAATATTTTTATCATGAATTAATTATAAATAATAAAAATTAATAAAATTATAAATATCAATTATCTATAGTCTAAATTTGTTTTGGATTGAAATCGGTAGTATTTTTTGGATTGAAATCTGTAAAGAGTACTGAATTCATTTTTATCATTAAAATTGCAATTAGTTAAATTCGAATTTTGTAAAAGTAAAAAATGTTGAATTTAGGAGAAAAAAAAAAAAAACATTCAACTCAAATCATCTCATTTTCAGACGTCTCCATAAATTATAACGTGTTGCATTGCTAAGCTTTAAAAAATGATGATATGCAACTTACGTGGCAGAGAGTAAGGACCCATAACGATTGTAAGTTAAAACTTTCCACAAACCATGTTAACTAATATATTTAATTAAGAAAATAAAATAAAAAATGTGATATAGATTTGGCACGTTTAACAATAATTTGGAAATAACGTCCCAGACTCCCACGTGCTTTAAGTCTTTCTTAGTAGGTTCTACTTCAAATATTGTTTTTGACTAAATTTGAAAGGAAAAAAATAAACTTCTAACACCAATTCTAAAAGCAACAAAAAGTTACAGAAATTCAAGAGGTCAATTACATAAAACCTTTTACCTTGGTTTTACTCATAGAAAATTGCACAAAGTCATGTGGACCATGGAGCAAGGGTTTTACCAGCTGGCGCCCACTTATAGATCTCGGTGTAGTCAAGTGCGGCGGAATTGGGAAACGGATCAATGCTGGTGAGCCGGTAATATACGATATAGCTAAAGGCATATACCTATTCTTTTGATATTTTTTTCCAAGAGTATTATGTTAGGTTGGCCTCTAGTTTCCTAGTAGATAAGGGGTTGTTTACCATAATTAGGTTAGGTTTCTTTTCATTTTTAGTGCTCGAGAAATTCTTTAAAATATAAGTATGTTGTAGAGAGAAAGGGCATTAGGAGTTAGGTTAGGTTTTGTTGTAGTATGCACATCTTTAGAAATGGCATTAGAACTTAGGTTAGGTTTTGTTTTAGATGTAATGCAAATTTTGGGTATGTTTCTTCATGGGTATGGGTTTTAAGAATACACCCATTTTTATTTCAACAAATCAGTTATGAGAAAAGAAAGTTACAAGCATTTTCTTTCATGGTTTTCGTCGTGGTAATTGCTGCAGCGTGTATCAATGTTGCTCACAATTTTTTGGAGACAGATGCAAGCTTCGAGAATACAATGGTTACCTCAACGAAGAAGTCTTTGAAGAAGCCTAATATCTTCGTCCATAAGCATAAAGGGATTCTTGCACTTAAAATCTTGTTTTGAGGTCCAAAAATAAAAGTTATCAGTGGTATGTGGTTGGGAAGTTTACGCGGACGTGGCCAAATGGTAGCTCCTTAGATTCATGGATTCAGATAAAGTGGACTCCCCAATTGAAAGGCGGCCTTCAGTTCTATTTTTGCGATAAGGGTCTTTTTTGGTTTTCATTTTCAATTTAAGGAAGATAGAGACTTTGTTTGTTGAAACAGGTGTCAATGGATTTTTACTCAAATCAATGGCCTCTCAATTTCAATCTAGAAGAAGAGATGACCTCAATTGTGTCAATATAAGTTAGCCTTCCCCACCTTCCCTTAAATCTTTGGGACAAGGAGATGCTTGAAGCAATTGGTAACAAGATGGGGAGAATTACAGATAAGGCAGAGCCAAGGTTTGAGATATACGCATGTGCCCAAATGTGAGTGGAAGTAAACCTTGATGTTAAGCCTCTTAAGGGAAATTGCACTGCAAATCAATAAATGGTGTCATGTGCATAGGTTGGATTATGAGCAATGTCCCTTTAAATGTAATAGATGTCATGAATAATGACATTTTGTTAGAGATTATTTGTTGAAGATCACCCATTTCCAAGAGTAGGTATACAAATTCTATGAAGTTTCCAAGCCCTATGGAAGGATACAACTACAATGTGCCCCATCAACTAGAGACAGAGTTGTTCCTATGTTAAGAAAAAATGATTCTGGGCTCTGAAAAATCCAAAAAGGACTAAATTATGAGAAGGATTCTAAAGGGAATATTAAGAATCAAGAGGGAAATGAGTAAGTCAAGATAATTGTATTGCAACCGTAGAGAAGAAGGAGATTAGTAGTTATTCTTCATCTGATTCCAAACATGCAAGAGGGAAAATAGCATAGAAAGGATTCAAAAGACAAAAAGAGACCACCTAAAAGAGCATGGAAAGCGGGTGGATTATCTTCTCTAGTGATTGTCCAAGAGAATCCTTGATGGTAGAGTTGTTTGATGTTCGGGAAGCCAATAAGGAGATGGATCAAGAAAACAAATTCCTCTAGTCTTGGGACAATCATATCATTCATCTTTTTTCAAACTTCAAGGCCACACCCTTTGGGAGGAGATGACCAAGATAAAGTTCACTTCTACTTCAACCTTCTTCCAAGTGGGAGAACTGCAAAGGAACTCATAGCTATGGGAGTCAAGAAAGCAAGGTATGAAAATGAACTCACGGGGAATGAAGAAAGCAAGGCCAGAGAAACTCAAACCACTTTAACTATGCCTCCTAGCAATGAGAGAACTCGTCCAAAAAATTATAATGGGCCTAAATGTACTTTTATGTGACCAATTTATAAGGCAATGCTCATGTAACTATAGTAGAGAAAGGAAATCCATAGGCAAGAAGAAATATTTGAGCCAAGAGCACTCCCATGAAATTTTAGGATTGATGTTTAGTTTGAAAATTGATGCCCTATCCAAATATGTATTTTTTCCTCTTAGCATCATTGAGGCCCTTTAATTTAACACAATTTAATTATCTATGTTAGTACCATGTATTTACCATTGCAGTATTCAATTAATCATGGTTAGATAAGCAACAAATCATTGCACTCTAAATAAATCATAAAATTCAAAGATTATCCTATGGTTAATTGGTAAATGCTTTGCTCTCCAAAAAACATGTACAAAGTTCAAATCTCACTCCTTTGTCACACAAACTCATGGAAACCTAAGGGATGGAGCTACTACTCTTAGAGGATGTCTCCCAACTCTTCATATGTACCTTATTCTCATCCTCTACTTTGTCCACATGCTTCTTGAGATTTACCATCTCCAGTTTGATGTTCTTAAAGACAATTTTCATCTTAAATTAGGTTTTGTGGCCTTTGTATGTAGTCCAATTCACAATGATGTTCCTTCCTCTTCATATGTACCTTATCCTCATCCTCTATTTGATCCATGATGTTCTTTTGTCTTCATATGTAACTTGTTTTCATCCTTTACTTTGTCCACATGGTGCTTCTTATTCTCCATCTCCAATTTGATATTTGTAACAACAAATTTTGGAATGGGTTTTTGTGGCAATTGGCACTATATTGTCCAATTCATATTCATGTTCCTTTTTCTTCATATGTACCTTGTTTTTATACTCTACTTGGTCCATGTGCATTGTGCTTGAGATTTCCTATCTCCAATTTGACATTTTAAAGACCGTTTTCATCTTAGATTGGGTTTTGTGGCCTTCACTATGTCATCCAATTCATAATTATGTTCCTTCATCTTCATATGTACCTTATCCTCATCCTCTACTATATCCATGATGTTCCTTACAATTTTATATGTACTCATCCTCTACTTTATCCACAAGGTATTTGATATTTCCCATCTGCAATTTGATTTTCTAATGACAAATTTCATCTTAGATTGGAATTTGTGGCCTTTGCTACGTTCATAATTTCACAATGATGTTCCTTCTTTTCCATATGTACCTTATTTTCATCCTCTATTTTGTCCAGATGGTGCTTGGTATTTTTTATCTCTAATTTGATGTTCCCAATGACAAATTTCATCTTAGATTGGGGTTTGTGGCGTTAGCTATGTTATCCAATTCACACCAATGGTCTTCTTCTTTATATGTACCTTGTTTTCACCCTCTACTTTGTCCAAATGGTGCTTGATATTTCCCATCTCCAATTTGATGTTCTTAATGACACTTTTCACCTTAAGTTATGTTTTTGTGGACTTTGTTATGTGGTTAAATCCACATTGATGTTACTTCCTCTTCATATGTGCCTTATTGTCATCCTTTACTTTGTCCGCATGGTGCTTGATATTTCCCATATTCAATTTGATGTTCTTAATGAACATTTTCATCTTAAATTGTGTTTATGTGGCACTTGCTATGTGGTTTAATTCACACTAATGTTCCTTTCTCTTCTTCTGTGCCTCGTTTTTATCCTCTACTTTGTCCACACGGTGCTTTAGATTTCCCATTTCCAATTTGATGTTCTTAATGACAAATTTCTTCTTAGATTTGGGCTTTCGTGAGCTTTGGTTTGTAGTTAATTTCAAACCGATGTTCCTTTCTCTTCATTTGTGCCCAATTTCCATCCTCTACTTTGTCCACATAATGCTTGAGATTTTCCATCTCCAAATTGATGTTCTTAATGACAATTTCATTTTAAATTGGATTTTTGTAGCCTTTACTATGTGGTCCAATTCACATGATGTCCCTTCCTCTTCATATACAGTACCTTATCCTCGTCCTTTACTTTCTCTACACGGTGCTTGATATTTCCTATCTCCAATATGATGTTCTTAAAGACAGATTTAATACGTTCTCCAATTCAAACTGTTGTTCCTTCTTCTTCATGTGTATCTCGTTTTCATCCTCTGCATTGTCCCCATGGTGCTTGAGATTTCCCATCTCCAATTTAATGTTCTTAACAACAATTTTAATATTAGATTGGAATTTTGTGGATTAGCCATGTGGTTAAATTCACACTAATATTCTTTCCTCTTTATACTCAAGCACAATAGATGAGGTGTATACCTTAATCCCTAGGGTTATGTAGATTCCACTTCCTTGGTTTTCGTGCAAGAAAATATCATCACCAAGGTCCAACAGGTTGTTCAACATCTACGGGTAGAGAACCCAAAATTTCAAGAGAAATTAAAGACCATTCCATCTCCATAGCAGATTGAGTTGGACAAATAATTTGCAGAGACATAAGAGATGCTTCAAAGCACAAACTCTAGTGTGGAGGGGCTTTTGACCCTTGTATACTCTAGTTTTTTTCTTTAGAGGCACTTATATAATTTTCTAGAGATGTACGCCAAGGATGATTAGATTAGGGAGTGTGAGCAATAGACCATAAAAAGAAAAAGGTCCCTTCATGAACTACTAGGAACTGCACACAAAGATATCATGCTTGAGGTATCTTCCCTTACTCAACAGAGGGCATGTTGGTGCCTACTATTGTAGTTTTATGGGTTGTATTTCTGGATAGGTTTCATTGCTTCAATCATAGTGTAGGGGGCATGTTGGTGCCCTATTTGTAGTTTTGTGCATTGTATTTTTGGATGGTGCACAGTGTTGTAGTCCATGCACAATGCCTCATGTTGCACATGGCTTGTCTAAAAGTTATGCACTAGAGATGTATTTCATGGGTTGACCTAATTTTGACAACAAAAACTTATAACCGATATAGTTAGGATTATGAACTAATTGGTAATTGTTATTGTATGTATTTAAAGGAATCTAATAGGGAAAGGAATTATCTAGTTGGTTAATAAGTTAGTGAATCAGAATTGTAAAGAATGGGTGAATATATGGGATAAAGATAGGATTTCTTTTTACAGACTGGATTTACTTGAATGAATATGAAAGGCTATGTGTGTTGGTTCTCCCTTTTTATTTTTATTTTGTTTAATTGAGATTGTAAAATGTAATGTATGTAAGTTCTATTTTTGTAATTCTCATGAGCATCTTGGGTGTGACCTTATTCATTTAATGAATATTTAATATGTTGATGTTTTTGGGGTTTATTGTTGGCTGGAGTTTAAAGATCTTTGCCAACACCAGTGAGGAGGGCATATGTCACAAGTTCTTCTTGGGTATAACTTTGAGATATTTCCCTTCATTTTGAGGATGATAGTTAGAATAAAGTATGCAACGTAGACTTAGTACACTCCATCTCATTAGAATCAAACCAAAGATGTCATACTACCAACATCATGATCCATTAAACTATCTCTTGAATATATTTATATATATAGAAATGAGGGTTTGAGAGTCAACCTACTGAGATGATTTCAGCGGCTATGGTTCCTTCCCTAGCCGCCATCCACTTTCTCCCCTGAGAAGCTATTTGTCAAGGCCGATTAAGGGTGATTTTAGATGGTTTTTCCCTGCGTATGGAGTGGTGGCGATGCCTTTGCGCGGCGACCCATAGTGTAGCGGGTTCTTCTTGCTTTCCTGTGGCGGCGGTGGCGTTTTCTTTTGCAGAGGGGAGCTGAATTATTGGCAGGGCGTTTCCATGGTGTTGTGGTGACTGGTTTGTCGGCCCTATGAAGCTACTTGTTGGCTGTGAGAAGTAGCTTCCTACAACGACTCATATGACGATGGATTAAGTCTTCAGAAGCCGGTAGCTCTGCTCTACTCTCATGATGAAGTTTTTATTGGTGTTTTCTCCAGAAGACGTTGGGGACCTGCAACACGCGTTTTGGGATAACCTTTTTGTCTGTTTCAGTCGGCATTACTTTTGGCTTCTTTCATTTTTCTTCAGCTCTTTATGAGCTGGTTTTTCCTTTGTATATGTGTCAATCTTAGCTGCCCTGAAATAGGGTGTATTAGATGTAATTTTTAAAGCTGCTACCTGCTTTCTGAGCAATTGTTTTGGTGCTTAGGTACCTGTCATTTTTTATCTATGAAGCTGAAAAGCTCTTACTGGAAAGGGCTCCTAGAAGCCTTTCGACAATATGTAATTTGATTATACTTAATGAAATTACGTTTTTTTCCTTGAAATATATATATATATATATATATATATATCTTGCATCATTTTTAACCTTATAAATTTACTCAATGAATGACAAAGTATTTACTCCATATTGAAATAACTTTGTTTAATTATGTATTAAGATCAATTTAATTAATGGGTATAATTCTTTTTGTTTTGTAAAATCACTATATAATATTATAGTTTTTCATTTCCACCAAGATAATACCAAGTTAATAGAAGTTAAGTTAATAGAAGTTGTATTAACTTATATTAACTTAAGTGACATCACTTTCCCCAAAATAGCTTTAAGCAAGCAAAAGCCCAAGCCATTGGATTTCAACCATGCTAACAATCCGTTATAATTCCTTCCTAGATGGATTTAACTAGGATTCTCTTGTCTCTATTTAACTAGGATTCTCTTGTCTCTATTACACATGTTCAAAGATTTTGCTACAAGTCCCTAAATATGAGTAAGATTTAGAATTAATACATATTGAATACTAGGTTTTAAATAAATAATTTTACTATCCCATTTTTATGAATAATGAATTTTTTTTAACAAATATTTTTAAAAATATAAATATAATATAATTGTTAATTATTATATGTTATTGATAATTATAATTTATTAAAATTAATTTTAATTTATAATTTTAATTAAAAATTAATTTATTTTTTAATATTATAAAAAATTAATTTTATTACAAATTATGAAGATTAATAAATTATAAATATAAATTTATAACTTTTAAATATATAACATGTTTTTTTTATCTTCCACTTTTTTGAATATCATAAAAATTGTATTCTTTTTCTATTGAAATTCAATTTTACCATACATGTGATTTTCACTGCAAAGATTAAAACAAATGACGATATACAATATACGTAGCGATTGACGACCCATGACGATTGTGTTACAATAATTTTAGCATGGAAATATACCACTTAACTTTAAATTTCGCTAACTTATAATTATAATTATGAGGTTTTATGCTGCCCCAAGTTAAAAAAAATTCATAAACCATGTTAACTAATACCTTTAATTAATAAAATGAAATAAATAATGTCATATAGATTTGGCACACATATATATATTTTCAAACACCACTTCTAAAAGCAAAAAGTTGAAAAATGTCATATAGATTTGGCACATATATATATTTTTTCAAACACCACTTCTACAAGCAAAAAGTTATAGAAAATTTAAGAGGTCAAATACATAAAACCTTATACCTTGGTTTTATTCATAGAAAATTGCACGAACTTTTAATTTCCACTCTTTTGTTGGTGAGAAAGAAAGGACCCATACTATTAATTTTCTTCTCTTAAAAATAATAGTATTATATATTAAAAAAAAAAAGTTTTATAAATATTATGACTGTTTAAACTCGAAGATATTGCTATTTATTAATTAAGAGCTAATTTTCTTTAAATTCGAAGAAATTAGTTAATTAACTAAAATCAAAAGTAGCCCTCGATCACCAATGAATTAAGAGATCACCAATGAGTTAATGTGATTTTTTTAAATAAAATAAAAAAAATTAACTCGTTTTTCCAAAATCACAATCAATTTAACAACTTTTTTTTTTCAGCAAAAAAAAAGCTTCATCCCAAATCAAATAGTACAACGATGTTATGTCCAATAACACATAATTAGATCAACTTTAACAACCAATTTAACAACTTAATTAGATCAATTTACCATCACAATAAAATATTTCAATTATTTTGATTTTCATACACGTAGCAGCTACGGTGCTTTTTTTGACTGAACAAGTGGACAAATAGATTTTTCTTTGCTTGAATGGCAACCAAAGATGAACTTGTGTTCATTATTCAACAACCCTAATTTGGTAAGTGCTGCTTAATCAAATCTTCCTTGACTTCATCGTATCTTCTTCGATATTTTTTAGATCTTGGAACGTGATAATTTAGTCAAGTCTTCCCTCCTTGTTGGCTGCCTTCAATACCTACCAAAAACTCCTTCACTTTTTAGCGACCAAAAGGATCCAATCAGGGCAGAGATATCCAGCGAGGACTTGGTTCTAGAAGGTAGGTTACACACGCAACCTCTAACCTAACTCCACCACCATCATGAGTCATGACCCCACCTTGTCGCCTAAATAATTTCCTGCCCACCCACCCACCATTATCATACACGGCTTCGTTTGTTCTATAATTAAAACCTTCCTCGTTGAAGGGCCTCTATATTTCTCTTAAATCGCTCTGTAATTCCTCTCTGTTTACGGATAGTTTCCGTGTTCGATCATCCATCCTTAGTTTAGCCATAATTTCTGCAAGCGATTATTCCGTTGATCAGTTTTATAGAAGTAATAATCGCTTTGTTTTTAGAGAGGAAAGTTTGTATAGCAGTAATGGCTTCTTCTCTTGTATTTTCCTCTACAGTTTTCTCATCCAAAGATTCACCTAGCGCTGGTCATATGAGCTTCCACAGGCCGCGTGAAGCTTCGATTCCCAGGAGCACAAATGTTAGATTTCGCCGCTGTGTCTGCGTGAGAGCAGCACAGGTTTCTGCGAGCGCAGAAGCGATTTCGGGGCCGGGTCACAGGGAAAGGCAGAGTTTGTATGAAGTGCTGGGGATAAGTCAAGGCGTCACGGCCAAGGACATCAAGAGGGCTTACAGAAAGCTAGCGAGGGAGTTCCATCCCGATCACGCGGCTTCTCCCGAGGAAAAAGACCAGAACACTAAGACGTTTCTGCGGATACACGATGCATATGTGACTCTCAGAGATCCACATGACCGCGCGCAATATGACCGCCAGCTTTCGGCTTCAGTGCGGGGCTTCGCTGGTCAGACATGGAGCAGTGGGTTTTACCAGCATGCGCCCACTTATAGACCTCGGTGTAGCCATGTGCGGCGGACTTGGGAAACGGATCAATGCTGGTGACCCGGTAATATACGATATAGCTATAGGCATATACCTATTCTTTTTAATTTTTTCCATAAGTATTATGTTAGGTTGGGCTCTGGTTTGGTTTACTGGTAGATAAGGGGGTGTTTACCACAATTAGCTTAGGTTTCTGTTCATTTTTAGTGCTTGAGAAATTCTTTAAAATATTAATTATGCGGTATTTAGAAATGACATTAGCAATTAGGTTAGGTTTCGTTGTAGATGCTATGCGCATCTTTAGAAGTTGCAATCTTTAGAAATGGCTTTAGAACTTAGGTTAGGTTTTGTTTAAGATGTTAGGCAAATCTTTGGGTATGTTTCTTCATGGCTTGGATAGACTTCACGAATAGGATTTTCTTTGTTAAACTCTTTGATATTAACGAATCAGTTATGGGAAAAGAAGAGTTACAAGCATCTTCTTCCGTGATTTCCATCGGGTAAGATTTCAACATGTATTAGTGTTGCTTGCTCTTTTTGGGAGACAGATGCAAGCTTCAAGAATACAGTGGTTGTCTCAGTGAAGAAGTCTTTGAAGACGCTGAAAGGGATTCCTGCACTTAGAATCTTGTTTAAAAGTTATCAGTGGTACATGGTTGAGAAGTTTATGGGGGAGCAAATGGTAGCTCCTTAGATTCATGGATTCAGACAAAGTGGACTCCAATGAATCAGTTACGGGAAAAGAAGAGTTACAAGCATCTTCTTCCATGGTTTCCATCGGGTAATGACTTCAACATGTATCAGTGTTGCTCGCTCTTTTTGGGAGATAGATGCAAGCTTCAAGAATACAGTGGCTGCCTCAGTGAAGAAGTCTTTGAAGAAGCTGAAAGGGATTCCTGCACTTAGAATCTTGTTTAAAAGTTATCAGTGGTACATGGTTATGAAGTTTATTGGGGAGCAAATGGTAGCTCCTTACATTCATGGATTCAGACAAAGTGGACTCCCCAATTGAAAGGCGGCCTTCAGTTCTATTTCTGTGATAAGGGTCTTTTCTGGTTTTCATTTCCAATTTAAGGAAGATAAAGACTTTGTTTTTTGAAACAAGGATCAATGGATTTTACTCAAATCAATGGCCTCTCGATTTCAATCAAGAAGAAGAGATTACCTCAATTGTGTCAATATGGGTTAGACTTCCCCACCTCCCCTTAAATATTTGGGACAAGGAGATGCTTGAAGCAATCAGTAACAAGATGGGAAGAATTACAGATAAGGCAAAGCCAAGGTCCGAGATATATGCATGTGCCCAAATGTGTGTGGAAGTAAACCTTGATGTTAAGCCTCTCAAGGGAAATTGCACTACAAATCAGTAAATGGTGTCATGTGCAAAGGTTGGATTATGAGCAATGTTCCTTTAAATGTAATAGATGTCATGAATAATGACATTTTGTTAGATATTCTTTGTTGAAGATCACTCATTGCCCAAGAGTAGGTAGACAAATTCTATGAAGTTTCCAAGACCTATGGAAGGATGCAACTGCAATGTGCCCCATCACCTAAAGACAGAGTTGTTCCTATGTTAAGAGAAAATGATTCTAGGCTCCGAAAAATCCAAGAAGGGACTATTATGAGAAGTAGTCTAAAGGGATTATTAAGAATCAAGAAGGAAATGAGTAAGTCAAGATAATCATATTGGAACCAGAGGAGGAGGAGATTAGTAGTTATTCTTCATCTAATTGCAAACTTGCGAGAGGGAAAATAGCATAGCAAGGATTCAAAAGACAAAAAGAGACCACCTAAAAGAGCATAGAAAGTAGGTGGATTATCTTCTCTAGTGATTATCCAAGAGAATCCCTGATGGTAGAGTCATTTGATGGTTAAGAAGCCAATAAGGAGATGCATCAAGAAAAAAAATTCATCTAGTGCTGGGACAATCATAGCATTCATCTTTTTGCAGACTTCAAGTCCACATCCTTTGAGAGGATATGACCAAGAAAAAGCTCGCTTCTACTTCAACCTTCTTCCAAGTGGGAGAACTGACAAGGAACTCATACCATTGGGAGTTAAGAAATCAAGGCCTGAAAAGGAACTCATAGCATCGGGAATGAAGAAAGCAAGGGCCAAGAAACTCAGACCACTTTAACTATGTCTCTTAGCAATAAGAAAAATTGACCCCAAAATTAGAATGGGGCTAAATGTACTTTTATGTAACCAATTTATAAGGCCATGCTCTTGTAGCTATAGTAGAGAAAGGAAATCCATAGGCGAGAAGAAATGTTTGAGCCAAGAGCACTCCCATGAAATCTTAGAATTAATGTTTAGTTTGAAAATATATGTCCTATCCAAATTTGTATTTTGTCCGCGTGGCATCATTGAGGGCCTTTAATATAACACAATTTAATTATTTATGTTAGTGGTGTATTTACCATTGCACTATGATCAATTTATAATGGTTAGATAAGAAACAAATAATTGGACTCTGGCTAAATCATAAAATTCAAAGATTATCCCATGGTCAATTGGTAAAGGCTTTGCTCTCCAAAAAACATGTACAAAGTTCAAATCTCACTCCTTTGTGACACGAACTCATGGAAGCCCAAGGGATGGAGTTATTATTCTTAAAGGCCGTGTCTCCCAACTCTTTGTACCTTATTCTCATGATCATCTACTTTGTCCACATGGTGCTTGAGATTTACTAGCTCCAGTTTGATGTTCTTAAAGACAATTTTCATCTTAAATTAGGTTTTGTGGCCTTTGTTATGTGGTCCAATTCACAATAATGTTCCTTCCTCTTCATATGTACCTAATCTTCCTCTATTTTATCCATGACACTCTTTCCTCTTCATATGTGACTTATTTTCATCTTCTATTTTGTCCACATGATGTTTGTTGTTTCCCATCTCTAATTTGATATCCTTAACAACAAATTTCACCTTAGATTGGGTTTTCGTGGCAATTCTATATTCTCCAATATGTTCCTTGTTTCTTCATATGTACCTTGTTTTCATCCTCTACTAGGTCCACATTGTACTTGATATTTTACCCATCTCCAATTTGATATTCTTAACGATAATTTTCATCTTAGATTTGATTTTTGTGGCCTCTTCTATGTCATCTAATTCACAATGGTGTTCCTTCCTCTTCATGTGTATCTATCTTATCCTCATCCTCTACTTTATCCAAGATGTTCCTTACAATTTTGTGTGTACCTTGTTTCCATCCTCTACTTTATCCACATGGTGTTTGATATTTCCCATCTCCAATTTTGTTTTCTAATGACAAATTTCATCTTAGATTGGCTTTTGTGGCCTTTTCCATGTTATCCACTTCACAATAATGTTCCTTCTTCATATGTACCTTGTTTTCATCCTCTACTTTTCCCAAATGGTGCTTGATATTTCCCATCTCTAGTTTGATGTTCTTAATGACAAATTTCACCGTAGATTGGGTTTTATGGCCTTTGTTATGTTGTCCACTTCACAATGATGTTCTTCTTCTTCATATGTACCTTGTTTTCATCCTCTACTTTGTCAAAATGGTGCTTGAGAATTCCCATTTCCAATTCAATGTTATTAATGACATTTTTCACCTTAAATTGTGTTTTCGTGGCCCCTTTGTTATGTGTTTAGTTTATTTTTTATTGTAAGGTTCGTATATATATTGATCTAGAAAAATAAAAATAAATTATACATGTCAAGACTATAGCATCCTACTACATAGTGCCTCCAAATGTTAGTGGTAGAGCAACTGTCCTAAAATTGAGAAATTCTGAGAAGCATTGTTAATTAAGCTAAACATAAATAGTTTGGAAATCCATTTAACAGAGGATCCCCCAAAGGCCTGGGGTTATGGCCCACAAAATTAAACTAGAGGATATGCAATCAGGTATCCAAACTTAACCATAAAACATAACTAGTTCTAATCATCATCATAAACATTTACTATGGAGGGACCTGATCCAGGAGGATATTGGTGGCCACCCTCCTATTCCACTTGGACCCCCACCATTTTTTCTTCAGTTTTTTCAGTTTCCTTAATTGTAGCACAATTTACTATTTTTGGCAGTTTTCGGGTCCTAAACTTCCGGAGCTGTTTTAAGGCCCTAAACGACGTTTTTTCAGCATCAAATGGTTGGGAAAATATGAGTTCGTTTCCTTGAATAGATCTTTCTAACGATGTATCATGTGCGTCAAACAGAGGTAGTATGCCAAAGTTACGACCCCGAGAAATTGATGTACCAAGTTACCCAACGGGGCCCATATTCTGGCGTTTCACCTCCTAGGGTTAGGTTTTTGGATGTGTAAGGTTTCCATTGTTTCTCAATAATATAAAGGCCTTCGAGCCTCATTGCAACACAGAGTTCAGAGGCATGTAGCCGCCGCATCTCTTCTCAGAGATAAGCTACCAGCACTCTAGCTAGTTTACTTCCATCCTGTATGTAAACAAGTCTCAGTGCTTTGATTAATGAAAAGAAGTGTTATTTCCGCTGCATCTTTGTTTTTATGGGTATTTGTGTATTCTGTTGCGTTCCTGCATAAATCTTGATCAGGACCCGAACCTGGGGCTTCTTGATTAGCTTCCCAAAGACCAACATTCTGCCAGCATTGGTTCTCCATATGATCTGTTGAAGGATAGGCAAAAGGTGGCTTATTGAACCGTTTCCCAGTAAGTCCTTTGGAAAGAGCATATGTCTTCCCGTTGATATGCTCGTCCGCGATGACCTAGTTGTGAGCCAACCTGAGCATGCCTTTCTCCAAGCGTGCGAGTCGGGTAGCCACAAAGGGGCCTTGTGTCTCATCTTGCATGCGGCTCTCCATGCAATCCTCCAAAGCCAGACTAAATAAAGATTTCATGCTCCAAAACAAGCTTAAAGTCATAATATGTTGCGTTTCCTGGGTTTTGGTAGAACCAGAGTCATCAACTAGACTTTCAAATTCATTAAACAATTGCTAAGGCTTTGGGCGTATCATTTTTTTACACAGCCTCATCTCCAAATGCTTGTGCGTTCCCTTGTTTATCTACTGAGTTTGGTTTCAAAGAATCCCTTCACGTTTTCCATGTCCTTGAGAGCCCTCAACAAGTGGGAACGTTTTCGGCCATTCACAATCTTGCGTCGAGTAACCCTGTTACGCACCATATTAAGCCTCGAGAAACTTCAGCCAAGACGAAGGCCACCCGCCACAGAAGAGGATGAGAAAATTCAGCTCCACAGAGAAGATCTCAAGCCAGGAATATCGTGATTTCATAGGATTATCAGCAATAGATCGAGGAGGACGCTCCCTGCAACACCTCCCAAATAGAAACCTTGGCCCCGCGTAAACATCCTTCCTATAATGAATTGAACTGGCTTGAAAAGCCATGAACACTCGCACAAGGAACGACTCAGATATTTGTACTACGAACTAGTAGTTGGCGAGGAGAGAGTACCAAACCCATAAATGGGTTATCATGTCATGATCCTTGTCGTGGAAACGTGGAGAATGAGGCTGACCACTTGCCAACCCACATTTCCACCTTTCTTTAGGCTACCCGCACATGGCTCCCATGCTCGTCGGGATTATGATGGCACCCGTCATGGGGATGTTATGTGTTTAGATTCACATTGATGGCATTTCCTCTTTATATGTGCCTTGTTCCCATCCTCTACTTTCTCCACATGAGTTTTCACATATTCAATTTTATGTTCTTAATGACCATTTTCATATTAAATTGTGTTTGTGTGGAGTTTGTTATGGGGTTAAATTCACACTGATGTTCCTTCCTCTTCATTTGTGTCTTTGTTTTTACCCTCTACTTTTTCCACATGGTGCTTGAGATTCCCCATTCCTAATTTGATGTTCTCAATGACATATTTCATCTTAGATTTGGTTTTTGTGAACTTTGTTGTGGTTAAATTTACACTGATGTTCCTTCCTCTTCGTTTGTGCCTTGTTTTTATCCTATACTTTGTCCACATGGTGCTTGAGATTTTCCATCTCCAATTTGATGTTCTTAATGACAATTTCATCTTAAATTGGGTTTTTGTGGCCTTTTCTATGTGTTCCAATTCACATGGTGTTCCTTCCTCTTCATATATAATACCTTATCCTCATCCACTACTTTGTCTAGATGGTGCTTGATATTTCCCATCTCCAATTTGATGTTCTTAAAGACAAATTTCATCTCGACTAGGTTTTTGTGGCCTTTGTTATATTCTCCAATTCATACTATTGTTCCTTCTTCATGTGCACCTTGTTTTCATCCTCTACTTTGCCCACATGGTGCTTGAAATTTCCCATTTCCAATTTGATATTCTTCACAACAATTAATCTAGATTGGGTTTGGGGAGTTTAGCTATGTGGTTAAATTCACAGTAATGTTCTTCCTCTTCATATGTGCCTTGTTTTCATCCTCTACTTTTTTTCACATAGTGCTTTAAATTTCCCATCTCTAATTTGATGTTCTTAATGGAAATTTTGTCGAAGTTAGAGTGGGCTTAGTGACCTAAATGTTGTGGTTAAATTCACATAGATATTTCTTCATCTTCATATGTGTTTTTTTTCATATTCTACTTTGTCCACATGGTGTTTGATGTTTGAGATTTTTGTCTAATTTGATATTCTTAATAAATAATTTGTGTAAAGATTTTGCAATTAAAGTCTACAAAATTATACATATACTACCCCCTTCAAATTTGAACCTATAACATCCTAAAAGAAAACACATATTATTAACTATTAAAACTACTCAAATTGTACAATTGTTTTTATCAAATATATTAATTACTTTCTTTTAATATGACTTGACTAATCACAAAATCTCCATACTTAAATATATCTACTTATAAGCAAAGTTTTCATACAGGTGAGATATTTTCAAGATAGAACA
Organism: Larix kaempferi; assembly: GCA_027924585.1. Classification (NCBI taxonomy): domain Eukaryota; kingdom Viridiplantae; phylum Streptophyta; class Pinopsida; order Pinales; family Pinaceae; genus Larix; species Larix kaempferi. The sequence continues at coordinate 4,535,989 of BSBM01000103.1, forward strand.
ATCATACATATTTCATGTTCTAAGAAAATATTGTTTAAAATGAAATGAGCATATATATTTCATGGGTTAAGAAAGTATTATTGTTAACTAAATAATTGCGTTTTAAGAAAATATTGTTTATTTAAAATGAAATGATCATACATATTTTATGGATTAAGAAAGTATTATTGTTAACTAAAATAATAATATTTATTAAAATGAAATATATTTTTTTGTTATTTAATAAAATCCCTAAATGATGTTGATGGTATCAATTGTAATTTCCAATATCGTTAAATTGCATAACATAAGCAATGACGTATATCTAAAATTCCCTTTACCAAAATTCCAACATAAAAAAGGAAAGTGCATGACATAAGTAGTGAGGTATATCTTTACATGAAAAACAAATGCTCCCTTCTAGTTAGATACGCAACCCCTCACATGAATCTCCACCAACGACCTCATGTCCCCACGTTGTTGGGAACAAGGCTATGCAACTTTCCTCCCCTACCTACCACCATTCTCATGTACACTTTCACTACCCATTATTAACTTCAACTCCTAGGGTGGGAGTTTTCAAGCCCATTCCACTGTGCGACAACGTTAAACCAATTAAATTTTCTCTTGAAGTTATATATATGTATAATCTCTTAACACAATCTATTAATACCATTCTAAAAATTAGAAACATTCCTTCCCTTAGATCAATCTTGGCTTGTCTTGGAAAGTTGGTGATGATCAATCTTGGCTTGTCTTGGAAAGTTGGTGATGATCAATCTTGGCTTGTCTTGGAAAGTTGGTGATGGTTCGAATGTTTTGGTTGGTATAGATCCAATTATAGGGAATGAAGAGAATTGCATTATATCTCCAGGCTTTTTTGATGGAGTACCTTGCAGTGCTGGGCTTTATTACCTTGACACATATCAAAAGGCCTCGTTGGTGACATTCTTCTTCTTCTTATTGGTTGACTTCTGAAGATTTGGCCCTGGGTATTATTTGGGTAGAAGAGTGGACATAATATATCTCCTTCCTCAATTATTAATGTTGGCATTAGACTCAACAATGAAGAGGATAAACTAATTTGGTCATGTAATCAGTCAAATGGACAGGTTACTGCATGTGCTGCTTACATTGCAATTATGAAAAATGATGCTTTTGATGTTCCTAAATAGTGATACGAGAAATTATGGAAATGGAAATTACCTCAAAATATAAAATGCTTCATGTGGCTTCTGCTGGAAAATTGCTTACTTACTTCGGATAATTTGCTACACAAAGGATGGTGTGGTCCTAGTTATTTCTCTCTCTACAAATCTGATTTTGAATCAGTGGAACGTTTATTTGTTAATTGTAGTTACATCAGGTCCCTCTTGAAGGTTGTTTGTGATTTCTTGAACATTAATCAAACTTGGGGCTTTAACTCTATGGATGGGAATTTCCTTCAATGGTTCAGGAGGTCTGTTGATTATAAAATTCTTCCAACATTCATATGTTGGGAAATATGGAAATCCATAAATTATGTGATTTTTGAAGGAAAATCTTTGAATTGCTCTCCTAGTGTCCTCAAAATTATCAATTTGTTTAAAGATTACTCTGGTGTGAAAAAGATGAAAAAGAAGGCATGACATATATGCAATTTGCCTCCTCTTTCTACTGCATATGGTTTCTTTGATAATGATGCAAAGGATGGTATGTGTGGTGCTGGTGGTGTGCTGAGAATTAATGAAGAACATTATTTCAAGATGAAGTTGAATTGTGGATCTAGATCTAACTCCAAAGCAGAGATGATGGCTTTATGGTGTCTTCTGTTCTTTGCTTGGTCTTTGAGCATTGACTTTATCAAGATCTTTGGCGATTCATTAGTAATTGTCAACTGGTAAAACAAGTTATGTTCCTTGCAGATTATTTCTCTTCATCATTGTTGTAAGCGTTCTAAAGAGCTCCTTTTGTCCTTGGACGAGATCTATATTGAACACATCTTCAGAGAATTGAATTATGATGCTAACTTGTTATCTAAAGTTGCGTTGGAGGATCGTGAAGTTTTTTTTATACTGGGAGTAATTTGTGGATTAATCTTCTACATTTTGGATTAATCTTCTGGATATGATCACTTTGGATTGCCATCCTTCTATTTATGTAGTCTGTTCGGTTGGCTTTTTTCCTTTGTTTCCTATTTGGTGGGCTCTAGTGCCTTGGGTTTTTGCCAATCCTAATTTTCGTTAGACTTGTATAGAGCTTATATTGTTAATCTGATGCACTTGGAGACTCTTTTTAAAGATTTTGTCATCAAAGGTTGTATAATAGCTATTAACTTTTCCAATCTAGTCTTTATACTTTTTAATTCAAATCAAATAACAAAAATATTGTGTTTTTTTCTGCTTAAAAGAATATATTAATACCATATTATAAATAAATAAATACATATAGATATAGATATAAGATCTTACATCATTTTTATCCTTATAAATCTATCCAAATATTATATCATGTCTTTACTCCATATTGAAATAAGTTTAATATATATTGAGATCAATTTAATTGTAAGTAATTTGGATATGGCTCCCTTTGCTTTGTAGGATCACTATATTAGTATTATATCTTTTTTATTTCCACCAAGAAAATGCCAAGTTGTATTTTAAGTGGCATCACTTTAAAAACAATTAGCTTCCTACCGGCCATTGGATTTCAACCATGCTAACAAACATTATTATTCATTTTTAGATGGATTTAAATAGGATTCTCTTGTCCTCTTACATACGTTCAAAGAATTTGCTTCACTTAGATTTTGAATCAATGCATATTGAATATTAAAAGGCCAATTAATTCGAAAACATGAGCTAGATTTCGAAAATATGATATAGTTGTTAGTTATTATGATAATTTTATTTTAAGTTAATTATAAATAATAAAAATTAATAAAAAATCTTTTAATGTGGTTTGTTGTCTGCAAATTTGTGGAAGCATGCTATGTTCACTGGAATAATTCTAAGGGGCCATGCAAAGAGGCCTCACTCTATAGGCACCAGTTTTGGTTGGGAAAAGACCACCTTAACCTAATAAAGGCTTGGTCATACAAAGCTAATAAAAATTAATAAATATAAAAATATATTTTTTATTATATAATATGTTATATTTATAACACTTTTTTTAATATTATAAAAAATGTATTTTAATGGATTTCAATTTTACTATGCATGTAATCTATATGGCAAAGTTTTAAAATGATGGCATAGATTACTATTCATAACTATTGTGTTACAATAATTTTAGGACTACCATGTTTTCTACTTTACAGTGGGTTTTAATTGGAATCATGTAACTTTTATTAATAAAATCTAAATTTTTATTTTTAAATTATATTTTTTTATAAAGATTTCCAATCGAAATATGAATAAAATTAAACAGAAAATCAAAGAAAAAATTGAAAACTTATAATTTTTAGACTACACATTATGATAAAAATATATCACTTTTACTTTAACTTTAATCCATTGCATTTATTATAATTATTGAATTTATTAAATTTCACTAACTTATAATTATGAGGTTTTATGCTACCTAATGTTAAAACTTTCCACAAACCATGTTAACTAATTTCTTTAATTAATAAAATAAAATAAATAATGTGATATAGATTTGACACGTTTAAAAATAATTTGAAAACAACGTACCAATCTCCATGCTTTAAGTCCTAAGGTTCTACTTCGAATATTGTTTATTAGATTGAAAGAAAAAATAAATAAATTGCAAACACGAACTCTAAAAGCAAAAAGTTATAGAAATTCAACAGATCAAATACATAAAACCTTTTACCTTGATTTTACTAATAGAAAATTGCACATTTTCCACCATAGAAAGGATCACTCATATTAAGTTTCTTCATCCTTAAAAATCATACTACGATATATATCCAAAAAAAAACCTTTAAATCATGTAAATATTATGATTAAGCTTTAAGGTGATGTAAATATTATGATTGTTTTTGTTTTGAGGCAAGATTTAAAATTGCTTTTTATTTAGTTAAGAGCTCGTCTTTTTCATATTTGAAAAAATTATAATTAATCAAAATAAAAAATAACCTTCTTTAATATATCACAAATAAGTTGATAGACCACCCACAAATATTATTTTACGTAATATAGTTTATGAGTAAACTCCTATTTTTAAAAACAAGCAATTTAACAACTTAATTACGATAAACTTCACCAAAGTATTTCAATTGTTTTGGTTTTCATACACATAGCAGCTACTGTAAGCTTCCCCTAATATATCACCAATGAGTTGACGGATGACGGACCACCAACAAGTGAGTTATTTTAGATATGGTAGTCTTTTTAAATAACTATAACTAGTCAACTCCTAGTTTTAAGAAGTAATGGTCATATTCACAAACAATTTAACAACTTAACTATGATAAATTTTACCATCACAATTTCAATTATTTTGTTTCCATACACGTAGCAGCTACGGTGCTTTTCTTGACTCAACAAGTGGACAACTAGATTTTCCTTTTCTTGAATGGCACCCAAAGATTAATTTGTGTTCATTATTCAACAACCCTGAGTTGGTAAAGCGCTAATCCAGTCCAAGCAAATCTTCCTTCCCTTCCACCTCGACTTCATCAGATCTTGAAATTTTTTTAAAGATCTTGGAACGTGATAATTTTGTCAAGTCTTCCCTCTCTCCACCCATTCTGGTCTTCTAGAAGGCAGCTTACACACGCAACCTGTAACCTAACTCCACCACCATCATAACCCCACCTTGTTGGAAAGACTGCATCAATGGCCGCCTGAGTAATTTCCAGCCCACCCACCTACCATTCTCAGACACGGCTTCGTTTGTTTTATAATTAAAACCTTCCTCGTGGAAGGGCCTCAATATTTCGCTAAATCGCTCCGTAATTCCTCTCTGTTTACGGATAGTTTCTGTGTTCGATCACCCAGCCTTCGTTTAGCCATAATTTCTGCAAGCGATTATTCTGTTTATCAGTCTTATAGAATTTAATAACCGCTTTGTTTTCAGGGGAAAGTTTTTATACCAGTAATGGCTTCTTCTCTTGTATTTTCCTCTACAGTTTTCTCATCCAAAGATTCACCTAGCGCTGGTCATATGAGCTTCCAGAGACCGCCTGAAGGTTCGATTCCCAGGAGCACAAATGTTAGATTTCGCCGCTGTTTCTGTGTGAGAGCAGCACAGGTTTCTGCGAGAGCAGAAGCGATTTCGGGGCCGGGTCAAATGGAAAGGCAGAGTTTGTATGAAGTGCTGGGGTTAAGCCAAGGCGTCACGGCCAAGGACATCAAGAGGTCTTACAGAAAGCTAGCGAGGGAGTTCCATCCCGATCACGCGGCTTCTCCTGAGGAAAAAAACCAGAACACTAAGATTTTTCTGCGGATACACGATGCATATGTGACTCTCTCAGATCCACATGACCGCGCGCAATATGACCGCCAGCTTTCGGCTTCAGAGCGGGGCTTCGCTGGTCAGACATGGAGCAGTGGGTTTTACCAGCAGGCGCCCACTTATAGATCTCGGTTTAGCCAAGTGCGGCGGAATTGGGAGACGGATCAATGCTGGTGAGCCGGTAATATACGAAATAGCTATAGGTATATACCTATTCTTTTTAATTTTTTTCCATTAGTATTATGTTAGTTTGGGCTTGGTTTTTTCACAGAAATTTTGGGCTTGGTTTACTAGTAGATAAGGGGGTGTTACCACAATTAGCTTAGTTTTTTTTTTTCATATTTAGTGCTTGAGAAATTCTTTAAAATATTAAGTATGTGGTATTTAGAAGTGGCATTAGCAATTAGGCTAGGTTTAGTTGTAGATGCTACGCGCATCTTTAGAAGTGGCAATCTTTAGAATGGGCTTTAGAACTTAGGTTAGGTTTTGTTTTAGATGTTATGCAAATCTTTAGGAACGTTTCTTTGGATAGACTTCAAGAATAGATTTTTCTTCTTTGATTTCAACGAATCAGCTAAAGAAAAGAGGAGTTACAAGCACCTTCTTCCATGGTTTTCATCGGGTAATGGCTTCAGTACGTGTATTGGTGTTGCTCACTCTTTTTGGAAGACAGATGCAAGCTTTGAGAATACAGTGGTTCCCCAGAGAAGAAGCCCGATAACTTTGTCTAGAAGCTGAAAGGGATTCCTGCACTCAAAATCTTGTTTAAAAGTTATCAGTGGTACGTGGTTGGGAAGTTTATGGGGATGTGGCCAATTGGTAGCTCCTTAGATTCATGGATTCAGACAAAGTGGACTCCCCAATTGAAAGGTGGCCTTCAGTTCTATTTCCACGATAAGGGTCTTTTCTAGTTTTCATTTCCAATTTAAGGAAGATAAAGACTTTGTTTTCCGAAACAGGGATCAATGGATTTTACTCAAATCAATGGCCTCTCAATTTCAATCCAGAAGAAGAGATTACCTCAATTGTGTCAACGTGGGTTAGACTTCCCGATCTTCCCGTAAATATCTGGGACAAGGAGATGCTTGAAGCAATTGGTAACAGATAAGGCAGAGCCAAAGTCCAAGATATATGCATGTGCCCAAATGTGTGTGGAAGTAAACATGGTTGTAAGCATCTCAAGGGAAATTGCATTGCAAATCAACAATTGGTGCCATGTGCAAAGGTTGGATTATGAGCAATGTCCCTTTAAATGTAATAGATGTCATGAATAAAGACACTTTGGTAGAGATTCTTTGTTGAAGATCATCTCTTGCCCAAGACTAGGTGGACAAATTCGTTGAAGTTTCCAAGCCATATGGAAGGATGCAATTGCAATGTGCCACATCACCTAGAGACAGAGTTGGTCCTATGCTAAGAAAAAAATGATTCCAATCTCTGAAGATTCTAGAAAGGGACTATTGTGAGGCTAAAGGGAATATTAAGAATCAAGAGGAAAAGGAGTAAGTCAAGATAACTGAATTAGAAATAGAGGAGGATACTAGTAGTTATCCTTCATCTGATTCCAAACATGCAAGAGGGGAAATAGCGTAGCAAGGATTCAAAAGACAAATGGAGACACCCTAGAAGAGCATGGAAGACAGGTGGATTATATTCTCTAGTGATTGTCCAAAAGAAGCCCTAAAGGTAGAGTCATTTGATGTTTGAGATGCCAATAAGGAGCTTCATTGAGAAAATAAATTCCTCCAGTGTTGGGACAATCATAGCATTCATCTTTTTGCAGACTTCAAGTCCATATCCTCCGGGAGGATATGACCAAGATAAAGCTCACTTCTACTTCAACCTTCTTCCAAGTGGGAGAACTGAAAAGGAACTCATACTATTGGGAGTCAATAACTCAAGGCCTGAAAAGGAACTCATACCATGGGGAATGAAGAAAGCAAGGGTCGAGAAACTCAGACAACTTTAACTATGTCTCTTAGTAACGAGAAAAATTCACCCCAAAATTAGAATGGGGCTAAATGTACTTTTTATGTAACCAATTTATAAGGCCATGCTCTTGTAGCTATAATAGAGAAAGGAAATCCAAAGGCAACAAGAAATGTTTGAGCCAAGAGCAATCCCATGAAATCCTAGGATTAATGTTTAGTTTGAAAATTTATGTCCTATCCAAATATGTATTTTGTCCTCGTGGCATCATTGAGGCCCTTTAATATAACACAATTTTGTTATCTATGTTAGCGGTGTATTTACCATTGCAGTATGATCAATTAATAATGGTTAGATAAGAAACAAATCATTGCACTCTAGATAAATCATAAAATTCAAAGATTATCCCATGGTTAATTGGTAAAGGCTTTGCTCTCCAAAAAACATGTACAAAGTTCAAATCTCACTCCTTTTTGACACAAACTCATGGAAGCCCAAGGGATGGAGCTACTATACGTAGAGGATGTGTCTCCCAACTCTTCATATGTACCTTATTCTTATCCTGTACTTTGTCCACATGGTCCTTGAGATTTCCCATCTCTAATTTGATGTTCTTAAAGACAATTTTCATCTTAAATTAGGTTTTGTGGCCTTTTCTATGTGGTCCAATTCACAATGATGTTCCTTCCTCTTCATATGTACCTAATCTTCCTCCTCTATTCTATTCATGACACTCTTTCCTCTTCATATGTGACTTATTTTCATCTTCTACTTTGTCCACATGGTGTTTGATATTTCCCACCTCTAATTTGATATCCTTAACAACAAATTTCATCTTAGATTGGCATTTTGTGGCAATTGTTATATTGTCCAATCCATATTGATGTTCCTTTCTCTTCATATGTACCTTGTTTTCATCCTCTATTAGGTCCACATTGTGCTTGAGATTTCCCATCTCCAAATAGTCATTCTTAACGACAATTTTCATCTTAGATTTGATTTTCGTGGCCTCTTCTATGTCATCCAATTCACAATAATGTTCCTTCCTCTTCATGTGTATCTTATCCTCATCCTCTACTTTATCCACGATGTTCCTTACAATTTTGTATGTACCTTGTTTTCATCCTCTTCTTTATCCACACTGTGTTTGATATTTCCCATCTCCAATTTGATTTTTTAATGAAAATTTTCATCTTTGATTGGCTTTTGTGGCCTTTGCCATGTTGTCCACTTCATAATAATGTTCTTTCTTCTTCTTATGTACCTTGTTTTCATCCTCTACTTTTCCCAAATGGTGCTTGATATTTGTCATCTCTAGTTTGATGTTCCTAATGACAAATTTCATCTTAGATTGGGTTTTGTGGCCTTTGTTGTGTTGTCCACTTCACAACGATGTTCTTCTTCTTCATATGTATGTTGTTTTCATCCTTTACTTTGTCCAGACGATGCTTGAGATTTCCCATTTCCCATTTGATGTTATTAACGAGATTTTTCACCCGAAATTGTGTTTTTGTGGCATTTGTTATGTGTTTAGATTCACATTGATGATACTTCCTCTTTATATGTTCCTTGTTGTCATCCTCTACTTTATCCACATGAGTTTTTCCATATTCAATTTGATGTCCTTGAGGATCATTTTAATCTTAAATTGTGTTTGTGTGGAGTTTGTTATGGGGTTAAATTCACACTCATGTTCCTTCCTCTTCATTTGTGCCTTCGTTTTTACCCTCTACTTTGTCCACATGGTGCTTGAGATTATCTATTCCTAATTTGATGTTCTCAATGACTAATTTCATCTTAGATTGGGTTTTTGTGAACTTTGTCGTGGTTACATTTACACCAATGTTCCTTCCTCTTCATTTGTGTCTTGTTTTTATCCTATACTTTATCGACATGGTGCTTGAGATTTTCCATCTTCAATTTGATGTTCTTAATGTCAATTTCATCTTAAATTGGGTCTTTGTGGCCTTTGCTATGTGGTCCAATTCACATGATGTTCCTTCCTCTTCATATATAGTACCTTATCCTCATCCACTACTTTGTCTACATGGTGCTTGATATTTCCCATCTCCAATCTGATGTTCTTAAAGACAAATTTCATCTTCGATTGGGTTTTTGTGGCCTTTGCTATGTTCTCCAATTCACACTATTGTTCCTTCTTCATGTGTACCTTGTTTCCATCCTCTACTTTGTCCACATGGTGCCTGAAATTTCCCATTTCCAATTTGATATTCTTTACAACAATTAATCTACATTCGGTTTTGGGGCTTTAGCTATGTGGTTAAATTCACACTAATGTTCTTTCCTCTTCATATGTGCCTTAATTTCATCCTCTTCTTTTTTTCACATGGTGCTTTAAATTTCGCATCTCCAATTATATGTTCTTAATGAAAATTTTGTCAAATTTAGAGTGTGATTTAGTGACCTAAATGCTGTGGTTAAATTCATAGAGATATTTCTTCATTTTCATATGTGCTTTTTTTCATATTCTACTTTGTGCACATGGTGATTGAGATTTTTTCTCTCCAATTTGATGTTCTTAATAAAAAAATTGTGCAAGGATTTTGCACTTAAAGTCTACAAAAGTGTACATACCCTACCCCCTTCGAATTTGAACCTATAACATCCTAAAAGAAAACACATATTATTAACTATTAAAGCTACTTAATTTGTAAAAAATTATCAAATATATTAATTCCTTTCTTTTAATATGACTTGACTAATTACAAAATATCCATACTTAAATATATATGCTTATAAGCAAAGTTTTCATACTTGTGAGAGATAATCAAGATAGAACAATCATATACATATTTCATGTTTTAAGAAAATATTGTTTAAAATGAAATGATCATACATATTTCATGGGTAAAGAAAGCATTACTCTTAACTAAAATAATTATGTTTTAAGAAAATATTGTTTAAAATGAAATGATCATACACATTTCATGTGTTACGAAAGTACTATTGTTAACAAAAATAATTATTAGGATGAAATATATTTACGCCGTAGGCGTTTTTCACTATGAGATCTCATCTCACGATCATTGTTACAAGATTTCTCGTCACTCAATTCAATTAAATTTCTCCACGTGTCCAACAACGGTTTCATTGTGTGGTCCCATCTCCTGCTTCAATGGAAGACGACCATTATTGCACCCCTGGCCATGGCTCATGGTGCTATCAATGATTACGTCCTTTACACTCTATCTCAGGACATGCCATTACCACAATATCAACATTGGAGAGGTACTACTTGATGAATGGTGACTAGTATTGTTCTTCAAGCGGGTGTGGTGCGAACAAGCAAGGAGGCTCTGAAGAACAACTCGCTCCCTACAACATGGTCGATCTCGGATTTGCCCTTCCCAATGGTGGTCGATCTTGGCTCTGCCCTGCCCAGTAGTGCCACAGGTAAGCCCTGCTTATGGAACTAATCACAGACCATGTTCTCGTGATTCTCAAGTGTCGATTTTGTATCTTTGAAGGTAAACAGGTTTCTCCACTTGGGGAATGAGATCGACTCCCACGATGAGCGCAACCACATCGTCTCTGAATAGAGCTTAGCTGACCATACTATCCAGGAGAGTATCGGAAGGGTCGTGGAAGGTGACAGCCGTGATTTCAATGTAGACAACCAGAACCCTAGCTCCCCGATTGTTCTCAGTGAGATATTTAGCGACACGGAGAACGATGCCTCCAACGAAGTAGCCATGTTGGTACATGATGACTCTCTTGACGTTGGGGTGGAGGCCAAGAAGGTTTTTCAGCTGATAGTCGGCTCCGGGCATGTCCACCCCACTTGTAGTGCAGAAAATGACAGGAGTGAACTTAAATTTCATCTAACCCTACTCCTTCATGACCTTGGCATCCACTTCTTTTCCTAGCCTAGGCATATCCACCACAACCATGTCCATGTCTTGTCGAGCGTTCAACAATGGTGCCATGTATTTGCAGACGTTGGGATTCTCCTTAGGCAATTATTTGCAACATCTTCTACCAAGGAACTCACAATACTAATATTGATGTTGAAAAGCTCATCTCGAGTCATGCTTGCCTTTCTTGGAACTCTTGCAGGGATGACCACCACATATACACTCTTAATGGTATGTTTGCACCAATCAAATACCATTCACATTGTCGATAGCCGGTCTTGAGTGAGCAGCGCGACCGAAAATAATTTGAACAGATGAAGGCCTATACCTAGTTGTAGATGCAAGAGAGTTGTTAGCTTATAAATAAATGTGAACAGTTGAAGGCCAAATAGACGATAAGGAAAAGGTAAAGATAAGAGACACTTTTCAGATGGCATTTGTTATTTGTTTCTCGGTTGTTCCTATGGCTCTGTATTTCCCTCCCTGCAAATAGTTGAGCGATTTGGTGTTAAAGATAGAGGACGTAATGGAGGAAACGACCATGTACTTGATAAGAGCTTATCCCCACCTCTGCGTTTCCTTTAAGAGAATTCTCACCATAATCGATTTATATACTCACTGGAACCGAACCCCTCGCATTGGGGCATGATTTATTTGGCTTTGTTAGCTTAACACTGGTGGATCTGTTCGATCCACATGTTCTAATTGTTATAATATTGTTAATAAGATTTGGATTATTTTGAGATCTTTGGACTAATGTTTGGGTTACAAGTCTCCATGTTGATGTGGTAGCATCCTACCATGTTTCTCTTTAATGGTTTTTGTTTTCTATTAGTGTGTTGTTACAAGCTATCTTATACAGTCACATATCCTTCGAATTTCATTCCACATGGATACACCCCTTTCCCTAACTTCCAAAAGAATTGCCTTGTCCTTGTTGATATGGGTTTGACAGTATGCATTTTTTAATTCAGGGACATGAACTCTTAAGGTTATTACGTTAGTATAATTATGGATTCAGTTAAGTCCTTAGTGGATTAGTTGATAGTAAAAAAAATATATTCACAATTTTGTCCAGGTTATCTGTCCAGAATTGTCTATTCCATATGCTATATATGCTTGCAGCATTATGCTTGTTATGTTTTCTTTTGCTTTATGTTGCAAATTACCTTCGCATTGTGTAAATAATATTGCCTTTTTTTATTTTTTTAATATAGTTTTAGCCCCTACCAAACTGGGCAAGATAAAAAATGTCAAAAGATCTAATATATGATATGATTTTGAGCCTAGGATTTTCCCGAAACAAAGTACAATTTTGTATTTTAACTTTAGCTTTCCATTGCAAGTTACCTTTATACTTTGTAAATAATATTGTTGATCCGGATTTATGCAGGAACAAAATGAATGAAGCAAATAAAAGAGTAAGCACAATAATATTGCAGAGAACACAGTGATATAGTAAACACACACTTCTATTAATTAATGAAATAGAGAGACTGTAAAACTGTTGAGCAATACATAGCTAGAATGGTGGTATCTTATCCTCGATAAGAGATGCGGCGGCTACACTCATCCGTGACCAAGATGTCTTCCAAAAAAGAGGCCAGGGGGCCTTATTTATAAAAAACATGAAGCAAGAAACCCTAAACATCCAAAACCTAATCCTAGGATGTGAACTGTCTCGAAGCTTATGGGCCCCAAGGGGGTTAGTTGAGCAATCAACTTCCCGGGGTCATAACTTTTGCATACGAACTCTGTTTCGGGCGAATTATAGCTCGTTGGAAAGGCCTACCAGAGAAATACAAGATGAGAGCTCCGGATAAATGCTAGCGTTAATATAACATTTATAAAATGGATCACAAAAAACATCATTTAGGGCCTCAAAATGGCCTTGGAAGTTTAGGACCCGAAAAACCATAGAAATTTTGACAAAACACTGATTTGAGCCAGAGGGATAGATGGGTGGCCACCGATACCCATCTGGATCATTCCTCCCCCCTTAAGAAGCAGTGGTCCCCATTGCGTCAAGTGCCGGGATAAGATGGGGGAACTTCAACTTAATTTGGCTCTTGGTGAGCCACTTGCCCTGATGAAGGAATTTCCCAGCTTTCACGACCCGGTAGAGTTGGACACGCTGCTAGCGAGTTCCCTTTACCTGTGAATCCATGATCCGATCAACCGTTTCCTACTCCAAGCAGTCAGGGTTGAGTTCTGTCGATGCTAGCTGTTTGACCACTTATGAGGTGTCCAACAATGGTGGAAAATAGGGGCGAAGGAGCTCAACATTGAATAGAGGGTGCAAGCCAAGAAATGAAGGGATGCTTAACTCAAAAGCATTATCGCCGACAAACTTAGTGATAGTATATGGCCCATAGGGAAGTGGGCGAAGCTTGCAATGAGGTCCCGCGAGCCTTTCTTTCTGCAACTGTAACCAAACCTTATCACCCACTTGATACTTGTGTGGCACCCGATGTTGGTCATGACGTTGCTTGTACTTGGTATTGAATTTTTCTAGAATTTCATGGACTTATTGGCGAACGTGTTGGATCCGTTCAAAAAATTTGGTGGCTTTATCAGCCTCAGTCTGGGCACGGGAAGATGCTTCTGGTGTGGAGGCAATGGGAAGAGCTACATCTATGGGGGCCAATGGTTGAAACCCTAGGCATGCTTGAAAAGGGCTATGGTCGATAGAGATGTGAAGGGATTTGTTGTAGCTATGCTGAACATACGGCAGGTTCTCGTCCCAAGTGCAGGGGTGTTTAGAATTGTACATCCTCATAATATGCACAATCATCCGATTGACTACTTCTGTTTGTCCATCAGTTTTGGGATGGAAGGCCATCAACTGTGTGAGCTTGGTATCCATTAGTGACCAGAGGCTGGACCAGAATGTGCTGAGGAACCTGCTATCACGATCTGAAATGATAGTCTTGGGAAGCCCGAAATGTACCTAGACATGTTCAAAGAAGAGTTTAGCAGTGGCTTCAGTAGAGATACTTTTCTTGTAGGCTGACAAAATGGCCAATTTAGAGAAGCAATCCATGACCACAAACACACAGTCATTACCATGCTTGGTTGGAGGTAGTCCTAACATGTAATCCATGGAGATGGATTCCCAAGTCCCATTGGGAACAGGAAGAGGGTTATACAACCCTTGCTTCTTAATGGATGGTTTGGCGATGGCACAGGTAATGCAGGATCTAATATACTTTCCGACATCTTGTCGGAGCTTTGGCCAATAAAAATACTTCTACAACACCGCTACTGTCTTTTCGGTGCTAAAGTGTCCTACGACTCGACTGTAATGTGCTTCCCAGATCATCTTCGCACGCTCGTTTGAAGGAACACAGAGGTGGCCTAGGTGGCATAATAGTCCGTCCTGGAGATGAAAGTCAGTCACTGGAGTGTTTGCACAGACTGCTCGATAGGTGGTCGAAAATTCAGGATCACTGTCATATAATTGAGACCACCCGGAGATTTCGTGGCTGCAAGAGTTAAGCACTGTGGTGAGTGCGGCCATAGGTGGCCGACTAGGCAATCAACGACATGGTTAGTGATGCCCTTCTTATATTTGATGTTTAGGTGGAACTGCTGCAAGTATGCAGACCACTTTTGGTGGCAGTTATTTTGTAATTTCCCTTGTGTTTGCACGAACTGCAAGGGCCTGTGGTCAGTATGAATGACCGCCTCTCTGCCTAGGATGTAATGCTTCATTGGCGACAAGCTTGGACAATGGAGTACATTTCCTTGTCATAGGTGCGGTACTTGCGGACTATATATGAAAGCGTCTTACTATGATATGCCACTGGATGGCCATGTTGCGTGAGGATTGCACCAACAACATAATCTGAAGCATCTGTCTCAATTTCAAAAGGTTTTTGCAGATCCGGGAGGGTAAGGATGGGCACTGAACATAAGCGTTGCTTCAATTCCTCAAATGCTTGTTGCTGAGCTGCGGCCCAAAATAATTTGGCTCTAGCCCCACCTTTGGTCACGTTGCTAAGGGCCCAAGCATGTTAGAGAATGCCAACACAAACTTGCGATAAAAGTTGGTCAGTCGCGAATGACTTAGATCTTGGTCGGGTCCACATGCACACCTTGTTCATTCACGATGTATCCCAGATACTGAATTTCCTTCATCCCAAATGAGCATTTTTCGAGATTGGCATATAACTTGTGTTGTCGCAGGGTGCCAAGGACTTTCTCGATATGCTACAAGTGGTCTTCCGACGTTCTGCTGAAGATGAGGATATCATCTAAATAGACGACCACAAAAGAATTGGTGAATGGTTGCAATATATCATCCATCATCCTCATGAAGGTTGTTGGAGCGTTAGTCAAGCTGAAAGGCATGACCAACCACTCGAAAAGGCCTTCCCGAGACTTGAAGGCAGTCTTCCAGACATCAGTCACCTTAACTGGGACTTGGTGATAACCAGAATTCAGATCAATCTTGCTAATATACTTGGCGCCCTTTAGTTGATCGAGGAGATCATCGATCCGGGGAATAGGATACCGGTTCCGGACTGTGATTTTGTTTAAAGCTATGTAATCAATACAAAGTCGCCAAGTCCTGTCCTTTTTTTGTACTAGCACAATCGGGCTCCTGCAAGGTGAGGAGCTTGGTCGAATATGCCCCTTTTGAGTAATTCCTCGATCTGGCGCTTGATCTCTTCGTTTTCCATGAGGGAATGTTTGTAAACCAGCCCATTAGGCACAAGTGCCCCGAGTATCAAATCAATGGAATGCTTGACCCGACAATGGAGCAGCACTCCAGCAGGGGAAGTGAAGATGTCCTGGTATGCTTCCACGAGCTTGTCCACTTGTCTGTGTTGTGTAGAGGTGGTAGACGTGGCCGCGGTCTTTCGTTTTCCTTTTGGACGAATCATTAGGAGGACGAATTTCCCGATCTGGAAGATCACCTTCTTGCAATGTTTAGCTATGATGAGGGAGAACGCGGCAGTGGGAACTACCTCTGGTATCCGATAGCGTTCTTTTCTCAAAGTAACAATGACACTACGAGGCCTGGATTCATACACAACATGGCATTTCCACATATGGTTGTCCTAAAAGAACATCAAAAACTTCAAGTGGAGAAACATCACACATTACGTCATCTTTGAAGGGCTTGATGTCGTACGGTAGGTGGCACTGCTGGCTGACATGGATGTCTCGACCCGGGGTGAGCCACCCAATGTCGTATGGTTGCGGGTGTGGCAATGTTGGCAATTTTAGCCACTTGACGACCTCTACTGAAATCAGGTTCTTCTATCTTCCACCGTCGACAATGAAATGTAATGGATTTCCTTGTACCCACATCTGCGAGTGGAAGAGGCGCTCCCCTTCTTCTGTCTCCCCTGGATCGTCGGGCTAGATCTTTGTGGTGGCAATGGTGATGCTGGGTTCCGCATCAATGATCTTCTTTCCATGATCTGTCTCTGATTCTGATTCAGATCCCGGATCTGACTCGAGCACTTTCATCTCAGTAAGCAGTGATTGTTTTGCATGGCACTCATCAGTGTTATGTGTGGGACTCTTATGGAGCTCACACCATTTGTTGGTGTCTTTCTTTGTCTTCCAGTTACCCTTCTTCTCTTGTGGATTAGGCTGGTTGTCTGAGGGTTGGGCATCTTTGCTATGTCCTTTGTTCTGCGAACTAGGGTTTCGCTTACCCTGCTTCTGGTTTTCCGACCCGAACTCCTGCTTGTTCTTTTGCTTAAATTTTTGCTCGATTTTCATGGCATACCGGTAGGCGGCGCCTAGTGACAAGATGTCCAAGAATTCCATCTTGGTACGGATGTACCGATGCAGGCTGCTGCAATATTTCAAAACAAAGTGCCGCTTGAATTCTTTAATGCCGAGCTTCGTGCGCAGGGTATGGAAGTTGTTAGTGTACTCCATCACCGCTTGGTCCCTCTCTTGTCAGAGAGTTGCCCATTTTGTGTACTGGTCATCATAGTTCCCCACAAGGAAGTATTTCTCCTTGAGGGCATCAACGAAGGATGCCCATGTGGGTTTCGTCCCAAATAGTGTGGGTTCCTCACCCTCTTTTTGTTCGTGAAGGGTTTCCCACCAATCTTTGACATGGGGGACCGCCTTAAGAAGTGTAAATGTAATCTTCTCTTTGTTGGAAAAATTATGGACAAAGAAGTAAAGCTTGAGTTGATTCAACCATTTTTCCAGAGCATCTGCATCTATTTGACCTTCAAATAAGGGGATATCAAAATCAACTTGTACCTTGAAAGGGGTCAGTCCTCCAAATTGATTGTTGGTTGAGGTTCCTTCTGTGGCGGTCGGCAATCGTCGAAGAATTTGCGCAAAACTGTCCATCATCTCGTTCCGTTGTCACGCGAGAGCCTCCTTGAGAAACATCTTGATAGGATCTCCTGCTCCGTCATCTCGATTTTCCTCCGCCATGGGAGGCTGTCTATGCCGGAGAGAGGTTTCTCTCTCAAGATGAACTCATTCGAGACCCAACTCCTTATATCCCGACCTCATCGGTGACATGCACAAAAAAATGACAAAAGAGCAGTCTGCTCTCATACCACTGATCCGGATTTATGCAGGAACGAAATGAATGAAGCAAATAACAGAGTAAGCACAATAATATTGCAGAGAACACAGTGATACAGTAAACACACACTTCTATTAATTAATGAAATAGAGAGATTGTAAAACTGCTGAGCAATACATAGCTAGAATGGTGGTAGCTTATCCCTGATAAGAGATGTGGCGGCTACACTCATCCGTGACCAAGATGACTTCAAAAAAAGAGGTCAGGGGGCCTTATTTATAAAAAACATGAAGCAAGGAACCCTAAACATCCAAAACCTAACCCTAGGAGGTGACCCATCTCGAAGCTTGTGGGCCCCAAGGGGGTTAGTTGAGCAGTCAACTTCCCGGGGTCATAACTTTTGCATACGAACTCTGTTTTGGGTGAATTATAGCTCATTGGAAAGGCTTACCCGAGAAATACAAGATGAGAGCTCCTACTAAATGTTCACATTAATCCAACATTTAGAAAATGGATCACAAAAAAAAATCATTTAGGGCCTCAAAATGGCCCAGAAGTTTAGGACCTGAAAAACCATAGAAATTTTGACAAAACACTGATTTGAGCCAGAGGGATAGGTGGGTGGCTGTTGGGCCCAGGTTGAGACAAAGTTTTGGAAACACCTTTTTGAGACATGCAGGGAAAGCTGAGCTGAGCGCATCTCAGAAATACAATTTTGGCTAAGTATTGAGGATGCTGTGAAGTTGCGCGCAGCATCCAACTTTGGACCAGACTGTGGAGTTGCGCGCAGCATCGAAGTTTTTGTCGTTATGTGAATACCAGTACTGCAAAGCAGTGTGCTGGACAAGTATCAAGTGCAAGTACGGGTTGGATTGGTAGCATCCATTTTTGGAAAGATATTCCAGGATTGCCGAGCGGCGGACATAGGCAAATCAAGAAGGCAGCCACGCGTGGATTGTTAAGGAAAGCGACGTTTGGCACGCTGAGAAGGTAAAACCGTTAGAGAGAAACAGTTCGGCAGAAGTAGCCTATAGGCACGCATGCGATAGGAAGGTTGATAGCGACAATATGAGGACGTGGAGATCCACCAGGATCAAATAGACGCTACTAGGAGGCAACAAGCTAGTTTGGAAAATCGGCGCAGTTTTGGAAACCCTTAGGGTTTTGGGTTCTAGGTCTTCGACATTGTACAGACATGACCTTTGAGCATGATCTATTTAACAAGGCAATTTTGTATGGGATGGGGTTGCTCTATTTTTGGGGGCTAGATGCTAGTTGCTAGAGTAATCTTGAGATAACCTTTTGTATTGTAAAATCTCTCTGAGCTGAGAATATTGTAAAGGCTCTACAGCTGTGTTCGCAGAGACCTAGCCGAGAGAAAGGAGAGTCTGCAGCTGAGTGCGCAGACTAAGAACGGTCGCCCCATCCCTTTTTGAAAGAAATATATCACCAACCGTTCTTGTGGACGTAGCTTCCCATCCAGGGAAGTGAACCACGTTAAATCCTGTGTTATCCGATGATGTTTATGAATGAATGACTGTCTGTATTACCTGTAGAATGAATGTTTGAATGTTTCCTTGCATGCTGTAGTAGGAGAACTTTGACATGCATTTACCAATAGGAGAAGTTTGGGAATGATATGCTAAGTTCCATGTGAATAGATGAATGGCAAACATTTTAATTATATGTTAAGATCGTGAATCAGTCATTTAAGCTTAAATACTTTCTTAAACACAGTGAAGGAATGCAGCACAGTTAGTCATGTCTATCATTTCAGTTCACGTTGTACAGATCCAAGTTCTTGAATGAATGCTAGAAAGATAACCAGTAAGTGCCTGAATGAATGGACGAGTGATATTCATTTCAGTGCCTTAGCGTTTTCAAGATCTTCCAAGTAAACAATCAGTGTGGTGGACTTGCAGTTCCAGTAGAGAACTTGCAGCAGTAAGAAGTCTTTCAATGAGGCCCACAGTGTTGCCTTCACAACGTAGATCCTGCTGCGTACTGCATCGCTTTGCCCCGCAATGCACCCCTTCTGTCCTGCGCTGCGCAGCTTGTTCATATAAACAACTCATCATTTACTATGGAAACCTGATTTCGCAGTACCCCATAAGATACACCTCGGGTGAGACCTCAACCTGCTCGCAAGTTGTTGTCGAAAGGGCCAGTGCGAAGGGGTTTTGTTGGTCAAAAGGGAGAACCGCAAAGAACCTGGGTCTAATTGGAAACCTTCTGGGTTAGTTTAAGCCAATAGTGGCCACCTATACCCATCTGGATCAATTGCCTTCCTATTTTTTAAAATACTTATAATATCAAACTGGGCAATATTTACAAAAACTTTCAAAAGCTCCAAGATATGATATGATTTTGAGCATAGATTTTCCCCAAAACAAAATACAATTTTTTATTTCAACCTTCCTGCCATGTGACTGGAGTGTAAATAAGAGAAGTTTGAGAGTGTTGGCTCTTATTTAGTACATAATTTTTTACAGCTGAGAGTTTTATTCAGCCTCCCTACATTAAAAATTAAAGAAATATATTAAGTGATGGAAGAGTCATTTATAGAGTTGAAAAACCTTAATTTGATTGTCTAAATATTTTATTTTGAAATATAAATCTTGAAATAAAATCTTGACATCTCTTAGTTTAAAAAAATATAGTCTCTGTTTTAGTTGGTCTGCCTATATATTGGTTTTCGATGGCTCAAATTCCCTAGACTATTTTGAAGTTGATAAAATCATTGATGTTTAGATTCTTATGGTTTGGAAATTTTGTTGGTGGTTGGATCCATCTTGTTAATTGGGAACATATCTCTCTGCCAAAGAATATGGGAGGTTGGAATATCAAAAAATTATTTTGGTTCAATATAGCTCTTTGTATGAAGAGCATGTGGCATGGTATCTTTGGTTCTGGGCTTTGTTCAAAAGTCTTGCACAACAAATACATTATTGATGGACTTATTGAGATGGATTAGATTGCCAAATAAAAATTGCAAAAACTCTTCTTCATTCTGGCGTGGGTTCATGAAAACTTATCCTTGGATCAATAGACATTTAGCTTGGAAGGTAGGGAATGGAAATAATATTTTGGTTGGGATTGATCCCTATATTGGAAATGAACCTGAGTATATTTTGTCTCCTCTCATTAGAGACCATCTAGCAGAGTTCGGGTTTATTACTTTAGCCCAAATTAAAAGGCCCAGTTGGTACCATAATTCCACATCATATTGGTTAAATGCTAGTGATCTTGGCCTGGGCAGTTTTTGGCTTGAAGAGTGGAATCATTATATTCATAAACTTAATTCTGCAGGTATCAGACTTACTTCTGTGGATGACAAGCTGGTCTGGAGCAACAACTCAGAAACTGGTCAGATTTCTACTAAGACAACATACTCTGCCATTGTAAATTTTCATTTCTCTGGTGTATCTAAATGGTGGTAAAAGTCGTTTTGGAAATGGAAGTTGCCTCTGAAAATTAAATGTTTGATATGGTTGGCTCTTGAAGAGTGCATTTTGACTTGGGAAAATCTTTTGCGTAGGGGCATAATTGGTCTGAATATTTGCTTGTTATGTAAACAAGATGGCGAATCAGTTAATCACTTGTTTGTTTATTGGCGATTCGCCAGAAAAGTTTGGTCTCAGGTTTGTTTATTTAAAAAAAAAATTGATGATTGGGCTGTGGGGAGTTTTGATTACTCTTTTCATCAGTGGATTCAGTCTCATGGTAAGACATTTCCCGCCTTCATCTCTTGGGAGGTATGGAAGGTTAGAAATGACTCTATTTTTTAGCAGATCACTCTGTGTTCTTATGTGGCTATGAACAGAGCCTTACATATGTTTAAGGTGTTTAATCTCGAGCAACATATCAAGAATTCGCCAAGGGTTAACATAGTTATTCCTTCCTCAAACAGGGCCTATGATTTTTTGATGGTGATTCAGTTGATGGAAAATGTGGAGCTGGTTTATATTTGATTATTAATAAGGAGTTTGAGTTTAAAATGAGAATGTTTCATGGTTCCGGAACCAATACAAAAGCATAATTAATGGCACTATGGGGTTTATTCAAGGTTGCTAACACTTTTGGTATTGATACTATAAGTGTTTACGATGATTCGTTGGTGGTTGTCCAGTGGGAAAAAATATTTTTAGACTGAATTCTCTTCATTTACATCATTGGTATCATAGGGTTGACCTTCTTCTGAATTCCTTCTATGATTGTACAATTGATCACATTTACAAGGATCTAAATGATGTTACTGACGCTCTCTCTAAGGAGGTGTTAGAAGGCGAGGAAGGTTATCTCTTTTGGGAAGAATGGTTAGAGGGCTTGAAGATTGGAGATGGATCTTTATATATGTATGCATACTAGCTCTGTATAGGCTGTAGTTTCTTTTCTCTGGTTTTTGTCTGTTCCAATTGGGTATGGCCCCTTTTTTGATGGTGCAGAACAGCTATGGTTTGGGTTATACTTGTTCTAAGCTATTTTGTAACTTTGCGGGATGCTTCAATTCCTATTTTGGCTAATGATGTTGAAGTTGGAATGGAAACTTGGGAATGTACTTTTTGATTCATAGTAATAGAAAAAGTACAGTTTTTTCTTCTTAAAAAAATATAGTGCATTAAAAAGAGTATATAATATAATATAATATTATAAAAATATATAATATTAAAAATTATACTTATATTATGTCAAGTATAGAAATATAATGATTATTCAATTTATCTAAATCATTATGGACATGATTTATATGTTCATGTTATCAAATCTTAATTTTTTTAAATATTAGTAATGCTAACAAAATTCCATCCAAGCAATAACATTCAGAAGCTAATATATATTTGCCAAGTTATCTTCCATCTAGGATGACAATGACAATATTGTTCTTTTGATTCCAAATGCTACAAGAAATTGTGTTTTTTTGTTATTGCATTGAACCAGGGAGAGAACTCAATGATAGATCTATTAACACGTATGCAAAACTGCACAACTAACTTTAAGATGTGGCATACACCAAGCGCTAGGGGATGCACTAGGTGGTTCTTTACTCATATTGCATGGGGACCCATTATAGAAATCTAACGACTATTGAAAATGGCCCATATCCACTCTATCTTTTGTACCTAAACAATGATATGCAATGATAAGCTCACACATATTAGAGCATTTCCCACCTATCAAAAGGCATGAGAAGGCTATTTTTATTAAAAATAATGTATCATTCTCTTCTTCCACAAAAAAGAAGAAGTTAAACACAAACAAGAAGCTAAGAACACTACAAATATACAACCCATGGGATATTATCTCCTAGGAGAGCAACACTCCATGCAATAGATGCATGAATACACTCACCACATATAGACTTGACCCTCCCGAGAGAGACTTGGATACATAAAAAAACCAAAAGAGATTCTTTAAATTTTCAGCATACCTACAATGGGTACATTCCAAGCTCTGCATACTCATCAAAGTGTCTCCTATCTACAAGGAAAACCCCATAGTCAAGGACCATGAAAATTTGTTTTCTTAGGCTCCAACACTAAGTTTTACAAGGTGCTTAATATGTAGATGACAAGTTTGTTGCTTAAGTCAAAGCCTCCACAACTTGTCAAGGCCCTACAATTTTAAGGAAGTACAAAATATGATAACTACTTTACATGTTTCAATGTTAACCTAAATTCAATGGATTTGATCCTACGATATAATGTAGAAGAATAGTAAGAACTCAAGTAAACATATTACCATGTGCTGAGTTGGGGTAAGCTTTTCTCTTTCTTGGAGATGTGCAAGGTTCAAATATTTCAACCCCATGTTACACTGTTAAGGTCCAAATGTATGTACCCCATGTTAAGGTGGGATGTTGCAATTAATCAAAAGAAACAATATCAATGAGAACACACATAAGCACAAATCATGGGTCACTCCAAGATGGTTGTTGAATCAATTCAAGGGACTTTTAAACTTTAGAACCTCACTTTTAGGTCCTTTCCATTCCAAATATTCAACACTACTAAGTTGTTTGCGGTAATAGGCTTGAATCATGTCTATTGACAATACAATTTTGAAGCCGTTAGTCTATAAAAATAAGTAGTCTAAGGTTAAATAGGGCTTCTATCTAGGGAAGAGACTAGAGAAAGGCTACAACCCCCTACAAATCCCTAACTAATGATACGTATAGTTCCATATGTTGTTTCTTTCATTCTTTCTTTATGTGTTTATGTTTAGCTTTGAAAAGAGGGTATTTAGATATGTCGATTAGGATTTCGTTGAAGAGATTGTGTCCAAAAGGTTCCTCCCTCTCATTGTGAAAAAATAGTAGTTTATTACATTCATTACAAAGTAAATATTGAAAAAAAATGAAAAACATTAGTGCAAACTTCTAAGAATTTGCAGTTTATGAATTTCAATTTTGTTTTAATTATGTTAATTTTATTTTACTAATTTACATTTAAATTAAAATTGTCTACATTATTTTACTAATTTACATTTATTACACTTTACATTAAATTAAATATTGAAAGAAATTAAAAAAAATAAAGTGCAAACTTCTAAGAAGACTTTGTAGGTTATGAATTCAATTTTGTTTTATTTATATGAAGTTAGAAAATAAAGAAGTCATATATTTTAATCACTTAATTGGATTAAATTAAATGTGAATGTGGTTTGCAATTAAACTAAATGTGAATGTTATTTTATTTTAGAATACTTCAAATATGTTATAATTTGGATTTTATTAATTTTTTTCTATCATTTTTAATTTAGAAAAATGGTTAGAATTACAAATATAAGTTGTTGAGAATTTGAGAATGCACTCGCTCCCGAAATCCAAAGAACATGGGGAAGCCGTGAATTCTACGGGGTAAACCTCGCCGACTCTGTTTATAGAATCCAGTGGCTATGTTTACAGAGCTCAACTTGGTGGGGGCATCGAGTGAGGCCCTATTACAATATATGCATAGCCACCTGAGGATTTGACCCCGAGACCCCTACTTGCAAGAAACAACTCTCAACCACTTGAATAATATTTATTGTGTTGAATTTATCAATTAAACAAAAATATCATTAAAATTATTAACTTCTCCAATAAAATGAATAAAATTTTATATTAAAAATATTCTAAAACACCACCGTAAAATAACTAGATTTTGAGATAAGCACTATCAACGCTCTAAATGTTAGTCCACTCATCATCTTTAATATTGGGCTTGTAGGGTCATTCTACAACTATATGATACCAAAGTCTTCATGTGTATGCAGTACCACATAGAGTTGATTATGAATCATATGGAGAGAAAAAAGAAACTAAGAAATTATTTTGGTAGGCTATCTGGTCATCCACCTTTGCGACACATGTTACTTGTTCACCTCTCCAGATTTGGACCACAAGTGAGATTTAAACTCTGACAACTCCCAAAAATCCCTTCCTAATATTATGATATGGTCTCGAGTTCCCTTGACTCTACTTGGGCATGTGACTATGTTCGCACATCATAGACTCAAAATATTGATGTAACCCTTGTAATATGAATTCTTTGCAAGTTACAACACTTAAATGAATTAAATGCACAATGTGCAACCATGCTCGCTCAACCCAAAGCAACTATAACTAATTGGTGTCAAACCAGCTAAATGCACAATTAAAGGAATTCAAAATAAAAAGAAACTTTTGGGTGTGCAAGGATGCTCCTACATCAAACCCTCCTAGTAATTGAATGTGAGTATCATGCTCATAGGATGGATTTCAAGAACCCTACAACAATGTATCAATAACATTTGCCAAACTCTCTTTCATATCCATGTTGCATATCCAAAACTTTATTCTTTCCAACAAACTAAGTAATCCTTGTACTCTTATTTTCTTGACCATCTAGCAACTTGCTCCTCTAAGTTTGAAGGCATTTAAGCTTACATTTGAAGCAAATTTGGTTTCCAATTTTGATTTGTGACAAGCTAGGTACAAGAAAATTTCTTAGATGTGTGACAACAATGACCACATTAGAGAGAAGCTAGGTGCAAGAATGAATAATAGCAAGTGAAGATAATTAAGTGCATTACTTTCTTTTCCCCGAGTGCAAAATTTTTGCTATTCTCTTTATTTGCTTTAGCATTTTATCATTTTTTTATTTGAGCAAAAGGTTGTCCATTGCATCTTTGATAGTGAAACATTTATGCTATTTTATTGTTCTCTTCATTGCGCCGAAAGGCACTCTACAACCCAGTATGAGGGAGATCTTGTAACGTTTGTCCATGTTTGTCTTTATTGTCGGCCATAAACAAAAAAGAATAATACAAAGTAAAAAGTAAATATGAGGGAGATCATGTGACGTTTGTCCATGTTTGTCCATATTGTCGGCCATAAACAAAAAAGAATAATACAAAGTAAAAAGTAAATATGAGGGAGATCTTGTAACGTTTGTCGAGTTTGTCTTGTCGGTCATAAACAAAAAAGAATACTACAAAGTAAAAAGTAATAAATATTATGTCGGCCATGTAAACAAAAAAAATAATTGTTCCTAATTTGTTGCCACAAACAAAAAAGAATAATACAAAGTAAAAAGTAATAAATATTATGTCGGTCACCTCGGGAGATTTGATCCCTCTCGGCGCTTGATAGAGCCTACGATTTGGATCTAGGCTCGTGACATTTCAATGATGAGGAGGAAGTTTTTCATAACATCCATTTCACTATTCTCTTTTTGGCTTCATCACATTTACTTTGCTCTCCATTTATTTTATTTTTCCTTTCAACATTCCTTTACACTTTCTAGAACAATTGCTAATTATTTTTATTTTAATAAATCCCCAACATTCATGACATCCATTGTAATTTTCAATATAGTTAAAATTCATGACATAAGCAATGACGTATATCTAAAATTCCCTTTACCAAAATTCCATAAAAAAGAAAGTGCATGACATAAGTAATGAGGTATATCTATACATGAAAAACAAATGCTCCCTTCTAGTTAGATACGCAACCCCACATGAAACTCCACCAACGACCTCATGTCGCCACGTTGTTGGAAGCAAGGCTATGCAACTTTCCTCCCCACCTACCACCATTCTCATGTACCCTTTTACTACTCATTAATAACTTCAACTTCTTGGTGGTAGTTTTTTAACAATTTTGTATAATGCTACAATTTAAATTTTTTAATAAAACATAATTTTTATTTTCCAAGTATTTAATTGTATAATCTTAATATCTACCATTCCATTCAAATTAATTAATTAAATTTTTTTTTTATTATCTAATCACATAACCTTTACCCACAAAAGATATTTACCTTCAAAAAATTTAATCCAAACCACACATTCCACCGGTAGCTGACTTTTGTTCGTTCCTTTGAAATTTCTCTTATCCATCCCTTTTCTCGCCTCTATATTTTTCCTACTTTATCATCTACCGTCTCAAAATCCGCTCTGTTTGGTATAGTTTTTTCCTTTGTTTTTGCCATCGTTCATTGTTCAGTAATACCCGCCCGCCGTCTGGTTTTAGAGGAGAAATTTATATATCGGGAATGGCTTCTCCTCTTGTATTTTACTCTACTGTTTTCTCATCCAGTGAATCGCTGGCCGCTGGTCATATTGGCCTCCGGAAATCGCCCGAAAGGTCGAGCAGCCGGAGCAGAAATGTAAGATTTCGTCGGTGTTTCAATGTAAGAGCAACGCAGGCTTCCGCAGGCGCGGAGGCGACTTCGGGGTCCGGTCACATGAAAGGGCAGAGTTTGTATGAAGTGCTGGGGGTAAGCCAAGGGGCAACAGCCAGGGACATAAAGATGGCTTACAGAAAGCTAGCGAAGGAATTCCATCCGGATCACGCCCTCTCTCCTCAGGAAAGAGACCGGAAAACCCAGATGTTTATGCGGATAAACAGTGCGTATGTGACTCTGTCGGATCCACATGACCGTGCCCAATATGACCGCCAGCTTTCGGATAAAGTGCGGGGCTTCGCTGGGCACAGTGGGCAGACGTGGAGTAAAGCGACCTTGGCGGGATATAGGGATTGGTCTGGTCGAGTGGGGCGGAATTGGGAAACGGATCAATGCTGGTGATGTGCAGAGAGGTTAATAATGTACATACCAATACCATATGCTTAAGTATTTTTTCCATACTTACATTATTTAAGAAAAATGTGACGTGGCCATTAAAAAAGCAGGGTGGTTTGGTTCGGAAGGCATCTTGACAATCCCGAAAGCAACACATGCTAAGAGATTGATTCTACTTAGTCTTTTGAGATTAAGTGTGCCTTATTTCCCAAGGGTGGCAGAACTGGGTTATCTGGGGTTATCTATGATTGTGATGGAAAAAAATAAAAGAGCATGTAACAATGAGGTAGAAGCATTGGCAATGTTTCAAAGTTTAGCCATGTTAAAGGAAAAAGTTTCAAGTTAGGTGACAATGATTGGGGGATTTCTTCAACAGTGCAGTGTTTCAACAAACCCCTCTCTAAAATTCCATATTATTTCTTATTGTGCAAAGGATTATTGCAAAATGATACTTTGCAAAAACCTATTTTTTTTAGGTTGTGCGATTGTAGGGAGGTCGATGCCTAGGCCAACCTAGGAGAGAGTTTGAACAAAGGTTTAATTGAAGTAAATGTGGGGCTTCATTCTTGACAACGCTCCCTTGAAATGACCACTCACTATGAAGGATAAGTCACATAACAACAAGTGTTCCATCATGCATGATTGGAGAGATTCGGAGTTAAGGCTCCCATAGCACTCATTACTCCATACCATTCTCATGTCGACATGTGAGCTTATGAGCATTATGATGGGTGAATTGAACTACTCTATGGATTTATTGTTTTGTTAGTTTTGGAATGGCTCCAAGGCACTAATTCCACCCTTGCTCTCGGCCATCGCAACAATGTTAGCAAACAAGCATGCTCTGGTCAAGGAAGAATTGACAAGCTTTGGTTAAGATCTAAGGTGATACCTTCTATTAGTGGCATCTTGGTTTAGAATTCACACTTCTCTTTAGTAGACATGTGATATTATCATTGTAGGCACAAATGTTGTGTCTTGTGCGAGCTTTGACAAGTTCAACATGGGATATAATAATGTGAGTGTGAGGTTGTTGAAGCTCAATGCAGCAAGATGAATTCCACCATCTAGTGGAACAATTCCCAAGAGGATTGTGATTGGAAAATGAGGGAAATGAATAGGGTAAGAGATTATTGCATGGTGGAAATTGCAATCCAATCACTGGAGCTTAAGGAAATGGAGAGGAAGAGGTCTTTTCCTTCATGCAGATTCTTGTCAAAAGTATCTAGAGTTAAAGTCTCAACTTGGCTCTATAAAATCATTAATTAGCAAAATATCAACTCACCTCCACCTTCCCATAGGAGGTGGTTTCTTCTCTCCCTCTTTGACTTGTCCCTGTGTTAGGAACTCCTCGTGCTCAACAGTTTTTCTTTGGCCAATAATGAGGAATTGGACATCCATCGCACTCCTAACTAGAACTAGAGGATCCAACAAGTGCATTGAATCCCACGATTCAATTTGATGTGAAAATGTGTGTAGCAGGTACAAGGTTGAAGACTCAGGTGGGCCTGCAAGTTGATTCCCACCTACACAAAATTTCTTATTTATTTTGTATATCTACTATGCTTTGCCATGTAATTTTGTTATTGTTTCAATTCATATGGCAATATACTTGCCAAGGCTACACAATAGACTAGGATAAGAATTGATAAAAAAATTTCGCTGACAGATTGTATTTTCTTTTGTTAGTAAGCTACAACCAAAGTTTAAACTTTTTATATTATATTGTTACCCAATTCAACCATAACTTTTTTCTAATATAAAATATATACGTTGTTGTGAGAAAAAATGGTAATATTTACTACGACAATATGTTCTACAAAATGCATATAATGAATGTGAATTCTTTTGGAAGAGGACCTATAGTTTTTGTGATGTGTTGAGCTCTTTGTTAAATCACAATTTTGGGAATTAAATTTTGTTGCATGTGGATTTTGCAAGCACATGAAAGAATTGGAAATTTATGCTAAAAATATTTTTAAGGTTGGACATCAATGAAAACGAAAAGGACATCATTACTTAACTTTAAAATTATGTAAGGCTAAATTTAGTGGAGATCCCTCGAATAAAAGCATCATGGAGTAAAATGATTCTCAATGCATTCATAAGTTATAAGTTAGGTTATACAACTACATTAAAGAATGTCAAACAATATGTCATTTGAAATATGCATACTTCAAGACTAAGATCATCGAAAGGAAAAGAGAAAAAAAATTAATAAATCCCAAGGTTGCAATCACACATGAATTTTGGATTTTTTTTTAACTCCCATTTCCCTTAGGAATGATTTATGTAAAACTTGGGATTTGGGATTTTAATTTAACCATGCAAGGAATCCTTCGAGGTTTGTTTAAATGTTGTTTTATGAAAAATATAAGTATGGTGAAGTAAAAGGAGAAGAGAAAACAATTGTGTGGCATAAGTTACGAAGTTGTAAATATTTAGAATCCTTGATGTTCAAATTTATCTCTAAAATGTAACACAATACTTTACAAAAGGAGCTAAAGTGCTTATTGTTTCTGCCTTATAAAAAGATAAGATACTAAATTCTCTTGCGAGTTTAGTGAATGAGTGTAATCGTGTTGCTAACTCAAAGTCTATAAAGAGCTTTGTCTCTTCTTTGCTAACATTGATAGAATAACAAAAGTGTTGGTCAAAAAGGTTATGATAGCTTTGTCTCTTCTTTGCTAACATTGATAGAACAAGAGCCACGTGGTGGCAATGTCCCCGACATTGCCATTGCCATGTGTTCTTGGGAGATGGGAAATGTTGTAGGAGGAGTAAGAAAATCTTGTCTTGTTCCATCGTTGACAGGATAATGGTACTAGCTCTCCAAAAAATTTAATTGCAATAGGGTTGGATAAGTTTTTAGTGTGTGTGCTAAGATCATGGCCGAAAAAATGAAGAGAAGAAAATACTAAATAGATTGTCATTTAAGCATCCATATGACCTAATCTTACTATTATGTAGCATCATTGTTATTGTTGAAATTAGAAATATAAATTACAGTCATTAACTAATTTATATGAAAACAATTTTTGAATAAAACTAATAATTAATTGCAATTTACTGCTTTGTTGAAAATGAAAAATGAATCTACAACTTTCATATAATTTTTTGATGTGAAAGGGAAGTTCTTTTACCTATAAATATAAAAAATGAGATTATTTTATTGAGAAAATTTAACACTTATGACATAAGATCAAATTGATTTAAATAAATCTTTAAAATATTTTATTAGCTTTAGTATTATAGCTCATCTTTTTAATAAATAAAATTAAAATGGGCTTATATATATCCAAATATTTTGTTGCTTGAAAAGGGAGAAAACAGATGGTGTTCGAGTACCCAGGAGTGCTATTGTAAATAAAAAATTATGTCTGAAACTCTAGCAATTCAAAGAAGAAAGTTAAAAAAGACAAAAGATTTGAGAAAAGGATTTTCTCTTTCTATTTCAGTTTGTTGATAAAAGAAATTCATGAAAAACCCAATACGTTCATCTTAATTAACCGAACAAATTTGACAAACTTCACATTCTATGTAGTTGCAATATTTCTATGCAAAGAACGTCAACAACTCCATTCAATCTTATGACACACTAAGTAGAATAAGTGAGTTAGAAGTGCAAGTACTCACCCCAAAGTCCATGCCATAACAAATATAAGGGTGGGGCCAATTTCGACATTGCAAAAGCAAAGGCAAGAGACTTATCCTTCAATCCCATTAGCAAGAACTCTTGAAACGTAGAGACATTGTAACAAACCATCTTTTTTGAAATGTATTATACATTGTCAAAAGGTCCAATATGAAATTGGACTATGCCCACAACTTTCTTAAAATGTACTTTACATTGTCAACTAAAAATATGTACTTCTCACATAAAGTTAATGTGAACATAGTATTAATGTTATGTTATATAGGTATTCTCATAATATTGTTAGGAAGTGTGGTGTTATCAAAATATAAGATAGTGTTGAACATGTCAATATCAATTGAATAATGTGGAGATATATTAGTATAGATTTATTTTAGTCATATAATTTTTAAGTATAAAAAGATTATAAAATATTTGATGCAAATTTTTAAGTATTTAAAGTATTTTTTAGTATAGATTTCACGTGTTTATTTTATATTTTACATATTTTATTAATATTACAAATTGAATACCAATTTTTATCGCATTTTGAATTCACAAATGAGAAATCAGATTTTATTTTTATTTTAATTAGTTATTTGACATATGGTATTTGAGTTGATGAAGTTGCAATTGTGTTATTATATTTCAACAAATAAATTTTAATCAAAACTATGTTTAAAAAACAGTGACAAAAGGACAATTTCTTAAATAATTATTCCACTCTCAAGTCACCGCTTTAAATTTCCCATTTAAACCATGTGGATAACATTAATTAAATTTAATTGTTTTAATTTTTGAATGATCAACTAATACTTTCTCTTCTCATAAATTATTATATTATTATTTGAAAAATAAAATTGGAATATCAAATTTGAAAATAATAAAATTGATAAAATTGTTTCAAAATATAAAATTATATCTTTAACTATTTAACTATTAAAATTTAATTGCAAATAGAATTTTTAACCAATGAAAAATACTTTTAAACTTTAATTCAAGATCAAAAGAAAATCCTTAAAAGAAATCACATCTAAACAATAAATAAATATATTTAATAGAAATGTAATTTAAGAGTTTTTTTTAAACTGTTAAAGTGATTTAAAAGAAATGTAATTTATGAGCTTTTTTAAACATTAAAGTAATCTACAATCGAAGTGAACAAGACACTGTGCAAAGGGTCAAATTTGACTAGTAACTAGTCAAAGGATCGAATTTAAATATTAGAAATTAAAAAAGAAAAAAAAATCTAATTCTGGTTGTTCTTTTACGATATGTATTCTTCATCTCTTTTCGTTTTGTTTTGGATTTTGAATGTGAATATATTTTCTTGAAGGAAGAAAATCAGAGTTTCATATTAAACAAGTTAATATTAAATTTGAAATTGTATGTATGAAGAGGCACATTCTACAGCCCATTAGGGGGAAGATGTGTAACTCCTTTCGTGCTCATCTTATAGTTGACACTTGTCCTTTATTAAAAAAAATATATATTATAAAAAAGAACATGTCTGCTCAAATTAGATTTAAAATATTTAGAACTGTATATTTATAAAACTACACAAATTAGATAAATTAAAACCTTAAACATTGCATTACACTTTTCCTTAACATTTTCAGTTTAAAAAGAGGTTTGCACCTATGAAACATTTGATCCCTCTCTGCACTTGGTAGATCCCCTTTTAAGATGGATCTATGCTAGTAATAAAGAAAACACAGATAAATAACACTAATATTTTTAATTTAAAATGAAAATGATACTGATTTCAAATAAACATGAAATTAATTAGTAAGGTTTTATGATTTAAATAATAATAAACTTAATTGTTTATATTAAAATTAAATTAATTATATTAATACAATAAATCATAATATAATGTATTTAATGGAACTGATTACAAAATTGATCAATAATAATAATTAAAAAGTTAGTTACATTTTAATAAATATATATTTTTAAACTAAAAAAATGGGATAGCTTCTAAAACTAAGTATAAATTAATGGCTAACGAGCCCAAATCATCGACTTCCTTTTATTAAATAAACATAGATTGATCTTTTCTTGCATGTATCATCCCATAAAATCCATTATTAAGATTATTAACCTTAGTAATGTTTCACACAAAGTATCAATGATAAGTTCCTTCTCTTCCTTTCAAGAAGGAAAAGAAAGGTAAAGAAAGTGAAGTGAAGTGAAAGGTATCAATATTCTTATGGTTGCATCTAGCCATCTTCTCCACACCACAAGCACGGGAGAATCGAGGGCAAAGTAATTAGCATAATAATGCCCTTATTCTCTTTAAGAAAAGGAAATATGAGAAATCTGCAACAAAAAAACAAAGAAAGCTATGAATTTGCAGCTGAGTGTTTAGTGGCATGTATAGATGAGGAGCTAATATTCACAAGTGCTTGTTGGTGGGTCATTTATTATGGGTCATAGGAATCCAATATTTATTCTTTCAACAAAACGCTTTTTTTAAAATCGTTTTTCAAATATTAATCCGATTTTAACATCCAAATTTTACTATTTGGGACAAGAAGAAGCGCATCTGCTCCATTGCTATTTGAAAGTCAATCTCACATATTCAAATTAACGTGATGGTTAAATAATAAAGGATGCTCTAAATACATTACCGACTACTTACAAGATTCTTGGTGAAGATATTTGGAGAATGCCAAGCAACGACAGAGTGGAGAGGTGCTTTCAAGACCAACAACTCAGCTTATGGACAGGCCCTTATGGGAAAATGTTCATATCTCAGGGAATTGATTGAAGTTATTTAAAATTGCATAGCACACCTTACAGACTCGACATTTTTACCGAGGTCAAACCTTGGTCTTTTGATGCTGTATTATACCACGAAGGCAATCAGCAGAGCATACAACCTTCGGCTCTGGACAGACTCTCTATGACTCGCAAAGCTTCCAACTACTGGAGCAGCTCGGCTCTAGACTCCTAAGTTGCAGAGCTCTTAACTAGCTCAATGCACTAGACTCGAATGCCTAAATGAACTCCGGGACCTTTCTTTTATAGCACTCTAGCAGGTCATCCGGTTACCAAGAACAGGCACTAAGCAGTCAAAAGGAGGGAATCCAGGGTAATGGTGGGACCACACCATTATTATCTCGTCCCTTAAAGGCAGCGCCATATGGGGACCCGGACCAACAAACAAGACAAGTGGCCGAAAGCTATGGCTTACCATAAAGCATTAAAAGATTCAGGGAACAGCATCCCGACAAATACAACTGTGGAGCTACTGTTACCGGCCCACCATGGCTTCAATTATTGAAAGCAGAAAAATAAATATTTACATTTAGTCATCACCCAATCTGCATACGCAGAACAGTTCCGAATTACCCAGAGGGCCTACTGGCTGGCCGCCACAAGCGCAATCAAAATCCTCTGAATAGAGGTATTCTTCCAACTCTCGTTGTTCAAGGAGAGAGTCGACATCTTGAGAATCATCGAGCAAAGCGGCATCTTCTTTGTACTCAGGAGGAGGGTATAACCATGTGCTGAAGCATTGTTCAATATCCGATCCATGCAGGACTTCATTCCTTTCGCCAATAAATTCACTGGCAAACATAGACTCAACCCGCAAGTCCAAAGGCAGAGTTTGACGGTGTATTTTTGTATCAAGACGGTTCCCTTTACTGTCACGTTTGATGTATTTTTGGGTGAGGTGAACCGTATGTTCTAGCAGAGTATAACGGCCACCATGATGCTGTAATAAAAACTTAAACCAACGGTTATTTTGATCCGCTACCTGCATATCAGCTTCCATGTGCAATATAAAATTTGCACGGAGATCGGTCCAATCAAGTCTGGGGCAGAATTTATCCAAAAGGATTTCGGTCCAACCAGACCACTTCTTATTTCTGAGATTACCAGGGTCAGCACAAATGACTATTGAGGTTTGCTCTCTGCAGAATTGCAGAATTAGGTTGTAACTGGTCCATGTCAGGTTTCCCTCACCAATGTCTACATACCATACCGGACCGTCTTTTTCATTGTTGCAGTCAACCCACAACTCTCTGCATCTTTTGAGCTTGGGAGAATCCTAGGAAAGCCGAACGCTCCCAGCGTTCCAAAATATGCAACTTGCAAGGATTCATTTGGATCTGCTTTATCAGAGTCAAACTGAGATATTTCTCAGCTGCATGTCTGTCTGCATAGTCAAGTAGTTCTCTTCTATCACTGGGGGACAAACTGTCATCCCAAGGCTTCATAAACAAGGCATTCTGGGGCTCGAACCTAACATAGTCAGGCTCCGTACCTTCTGCTGGTGCTGGGCCTTTTCCCTTATCTTCTTTCGAACCTGAAGAGCTCTGACCAACAAAAAACATTTTTAAACTGACTGCTTCTTTTTCTGGCTACACAGTCTCATGAGTAAGCATGTCAGCAAGACAATTAAGATAACCTGGCTTATAAATAATTTCATAATCAAAATTTGAAAGCCAGATAAACCATTTGAGAATTCGACTACTATTTTCAGCCATCAAGTTTTCATTCTTAAATATCCCTGGCATAATCTTTAAATCAGTTCTAATGATAAACTTAACAAGCTTTAAAAACAGAATGAAATGATTAACCGTTTTCTTTACAGCCAAAATCTCTTTATGACTACTCGGATAGTTAAGCTCAGCAGCTTTGAAGGAACCAGATCCGTAGCCACATATGTTCTCTCTGCCATCAATCTTTTCTAACAGAACACCACCCCAGGTAGTGTTTGAAGCATCTGTCTCAATTATCAATTGACTGTTACCTTGTGGCAGATGAAGGGCTGGTAACTCTTTAACTTTGGCCTTTATTGTTTGGATCGCCAAAGTCATCTCATTTGACCAAGCAACATGATTCTTTTTCAGACGTTGTTGCAGACAGTGGATGTCTGTTGCTTGTCCTCTGTAGAAGGGCCTTATAGAATTCAAACTTTCCAGAAATCTCTGAACCTGTGTCTTATCCAAAATCTTATCTGGAAAATGCTCAAAAGATTGCAACACATGTTGCTGCAAAATAACTTGTCCTTTTTTAATATGAAAACCAAGGAAATCCATTTCAGTTTTCCCTATTTCCATCTTTGATTCAGATAGGACCAAACCATGTTTAAAAACAATATCATAGAAAAACTGTAAGTGCTTAAGATGATCTTGAAGATTCTTTGAGCATATTAAAATATCATCAATAAAGACAACAAGCCTAGGGATGTCTCTGAAGATATCCTCCATCCTTTTCTGAAACTCAGATGGAGCATTATTAATTCCGAAAGGCAAAACCTTCCACTGATATTGTCCATGAGGGACAACAAAGGTTGTTTTGAAGCGATCCTTCGCTTCGATCCCAATTTGGTAGAACCCTGATTTAAGATCAAACTTGCTGAACACTCCAAGCTTGAGTGTTAGAAGCATAACAAGTCTTGAACAACTCCAAGCTTGAGTGTTGTTTATTAATGTAATCTCAGGGATTTTTTAGAGAACCTGTAGTGTTAGACACTCAAAGCTTGTTTTTGTAATTCTGATATATATTGTAGAATTTGAGATTGTTTTGTAATTCTCATTTACATATTCTTATCTATGTTGTATATTTGAGGAAATGAATGAAATATATACCTCAATTTGTATTTTAATAAATAAAGATTTAAAAAAAAATGGTTTGCCTTAAAATATGATAAGCAATTTGTTTATTATTTTTTATCAAAATCTATACTACATGTTTGCATGTATAACAAGTTCAATCCTTTAATTGCATGCAAAGCACATGGAAGGGCCAAACGTCCAGGCATTGTCCTTCGTGTTAAACGCCATTCAGTGCAACATATGCACACAACCCATATAGCATTACGTGGGGTGTTTGCCCCAAGCGATGGCTGGTGCTTACTGAAATATACATCTCTTACAAGTACAGCATGAGGACTACTTCTCTAATATGTTAAGTGATACTACCAATCTGCAAACAAGTTTCGAGCTCCAACAAAGGGGAATTGGAGTATGTTTTTAAAATCCCAAGAGTGTTAGATTGTGATTCAACCATAGGCATTATTCTCATTCTTCCGTAAAATTGGCAGGAACTGAAATGAATGCTACAAAACAAGGAGCAAATTAAATCCCAGCAAAAATAATTACAATAATATAATTCTTCACATACCTTTCAAATGCCATGCTAATCAAAAGCACAGTCTAATACAATCCAATCTAATCTGCTAATTACTTACTTGAAGAAGTGATTGAGCTGCATGTTTGCTTCATGTCTCTCATACCAACAGAAGAGTCGTTGTCAGATACAATGGATGAAGAAGAGCAGTCTCTTTGCAGATTGTTGGATTGGAGGGCTGCAATGTCACACTCAATCTCCTTCACTTGATTTTGCAAGTGTTGTATATATGTCATCGCGTCCTTCACGATAGATGCTTTGTCCATCTGTTCATTATAAACACATATAAACTAATTCAGTAATAATCATGTGCAAATTGCTTTTAATTGTTCAAACATTGAAACTTCTCATGACGGTCAGTCTCCAACTCAGGGAACGTAACAGATTAAAAGTTTGTTGTGGCATTCCGTGGATATGAATACAAGGTCAATTATGGGTGGCTGAAAGTGGGCCTGTGGGTATTGCTATCAGCCATCAGGTTCATCTCTCCCTGAAGTATTTAAGCTAGAATATATAAGATTACCAGCCCGAATCAGTGGAATTTGAACCCTGACAATTATCAAGTTCTTGCTTGGCTTGGGTTAGTATTTGTATACTATAATTTATGACCTAATGCTTGACTTGCTGCTTTTAAGCAAAGGGATGGTTTTGAGTAAGGACTCGTAGCAAGGTAGGAGTGAGACTCGTAGCAAGGTCTAAATTTCTTATAGTGCCATTTTGGATTATATAATCAGTATAACTGAAGGTGGCATACTGGTAAAGTAACTTGATTTGGAGACAAAAAATTTGTTTATACCTTGGTTTGAAGTCTGCTCTCCAAATTTGTGAATTCTATTGCTCTAATCTTGTCTCTTTTTATGATAGACTACACTACTCAAACAAGTGAGATGCTCTATGCTCTAAATCAGGAGGTAGAGTATCAAAGATATAGAGATCCATCTTAACTAAATGTCTATGAAGTGCTAGGATACTATCTGTTAAGTGCTAAGATAGATGAAAAACCTGTTAAGCATAACGAAAAACCTTGAAGTGGTGCTGCACTGTCATTTATTCACTCTAACAGGCTAGAGTTTTAATATAGGTTTCAAACCATTACTATAATAAGTCCCTAGTTAAATGAAGATGATATAACTAGGATCTATTTGTGTATGTATTATGTATAGAAAATTGTGATAACCTAATATCAAATATATATTTAGATGTCAGTGGGTAGCAAAACAAACCCTGGCTAAACATACCAAGTATACCAAGTAATTTGTGGCTTTTATATCTCGATGCCTCCATATTTCCTCCGAAGCCAATGATTCCTTCGAGCATGGCATAATGTTCTTGAATTTGAATGATATTCTTAGAACCTATAGAAAGAATAGTCAGCAGTGCAAATTAACTCAAAATAACTCATATAAGAAACTAACGATATAGAAAACCATAGTTCCCACTTTCTAATTATAATCCTGTAATTTCCATTCGGAGAATTTCTTGTATCTAAATTTCTAGTAAGAATGAAGGCCTGCATTACAAACTAGAAACCCTAAGAGAACGAAAAAAAGGCTGTAATAAAATTTAAGAGATTTTTCCATTAGGGTTTTTGGCAAGTCGAGGTATACGATGCATATAATAGGATAACATAACAGATCCGATTAATATGGATCTGTTACAAACCTTTAACATAGAGCCTCATGATTAGCCTATAAACCAAGAGAGAAAGTGAAAGAATTGAATCAGAACTAACCAGAACATAAGAAGAAGAAAAAGATGTCGAAGCTGATGAGACAAAGGTATGTGAAGCAACCAAAAGGAGGAGGAGGAGGCTTACTGAGAGCTAAGCCATATAATCCCCATGAATTAATGCCTAAATTAATGCAGCCAAAAGGCGAAGAAGATTATCGGGACAGACCAAAATATGGAAAAGTGGGACTTGGCTGGAGATCCAGAAGTTGGTGCTTGAGCTGCGAAGTTCTTCATTTGAGCCGCCATTAATGGCCAAGAAGGTTTAGATTTAGATTTAGATTCAGACGACGATCCAGGTGCATCAACATTAATGTGGAGCTTTATGCCATTTCGACAATCCTCCACTCTTCCACTGCTGAAAAATCTGCTGCCTTCATGGACAAGGGGGACTTAATCAACCCCTCCATTGTACAGTCTGATTGGATTGCTGATATCACAAGCCTCCCACTCCTCT
This sequence comes from Larix kaempferi, assembly GCA_027924585.1. NCBI lineage: Eukaryota > Viridiplantae > Streptophyta > Pinopsida > Pinales > Pinaceae > Larix > Larix kaempferi. The sequence goes on from BSBM01000103.1 coordinate 4,575,701, forward strand.
CGGCTCTTCACTTCTAGCACGCTCTGTTCACCAGAAGCATAAGCAAACCCTAAAATCCAAGAAGCATAGAGATTAGGAGCAACATTTTTAAAAAAACCTGTGAAAAATGGTACCATGGAGTTTAAACTTACAGAGATTATCTCCAACTCGAAAGATTTTGCGCGAAGCCTAGCCATGGAGGTTTGAAACTTTGAATGGGGATCCCATCCTTTGTCATCTTCTACCAGGTGTTCCACCGCTCAACATAAATCTATATTCAGCAACATTATCATGGTTGCCAACGAAAGTTGTAGCAAGAAGCTCCTCCTTCCATGCTCCATTTTGTGTTTGGATCCTGTGTCTTTGTGCAGTAAGCTTAGAAATCTGGCTCCTGTGTCTCTGTGCAGTGAGCTTAGAAATCTGAGATGGTGAAATGGTTGAGAGAAGGAAGAGGGTCATATTGGGAAAGGAAGGAAGAGGGATTGTTGAAGTTGGTCTAACTACCTAACGGTCAAACATCCAGAAATGAAGATATTAAAATTTGATTTGGTGTTATCTTTTAGGGTACTCCACTATTTTTTTTAAGGCAAACTGGGCAGATATGGATGATTTGGAGAGTAAAAATGTTTAAATTTTAGTGGGAACCTGTGTACTTTTGGACTATTAGGTGCATATGCCTCACAGGTTTAGGGAAGCTAACATGCCAGTTGTGCTCATGGTTCGTTTAAAAAATATTAAATTGAAATTGAGTATAATTGGGATTGCAAACACAAGACGATGATATTAGGCTTATATGTGTTGTTTTTTTTCTTTGTTTTTTCCAATTAAGTTTCGTCCAAAAATATCTAAGTGCATGTACATTAGGAGTTTAAAAATGGTACACAAAATCTCTTGGGATGTTAAATTCAAATTTTAGAGTTGAAAAACAATACTCATCGTATGAAAATTCAAGTGTTATTGTCATGTCATGAAAGGAGGTAAGGGATAATGAGCGCATCATCATTCGGGGACGTACAAAACAGAGAGTAAATGACAGCGGCCTGCAAGGCTTGCAGGCACCCGCTGTCATTATGGTAAATTAATTTTGTAATCTTAATATTTATTAATGTTATTGGAAATGATTCTCAACATATATGTTAAAAGAAAAATTATTAATTAATTGTGTCTTGCAGGCTGCCCAGTGGCAGCCCACGAAAACCCTATTCAATGTCGATACACGAATTAAATGCTGTCACAACGATATTATCAATGGCAGTAAAAACCTGCAAGTGCGTGTGGCATGTCACAGGCCACGCATTTAATCCACACAAATTCTGGTTTCTCACTTCTTTAACGAATCATTCTATTTTCTGATTCTTTTGGTTCGCTTCGTTCGAATTTCGGGATATCTTGTGAACAAGGTGGAACCATCTCACAACTGAACTCAGACCTCGAGGCTCCATGAGTTCTCTACGATTAGAATTTAATGTTTTTTGGACAGAGCTGACTATTGGGAATTGAGGAAATTTGCAGATTCATGCGGAGGCGGAAGACATTTAAACCAGGATGAGGATGACGTTGGATTGCCGCTCCCTCTTGGGAAGGGAAAAACAAGGACTACGTCATCTTCCTGCAACCAATAAGAACTTTAAAAAAATCATTTTTTAAATTTCAATTTGACATAATACATTTAAGTTATAGTTCAAACTATAGTTGCAAAAAAATTTATAGCCTATTTATAGGCTCTAGCTGCAAAATAATAGATTCTTTCAGATACATAGATGATCCCCTTCAAAAACATAATAAAAAAAGTGTTGGCAAAAAAGTTGTGATAAGTGTTTCAAAAGTGTCTAAAAAAGTTAGTAGTTGTTACAACAAGTATTCAATTAGAATCTCTTCTTTAGCATGTTTCAATGTGTTTGGATCACAAAAGCTATAAATATGGTAGAAAGTTTCAAAAAACTTTAAATATTGTTTATTGTTAGTTTGTTAGACAATAATTTAATTACTAAATATTGGCCACAAATATAGTAGAAAGTTCCAAAGAAACAAAATTAAATGTAAAAAAAATTAAAAATTTTCACAAATAAAAAAATGCGATTAAGTGGAAATTTAAATGGAAAAAAAATAGTAAATAGAAAAAAAATTAAAATAAAATAGAAAATTTAAAATGGAAAAAAGAAAAATCGAATTAAAGAATATATTATTGATTCATCATGCCAATCCCAAATCTAAGATGGTGAAGCGTTGAGAATTTTCCATTTTGAGGAATTTATTTGTAGCGATCACATCTACAAAACTACACTTACATTTGTCGATCCAACTAGCTAGGGATTCAACAAAATGATTTACGCAAACATTCATAAGGAGTTTTTCCGAATTTATAAATAAACTAGAGGCTTCCTGGGTATGTTTGTTAGGATCATGGGGTTTTATGTTTGTTAGGATCATGGGGTTTTAAGGGCTTTTCAAACCTATAGGCTTTCTAGTGTTAAGGGGTTTGGATTTTTAGGAGTTGGTTTAAATTATTGAAAGTTAGGTTGTTGATGGAGTTGTTTGTTCTTTGGTTTGTATCGATTTTAGTATTGTAAAATATTATTTTTATATTATTAAATTAGAATAAATTTATAAATTCATTTTAATTTGGGAAGTATATGTGTTAAGAAGGATTGGATCTTTTTTAAAGTATAATTTTTTTAAAATTATTAAAATGATTTATATTTTAAAAAAATTGACTTGTATCTCAAAAGTTTGTTTTGACTCTCTCAAATTAAGATGGATCATTTACTTAATATAGATATTTTATTAATATTTGTGTTTTCTTAAATAACAAATTATAAATATCATGGATTGATTGATTAATGTATTATTGTTACTTTTTATTTGTGCTTTATTTATTGTGGATATTATATTACTTTCTATGTTTCCTCTAAAACAAATTAAGAATTTTAGAACAATTATATACTTATTTCTATATTTATATTAAACAAAAATTAATAAATATATTTATATTAAACAAAAATTAATAAATTTATTATTTGTAGATTATTTTTGTTAATTTTTATTTGAAAATCATATCCATCACGCTTATTATTACAATTTGGTTATGACTCATTATTTATTATTACAATTTGGTTATGACTCATTATTGATTCAAGAGAATCAAATTAAAAACCCATTCAATAATGGTGTTATTAACATTGAATAAAGAAGCTCCAAAGCTACAATCAATTCCATATTGCTAAGAATTCATACTTAATATTTAATAATTTTACTCACGTAGAGACATAGTACACACTTATACTTTCCACATGGTCTCATAAAAAAATTTAGATACATTTTAATATTTGGGAATAATTCAGCAATGATAATTCATATAATTGATGTCATTATAAGTTTGAATTCTAAATTAAGATAGATTTATTTTTAATTTCAAAATAAAAATCTTACATTAAGATAGATTTATTTTTAATTTTAGAATAAAAATAATATTGCATATTTTTTATTTACTTAATATTTTATATAAAAAACCATTATCTATCCATTCTATTTTGATTTTTGATAATTTAATTATTCATCATTTTCTTTATGTTAATTTGTAAAAAAAAAATTTAAATATAATTATCTTATATATATTTATAATAAAGAAAATAATAATAATTAGTTAAAAAAAATTAAATACAATTATTTTATAAATAATTAGTTAGAAAGATTTTTAAAATACTATAGAGAAGAAGAAGAGATTGGTTTTTCAATTTTTAATTTAAATGTATTGCAAACTCTTCAAAAATGTGGTTTTCAATGTTTGATGATAAACTAATGTACAATGGTAATATATTAGGTGTGTGTAGGAATTTGTAGGATTAGATTTATTTGTTGTTAGTTAATATTTTTAATGTTAGTTTGATTGAAGATATTTTTTAATTAGGAAGATTGTGATTATGAAGAGTGAGGAGGAGATAAAAGATTTCCATTTGTTGACAGTTAAAGGAAAAGCGTAATGTTTGTTTAATTTAAATATAATTTTAGAGATCAAGGCAGAGAAATAATATTTAAATAAATTTTTATTTATTTTTCAAATGGGATTGATAACAAATTTTATTTTTTATAAATTTGTTGTTTTGATGAAAAAATAATATTTCTTTATTTTAAAAATTTTATTTTATAAATTTAAATTAAAAGTAAATTACACTTTAAGAAATTAGATTTTTCTAGATGTTTGATCGATCCAAGTTTAAGATAGATCTATATTTATTTTAGGAGAAGAAAGAATCTCCACTACTTTATCATCGAAAAATAACCATAAAATTTTACTTTATATTTGTTTTCTTAATTTCAAAAAACATATTTACAGCTTTACAAAATTGCAACACACAATAAAAACAATCTTGATAGCTGCCAAATACCATTTTATTGACACACATAACTATTATCAATTTTGGAATGGAAAATTTGGATGGGAAAACTGAAAAAAGACAATCGGATGGAAATTGAGAAGAGATCCATTTTTATGTCATAAAAGGAATTCTAAATATACACATTTTTAGTGTATTTCATTTAAGTATTTTTTTAAAAGGTATATGAAAGGAGAATATGCTCTCAAAACATGGAATAGGGAACGTGAATATTATTATTTATTTAGTGGAATGCTTATGAGAAGTATATTTTTATTTGTTTATACGATTGAAAAATTATTGCTAAGAACTAATTAAGTCCAACACATTTTTTTAAAGTTGTATAAGCATTCCAAATGAAGCTTCACAACTTGTGCTTGATGGCTATTAGGGTTTCACCTTAGCCACTCACTTCCTCCTTCCAAGATGGCTCAGCCTCCTTTGGAAGTTGTCTCCTCTCAACGGTCTTCTCCTATACTTACCTCTCAGATCCATATTTCCCTCATTTGTTGGATTCTCCCATGACAATGATGGCCTATGTTCTTGCAGGTTATGCACCTTCATTTGTAGGAACGACTCTTACAAATTCCAAGAATTCTCCTTTAACTAGTTTGCTTACCGTTGGCACCTGTGTGACACATTTTGTGATGTTGTCAAGCAGGGCGACATGTGTAGTGCTCCCTTGTCAAATCGCTTCATAGTCCATGATGGTATAGCCCTCTTTATCTCTGTGGTTCAAGACGTTGAAGATCAAGCCCTTTTCATTAGTTCTAATGCTCTCCTATGTTAGTTCAATGTCATATTGCCATACTTAACAATCTTACACAATCATATTTCTTGTACTTGAAGCCTGATTTAAATGAAGACACCTTTGTTTATCCCTATATGAAGAGGATTTTCATTGATGTGTTTGATCTTACAGATGATGGGGAATGCATTCTTAGGGACCTTGGTTTTGGGGCAATTATGGTTTGTGTATGAAACCTTTCTTCCTTATATCCTACAGTGGACACTCTTTCTTCAGCTCTAGTACCGTGGGTCAGGGTTTCGTACTTACCCCTTTATTTTTTGGACTTATCCTATCTTCATGATTTTGGGAAAGCCCCCAATAAGTTCTACTTTAGAAGTCAAGAAATGAAAATTTGCAATATCACAACATTTGCCTGCATTTGTGTGGAAATGGATTTTAGTAAAGGGTTTATGGTGTAAATAATTTTAATTGGCAATAACTTCTCCTAGAATCAAAATTTGGACTATGAGCTAGCAAGTCATTTTCTACTATAGAGCTTGTTATGAAATAGGTCATATACTAGATCCTTCTGCTAGAATTCTTCTAAGTATATTGGAACAATGAAAATCTCAGTGCAAGCCAACAAGTGGGAAGAAGTAAAGAAGGAACATTAGTTGATTAGCATAGAATATCTCTTAGTCTTGGACACCCCCAAAGAGGTCCCCAATCCAATTGAAGAGGATTTTAGTAAGTACCTTCCAAAAATGGAACCCTCTTTACATCTGGAATTGACTTCTCAAGAACCGGAGAACCCTCCCCCCCTAAAGGAATAATTTGTTGGGCAATGGGTCCAATTTCAAAGGAGGTCTCACATCTAAACCCTTAGCCCAAGATAAGTTATGTGGCTCAAGTAGAGGAAGAAGAGATTGTGATAAACCCATAACCTCCATTTCAAGATAAGAAGGATACTTAGGCAACAACAATAAAGAAAAAGAAAGCCACTCCAACCACAACCAATGGTGACAAGAAGTAGGAATCGTAATCCAATCTAGTCATCTTTTGTTTTTGTATTTTATTGTGTCCATAGTTTATTAGAATCTACTCATGTTCTCAAGAAACTGAAAGGAAGCAGAAATGTAGGATGAAGAACTAGCTTATCCCCTTCTGACTATCTAAGGGGAGAGGAATAGCTCGATTAAATAGCTATTATTTTTTTACATATAAAATTTAAACTTTTTATGATTAAATAGCTCGATTGAGCTTTTGGCTTAACGATAGTTAAACCCTCGATCGAGGTATTTAAAAAATGCATACAAAAACTCAATCGAGGGATTTAAAATCCTCAATGGAGCTAATAGGGGCTTTAAAATAGGCTTTTAGCCCCTTTTCCTACAAATTTAATTTTACTGGCCTCTTTTCCAGGCCTAAACCTTGTCTTGGGATGCACCTTAGGTGGTGGACTTCATACCAATAGATTCATCAACAAAATGTCTATCCATTAGCATATAATTTACAAGTTTCTAAGTTCATATAATAATTTTTGTAATTTTCTTTTCAAACTTCGAATGAGAGTAAGGAAAAATTTACAACATAAAACAATACAGAACCAAAAAATTTCAATAAATATATATGCCCCATATCAACAACGCATCCTCTTCAAAGGGGTACTTTTTGTTTTTCAATTTTTGTAACCAGCAAACAAAAAAAAATTTACATACACATACATGTGTACGAAATGAGATTAAAATTTTCAATGGTTAGTTTTGAAAAATAATAAAAAAGTATAATTTTTCAACATAATTTTAAAAAAAAAAAGTACGGCCCAATGCATTTTGTGTAGATTATGTTCATATTTTTTTTTCAAAAATTATGCATTTATAACTAACAAACCTATCATGAATTTTCCTAAAATTTACAAGAACAAACTTATCATAAATGAGTAAAAAAATCAATTTTTCACCATCACTTTTGGTCAAAAAGTGTTACCCATCTTCATAAATTCATCCCTTAACTTCTTTTTAATTATTTTAAATTTTGAGTTATAATATTGATATTCTTATTATTTAAGTGTATTTGTAACAATTCCATTTCATACCTCTCCAAGCATGAAAGGGTGACGATCAACCCTTGCTTCAGCCCATGAACAAGCCCTTCATGACATCGGTTCAGGAAAACAAAAAACCATCCCAGGGACTCTTAAAGAAAGAAATCTCAGGCGAAGGTATTCTTAAGGTTGGTCATCTCTTATAACTGTCACGGGATGGTTACTCGTCATAAACCTAAGGCACTCTTTTTACATGAAACTATTCATTGTCGGGATGCCATAGTTGATGACATACATGCCTTATTACCCAGTTGGGACTTGGTCTTCATTGATGTGATAGGAAGGTTGAGAGGATTGCTAACTGGATGGTTGCAGAGTGCCTTCCTATGCACCAATACATGGGCAGTGGCTTCTATTTTGGGAGCCACCCTCTTTCAAGGGAGTTTGGTCATGTGTTTTCCTCTATTAATATATATGGCCCATATATGCACAAGATTGAACTATGGGAGAAGATCTTCAACCTTAGTGGTCTAGCTCAGGAAAGGATCGTTGTCGGAGGGGATTTGAATTTCACATTGGGAGATGGTGAAATTTGGGGCATTAATTCTCATAGAGACCCTCTTACATATTATTTCTTAACACTACAAGGAAAAGGCCTTGCAGCAGAGGTTGTATCGGATCCCCCCAAAAAAACTTGTCCCTTCTATGTTTATAGTGGAGGTTTCTAGTGGAGGTAGGTGGGTGGAGGTTTTAGTGGATGTTTTTTCTCGGTGCGCCTAAACCCTTATGGCACACTGGTGCATCTTTTGTTTAAACACATCGACACTTGTTTTTTGGTAACGGCGCACCAATGCTCCTCATTGGATTAGGAGCACTAGTGCTCTATAACCCATGGGCACTTGTGTGATATTAGACAAAAAAATATTTGTGCTCCACTTTTGTAATGGCACACCGATGCTCCTCTTTAGATAAGGTGTACTGGTGTTGGTGCTCCTCATTGGTGAAGACACACCAGTGTCAGTGCTCCTCTTTGGTGAAGGCGCACCGATGCTCCTTTTACAGTCTAGGTGCATCAATGCTAATTTTATAGTATAGGTGCACCGATGATTATGATATACAAAAGCACCAAATAGCAAGTTGTTTTTTTTAACTTATTCAAAAAATGGAATTTTTATACCTTTAAAGAAGTGGGAAAAATGTCTTCAAAAGAGGAAAAAATAGGATTTGTTTTATTTCTTCATTTCACATGGTTCTACTAGAGAGAAGAAGAAGAGGAAGAGGAAGAGAAAGAGTATTGTATCCAAGCAACTTATTTTTTCCCTCTTCATTGTTTCATTTCTTCTTTTTATCTATTTTGTTTATAGTATTTTGCATTTCTCGTGCTGTTGTTCCTAATTTGTTTTTTTTTTGGTTTGTTTGAGGGTTTTTCCTCTATTTTGCAGGTTAATGGTGGATTTATTTTAGGGTTTTACATCAAAATATATGGGTTTCCATGCTTATTGAAATAAGCGTTTTTTTTAAAACTTTTGAAAGAAGTGGGAAAAACATATTAAGAAGAGGGGAAAAAGAGGGTTTGTTTCATTTCTTCATCTCACATGGTTCTCTAAGAGAGAAGAGGAAGATTAAGAGTATTGCATCCAAGAAACCATTTTCCCCTCTTCATTGTTTTATTTCTTCCCACTATCTATTTTATTTCTATTATTTTCCCTTTCTCACTATTGTTCCTAATTGCTTATTTGGTTTTGTTAAGTTTGAGAGTTTTTCCTCCATTTTGCAGGTTAATGGTGGATTCATTTTAGGTTTTTACTTCAAAATATATGGATAACAGATGAGGGGCAAGTTGAGAAAAGAAAATGATATTTTTTTGTGCATCATGGGTGCATATCCATAAGGGTTTTCACCTGCTCTTATTTGTAGGTTAATAAGGTTTCTATATGTGTGGAAAATTATTTTCTATTCACGGCAATCGATTTTCTGTGTTCATGGTGCTTCTATTTTGTGTGAGCACACTAGTGATTCTCTTTGGAGAAAGCACACCGGTGCTACTCTTTGGTTAAGGCCCACCGATGCTTCTCTTTGGTGAAGGCGCAATGGTGCATCTCTTTGGTGAAGGTGCATCGGTGGTAATTTTTGGTATATTTGCACCAGTGGTCCTATAAGTTAAGGTGTGGGCACACTAGCGCTCTTCTTTGGTTTGAGACAATTGATTCTACACATTAGGCACATTATCTCTAGTAGATGAGTGGTTTTGGAGAGTTCACATCGAACAATTTTCATGTAACAATTGAGTGGTTTTGTAATTATAAGAGATCCACTCATTAAGTGGTAAATGGAATGGTTTGACACTCACCATGGTTTTGTATGGGTGGTTTCATCACCATTACTATAAATTGTAATGCTTAATATTTCAATATTAATTATTATACATTTTTATAATATTATTTTTATTTTTATTGATAATGTCTTATTTCATATGCTTTTAACTCTAATTTTTTATTTCAAATAATCAAAATTATAATTTTTGTTTAATATTCAACGAGAATTTCATTTTTAAATTTTATATAAGAGATTCATTAATAAACAAGGGTAATAACTAATACTTGGAATATTCAAAATCGAAGTTATTATATCACTACATTTTAATAATCTTGTATTTATTAAATAATATCTCTTTATTTGCACGTTCACAAGGTTTCTGTACACGACATATTGTTTTTTGCCATCAATGCTCCTCTTTTGTATGGGAACAATGATGCCTATTGTTGGTTAAGGTGCATTGGTTCTCATCTTTTGTATAAGTGCATTGTGCATCTTTACTGTAGGTGCACTAGTGCTCCAGGACTATAAATTGTAATGCTTAACATTTCGATATTAATTATTATACATTTTTTTAATATTATTTTTATGTTTATTGATAATGTCTTATTTCATATGCTTTTAACTATAAAATTATATTTTAAACAAACAAAATTATATTTTTTGTTTAATATTATGAAAGCATTTCATTTTTAAATTGTAAATAAGAGATTTATTAATAAACATGGGTATGAATTAATACATGTAATATTAAAAAACAAAGTTATTATATCACTAAATTTTAATAAATTATCATGTATTTATTAAATCAACCCCCTTTATTTGCATGTTCACAAGGTTTCTGTAGACAACAAATTGTTTTTTTATCATCAGTGCTCCTCTTTGGTATGGGCACACAAATGCACATTGTTGGTTAAGGTGCAATGGTGCTCATGTTTGGTATAAGTGCATCTATGTTTCTTTACTGTAGGTGTGTTAGTGCTCCATGACCAATGTGCACTAGTGTAGTTTTGAAAAAAAAAAACGTTGTTGCTCCTCTTTGGTGAAGGCGTGCAAGTGCATCTTTGGTATAAGTGCACCAATTCATCTTTGGCAGAAGCGCATTGATGCATCTTTGGCAGAAGCACACCGTGCATATTTGGCAGAAGCGCATTGGTGCATCTTTGGTATAAGCACCCCGATGAAAAAACCTCTGTTAAAGCCTCTGGACGCCGAGTTTTTTAGTTATAAACAATTTATGTAAAAACCTCCACTAAAACAACTGGTACCATTGGCGGAGATTGTAGTGGAGGTTTTTTTTGAAATTTTTGACCAATCTTGTACACTAGTACAAAATGAGAGATAAGTGACTAGGCGACTAAAAATGTTAGTCACCACAGTTTTTTCAAGGGATAAATGACCAAAATTGAGCAATTTTAAGTGAGTATACTAAAAACGACTAAGATAAATGACTAATTTAGTCACATGATAGAATGTACGACTAGATAACAAGCGACTAAAATAAAAATGACTAACATAAACGACTAATTTATTCACAGGAATAAAAATATGACTTGATAACAATGACTAAGAATATGAATTAGTCGTTTATGTTAGTCATTTTTAGTTGTCACCTCGGAAATGGAAATTTACAATTTTGACAATGGTAGTGTTAAAATTTAGTAAATTGTAACATTGTAGATGGATTTACATACCGAAGTGACGTTAATTATGTCACTCGGCAATGGATTAATGTAATTTTGTGTGAATCTAAAAGGAAAATCACTCCTCCATGTCCACATAAACTAGGCCTACAATAATATGCACTATAAAAATCCAATAGCTAGGTCTTATCTACCTTGAGTACTCCTACCATTCTTGATTTTTTTTCATTGTTAAAACTTGTTTCATTCCTTCAAATACAAACTTTAGTGGATGTTACACTTTAATATAATATAGTAAGTGAACTCTTACCTTAAAATACTTGCATGTGTAATGTACCAATCACATGACCCAAAAAACTATCAAAGGTTGGCTATATATTGTTTCAAATATTTTTCATCAAACCATGTTCTATATTGTGAAATGTATCCAACATTTTGATAATCTAAATTCCTTCCTAAACTATATATCTTTGTTAATGTCAAATGTGCATATATATATATATATATATAGCATTATTTTTTCTTTTTAAGACCTTATGGTATGTTTATGGGTTTGTTCATGTGCATCCATTGCCTTTTCCCTTTTCAATTAATTGTTTTTTGTTGGGATCCTTATTAGGAGTGTATATTAGGATCCCATTTTTTGTTGGCATTAATTACATGTAATAAAAATTAATAATAAAAATATTTAATCATATACCTTTTAAAATAAACATCTTAAACATCAAATTCCATCAATAATTTACATACCTAACTAGAAATTGAATTGCAAATTGATTATCACCTCTCTATCGAGCGATATCCTCCAAATTTAACCCCTACCTCCATTCCGTAGCTATAAATTATAAATATAAGTTCTTTTGAATGTCTTTCTTTTGTTGAATTTCAAGTATTTTGATTTTGTATATACTAAATTCCAACCACCCAAAAAAATTGCTACAATGTTAAACCACTACTAATACCTTTATCATTTTATGATTTTTTTTAAATTTAATTTTTAAATCTTCATTCAAACTTTATATCCAATCCAATAAAAATATAATTTAAAAAAAAAAACATAATAGAAAACACTACAACCAATGTAATTTAATTTATCTCTCATATATATTTTATATATGAAAAAAAAAAAATCAATTTTGAGAAAATTAACTTTACCCCGCCAAATTTTAATTATGTATATACATTATAGGAAAATCAGTTTTGAGAAAATGAACTTCACACAGGCCAAATTTTAACTATGGATGAATTTTTTTCAAACCACCCAATATGTTCATTTTCTTATCATTCTCATAAATTTCTCTTACATATTGGTTACTGGTTACAAAAATGGAGAGGATTTGCAGACATGTGGGAGGGTTTTACAACGGTTTAAGGACGGTTGCATCTCTTAGGAAGATAATACTAGGTTAAAAAAATGTAGAGGATTTGCAGACATGTGGGAGGGTTTTATAGGGGTTTAAGGATGGATGCATCTCTTACGCAGATCAGTTCCACACAGTTTTCACTGCTTTTCATTTTGAACAAAACCTGACAGAAAATGATGCATTTGTGAGAGGTTTCGGTGCCACCAAAAGCTTCTTGATCCTTTTTAGTCTTCAATACCCCATATGTGGTGTCATGGGGCTTCGAAACCTTAACCCCCCTGACTATGGAAAAACATGAGCAATGGAGCAGGGACTCTGTGTGAAAGTGTGGAATGGGAACCTCAAACTCATAATCTATTAAGTTGAATCATGTCTGCTCGCCTTAATCCAATGAATGCCAAGTTATTCTTGAGGGGTCCGACTGGAGGCCTTCTCCAATGAACCCCCCACGATCCTGCCGAAGGATTGGGAGTCCACCATCTTCCTGAGTACCAGTGACTCTGTAAGATATTCACAACCTAATCAATTAGGCCTTCCTGGTACTGTTGGTGCTTGCATAAACTTCTGGAATATGACAATTTTTAATATCCACCTTTTCTACAACTATGGCTAGCATGATAACTTCTAATTACCTTAATTGTATGCATTTTGCATTGTTCAAGTTTCCATCAAGGTCTAGTTTAACTGGTTATATTTGTCCTAGCCTAGCCAAGCAAAATTAAGTGATCTTAAACATAGGTGACAAATCTTATCATTATATTTTATTTTTTGAGCTTGTGAGGAATCACCGACTACCTATCATGTGCTTCATTGGTGATGGATGTAACTTCCAAGAATCCAAACTAGTTATCACTATAAAATTCCCTATACTCATAGAAAGGGTACAATGAACTATGAGTTGGAGGTGGTTATCCTGCAGCCTAGGACCCCCAGGATCGAATTGCTGACTTCCCACTAGCAAGCATTTATTAGAGGCGGATTGTTCTACCCACTAAGGGACATAAAAAAAATTTGAAGGACATGGGGTGGGATTTGATCCACTTATGTGTGCACAGATCACAAGACCATTGATTATAATCTCTTATGGTGCAACCACACTTTGTCACTATTTACTCAACAACAAGACACATGACAAATCCAACAAAGTTATTTATATTTAGAAAGAAAAAATTATTCATTTTTTTTACAAGATTCTTCCTATTATCACCATTTGGAAACATGATTCCTATTATTTGAGAGTATTGCAATGGGATGTAGCCATATCACAACACTATAGAAATATCCCTTTTGGTAGAGAAGTTGTGGCAGGGGGTGTCTATTCTCCCTAATTCACCCAGGACTTGCACCTTGTCCCAACTACATGAAACAACCTATTTGAATGGGATAGATCAAACAACCTGCTTGAATGGGATATATGTGTCTTTGGGGGATTCAAATCTTGCTGGGGTACAAAAAATCCCTACTTTACCAATTAACCAAGATCCCGCTGACTACACAGTTCTGTAATGTAGTCCACATATAGTATAGAAATGAATATGATATTTAGGGCCTAGGTGATACAAAGTTTTCAAATATATCAACCATGCAATAGAGAAAGTACAGCCTGCACCATGTTCCTTTAAGCTTTGAAATAAATTCTCTCATCCCACTGCGACCCAGTAGACGACATCTTATTTTTGTTACAGGTGCATTTCATATTCATTGTTTGGTACTTAAGTTGGTCTGAATGTCTGTAACATAAATAGAGTGAAGCAAAATTGGGCCTTCTTTTTATGTTTCCTTTAATTGTATTTTTTATTTTAGGAGTTATAAATGTTTACCTTAAATTTTGATTTGAATTTATGTGAAAATCATTTTCAAGTCCAAAAGTGGATGTGCTTGATTTTTTATCAGTCCTACGCAACACTAGAAACCTCCGCTATAACCTCCACTACAAGGCCTCTTAGTTGTAGTGTAAGGAGATTCGAATGAAAAGTATCTGTTTGATATTATGCATGCTGACCTTAATCCTACTTGGAGGAATATGCGAGTAGGTCAAGAATCCATAGACAAAAGACTGGATTGTTTTCTTGTTACTGAATACATCTTACAAAGTACATCAAGTATCAAAAGTGGGTTGTCCTAGTTGGAGACTCTGATAAGTATCTGATTGTTTTGGAGGTCTCCGTGGGCTATCTCAATCCTCCTAGTCCTTTTAAATTTTGTGGACAATGTTTGGAGGAAGCAGTTTATATTCAAATGATCAAAAGTATGTGGATTCCTTTTGATAATACTAAAAGAAAATCTATTTCTATACAATTCCTCCATAACCTCAAGAGAATTAAACTAGAGACTGTGAAATGGGTAGCAGAAAAAAGGTTGGAAAGGTATGTAGAGCTAGACTCAGTGGATAATTATTTACAATAGCTCTATCTGTAAAACACTACAGGTTTTAGCTCTTTGTTAGAAAAGAAGGAATTTATGGATCTTGAAACAAAGAAAAAGAAGATATTAGTAGATAACTAGGATATGTGGATATTAAAGAGCAGATCCACTTGGGTGCAAAAGGGAGATGAAAACACGAAAATGTTGCATCATTTTATTAATCACAGGAAGAATGTGAACTCTATATGGAAGATGGAGAATGAAGAAGGTGAGATTGTATCAGGTTTTGGAAATCTGGCTACAGTTGGAGTTCAACATTTCAGTGGTCTACTTAAGGAGGATGATTCTGCCTCCATAGCTCAGATGATGAAAATTGTTTCCCTTTTCCCATCCTATGTCAATGAAGACCAAAACCAAGAATTGATGGAAGAAGTGTCTTTGGAGGAAATAAAAGTGGATGTCAATTCATTGCAAAAAGATAAAATCCTTGGCCTTGATGGTTGGCCCGCTGAATTTTTCTCTGCTTTCCTGGACCTTTTTTAATTATATATTCTGAGAGTAGTAGAAGATTCCAAAATTTTAGGTATTGTTCTAGATGCCTTTAATTCTGCTTTTATCACTTTGATCCCCAAGTCTGACATCTCTGAAAAGCGGGATAATTACAAGCCTATATCTTTGTGCAACTGTATCTACAAGATTATTGCCAAGATACTTGCTCTTAGAATAAAAGGTATTATTTCTAGTTTTGTCTTCCAAAAGCAATTTTCCTTCGTAGATGGTAGACAAATACATGATGCAATTGGTACAACACAAGAAGTCCTTCATACATCCAAGGTGAAACACCTCCCTACAACGATTGTTAAAGATGACTTGTCTAAGGCTTATGATAGAGCCAATTGCCTCTATTTGAGACTTGTCTTGTAGCAAATTGGGTTCAACCTTTTGATTGTCAATTGGAGAATGACTTGTGTTAGAACGGTTTCTTTTGTTGTGTTAATTAATGGCTCAACATATCCTTTTTTCCACGGGGGGTTCACTTAGTGAACTTGTTACATAGCACGATCATTCATAGGATATTAAAGAATATCCGTAATTTCATTAAATATTGGAAAATGCCTCCTAAAATCTTATTGTTGAACCCTCTTCCCAATATACCTTTCCAATTAATAAAACCCCTAGTTTCACCAAATATTATAGGTATCCATTTTTATAAACCCATTTTTAATACCCCCATTATATCATACTATCAATTTGCAACAAACAGGAGCCCTAACGCATCTTAGTATAAGCAAACATGATGCTAAATAAAATACTAGTATAATGCTAATAATGATCTCACCAGGATTGGAGGGGCAACTAATCATTTTGTAGCATTGGATAGTGGAAGACCCAACGAAATTGTAATGGGGAAGGAAAAATGCGTAAAAAGAAACCCAGTCAAGAGATCAATGTAACAAAGAATGTAAAAGGCTGATAGTCCAATAGTCAGTGCAATGCTTAGAAAATATGAGAATTGCAGATGTTTCACACCACATCCCACCAATCTACCAATTGTATATCATGTAAATACAAGTATAGCCATAGAGAGCTTATGTTTTCTATAAGCTTAATAAATTGAACTCCATAAAAATGAAAAATTCAAACCCTTTTGTGGATGGACTTCCCTACCTTCCTATAAAAAAACATCATTGATGTTTGAACCATGATTTTTTAAGGATTCTAATATTACACTTAAGTATAGTATTCTAGGCTATTATTTTGGATTGGAAAAAACATAGATATATATAGGTAGGCGAATATTAAATACAAAACCTACATTTTACTATTGAAATGTGTAAATTTTGGCGAATATTATGATAAAAAAATGTATTTTATTTAAATATAGGCAATATTAGAGACTAAAAATGACCAAATAGCGAATTTATTTAAAAAAAAAAACCCAAAAATAGCTAATTGGCGAAATTTCGCCCCTAAAAATTACGCTGGTTTGAACCCAAATGAGCATAGAGAAAATCCTCTTACTTTCCAACAACACCATATGATCATGTGCATAACCTGGATTTGGATCATTCATAAGATGCAATGAATTTCCTCCACTTCCTCTACATTTATTCTTGCAATCAAGGGAATTAACAACATTTAGTAACATTTTCTTGGGTTATATCTAGTTTTTTTAATATTTATAGGAGAAGGAAAAATATCCATTGTTAAGTTTCAATCATGTAAAAGTTATAAATATACATAGATGGTGAAACTTATATATTTCATGGTAACGATAACACATAGGGTAGGTAAATAAGGATTTTTATCTTCACCTATGTTCATGCCAGTTCCAATACAATATTAAGACGGATGCCTTGAATCTAAGAAGTGAAATTACAATTATGAATGTGCCAAATATAACTCACTCTAACAACTATTCCTAACCGGCAATGTGAAAATGTTAAAGTAGAATACAAAAAGTTGAAAGTAATAATTAATCAAGAAAGATTGATCTAAATTTTCTTGGTTCTAATGAGCCAAAAAAAATTGTTCTCACTTTTCTAGGTTGTTGTGGAGTAAGGTTTGATTGAATCTCAATACCCACCTAAACCCCAACCTAAAAAATGAAGATTTAGATCCTTTACTATAATGCCTACAAAAAAATACAATACAATTGTTCAACTCTGGAACTCTTGATTAGCTACATCTCTTGCATCTCTTAATTTAAAATATTATTTAGGTAATTATAAAAAAAGAGGGTTTGAATGTTGAGACCCAAATTGAAAGCACCATCGATGAAATTTAAAAAATATAACAAGAGATCTTTTAAAAGTCATCGATGGGCCATTGATGGCGTTCAAAAGATGAGAAAATATTTTTGAAAAAACAATGCTAGATTTTCAACTCAATTCTAAAGAGCAATTTCAAAAGCATGCCAACAAGATTGTAAGTGAAATCCTAGAGATGCAACTAAAGTTATTTAAAAGAATTTAGATGTATAGAAATTAGTAAGATGTAACAAACCAAGAGAAAATTTCCCAATAAGAGGCTTAAACTTAAAGATGAAAAATAGTATAACATCAATTCAAGCCAATCCTAAGTAAGCTATTAAATAAGAGACTTCCATCGAGATTATTATTGGTACATTATTATCAGATTTATTCAAAACTTAGTATCATAAGCAATATCAAATAAAAATGGAGGGTCCTTAAGTTTTAGGTGGGTATGACTTGAGCCAATGATTTGGAGGTATGAACACATCCCATGATTTGCAGGTATAAATCCATCCCATGATTTGGAGGTTATTCCTCAACCCACCCAAATAAATTAACCCCCAATATTTATATTACTATGTCAAATTAAAAACCCTCCTTGACCCCCTAATACGGGGAAATATATTTTTGAAGTTTTTAGGAGTATTCAAACCCCCAATATGAATGGACGTGATATGATATTGCCTTGATAATGAAGCCCCATTCTTTTTTCAGACCTAGTCAGGGATTAAGACAAGGTTTCCCATTGGCTCCTCTTCTATTTATATTGGTGGTGGAGGGGATGGATAGGCTTATCCATCAAGTAAGGAATAATGGATCCTTCAAAGGCATACACATTGGAGCACATGTTTATATCTCTCACTTGTTTTTTGTAGATTATATTCTCATTTTTTTCTAATGGCAACAGGAGAGAGATTCTCCTCATTCAATGTTTTTTGGATATCTTTTTTGCAACAACATGCATGGTACTAGATCTCATGAAATAGTCCATATCTATCTTGAATATCAATCAGAAAGAGTCAAATTGAATAGTATCACAAGTGAATTATCCCATGGTTGATGTTGAAGATGGTCTATGTTATCTAGGTTTTGTACTCAAGTCAAATGCATACTTAAAAAGGGATTGGGCCTAACTCATTGCAAAAAATGAAAATAGACTTATGCTTTCGTGTAATAAGTGGTTAAGCAGAGGAGGCTGGTTCATTTTGGTCAAGTCAATCATAGAATCCATTCCAATCTATTGGGTCTCATTGGATTATGTCCCTAGTGGGATCCTTAACCAGATTAAGAAGATCTTTTTTAGTTTTATTTGGAAAGGAAATCAAGAACGTACCCCTTTTCATTGGGATTCCTGGTCCACCATTTCCTAGCTTAAGTCCTTGGGAGATTAATGGAGAGTAAAATATATCCACTATTTCTCTAAAGTACTAGCCGCAAAAGGGGTCTAGAGAATCATAAAAGGTGAGGGGTTATGGCTAGCAATAGTCATAAATAAATACATCTCTCGTTTATTTGGAGAAGAGTGGTTTCGAGCCAAAGACAAGAACCAAAGGGACATTTCCATTATGTGGAAAGAAATGCTTCATGCATTTGACCTCATTGGTGACTGGTTAGAATGGAAAATATGTGGTGGAAGGAAGGTCAGAATCGGACATGATCCATGGATTGGTGGAGGTGGGAATCATAGACTCCCTATACAACTTGTGGATGATATTAGAGATCAGGGATACATTTTCTCGAATCATGTGAGTGACCCTACCAACTCCACATATTTCACTTAGGAATGGCTTAGTGCAGACCATCCAAGCATTGTTTGAAGGGATTTCAAAATTGCATGGGATTCTTATACAAAAGCCTTAAAAGATTCTCATATCAGACTTACTAACAAAGTGGATGAGCTTTTATGGGCTCAAAACCCAGAAGGTGGGACATACTCTCCCAGTCTTGGCTATCATGTATTGAGAACAAAACAAGAACATCCTCCTTAGAGCTGGTGGCACATTATAATCTGGTCATTAAAATTCCCTTTAAAATGCAGAATCTTCCTATGGTTAGTCTTATCAAATAAAATCCAAGTATGGGACTTTTTTATGCATGAAATATGGGTTGGACTTGGGAGATGTTCACTTTTACAAGCAAACAATGAATCTATTGACCATTTATTCCTTACCTATTGTTATTCCAGGAAAGCGTGGGATCATAACTCATACTTAAATGGATTTCAATTCAAATGGGAGGGAGACTCTACCTTACAGGCATTTCGTCATTGGTTTTTAAATCTTGTCCTTAGACAGTATAGTGCTTTTCCAGTGATATTCATCCAGTGCATTTGGTCTTCAAGGAATCAAGCAATCTTCAAGGATAAGAATATCTCACCAAAAATCTGTGCCTCAAGAGGACTTGCAATTTTCAATATATCCCCATAGGTGCCTCCACAACAGTCTTCTAGAAGAATTGTGATAGAGACTACTAATAAAAGTATTCCATGGATATTTTTTGATGGAGCAACACTACATGATATTTCTTCTGGGGGTGCAGGAGGCTTCTTACATCTTTCAGATACCCATCAGATCTCATTTGCTGCTAGTTTGGGACAGGTTACTAGTAATAAGTTGGATTTATAGGCTTTAAAATTGTCTCTTACTTTAGTAGTGCATTACAGGGTGCAACAGATTCAAATATTGGCGACTCCAAATTGGTCATTGATTGGATGAAATCTATAAGGAGGCCCAAAAAATCCATTTGATCCCTTTATATGAGGAAATTATAAGACTATTGGAATTGTTTCATCATGCCTCTTTTCATGATGTATATCAAGAAAGGAATGCAGTTCCTGATCACCTCTCAAAAATAGGTTTGTTGTTCGAAGAGGGTGTCTAGCACATGTGGAAGAGGATCAACGATGTCGAGAGAGAATTGGATCCAAGTTCCTTTTTGGGATTTCTCTATTGAAGGCACTACAACTATATTTTTTGTTATGACAACTTTTATAGAAGCTTTCTATATGAGTCACTACAACTCTATGTAGGGGATCAAGGATACTTTTTTATGGACATTTTGATAAACATTTTTTTGAAAAACTGGTTATAAATAGTTTTATTACTTAGGTATGCAAAGATTAAAGTGACAATCGGGCTAAAAGTAAAATCATTCATGATATCTGCAAAAAATATTTATTTCAACCATAATAGAGTGTAATTTTTCTTTCGGGAAAAAAAAAGCAATTTCATTTCATTGCATGTAATCTTATAATTATATATAATCTTATAATATACATTGATAGCTATCTCATTCTTCTTCGTTTGCGAAATTCGCATACATTCATCGGGCGCCCACTGTTTTCTGCAACAATTTCGGGTATTTGTGTTTAATCAATCCTCGCCACCATTTTTGTTTTTCTGAAATTGATGTGTTAATTGTCTCTGTTTTTTCGTAATTTTATGTGTAAACTATGAATAATTCAGGCAATGGCTATGGACATGGTTGAGACTGTTTACATCAATATGATTTTCAACTGCATGAATTTGCAGCAATGTATTTCCTCGGCCTTTTATCAGAAACAATCAGTAATAATTCTGAGATGCATTGAATAACTAGGGTTGTGTCTTAGTAACACTAATTATAATAATTTCACGAACAAATTGGATTGAATTCAACTCTGAGATTTGTTTGCCTATTAATTTGTTCATTTTACTTGGTTGACAGTGACAAACCCTTATTTTTGTATTGATTCGGAATTAACTTTGATGTTTTATTAGGTCTAGCGGTTTCTTCAAATTGACAAAAACATCCAACAGGTTCTAGAAAATTGAGTTTAGTTTGTTTCATGCTCTAGAAAACCAAATAGGATTTAGTGTGTATATACTTGTTTATTAAGGCGCTTGTATTTATGCAGTGCGGGGGGTCGAGGATTTTACCCCCAATAGATACAATTATAGTTTTTTCCTTTAAGCTGTGAGTACACAATTATACAACTTGGAAATTCCATGTTGAAACTTGAGACGACATGTATGCTGTTGGCAAGATCGATGATTACATTTATTCTATAGCAGGACCATTCCACCGTTTCGGCGGTGCTGTAGACATAATTGTAGTGCACCAACAGGAGGGGACTTTTAAGAGCACACCTTGGTATGTGAAATTCAGAAAGTTCCAAGGTGTCCCGGCCTAAAGCGTAGCGAGGTCATTGTCACTGCGATGGTCAATGGTGTGGAAGCATATTTTCCCCTGTATTGGGATAATACTGATGCAAGTTATTTTTTGAAGGAAGTGGAATCTGATGAAGAAGAGAATTCAAGATTGCCCGGGAGTTCTCATTCATCAGAAGACGAGGCGTTGGTTGTGAGTCGTAGGGAGAGATTCAAGTCTGCTAATTCTAATTCCCATAATTCTAATTCCCATGAAGATGTAGATGGTCAGGTTGAGAAATCCACTGGGAGGGTACCATTGAATATTCATTATTTGGATAGCACTTCACAGGTTAGTCAAAAGCAATGGTGAAGTTTTCATTTTTTTCTCAGCACAGTTCCAGATCCTCACATAAGCAAATTGGGAATGAGTTGTTGAATAACAACTTAAAATCTTCTCCCACTGGTGAAGATAATGATGCAAAACTAAAGCTTCAGTTTCCATCTGATCAAAGAGTGGATTCATCTTCTTTGCTTCCAGAAAATGACGGTAACCAACAAGATTCTTCTCTTATTAGTCGTTGTGTAGGATAATTAGCACATGAAAGTGGTATACAGAATGCTTGTTATCATCTAAAGTCTTCAGTAATGGAGACTAATATTGCAAGTACTGTTGCAAAACTAAATTCAACTAGTCAAACTAAGTACCAAGTTGGAGGTTCACACAATGGTTGGGATTCTTATACAAAGACTTTATATTTCTCAGTGGAGGGAAGCTCAGGCACTTATGATGTCTATCCAGGAAATACCTCACAAACTGATGCTTATATTCTTTGTTATAATACAATTATATAATAAAAAATCATGTTAAAAAAACATAACAACAAGAATGGAATAAATTCTTTAAAGAATAAGTTATATCTTTAAATGCCATTTTGTTCATATTTTTCAATGCCACTTAGTTATGTATTGGTTTAAACAAGCTACATTTTGAATATTTTAAAGATTTTATCTTTTTTTTTTCTAAAATCCACCTAAAAATTCGAAAAGGTGAATTCATTTATACATTAAAAAAATTTAATTTCAATAATTAAAAAATGGAATTTAACTAAAAATTTTGTATCCAAAATCCATCAATCTGGAAAAATCCAAATACTATAATATTTAAACTACTTCCTTAATTTTTCTTGAAAACATATTACATATTAATTGAAAATAAAATAAAAAATAATTTGATAAAAAATAATTTGATAAAAAATAATATTGTTATATTTATTTAATTATAATTAATAAATAAAATAAAATAATATCAAGATTGTTTATTTCCTACCTTCAAAATATATAAAAAAAATATGTTTATACATTTTTAAAGGGAGATGATGCAATGTGCTTACATAACTTGTGTCCTTTTTAAGCAAAATTAATAAAAAAATATGTTTATACATTTTTAAAGGGAGATGATGCAATGTGCTTACATAACTTGTGTCCCTTTTAAGCAAAATTAATACATAACATATGACTCACTTTGAAAGCCTCATAACATAGAATATTGTATATGACTGATAGAAAATACACTCGAGTTAGGAATAAAGTTAGAGTTACATGGTATAGAGGGTATAGAGTTAGGAATGAAGTTAGAGTTACATGGTATATATGTTTTGAGTTTTTTTTTTATATTTTTTTAAAATTATCTTAAAAATATCTATTAAGTTATAAGATTCAAATCAATATATTATAATCAATATTTTTATTATATAATATTATTTTGATTATTTTTTATTTATAAATATTGTTTGAATTATAACTTTAAAGAACTTTACACTTTCAAACTCTTCAAGCTTTACTTATAACACCTACATATATGTTGTTCAACATATGTATAACATTTTTTATTTTTTTTTTAATATAAGGTAATTGTAACAAGAGTATATAGACATTGAAAATTCAAGGATATCAAAATAAAGCCTAAGACTGGTGTCTTCCCTTGGAAAATGTATATGAGCATTGATAATGGGTATGTAAATGTTATATTTATGAAAATTGTTACATGTTATTTGAGCATTATTATTAGTCCCTGCTAAGGGAGGGTAACTATTGTATTAGATTTGAGTTGATTTGCACTTACTTCACCTTTTGGCTTTTAATTTTTTTACTATAATCTAATGTTGCATATAGGAAACTTAAAAGATAACTTATTTTCATTATATATAATTTCTTATATTGGATATCTTATTGGTCCAAAACATAGAGGCATTATTGCACGGTTTAATACATAAGCAATGTTAGTCAATGCTAACAGTTTTAATTTTTTTATATCCAAAGTTTTTACCATATACAATGATACATTGAACATATTTAATGGCATTTACTTATTACATTTATTGCAATTCACTATTGCCTCGTTCACCACCACTTACACAACCTCTTTGCTTTATCACCACCACCTCTTCATGTGGCCATACCCATATTCATATAGCTACAAGTTAAGCTAAGAGGAGGCTGAGGCGAGGCGGTGGTACTGTTGAAGCAATTGTTGATCAAATTTTAGATTTAGTTCCCGCCCTTCGTAGCCATCAACCTTCAGTAGCAGCATAGCCCATACGGATACAACTACAGGTTGAGTTATCTTGTAGCTTGGATTATTGTAGAATATTGTTCATGTGGAGCAGTGTCCCAGGCTTATATGCCACCGAACTAGGTAATCTAGCATTTCATTTGAAATGCCAGAATACCTAGTTTGGTGGCATATTTAGTATTTATTCTGCTATTTTGGAAACTGGTGCATCCCAATAATCGCAAACAATAGCCCGTTTGAAGAAGGAAAATTCAAATAAATAACTTACGCTTATCATTCTTCAAGCATTAAGAAAAATGACAATGAAGTTGAAAATAATGAGATTGAAGAAAATATTACTAACAAAACCAGATAAACATTACAATGCAAGCTTGCCGAATTTGGTGTGTTACACCAAATGTTTATAGGTGTTACATTATGTTGTTTGTGAGTTTTTCTTATGTCACTTTTCAAGAATTTTTTATAGCGATTTCAACTAAATGGATAATATCATCATCAAAGCATCATTGAAGGAAAAACAAAACGAAACTCTCTCACTTAGTATTGTTGCTTATCATTATCTTTAAATAATTTTTTTACAAGATGGTTCAATAACATAATCTTCATTACATAATATTGTATATTGTATGGCTTCATTGTGATGTGTTTTTTGTATAATCATTCTAGTTTTATTTAGAGTTTAACTATTTTTGACAACTTAAAAATATTTTAGAAACGGTTTAATTGTTCATTAATGATCATTTTCATTGATGAAATGGTTTATCAAAGAATTCAATATATTAGGTTGCAAGTTTGGATGTATGTTTGGACTTCTAGATATTTTTGTTGAGATCTAGTGGGCAAGGGAACTAAGGGTAGTAATAGGTAACTATAGATAACACCAATGTAGAGTTGATATTCGAGTGCTCATCCTCCACCAACAAGTTGTCCTACCTTTGTGGAGATGTCATATTAGATTTGCAAAGATGTCATCTTTGTGGCAAAAGTATCATATTTTTATAGATTTTGTCTTATAGCAATAATTGTTAGCAACTATAGAAAACTTGTTAATTTAAAGATCAAATAAATATATTTATGTCAAGATATCTACATAAACCTCTTATATATAAGGTTAATATATTCATAAACCTCAATTTGATATAATATTAATATTAATATTAATATATGTATCTATGTCCTTTCATCAAATTAGCAATAGGTGAACTGATTGTCTGAATTAAACCATTTATCTTGACCTCCATCGATTGTCCATAGCTCCAAGCAAATAGCTCCTCCCTACAATTTTTTGCAAATAGAGCAGGTGGCAATGTTGGGAACATTGCCAACATGTGGCTCTTGTTTATTAGTTTGATCAATGGCCTCCTCTTATGTGGGGATGGAAACAAGAAACTCCACTACTTTATTACTAAAGAATTAAGCATAAAGTTTCACTCTTTTGAATATTTATTTTATGGGTAAATGCCAAATATTTAATTTTTTTCATATTTGTAAT
The DNA here is from genome assembly GCA_027924585.1 of Larix kaempferi. NCBI lineage: Eukaryota > Viridiplantae > Streptophyta > Pinopsida > Pinales > Pinaceae > Larix > Larix kaempferi. Next base: position 4,601,464 of record BSBM01000103.1, read on the forward strand.
TATAATTTATTTTTAAATGAAAAAGACAAATTGAGAGGAAAGTGAAATTATATTCCAAACATATACAGGACTTATCAAAAATCAAGCACAACCACTTTTGGACTTGAAAATGATTTTCACAGAAATTCAAATCAAAATTTAAGGTAAACATCTATAACCCCTAAAATAAAAAATACAATTAAAGGAAACATAAAAAGAAGGCCCAATTTCGCTTCACTCTATTTATGTTACAGACATTCATACCAACTTAAGTACCAAACAATGAATATGAACTACACCTGTCACAAAAATAAGATGTCGTCTACTAGGTCACAGTGGGATGAGATAACTTATTTCAAAGCTTAAAGGAACATGGTACATGCTATAGCTTCTCTATTACATGGTTGATATATTTGAAAAATTTGTATCGCCTAGGCCCTAAATATCAGATACATTTCTATACTATATGTTGAATACATTACAGAACTGTGTAGTCAGCGGGATCTTGGTTAATTGGTACAGCAAGGAGTTTTTGTACCGCAACAAGATTTGAATCCTCCAGAGACACATCTATCCCATTCAAGCAGTTTGTTTCATCTATCCTATTCAAATAGGCTGTTTCCATGGTTGTTTCATGCAGTTGGGACAAGGTGCAAGTCCTAGGTGAATTAGGAAGAATCGACACCCTTTGCCACAACTTCTTTACCAAAAGGGATATTTCTTTAGTGTTGTGATATGGATACATCCCATTGCAATACTCACAAATAATTGGAATTGTGTTTCCAGATGGTGATAATAGGAAGCATCTTGTCAAAAAAATGAATAAGTTTTTTCTTTCTAAATATACAGAACTTTGTTGGATCTGTCATGTGTCCTATTGTTGAGTAAATAGTGACAAAGTGTGGTTGCACGATAAGAGATTATAATCAATGGTCTTGTGATATGTGCACACATAAGTGGATCAAATCCCACCCCATGTCCTTCAAAAAAAATTATGCCCCTTAGTGGGTAGAAAAATCCGCCTCTAATAAATGCTTTCTAGTGGGAAGTCAACAATTCAATCCCGGGGGTCCTGGGCTGCAGGATAACCACCTCCAACTCATAGTTCATTGTACCCTTTCTATGAGTATAAGGAAGTTTATAGTGATAATTGGTTTGGATTCTTGGAAGTTACATCCTTCACCAGTGAAGCACATGATAGCTAGTCGGTGATTCCTCACACGATCAAAAAATAAAACATAATGACAAGATTTGTCACCTATGTTTAAGATCACTTAAGTTTGCTCAGCTAGGCTGGGAAAAATATAAGCTAGTTAAACTAGACCTTGATGGAAACTTGAACAATTCAAAAATTAAAAGTTATCATGCTAGCCATAGTTGCAGAAAAGGTGGATATTAAAAATTGTCATATTCTAGAAGTTTATGCAAGCACCAACAGTACCATGAAGGCAAGCACCAACAGTACCAGGAAGGCCCAATTGGTTAGGTTTTGAATCTCTTACAGAGTCACTAGTACTCAGGAAGATGGTAGAATCCCTCCATAATAAATCCTCCGGCAGGCTCGCGAGGGGTTCATTGGAGAAGGCCGCCAATCGGACCCCTCAAGAATAACTTGGAATTCATTGGATTAAGGCAAGGAGGCATGATTCAACTTAATAGATGATGAGTTTGAGGTTCCCATTCCACACTTTCACATGGATTCCCTGCTCTATTGCTCATGTATTGCCATAGCTGGGGGCTTAAGGGTTTGAATCCCTGTGATACCACATATGGGGGATTGAAGACTAAAAAGGATCAAGAAGCTTTTGGTGGCATCGAAACCTCTCACAAATGCATCATTTTCTGTCAGGTTTTGTTCAAAATGAAAAGCAGCGAAAATTGTGTGGAACTGATCTGCGTAAGAGATGCATCCATCCTTAAACCCCTATAAAACCCTCCCACATGTCTGCAAATCCTCTCCATTTTTGTAACCCAGTATGATCTTCCTAAGAGATGCAACCGTCCTTAAACCCTTGTAAAACCTCCCACATGTATGCAAATCCTCTCCATTTTTGTAACCAGTAACCGGTATGTAAGAGAAATTTCTGAGAATGATAAGAAACTGAACATATTTGGGTGATTTGAAAAAAATTGATCCATAGTTAAAATTTGGCCGGTGTGAAGTTCATTTTCTCAAAACTGAAAACTGATTTTCCTATAATGTATATACATAATTAAAATTTGGTGGGGTGAAGTTAATTTTCTCAAAATTGATTTATTTATATTTTCATATATAAAATATATATGAGAGATAGATTAAATTACATTGGGTGTAGTGTTTTCTATTATGTTTTTTTTTAAATTATATTTTTATTGGATGGGATATAAAGTTTGAATGAAGATTTAAAAATTAAATTTAAAAAATAATTCATAAAATGATAAAGGTATTAGTATTGGTTTAATATTGTAGCAATTTTTTTGGGTGGTTGGAATTTAGTATATACAAAATCAAAATACTTGAAATTCAATCAATGTCTTATATTTATAATTTATAGCTACGCAATGGAGGTAGGGGTTCAATTTGGAGGATATCACTCGATAGAGAGGTGATAATCAGTTTGCGGTTCCATTTCTAGTTAGGTATGTAAATTATTGATGGAATTTGATGTTTAAGATGTGTATTTTAAAAGATATATGATTAAATATTTTTATTATTAATTTTTATTACATGTAAATTAATGCTAACAAAAAATGGGATCCTAACATACACTCCTAATAAGGATCCCAACGAAAAACAATTAATTGAAAAGGGAAAAGATAATGGATGCACATGAACAAACCCATATACATACCATAAGGTCTTAAAAGGAAAAATAATGCCATATATATGCGCATTTGACATTAACAAAGATATATAGTTTATGAAGGAATTTAGATTATCAAAATATTGGATACATTTCACAATATATAACATGGTTTAATGAAAAATATCTCAAACAATATATAGCCATAGCTTTGATAGTTTTTTGGGTCATGTGGTTGGTACATTACACATGCAAGTATTTTAAGGTGAGAGTTCACTTACTATATCATATTCAAGTGTAACATCCACTAAAGTTTGTATTTGAAGGAATTAAACAAGTTTTAACAATGAAAAAATCAAGATTGGTAGAAGTACTCAAGGTAGATAAGACCTAGCTATGGGATTTTTATAGTGAATATTATTGTAGGCCTAGTTTATGTGGACATGGAGGAGTGATTTTCCTTTTAGATTCACAAAAAATTACATTAATCCATTGCCAAGTGACATAATTAATGTCACTTCGGTATGTAAATCCATCTACAATGTTCAATTTATTAAATTTTAACACTACCATTGTCAGAATTGTAAATTTCCATTGTCGAGGTGACACAACTAAAAATGACTAACATAAACGACTAATTCATATTCTTAGTCATTGTTATAAAGTCATATTTGTGTCCCTGTGACTAAATTAGTCATTTACGTTAGTCATTTTTTATTTTAGTCGCTTGTTATCTAATCATATATTCTATCATGTGACTAAATAAGTCATTTATCTTAGTCGTTTTTAGTTTACTCACTTAAAATTGCTCAATTTTGGTTGTTTATCCCTTGAAAAAATAGTGGTGACTAACATTTTTAGTCACCTAGTCACTTATCTCTCATTTTGTACTAGTGTATATATTATTTTAGTAAATATGATTGATTAAGAGTATATAGATTTTATCGAAAAAATATTACTATGAACTAATTATTGACTTAAAAAATCTAATATTTTCATCTACTTTGTCCATTAAATAACATATAGTACAATAATATAAATAACAGTGATGATAAAAGATCATTTATTCGTTGGTCTATGTAGGTTTTCATGTCAAAGCCTCCAACTTTGGTTCCATTTATGTCCTCACAATAGTGCATGATTGGTGCATACTCCCCAACTAAGCTCAATGACCCCCTTTGACACTCATTCTCTAGTATTAAGCACTTAGACAAATTTCTTAATTGTTGAACAAATTCTTGTGTGGACATGACATTTCACGAAGCATGATGAGTGATTTGTTGGCCTTTGACAATGGTTTTGGGGATAGGGTTAGTTCTCCAACAACTTTTCCTTGATCAACACATGATTTTGATAGCCATATGTTGATTGGCATGAATGAGATATGTTGGTAGCAGTAGGCTAAATCTAGAGAGGCACATGTCTATATGGGAGAATTCATAGATCCATTGGGAAAAGATTGTGGAGATCTTACATGACTTCCCACTATGATGGTGTGAGTCATAGTGATGCTTAATTCGAACTTTTGAGTTTGTTGCTCCCATATGGTTGCTACCTCCTATACCTACTCCATCTTGAAATCACTTGTCCTTAGCTCTACATTTGGACAATGAAGAGGAGGACACCATCCTACTCTATGCCCATAGCACCTTCCCCATTCCAAGATGGATCAACCTTTTCATTATGTTTGAATGATGAGGAAGATCCTACTTTTTTGAGACTATTGCATTCCTATTGGCTCTTCTTCCCTCTTCTCAACTCAATTATGATTGTCTCATCCCTTCATTCATCCTCTTGATTCTACTCTATCCCTCCAATATTTACTTCCCTTTTCTCGACCATCCTCCCTTGTACTCCATTATCATTTAATATGGAGCTTTGTTGGCAAAGAAACAAAACTATGTTCTACTTAGCTTTACTATCCAACCTTCTCATATCCAATATCGTTTAAGGTGGTGTTGTGTTGCCTTGCTTGTCTCAACATTTTGACATTTGGAATTCAACACTTGGACTTCAAGTAAGTTGTTTATTAATCTTTGTTCTAAAACTCCATCTATGGACGTGTGGGAAATTGCTTTTCTGGTTTCCTCCCTATTATTGAAAAAATGCAGTGATGCTTACTTTGGAGTTATATTTGTAAGCATTAAAAGAATGAATACTAAATGCTTTATTTCTCAATCATAATTCTACTCACCTTATGAGTCCATTCTCCATATGGCAATGCATGCCAACAACAAGTTACTATCAACCAGAGTAAAAAAAATGTATCCTCTTAGGATGCAAGGTCGATTATATTTGTGCATGTAATGTGCATATGAGACCCTAATAATAGCAAGCAAATATCAGCCATCCCTACCAACAGTTTTGTCATTAACGAGTTCTAAATTCACTATGCATTCCATTCCTATTGCACATAGATATGCACAAACTTCAAAACATGAATGGACTCATCCTTAGGGAGCAAAGATGAGACTCTGATAAAGTCCTAATGAGCATTAATGTAGACACTAGTTTTGTGATTTTTTATTCAAATATTATAACTTTCTCGTGAATTTTTCAATCTCCTCATCTATCAACCACCCTCTGTCAGATATAATTTGAGCATTCCCACTACCATGCCCCCCATTCATGACCATTTTTGGCAATCGTTCATTAGCACAAAAATGCCCCAACACTTCCATTTCCAAATCACAATGTGATCGAAGGAGGAAAGGATAAATTGTTAATCAAAGACCAATCATGCCCACTTGCAATTCCAACCTCTACACCCTATCTACAACCTCCCTCTGAATTTGATTTTGAACAATTATTGCAATAACTGCCCTTGAGCTGCATAGTGTGCCCTTGGACAAAACCTCATACCTATCCTACCATCATTGGACTCCTCTAACAAAACCCTACATTGAAGTACAAGGCGATGATAGCTTTAGTGGCTCTATCTCCTACTCACTGCCAAAGGGGTGCACATAGGTGGGGAGGACGTGCCAATCCAATGCCATTATGAGGACATGAATTGAGCCACATTAAAAGTTTCAATATGGCATGCCTATATGGAACACTGAACATGGATAGATAATGGAAGAGAATTTATTAATAACATGATACCTCTACTATCTCTACATCTTGGAAGTGTGCTTACAACATAAATACTTTTCTTAATATAAAAAATACCCATTATAAAAATTATAAAAGACATCCAAAACCCCTAAATACTTTCCTCCTTTCTATTGTATCTCCATTCTCCATTCCCATGTGGCATTTTATTGGCCTTAACTTCGACTCCTTCCCTAGCAATTCAATTTAATGTGTAACAATCTTGTCCACTCTCAACTTAAATGCCATCAATGAAATGTAAGGTAATAGGGAATCATTTGTCGCTACAGACTTAGTTTTATCTATTATATATTGGAGGAAAACAACTTTAGTGCTGATACAAAAGTTTTATCTCTTGAGAAGAATATTAAACACAATTTTTGATGTATATGTGGGATGGATGTATGATGCTAACATGAAGCATACTATGTAATCTACAAGCAAAATCTGACAATGACTTTGTGTAAGGTTCTTAAGCCAAATGAACAATATGGTTTAGAGTTTTAATAAAATTTTGAACTATGATCATTTTTCCATAAAAATAAATAAATAAAAATTAACATATTAATCGCATCATACTATATCTATATATTGGAATTGTTTCTATAAAATAAAGCTCTCCTTAATAATAAATATACCTATAAGGGGAGGCAGGAGGGGGAGGGGTTTTCTTTAGCCCCGATGGACAACTGATATTCACTTATTCCTGGAATTTAGGAGTAGAATCCAACAACATGGCGGAAGCCCTGGCCCTTTGACAAGGCTTAAATCAAGCTCTTCTCCATGGCGCATAGCATGCAACTGTAGTAGGGGATTCCAGGATGATTATCCAATGCATCAACACTATGAACTTACCAGCATCCATGCGACTTCGTCAGGTTCTCCGAAGAATTGCACTGCTCATCCCTCTCTTCCAGGATATCGAATTCTTCCACGTCCTTCGGAAGAACAATGGACAGGCTGACAAAGCAGCAAATGAAGCATTTAACCTAGGAAAAGGGCTTCTTAAAATCAATGATGAAATTAATTGGGTCTCTATCCCGTAGTTCCTTGAGCTCATCTCCGAACATGCATGTTATGAGAATTTGGCATGTGAACATTAAGGCACGTGTCTTGCGCCACCTCTGCCGGATGGACTTCACTTGGGGATGCGATATGCTCTTCCTCGAGGACATCTCCCTCCCCACTAGCTTTCATCATCTCCTCCTCCCCTCCGCACGCCTCTCTTCTGCAAGGGTGACGACATCTCCGTCAAGGCTGATGAAGAATCGTACCAGTATTCGTACCAGGGATCAGGATGTTCTACGGAGAAAGATCTTCTCGCATCTAATCTATCACCTTGACGTCTCCAAGCGCGGGGGTTTGCTTTCCTCAGCCCAGCTCAGTCTGCACGCCAACGTCACAGGGGTCTTCAATGCCACGTCTAATTATGATAACATGCTGGTGCATGATCCTCAGGAATTTGCCGATCTCAGCAATACGAATCGTTATTTAAGGAGCGGTACGATTTTGGGTATAGGAGCCATCCGAAAGAGGATGAAGGATTCTGCGGCATGCGATGATTTATGGGCAATTATGCCTAATTTATCTCATGGAATGGACATCAGCAATATAAACGGTAATCCCCCTTGCACTGGCTCTAAAAGAAATACCATTCCTGCTATTAAGGAGGCTCCTACAGGAAGGCGAAAGCTGTTGCATCACGTCGTTAAGCCCCTTCTGTGCTACCCGGATAGTATCTGGTTTATCATGGCCGATACTGGAGACTCCGCGGCTTCCTCCCCTGACCCATTGCTGGAATTGGAAGCGGAGATTCGGGTGCTCCGTCGACGAGTTAGAAGACAGGGAGAACTTATGAATCGCATGGACGCGCAAGGTGGAAGACGACTGGATAGATTGGAGGAGGAAGTCGGTAGCACCCGCGAAGAGTTTGCGGTAGCCCTGGAGACCCTGGAGATGAAGGTCACGACCGCCATCGAGAACATGGACCAGAGACTGCAGAATCTGGAAATAGCTATGGAGAACCTTCGAGGAGCCGGAAATCTAGGTCCGAGTAAGAACCCATCAATGGCAAAATCGTCTGCAGGGGCACGCCATCGTTAATTCCTGACTAGGTTCTTTTTATTCTGTTTATCTTTCTGTTTTCATCTTTAAAAGTCCTGATCAGTTACAGGCATTTGTAATTAATGGTAGCATGACTGATAGACCTTCTACAATTTTGGCTTGTAAAACTGTTGGTGGTTCTGCCACAGCTCTTTAATATAAATACTAACCGTTTCTGTCAAAAAAAATATATATATATATACCTATACGTTAAAAAACTCTATATACTTTCCTCCTCTCCAACTTATTTCCATCCACATCCAAAACCCTAATGTTGCATTTTATGAACCATTAACTCAAGCTCCATCCCCAATAATTCAATTCAATGAATAATTTCAACTTCAATACACCAAAGTGGTGAAGCATGTGTGAATATATATAAAACAAATTCACGTTATGACTATGTTTTTTCTAGAAGATGTAAGGTTATTTTCTAGAAGATGTAAGATTAGATTCCCAAACACTAATAGAACAATAAAAATGAATATCAACCACATAATATTACTCTAATATATATTTCTTAAAATTGTTATTAAAACCTAAACACCTTTTTTAAATTAAAAAACACTTATCCAAAACCTACACACTTTCCTCTAGCTAACCAATATCCACCAACATTCCCATGTGGCATTTTAATGGCCAATAACTTGAAGTTTATTCCCAATACTTCAATTTAATTGTCCTCTTCCAATGTCAATGCCATGAAACCCAATAAATTTATAAAACCATGGTCCCATGAAAAGGCCAACCATATCTATCTATGTTTGTTGAACTTCCAAATTCCTATGAATTTGAAAACATGAGAAGCTACGAGACGTTATACGTGGCACCACCGCAATCGGTAGTCGGTATATTCTTCGGATTCCATCTGAATTTCTTATCTCCTTTTCATTTCTTCGCATCTTCCTCCGTTTTTTCTTCATTTGTCTATATAATCAAACCCCCCTCCTCTAAACCTCCTTATGTTCTTGAAATCCGCTCTGTTCAGCGAGAAATTTTGTGGATCGTCCATTTTTTGTTTTAGCCATAGATTTTGTAAGCGAGTGATTCAGAAATTCGTTATTCGTCAGTGTTTCAGTCTGCAACAAATGGCTTCTTCTCTTGTATTTTCCTTTAATGTTTCTTCATCCAAAAAATCGCCGGCCGCTAGTCATAAGGGTTTCGAAAGACCGCCTGAAGGTTCGATCATCCGGAGCAGAAATGTTAGATTTCGTCGGTGTATCAAGGTGAGAGCAGCGCAGGTCTCTGTGGGCGCAGAGGCGGCCATTTCAGAGCCTGGTCATCTGAAATCAAAGAATTTGTATGAAGTACTGGAGATAAGCCCAACGGCAACTGCACAGGACATAAAGAGGGCTTACAGAAAGCTTGCGCGGGAGTTTCATCCGGATCGCGCGGCTTCTCCTGAGGAAAAGAGCCGGAACACCCAGATGTTTGTGCGGATACACAATGCGTATGTGACTTTGTTGGATCCACATGACCGTGCGCGATATGACCGCCAGCTTTGGGGTCAAGTGCGGGGCTTCGCTGGGAGGACTTGGAGTAAAGCGAGCGTGGGTTACAGGGATTGGTCTGGTCGGGTGGGGCGGAATTGGGAAACGGATCAATGCTGGTGATGTGTAATGAGGATTAATCTATTATTTCCCAAGGTTGCAATCAGTCTCATATGAATCTTGGAGCAATTTCTGCTGAAAATATGAATCTTGGAGCAATTCCAAAAAAATGATGCAGTTTGCCCAAAAGCCTGGACAGAGGTTCGAGTCCCGCTCTTTGACTTATACAATGGTCACATGGTACGATCGCGCCAACAAAGCCAAGCCTCGTGGGCAAAATATTTTTACTGAGGCGATGAAACGGAGCAACCGAATCAAATGACCCTGATCCAGGGAAGAAATCAATCCTCTGGTTTATTTTGATGATGTTTGATGTAAAAAAGAAAAGGGGAAAAAGTACACCAGAATGTTAAAGATCTCAATCAAAATATATAAGCTTACTAATCATGGTTGTAATTAGCTATTTATACCCATTTAAAGGAAAAGAAAATTGAATATGAAACCCATATCTTATTTTATAATTAATATAAATTTCATATCTAATTTTACAGCTTATTGAGTATTTTTTCTTTATATAATATAATTATTTATGTCTTTTTATTCATTAAAAAAATCACTCCAATATTATGGGTTAATTTTTGAGAGATACTAAAAGGTGTGGCCTAAAAACTCAACATTTTGCACTTCATGGTTGGAATTCGATAATTCAAGGAAGGTAGAGTTTCGATTGATCTGGAACTTTGATTCATTTTTCGAGCATCTGGGTTGGTTTAAAATGAGGGAAAACCCGAGGGCAAAGTTCCATAGAGGAACTTTGCCACTACACCCTTGAATCTCTGCACCCACTCGAAATTTTCGTCGAATACATAAAGGAACTTTGCCAAAAAAAGCCATTGACAAAGGTGTAAGTATGGTTTTAGACCACTTCATAATAAAATTCAATGGTTGTTAGAGGGATATCAAGTTCAAATCTCACTTTTATCCATGTTAAATTGTATATGGTATATTGTTTTGTTTTTATTTGATATAAAATTTGGTGAATGATGTATAAAAAAATGTTAAAGTCATTGATCACAGTAAGATGTTAACAAAATGTCAAGTTAGGAAAGATAAACCATTGGGGATTTAAGCCAGAAAATATTTCGCCTAAAGGAAGTAATACTATGAGGGGATTGGCCTTATTCATTAAGTGGTATTTGTCTCTAATAAGATGGCCCAAAATAAATTTGGAGAGGGAATTGCAAAGGAATCTGGGAGAGGTTGGCATTGAAGGTATGATCTAAAATGTAAAGGAAAATTTGTTTACTTCTTTTCATCCCAAAGAATGGATACACATAACTTATTGGAATGTAGGTATCTTACATCCCTCTCACCATAATCTTAATCATGTTGTTGTGGAGGAGGGAAACTCATGTATGATAGTGGGTCCTCTAAAAAAAAGTTTTCTACATGCACATTTCCCTTGAACATTACTAAGAATATACATTTCATCTAAGTTGTGGAGAATATGCAATCTCTTATGAAACAACTTTAGAATGTAGTCTTTAGTAGCTTATTACACAAATAGCTAATAGGGTGGAGGACATGTCAATGAATGAGGGAGTAAACCTTTGGGGCGATTAGATACTTCACAATGATGGGAGAAGCAAATCCTTTTGGATCTTAAAAAGATTGTGAGGCCTTACTCATAGAAGATATTGAATGTATTGAATGTTAGAGGGAGCCCATCAAATCATTTGGATTGATTGTGAATGACATTTCTAATTCGTGAGATGTTTTCAAGTATTAATTCCAAGAAAGAGGGCAAGGGGCCCAAAGAAGTAAAAGGAGGGAATTTAGAGTATGAGTTGTATCCTAGAAATCCTTCATCCAAGTCTCATTAAAACCAACAAATAATGAACATTTCAAGACCAAGGAATCAAGACATGTAGTTGGTGTTATTGTCACCTTCTTTCCCATCTTAATTAAATTATCTAAGGGATATGGTTGTTAGGTTAGGATGACCTTAGAAGGTGGAGCATCATGGAATGACCACCACATTGAGAAGGGCCCATAAATGGATGTAAGTCTAGTTATTAGTGAGTACATAAAAGAACAAACTACAATTATGATATGAAAAGGTTGATGTATCTCGAGCATCCTTGCTCTAGAAATATTTACTGATAAAATGGATGTCTTTGATTATAAGCGAAGGCATAATGTTGTGTGGAAAAATCTCCATGTTTTAATAAATTAGAAGATTTGTTTTTGAGATAAGGAGTTATTGGTGGATGAACCCAACATTTGAGATCATTAGCCCACAAACCATGCATTTTGTCTTACAACCCTACCCATAAAACTATTTTGTTTTGATGTTCTCCATCACAAATTGTCTTGTCTAAAAATGTGTCATTCACAAAATTGATTTTTTTTTTTTTAAAGATCTATCGAAATGAAGTTTTGTAAAATAAATATGCATGAGAGAGGAAATGAGGACTATATTACTATGTCTTTGACAATATAAACCGTGTAGAAGCATTTTTACAATGCAAGAGTTGTAATATGGATAGTAAAAGAAGTGTCAAAAGGGAAAAAAAAAAATCATCACACATAGGTTTGATGTATGCTAAGAAGACAAGTGTAATTGTCGCTACACAATTCTACATAGTTAATATTTCAGAAGATATAAACACCATAAAAATCATTAAGTGAATAATTGAGAATAACTACAAATGTTTATGTTTTAATGAACACACTTGAGTGTGAATGAGTTTAATTTGTTTCATATGGTGACCTCGATACTTGTTGCAAAACACTTTAATATGTCTTGGAAACTATAATTTTTCTAAATGATTTTTACGCATTGCAAAACACTTGAATATATCTTGGAAACTATTATTTTTCTAAATGATTTTTACGCAAGTTTATACAATTTTATCATTAACACAAAGTTTTCAAAATTCATCCATTATATCTTCCTTATCTAAATGCATACATTGCTTTGATATGAACATATAAGATTCCTAAAAATGAGATTTTTTAATTACAACTTTACTAATGCCAACCAAGTTCAAATGCATTGGTTCTTTCAATAAATCAACATTTTACATTGGAAGACAATATCAAACCAACTACGATTGTTATTTTGATAGTACCTTTACATATTCCCTTGAAAATGAACAATGTGAAAGTATTTTATGAGGTGAACAACCTTTCAAGGTCCAGTGGATCTTTATAATTGTAAGTTATGGCCCAATACTAAAGATGCAAAAGGACACAACAAATACATATAGGACACACCAAATACATATAGCCTTTTTCTTGGTTTGATGGATTTGGCTTCTTTTATGAGGGAAATTGTGGTTAGTTTTAATGCCCCATAGGAGACAAGGACCTCCACTATTGTATCTTTGAAGAATTAACCATAAAGTTTCAGTTTCATGTTTGAGTATTTGTTTTTTTCATCTTAAAAAATGTGCTTTATAGAACTGCAACATATAGCCATAAAAATCCTAGTAAATGCTAACTACCTCAATCAATTTTGGAATGGATGGAAAAATGATAGATTTTTTTTGGATTGGAAAACAAAAGAGAAAAAAGGAAATTAACAAGTGAGAAACTAAAAGTATTGTCAAGTCATGGAACATGAATATTATTGTTTCTTTATTAGAACATATGAGAGTAGGTATATTTTTCATTTGATCCATACTTATCCCAAAATAATAATGCTAATAACTAATTAGAACAAGAGCCACGTAGTGGCAATGTCCCTGACGTTGCCACCCGCTCTAGTTGCGGATAGTTGTGAGCAAGAGCTATTTGCAGGAAGGTGTGGGCAATTGATGTGATATCCCCAACCCCAAATTCAAGGCCATGGTCACCAAAAGACCCAAGGGAAGGTTTAATCAAGGTAATGCACAACGGAATAAGTATAAGTCTAGGCCAGCATGCCAAAAGCCAATAAAATAAAACAATCAACCTTTTAAATGAAATGCAAGAATACAACGTAGATCATTCCCCAATACACATGTTATGGAAGGTAAATGCATGCATGAAATGTAACCAGATATGAGCAAGCTATTAATATGATTTTGATGATATATTATATCTATTACAACCATTAAACTTTAAAATATTTAGATCTACAAGCCACCATAAACAATGTAAATAAAAATATCTACAGGGCACCACAATCAACCATATTAATAGTGTTAGAAACCAGATCTATTGATTGCAACCTAAAACCATATTAACATAAACAAAACCAGATATGAGGGATTCATCTAAAACCATATAAATGATAATAACATCATATCTCATGGCTGTCACCTACAACCCTACAAACCATAAGCAAACCGAGTCCAAGAGCACATATACATCAGAAATACAGTAAATAAACATATAATAAAATACTCATCACTGACTACCAATCATAGCCATATCAACATAAAAAAATCCAGATATGAAATATGTCATCTACAACCATATAACATCAGGTCTCATGTCTGTCACCCACAACCATACAGATCATAAGCAAATTAGATCCATAAGCACATATATTTCCAAAAATGCAACAAACAATCATGTAATAAAATACTCATCTTAATCATGGGAAAATAGCTTCAACATGACAACACTCTACCCTTCCATAGACATGTCATGCTCATGCATATTTCAACATGAAATTTACCCCCTATCTGAATCCATAGATCCATAGGAGAGGTACTCTCAAACCCACAGGCATGGTGCGCTCATCTCAACACCGGGAACACTGCCATACAAAAATAGTTGTATCTCAGTCATATGGAAACCTTTTTCAATGAAGAAAAAAGTGTTCCTTACTGGAAACATCGCTCTGGATTCAATGGAATGGGTCTCGCAACCCAGAAATGATCAGAAATAGGTGAAACAAAACATATGGTTGCGCCCTTTTCACAATGTCAGAAACCACAACTACACATTTCTCCATCTAAACTTTTCCTTCCATCTACAATACCTAGTGCAATGGGATTCCCTTCACTACACAATTCCCTCAATAAATCACCATCCACCATCGAGCTTCACGTGCTAGATTCAAATGGGGACAAGCAATGGGATAAGGACTCATGTTGTGTTCTACATAGTCAATCTTCAGTCCCCATTACAAGGTCTTCAAACCTCATTACAAGGCCTTCAATATTCAACAATGCAATGCATATCCTACTCGAGAGCATGTATTTTCCATATAAGAGAGCATTCCACTGAACTGGAGAGCTCAAGAGGAAAACCAAAGAAGAGAGAAGATAAAACTCATGCACATACACAAATAGCCATTCGAATCCCCAAGTGAGTGTTTCCAATTCCAAGAGAGGTAGATCCAAAGGTTAGAGGCGAATTCCAATCGATGAGAGAGAGGAGTTACTCGTTCATGAGATTCCTTCCCAGAATATCAAAAGGCAGAGTAAGGAGGAAGTTACATTTTTTCCAAAGAGTATAGGCTAAAAATAGCTAGTGAGAGCGCATGAGTGGATGAAGAGCATCACAAGAGGCTAGGGAGGAAAACTAGCCAAGTAGGCCCCACCAATCATTAAAGAGGACTCAATAGTTTCTCTATAACCCATCAAAAATAGGGTCCAACAAGTAATTTTAGGGAGAGAAACAACTCCTAGTCCACAACCCTCTCACAAGTGGAATCCATGGCCCCCCATTCTCATTAGTTGTCCATATTGAAGCTAGTTATTTAATTAAATAATAATGATAATAATAATAATTTCCAAAGTCCATAGTCTCGACACCTAGTTCCTAATAATAACCAAAATAATAACATATGTTTGGGCCTTAACAACCAGGGTATTACATCTCCCTCCCCCTTAAAAAAATGCATTGTCCTTACATACATGCCGCAACACAAAATTTCAAAAAAAAATGAGGGTATGCCTCCCTTATAGCATCTTCCATCTCCCACGTAGCATCTTCGGGACTGTAATGGGTCCATTGGACCTTTACCTTCCCGATCTTGCAATTCTAAACCAGCTTGACTTTTATTCCCAATATGGTAACTAGTTGTACCGAAAAATCCCCTTCCAAATCCACCTAAATCACATTCCAATCAATCACATGATTAGCATCAAGTATATACTTTTTCAACAAAGATACATGAAATACATTATGCACTTTTATGCAAGCAGGAAATGCAATCTCATATGCAACATAACCTATCCTATATAAGATCTGAAAGGGTCCAAAGTATCTTGCATAATGTATAGATAGTATGTAGCCCCATAGCCGTATCACACATGCCACATGAGAATTAGTAACTTTTAGTGATGACTATATACAACTTAGATACTATTCCTTAACATAGTAATTACAAGCATCGAGCTATAAAATCATATTCCAACCATTAACACTGACTCTTTACCATCACCAAGACATATGCATTGCTATTATAGAGGCCAAGCCTCACCTAATGATAACACATAGGACTATCATGTCCTTTGTAATCAAGCCAAACTGAGCCACATATCACCCTTCATTTATCAATCATTCCTTTACACAAGAAGGATGACCAGCAAGCATTATTACAGGATTAAGGACTAGACTAACAAGCCACATAAGCATTATTCCTATAGGATTATCATGGATACAAATGTTATGCTATATTTTTATTATACCTCCATGTGCATCATGTTCAATAACCATTAGAACACCAATTATCATATACATGCACATTTCCTTCATAGTACTATCATAGCTTAAATTCATTTATGATGATGTCACTCCCTCATACTGGAGACACCTAATTACATAATCATAAGAGAGATACAAAGTGTATGCATATACAACATAACTACATAAGCACATACTTATGTAACCATATGCATACCCATAACCTGCATGGAAAATATGTATTGGTTCCAAGTACATCATAACAACATGATCACATACTAATGTATACAACATTAATCATTATGCCGACACATACAATCTTGCGGATACGAAGCTGAGTAAAACGAACAAGCTACATAAAATCATCAAGTGTAAGGACTACAGATACATCCTAACAAGTTTTTTAATGTATCAAGGCCACAACTTAAGAACACTTGAATAATTAAGGGAAATTGGGTGTCCACATTCCACCTAACCATAGGCATTCATCCAACATATACTCTTTATGTTGTGAGGCCACCCCCAAGCTTGGAAATGGTTCCACTAGGACCAAGGGAAGATGTTAATTTTTTATCTTTAATTCAGAGCCGCAATAATACTTGAAATCAAATAACAATCATACACATAAGCAATCACATTCAACACATGAACTTACCCCGGGGAAACCCTCTATGACTTGATGGAAAAAACCCTAGCAAAACCTTCCTTAGTATATTGATAGATAGCAGAGAATTTCTTTTACATCAAGCACCCCCGGTGCAATTACAGAGCAAGAGAAAGATAAAGAAGAGAGACTCAGAATAATATTTTGCACAAAGAGAAGCGCCTTGCCTTCAAGAGAGAAGAGAATTCGCTTCACATTGAATTCATCAATCCTATAAAACATATTTATATATTCTTCACATGCATCAGATTTTATTTTTATCTTCTCACTTCAGGATCAACTCGCCCTCCATCTGGATGCATCAATCTTGCATGAAGAAGTGCGCCCCACTTCTCATGCAGTGCATTAAATCACTGAACTGACTCTTAGGATGAACTCGCCCCTTAATTGAAAGCTTGCCCACTTAGTTAGGTGGCTAACTTAAGTGTCATCATGCAAGTGTCACAACTCAAGTGTCGTCTTTTAGTTTAACATAAGTGTCATCATGCAATAACACTTGG
This sequence comes from Larix kaempferi, assembly GCA_027924585.1. Lineage (NCBI taxonomy): Eukaryota > Viridiplantae > Streptophyta > Pinopsida > Pinales > Pinaceae > Larix > Larix kaempferi. Next base: position 4,618,763 of record BSBM01000103.1, read on the forward strand.
TTAAATATATCTTCTTTGGTATTGCTTGGTTAACTCTCTTAACTGATTCTTTCTTGTTAACATCATTGTAGTGATCAATTCGAGTTCTCCCTTGATTTATTGAAGTTTATCAATTCAAATTCTCTCTTAATAAATTATTTTATGTGCAATTCAAATTTTCTCATATCTTATCACCTCTTATCTTTATCTCTTGTCTTATCTGCATGGTCCACATGTGCCAGCTTAATTATCATATCAAATATACTAAGGATATTTTCCCAATGATGTGATCATATTGTTCTACTATTGTTCCAAGTGGTTATATGATAAAGTAATTCACTCTAGAGGTGGCCAATCTCTAGAGGAGATTTAATAGCTCAACCATGGTTAGTAGTACATCACACATCATACATGCTTTGACATACAAAGCATCACCTCAACACATGAGGCACCACCTCAACACATGAGGATCTGTCTTAACACACAAGACCTTATCCTTGACTAGCAAGACTGTACAACATCATCACTTTGACATAAAAAGCACTTGCCTCAACACATGAAGCTTTAACAACTCTTGAGTCCAACTCAATATTCTTTTCCAATTTTCCCGAGTCCAACTCAATATTCTTTTCCAATTTTCCCGAGTCCAACTCAGGATCCTATAAGGCACTACCTCGACACATGAGGCTCAATCTTGACACACAAGATTGACCTGGAGAATGACTCATGATGTTGTAACTTTAACAAACCCTCTTAGCGAGTGAGGCATTCACTCCTATGCTAAGCTTGTCTCGAAAGTGCATATACTTCATCACGGACAGAGGCCTAGTCAATATATTTGCTATCTACTCGCCAATAGTAATGTACTGAAGTCTTATGATACCTCTCTGGACCATGTCTCCGATGTAGTGATACTTCATCTCAATGTGTTTTGATCTATCATGAAACAAATGGTTTTCTGAGAGATTTATGCAGTTCTGATTATCATAGCGAATGAGAGTAGTCTCAAGCTTCTCACTGAACAACCCAACAAGTAGCTTCCTAAGCCATACAAATTCTTGGCTGGCAGTACTAGCTGCAATATACTCTGCTTCTATAGTAATCTAGGGTACAGAGCCCTGCTTCCTGCTGGACCAAGAGATCATAGCCGATCCCAAGCTAAACCAAAATTCGGGTGTACTCTTTCAGTCCACAAAAATTCCACCCTAATAAGAGTTGGCATATCCTAGTAGCATCACTTCACCAATGGAAGCATATCTGATTCCATAAGCAATAGTACCTCGAAGGTATCTAAGCACATGCTTGGAAGCAACCCAATGTCTATGTTTTGGCTTAGGCTTGAACTGACTCAAAATACGCACTGCATAACATATGTCTAGTCTACTATGTATCAAATACATCAAGGAACAAATGAATTGTCTATACATGGTAGGATCGACTAGATCTGATCCGGAATCTAACTCATGTAGCTTTTTTAGATTAGACACCATTCGAGTAGACATGGACTTACAGTCCATCATACCAAATCTTTGCAATACATCAATTGTGTACTTTCCTTGAGAGATAAAGATCTCATCTTTCCTTTTCCAAAATTCTAGACCAAGAAAATAGTGCATAAGACCTAAGTCTTTCATTTCAAATTCATAAGTGAGCTCCCTCTTGCACCGAGCTATTTGTTGCTCCTCTCTAGTAAGGAACAAGTCATCAACATAGAGAACCAAGATCAATGGTTGGTTCTTCACAACCTTGAAGTACAGGTTGGGGCCAGCTTCGCTTTTGGAGAAGCCCGAGCTCATAAGATAGTTGTCAATTAGAGGAAATTTGAGGTCTAAAATGGCCCTCATAAGGAAAATAATAAAATAGTAGTTAAAATAATGAAATAATAGTTAAAATAATAAAATAATATTTATTAATTTTGGAGGAAGAAAGAAAAAAAACTATTTTTTTTGTTCGTATTTTAAACATATATCCCTTTTTTTTAACGCAAATTTCGAGTGGGAGCACTCGTTGGATGCAAAATTTAATTATGCATCCAACGAGTGATCCCGCTCGAAATTTGAGTAAAAATACAAGGAGATATGTTGAAATTGCGAACAAAAAAGTAGTTTTTTTTTATGACAAATATCTCAAGTCAACCATTATGTTTGACTCATTTTATTGAATTTATATTGGTTCTTGAATTCCAACTCATTAAGAAATTATGGTTGGCTCGTTTTCTTATATGATGGCTCGTTTTCTTATAAGGCTCATTTTAGACCCCAAATTTCCTCTAATCTGAGTCAATCCTTGAATACCAAGTCGTTGGGGCCTACTTAAGCCCATACAAGGCTTTCTTAAGTTTGCATACATGGGACTCCTTCCCATGAACTACAAACCCTTCAGGTTGTTGTATGTAAACCGCTTACTCAACCTCAGAATTGAGGAAGGCAGTCTTCACATCCATCTAGTGAAGTTTCCAACCCAAAACTGAATCAAGGGGAATTATGGTTCAAATAGTAGAGAAGCTAGCCAAAGGAGCAAATGCCTCATCATAGTCTATCCCTTCTTTCTGTGAGAAGCCACGGACCACAAATATTGCTTTATACTTTTCAATACTTCCATCAGTTGCATGCTTGATTTTATAAAGCCTCTTGGAATTTACTATGGACTTTCCATCAGGTTGAAGAACTAGTTCCCACACATCATTCTTCATGATAGATTTATATTCTTCTACCATGGAATCTTTCCATACTTGATGCTTTGAGGATTCCTCGTAGGTAGAGGGTTCTAAATAGCTGATGTAACTCTTCTGTGCTACATATATTGAAAATATTTCAGGTCTCTTTCGCTCTCCGTATGAGCTTGGAGGTGCTCCATACTTTTTTGCCTCTTGCAGAATGACTTGACACCATGTAGATCTCCTCTTAGCAAGAGGTTCATCAAGTGATATTTATATCATATCTTATGGTTCTTCAGGATCAAGCAAATCTATGGACTCTTCTGGCTTCTCCCTCTCAACGTCTGAAAGGGGAGAATTAGAAACTGGATTCTCCATCATAGGAGTATCATGATCCTCCAAGTATGAATCACACTGAAGTTCTTTGGAGTGCTTGAAGGAAGCCTCTTCATGAAATGTTACATCTCCGATGACTTCAATGTTTCTTTGTCCTGGAACATAGATTCTGTAAGCTTTGGATGATTCACTATATCCAATAAATATTCCTTTCTTTCCAAATGGCTCAATATTTGTCCTTTTCTCTTTTGGTACATGAATGTAGACAAGACAACCGAAAAATATTTAAGTGTCCAACATCTAGTTTTTCACTAGTGAAAACCTCTTCAAGGGTCTTTTATCCCAATATAGCATGAGGGATTCTATTTTAAATATAAAAAACAGTGCTGGAGGCTTCTTCCCATAAGGAGGTGGGAAGATCCTGATCACACATCATGGATTTTGCAGCCTCACATATTGCCTTTTTCTTTCTTCCAGCAACCCCATTATGTTGGAGGTTGTAGGGTACAGTAAGTTGTCTTTTTATTCCTGCATCTCGACAGAATTCATTGAAGTCATGGGACTTAAACTCTCCTCCATTATAAGATATCAAAGCATGAATTTGCTTTCCAGTTTGATTCTCAACCAATGCTTTAAACTCTTGAAACTTGTTGCAAGTTTCACTCTTTGATTTAAGAAAATAAACCCCCATGACTTGCAATAGAAGTCATCTATGAAAATCACATAATACAAATAACCACTCAAGGAGAGTGCAGACATAAGACCACATAGATCATAATGAATAAATTCAAGGATCCCTTTGGATCTTTTGGTACTACTTGGAAAAATCTTCTTAATCTTTTTCCCAAGAGTGCAACCTCTACAAATACTATCAAAATCAGATTTAAATATGGGCATACCTTTCACCGTCTTTTGCAATCCAGGTAGTGCTTTGAAATGGAGATGATCAAGCCTTCTATGCCACAACTCACAAGGACTGGTTGTGTCATGGATCATGGCTTGAATAAGTTTTCCAAGAATTTTGTAGAGACCTCCCTCTCTAACTCCAATCACTCATGTAGAGTTCAAGTATTCAAGCTTAGGCCACTGGAGCGCTTTTTTGTCCATAAATATAACTTTGAATCCTTTATCTTCTAGAACCGAAATAGATAGGAGGTTCTTCTTTAATATGGGGACAAACAAAATTTCATTCACATGTAGTACATCTCCTGAATCCAACTGAAAGGAAGTGGATTCAATACCTTGGAATGAATAGGTGGTATTATCTCCAAGCTCCACCTTACAGGAAAACTTCTTTTCCTTCATATCTATGATAGCACTCATATATCTAGTCATGTGCTTGGATTCACCATTGTCTACCAGGCATGTCTCAACACTAGTGGTAATGGATCCAGAAAGGGATGAGACAAGATATTACTCCTTCCTCGACTCTTGGTCATCGAATGAATTATTTCTTGTAGGTTCATCTTCTGTAGCAGTAGAAGCATGAGACCTACCCTTGAAATTTCCTCTTTGCGTTGCATGGAATTCTCTTGCATAATGACCCTTCTTATTGCAATTGAAACATTAACTTTAGATTTATAAAGTTTCTTGAAATCATTCTCCTTTTGATGAGATAATTTCTTGTGAGATTTCTTACCTCTTTTCATCTGTGTCGCAAGAGCAAGGTTCTGTTCTCTGGAGGCAATATACTTGCTCTGGATTCGCCCTTCTTCTTGTAGGAAATCATGCCACAGTCTCTCGAAGTTACGTTGCACTTCTCGACCATTTAATGTAGCCAAGAATGCCTCCCATAAATACAGAATACCATCGACAACAATCTGTATGAGATCATCATCATTGACCATCACACCATTTCTCATGATTTGATTTCTTACTTGAGAGCTATCCATGAAGAAGGAAGCCACAACTTTGTCCTTTTCCATCTTAGATTTTGAATCTTGTTCTTCAATTCTCTCTTTTGACTGGGTGTCTTCTTCTCATAAATATTTTCAAAGTGTCGAAGCATTCCTTTTCGATCTTCAATGGAGTAATCACGGGCATCAAGTTGTCTTTCACAGAATCATAAATGATTCTCTTTGCTTTGGCTTGATTCTTCTTGAAGGTAATGTGCCCTACATTAGAAGTTGGATCTTCAATGACACTGGATACATATACATCTAAATCATGCTCTTCCAAAATATTCAGGATCTTGTCCTTCCAAGTATTGAAGTTCAAAGTTCCTTCAAGATGGTCTTTCGATCTCACTAAGATTGAAGCCATAATTCTTCAAGTATTGTGCACACTCAAGATATACGTAGGCTCAATCTTGATTGATGAACTTAGCTCTTCCACGCCCTAAGCTCTGATACCATGTTAATTTTTTATCTTAAATTCAGAGCTGCAATAATACTTGAAATCAAATGACAATCATACACATAAGCAATCACATTCGACACATGAATTTACCCCAGGGAAACCCTCTATGACTTGAGGGAGAAAACCCCAACAAAACCTTCCTTAGTATATTGATAGATATCAAAGAATGTATTTTACATCAAGCTCCCTCGGTGCAATTACAAATCAAGATAAATATAAAGAAGAGAGACTTAGAATAATATCCTGCACAAAGAGAAACACATTTCCTTCAAGAGAGAAGAGAATTCACTTCACATTGAATTCATCAATCATGTATAACATATTTATATATTCTTCACATGCATCGGCTTCTATTTTTATCTTTTGACTTCAGGATGAACTCACCCTCCATCTGGATGCATCAATATTGCACGAAGAAGTGCGCCCCACTTCTCATGTAGTGCATTAACTCACTGAACTGACTCTTAGGATGAACTCACCCCTTAACTGAAAGCTTCCCCACTTAGTTAGGTGGATAACTTAAGTGTATTCATGCAAGTGTCGCAACTCAAGTGCCATATTTTAGTTTAACACAAGCGTCATCTTTTATTTTAACATAAGTGTCTTCATGCAATAACACTTTGTTAACTAGATCTTCTTTGTTATCACTTAGTTAACTCTCTTAATTGATTCTTTCTTGTTAACATCACTGTAGTGATCAATTCGAGTTCTCCCTTGATTTACTGAAGTCTTTACTGAAGTTTAACAATTCAAATTCTTTCTTAATTAATTCTTTTAAGTGCAATTCGAATTTTCTCATTTCTTATCACATCTTATCTTTATCTCTTTTCTTATCTGCATGGTCCACATGTGCCAGCTTAATTATCACATCAAATATACTAAGTATATTTTCCCAATGATGTGATCATATTTTTCTTCTATTTTTCCAAGTGGTTATATGCTAAATTAATTCACTCTAGAGGTGGCCAATCTCTAGAGGAGGCTTAATAGATCAATGGTTAGTAGTACATCACACACCATACATGCTTCGACATGCAAAGCATCACCTCAACACATGAGGATCTGTCTTGACACACAAGACCTTAGCCTTGAATAGCAAGACTGTACAACATCATCACTTTGACATACAAAGCATTTGCCTGAACACATGAAGCTTTAACCATTCTTGAGTCCAACTCAAGATTCTTTTCCAAGTTTCCTGAGTCCAACACAGGATCCTATAAGGCACTACATCGACACACGAGGCTCAATATTGACACACAAGATTGACCTAGAGAATGACTCATGATGCTGTAACTTTAACATAAGACACATAATTTTTCCCAAGTATTCTTCTCATCAACCAGACACCAACTCCACAACCATCCCAAGCTAAGAAACACAAGAATCTACTTGGAGTTGATCCTTCATAGGTAGAGTACTTAATCCAACTTAATATACATAAACAGGACAATGGAAGCAATCCATTCCCGATCAACTTATCATGCTAACAAACATAGTTAACACCAATACATTAGATTACCATGCATTAATAACATACTTTACCACATGAGGGTCAATCCATTATCCCACGCAAGGGACTTAACAACAAAAGCAACATGGATGACAATTCACCCATATCCAACCAAATCATAGGCATCTGTCCATGCGCACATATGCATTCAAGCACAAGAAAAGGGCCAAGCCCTTGCTTCCCAAACTCTAGACATGGACAAGAATTAATCCATTAGAATATCCAAATCCAAGCAATGTCCATCTAATTCTTTGGCCACAAACAGACATTCATGTGCATAGGGAGGCAACGCCTAACCTGGAATAAGCCTTTACCGATCATTAGTATATAGTTTGGTGCATAGAAGGCCATTGCCTTCAATATTCAACATATAGTGATGATAACAACAACACACATAAAATCCATTGCACCCAAAAGACTCTTATTGATCATATCATTGCCACTCAAGGAAATTCCTTATCACTGCAAACACACAGGAACAAATCCACTACAGGATCACAGATGGGAAATACCCTCTCCCCTGAGCATAGAAAAACACTATAAGAGAGTAATCAACGGCATATCCCTCTCTTCTTCCACAATATATTATTTACCATTAGGAGCAAGGTCATAGGTCTAAGCCCTCTCTTGCAACAGAAATTTAAGTACACATTTCTTTCATCATAGAACATTAATATACTTAAATAATGGATTCAAAGTCACCCTCTACAAGACCATGGAGGAAAAAATCCCTCTCTCTAGCATTAATATATCTAAGAGATCATACACATGGTACATATAAATGCAATTACCCATCCATCCAATGCATAAGTCATATGTATGCAATTACTTACACACGCATGAAATACACTACAAGTATATAATAAAATTGTCAAGATAAGACAATGATAGGGATGCACCCTTTCTCTACCATCATATGCATCTCATTATCAATCCACAAGCATATCAGACATGCATATGCATTGCATCCAACTAAAGAGGGAATAATCCCTCTCCTGCAAACCATGCCAACACAATTAATTATAGAAAATAATCAATCCAAGACAACAGTGAGAAGAGTAGGCCCCTCACCACCATACATATTTAATATTTATATACATAAGGGAAAACAGCCAGTGGGATGCACCCTCCACCCACACAAAGGATACACCCTTCTCACCAAGCACAGGTTTTATTTAATTATAAAATCAAGTTAAGGCTATGCCTTCAACAATTCTCAAGCAGTTGTATTTATACTTTGACTACAAAGGGAAACTCCCTTAGCAGATGCACCAAGCAATACAGTAAATTACAATGGGAAAGTACCTTATCATTTGCAAGCAACCAAACAATATAATAATGAGATACCATAGGAATCCAAGGGCTCCTCCCTCACTACTTGTCACATCCAATCAATTAAACCATTAATAGATGTGTAGTGTAGCAGAGGGGGCTACGCCCTCTCAAAAATCATCTATTCAACAAAAAAATCATTTAAATAATGCAAAGAAGCAAAATCCCTCCAAATATATTGCCAGCAAACAATAATAATATATATACATACATGAAGTCAAGCCCTTAGACATAGGTTCTGAGAGCAATAGGGTATATATCTATACAATATTTAAATAATATATACACATGATTATATATATACACAACTACATATATATATATTATAATAATATAATATTATAACATAATACGATATATATATCCTCGGGATTTTGCTCCTCTCCCTCACTCTTGAAAACCAATACCAATACAATCAAGTAGACATGAATAATGAGCAACCGATGGAATCGGAATGGTTCCCTATTCCATCCAATAGAAGTAACCCCATACAGATCATACAGATCATAAGAAAATCAAATCCCTAAGCACATATATTTCCGAAAATGCAACAAACAACCATGTAATAAAATACTCATCTTAATCATGGGAAACTAGCTTCAACATGACAAGATTCCACCCTGCCATAGACATTCCATGCTCAAGCATATTTTAACATGATAGCCACCCCCAAGTTAATGTCATAGATCCACAGGAGAGATACTCTCAAACCAACAGGCATGGTGTGCTCATCTCAACACCGAGAACACCGCCACACAAAAATAGTTGTATCTCAGTAATATGGAAACATTTTTCAATGAAACAAAAAGTGTTCCTTACAGGAAACATTTCTCTGAATGTAATGGAATAGGTCTCACAAAACAAAAATTAGAAGAAATAGGTGAACTAGAACATATGGTTGCACCTTTTTCACACTGTCAAGAACCACAACTACACCTTTCTCCATCTAAACTTTCCCTTCAATCTACACTACCTGTTGCAATGGGTTTCCCTTCACTACACAAGTCCCTCGAGACATCACCATCCACCCTTCAGGCTTCACGTGCTAGATTTAGACAAGGACAATCAATAGGATAAGGACTCATGCTGTGTTCTGCACAGTCAATCTTCAATCCCCATTATAGGGTCTTCAAACCTCATTACAAGGACTTCAATCTTCACCAATACAATGCATCTCCTACTCGAGAGCATGTATTTTCCATATAAGAGAGCATTCCACTGCACTGGAGAGCTCAAGAAGAAAACCAAAGAAGAGAGAAGAGGAAACTTGTTCCCATACACAGATATCCATTCGAATACCTAAGTGAGCGATTCCAATTCCAAGAGAGGTAACTCCAAAAGTTAGAGACCAACTCCAATTGATAAGAGAGAGGAGTTACTCATTCATGAGATTCCTTCCCAAAATAGAAAAAGGTGGAGTAAGGAGGAAGTTACACTTTTTCCAAAGAGTACAGGCTAAAAATAGCCAATGAGAGCACATGAGAGGATGAAGAGAATCACAAGAGGACAAGGAGGGCGCACTATCCAAGTAGGCCCTACCAATTATCAAAGAGGACTGAATTGTTTCACCATAACCCAAAATAATCAAAAATAGGATCCAACAAGTAATGTTAGAGAGAGCAACAACTCCCAGTCCCCAACCCCCTCACAAGTGGAATCCATGGCCCCCCATTCTCGTTAGTTGTCCATATTGAAGCTAGTTATTTAATTCAACAACAACAACAACTATAATAATAATAATGATGTCCAAAGTCCATAGTTCTGACACCTAGTGCCCAATAAAACCAAAACAATAACATATATCTGGGGCTTAACAATCGGGGTATTACAATTGATGTAGGTCAACATGAATGACTACAGTTGACTTGATTAGAGGGAAAAAGTGTGGATGCCAAAAATGTGGATCAAAGAAACAATTGATGCAGAAAGCAAGAGAATAAAATCTGATTTGTGTCGAAATATAGTGTGTCAACCTGAGTAATGAGTTTCATTTTTACTGTCAAATGTCTATGCAATTGCTAATAGAATAATAGCGATAATAATCATCAATTAACCAAGAAGAGGTTCATCATAGAATAATAACATATAAGTCTCAATGTATAACATAATAAATTGTTAATAGAAGTAATCAACGAGTGGATGATGAGTCTAAAACATCATCTTCTAACAATCATCAACATACTTGACAATTTTATGGATTATGCACACTACAAATTTTCCGTCATGAATTGGTACAAGCGAAGCTCTAGTTTATTACAATGAATAAACTATGCTGGACTTCAGAGAAATTTTTTTTTCATCCAACGTTGGAATCCAATCAGGTAGGCGATTATCCCATGGCCACACCATATTACAGTTGTAGCTCTGAGTTTTAGTATGTACAACCAAACAAAAAGAAATTGAAAAAAAATCCTAACCTAGGCAGCGGACTTAGTGTTTACTAATTATGAATAAACAACCGGTAAACATACATACACCCCACAAGATAACAAAGTAGTCAAATGTACCTAACATTGTTTTGTTTCTCATCATTTGAGCTCGATTTCAAGAAACCTAAGATCGTACAGTGACAAGACCTAATTAACAATCAATTGTTAGGGGTCAACCTGTTGCTAAACTGAATGTGTGTTCCACTTAACCTCAATATCATAATTACAAGAAATTAGGGTTGATCCGAAAGTTGACCCACTACAAGCTCTCCCATCTGACCAAGCATTGTCTGTCAACTAAAGCAAAGATACATGACTACAATTGTATAATTTGAAAATACTTCTTGCCAGATGGACTAGTCCACACCAGTTTTCTCTTTAACAACTTTTCTCACAAAGAATAGTTCCTAAGATATTCACCTCTGCAGTAATCATTTTAATTTTATTCTAGGTCAGTTTGCAAAATCAGCTCAAAGTGGGACTCCCTTGCTCTAATTAACCACCATTGCCTGTCACAATTCGCATTTTTATGGTAATACTACCAGACATATTGGATTAACTAAAATATTGTATAAAGGAAATAGTTGATGTGGAAAAGACAAATAGTTCAATAAAAAAGAACATAGCAAGTGTAAGTTGGAAGTGTTGCCAACTAAGTTGTACTTGGTTGGATTATCAAGCGAGCGGGCAAAGTGGAACATGACACATGTTCAATTTTGGTGATTTGATGTCCAGCTGGCCTTTTAAAGGGCCCCGTTTTTAAATTTTTTTCCACATGTCCATGGCCCTGCGGGGTTTGTAACAAAACGTGCTAGCATGGTGTTTTGTAAAAGACTCGGTTCCTTAGGACTTTTTGGCCAAGTCAGGTATTCCAAGGAGTTTTTTCACCTATCTATTATGTTTTGCATCAGTGCATTGCATAATTAATTGGTTTTTCTCCTGCTCCTCCAAAGCTGGAATGCCTGGGGAGGCTGACGGGCCTTAGGGAATTATTAGAGTCTATGGGTCAATGTATTTGAACATGCTAGGCGTTAATTTTGAGTCATATGGACATGTCTAAGTCCCCCTAGGTTGTTTTTTTTAATTTTCGGCAAGTTTTAATTTTTCCGTAAATTGGGCCATTTTTTAAATGGTTCAATTAAAAAAATTGTAATTGGCCTATCTGGGGCGTCTGGAGGTATTTTTTGCCTTAGGGGTGCTCGTTTTCTAACTCAGAGCACCCCCTAAACCCACTTTTCCTAATGTTTGGGTGCTTCTACTTTGGTCAAAATCAAAAAAATCAAAAAATCCCAAAAAAGTCATGAAAAAATCAAAAAAGTGAAAAAGTGACTTAAAAAATTAATTATTTTTGGGAGTAATGACAACTCAGTTTTGGACCAGCATTGTTATAGGAGGATATTAGGATGATTTTGAAGGTATTTGGCAGCCCCAAACAAGGAGAAATTTATGCCCATGAGAGAGGGGCGCATTCACCATAAGAGAGGGGCGCACTTGCTATTGTGGGCAGCCACGTTTTTAGGTAGGAGCAGCACTATTGGGGCTGACTATTGTGGGCACGTTTTATGCTGGTATATGCAGCCCAATGCAAGGGATGGCAGCCCCTATCTCTCCCTCAATCGTGCCACCACTCCCCCTTTGTCTCCTTCACCAAGTGCGCCCTCCCTCCTTTTTATTTCTCTATATAATGCAGCTCTCTCTCCATTGTTCACTAGTGAGAATTGGAGCAGCTGACTTATCGTTGTAATACTCATATCATTTTGAATTTGAATAAAGAAGACTTTGGAGGTCAAGTTTGTGGTGTTGTTGTGTGAGTGGATGAACCATCTTTGGCTTGTCTAATGGAGGTAACCAGTGCATAAGCTTTGATATTTTATTGCATCTATTGTACTCATTGGAAAGATTGGTAACAATTTATGAGATAAGTTAATTCAATTTGTTTATTGTCTTAGCTTATTGATATATGTTTATTAAGAGATCATGTTTGTATGTTTTCATTTGTTTATGAGTATGCAGCACTGATTTCTTTTGAATATATGTCTACACTTGATCCTTGTTTGCAAAGTGTGTGATGTGCAGGTTATCTCAACTGGAAGTAGGTGGATCTTGTTTGTTTTCTCCCTTCTAATTTTGTTTGCAGATGCAGTCCCTTGGAATATCACAAACACAACCTTCAAAGCTTCGGATTTCAACCAAGATTTGTTTCATCTCTCTCTCAACTTAATTCAAAATCAAAATTTTCTGGTTACTGGTTACTTGTATTTGAAAGTTTTCTGATTCATATGCTCATATTGTATTTCAAATAGATCAGAAATATTTTCATAAAGGATTGGTTTAGACAGTCACAAAGCTTATATATTTAACTGTCAGACTTTCTTTCATTTAGCATCTACTTTTCAAAGGACTTGCAAGTAAAATTCGTCATATCTCTTTTAAGTCTTGTTGGGTAGTTGTAGTGCTGATATATAAGATATATTTGGCTGTCCTAGAGCTTGAAATTTGCAGCCATTAAAGGCTAGCAGAGATCCCAGGTAGACAAGCCCCATAACTTGTTTTACTTGGTTATTTTCAGTCATTTTTACTTAGTTTTTAACTTAGAAAATTTTGGGTTTTTTAGGAGGTGTTCCAAAGACACTCTTAAAGTGTTTTTGGGCATCTTGTACTAATTATTGCTTGCTGGTTTGCAGCAAAAGATGAACAGGTAGGAGGAAGTGCTGGCGAAATTTCGAGCATCCAGGCGATCCGGAGGACAAATTTCCATATTTCTCAAAACCGGTCATATTTTTTCTATAAATTTTGTAAGCCACCAAGTCACATTAAGTAGACTGGGGCACTTCTCGAAATCATTGTAAACCTTTTAAACGAGAGCAAGTGGGCTAGCCAGCGCCCATACCCCATCCCCCCAGGGGTGGCCTGTGTCGTCTCATTTTCATGGCGTGATTGTTAGAGTAGTTTATTTCTTTGTTTTCCGGCATTTAATAAAATAAATTAGGATTAAAATAAACCTTGTTGGTCCGTTCCACTGGCGGGCCACAAGTTCACTCACAACCTAGTTTTTCACATTTTTTTTTTTACAAATTCATAACGCCCCCCTTGCTTTCCCGAAGTAGGGTTTTGTATGAGGGCTTGCCCGAAATACATGCCTGAAAAGAGACTCTTGGGGTTATAAAAAGATAAAATTTGGGTTCATAAAATTCTTATAAAAATACCAAGGTCCTCTCCCGTATGCTCTGTGGCCAGCTTGCAGCTTAGTCTGATCCAGTTGGTACACACCAGAAAGGAGTGGATGACTAGTAATAGGACTTAACACCACCCCAATAAAAAACCCTTTTTGTGAAAATCCGGCACAACACGCAATTTGTAGTCGTGGGCAAATTTCCCAGAAGGCTTGGGATAAAACTGGATAGCGACCTCTTGGAAACCGTTAGGCTTGCCCTCGTTGGTATAGCATCTGAACACCTCCTCGAGACTCCGATTCAGCCCAAAGCTTGAGAGGGAAGCCACGCTTCAAATTTCCGGACATGTTCCCCCGTACCTTGCGTATATCGGGAACCCACCTGCCTTAATAAAAAAGATCACCATCACATTAATTTTTAAAATAAACCAAGAACACTCCACAACATTTACCTTTTCTGTTTATGCATTTGTTATTTGACTCCATAACAAGGCACTGGTCTTGATGCAAATTTCATTTTATATTGTCGACTAGTATGCAGTTGAATGATGATTATTCTAAATGGGAGTAAATGATAAGTGATGTTTTTATTTGACAAATGAATGTAGTGTTTATTCTTGGTTGCAAAAATTATTTTCCTAACTCCTAGGTTAGAGGCCTTGGTTTTCTTTTATTTTAGGGTCCACCCCCCTTGGCTTCGCTAGGAAAGCCTAGACGGAGGAGTCGAGTCCCAAGTGACAGCACTTGACTCTGACTTGCCCCCAAGGCCACACCAGCAGCTTGAAGACTTCTGCTGCGTTTTCCCCAGGTGTGGAACCAGGCGGCAACAGGAAGCAAGTAAGCTAATGCCGCTGCGAAATCAGAAAACAATAGTGAATGTAGTAGAATAACATATCTTATACAATAGTCTTCTTTTGTTTGACATTGTAATCTTCCTTGTATGATTACTTGATACGTATACTTTTTTTTTCCATCCTAAAAGACCAAGACCAAAATCTGGTATTGCTTCATTGCCATTGTTTTCTTTCTTAATGAAAAAAAAGCCGTCAAGTTGTATTGTAACTAGAACCACAACTATTCATTTTGCTATTTTCTCATCGTAATATAAGTTATAGAAACTTTCCGTTAGACTATAGCCTAGTGGACTAGTGGACTTTGTCTCAGGCACCTAATTTAATTTTCCAAGACTATGTAACAATAGATAAATTGTATAGTGGCTTAGTGTAGTGGCAACTAAACACAAGCACACATTATTTACATTGGCGATTAGCTTTTGTCTTTTCTACCCTCCTTGGACTCTTAGTTAATATGAATGATTTATTGTAAAACCAATCAACTTATTCTTATTGTTAGAAGTATACATGAATGAGAAAAATGCAGAATGCTATGGCATGACAGGTAATGGAAAATTGCATTCAAACATTTGAGTAAAATTTGCAAGAAGGAACAAAAGATGATAACAGTATTCATCTGTAAGTTAGATCTCTCTCTCTATATATTGATTATTGTACCCATATATGCATATATACATTGGAGTCATCAAATAGATGCTTATAGCAAAATCAAACATTCATATGTACACATAAACAAAATGCTTGTAGCAAGAGCCAATAGAGTGTAATGTCTCACTACAAAAAAGGTCAAGTAATAGATGCACAAAAGAGCATGTGAGCGATGAGGACGTCTATTATCCAGCAATAGAGAAAAATGTTGATGATACTTCGCAACAACCGTAGAATCAGGGAAATGTGTGCTATGTATTGTTGATGACTAATTCCTGCAAGTCCCATAAGGTATTCATATATACGAAGAAACAAAATGCATGTAGTAAGAGCTAGTAGACTGTAGTGTTTTGCTAAAAATGGGTCTGCTAATAGATGCACAAAAAAGCACATGATCAAGGAGGACATTGATATCCAGGAATAGAGAAAAATGCTGATGATACTTCTTAGCACTGTGTATTCAAATTTCTAGTGTCCATACTAGTCTTGCAGTCTGATCTTTGTGATTATGTTGTCCATTGTCATTGAGAAATATCCTTTTTTTTCAAATGCATCTAGAAGGTGTAGAGTCAAGGAAATGTCTACCCTGTATTGTTGATAACTAATTTTAGCAAGTGCTGGGAAGGTCTCTTCAAGAAGCAGTTGTCTCAAAATGCAGTCAATTTCTGTGTTGTCCTTCTCAAGTATACATTGATGCTCATCACTGAAATTTGTATATGCTTCACATTTTGTACAGAAGCACGTAGCATTCATAGGAAGGCATGTCACTGTAATCAACTGGTGACACTTGTTGCAAAAAGGTGAAAATGGTGGCATATATGTATTCTTTGCTCTCAAAACACCTTGAACCTGTAGCATGAAATGTGTTTTTGTTTTTTAAGAGCTGGTCTAGAAATAGAATACTGTTTGTGAATTTTCTTTTTATTCTCAATGACAACAATGGTTAGTTGTGTTTGGTTCAGTATGAGCTTTCATCTTAGAAACAAGTGAATAAGCAAGTGTATAAAAAATAAAACCAGAAAGGTATCGATGCATTGAAACTTTTTTTTAAGAGACTATAGTTGAATTAGTAGATATAGATAAAGGGAAAGTCAAAAAGAAATTCATGCAGGATTGCTAGAATTTGTAGGTAGATACCTGGACATTCAAGCGTACGAGAAGTTATAGTTGTTCTTTTGCATACTCATAGTTTAGGATCTCAACATAAGTTGACATTCCAGAATATAGAGTACGTGATCCCTTAAGTCCACTTCACACAATACTCTTGAACAAGTACATTGGAATGGAGGCACAAGCTAATTTTTCTTGTGCTCGCAAACAACAAGTTCTGAAACCTTCAATTAGATGTAGCTGCCAAAAAGCAGGGTGCAAAAAGCAGGGTGGATGCTATGTGTGTTACTTAAGAACTTTTCAGCTAATGCCATGAATATGTAGCTAGCACTGAATTCTTTTGAAACAATGAAAACAGAGAATAAACATGAAAATAAATGTAGTGCTCACTGTTGTAATGTTGTCTATTGATTCTCCGTCCTTTATGAATAGGATGAATTGGTTTCTAATTTTCTCAAATCTTGTGACAATTGTAGCAACATTGCCAATAGAATATGGATTTTTTATCCTATTAACCCCTATATATTGACATTTGGCGCTAATCTTAGTTCTTTGCAAACTGGAGGTATGGTTCCAATGGTGCTATTTAGATTTATCTACAAATAGAACTCTGAATCTCCTATATCGTATGTGGTTTTTCGCTTCAGAACAAATTCTGTTCTTCGAACACTTGAGCCAACTTGGAATCGGGGCATATATACTGGTATGTGATTGCTTCCAATGTTCACAGTGATGGTTAGCTCATCACTTTTGTCTATTAAATCAACATACTATGTCTTTGAGGGGGAATGAGGAATTTTGCTAAAGCCTGGCCCGCACAGAGACAAAATTTCACCCTCAAAAACATTTATGTAACTTTGTTGTGAGAAGTCAATAACTGAACATGGTGGTTGAGCAGTAAGGTTAAGACTGCAAAGAGAAATGGGAAAAGAGATAAGCAAAGAAAAAGACGTGTTATGAAGAAGATATTGTGTATTTAACAGTTGTAAGTATTTTGCAATTATTTCTACGGAAAAGGAATCAAGGAAACTATGTTCAATGGTCAAAGAAGAAGAGTACCGGTTGTCTCTATTTTGTCTGTGCAGATCTAAGTTAGCATCTTCAGCAAAAGAAGAAACAAATTATGCATTTTAGGTTGCAAGAAAAAAAGAATTTGATTAACACATCATAAAGGAAAATGTATATCTATATGTTGAATGAAGAAAGCATTGTGAAATGTGTATCACAATGTTTAAAAAATTTGAACATAAAAGTTGATTCAAGTCAATCTTTGTGCACGAAAACATGGTAACTCGTTTGTTGAGATTCATTGTCAACGCGACTAGCAACACTAGAAGGAACAATGGCATTCAATTATTTTGTTTGATTGATATATGAATCCATCTACAAGGCATTGTAGAAATGATTAGAAATCATAAGAGAGAAACAATATATAAAGGACGTTGAACAAATAGTCTTTTACACCAAAGTGATGCTCATCTTTCAAACGCACAAATCCATTAAGCAGGAAAAGAATATATGTAAGGTACATTTGCAGAAAGCAATAGAAGTATGCGTTCAAGTATACATAGAATTTGATTCACAACAATCTGGATCAACATCCAATCTGTTGAGTATAATTGTCATTGATGACAAAAGTATTCATTAATGACAAAATATATGATGATATGATGATGTGGCATGGGTGATGAACATGCAAATCCACTTGATGATGTTCTAGTACCTTCATGATGTCATTATTACAATTTGAACTAATTATATAGAGATGTGTCAGTTTGGAGAAATTCTAGAAATTGACTTTGTTGGAAAATTGGTCCAAGTGGCCTTAAGAAAATGCCCGCCGTACCTCATAGGTTAAGGTAAATTCCCCCCCCCCCCCATCTTGTCAAGTTGTAGCTTGTTGATCTGTCTAATTGAACATGGTCTCAGATTTTCTTGAGAGTGTTTGAGGAGGAAGTTATGGGTCTTCCAAAACAATGTTTCAGGCAGGTTGCTCCAGTCCAGTAAAATGCACAAATTGTCTAAGTATAAAATTACTAGTAAAACTGCCTAAGTCACCTTTGTAAAATGCCCTCCATTTCCTATAGTTGATGGTTTAAATTATTCTGAGGGTATGGGTCTCTAGATTTTTTAGTGGTGCATCCAACCATATCATTAGTTTGTCCAAAAAGTCTCTGAAGGTGAAGATATCAATCTGCCAAAAGTACCTTCCAGCTTGATTTGCACTGCTCCAGAAAAATGCCCGCAGAGGAGAGAGAAAGAGGTTTCAAAGGATGAAATTGGTCTGGATAGAATCAACATGTTGGCATCTATCCATTGGGTGTCTCATACTTCCAAGTTGATAAAAATAAAAATCTCCTCATGTTGACCTAGGGTTTGACAATTTTGTCTAAGTGTTGAATTGGTAGTTTAAAAAGATAGTTTCAAATGCCCTCCAGATGATGTGTGTGTATCAAAAAATTCAAAAGGTGACATGGAACTGTTCCTTGTTGAAGTGGTTATCCGTTCATATTTTCAGTTTGCCTTATGATGGTCACATGTGCAAGAAATCAACCTGCCATAGTGAGAAAAATCTTGTTTTCTATATTAAAAACAAATGAAATTTGTCCAAGTGTTGAAAATTGAAGGTTAAGGGGCCATTTGGAAATGCCCGCCAGAAATTGTCTCTATACTGATAAATTCATCAATTGGCATGTATTTTTTCTTTGGCAATCTGTCCATCTAGCCATGGTGTCAGGTTTTTCTTTGGTGCTCACACGTATGAAAAATTGCCCTGCCAAACTGAAGAAAAACCATATGTGAGTATGCCAACGCTAAGCTTAAATAATATTTTTTAAAACAGGTTTTTCAGATGTCCACACAAGACACAGATTTAAATAAGAAGATTGCTCATCTAGTTAATAGAACACGGATTAAATAAAGGTAACGAAAAAAACACGTAGGGTTTATTGTTTAATTAATAAACAGAAAAATTAATCCTTTTGAAAAGGCACGAGTATGAAAAGACACAAGATCAGATTGAAGAGATGCAATTGTTAAAGGATGAGATAGATAATATATAAATAGGCATTTGAGTTGGAAGGAATATGTCTCGGTAGTCCAGGTTGAAGGAGCAACAAGAACAAGCTGAGACCAATGAAGTGAAGGATTGAAGAAATATTGAAGATCTGGAAGTTTGATAAAAACAAATAAGGGAGGTAGGGAGGTGAAAGGACAGGCTGCAATCCTGTAGGGGGTTGTAGCCTCTTTCCAGTTGCTGCTGGTAAACAGGGTGTTGGTGCATCCTTTAGTTGTAGCTGAAAATTTGGGTGTTGGTGAATGCAGCAAGTTGGTGCTTGCAAACTATTTGTAAATATAATTTTGCAGTAATAGAAAGTATTGGTGGTTTTTCCAATTTGGATTTCACGATAAATTTGTGTGTTCTTTCTTCTTTGTTGATTTTGTGTCAAATGTGATATTTTTTTTTAAAGATAGCCTAATACTGATTCACCCCCTCTTAGTATTGCTTGATATTCCAACACAATCCACCGCGAGGAAATTATCTCAAACCACCTATCTTATAGGGTCGGAGAAAACCTAAAATATTCCCCATGAAATATCTAGATCGATATCCATTTTTTCCTACTAGTTCAACCAAGGCCCATTGCCAACCCCTTTAGGTATACTTCATCAAAATGGCATTTAGAAATCATATTTTATGTACCTATTTTTTATTTTCCTTGTATGTTCCCCTATGAATATTCCTTTAGGTTTCCCCGGCCTTGGTCAGGCCACAGAAGAAGACGAAGCAATAGAGTTGAAATCAAGAAGTCAATCCATGGAATTTATTAATTAAATGCAATCGAAACCAATGGAAATGATAGAATATATACACGATTTCTATGGTATAAGAGCACATTGGTTTTCAACGAACATCCCTACATTATATGAAAAGCACATAGTTTCTTCACAAATAAGGCTTGTGTTCTCAAGCACATCCAAGTACAATATGTGTGCATTATAGCCTAGGTATGATTATGTATATCATTGTTATGAGGTCCATTCTAAAAAATTGAGGTTTGTTATTCAATGACTCACATTGGATTTGTTATTCAATGACTCACATTGGATGACATGCATTTCACATTGGCTAGTGGGCATTCTTCTATGCAATGCAGACATTTACAATGGCTGATAGGCATCTTGCATTGACTAGCAGGAATTATTCTATGTCCTAGAGGCATTTTACATTAACTAATGGGAATTTTACATTGGTTTGTGGGCATTCTTGTATTTCGAACATTTATATTGCCTGCTGGGATTTTTACATTGGTTTGTGGGCATTCTTGTATTTTGAACATTTATATTGCCTGCTGGGATTTTTACATTGGTTGATTTTGTTTATTAATAATAGTATCATTTCTTATTATGAAATACAAAATCAACATTTACTTGGGACACTAAACTTCGATAACTAAGTTTTCAACTTCTCGCATTGTTCTTGGGACACTATATTTTCATATTTTACCATTGTGAAATGGGACAAGAAAACAAGAGAGTTTGTGTATGGAAGAAGAGAAATGAATGCTCAAGCATATTGCATAGAATCTAGATCCATTATCATCATAATGATAGTTTATGCCATTGTGTTTGAATGCATCGTGTTATCAACATTAACCATTCCAAAGTTTGGGTAACAAACCAAGTTTTGTATAACATAACAGGGGGAGGCTTAAAAGATCTTACATAGAAGCTATATATGTTCTTGTTTTATCATAGCACTAAAATAACTCTAATATTATTTATCATTAAAATAAACCTAACATTATATATTGAGGGCTGAATATTGATACTTGTTTAAGTTACACAACAATATTTTATTTATAAAAATGATCCTATTTAGGTCTATCCCCAAGAGAAAACATGAAGCATAACATCATTCTAGATTATGTACCTTATTTCACATCAATGGCAATGGTTATTATATACTACCTACTAGCGTTACTAATATTTTTTCATATCCAATAGTGTTGAGAACATAGCCATATAATATTTATCCTTTTCTCATTGTAGATGAAGTTCAAATGTGGAAATCATCTCTTGCAACCAACAATGATTCAGGAGCACCCTAATGCTCATAAAAGAGTTTGGGACTATACTTTGGAGTGGTTGGGCTACTGGATGGCATCAATTTCTTTTGCCTCTGAATTTCTCTGAAGCATCAATGGAATCCTAAGATTTCATGAGTCTGAATCACTTTGGAGTTCTTGTGCTTCTTGCATTTATATCATTTACATTGCCTGGCAAGCATTTTATATTAGTTGGTGCACATTCTTCTATTCCTTGTCGATCATTCCTCTACAGTGATGGAGCATTTTATATTGGCTGGAGGGCATTTTACATTAGCTTGAGGGAATTTTACATTGGTTAGCGAGCATTTTGCATGCCTTGTGGCTATTTCTAGCATCTGGTGGGCATTTTATGTTAGCTGGAAGGCATTCTTTTATGCCCCGCCAAGCATTCTTCTATGGCATGAGAGCATTTTACACTGGCTAGCAAGCATTTTACATTGGCTGGTGGGAATTTTACATTGGATGGCGAGCATTTTTCCATGGCCTGTGGGCATTTGACATTGATTGGGGGGCATCTTGCAGTGGTTGGTGGGTATTCTTGTATACCATGTGGGCATTTCCGACATTTGCATTAGCTTGCTTCTTTAAATGAATACCTATAACTTGTTTTCTAAATGTATTTTTTTAATAAATAAAGATTTAAATAATATATTTTTAAAGTTTTTTTTATATTTTAATCAAAATCTGGAACCTAGATATTTAGTATAAGTAACTATACATAATGAAAACCATGATCATATATCTATACAGATACTACTCATAACAATAATAACAACTGATTAGATTTTATGAAACTAAATATGATTATTAATAACATGTAGTCAATTAAATTTTATGAAACTCTGTATAAAAACATATGGAAGATTTTGGATATGATAATATCTAAATATTATTAATGATGATTAATGGAATTCTATTTTTATTTCAAACATAATTATGTATTTCCAGGTTCTTGAATTAACCTAAGGAATAAAACATGCTAAATTGCAGAGAGTTGTTGAATTACAAAGAGATAAAAAAAAAATGCATAACAACTAATGTACCCAATTTAATATCAAATGACAAAAGAGAAGCAATAATTGCTTTCTACTATTAAAAGGACAACTACTTTTTTATTTTAAATTTTAGAGTTTAGAGGCATGGAACAGTATAAGGAAGAGCCAAATTTCTGAATTTATAAACATGGAATACACACTAAGAAGCTCACTACTTAAGATATTCATGGTGACCTGTTTCTCAAAGTATCTGCCAATGTAGACAAAACAAATAACTGCTAATTCGCACCAACAATAGAGGACTGCATTATATATAGTCTCCTAGCTTGATAGTGCCCTTCCAAGCAACAATATCTTTGTTAATGAATCATAATGTACAGGCACATAACTCAACACAAAGGGATCAAATTCTAGAATCTACAAAGCTTGAACCAATACTCAAAAGGTTCATTACATAAGATATGTCTTGTTCCAAAAGTCTAGAAGTTTTCTAGAAAGCAACAAATAATAATATCCTTGACATTGCATGGACAATCAACATATTGACAAACATGTTTATGGAAAACTTAGTTCGAGTAATAACAATGTTGCCCTTTTTCTACCACATCTCTAGTTCTAGATAATAACGAAGCAATCTTATGATCTATTATTTCAAAGGCATCATGTGACTCGGTGTTTAACACCTCAATGAATTTTTGTACTATATCCCATAAAATGATGCCATTTATGATTTAACATAAAGATGACAACCATTATGTCATCCATATCATAGAAATTATGGGCTATTTCTAAAACCTTTGGCTCTTAAAAAAAATCAATTCTTGGATACTATTCAAGAAGGCACTTTTGAGATCTCCACAACCTCAATTGATCAACTTACTAGTCACCATCAAGGCTCACAAATATTGAGTAATGCAATGTGACCAGTGAGTAATTGTTGAGTTAAAACCTTCCTTTCAGATGGGTGGTGGGAAAGGGAGGTACTACCAAAAATAGACAAGTAATATCGAGCTATGCTCAGGGAACGTGTCGTGAGGGAACATGTTGGGATTGACACGGGTCCCTCGGTGGTCGGGGTGTCTGTGATGCCCAGTGGTGATACCCTTTTATTGACAGGGATTTCTAAGCTACATATACTGAACACTAAAACCATACCTTAGTCTTCTGATGTCCCAGTTGCTGGGGGTTCAAACTCAAAGGGGCGTATGGTTAAATCCAAGAAGTATGCAAATATAAGAAAATGCAGAAATTGGTTTCTTCGATCTAGTGAATAGAACATGTTCATGGGTAACCACATTGGCCGCGAAGCTATGGGAGCTCTTTCATTGAAGGATCTAGTGGGTAAATTCTCATATAGAGTCATGAATCCCAGGGATATAGGGCTTTGGGCTGCTACGGTTTGGTTGTCGATTATCGGGTATACAAAAAACATAATCATTTTAAATAAGGGTTGGTATACCTTCTATTTCCGAACTGAGGAACATGCCTCGCTCATTTTGGGAAAGACATGGATCAAGGGAATTGGAAGCTTGATGCTTAAGCGATGGCATACAGGGTTTTACCCTGACAGGGAAAGGATCTGCTTCAGACATATTTGGGTTCATTTGCTCGGGTTTCCACTTTCTCTTTGGAACCAGGAAGCCTTTGAAGCAGTGGCTAACCACTTGGGGAAATTTATTCATTTAAGGGAGGGCCATCTGAAAGGTATGGACAGGCGAATTGGTCAGGTTTCGGTTGATATTGATATGGCCAAAGGGCTTCCAAAGAAATTGGATATTCATTGGCGAGGAAAAAAAATTTCACAAGCCCTAGACTATTGGGGTTTACCTTTTCGTTGTTCTAGATGTAAGGAAGTGGGACATCTCTAGAAGGAATGTGAGCAGCCATTCTATGGTTTTGAGGTGGAGGACTCTTCAGAGGAGGAAAATGCGTGGTCTTTTGAGAGAAGCATGGGTTCTGAAGGCTCCTTGCCAGCTCGTGACTGTTAATTTAATTCGGTCCAATTTTCTGCAAATGCATCTCTATCGGCTTCGTCTTCAATATTAATTAAGTTGGTCTCGTTAGACCCTTCTTTTAGTAATTCATTAAATGAAGAGGAAAATTAATTTATCAATTCGTTGGATGAGAAATGTAGTAGGTTTGAGGATGAAATCATTGGCGATGGCCCTTACTTCTATCAGGGTATCAGTATTAATACCTTAGTGGATTCAGGGAAAAATGACCCTTCGGCTACCCCTCTCAGTTCACCAGGGGGTGGATCAATTATTCCCTCATCGTTGGAAACTGGTCTTCCTTATACTATCTCCCATGAGGTCAATAGGTTTCCTATCTTTATGCCTTGTCTGGTCCCTACTGTTAATATTCTAGGCCTTTCTCCGGAGTTGTGCTCGCCAATCATTCCTCAAATTTCTCTGTGTATCCCAAAGGTGAGTGATCCGGTTATCCCATCTTCCTTGGATGGCAAGGTTACTCAAACCCCTTTGAATAAATATGTTGGCAATATGTCTATTGATTTGGATTGGATGACAAAATCCCTGTTAGCTCTGCTCTTCCCAATTTACAGAAAGCAAAAGGAATGGTCCATGGGGGTTTAGCGAAGAATTTGTCTCCACTCCATACTCGTAGTGGCCGTAAAGGAACTCCCCAGCTCACACTCTCTTCTCCTTCTGGTTTTAGGCTCGTTCCAGATCTAGTCTCCCTGTCATTCAATACCAAACGGGCACTTAGAGATTTAAAATCCCACACAAGGGTGAAAAGATAAAAATTCTCTCACTTAATATTAGAGGGATCGGGGGCCCTTAGAAAATATTATCCTTCAAGCGACTGCTGGAGAAGGAGTATCTGGACTTGGTATTATTTCAGGAAACTATGGTTTTGTCCGAGAAGGCTAGGAATTTTTTTCATTCGTTCAAGAAGGATTGGGTGGTGGCCTCTACTGACATGAAGGGCCAATCTGGGGGTCTATTATTTTCCTGGAACTCTCGAGTGGCAAATATTTTGGCTTTTTGAACTCATTGGTGCATTCTTTTGAAAGGAAAATTGGAGGGATTCTCAAGTGAATGCAATTTTTAAAATGTGTATGCTCCATATCATAACAGGAACATCTTATGGGATTCGATACCGCATTTGGATATTTTAACTCTTCCAAATTTGGTGTTAGCAGGTGATCTTAATCTTACTCTATTGGATGCTGAAGTGTGGGGCGATTCTAGTAGGCCGGATCCACTCTCCAACTATTTTCAAAATTATTTCTCTGCAGTCAAGCTTAACGACATGGAACCCTTCCCATTGAATCCAACATGGAGCAATGGCCGAAATGGTCCAACTTGTGTTGCGAAAAGATTGGACAGGTTCATGGCCGAAATGGTCCAACTTGTGTTGCGAAAAGATTCGATGCCACATTTGGATATTTTAACTCTTCCAAATTTGGTGTTAGCAGGTGATCTTAATCTTACTCTATTGGATGCTGAAGTGTGGGGCGATTCTAGTAGGCCAGATCCACTCTCCAATTATTTTCAAAATTATTTCTCTGTAGTCAAGCTTAATGACATGGAACCCTTCCCATTGAATCCAACATGGAGCAATGGCTGAAATGGTCCAACTTGTGTTGCGAAAAGATTGGACAGGCTCATGGCTGCGGATTCACTACTGGAGCTAGTTTTCAAATATAGATCCTGGATCGATGATTCTAGGATATCAGATCATTTGTCGATTCTACTGGAGCTTGATTTTGAGGAGAAACCTCAAAACTACCCTTATAAATTTAATCATACATGGATTCAAGATGCAGACTTTGTGGCACTGGTTAATAAGACTTGGACAGATTTCCCTAAAGACCCGAATGATACGCCATCCTATTATTTGATCAAGAAATTGTGGAAACTGAAATCTATCGTTATCAAGTGGGAAAGGAAGCGAAAAAGGAACATTTTAAGGTGCTTTGTTCAATTGAGGCGGAGATCGTTGGGATTCAGGATATCCATAAATTGGGATCGGTAAATGCTCCATTACCACAGTCCCTTCTGGTGTTGGAACTGCGAAGACAAATCGTGCTCTCTCAGGAGGAGGAGACATGGAGACTGAAAAGTCAGGATTTATGGATCGCTCTAGGAGATAAAAACACCAAATTTTTCCATAAATTCGTTGAAAGTTGCCGAGTAAATAATTCCATATGGTCTATAAATTCAAGGGAAGGAGAATTCATCAGCATTTAGTTAGAACTTCTTGTGGAGGCTGGTAAGCATTTTGAAGGGTATTATACAGACACGGGTACATGTGTGGTAAGTGAACAGATTAAGGTCATAAGGGAGTTTCCTCATTTCTTCTCGGATCAGGAAGGGAACGATGTTTTCAGGCCGGTCACTCTCTCAGAATTTAAAAAGGTCATTCAAAAATTTGCTCAAGCCAAAATACCTGGTCCAGATGGCTGGATGACAGAGCTATTCACGGAGTTCTTGGACTTGATGGGGATGGATTTGCTTTCCATGGTGGAAGATACGTAGTTGATGGGTAGAATTCTGGTGGCTTTAAATTCAACCTTTATAGCATTAATCCCCAAGACTTCACTGCAGGCAGCTTTCGAAGATTTTAGGTTGATCTCATTATGAATCCTGGTCTATAAATCAGTTGTGAAGATCATTGCTAACATGATCAAGCCGGTTCTCTCAAGAAACATATCCAAAGAGCAATTCAGGTTCCTTGAAAATCAAAAAATACTGGATGCAATCGGCCTTGCGCAAGAAACCTTCCACAGTATTAAAATGCGAAATAAAAAATCCCTGATACTGTAAATGGATCTGACTAGGGCCTATGACATGATAAATTGGGGTTTCCTACAATTGGCTTTGATCCAAATTGGAATCCCGTGGCAAGAAATGAAATGGATCATGGGATACGTTTCTTCGGTGCATTACTCTGTCCCGGTGAATGGCTGCTCTTCAAATTTCTTCTCAGCCTCGCGGGGGCTTCCTCAAGGTTGTCCGTTTTCGCCGCTACTCTTCTTGATCGTGATTGAGGGATTGAATAGGCTCCTGCACAAAGCAAAGGAGGACAAGATGATTTCAGGGGTAAAAATTTCAAAGAATATCTCTGTAACACACTAGTTCTTCGTCGACGACGTGATGCTTTTTGGGAAGGCTTGTAAAAAAGAATGGTCATCTAGGAAATCCTTGATATTTTTGTTAAAAATTCAGGTATGATAATAAATGAAACTAAATCTACTATATTGGAGCATAACATAGATGGCAATATCCGGATGGAAATCTATGCAATTTTTCAATATAAGATCAAGGATTTAGCGGCTGGCACATTGTACCTGGGCTATTTCATAAAAGTGAATGCCTTTAATAAATAGGATTGGTTCTGGTTATTAAATCATTTTGATAAGTGTATATATAAGTGGTGCTGGAGGTGGCTGTCAATCGACGGTCATTTAAATCTGGTAAAATCACTCCTTCAGAATATTGGAGTGTTCCGATTATCATTAAGCAAGGTCCTAAAGTCTATCTTGACAGGTATGCGAAGGAAAATGCACAATTTTATTTGGTCTAGTAAAAAATCCCATAAGTTGTACTTGGTGGATTGGAGGAGGATGGACTCTCCATTCCATTTGGGGGGATGGTCCATCAAGAATATTTTCTATTTCTCTTCAGCCTTACTTGCGAAGAGTCTTTGGTGGGCGCTCATGGTAGATGGGTCATGGGGTGAGGTGATTATCGATAAATATCTAAAAGGACAAACGGTTCAGATGTGGCTCAGATCAGGGGTCAAAAAGTTGAAAGGAGTTTCCATTATCTGGGCGGTCTATCTTCGACAATTCATATTCTAGTTGACTAGGTTGGTTGGAAACCAGGAAAAGGGTGGCAGATCCAGCTGGGCACAGACTTGATCATTGGGGGGCCTTCATAATGCAAACTATCATTTGAATTAATTCTTTCTCTCAGGGATCGAGGCTATCATTCTCTTTATCACGCTGCCTCGTCGAGTTTTTCTAACTCTCCATTCCAAGCCTGGTTTGGCATTGATTATATTGGACTTCAGGGTTCCTTGGTCGCGGAATGGTCCATATATATTCATGATTTGAAAAGGGGAAGTGTCTATCTTTCCAGTGATATTGACAAGCTTATTTGGTCGTGAAATACCTCCACAGGGGTGCTGACTGCTCGATTGGCCTATCAGACTTTTTCCCCGGATAGGGCACCTTCCTGTTGGTGGAATGCGATTATTTGGAGGTGGAACATCCTGTTAAAGACTAAGGTCTTTATGTGGTTGGATATGGAAGGAAAGCTTTTATTCTGGAATAATTTGCTGAAACATGGTTTCATTGGGCCCTATATATGTATTTTATGCAAACAAGCGGCTGATTCAGATCAACATTTATTTTTCGAATGTGTTTTCAGTGTTTAGGTATGGATGATGGTTCGTCTCACATTTGTTGGTTTTCGTTCCTGGATAGATCGTTCTCTGGCGGATGGCTTTCACATGTGTTATAATTTCAACCGCAGTGCTGCAATGTTGCCTTGCTTTGTCTTATGGGAAACATGGAAGGCGAGAAATCTCGCTATCTTCAAAGACAAGTTTCTCCAGCCATTGTGGGTGGTGAGGAAAGTGGTGGTGGCACACTTTGAAGTTTGGGGCAATGGGGGGGAAAGTAATGATAAGCATCTTCCCATTTGTAGGTCCATTCCTATTATATTTTTGGGGTTTTTTGGTAAATTTGATGGGGCTTCACAGAATTTGGGCCTTCTTTGTGGTGTGGGTGGGGTCATTGTTTTAAACCACAGTTGTTTTTTTAATATTTGGATGAATTTTGGCCTGTGGACAAACAACACAAGTGAAATTTGTGCTCTTTGGATTATCCTTCATCTTGTTGATATTAGAAATCTGGAGCTGTGGCAAATTACGGGTGATTCTCAAGTTATTATTAATTGGATTAATCGTATTGGGCTTATCAATGTCATAGCTCTTACTCCTTGGATGGATAAGATCAGGTCTCTGCAACAACATTTTCTAGGTATCCAGTTTCTACATGTCCCTCGTGTCAAGTATGGGCTTGCAGACTCTCTCTCAAAGTGGGCCTTGCTTTCGGTTGAAGGTATTCTGTTTTTTGAGTTTTGGTTCAATGATATTCTTTGGGATGTAGGCAGATTCATCCTGTATTGAACCTTGGTTTTCTTCGGGTTTGGTCGGGCCAATGATCTTGGTTTATATAAATTGGTCCCTTATTTTTCTGTAATGTGCTATTTTCTTTCTTCTTGGCTGGGGGCATCCTTTATAATTTTTGGATTGTGATATGTGCTCATATGGTTGGGTGGTTTCACTTCTTTATTTGGCTGGGGGCATCCTTTATCTCCTGTGTTGTAAGGGGTCTTTGCTCTTGGGTTTGGGCGTGGTTCTTGTCCGGTGGGACGGTTCTTTTGTTGTTTTTCTCTCGCGGTGGAGGCATTATGTATACTTTCTATCATATACTTATTAATAAAGTCTAGTCATTTTTCTGAGTGAAAAAAAAGTTATAGAGCTTTAAAAACAATTACTACATTGAATCTGTCCATATCCTCAAAACTCATTATTTGCAGGTGCACTACTTGACATATTGACCTAATACCAAAATATTTCACATTGCATTTAAACACAAAGTATAACAACCAAAAATTAATGCATGTTGAGGATTTCCTTAACCGAATTCACCCAGGTTTCCAAGTCTTCTTTTTCCATGGCTACAGAATCAACACCAATGTTGACCATCACTCAAGAATCCATTTCTCTATCTCCTGCCATGGTTGAGACCTCTCCTTGAGGATTTGTAGCCTACGAGGAGCTCTATAATAGTTTCCTTGAAGTGGAGTCAGTACAGTTGCCTTGAGTATTTAGGGATGGAGAAAGCATAACTTTTGTCAAGGAAGGTTTAGATGAATCATAATTTGCTCAACCGAAGCTTGAAAGAAATCCAAGGTGATGGAATTTTCCAACTTCTCGCCTCTTAGAATTGTCATTGCAGCTGATGATTCCATCTCCCAATATCTCAACAAAGAAATTGGGACCTTGTTTCCAAGGTGAAGTCATTCCAAGCCCTATTGTTTTCCGTGTTCTTCTCCTCAAACCCATCCTTCCACATAGACCATTGAACATTATTCGAAATTTCTTGTATTTCTCAAACACATTTCTAAATACCCTTCGTAACCTTCTTTAACTCAATATAACATAATAGTTGCAAGAACAATGACAATGGTCCATCGTTCTTTATTTGTAGAGAGCCCTACCCGTGCCCATAATTTTAAGGAGAATAAGAACCAATATGAGTAGCAGGTGATGAAGAAAACCAATAGCACAAATGGTTTCCCATTCCCTTGGAACTTATATCATTGTCCATGCCTTTGACATTAGCTAGGACAACTACTAACTCAAGGGGAAACAATGTTCTCCTACTCACAACGACAGGAAAATCCATAGTATAGTGCATAAGACAAAGGTGACAAGGTGTTGGGGGGTGACACCTATCATGGAAGACAATCTCCATTCATATACTCATGCACTTCATGGTGGGGGGGACAAATAAGAGGATTCAATTCCCGTCTTCCTTTACCAAGTCAACCTTTGCTCAATCGAACCCTACAATTTTTCAATAGATCAATGCATCCATTAAGCAGTCTTAGAACATGGATGAATTCAATGTTGTTGAAATCTATTCTCAAAGTACATGATCCTTACCAATTTTTGGAGAGGTTTATATTAGCAAGAGACTTTTAATGAATTAGAGCATGAATGATCACCATTGAGTATCCAATTACCATCACCCATTTTATGACTTTGTTGCAAAGAATAACGAGGCCATGAACAACATGTAGCACTCTAACTTCATTTTTTGTGACTATTCAAGGAAACTCATATTCTTAAGGGAAAATGCTTTATTAACCAGCATAGA
Organism: Larix kaempferi; assembly: GCA_027924585.1. Lineage (NCBI taxonomy): Eukaryota > Viridiplantae > Streptophyta > Pinopsida > Pinales > Pinaceae > Larix > Larix kaempferi. The sequence goes on from BSBM01000103.1 coordinate 4,650,176, forward strand.
TCCATCTTAAACCCGTATCTTTCAAGCACCGAGAGGGATCCAATTTCTTGAGGTGTATTTCTTTTTTTAAATTTAAACTCAAGAAATTTGATCTCTCTTGATTGATAGATCTGGGTTTAAGTTTTATGTTTTTATTTTATAAACGAACATCTATTTTTTAATTACTTTTCATAATATTTTAATTTTATGAACCAACATGGATTTTTTTTTAAATACTTTCCATAATTTTTTTATTTTCTGAGCCGACATGAATTTTTTTAATTATTTTGTTACAAACGTTACATCACGTTACAACATCTCCCCCATACTTTTTTTTAAATACTTTCAATAATTTTTTGTTTTATGAGCAGACATGAATTTTTTTAATTATTTTGTTACAAACGTTATTTGTTATTTTGTTACAAACGTTACATCACGTTACAACATCTCCCCCATACTGGGCTGTAGAGCACCTCGTTTCACTCGGTGCAATAACATGATGTGTCTATTATTTATAAATCATGGAATTGTTTTTATAGCATAAATACCTTTCTTAATAAAAAATGTGTATGTTATTAAAAACAAATCCAAAACCTCTACATACTTTCTTCCTCTATAAGGTATCTCTTCCCACCATTCCATATGGCATTTTATGGGCCATTAAATGCAACTCCTTCCATGATAATTCAATTCAATGTGTATCAATCTTATCCAATTTCAACTTTAATTTAGTGACTTCATTTTTTGTGACTATTCAAAGAAACTCATATTCTTAATGGAAAATGCTTTATTAATAACATGATAGGTGTATTATTTATAAATCATGAAATTGTTTTTACAACACAAATACCTTTCTTAATAAAAAAATGTGTATATTATTAAAAACAAATCCAAAACCTCTACGTACTTTCTTCCTCTATAAGGTATCTCTTCCCTCCATTCCATATGGCATTTTATGGGCCATTAAATTCAACTCCTTCCATGATAATTCAATTCAATGTATATCAATCTTATCCAATTTCAACTTTAATCTTGGCCAATTTCAATTGTATGGGCATTTTCTAAAGTATAAATACCTTTCTTAATAGAAAGTGGGTCCATTATTAAAAAAACACACCCAAAAGCTCTACAGACTTTCCTCCTCACTAAGATACGCCATTCCATGTGGCATTTTTTTTCACCATTAACTTCAGCTCCTTCCCCAATAATTCAATTCAATGAATATCAATCTGGTCCAATTTCAACTTTAATGCCATAGAGATAGGAGCATATATAGATAAAGCCAAATTCACTTTTTGTAAAGATAGATTCACAACCTTTCGCATGGCATGGATGGATTATAAAAACTCTATTTATTGAATTATATCTATATTGTCTATATATCTTGAAATTGTTTTTAAAAGCAAATATCTTTTATCATAAAAAAACATAACTATTATGATTAAAAAATTTATCCAAAACAAAACTATACATACTTTGCATTGTAACATATTTCCATAAACCATTTCCATGTAGCATTTTATAAGCCATTAACTACAACTCATTTTCCAATAATTCAATTCAATGCATAGGAATCTTGTCCATAAAGGTAGTGGGGGCATATCCATAGATGAACCCACCAAATTTACTTTTGACTATGCTTCTTTCTAGAAGATGAACATAGATTCACAACCTTTAACATGACATGGATGGATTATAACAACTTTATTTATTCAATAATATATATGTTACTTGCAGGTTTGGGTTTTGGAATTGTTTTAAGAAACAAATATTTTTCTGAATTAAAAATGCATAAGTATTATAATAAAAAAATACATTCAAAACCACACATACTTTGCGTATCTCCATACACCATTTCCATATGACATTTTATAAGCCATTAGCTTCAAAATGATGTCCCAATAATTCAATTTAATTCAATGTACAACAATCTTGTCCACTTTCAACATCATTGTCATTCATGATTATGCATTTATTTGGAAGCTATAAAATTAGATTCTAAACCTAAGACCAAACTTTGGGTATATGATGATAAAATACTATTAATCATATAATATTTTTTTTTGGTTATCCATACATTTTAAAACTATTATTATGACAATAATTTTTATTTATTTATAAGAGTTAGTTTTCCTCACGACTCAAGATCCACACGGAATAGGAGTAAAAGTCTGTCTCTTTATTTAAAAGATATAAAATTAGGTTCGAAACCTAAAACAAAATTTGGATAATAAGATAATAAAAAATATTAATCATATTGAATAATAAAATAATAAAAGAAAATTAAAATTATTATTATAATATATAAAAAAAATTATAAGAATTAGTTTTTTCCATTACTTAAGATTCACGCGAGGTAGGAGTAGAAAATAATAATAATAAAAAATATTAATCATATTGAATAATAAGATAATAAAAGAATATTAATCATATATTTTTTATTTTTTTTCATCAAAAAAAAATCATACTATTTCTATTCAGACCGAATCAAATAATACAAAGATAGATCGAGAATACATGAGGTAATATGAAAACATCTCATGATCAAGGATCTCAAAAATAGTGTCCATCATAATTGTTTTACAATCTATAGTCTTGCCGCTTAAAAAAACTACTCAAAATGGCTTTCATCTTTACAAAAAAGGAGAACCCAACTAAAAGAAAAATAAATTACCCCTGTCCAGTAGACAGGAATCCATCCATTCCTCCCAATACAACATTCCTTCAACCCCATCAAAAGCTTGTTTTGAAAGTAGATCTGCATGACAATTATTCTGTCTGAATATATGCTCAAAAGTAATATGGTCATGTTTAGACATCTCTTGGTGGGTACGAATACACCAATTCCTGAGAGCAGTAATATTCAGATTATATTCATATAAAGCTCATTTTATGGTAACCCGAGAGTCTCCAAAGACTTTGAGATTGACCAATCCAAAGATATTGGCCACCTTTAAACCGACCCACAAAGCCAACAACTCTACCTTCATATTAGAACCTCTGCCACCATTGAGCCTAAGAGAGAAATAATGACCTTCATTAAGATAGATGACTCCGCCAGTAGCACACAATCCTGCTTGAGCTGCCCCATCGAAGAATAAAATAGGCTGAGAGATCTTGAAAGAGAACTAACTGTCTCTCCCATTTCGAATGGAGACCTCTTCCTCCTGAAAAGTCTGAATCATCTTAATAACAGTTTTAGCACAATGTTCCACAGCAGGTACCCTGTTCTGAAAAATCGACTCATTCCTAGCGAACCAAGTGACCCATGCAGCAAAAATAGGAAGAAACATGGGCTTATTGAAATCCCGAATCCAATTGTACAAACCAAAAGAAAAATCCAAAGCATCCCAAACCTGATTCAGGTTTAATTCCTTAAAGCAAATGGACCAGATATCCTGCATGAAGGAGCACTTCACAAACAAATGATTTGTAGATTTAGAATTTTTCTTACACAAACCACACCAATTCAGTCCATACCAACCCCGTCTGAGGAGATTATCCCAGGTTTTTAGGCTTCCATAAAGAGCATGCCATAAAAAACATTTCACCTTAATAGGGAAAGACCACTTCTAGATTTGCTGATACCACCAGTGTCGAGGATAAATGTAGACTTGTTGAATAATTCTATCATATGCAGATTTCGCAGTCACATACCCAAGTTTAGAATTACCTACCCAAACCAATTTATCAGAGCTTTCCGAAATAGCAATACCAACTGAACTCAATGCTAAAACATAATGTTCCCATTCCTGGCAGAACCGATCTGGGAGGTCCAATTCCGCAGCATTTAGCCAAATCTTCATATTACATGGGTCATGACAGAGATTAAAAACACTATTTAATGTAGAGAGACCCCTAGCATTTAAATGAGCAATCAAACTATCCGATAGCTTGAAATCTTCTTCCAGTCCTAGAACAAGATCCACTTCGACGAGAATACTATTACCGTCACCAACCTGCCAACATATGTCACCTACTATCCAATCATAGACCCTAAGGAAGCCTCTCCAAACTGGAGACATCGGCCCGTTGACAAATTTTGGTTTCCTCAGCCAACTAATTAAGTCAAACTTGATATATTTCAAATGAAGAACCTTCGACCACAGAGAATTACCGAAGAGACCACGCCAAAGACTTTTCAGCCGAAGGGCTTTACTAAAAATACTGATGTCTTTAATTCCCCAGCCTCCGAATTTTCCTAGACGAGCTAACACCTCCCATTTAACCATCACCAGCTTTGAACCTTCAGAATTACCCAACCAGAGAAATCTAAACATAATTTTTCTGAGCATATTTAAAATATAGACAGGAATCTCCATTAAAGATAACCAGTAAACCGGAATACTAGATAGAATAGCTTTCACTAAGACAAGCCTTCCTCCAGAAAATAGAATCCGAAAAGTCCAATGATCAATGTGTTTTTCAAACTTTTGAATAATCCACCTCCAATCATTAATATGATAGGCATTAGGTTTTAACAGAAAACCTAAATATTTTAGACCATCCACCAGGTTATAACAATTGTAGGGCAAGAAAGACTCAATATCTCTCCTTCTGTCTTCATCTACATTATACTGATAAAAACAAGATTTAGAAATGCTAACCTTCATCCCAGAAACTTTGCAAAAGAAATTGATGATATTCGAAAAGATTCTCCATTCTTCAATTGTATCAATACCAGCAAGAAACACATCATCCACAAATAAAAGATGAGATAGAAAACACCCATCACCCATCTTGATACTTTTATATCAGCATATATTTTTTAGTTATTCATACATTTTAAAATTAAAATTATTATTATAATATAAAAAATATTTATAAGAATTAGTTTTTTCGATTACTTAAGATTCACGCGAGGTAGGAGTAGAAGTACGTCTCAAGAGTCATTTCACACAGGAGTGGAAGTATGTCTCTTTATAAATCACAACGATTACAAGTGGTTGGAGTGGAAGTATATTTTGTTACATATCACATGAGTTGTTTGAGATAGTATGGTATCCATATATGGTGGTCGTAGTGGAAGTGTGTTTTTTTACACATCTTTATTTCATTTCAGGTAGTGTGGTTTTTTTTTAATAACTATAATGAATCAATTTGCATTTGTCCAAGTAAGAGTCATTAATCACTATTCTCATTACTAATTTAAAAACTAAATTATGATAAGTTACACCATCTTCAAAGAAAAAATAATAATCAACTTATAATTGCCTAGATAAGAGTCATTAATCACTATTCTCATTATCAATTTAACCACTAGATTATGATAAGTTTTAAATTATAATAAGTTTTTTTCAGAGAAAAAAATATGTAACTTGATATTATAAGTAATAAGACAAGGTTACATCCAGTAAATCATAAACATAAGATAATACAACTTATACATTTTTATTTCCGTAGACACTCAATATAAAAAAAACTCATAATCAAGTCAAATACTAAATACTGGAATGCATAGTATCCATCATTCTGGTAACATGCAAACAAAAGACAAAAACCATATCAAGGAATCCAAAGCAACCATCAAAAAGTATGTATACTTCCATGATCAACAATGTCCTTATGCTGAAATGCAGAAGTCCATCCATCGGGCCCATCGCCAACTTTGAGAGACGGTCTGCTTCCATATTCGCTTCACGATAAATATACTTACAACATAACAAGTCTAAAGAAGCACTTAAACATCTAACCTCTTCCATCCAAGACTCAAAAAGAATAGCATTGATTCCATATTTATCATTATGAATAGCATTGATTCCATATTTATCATTAAACCAATTGACCACCACATGCGAGTCTCCATAGATGGTCACCCTCCCTACACGCTTTCCTCCTCTCCAACGTCCAACGTCAATCACTTTTTAAGGTCGTCCCAATAATTCAATTCAATGCGTGGCAGCCTCGTCCACTTTCAACGTCAATGTCATCAACCCCAACGACGATAAAAAGCCATGGCCCACATTCAATGGTCTTCAGTTTGTTGAGCGTTAAAGTCCTATGAATTCAAACTCCAGAGGCTACGGCGGCACGCAATCGATTTATTGTCGAGACATCTGACTTTTTGCATTTCTCCTCGGCATCTTTTCCGTTTTGTTCGTTTCCAAACCATCTCTCATTGGAAGGCCTCTCTATTCTTCTCAAATTTTAGCAGTCTTTCATCTGTAAATATGGTCTGTTCAGTCAGTATTTATAGTCACTAGCCCATCCTTCGCTATTCGCCATTGTTTCTGTAAGTAATGCTCGTAGCTTTGTTTTCTGATAGATTTTAAAGAAGAATTTTGTATTAACAGCAATGGCTTCTTTTCTTGTATTTTCCTCTCATGTTTTCACATCTAAAGAATCGCCGAGCGCCGGTCAGACGGGTTACCAGAGACCGCCTGAAGGGTCGACTCTCAAGAGCACAAATGTTAGATTTCGGCGGTGTTTCAAGGTGAGAGCAACGCAGGCTTCTGCTGCCGCAGAGGCGATTTCGGGGCCCGGTCACACGGAAGGGCAGAGTTTGAGTTTGTATGAAGTGCTAGGGGTAAGCCGGGACGCCACGGCCAAGGATATCAAGAGGGCTTACAGAAAGCTGGCGGGGGAATTTCATCCTGATCATGCTGCCTCTCCTCAGGAAAAAGACCGAAACACCCAGATGTTTGTGCGGATACACACTGCGTATTTGACTTTGTTGGATCCACATGACCGTGCCCAATATGACCGCCAGCTTGTGGGGCAAGTGCGGGGCTTCGCTGGGCAGGGGTGGAGTAAAGCGGCCGAGCCGGGTTATAGAAATTGGTCTGGTCGCATGGGGCGGAATTGGGAAACAGATCAATGCTGGTGATATATACGGAGGATATATTATGTACATACTGGTACGAAATAAGTTTTTTTTGTATTTTTTTTCCATGTATATATATATATGTATATACATAACTAGTTGAGGGACATGAGGCTGGATTGATTGCTCTTCGGTGCATTCTATAACCTACTAGGGGGGAGATGTGTATTTCTGCAGGTTATATATGATATATGCAACACACATGTCTAACATTGTAAAAGGTTTTGGAAGAGGGATCATGGTTTTGTTGTTTCACTATCCTCGTCATTAAAGTATGATTTTAAAGGTTCTAACTATTTCTCTCTAAGATTTTTAAATTCAAATAACAACGAGGCTAAAAGATATGTAATATTTCCTTTTTCACCTCTAGAATGTATTGGAGCAAATTATGTAAAAATAGTAAATGCATGGTTATGATGATGAGAGTTGAGCCATATGTAAATGATGTAAATACACTAGTATGGATTCCTAGAGTACAGCTCTAAGCTCTACGGTCAAGGCTAGATTAGTGAATGACTAGGCATGTAGACATTGTTCTTATACTTTTGTGGACCATTTGATAGGCTTACCAAGATGCACTCAAGCTATGTAAGTACTAACACACCCTTAAAACTAGGGAAGGGAATGTCGAAGGGACTATATGATGAATACATCACAGAACGGAAGGGACATTTTCTTTTCCTGGATATTGGGTTGTAATGGATATTTTTTTGATTGAAAAGGGGGTCATCATATTTTCTTACTCATGTTTGTCAAAGGGATTAAGAAACTAATGAAACATCTAGGGTGAAATTGCAGTGCTTAACAAATCAAAAAGGATTCTTGAAGTTGTCTTTTTCTTCTTGATTGAGTCCATTGCTTTTGCACAAATTTGCACTCCATGCCATGAATTTGAACCATTCATGCCGATAAAGAATGATTTTTCTTGTATGTAATTCTTTCTTTCGAAAATCTCATAACATTAGATGGTCAATCTTTGTCCCATTTGGCAAGTTGGTTGATTTGAAGTGCTTCATCTTTGCTCTGTCTGGGTTTTGAATTATATGCTAACTTTTGAATGGATCTTATAAGGTAGTTCGAGGCCTCTGCCTATTGTACTAGCTTTGCTTTTCGGAGGCATTTTACATTATTTAGCCAATTTGAAAAGTTGGAACTAGTTAAGCAAAATCTTCTATTTGGACCAACATCTACACTGTTGGATTTTGGATCTAACAGTGATTGGGTTAATACTTATGGTTTCTTTAAGTATTTCTAATATAATTAAAAGGAATGGATGTGAAATTGATGTCTTTCAAATGGCCTTCATAAAAAATAGATCCTTGAAACCTTGGTCTTCATACTCAAAATCATTTGATTTACAATAATCATCACATATTTTATCAGAATGACCTTAGTATTGAAGCCCCATGGGATGTCTCCATCCAAGTTTCCAACTTGACCCTCTAATTAATAATTATGGGAACTTTATATATGTGTTGTTAGAGTCTTACCCTAGAACCTCCTTACTTTAGGGTGCTTAGGAGTTAGTCATTAATGTATGTAGTCATATTCTTTGAATAATGCCTATTAGATAGTTAGTGGATAGTTTTTAATGTAAAATTGTCATCTTTATCAAATAAGGCACACTAGGTAGTTGATACTCATTAAAAAGAAGATCACAAGTAGTTAGGGTTTTGCTATTAAATGGACATATGACACGAGATTAATTCAATTTCACTTCCAACAAGCATTGTTGAGCAACAATGTCCATGTACTTTAAAGTAGAAATGGGAAAAAAGAAATGAGCTATTATATAAAAAATAATGCAAAAATTTAGCATGTCATGTTTGTCTCAGATATTGTTTCTGAAAAAAAAGATGATGTGGGAGACACTAAATGAACAATTTGTGGTTAAACATGCATTCATAAAACATAAATCAATGTTTAAACTCTAACTTTTTTAATCTATGGGATTGAGGTATTTCTTATTCACAGTTTAATTTGAAGAAGTTTGTATTTCTAATTCAAAAGCACTATAACCAACTTTTAAAAAAATCATTCATTAAAACACTACATTTCTAATTTCAATGATTGTCATGGTTGAAACTCATTCGTTGAAACACATTCGTTGAAACACTACCTATCTAATTTCAATCAGTATCATGGTTAAAACTTATATATGCAACAACAAATTGAATTCATCAACAATGAAAGATTTCATTATATGTTTTTCATGCTTTAGTACAATATACATTGTATTTAGGATAACATTGTCAAGAAAATTTGAGAGATTGTCATGCTAAAATATTATTATTTTTTATATCCACTTATTATTATGTGAGCTTTTCTTTGTTTATCAATATACAAAAGATACTTAATATTATTAACTCATGAAGAAATAGTTATTTATATAAGATTTTTTTTCTAATCAAATCAAACATGAATAATTAAATTTAAAATTATTTCAGCAAATACTCATTAGCAATATATAATACCTCACTTCGGTAACATTTATTTTCATTTTGCTTTTGTTGCTTAAATTGGATTTGTAAATCAGGTTATTATTTTAAACTGAACGATTGATGTTAAGAAGATATTATCATAACCTACTAACCGATACAAAAATAAAATTTGACCAAATGTTAATACTAGATTATATTGCAATCCAAAAATGATTTGCATAAGTACTATAAGATTATTAGCAAGTTCAAAGTTCTCAGTTACAATTGTCTTTTTTTTAAAGCAACAAAAACATGGGTTGAATTGAATTTTCCTTTTAGAGAAGGTGGATTAGAGAATCTTAATGTTCTTGCAGGAAAGGAGAACATTGTCTACTGAGAGGGTTAAGGATCCTTGTAGAAAGAACTATTGAAGTTCAATGAATGTTTCACTAATATCATCTTGATATTGCTCATAAGAAGTTTTTATAAGTTTTGTGAAAACTTGTTGTAAGAATTGATTGCGGAGTGTGTAGTTAATCTTTTTATTCTCTTTTTCTAGTGTGCATTGTAGACTATGGCCATAGAACTATGGTTTGTTTGTTTGACAATGAGCACACCAAACTAGTTCACCTGATGACAAGAATGATTCCGATAGGAGTTGGTTGCAAGTACGACATAAAGGTTCAAATGGTGGCATAAAAATATTTTTTTCTTAAATTAAGATCCCATCAATCTATATATGCATAAAATTTGTGTTATTGATGTATGTCACAAAAGTTGTAGAAACTCGTGGTAGAAAGTAATTTACATTATGCATAGATATCAATGATGGAAGCAGGGAGTTTTACCTGAACAATGCCAGTAATAAAAGTCTCTATTTTCCTTCTTGTTGCATTGTCATTTAGTGGTTTAGTGAAAGTTGATTGTCTAGTGTGAAGGTTTTTGGTACCTTTAGGGGCATAACGCACAATGTTCTTGAATAAGTACATTGCAGTGTTGTTGTAAGCTAATTGTTCATGTAGTTGATAGTAGAAATCAATGTATGTCTAGTTTAGTTTTAGCCGAAACAGAAAGAGAAAATTATGGTTGTTTAAATTGGAAAACAAACAAATAGGAAATGAAAAAAAAGGTAAGCATAAAACATAGGTAAATGTAGAGATATTAAATGTCATTTAAGGCATGAGGTACTTACTATTGCATTTGTATTTTTGTCTTTAAGGCATAACTCATATTGGTTGTATTTTTATGGAAAGAGGTACAATTGCACCAATAGATCCAACTAGATAAGGTATATTAGATACCAATAGGTCAGGTATAGTGATATCTAGCCTAAGACAAAGATTTGTGTAAACCTTGCCAATTTGTTATACTATACTATTGGTGTTGAGATAAATACAATAGTCAACATCGCCTCTCTCAAATATATGAAGTCTTATGTTGAAGCCCAAAGTTCTTAATGTGGACACTCATGCAACGTGTGAATGAAGAAACAAATTGCCATATCATGTTCTTGCTTATATTTATTATTATTGTGAGTTGTCCACGATTTTCATTGAGATCAACATGAACCAATTATGTTTTTGTTGGAGTGTTTTCATTTTGTTGTAAGCATGTCCATATGAAACTAGTATGTTACCTTCAAATTGGATATTTCACATTGATAAATATACATGCAACACATGAAATTTTGGATATTTCAAAGGACTGGTTGGATATGGAAAGAGACAAAACAAATATACAATATAGTATATGAAGCAATTATTAGTTACACTCTTATAAAATCTACACAAAGTTACACTCTTATAAAATACTTTTAAATCAACTTGAGATAAATGAAATTTATTTTATTTAATTTATGTAGCACATTTTTTATAGGAATTTGATTATAAAATCTATTTTAACTAGAAACTGTAATCTAATTGAAATAATGGACTGTAATGACTCAAATGATAGAAATCACAATTTAAACTACATAATTGGATTTTGTTAATTTGTCATAAAAAAATATACAGTACAAAAGATATCTAATGCAAGAATAAGAATTATGTTTCAATGGTGGGTCATCTTTGTACTTGGTGGGTGGTCCCATGGATTTACTATAGGTATTGGGCTAGTGTTGATTGTGACATTTATTAAACATGAATACTTGTTGCTTTGAATCTGTAAGTGACAAATATATTTGGGAAAAACGTTGAAAACCTCAAGGTTCTTACATGCCCTGCTTTGAAATCTTGAAAACCTCAATGCTTCCACCTAATCAAGTTCAAGAGGCTTTTTAGGGTCTGAAATGGCTAGAGGAAGCTGGTGGTGAGATGGGAGAGGCTAGCGATGGGCATTTGTCTCTATTCTAGATCAACTTGCCAAGACTAGCAAGAAAAGCATTGGAGGCCAGGAGAATCGTTAGTGTTTACATTGTTTCAAAAGAGTGTTTCAAAGATAACGTTTAAATGGTTAATCCATTAAGGGTTAATTATTATTATTATTTTACTGTTTACTATTCACATGTGAGAATGTGAACAGTCATTGAGAACCCAAGAGATGCCTTGGAATGTGAATCCAAGGGTCATTTTGAATGTATTTATACGTACATACGTCAATGAGAAAAATGGATCACTGATTATTCATTATATTATGTGTGTTGTTCTTGTCTTTATTTCTCGTTGTTCCTAGGCACTCCAACAGTGGTATCAGGGCTATTTTGAGCCCTATGGCCTACACTTAGAATCTTGTTGTTTAGCTCTTCCAATTCTGCTCCCTTCTCCAATTAGTCTGCTCTTCCATCATTATTCTCTTCTCTCCTCTACTAAGTATGATCCCTGAGTGCTAGGTGATTTTTTCTTCTCTGTGTGAGGTCAGTTTCTCCTCTACCAATTAGACATTACTTTTACTTCTCTACATGCATAAACCCTAATATGTGATCTCCTCTCCCATACAATCCTCACGCAATATCTCTTCCTCTTCAAGGACCTCATGTACTCCTCATACATCTTTGAGAACACTCCTTTCTCTCCACAGACTATGAGTGATATTTCCCCAACCTATGTTTGCACACCTTGACCTACAGTGGAAACATGGTACTCACATCCTAGCTCTAGCTCTATTTAGATTCATCGTTCTTGAGATTTGGTTGTAGAGGAGGAGAAAAACCAAGTTTCTAGTCTTTTCACAAACTCTAAATTCAAAACCTTCAGATTTATTGGTTTGAATCATGTGGTCACTAAGTCGAATTCTTTAAACCCTTTAGCTTTCCTATTGACATCAATCTATGTGTTTTGAGAGGTTGTCGTATTTTCATTCTTTTTCGTCCATAGAATATCCCTAGGTGTTCAGTTGGGTGTGTTACCTTGAAAGTGTTGATGTCTAGTGTAAATGAAAACCAAGACTGCTCTGTTCTACTTTACTATGCTTTGATGTTGTGGTGAATTCGCATGGAATGGTGTCCACAACTTCAAATGTTGGGCTTCAACAAATAGATACAACCATAACATTGACTACTACAACAACAAGGTATTCTTGTGAAGTGGGTTATCTCTGCAATCGACCGATGCCTATAATAGATTGAAGGAGGTTTGAAAATGGAGATATAGAGAGTTGCATCTAGTTTGAGATATATTTCATGACCAATTTTTGTTTTTACTTGCATCATATCAATACGCAGAGGTATCTCCCACAACATATTTAGTTAGGGCATTGCTTAGTGTTCGAAAGGCTTTATAGAAGGGCACTTGCCTCATCACAATTTCACTAGTAGAATTTGGTAAATTAATGACTATGTGACTAAAAGAGTTAGTCACAATAGTGTTTTTACGCTAAAAACTATTAAATTTGAGCAACGCAACTAAAAATGACTAATTTAGTCCAGTGATAAAAATGACGACTAGATAAAAACTACAACTAGATTAATATGAATTAGTCCAAACATTAATATGCCCTCTAGAGATGATATAACTTGGAGACCCATGAGCATGCTTGAAGTACAAATCTAATTGACCATTGCAGTTGATTAGGAAGGTGAATGAATAATAGAGACTAGGAAGATGCTCTCAAGGGCTTGATGAGTGATAGGCCGGCCAATTGGTGAGTGGAAGGTTGGTGAATATGTGTGTGTGTGTGTGTGTGTGTTTTGCTATACTCTCTATATCTGTCAATGCATTATACTATATATAGTCTTGCAAATCATGTCTCTCATTCATATTATGATATATATCCATGATTAACGTCCACCTTGTCTAGCTACACCTTAAGGCTATGTTGTCACCTTCATATACCCTTAAGTCCATAGAGACATATTACAATCATTAAGATGCTTGTTTCCATCCTTGTAGCATGGGAAACACATATAGATTGGATATCAATTCTCTTAGTGCTATGAAATGTTATTGCAAATTAAGTATATTGGTTCTACTAATATGATACAACCATTTAAATAATTATTATTATTATATAATAATAATGAATATCTATAATTATGGATATATAAAACTATGTAAACATTTGAAATATATGCTTTTGAATTGTTGTGTAGTTTCCCATTTAAAATATTCACTTTATCAATTGTTTATGTTTCAAAGTTTAATTTAATTTCAATGTTGTTTAATAAAAAAAATAGAAGTCCATAAGATACAATCAACTTCTATACAATTTAGAGGGAAAAGTCGATTCAATGCAAAAAATTAAATTTTTAAGACCTTATATTTGGACCATTTAGAGGGAAAATATATTATAATTTTAATACTTCATTTTAGTTAATAAATTTTGAAAATCAAACCCAAACAGGTAGACAACTCAAAATCTCAACATAGGTTATCTATCAAAGTGCTTTTTCCTAATTGTAAAATCGTATTCAATTGGATGTAAACAAAAGGTTTCACTCTCTCAATGTCTTCCCAACTCATACACAACAATTTATTTTTTTTGTGTGGAGCTTGAGAACTAGAATTCCTCCTAACAATGGCATGTCCCAGGGAAATAACTATGTGCAATGCTGATTTAGAAGAACTTGGCCAAGTCTATGAAGATGCCACCTCTTTTCAGTTCAGTAATCAAAACTAAGCAATACGGAAGCCTTGGGCCATAGATGAAAGGCAGGCAGCAAAGGAGTAGCAGGATTTGTATTTTTGGAGCTTTACAACCCTAATAGATGAATGAGACCTACCTTATAGTGATCTCATTCATCCCTTATCCAAAGATAGAGAACTCATCAATCAATAGAATTTGCAGTTGATATTAGTCCTAGTAACTAGAACATGCCATCCAAAAATGCGTACTAGACTCTTCTTTCCTCAAGGGAAAATTTGATGGAGCATAGATACATCCTCATTTCAGATTTAGCATTTATCAAATCTCATTCTTGATCCAACGTAGATTCATATATCATTTAACCAATAGTCTAAACAAATCGTTCAAGAAAAATAGTTCCTTTACTAAAATCACACCACTAGAAAAATTTGCAAATGATACCAATGGGAATTCCTTAGGCATAAAAAAAATGCATGCTTCCAAATCTAGGGAATGCCTCTCTCTGAGAAATAATGAGAACTTAGAATCATATGCAGCAACATAAATAAGCATGGCAACAACTTGAAGAGGCCTTCAAATATCTGGAATTTCAGCTCAATGAGAATATATATACCTAAGACGAATTTACAATATCCTTGACAAATCCTTTCTTACATCTAAAAAATGCCAAGCATTGCAAAAATAGAATTGGATCAACATACACGCAAGAATGATGGTGTTCTCTATTTTTCCACCTATAGAATGCCAATAGGATTAAGCATTACCATCATAAATGAATGCAATATGATGATCCAGTTGGGAAATATCCATCCTATCTTCCAGAAATCACTGTTTGAGGCCCCAAGAAGCCTCTCTAAGATAATTTTAAAGCCTCTAGTAAGCTATGAAGGAAGTAAAATATGATGTTGATGGAATTTCATTGTAACAAATATGTTCACTAGTAGATACCATTGTAATGTATAGACTTTGTATCCAAGGACCTCATGTTATTCATGACCTTTTGAAGCATTCATTTCATGTTACTATTCCTTCCTTTGTTAGCATATACTTTGTTGGGAAGCTTGATTTCACACCTAGTCCTTTTGATGTCAACATTCTCATGCATATCCACCCACAATACCAATGTTTGAATGAGTTCCCAAGCATCCAAGTGGCACGCCACTCTTTGATGTCCCAATAGGCATTATAGAAATCCCACTAGCTTTAGTTGCATCAATAAGCTATTGCTTTAGCATAAATTCTTCCTAATTTTGAGTTGCTCTATAAAGAGTGAACATAATTGCGTAATTGCATATGATCGTAACAGTTCTAAGCCTAATTCATTATTTGGATTTCCAAAAGGAAATTGAATCTTGATCCCATTTCGAAGGATCTTAAAGTTTGAGATTCAACATAACTTTTTCCTAAGGATGATTCAATTAGGTTGGATTTTTTTGGGATAAATAGTTAGACTCTCAATTAGGGTTGATCTATGTTTTTGGAATGTGAGTTTACATTGTATGCCATTTTTTCCACATGTAAATATTTTATAATTGGAAAAGAGCTCAAAACAACTTTTATATAGTATTTTTGAAAAAATCTCTTTTAGCTTTGCCCATAACCCGATAGGCTTAATTCTGTTTCAAATTTGTAAATTAGTTGTTAAAGAAGCTCCATGTGGTAAAATAGTGAACTGAATGTAAGTGGTGCCAATTTGGTGATTTGACATAACCTTGGCTTCTGTAGACAAGTTCAGTTCCTTTTAAATGTTGCTATAGTTAACACCAATGTAATTGATTTTGTGCCCTTGTACTATCTAAATTATTTGAGATTTGTTAATTAACACATCAGATCAATATTGCAATGTAGAACATCAAAGATGAGTCAACATCGAAGGTTGAAAACTGATGAATACCATGCATATGATGAGAGAATAACCAGTGGGAAGATCTTGGACAGATATCCATGTTCATGTCCATGTAATGATTTTCTTGGTGGAAAGGTAAAAAAAATAAATGTGATGTATCGGCATATGATAAGATATGGGCAAGTGGTATAATCCCTTGGGATGACAATTATTATGCAGATATGATAGATTTGCATGAAATGAGAGATGAAGAAGAACCAAACATAGATGAAGAGGCAACAATATTAGATTAAGTATTTGAAGTTGAAAGAATGTTGAATGAGGGTCTAAACGTCGATGATTGAAACAAGTTGATGGAGGATTCTTTAAAACATGTGTATGCTACTTGCAAGTTAAATCATTTGACAAAATTCCTTCAAATTCATAACTTGCAAGCGATACATGGTTGGACAAATGCGAGTGTAGATGAGTTATTTGGAATTCTTACATTGGTTGTTACCACTCGACTCCACATTGCTAACAAAACGAAGTCAATGTAAAATGAAAATCACTAAGATAGGCTTAGGGTATGAAAATATCCACACGTGTGTTACTAATGGTTTTGTATTATTTTGCAAAAGTATAGCAAGTGAAACTCCAGAGTATGAAAAATATAGCAAGTTCTCTTGAAAATAAAGATGCAGAGGACAAGAATAAAGTCTAGAGTATGAAAGATCAAGGTGGATCTAGAAAAGAGTTTGATGAGAATGAAAAAAAAGGTACAGATACACCATATATTGATGAGCATGATGTCGATAAGAATTTTCAAGAAGATGAAGATCTCAAACATTATAATGATGAAGCACAAAATATTGATGAATATGGAGATGATACCAGTAACAATTGTGAAGATAATAAAGGTGTAGAAAAATATAATGATGAAAATAAAATCAATATAAATAGCCTTGATGGCAATGAATTCAAAGATGTCGAATTTGTAAAACTAGAAAGCATTAAGCCTAACTAAAAGACATTCACAAACCAAGATTTTGATCCCTCAAGCAATGTCAAATTGTCCTCATTTCCATGTGTTTGTGCTCAAACGTCTTCCCATATGTGGTCACCAATGCGAGACCAATTACTTTGAGATGTGTCCTCCCTGCAAACATCCTCCTAAGAATCATTGGCTACATAGTCAATGCATTCTTTTCTGCAGAACTTATGCTTTCCATGTAGGGATAAACATGAATGGAAATGTGACCAATTATTTCAAGAATTATTGAATCACGGTACAATTATTCAAGATAAACTATTGAATAAGGTTCGTTTGGCACTAAGTACCTGATCAAGTTCAAAATCCTCCCTGAAGTCGCAATCAATTAAGCAAAAATTCAAGCTTTGAGGACGAATCTTTTTAGGGCGGGATAACTTGTAATATACCTAAAATGTACATTATTATTAATTATTATATAATTAGTTAGGTCAATTAGTCAAGCCAAGGGTCACCTCCTTTTAACAAGGAAGCAACCTTTCGTAAGACTTCCATGTATATAATGTAAATCATTTCAATGTAAACATCATGATCAAGTTTTATAAATATATTATTATTAAATATATTGTAAGAAGTTCTCTTGCAAACTCAATGTCTGAAATGTCACAAAGGGAGGTATAGACCAGGGATGAAATCAATTATGGTTCCTATAAATGTTCTTCACAATTTTTCACTAATCTCATGATTACTGTGAATGTATAGGTGTTGAGACATTGATGAGCTTATGCAATGGCATGCCCAAAATAAGAGCACTAATGGAAAACAATGACATGTGCTTGATTCTAAGATGTGGATGGAATTTGACAATAGATGACCTGATTTTTTCAAAGATCCTCATAATATAAGGTTGGGTTTGGCTCTAGATGGTGAACCCATCCTCATATCAAAGTACTAAATGGTCAACTTCGCTAGTTTTTTTCATAAATTATAACTTTCCTCCATGGTTAGAAAGTAAACCATTTTTCTTAATGATATCATTGCTTATACTAGGAAAGAAAAGTGTGACTTGATATACGATTGATGTTTATTTAGAACCATTATATGATAAGCTAATGGAATTGTTGAAAGGAATTGAAGCAATTCAATTTTTAAGAGGTGGCGATTTAATCAAATTCACTTTAATAGCTTCCTTATTGTTTACAATTCACGATCTTCATGCATATGGCACATTGACTGGCCTCACTGTTCATGGATACCATGGATGTCCTGCTTGCAACTTTAAGGATTTTGTGAGGCACTCAAGAATTTTGCATAAGTGTATTTATTATGGACATCATGCTTACCTTAAAATGGATCATCCATATCATTGACAAAAAACATGTTTCAATGGTAAATAAGAGAATTATGAAGCACCATTGCTAATAACGAGTGAGAACATTATTGAGAATTGATAAAAAAACAAATGTTGTTTATTGAAAGTGGGGGGATTTGTGGTAGTAGAGATTATCCATGTGATGAAAGTGGTGTAAAATGATTGTGCATATCTTATGACTTGCCATACTTTAAGGATGTATCCATTAGGTGTATTTTTTACTTTATGCATACTAAGAAACATATAGCTTATGCTATTATAGAAACTTGTTTGATACTTTTGATATTTTTTTATCATGTCAAGACGTTCAACTACTAAATATTCGTCGAAATATTTGGGTTGAAAAATATGATGATGAAAAATATAGAAAACCGAGTGCTCCTTATGTGTGGACAAAGCAATAGCGTGTACAAATCTTAAAGTTCATGTCTTGGACTCGCTTTATCACTAGTCTATATGTAAGTAGCAGTATTAGAATCCAAACTGACATGAATAGCTTAAAGGGCCTCAAAACCCATGACTATCATGTCATAATCAAGAATATTTTACCTATTGTGGTCAATATATCAAGTTTGGAAAAGGGGCCAAGACTGGAAATTATAAGGTTGGGCCTAATATTAAAGACAATTAGTTTAAATGCACTAGATCCTTCTAACTTTGGCAGATTGAGGGAAGAGGTTGTTGAATCCCTTTGTCTATTGGAATGGGAATTTCCAGCAACAACCTTTAACATTTCTATGCATCTTTTGATACATCTATAATATGAACTGGAGAATTGGCCCGAACGAGATAGATGTATCCTAAAGAAATTTATATGCAGGATTTGAAAAAAATTGTTCATACTACGGAAATACCGGAAGGAAACATATATGAGGAATATTCGATGCAACAGGACATGGGATTTTTCTCAGAATATATGAAGGATTTTGAAGATGTCAATCGATGTGTGTGGTATGATGATGAAGATGAGAGAGTTGCAGGTAAATTATTAGAAGGCAATGGATGTCACTTCAAGATATCACATGAAGAAATAATTGTCATGCATGCCTATGTTCTTCAAAACACATCTTTGTTCGATAAGTGGCGCATGTGAAAATATTTTTTACATGATAATTTATTTATTCAATTGCATTTGCACATTTATATTATTTTTCTTAATATCTTGTACGTTCATATTCTATGTAGCAATACGAAGAAGAGAATCAAACATTGCGACAATGACCTAAAAAGCATAGACGTTGTGATTTGATTGGAGGTGATTCTTTTCCAAAATTTGAAGAATGGATTGTTGATGCAATTGTTGAATTTTAACTTAGCAATACAATTTTCATCTCTTTCAACTTTAATTTCATAATTCATTTCATCCCACAATTATAGCATCATTCATTTGCAGCAAAGAATAAAAAAGGGATCACTAAAAGATAACCATGCACAAGAGACACAAAGATTTATCCTGGGAAACCCAAAACAAGATAAAACCCAACAAATTTTTCTCAGAAGAAATCAATCCAATACAAGAACAATAGCAATCATAAAGATTAATGCCTAGCACAATAGTGCTCCCTTCTTCCAAAAGAAACCCCAACGAACCTTTTGGGAGAGATAACAAACTTGTAGAGATAATAAGATAACACTAGAAAATTACTTTTAGTGATTTTAACTTGTCCTCCTTGAGAAGTGCACACCAATTGAGATGAGATGAGCTTGTTGTATATGTCAAATGAAGTGTGAGAACACTTCTATTTATATTCTTCAATTGTGTAATACCCCCATTTTGGCCCTTAGAGCATATTGGCCTTATATGTAAATATTGTGCATATGTATGATTCCTAGTGCGGAGCTCAAGGCCAAGGCCCCGCTAGTGAATGCTTAGCCTTGAAGAGGCCGGTATTTTATATTGTGCTAACCATGTGCTAGTGAACCATGGAAATTGTAAAAGCATGTAAATAACTATGATGCAAATAAAATACCAAGGGGTTGGCTATGGATGCAACTAATAAGAGGGGGATGTGTATCCACTAGGGAGAGGTAAGGGGGTTGGGGGATTGAACCCTATGTTGTCATGTGTCACTTTGTGAACTCCCTTTGACTTCCCTGCTGTCATTAATTTCTGTCGTAAGAAAATTACTCCAGAAATCAGTCCATGAACTTGATTGAGTATGGGCAACCCATAATTCGTATGGGTGGGTGTGGGATCTGTTTACTTGACCCACAAGTCACTCCACCTCATGGGACTTCATATCACATCCTCCCCACTCCATGGGGATCCATCAGACTGTAATTCGGTGCAGAGAATGCATGCCCAACAAGAGGAAAACCAGAAATCGCAACTTGTAAAGAAGTTGCATTTTGGGGTGCCAAAATGGCCCAGAAATTCGTGGAGGATGTAAAATTCATTGGGGAATCCATAGATATGAACCCCAGGGAGAGTTTGAGACTGTGAAGAGGCTCAAAATCCATGGGAGAACCCTGTTTTAGAAGCCCAAAAGTGGAAATCCGTGAATGAGATTCACGTGGGCAGATTTGGGAAAAAATCCAAGAGTGGATTGAAGTGGAAGAGAGATCAGAGAGTTGGATTCCATAGTGGAACCAGTGAAGGCTCAAGTAACCATTGGTTTAGAATTCAGTACCAGCCATACCTGCCTAGGTCAGTGCTGAGGGAAGGGGCGCCTGAGGGATTGTGTAGCAGAGAAGAGGACCTTACTCAGGCTGAGAATGGAGGTGATGGGGGTTCCTAGGTTGTTTGAAGCCAACGAGATATGCTTGTAGCTTTTTGGTTGAGCTCAATGAGTTAGTGATATCCTTCCCTACCTCCCCACTTGCTTGACAGAGTCAACTGTATGTTGGTTTAGCTTGAATGACCGAGCCCATGGCTGTGAGTGACCCTGTGTAGTCTCCTTAGTGGATACATAGCCCCAGCTCGAGGGTTGTCTCTGAGTGCTAAAAGAATATAGGTTGGGCAGAGACCTATGGTTGGGTTGGAACATTGCATTCCATAGCCGGTTTTCTTATGAATTCACTTGGAAAAGATACGTGTTTATTATGCTATTAATTATGCTTCATTCATGTGTTAGGGGTTGTTTATTATGTCTGATTGCATGGATTGGACTAGTTATGTTATTTAAATGGATTCTTGTGCATTACGTTGTTATATGCTTATGCATTATTCTGTTATGCCTGTGTTGGAATTTTGTTAATGCATTCTGTATGTGCAGTATTCAAAGTTATTTCTGATGTGTATGTTATCATGTATTGCACATACATTTGACTATTAAGAATTTTATAATATGGCATTGGGGGGGGAATTAGTACCCCTGTTGTGCTCATGTCCCCTCTGGGAGTCAGATCGACAGGAGTGGGATGTGACAAGTTGACTATAAGATTCCTCAATGGGGCCAACTTCTCTTTTCTCCACTGGGGCCGACTTGCTAGTTTAATATTCATCTTTTATTCAATCTTTTGTCTTCTAGGGTCAATTTACCCCTTTTACTAGGGTAGTTGTGCTCTTTCTTTCCTTCCACTTTCTCAAGGACTTCTTCAATGGATTGTCTTGACTCCTTGGTTATTTCTTCATCATAGAAAATTTTTCCTTGTTGATGTCTCATCACATGCAGATCAAATTCTTCCATAGAGCTATAATGTTGATTTGACCATACCCTAAGAAGTCTCGGACAATTCTTAGGGCCAATGTCAAATTCAACATTAGATTATACTTTGTCTATTATACAAAGAGATAAGACCCGCTTATAACATAGACAAGTCATCTCACTCTTTAAGAATAGATCACTCATCATGAGCACTCCTTCACGGAGAATGCAATGTGACCTCTATCCTTCTATCACTCCATTCAATCGACGTGAATTGGAAAAAGGCTAAGCATTCGAGCCTCAAGACACATAGTCAATACACATGACTAATTAGGGCTACGATGGGGCCATCCTCTACCTAAGTTGTGACCCATTTGGGAGAATGATCTACAGAATGTTTGCCCGATGCCGGAATCATGGAGAACATCAATAACAATCAATGATGCAAAAGAAAAAGGTCAAGATATAACAACGGACGAAAATGATCTTTCACAATATTCGCATATATGGGATTCGCATTTTAGTTGAATGTGGGCCTATGGTAGTCATTTAAGAGTGGGAGAAAAGGACAATGGAAAGGAAAATTGTGACTATGTTGTTAGTTTGAATTTCATCATGAAATCGAGAAGAAAATTTTATGTTGGATTCATCCAAAAATTTATTTGAGTTGACTATGGTGAAAATAGTCCTATATTATTAAAATGTAAGATCAAACCATCCATAATACAACTTGATGAGTATGTATTTGTACATGTAAATACATATCACTTTTATCAAAAACTGATGAGTCATATGTTTCCCCTCTTCAAATTAACCAATCATTTATAATTGATGGTGCAAGAATCCCAAGATGGTTGTATGTCATTCAAACAGAGTCTCGTTCGAAATGAAAATTCATGGAAGTTGTTGATAGAATGCCTGATGTGCAATATGGTAATTTACATGAAACATTGGAAGAAGAGGTTGAATATGATTATAGGGTGTTTAAAGGAGAGATTCTGATTCCAAACAAAGAGATTGGGAGAGAGAACGTATTGCATGTCGTAGATGAGGATGAGGAAGAAAATCAAGTAGATGCATACATGAGTGATATTCTTATTTTGATGGCCATGTAGATTATTATAATGATGATTTATCACCTTAACTAGCTTGTCATCTT
Organism: Larix kaempferi; assembly: GCA_027924585.1. Classification (NCBI taxonomy): domain Eukaryota; kingdom Viridiplantae; phylum Streptophyta; class Pinopsida; order Pinales; family Pinaceae; genus Larix; species Larix kaempferi. Next base: position 4,673,351 of record BSBM01000103.1, read on the forward strand.
AACTTGTTAGATTGTCACCTTAATTCATTACAATGTTAATTGTTATCTTGTTTCTTGCTCAGACATGGGATCTTCATTTTTGTAGGAATGAGTTTGGTACATTGGGTCATTATGATGCTTGAATTTCAATTTGCAAGAATGCAAAAACTATTTTGTGCTTGATCTGCAATGGGACAATGTGATGCTATATTCTGAAGCTTTTGTACATTATAGTTTTTAGTACCATTTGGATTACATTTGTAAGAACCCTAGATCCTCAAGGGGTATGAGGGGAAAATCTTTAATAGCCATTCTTTATTTGTTTTAGTTTTTTTTCTTTAATTGTTTGTTCTAGTTTGAGTTCCTACCTTCTTTGGTAAGTTCAGTGTGATCTTGGTATTTTGCATGCAACTTCATTCTACTAGTAAATTTAAGAATATGCCTATGAATTGGTGGAAGATTTGGATAAAATTGGTAGTGGGAATTTTGTGTTTGTTTTGCTCACCCATATCAGTGGAGCTCTAACTATCAATTACAGATCTTTTTTGCTCCTACTTTGTGTCTTAAAATTTTTGGTTTCTTTTGGTTTGGAAAGTGGATGCTTAGTTGTATGTTTGAATCATAATTTTTTGTTATTTTAGTACATGCTATGCATGTCCATATGTTATCCCAATGTATATTCCCATAATCACTAATGTTGTTCCATAAAGTTCCCCCCATTAATGAAAGTGTTTGTTCATTGTTTCTCTTGTCATCGTATTTTCTATCCATGCTTTCCAATTATCCATAAGAAGTGGCATCATCCTCATTGTCATCTACTGATGTGGCATCACATTGGGTCATAGTAGAGCGAACTCATTGATTGACTAGATTAACCAAATCCTCCAACTTCTTTCTAGGAACACTAGAATTCAACTTACAACTAGTAGAGTTATTGCTAGAATTGGTGTTTGACCAAGGTTCTCTATTGTTTGTTTAGAATGATGCTTGTTAGGCTCACCATATGCACCCAACACGGAAACTAGGAAACCCAAGATGAACTTCAAACCTTCAAGGTGGTTTTCATCAGCAAATGACTTGGGTAGGGGATGAATATGTAATGTTCTGCAACCACGCCTTGCCAGGTTTTAGTTTCAACTTCTTTCCTTCCTTGGTGTAGTAAGAAGGTTGCTCCACTGTGACCTTGCAATAATGTAAAATAATGCATAGCATTAATGTTATCTTAGGACATGTTGATGGTGAAAACTTGGCATAAACTACTAAATGATCCACTATTATTATTTGGTAAAATGTCCACTCATTTGTTTGGTTAAAGATTCAATAACAGATTCCATAGCCCCAATTTAAATTATTCACCTTATTGAGTCTATCATGATCACGACTTGAATCCATTTAGGCCATTATTGGCAGCTAGTTCAAGTAGACTTGAGCAAGATCCTATGAATTATTTCCCTTAGGCAGATTTATTCTTAGAGTTTTTCTTGTTTCAACCAACATTTATTTTTCTTATCACCAACACGTACTATTGCAACTTAATTTGCTTGCAACCAATACTACCTATTGTTCCCACTAGTGAAAATGAAAAATGCATTTTCCCTTGTGCCTAATTTAAAAAATTGATATCAGAAATTGGTAACACTAAATTGAGATAAATTCTATGACAATTATAGTACATAAATAAGAAATGAGAAACATTTGTGCCATCTACTTTTGTGTCCTCTTTCCATGTTCAATTTATGCTCTAAATTCCCATGATTGAATATGGATAATCTTAAATGAATGTCACCAATAATATTCAAAGGGAAATTCATGCCTAGCAATGCTATCATGTCATTTAAATGTGCATAGGTTGCTTTTATGATAGCCGAAGTCAATTAAATGTCCATTCTCAGATAGTTCTTTATCTTCCTGTTATGTTTCTACACATTTGTAAGTATAGAAACTGTACATACTACACATATATTAAACCTTGTGCAATCATCCATTAAAGAAACCATTGATTAATATAATTTCACTAAATTGTTTGATGTGAATTTCTCAAATGTTTGAAGCTTCTGGCCTCCAAAATTTCTCCAATATTTGATGTCAAATATTTGAAGTTTTCAAGAATCCAGTGAAATGAATGGGGTTAGCTATTTGTTATGAAATAATATTGATCATGTGAATTGTTGGACTTTAGGAAATGAAGAAGAAGTCCTTTAGGCACAAAAATGCCAATCAAAACACTGAGAATATGACAAACTATGAGTGTTTTCATCAAGAACTTGTCACTGAGAATAATGATTATTTATTGTCTTTCAGTCTCACAAACAAGTAAGTTGTTAATCCACTTAAGTATTATATAATTTGGTTACTGATGGTTTATGTTTTATAGGCAAGAACTATATGTATCATGGGCTTTGAGCTCCTTCCTCATCCACTCTATAACCAATGAGGAGTCTCCAAAAACTTGTAGTTGTGATATATTATTTGAGAAAGCAAGTTTTAATAACTCATGAGACAAGAACTATATTTATATTAGTACTAATATGATATTTTTTTGTTTTATAGGAAACAAAAGGATTGCAATTTAGAAAAAAGCTACAAAAAATCAAGGGAAACTAAAGATACATTACTGCCAACTCATAGAAGACAATGCATTTGTGATTCTACGAATGCAGTTAATGAAACCAATACTTGTGATGATGTGCAACTTGATATAGCACATGTTGATGTGCATCCTAATATAGCACATGGTCTATAAGAGATTATTGATAAAAATCAGGGAAAAGGAAAATCAAGTATGTAGTTCCTTTGTTCTAAATTAAAGGACATGTTTGAAGGCACATCTATGATGATCGGTGGGCTACCTACTGCCACACCTGATGTGGCCAAGGATAAATCAATTTTGGTTAACGCGATTCATGAAGAGACATCGGTTACATCGTGTTCAAGCATTATGCCTCAAAATATGCATGGTGCATCTAGAAATTTTGATGCAATAGGATCACCCAATATTACTACTAGTTTAGAATATGTATATGTTATTGTTAAAAGACAAAGGTTGAGTCAAGATTAGTATAGGTCTACTGAAAAGAAAGTGAAATAAAGAAAATTAGAAGGTAAGAATCCTTTCTTGGTTGAGGTGTCAAAATATGGTGAGCCAATTGGGAAAAATGTTGCAAGGTGGGCCACCAAGTTGGGTACAATATGTAGGGCTCATTTGGATGTTTGCAGACCAAGATCCATGAAGTGTGGATAATGTTATACAAAAAATGGAAAATGCATTTGAGACTCTTGGTGGAAAGAGCTCCAGAAGAATTTTGATGAACAATTTTAGACATTCATGCAAAAAAATCAACATTTATGGAAAAGATAGGACGCACTCAACTCTATATCCCAAACAGTGGGGGGATTTGATGGAAACTATGCGCTCCAAAGAGTATTTGGAAAAGAGTACCAAATGAAAGAAAGCAAGAAATAATCTGAAAGTTGCATATACTTTTCGTTGAGGCGGGCTATGGGCCAAAAAAGACAAATTTGTAGTAAGTGTATGGCTTTTTGGTTGAATTTTAGTTGTGTTATTTATTTCAATTTATTTATCGAATTGGTTTCATGTTGAAACTTGACATTGAGTTTTAGGTGGAAAATAATAATAGAGAATTGGGTGTGAAAGATATTGTGAAATATATGGCAACATTAGAATCTAGTAAAGGTAGTAATATCAAGTTGAAATCTCCATTGTCAAATATTTTGTTGCCATCTGTTAAAGTTAAAAGAAGCCAAATAACAACCACTTTAAATGTTGACAACCCGAATGATGTAGGTTACCAACATGCAACTAAATATTGCATATACGAGTTGACAGAGACAATTTCAAATATGATCGCCTCGATCAAACCTATTGTTTATGCATGGCCTGAGCATGAATTAATAAGTAGTGATTCATATGAGGTAAATGCCTAAATTCTATGTACTTATAGTATAATTTGCGCGCCCCCTTATATTTTTGAAGTGCTAAGAAAATTATAGGGCAACACTGTTCTCAAAAACTTTAAGTCTATCGAAATATTATAGCCAGTTGGATTCCTGGAATATCTGATCTCCCTTTGGGTTATTGTATAGTCTAGAGTTTTATGTAGGCTCCCTCCTATTAAACCATGCCCCCATTATTGATGAACTATTTGTGAAGATGTCAAATTTTCTCTGTTGAGTTTACCTACAATTCTTGTAATTAAGGTTATAAATAGAAATCAAATTTATGGTTTCAAAAATTGCTCATTCATATGACCATTTTCATTTCTTGACTGCAAAGTAGAAGGAAGCTTAAAACACCTTACCTTTTGTTGAAAGGTTGAGTGTTATAATTACCTTGACTTTTAATATATGACTATGTTCTCTATGATGAGTTCTTCATCCTAGACGATACCTAGTCAGCTCTATGGATTCATACACAGTTTCCTTCTATTCATACATGTGCAGACTCTCTCCTTATGACTATTCAGTCTCATCAAGATACTGCATTTCTCCTAAAGGGATTTAATGCAAGGGTTATCCCTCATATTGGAGTAAGGGTGCTTTAAGTAATGAAACCCTAAGGAGAAGGCATGTAGTTTCTATAATGATGATTCCCTATGGCTTTGTTTTTTGTGGATTGTAATAAGTAGTAGTGGATTATTTGTTCATGGTTGGTTGTATGTATTGATTGTTGTATGTTGTTGATATGAAATAGCATAAATAGATTAGACTATAAAGCTAGTTCTAGTGGTGGAATTTAAGAAGAAGATAACCTCTTTAATACCTAAATACTATTGTATTTCCTTCTACCTAAATAATACCTTGTAACCTTTATAAACAATGAAATATATCCTAATAAAATGATGCAGGAGCATTGTTTGAAAGTCAAAACTCGATCTCCTTTACCAAATCATTGGTTTTCATAGCAAATGTAGAACATGATAGCTACAGGTTATGAATATTGTATATGTTTTAATTTGATGTTATGTTTATGAATATTGTATATTGTTGAATTCATTTTGTTAATTAGGATTGATGTTATGGTTATGAATATTGTATATTGTTGAATTCGTTTTTTTAATTATATGGTATTTAATAAATTATTCATATCATATAAATGAATGTAAAACTACTAAGCTAGTAACAATTGACAAAAATTAGTGAATAAAAATGATTAAATATACTAGCAACTTGAGAACAATAAATGATTAACAATATACTAACAACTAATGGAAATTAGCTAATAAAAATGATTAAATATGCTACCAATTGTTGGCAATTGATTATTAAAATGACTAAATATACTACTAACTAATGTAAATTAGTGAATAAAAAATATTAAATATACTAGTAGTTGATGGCAATTAACAATTAAAATGACTAAACATACTACCAATTGATGGCAATCAATGACTACAATGACTAACTAAACTACCAGTTAACAACAATTAATGACTAATTAAACGACCAAATATGCTAACAGTTTATGAATGAACAACCAATAAATGACTAATTTTTTTAGTCATTAATTTAGGGGCGTTATATATGACTGGAAATAAAACACCACTAGTCGCTTGACAAAAATTAGTCATTTATATGTTGAATATAGTAGGATTTTTAGTCATAAATTACCCCTTTTTCTATTAGTGATGTCTTATTTTTCATAGTTTGAGATGTATGTAGCTTCAATCAAAGAGGATTCAATATCAAAAAATTGTTTTGATCAAATGCTATTATTTCAAATGCCACGTCAATGTTGCCACATTTGCTTCTTGTTTGAGCTACAAACTTGGATTTAGTGAGATATATTTCCTATTTTTGTGACAAGTATGCTTTTGGCTAGGTTTGAAAGTTTTGCTTTTATAACATTTTTAGTTTTTCTATATGGTACATATAGCATCATTTTTTCTCTAAAAAAATTCTAAGTATTTGTGATCATTGTATTGAATAGGACATCAAATGCATGGTTTCTTTCTTTTCTTTAGATTTGATTTTGAGCATGAGTACCAAGCAAAAATATCTCCCTAGCATATGTCTTCAAATTCAAATGGCCTTAGAATGTACTTTTCGACATTAGAATTGCAAATGATGTCTTCATAATCATCAAGCTCATGTCTTAGCAATGTTGGTTTCTTTAAAACAAATGTTTTACTATCAAACAGGGTTGTGTTAATGAAAATTGTTGACCTAGAACTAGAATGCAATGGTAGCAAGGGGACACTATGGACAACTGGTTGACTAGACATTTGTTGCCTATTTAGAATTACATTACCAAGTTTCTAAATAGTTCGCATTTTGCTATCATTATTACAAATACATTCATCTCTAATTTTCTTAAATGCACTTCTCATATTGTGATCCATCTTTGTGATGTGTGAGCTACTATATGTCGCTGCAACATAATCATCTAAGATGAACTGTGCATTTGTATTTGAATTCCATATTTGTGGGATTTTTAGCGAAAGCATTTATCCATATGTCTGATCGATGTCTCTTTCATAATTGAATAGAACATGAAAGAGTAGAACACAATATCTATAGGTATTTCCTCTCTATTTAAACCAAGGTTAGATAATAATTTCTTGAAAGATGTGCTTCTTAGATAGTTATTTCGATGTAGAACATAGAACAACTCTTTTCCTTTTTGTCTGTAAATCTTGTCATCATGTTCTAATGGATGCAGTATGACAGTTGTATCGATTTGAGGAAATGGGAAATTGAACCTACATGTGGATCATTGATATTTTTTACAAGCTCTTGTGTGATGGTGAGTTTAAATCTTGAATAATTCTTCCTTGAACAGTGTTGAATCATGAGATATATATTTATCAGCAACTTGTATAATTTCGTCATTAGAGGCATGTTCATCAACAAGTGCATCTTGAATCTAAAGAAACTCATGCTCATGTGATTTACATATTCGTATTGACATAGAACATAGCGAAAAGGGCCCTAGATTCGTCCTTTCTGCAGGTTTTCCACTGTTAATAATTTTTCATGGCACATTACCCAATAGAATGTGTTTATCTTTGGAATTCCATCTTGTGCCATATGATCTATCCCCAGTTGGAGCCAATGTTAGCACCTAAATTTTCTATCCTAATTTTTTTTCAATTTTCCCCAAACCTATATCATTTTAAAAGGGATTCCATAGCCATGTGTAGAAAACCTTGTAAAACCCAATTTCTGTTATATTATGAGATAGACTTACTCCCTTCACAACTATCTTTGTTCAAATAAGCAGATTAACTTTACAAGTATCTCTGAGTGTCTAAAGGAGGGTATCTTCCAAGGATCATAATTATATTTAGTAGTAATGTATGCGGGAATCATCCATTTTCAGGTTGCAAGCTGTCTTTCAAATAATTTTGTCGCTATAGGAAGTCAAAACTTATGGTAGTGAAACTGCTAATTTTCTTAGAGAGATCGCTAAGGGAAGTCAGAAGTTCTAGTAGGGAAACTCTTATTATATGTATAAAAATTGCTACCGGAAATCTAAAGTTTAGGTAAGAGGTAATAAAAGGGTCATCGTCTCATCATATCAGTGACATGAACTTCCAACAATAAATACAAAGTTGTTGTCAAGTATATCATTTAGCAGAGCATTTCAATTTTGGGGGAAGACCATTCTTACAGCTAGTGGTTTAATGTTTTAAAGATAAGTTGTTGGCTCTACTAGAACTAAGTTGCAGAAGTCAATTATAAAATTGTAGGAAACATTCACAACTAGAAGTTGCTTCAGAACTTCCAGTAGCGACCCTCATACAGAAAAATTCAAATGCTCTAACGTAAGTTTTGTACATGACTATTTTAGAGGCCAACTTCCGACACATTTTTTGAGCAAATAAAGACGAATTTCAAAAATCTAAAACATGGGTTTTTTCTAGAACGAGCCCAATTAAGTGTTGGAAAGAAGTTTCCCAAAATAAGGAGCAGTTTAGGAGCTACAGGTGGATCTTTGAAACAAATTTTCCCATATTTCATAAATTTTGGTTTCCTAAAAAAACGCCTAGTCAATGGAGAATCCACCTCATTAGTTCGACCTAGGGTCCAAATCTATCTCCCTCCTTGATACTTTGAGCCAGCTAATGCAAGAGTCTTCTCCAAACAACCTTATCTTCAAAAATCAATTCCATATTTGATCAAAATAGACCTAGGATTTCCAACAAGCAAATTAGCATTCAAATCCACATTTCCAAAAAGCAGTTGAATAGAGGAAAAGGATAAGAGCAACATTTGAATGCTTCACAAGGGATCATCCTTTCTGGAAGAGAGGGGTTCAAGAGAATAACTTTGTTTTTATTTGTATGGGAATTGGTATAAAAGCTTCTTGTAATGTCTTCATTATCACAATTCCATGAGAATTTTGTTATCAACTTGTAATTTTCTCTGCGATCATTTCCATTTTCCTCTCATTTGAATGAAATAGCAATTTTTGAGCATCAATTATTGTTCATGATTTATGGATTCTTGTGTAGTGGCGTTTCCTTGTATTTGAGAAAGCATCCATTCCATCATCCTTTCATAAAGCATTTATGTTCATTGAGTATTCAATCATATGAATATACAAGATTGATCTAGCATAGGCTATCTTAGGATTCATATTTGTTCCTCTCATTCTTCTACCTTTTCATTTCAAATTAAGCATGTCTAGTAACATGTTCAAGTGCCTTTGATCCATGTGATGTTACATCAAGTCTAAACCCTTCCCAATCCTTTAAACATGCGTCAAAGCTAGCTTGATCCACCAACCAACCAAACCTATGCTATTATTGAGGTGCCTAAACTTAGTTCTATTGCACTCAAGTGCAACCTTAGGGTTAACAATAGGTTCACATTTATCATGTTATTGCATATGTTGCATTTTAGATAGTAGGTTAACTAGGTTAACAATATATATATATATTTAACTAAAATAGTTATTTGTATTGAAATGGAAGCGGTTGGGCCGAAACCAAAGCAACTGAGTTACAAAGTTACCAAATCCAGCTTCTTCGAAGAACAGATTTCAATTCTAAACAGGACATTATTTCAGGGAATGGGGACCTGTGAGGGAGCTTCATTGTTTTTGCTAAAGGCTCCTTGAGGTAGGAGGCAGCCCAAGTTTGCTTTGAGATCTGCTTCCGAATTTGAACCGCGAAGAATGTGGAAAAAATGAGAAGAGACAAAGTGGTGCAGCAAATATCGCAACCTTTGCATAATTTTATTGAGAGTAGGATTGTTGAAATGATCCTCTGTATTCTGAATTTTTATCAAAATTTTCGAGTCTCCAAAAACTTGAATTTCTCGCATGTCATTATCTCGAGCTATCTGGCAAGATTTTAGCAGCCCGAGGATTTATGCCTAATTATTAGTTCTCTAGTCAAGACCCCAACTGAAACTATCCTTTCTATAACCGTCTGAAGAGTATAATACTCCACCTGCTCCAACAATCCCAGGGTTTCCCTTAGAAGCTCTGTCAAAGAAAATAGAAACTTTGCCCTGCTTCCTCCACCAGGTTTGGAATATTGGATCCGGATCTCTTAATCGCCATCCTATAGTGTTATAGGGACAAACAATGATTTTTTCCCTTTCCCTGAAAATAAAAGTTCCCAACCGTTTCTTTTCTTCTAGACGAAGAGAGTTGTCTTTCTTGTAGGTTAGATGGGCCAATGTTTCAATAAGGGAAGCTTTAGCATTGGCAACCACCTTTGAAGGAGAGCTTGAAGACCTATTAAAGATCTTATCATTTCTGACCAGCCATAAATTTCAGCACGCATATTTGGGGATAGCCTGCCAGATACGATTCGAAAAAGACTTGACAGGAATCTCAAAGGAATAGCGCAACTTCCAGACAGAGAAAAGAGCTACCACTAAAATCTGAGTTGGAGCAGTGGCATTGAGACCATGGAGGAATATTTCCAAACTTCCTAGGAAAATGGACAGCCAACAAACAAATGGTCCATTGATTCGAGATCATTGCTGCACATTGCACATCTATGAGGACCAATTATACCTCTTTTGAGCAGGTTTTCACCAGTTAGAACTTTTTTATGCATTAAAACCCAAAAAAATAAATTAACCTTGGGGAGGCCAATCGGATCCCAAACCTGTTTTCAGAAGGACGCTGGATGGATCATTTCCTTCTGAATTTGAAGAGAAGCATAACCCTATGCTGTTGTATATACCCCGGTCTTCCCCCATACCCATATATCTATAGCATGCAAATGGACAGGAGCCAAATCCTTCAGAGTAGTTAAGAGGAGCTTCAGCTGAGCGTGAAGGTGCTCTGGAATGCTAGGAAATGTCCACAATTTCCAATTCCCGGTGTCATCCCAAGCAGAAATGTCGGCCACATTATGAATTGCGTGGAGAGAGAGCCAATCCCGAATTTCGTTCAACTCTTCATCATTTGCAATGGGGGAGTGTCCCATGATATGATCATGCTACAACAAGGTGTTATTACCATTTCCTGGAATTCCGTACAAGTGTTTTTGAAAAAAATCCAATCCCCGGCGACATAAATTCCATAGCAGCGTTCATTTTGGAGTGTTTCCTACCTGGAGATTTCTCAAAGAGACACCGCTGAGATGTTTTTTCCTTAATAGATGACTAACAGGATGTCTGCCATTAGAATACAATTTCCACAGGATTTTGCTTCCCATTACTAAATTAGCAAGACCAGGATCGCGGATCTATAAGCCACCTTCAAAAAGTGGGCGTTTAACAATGTCCCAGTTTACAAGATGAAACTTCTTCTGATTACCTTTACCTCCATGCCATAAAAAATCTCCAATCAAATTTGAAACCTGATCCATGAACGCCTTAGGAGCCAGCAGGAAGGATGCTTGATAGATGGGTAAGGCTGAGAGCACTGATTTGATGAGAATAAGTTTGCCAGCGGTAGTGAGCCAATGCCCTTCCCAAGCTACAATTTTCCTCTTTAATTTGCAGAGAACTTCATTCCACAGCTCAGCTTTGTTGAATCCCAGGGTTAAGGGCAATCCAAGATAGTTTATTTTTTCCCATGTGGCATAGCCCAAGAAGCCAAAAAAATTAGCAATTCTCTGAATAAGCTGAATTTCAACGTTCCATCCATAAATTGCACTTTTCCTTTTATTGATGAGAGCACCAGAGATGATGCAGAAACTTTTGAGGATTTCATTGAAAACCTTAGCAATCTTTACGGAGGCTCCACCCAGCAAAAGAGAGTCATCAGCGAATAAGGCATGGTTTAAAGGATTGCGGCCCATCATCACCCTAATACCTAGAGCTATCCCTGCTCTCTTTGCTTCTGTCAGCTTTCTACTTAAAGAATCAGCCATCAAGATATATAGGAAGGGGGAAAGAGGGCAGCCTTTCCTTATTCCCCTCGTGGCTTGAAAATGATTAGCAGGTCTTCCATTTACTAACGGGGCTATCCAAGGCTTTTCGATACAAGCCTTTATCAAATTGACAAAATCAGTGCTAAACCCAAAGGAGTAAAGGACTCTGTAAAGAAAAGAGAGATTTACCTGGTCAAATGCATTTGTCATGTCGAGCTTAATGAGCATCCCTTGCTCCTTCCGATGATGGTTGGAGTGCATGGCTTCTTGAACCTGAATTACATTATCCAATATATGTCTACCTTTTATAAATCCACCTTGCATCGGAGAGATGAGCTTCTCTAGAATTGGTTTAATTTTGTTTTCCATTAGCTTGGAAAGAATTTTATACGAGGCATTACACAAAGAGATAGGCCTAAATCTCTCAAAGGATCCAGGGCTCACATCTTTAGGAATTAAAGCTAAGAAGGTGGAGTTGATACTTCCTCCCACTTTAGCTTTTTGTTGGAAAGACTTGATCATTCTCAGCAAATATTTTTTTATTATGTCCCAACAATATTTATAAAAGTGAATTGAAAAACCATATGGTCCTGGTGCTTTATCGGGCTCCATATACTAGATAACTTTGCAAATTTCATCTTCAGAAAATGGCCTCATGAGACCAAAATTTTCCTCCCTGCTGACAAGAGAAGGGATGTGTGAGAGAAAGTCGGAAGTGTCCTCCTCACAGCTAACTCCATCTTCATGATAAAGATGTTGGAAATGGTTTTCTGCTGCAAATTTAAGTTGGTCTTGACCTTTGTGGATTGTCCCATTTGAGGAAGTAATTTCTGAAATGTGATTTCGTGAGAGACGAGCTCGGTATTGCCTATGGAAGAAAGAGGAGTTATGGTCTCTAGCTTTAAGCCACAAGCTGTGGGACTTAAGCCTCCAATACTCTTCTTCTCGGTGAAAGGAACAAAAAGATTTGAGTTGGGAAGCATGTTCCTTTTCAATTTCTGAGGTGGTGATTACTTTGCTTTCCATTTCCAATTGCAAATCTGCAAGCTACTGAACAGACTCTCTTCTGTAGCTGGAGGGGGTATTCTGAGGCTTTTTGATCCAACATTTCAGAGCATACTTAGCCGTCTTAAGTTTCTGCTCCCATACGTAGCTAGGTGACCCTGTGAATGGAGTGGACCACGTTGTTTGAACAACTTCCAAGAACCCATCTTTCTTTAACCAAAGGGGGCTAAAACAAAAAGGCAATGGACCCAAGTTTTCTTCCTCTTCCAGAATTAGGAGAATAGGCTTATGATCTGAGGTAAGCTTTGGGAGAATTTTGGAAGAGATTAATATTTTTCCCATCAGAAGAGAGCTCTGAACAAGAAACTTGTCAAGGAGGGCAGAAATGTGGTCAAGTCCTGCTCTATTATTTGTCCAAGTATACAGACCTTTCGTATGCTTGAAATCAAGGAGATCCTAGGTCTGAATAAGATCCTCCACTAAGGGAAGCATATGATCCCTGTTGCTATTTCCACCTCTCTTCTCAATCTGATCAAGCACTATATTGAGGTCTCCAGCTAAAATGATATTTGTAGGGATATGTAGGTCTAGAAATTCTGAAAGAGAATGCCAGCAATCTTTCTTTTCAGAGAAGAGAACGGGAACATAGAGATTGAAAAGAGAAAAGGTTAAATTACTTGGGATGTGCCAAAGCTTGGTGAAAATCCAGTGTTGAGTCTCGAAGGAGCTCTCTAACTGAAACATGTCTTCCGACCACAAAGTTGCAAGACCGCCTGAAGAGCCTCTTGCACTAATGGCCTTCCCTGCATTTTTCTTCCATTTTGTCTTGCTGATGTCAAGAAGGATGTCCCCTGCAATTTTTGTCTCTTGGAGTAGAAGGATCTCGGGAGATTTAATTTTCATAAGGTCTTTAACAACATTAGCTTTCAATGGATTCCCCAAGCCTCTACAATTCCAAGAGACTACTCGCGTTATTTACCGGAGGTAGTATTGGCAGCGCCTCCCTTGGGAGGTCTATTTCTGGTGCTTCTCCCAATGGAAATTTCAATGGTGGATTGGCTTCCTTGCATTTTTTTCCTTTTCGCTTCTTCTTCTCTAGCTTCCTTATGAGATTTCCTCCCTGCTCTCTTCGTGGACCTCCCGAAGGTCTCATCCTCCGGGGAGCCAGAGTGTTCAGGAGGCTTCTTTCTTGTCATTTCAGCATAGGAAGGGGAGTAAGAGGTTTCTAAAGGAGAACCCGACTGAGCTGTTTCTATCTCTTTTGCCACTGTTGGAATTTGTTTATGCTGCTCTACCTCCTCCATTGATAATTCAGTAGCAGGAGTGCTAAGAGTTTCGAAGGGGATTTTGGAAGCCTCTGCAGTTAAAGGAGCTGAAATCCCTTCTCCCTGAACCTTCCCTGGAGTGGAATTTTGGTTTCCCATTGGCGCCACTTTCCCTTTAGATCTGCTGTTTTTTTTAATGGAGCTGCTTTTGAAACCTGGGTCCACTGTTCTCCTTTCAATTTCTCTTCATCTTCCTCGGCCTTCTTTTTGCAATACCTTGCAAAATGGCCGTAACCATGACAATGCCGACATTTGAAAGTTAACTGTTCATAATCCAGTTCTTGGATATATGACCAGTCAACCATCGTAATTTTTATGGCTTCCAGTAGCCCTACTTCCAAGTCTACCTCGACGCAAATTCTTGCACAAGAATACTGGTCTTTTCTCTCTGCTCGGTTAATGTAGTTTCCAAGGGTATTGCCAATGGCTTCTAGAGACTTCGAGTTCCAGCAATGCAAAGGCAGGTGTGGGAGACGCACCCATACAGGGACAACCGAAGGCACATCTTGAGATGGGTCGAAATCAGGAGTCCATTTATTTAAATACAGGCCTTGAGGACCCATAAAATATGGATCGTTCCTGAATAGAAGATTTCTATCTTCAACCAGATAAAAAACGAAGACAAAAAATCCTTTACCTACCAGGTGACTTCGGATGCCCTCCGTGAATAATGGACTCCAGTTCCTCTGCACCCATGCTTCCACAGCTTTGGGGGAGGGCCATAGGCCTGTAAACTGTCCGATAAGCCCTCTTTCAACTAAGTTCATGGCAGACCGGTAGGATTCCTCTCTAGGGAGGGAAACCGTAGGTATACTATTTAGTTTCTAGACAAAATTCTGCTGTGAATCCGACACTGGACGTTTACTGCTGGCCGCTATCAGTTTTCTGAATGCCAAGATCTCAGAAGATGGAGGAGGGAGGGCCTCAGGACCCCCTCCTGGGCCCATGGAGGTGATCAAGGTCAAACGAGCTCTTCAAGCGCAGCTCGGGGGAGCTCTTACCTCCTTGTATATTCTTTCCATTGCTTCGAACTGTCCGATCTAATCAAGGGAATCCCGAAATCCAAAAACCTTTGACTGATGCTGAAGAAAGATTCACAGGGGAGTTGCTATCTCGAAAAACTTTGAATCAAACACAGACCGTTTTAGGTTAACAATATTTTCAAATAAGATAAGTTAACTAGGTTTTTAATTGGACAACGAGATTAAACATATTAGAGGTTCACTTTTATAAAACTTGGTAATATTCCCCTTCCCAATTCATACTATATTTTTTGGAAAATAAAATGTAATAATTTTTAGAGTAAAAGAGATAAATCGACAAATTGGATATTTTCACGTGATTAACTTGATTGCAATCATTTATACATTGATTTCAAAGTTGATATTCTCGATTAAGTTTATTACAGTCATTTGTGCATTGATTTCAGTGTTATCCGATTCAATACAAATGACTATGGTTCTTGATTGAGTACAATGCATTGATTTCAGTTTTATCCGATTCAGTACAATTAACTATGGTGCTTGATTTAGTATATTGCGTTGATTTCAGTGTTATCCGATTCAATACAATTTACTATGGTGCTTGATTGAGTACAATGCATTGAATTTAGTGTTATTCAATTCAATAAAATTGACTATAGTGCTTGGTTGTGGTACAATAATTCATGTTATCATGTCTTCTCATAATGGAGATATCGATGATGTGCATGTTGAGGAAGTAAGAAGAAAAACATAAGAATGTATTAGGCAACATAAAGAGAAGTTAGCAGATATCATTGATGAACAAAGGAAGAATAAAGAAGACATAAAAATGAACAACAGAGAGCACGATGACAAATTCATTCACAACAAATGACATTTGACCAAAGGAAAGAAGAGAGAAAAAGAATTTCTCTAGATCATTATGCAATCATTTTTAAAGTACACTTCATTTGAGTCTTCTATATGTATTCTCATGATTAACTTGATTGTAGTTATTTGGTATCGGTTTCAGTGTTAGCTGATTCAATACAATTGACTATGGTTCTTGATCGAGTATGGTGCATTGATTTCAGTGCTATTTGATTCAATACCATTGACTATAGTGCTTGATTGAGTACATTGTATTGATCTCAATGTTATCCAATTCAATAAAATTAACTATGGTGCTTGACTGTGGTACAATAATTCACATTATTGCGTCTTCTCATAATGGAGATATGGATGTCGTACATGTTGAGGAAGTAAGAAGATAGACACAAGAACATGTTAGGTGACATAGAGAGTTTAGTAGATATCACTAATGAACAAAAGGAAGAGAGAAGAAGATTAAAAAAATGAACAACAAGGAGCATGACGACAAATTTAGTCACAACAAATGACACCTAACCAAAGGCAAAAAAAGCGAAAAAGAAATTTTGACCAACAAAGAGGATTTTGACAAAAACGATAACAACAAATGGTAGTTGACCAACAACAAGAACAAATAATGCGAGATTTTGAATAACGAAGAGCATGTTGACAAAGAAAACAAATGTTAACAAATACAACCACAATAATAGAAGGAGAATTTGAGGAAAATGACACTCATGTGAAAAAGAGAATTTTAGCTGATATCTATGCTTGATCTCAACATGTATCTCTTAGAGGAAAATGATGCAAGACATGTTGAGACAATCTCAATGGAAGAAATTCACTATATAATTTATTTGTATTTATTATATGCATCATGTCACTTTCTTACTATTCACATTTATCATCATTCAAGATTGTTACTTTATAAGTATTTGACTTATTCCTCGTGTAACTTTTGAAGTTATAATTTTTTTATAGTACTTACTCTCTATATTATAAACAATACTCAATAAATTTCAAATGATCATATCCATTAAAAAATATACTTTTACAAAATGCACATCATTTAAAATTTGTATCTACAAATACATAATGATAGATTCATAGTTAAGATGGATTCCACGGTGTGTATTAATACTCAGTAAATTTCAAATGATCTCATTAATCTCAAACATAAACATATACAAAATGATAATTCTCTACCATTTTCACGAACCGGCTTAGATCCATCTTAACCGAGAGGGATCAAATCCCTCAAGGTGCAAACCTCTCCCCTTGGCGCTTGAATGATTGAACCTTATCCACCAAAAATTACATTGACCATAAACATTTTATTAATATTATTATTGTATTTACAAATACTTTTTACAACTCCAATTTAAAAAGATTTTAACATTTATCCAATTCATGTTATTGGTGACATTGTGTTATCAAATTAAAAAATTAGATATAAATTTATCTCAACAAAAATAGTTTCAATATATCTATCAATATAACTAGCACAACATTAACTTGTGGGTGATAACCACCCATAGGCCACAAGTTAAGTTTTACTGCTTGTTATCCATGCATCAACTACCAGTTAATTATGTTATATATATATATATATATATATATATATATATATATATTTGTAAGTAAGAAGGAACATTATATCATATCAGAAACAATACATAACAAAGAAGAGGTCTAAGGATCCATCCTTCCAAAACTTGAACATGACTAGACCCAACAGTTTGATGACCTGTTTGAGCTTCCAAACTGTTTGAAGACATATTATAGACCATAATGAAAATTTGCCAAATGGCATTGACATGCAAAAATTGCTTAAACTGACCTTGCAAATTTAAACGTAGAAGCAAAACTAAGGACCGGACCAAAGAACTACTAAGCATCTTATCCGACCTGCGGCTTCTGGCAAGCAGCCCCGTCTTCATGCTGCGCATCCGTACCAAGCAGAAAAGGACTCCCCAAGAGGACCGCATCCCGCGGAGAGGTTGAGCACAGCTGGTTGGCCATATCCAATGCAATCATGGCCACAACAATAACATCCAACCTATGGTGCAATTGGTCCAATTTATCATCCACATGCTGAATGGCCTGTCGAGTGTCAGATAACAAATTCCATTGAGCCTCTGAAAGCCCTCCCACATGCTCCATGTTCCGAGGACGATCTTCTGCAAAATGTTGAACCGGGGTAGCTTTAATAATCTCAAGATGCCTGTATTGGGAATTGTATTCGTGAGTAGGAGCCCGTGCGGAGAAGGAGGAGATGTGGGCTAGATACCCAGAGAGTTTCCCTTCTAGTCATACCATTCAACTTTGCAACTCCAACAATTAGACGCCAACCCATCCACCATTGAATTCTCCGAACCAGAAACTGAGGCGAAAGAGAGGGCTGGGGAATCCATCGAGGGCGAGGAGGAGATTGATTCTATCTGAATGCCAATGAGAGCAGGACAAGACCATGAAGCATGGCGAGAGCATCTACATACTCGCAGGCACGTCACGGGGAGGGGTAAGAACAACAATATGGTGTCCTTAGTCAGGCATCCAACGATATAATGCTCCAGACTTTCCACATAAAGGATGGTGTTAACGCCGCACGTGGGAGAACTTGTCCAGCCAGGAGAACTGTCAACCTGCATCCCATCTTGCCACAACTCCCACATTGCATCCTCGTACCAACGCAGAATGGAGGCGGATCTGCCGTAACTTGCTTACAAGCCCGAGACCATACTGTGGGAGGGTACGTCGTCATAAAAGGGTATTTATGCGCTAGTCAGAGTAGACAGGGGCAATTAAATGAACCATCCGCCACCTCATTGCATGTACTTGAATTGCCATGTGTCACCCCATTCGGGGTTTTTTATATTATTTTTTTAATATAATTGTTTATTTTGAATTTGGAATGACTGCCATAAAATTAATCTGGATAGTACACTTGTCTCATCCTCGTGCAATCTAGGAAAGCATAGGCACTAATCCACCCCAAATTCTAAGATATAAACACTATCAATGTAAATAAATCCATCGAGTTAATTTATAAATACCTTTTAAAAATTAAATCCTTCTAAATACACTTACTAAAATTCAACACTAAATTGATCAAACATAGATTAAATCCTCTAAATACACACTAAAATTTCCTTAAAGACATTTGTTTCTCAAAAGTTTCATCCCCCAAATTCTAAGCTATAAACACTATCAATGTAAATAAATCCATGAAAATTAAATCCTTCCAAATACACTTACTAAAATTCAACACTGAATTTATCAAACAGAGATTAAATCCTCTAAATACACACTAAAATTTCGTCAAAAATATTTGTTTCTCAAAAGTTTCATCCCTCAGAGTTAGAAAGATACCTTAAACCTCGAATGCCCCCCTCATTAACTAAATTTGACATAATAATAATAATGGAGCAGCCAACTTGATTCTTGTTCTGGTTGTTGATTTTGACAATGCCATCGCAAAGGCAAGTCAATTCCAGTTAGAATCACAGTAGCTTCAATTCTTCAGGTCACAATGTGTCTGGAGGAAGGCGGTTTTGACAAAGTTTTATATAATGAACCTCTGCTAAATACAATCTGGAACATCCATGCGTACATTTATCCCTCTTAGGAATATAGCATGAACAAGCTAAAACCAGGTACAACATACATACTCAGAGGCTTGGGATTTGAATTCTTAACTAAGAGAAACTTTTCTTTTGGATATCAGAGTACGTTCAAGATTATTGGCAGCTGCATCTCCAACTTACCTTTGAATTCCAATGGATCCAAGAAGCTTTCAAACATGTTTTATGGCGAAGTAAACACACTGTGTAATCAAGGAAGATTGAATGAAGCATTGGACATTATAGAACACCGCGGCATTGCAGCAGATCACAATACATATGCCTGCCTTTTAAAGGGATGCGTTGAAGTAAAATCTCTTGCAGCGGGTAAGAGGGTCGATGGCCATATTGCCAGATTTGGGTTTGAGCCCAATGTGTATATGGGAAACATGCTGGTTAATATGTATGTGAAATGTGGAAGTCTCGAGGATGCACGCCGAGTGTTTGACAAAATGTCTAACCGAAATGAGTTTTCGTATTCTATGATAATAGCTGGTCTTGTACAGGGCGGGCACGGGGAAGAGGCTCTTGATTTGTTCTCGCGAGTGCATCGAATTGGGAAGTTGTCCATTCAGTTCAATTTCGCAAGCCTTCTCCGGGTTTGCGGGGTTTCCGCTTCTCTTGGTAGGGGACAGCAGCTCCACGGCTTGATTGTTAGATCTGGATGTGATTCAGATGTCTTTGTGGGGAGCGCACTTGTTGACATGTACACCAAATGTGGGAGCATAGAGGATGCGCGGTATCTCTTTGACAAAATGCCTGAACGGAATGTGGTCTCTTGGACGACCATGATTGCGGGATATGTGCAGCAGGGGGAGAGTGAGAAAGCTCTGAGTCTGTTTTGTGAAATGCAGCAGACAGGAACACAGATTGATGCATTCATTCTCGGCAATATGCTGAGGGCGTGCACGAGCTTAGCAGCTCAAGAACATGGCAAACAGATTCATAGCCACATTATTACAACTGGGTTAGATTGCAATGTTTCTCTTAGTAATTCACTTGTTTCCATGTATGCAAAATGTGGGAGCATGTATGAAGCACATAAAGTGTTTAACAACATACAGGAAAGGAACATGGTATCGTGGACTTCTGTAATTGCAGGATATGCTCAGTGTGGACATGGTGAGGAGGCTCTGAAACTCTTCAGACAAATGCAATTGGAAGGCATGGAGCCGGACCACTTTATCTTTGCTAGTGTCTTAGGTGCGGCCGCTAGCCTGACAGCTCTTGAACATGGCAAGCAAATCCATGCCTGTGTAATTAGAGCTGAGTTTGAACAGCACGTTTCGGTTGGGAACTCCCTTATTACTATGTATATCAAGTGTGGGAGTATAGAGGATGCACGCACTGGGTTTGATAGAATGCCCAAGGAAAACATAATCTCCTGGACTGCCATGCTTTCAGGATTTGTACAACAGGGGCACTACGAGGAAGCCTTACAGCTCTTTTGCCAAATGCGACAGGGAGGTATGGAGCCAGATTTATTCGTCTTTGCCAGTGCTCTAAGGGCATGTGGTAGCCTTGCGGCCTTAGAACAGGGTAAGCAAATTCACGACCTTATTGTTAAAACTGGCTCTGAGTTTGATGTTGTTGTGGGAAGTAGTCTTGTTGACATGTATGCAAAATGTGGGAGCATCGATGATGCACGCAAGGTGTTCGATAATATGCCAAGACGAAATGTTGTTACCTGGACTGTGATGATTCTGGGATACGCACAACATGGGTTTGGTGAGGATGCCCTTTGCATCTTTGACCAAATGTGGCAAATGGGCATGAAGCCAGACCATGTCACCTTCGTTGGTGTTCTCACTGCATGCAGGCATGCGGGCCTAGTGGATGAAGGTCGTCATTACTTTGATTCCATGAGCCGTGATCATTGCATCAGACCAAGACTGGATCACTATGCTTGCATGGTTGACCTTCTTGGTCGTGTTGGATGCCTTGAAGAGGCAGAGGATTTCATTAACAAAATGCCTTGTAAACCTGATGCTGCTGTCTGGGGGGCTTTGCTTGGTGCCTGCAGGGTCCATGGAAATACTGAGATAGGAAAACGTGCAGCCAAGTGCCTCCTTGAATTGGAACCCGAATGCACAGCAACACATGTGCTTCTGGCTAACATCTATGCTGCGAGTGGCAGCTGGGATAATGCAGCAAATATTAGGAAATTGATGAAAGGCAAGGGATTGAAAAAACAGCTTGGTCAAAGCTGGATTGAGGTAAAAAATGAGGTGCACATGTTTGTAGTAGAAGATAGACTACATCCCCAAGCAGATGAGATTTATGCGACGTTGGAGCAATTGGGTGAGCAGATGAAAGATGCAGGATATGTACCTGCCACAAACTTTGTGCTACATGATGTTGAGGAGAAGCAAAAATAACAGGTTCTGTCTTACCACAGTGAGAAGCTAGCTCTTGCTCTTGGCCTTATCAGCACAGTGCCTGGAACAACTATTCGAATAAGCAAGAACCTTCGAGTTTGTGGGGATTGCCATTCTGCTATAAAGTTCATTTCCAAGATTGTTGGACGAGAAATTGTGATGCGGGGTACCAACCGCTTTCACCATTTCAAAGATGGGTTGTGTTCATGTGGGGATTATTGGTAGTGCCCAATTGAAATGAGTACAACGTATCTTGCCATTGGCATTGAGCTTTTATATCCACAAGCAAGTACTTGTGACAAATACACCAATTCTGGCTTTTAAGAGCAGTATTTTTTAGCAGGCATCCAGGGCTTGCCGTTAAAGTGAAACCACAACAGTCATTCGGTGGCCTCAATGGAATTGCTCTCGCCAATGATCATCAAAAGACCGCCATTAATAGTCTGTTATAGAGAACTGTCATTTATAGCCGTTGTGAAGCAGATGTCAACAGTGGTCCTTAAATGACCACCTTTCAATTTTTTACCATAGTTTTGATGACATTTGTAAAGATGGCTGTCATTACATGCCATTAGATGTTTTCTGTTGGGGGTCCTTTACAGACCACTATAAAAATGCAGAATGATTTTTTTTAAATGTGACTCGGGAAATATGCAGGTGCCTTTTTTCGCGTTTTATGTCTGCTTTTGGTGCATCATTGAAGCAGAGTCTTCTTCCTTCTTGCAAGACAACTGCAGCATTTCATCGACCATCGACCTGCTCCTTGGCACATTGCATAGGTATTTTATTGACCATTTGAGCTTCCCTTGCTTCCAGTTATAATTTGACTTTGTTGGCTTTTATCCATTGAAGGCTTAAGGATTTTGTTAATCCAAATCAGAGAAAATTCTTTCATACTGTTCTATTCTTGGATCATTCTTCAAAACAATGTCAAGGCGCATTTCTGTGAAGTTCTTAGTAATGTTCAGAAGTTTTTCTTTTTCAAAGGAAAACCTCCCCGGAAAACACACCCTCCCGCTTTCCTGGAATATCTGGATGGAGGGAGGCTCAACTATTAGTTTTTATATAATTCTAGCGGTATAATCAAATGTAGATAATAAAACAGGATCACTTGAGAAGAACAACCAAGCACAGAAACAATAGACACAAAGTTCTATCCTGGGAAACCCAACAAGGAGAAAACCCAGCAACCTATGTATAGAGATAATCAGTCCCGAGAATAGAGTACAAATACAAGAGAGAGAAAGAGAAACTTCTGTAAGTGTGAAAAACCCAAAAATCACTTCTCCTAGTTGCTGCTGCAAACTTCTTCCTCGCTAGTGCGAACTTGCTTGTCTTGAGTGGATGATCAAATGAGAGGTTTGACCTCTATATTTATACACATAAAAAAGTGACTTTTTCCCTTACTGGGGCAGTTCTGCCCATTGTTTGGGACAATCTGCCCACTGTTTTGGGGCAGCCTACCCACTGGGCCGACTTTTCTTGGGGGAAGATAAAATAACATTTAAAAATTCTTTTCTTTGTGTATTTCCACCCCAAGGTTTACATTGATTCTTTCAAAGGTTTTACATGATTAGTTACATCAATATCTTCTCCCGTAGGAGATACAACAATAATATAATAAAATACAAGAAGAATAGATTCCGAAGTTGCACTATTTCCAACACTCCCTCTCAACAAGGAAGGTATTCTTCAGACACGGTCATCATCAACATCACGATCATCTGGATCTCATATGTACATCACATCTATCTCAATCATCTCTATATATACTGAAGGTCGTCAACACAGTCTCAGTCCATCGAGAATTGTCATCTTGCATCTCTCCACACAGTCCATCGGTGAATCCATACATCAGCTCAACAACTCTACACAGTCCATCAGAGAGTCCAACATGCATCATCTCAACCCAGTCCATCGGGGATCATGTATCAATACAATGTGCCTCAACTCAACCCAGTCCATCGAGGAACATGCACAAGGACATCGTGCCTTAGCTCAACCCAGTCCATCAGGGAACATGCACTAATACAATGTGCCTCAGCTCAACCCAGTCCATTGGGGAACATGCACAAGGACAACGTGCCTCAGCTCAACCCAGTCCATCGAAAACATGCACTAATACAATGTGCCTCAGCTCAACCCAGTCCATCGGGGAACATGCACAAGGACAATGTGCCTCAGCTCAACCCAGTCCATCGGGGAACATGCACCAACTCAACCAGTCCATCGGTAAGTCCAAGAGTACTAGTGTGCGCCAATGTGCACTAGCATCTCCATCCTGTCTCAGGATGTCTAGGAGATCTCCTCACTCCATTACAGAGGGATATGGAGAATGAACTAAATATCTCCATCAAGTCCCATGATGTCCGAGAGATCTCCCAACTCTATAGAGTGTCCTGGAGTGTGCGCTGGCCTCTCCATCCCTTCCCAGGATGTCCAAGAGATCTTCCCACTCTTTCTCAGAGTGTCTGGAAGAATGCAATGGCCCCTCCATCCGATCAGGATGTCCGAGAGATCCCCTCACTCCATCACAGAGTGATCTGGAGAATGCAGTGGCCTCTCCATCCTATCAGGATGTCCGAGAGATCTCCTAATTCGAGCCTCACTCCATCCACGGGGGGTTCACTAGCGAGGCAATATCATATCACGTCCATTCATATCGGGGGTTTGAATACTCCTAAAAACCTCTAAAATATATTGCCTCGTATTAAGGGGTCAAGGGGGAGTTTTAATTTGACATATAGATATAAATATTGGGGGTTATTTTATTTGGTTGAGTTGAGGAATAACCTCCAAATCGTGGGATGGATTCATACCTCCAAATTGCAGGTTGGATTCATACCAGTCCTATTTTTTGCTAAGGAATAACCTCCAAATCGTAGGCTAGATTCATACCTCCAAATCATGGGATGGATTCATATTAGTCCTAACTACTGCTAAGGAATAACCTCCAAATCGTGGGTTGGATGTATACCTCCAAATCATTGAACTCATGAAGTCTTATTTTTTTAAGAATAATTTTCTTCATGAATGTGATTTATTTAAGCTTTCATTGGCCCCAGGGCCATGAAAATGGGTAGTAAAAAAATCAGAAGAAAATAATAAAATTCATGAATGTGATCTTCCCCTTGATGATATGTGCTCTTAAATTCCTAGTCAACTGTGCCTCCATCCATAAATGTGATATGTCCTTTTAAATAGGAAACCCTTTTGATAGGAAGGTAGGGAAGTCCATCCACAAAATGGTTTCAATTTTGCATTTTTATGGAGTTTAATTTATTAAGCTTATAGAAAACATGAGCTCTATGGCTATACTTGTATTTACATAATATAAAATTCGTAGATGGGCAGGTTATGGTGTGAAACATCTTCAATCCTCATATTTTCTAAGAATTGCATAACTATTGTACTATTAGTATTTAACATTCTTTGTTACATTGATCTCTTGACTGAGTTGCTTTTTAAGCATTTTGCCTTCCCCATTAATATTTCGTTGGGTCTTCCACTATCCAATGCTAAAAATTGACTCAGTCGCCACTGCAATCGCGGTGGGATCATTATTAGCATTATACTATTATTTTATTTAGCATCATCTTTGGTTATACTAAGATGCGTTAGGGCTCCTGTTTGTTACAACTTGATAATATGATATAAACGGGGTATTAAAAATGGGTTGATAAAACTGGATACCTACAATATCTGGTGAAACTAGGGGTTTTCTTAATTGGAAAGGTATATTGGGAGGGGGGTTAAACAATACAATTTTATGAGGCATTTTCCAATATTTAGTGAAATTAGGGATATTCTTTAATATCCTGTGAACAATCGTGCTATTTAACAAGTTCACTGAGTGAACCCCCCGTGACTCCATCATACAGTGATCCGGAGAATGCATGGTCTCTGTATCAAGGAGTGACATGTTCTCTGCCACACCAAGCCTTCCACAAAAGTATACAAACTTTATCCTGGGAAGAGGCTTGGTAAGAACATCTGCAGTCTGGTCATATGTCGGAACATGTTGTAGCTTGACCGCACCTTTCTGCACCATATCACGAATGTAGTGATGTTGAATCTCTATATGCTTCGACTTGTCGTGGAATATGGGATTCACTGACATCTGCACACAGCTCTGGTTATCAAAGTGAATCATAGTTGGCTCTGGAATCTGGCCAACAATCCCGCAAGGAGTTTCCGAAGCCACGCAGCTTCCCGAGCTACAGTGCTAACAACCATGTACTTGGCCTCTACAGTACTAAGTGCTACTGAGGTTTGCTTCCTGCTGCACCAAGAAATCACTGCAGAACCCAGGCTGAAGCAACACCCAGAGGTGCTCTTCCTATCTGCAACACATTCGACCCAATCTAAGTCTGAAAATCTCTGCAATCTCAAGTCACATTCTGAAGCATATCTCAGGCCATATCACACAGTGCCACACAAGTACCTTAGCACGTGTTTTGCAACAACCCAATGAATCTGTCTCGGCTCGCACATGAATTGGTTGAAGGCATTCACTGCAAAACATATATCCGGTCTAGTATTTATCGGGTACATCAAAGATCCAATTAGCTGGCTATACATAGTGGGATCAATCAAATTTGAATCATAAGCAAAGTCTCTCAGCTTCTTCAGATTTGCATCCATCGGTGTGGCCATGGACTTGCAGTCCAACTGAAACAGTAAAATACTGTTCTTACGGGAAAACCCAATGTAAGTAACGTAAGTGGTCCATAAAATGATCAATAGTAATGTAAAAATGTAATGTATGGTAGATGATTAATAGTTACATAGATTTTGGCTTTATATAAGCCCGTCATGCACATTTTCGTAAAAGGGCATGACTATTGACTTTAGATAGTCTTTAATTATAATAAATTAATATTAATATTAAATTCATATTAATATTAAATTGATATTAATAAATTCATATTAATAAATTAATTGACTATAATAAATTAATATTAATATTAATTTATTATTTTATTATTTTATTGTTACATTGCCTCTCTCTTAGAAAGGCTTTGTTCTCAAAGTTTTATAATTTTTATGTATTGCTTTTCATGATGTCGTAGTTGACGACACATGTCGATACGAACTTTTAAGCGTCGAGCATAACTTCTGATATGTGGAGGGATCAATCCATCCCAAGTTGATTTGTCGATGATTGTCGGGATTCCATACTGATATGTCATCGAGAGTTTTGATCACCTTCTAGTACCTTTATCTTCCGACATTTTTGCATTTTTAGGGTGTCGGTTTTTATGGTTGGGGTGTCGATAGGGAGTTTTCACACTGTAAATTTCTTTTACGAAAGTCGTCTTTTGATCACTGCTTTGAGTTGGAAATTGTATTTTCGTCCCTTGAGGTTTTAAGGTTTCGTCTTGAATTTTTTCCAACTTGTTCTCTAACTGTATCTTATCATTTTGAAACTTCTTAATCACTTCTACTTGTGATTTCCTAACTTCTTCCGACTTCTTAAGTTGTTCTTTAAGATCCTCGTTATGACTTCTGATGCAACTATTTTCTTCCTGCTTGTCTAGAAGTTTCCTTTCAATGCCCTCCGTAGATTGTTCTATCTTTCGGCTATTTTTCAATTTCTTAATTTTTGTGACTAGTATCTTGTTATGATTTTTTAGTCTGAAAATTTCTTCAGCATTATTGGATAATGCTTTATTATTCTTTTTAGAGTCATCATTTTGTGTTTGAAGATCTTGTATCTGTTGTCGACATTGGTCGACCTTTGATTCTTGATCTCCTAATTTTTGCCGTATCTTCTTCAGATCTTCATCATTTTCATTAAGGATCTTGTTCAAGCATTTTATTTCTGCTTCATATTTAATTATTTATTCTTTATATCTTGATCTTCTAGCCTCTGATTGAGTTCATTTTCGGCTCTTAATTCATCAATTTGCACATACAATTTTTCTATATGACTTTCCTGGTCGAAGATTTTTTGTTCATCGAACTTTTGTTGTAGCTTATGTATTGCAATTACTGCTTCAAATTTTGTATTCCTGTCGTGTAAATCTTCATTGTCTCTTTGATAGCACTTTAAATTGGCTTCTAATTTCTCTATGTGTAGTCGCAAACTAACTTCCATGGTCTCTGATTTCTTCGACCTTAGATGCTTGTTCTGGACTATAGATGGTTTTTATGCTTGTTCTGGACTATAGATGATCTTTAATTGGTCTTCGATTTCTTCGACAATGGTGAATTAAAAGGATGTAATAATTTCCAATATGTCTATCTTGGAAAGAACTTTCCTTGACCCATTTTTATTAGGTCAATTAACTTCTTCTCCTTTTTTCACAAATAATTATTATTTTAATGAAATAATGATTTTTCTTTTAATATAATAATAATTATTAATTAATTAATAATAGTATAATATTAATGTTTTATATATATATATGTTTTTTTCTTTTCAAAAAACTATTTTTTTGTTGGATTATGAATAGGTCAATCCTTTGAGATAATAATAATATGTATTATTATTACTATAGTTATATAATAACTAAACTCATCTTAATTAAGGTATGAGTTGTTATAAATAATTGTTTCTTTATAAAACCAAGATTAGTTTTATAAAATCACGGGATGGTTTTATAAAACCAAGGCAATATGTGGTTTTATAAAACCAAAGTTGGTTAAATAAAACCTATGTTGAGTTTTTTTTTTTATTCTTCTCTTTTTTTATGCGGTATTCTTTCTTGTTCTCTCTCTTTTTTTAACTTCTATTTTATTCCTTTCTTTTCTTTTGTTTTCTCTCTTTTAATAATTTGTTTTTCTTCAATAAGGATGGCTGAAAGCCTAATGTAAGGTTAAAAACCTAAATCTCAAAGAAACTTTGACGATTTGGCCACAAGCCGAAATCAACAAGCTCTGATACCACTGGAGCAGTAAAATACTGTTCTTATGAGAAACCCAATGTAAGTAATGTAAGTGGTCCATAAAAGGATTAATAGTAATGTAAAAATGTAATGTATGGTAGATGATTAATAGTTACATAGATTTGGGCTTAATATAAGCCTATCATGCACTTTTTCGTAAAAGGGCATGACTATTGACTTTAGATAGTCTTTAATTATAATAAATTAATATTAATATTAATTTATTATTTTATTGTTACACCTAAGGTGCAACCTAAGTTAATCTACGAGGAATTTTCAAAATAGCTGAAACAGAAAATTTAGTAGCTCCTAAATTTTATGTATTCTGAATCTCTTCAATATGTCAATGGTGTACGTTCCTTGACTCAGGAAAATCTCATTGTGCCTCTGCCATACTTCTAATCCCAAGAAGTAATGCATCAATCCAAGATCCTTAATTTCAAATTCAGAGGCAAGCTTCATTTTACACCATACAATAAGTTTCTCATTTCGAGTGAGAAACGGATCATCAACATAAAGTACAGAAATTAGTGGCTCACCATAATCAACTCTCTTTGTGCTGGAGTGTCCTGCTTCCTCTGCATCTGAGCATCCTTCTCCCTCTCTGGAGTTATCCATAGAGCATCCTGCTCCCTTTCACTTCGGGTGCCAATCTGAGCACCAACTTTCACAAAGCAGAATAGTACAGTTACTTCTAAAATGTAAATTACTTCTAAAATGTAAGTATCCATCTTAGTGACAACCAGGTACATCAAGGATCCTCTCAATTGTCATTCTGAATCTACCAACAACGCTATCAGTGTAGCCAGTGTTGATGTATTTGTAACTTCGGAAGATATTCACTTGTATATTGTATGTATTACATTTGTACTTTATTGTACCCCCAACAGAGATGTATTATTCCTCCGATTGGAAGTGTCGCCATTTGTACTTGCAAGTGTCGCAAGTTATATTGTAAGTGTCGTAACTTATATTTGATGGGTTATTAGACCACCTTGGTGGGGTCGGCCCTATCTGAGTCATGTGGGTTAAAGGGTTATTAGAGCACCCTAGTGGGGTCGACCCAGTGTCAAGTGGTAGTGGGTTATTAGACTCTCCTAAGGGAGGTCGGCCCAAAGTCAGTTGTGATGGAGTGTTTAAATCCCCTAGTGGGGTCGTCCTAGTCAGCATTATGTTAAGTGGTTAAGTTGGGGCCGACCTAGTTAGAGTTAAAAGTCAAGTGAATTAAAGTATAAATAAAAAGTGTGACTCTCTCATTTATTTATTCACACACTCACTCACTTCGCATTAGTGAGAGAGAGGAGGAGTGTGCACAAGTGGAGGAGAAGCAGCTGCTAGGAGAATATCTCTTGTTGTGAGGTTTGATCTTTGTATTGATGCTCATTCTATCTCTGAGGAAGTTGCAAGGTTTTTCACCTTCTTGGTTTTCCCAGGTGAAATGCTTTGTGTCTCGTGTCTCTTTTGTTTGATATGTTGTACATGTTGTTCTCTCAGTTAAGATCCTAGATCAGATTGAATTAAATGCTGAAAATCTAACATGGGATCAAAGCTAGCCTAAAAGAAGGCATGGTATGGCATTTATGACACTTGTTGCACTTGCGACAAATTGGAAGTTAGGGCTTGGTATAGTAAAAACCAGTCATCGTGGAAATTTCACTATAACTTCGTTTTGGCGAAGGTTCAAGATCTGAAACTTTTACAGGTCGAAGATGAAATGTCCATGTACCTTGTGTCCGAAGGACAGCCTCAGATTCGTTGTACTTTGCGAGATATGATCCGTACAAGTTAGGGTTTCTGCCTCTTCAGAATGCAGTCCTAAACATGTGACCTAGGAAAAAAGGTCATATGTCAGGCTAGGAAGCTCCAAATGGAATTCCGTAAAAAGTGATAGTTAGGGCATGAACTGTAGTTTCACAAGTCCGGGTTTCAGAGGCCGAAGTTGAAACAGTGACACGTGGCACGCTATACAAGTTCGCTATACTATTTCATCCCATAAATAGGTCACGTTGCGACACTTGGCATATCTCTCTCTCGGAGAATCCATTTGAGCTCAGATCTATGGGGTTGGAAAGATGACAGGCTAGTCTACCACAGGCCGAAGTTTCAGACCCTGAGGATCCGAAATTTCAGAGATACATCAAAAACGATATGGCATATATTTTTGTCCAAATAGAATTGGATTCTGAGCACTTTCATTTTTAGTTTGTCACTGCTGCGGGAAATTAGGGTTTCAGAGAAAGTTGGAATTTCTTGAATCTGAGACCACAAGTAGATGCTACTCAGAAAAATCAAAATTTAGAGATCAAGATGGAACCTTTTGGTTGGGAAGAACTCCGAGCTCTATCAAAACCTAGTTTGGGATCTTGATCGGAAAAGCGAGAAATTAGGGTTTATGCAAAAGTTGGAATTTTTGGAATCTGAGACCACGACTGGATGCTCCTCATCAAAATCGAAATTTAGAGACCAAGATCAAAGTTTTTGGTTGGGTAGAACCCCGAGCTCTGTCAAACCCTAGTTCGGGATTTTGACCAGAAAACCAGAATTTGACAAGAGCTGCAGATCCGAAACTTTCAAAGTCAATCTTGAGGGGTCAAATTTTGGAGATTTTAAAATTGAAGTATGCCAGCTTGATCATCTCAACAAGGCGCATCTTTTCATCCAATCAAAAGTCTGAAATTCAAAGTTTGGATTTTTAGGGTTTCTCTGTCAAACCCTAGCCATCTCCATATCCAGCTTCAACAAATCAAAGTGGATTGGGTTAATCCTAGAAGATGATGAATTGGACACCTACATAACTGAAGAGATTCCAGTTCTAGAGGGAGATGAGGCTAATGCCTTACATAATAAGATTATAAGCAATCCCGATAGGTATGACTTAAGGAGATACAGGTATGTGTTGAAATCAGTTCATGATTAAGTTTATGATATGTTTGTCTTCATATTATTGAGGTTAGTAGAATCTTGATTAATTTTAGACTTGTCTTATCACCCTAGTAAAAGTATGAATGCATGTGAATAATAGAAGACATTCATTGATCAGGATTATGACACTTATGATTGTACCAATACACTGTGGTGTTGTATGAGGATGATGTTGTTCACTAACATGAAAGGTACATCAAGAAAAACAAATCAAGTACTAGATCAAGAACATATGACCATGGTGACATGAAAAGAAAGACTCATCCATAGTCATGGATCACATAGAAGCTCTACTTACGAGGTATGTATAATTTGGTTCTACAATGGTTAACTTATGAGATTTGCAGGTTACTGGCACAAGTAATTGAAGAGAACAAGAAGACATTATGTGAGTATGTTAGACATAACTAGCAAGCATAATAATCCAGGTATGTTTTTCCTATATCAAGTTAGAGTCCTACCTTGTGTTAGGATCTTATATAAGTATACTTGGTATGATTGATAATTCATGAAGTTATAAGTTTGGGCAATCATGGGTTTATGCATATTATGCTTCTTAGTTTGATTAATGATATGAAAAACTAGAAGAGTCCTATGGTAAAATAAGAATATGCATGGTAACCTTGAATACTAACGCTTGTGATAAATTAACTGTGTATGAAATGACCATAACCATACATGTTTAAGATTATTTAGAATCATAATGTTTTGATAGTATTGATATTATACTAATGCATATATGATTATGTATGAGATCTTGAGGATGACACTAGTGCACACTTAAGCATGCATAGTGGTTCAGGATGGATATAAGTTCAAAGAC
Source organism: Larix kaempferi (assembly GCA_027924585.1). NCBI lineage: Eukaryota > Viridiplantae > Streptophyta > Pinopsida > Pinales > Pinaceae > Larix > Larix kaempferi. Next base: position 4,705,428 of record BSBM01000103.1, read on the forward strand.
AGATAATCCAGGAAGCAAAGATCAAGAGGGAGCTCAGTCCTGTAGTTCCTGCAAGGAAGCAAAGATTGAGAGGGAGTCCACCCAACAAGCAAACAAAGATAAGTATTTGAATTGTCATTTCTTATTACTTAAATGATGTTGTTCATTCATGTACATATTTATGTTCCTAGATTTAGGATGTATACTATGCATTTTAGAAAAGTTGCATTGATGAACAAGATACTACTAATATGCATGTGATGGGTAAGTGGCCTATGGCACTGTACAACATTCCATTGCTACTTATCTAGAATGAAACCTCTTTGCTGACATGTTGAGAGTAGTGCAAACTATTAACAATGTTCTGGTAGAGATGGAAGGCATCTAGAAAGTTACCATATGAATACGGGATATGGATGAATGTTGTATTGAAGCATTGGCTAAGATAATTGCATGACTGTATGACATATGCCTTTATGTGTAAGACTTGGTTCTGAAAATTATAAGAAGTTTCTAATCATGCAAATGAATTTGACTTGTAGGAAAGGTTGTGTACAATCACCTACAAAAGAAGGACTACAGCATTTGTTCTAGCAACAAAGTTCAAGAAAACTATCTATTGAAGATATTGAAGAATCTGAAGTTCCCAGAATCCGGGATGCAGTAATGGAAGAATGCCATGATCGAAGAATATTAGTCGATCGTGAAGAATGATGTTTGGGATGTAGTCCCAAGATCAGAAGGGAAGTTTGTTGTGACTTCCAAGTGGATCTACAAGATCAAGCATGCTGCAGATGGCAGCATAGAGAAATACAAGGCAAGGTTTGTGGCTCGTGGCTTCTCTCAGAAAGAGGGAATAGATTATGAAGAAACTTTTGCACCTATAGCCAGATACACTTCCATCATAACAGTACTTGCTCTGGCTGCAGTGATGAAGTGGAAGATACACCAGATGGATGTCAAGACAACTTTCTTGAATGGTGTAGTCAAGAGGAAGTGTATGTGGAGCAGCCAATCGTTTTGAGACACATGACATGGAGTCATATGTGTGCAAATTGAAGAAAGCCCTGTATGACTTAAAGCAAGCACCTAAGACATGATATGGCAGGATAGACAACTTCCTGTCTAGTTTGGGCTTTACCAAGAGTAAAGCAGATTTCAACCTTTACTACAAGGTTGAGGAGGGCAATCCAATGATACTTCTATTATATGTGGATGACCTGTTTGTGACAGGTGAGGATAGATTGATTGCCGACACAAAGAGGAATCTTGTTGCTGAGTTCGAGATGAAGAACTTGGGCATGATGCATTACTTTCTAGGTATGGAGGTGTGGCAGAGTGCAGATGGAATCTTCCTTAGACAAGGGAAGTATGCAGTAGAGATCCTGAAGCAGTTCGGGATGATGGATTGCAAGGCCATGGCCACACCTATGGCATCGAACCTGAAGCTATTAAGTGATGCTTCATCAGAGTCAGTTGATGTCACTGTGTATCGTCAGATGATTGGGTCCTTGATGTAGCTGACGAACACAAGACCAGATATTTGCTTTGCGGTGAACACCTTGAGCCAGTTTTTGACAGATCCTAGACATGTTCACTTGATTGCTGTAAAGCATATTCTGAGGTACCTGAAGGGTACAATTGATTATGGGATCAAGTATGATGCGAATCAAAAGTTTAACATGTAGGGTTATGTTGATTCAGATTGAGCAGGCAATGTTGCAGATAGGAAGAGCACTTCGGGGTGCTGCTTCAGTATGGGATCAGGTGTGATCTCTTGGTTTAGCAGGAAGCAATCCTGTGTAGCACTGAGTATAGCCAAAGTAGAGTATGTCGCAGCTTGTTCGGCTAGTTGTGAGGCAGTATGGCTAAGGAAGCTGCTATCTGATTTATTTGATCTACAGTTGGATGCTACCTGTATCTATTGTAACAACCAGAGTTGTGTGAAGTTGTCAGAGAACCCGGTGTTCCATGACAAGTCGAAGCACATCGAGATCAAATATCACTATATCAAGGATATGGTGCAGAGAGAAGCAGTGAAGCTCCAATATGTTGTGACATATGAGCAGATTGCAGATGTGTTGACCAAACCACTAACCAAAGTGAAGTTCGAGTACTTAAGAGAGAGGCTTGGTGTTCTTTTAATAGAAAATACTTTGAGGAAGAAGTGATGGGTTACATTTGCAGGAGTCATTCCAAGCATGGTGGTAGGGGGATCCTTCCCATGGCTATGGATGTAAGCGCTGTGTGATGAGCATCAAGACGATGCTATGATGATGATCAGGAGGTTCATGTGTGATGAGCATCAGGATGATGCTCCAGATGATAGGCATCAGTACGATGCTATGATGATGATCAGCATGATCATGTGTGATGAGCATCAGGATGATGCTCCAGATGTTAGGCATCATGACGATGCTATGATGATGATCAGGATGATCATGTGTGATGAGCATCAAGACGATGCTCCAAATGATATGCATCAGGATGATGTTGTGTACATGATCAGGGTAATCATGTGATGATGATGTGCATTAAGATGATGTACTATATGATGATGATCAGTATGATCATGAGTATCAGGATGATACTCCATGGCCGTGGACAGATTGTGCAGGTAGCATAGAAAAGATCCTGGGAGATCCGATAGTTTGAGCTCAGATACTCTTTCGAGGTTTTGCTACAAGTAGCATAGAAAAGATCCTGGCAGATCCGATAGTTTGAGCTCGGATGTTGTTTTGAGGTTTTGCTACAGGTAGCATAGAAAAGATCCCGGGAGATCCGATAGTTTGAGCTCGGATGCTCTTTCAAGGTTTTGCTACAGGAGGCATGTAATCAGTCCTGGAGATCTGATAGGTTGAGTTGTGTGCTCGTAAAAGTCCTGGGATGCTCTTTAGAGATCTTGCAGGTTGCAAGACACTCTTTTAAGGTTTTGCTTGACCACATAGAAAAGATCCTGGGAGATCCGATAGTTTGAGCCCGGATGCTCTTTCGAGGTTTTGTGGTGGTCACATGTAAAAGATCTTGGGAGATCCGATGGGTTGAGCTGTGTACTCGTAAAAGTCCTGGGATGCTCTTTCGAAGTTTTGTTGACGCACATTCCATGGGATGGCCAGAGATGTTGAAGACCTACAGGAGGCTGGGCCTACAACCAGCATGAAAAAGGGCTGGCTCTGTAGAACTTCCTATGACGAGAAGAATTGAGAGATAGCCCAGTGATCAAGATGATAAGTACAACAGTATTGACGATGATGCTCTGTGATCCAGTGACGATGATCTAGCTCCAGAATTCAAGACTTGTGCCGACATGTATTGATGACCTATGTTTAGAGAATACCTTCGTAGTTAAGAGAGAGTGTTGATGTATTTGTAACTTCAGAAGATATTCACTTGTATATTGTATGTATTACATTTGTACTTTATTGTACCCCAAATGGAGATGTATTATTCCTCCGATTGGAAGTGTCGTCATTTGTACTTGCGAGTGTCGCAAGTTATATTGTAAGTGTCGTAACTTATATTTGATGGATTATTAGACCACCTTGGTGGGGTCAGCCCTGTATGAGTCATGTGGGTTAAAGGGTTATCAGACCACCCTAGTGGGGTTGGCCCAGTGTTAAGTGGTAGTGGGTTATTAGACTCTCCTAAGGGAGGTCGGCCCAGAATCAGTTGTGATGGGGTGTTTAAATCCCCTAGTGGGGTCGGCCTAGTAATCATTATGTTAAGTGGTTAAGTTGGGGCTGACCTAGTTAGAGTTAAAAGTCAAGTGATCTGAAAATTTTAAGGAGTACTTACTCACATAAAAGTTTTCAACTTAGATCTTTATTAACAAAATATTTGCATATGTATTTGAGCATTTTCATATGTAAGCTTGCCTTCATCAGAAACAAGAAGAAACATAAATCCACATAAACGAATGAGACAAACAATATGGTAACGAAGTTCACCAGACCCCCTGGCTACGTCTCCGGGCTCAACAAAACTTTGATCCGCTTTATTAGCATAGTATGGACATAATTCTCATTTCACCTGGCATAAACTCCCACTCTGGGCAGCCTCATCAAGGTTCTCATATGAAATGGTAACAAGCAAGACCCCCTTGCTCAATCTCTCCAAAACAAAGAAAGTTTACACCAAACTCTCTTCAAAGAAAAGATTGTCCCTTCACTCTCCAAATGAGAGCATTTTACAGGCTTGCTCATGAGTGATTAGTCATCACCCCAAATCTCTCCCATGATCCCTTAAAGTAGGATCAGGAGACACCTCTAAGGGTATGTGGAGGAAGAGTCCTTTTTCTCCTCCATGAGAATCTCCACCTCCCATAGGTTTAGGAAACCAACCCATGAGGTGGATTCTCACCTCTAATTTCCTTTTTAACAATGAAAAATAGGAAATTAATGTGCAAAACCCCTATTACATCTTTTGCCCATAAAAAAATCATTTTAAGTACAAATTGTCGTAAGAATTCTGCTTGTCGTCAAAACTTCAACCTGAAGTCGTTTGCGCATGCAAGATCCATTTGGCCTCATTGAAGTTGATTTTGAAAGCTGCCTGAGAGCTCTCCAATAGTTGATCAGCTGTAACAGAAATGGATACCATCTTCAAGATTCGACTGAGATTATCCTCTTGGATCATCAAGTGATGTGAAGTATAAATAGAGAGTGTGACTCTCTCATTTATTTATTCACACACTCACTCACTTTGCATTAGTGAGAGAGAGGAGGAGTATGCACAAGTGGAGGAGGAGCAGCTGCTAGGAGAATATCTCTTGTTGTGGAGTTTGATCTTTGTGATCTTTGTATTGATGCTCATTCTATCTCTGAGGAAGTTACGGGGTTTTTCACCTTCTTGGTTTTCCCCAGTGAAATGCTTTCTGTCTCTTGTCTCTTGTGTTTCATATGCTGTACATGTTGTTCTCTCAGTTAAGATCCTAGATCAGATTGAATTAAACGCTAAAAATCTAACAGCCAGGTATGCATAGTCATCATGTTGGATCTGCTTAGGATCTCAACTGTGTTCTTCCTTATCCTAGGAAGATCTCAACACATCATCAATAGGACAAGATCCTCAACTCAAGGCCTAACTCCCTCTGAACTGCTGGAGGGGGAGATGATCTCATCTCCTTAGGATCTATCAACTTCTCATCCTCGATCTTCAGATCGGATCCTCTGGGCCTATGGGTCATGTATCAAATATAGCTATATGTGTTAGGTCCTCGTCTGTTTGCATGACTTCCATCTAATTGCTTTGTCTAGGAGTCATCCTTCTAGGCTTAGAGTCATGCTCCTAGAAGCTTCCTGCTTTTGATTAATTTGACATCAACGGGATTCATGTGTCCATCACTTGTTCACCGGAACAAGTCTCATCATCCTTCTCTTGTAGGCCATATCATATGGTATTTCCCCTACAAGTCAAATCCCGTCAGATGATTAGTGACATTGCATAATCAAATTTAACTAATTTCTATTTCTATGTAATGGCAATAGTTCACACTAGGAATCTTGCGTAATGCTTCAACACAACAATCATAAACATGTCCCCCAAACACATATGGTAACTATCTAGATGTCTGCTATCTCCACTAGAACATGCCATCAAGAGTGTGCACTACTCTAAGCATGTAAGAAGGAGATATCATCTAAACTAGCTCCATCAGGTGTTCATGGAATGTCGTGCAACTTATATGCATAACAAATACAACAAGAGCCTACAATACATCAATAAGTAAACTATATCAAATGCTCAACACACTTCCTGATAGATCTGCATATAATTTGATTTGTATAAGACAAAACAAATCTATATGAGCAATAAAACCAAATACTTATCTTTTATTGTTTTTGTAGGTGGGCTTCCACTGCCTTCTTGTGGGAACAACCATGAGAGACCTATGTTCTTCATTTTCTTGCTGGGATCCCATCGCAATCTGGATCTTCATATCACCACCTCAACATGGGGAGCACTAGAAGAATAACTCCGAACGATCATCATTCCTTGACTTCTTGTGAGGAGTTCCTTCATCAACATCAGTAGTTGAGGCTTCATGTTTCCTTTTGTTTGAACTTCAACAATTACTAGCGTAATGGCCATATGTCTTGCACTTGAAGCATTGAATATGCGAGAGATCCTTCTTATTCTTCTTCTGATCTGGAGAAGGACTTGATCTCCTCTCTTGATTCTTATGGTTATGAAACTTTCTTCCCTTTCCTATGCCTTTCTTGACATGAGATGTAAATGCTTGATTTTCTTCGGATTGAGAGCCATGAAGTTTCTGCCTTGCTGCAATCCTCCCCTCTTCATGAGTGCAATCTTCCCATAACCTGTCAAATTTGGGCAACTTGGTTCATCCACTTATACTTTGTATAAATGATTCCCAAGAGAGAGGGAGACCATTTAAAGTGGTTATAACAAGCTCCTTATCATCAAGGGATTCTCCATTAGAACTTAGCCTGTCCCTTAGTTCTGATATCCTCATGAAGTACTCAGCAATCGATTCGGACTTTGACATCTTCAGATTCGATAGTTGATTCCTCAATGTGAGAGTAACTTTGGTTCTACTGTGTTCAAACAACTTCTTTATGGTTTTGAACATCTTCCTAACTGCCTTCTTTTGTGAGATCCGAGGAACCAAATGATCCTTTACTGAATCCACCAAGATTCTTCTTGCTCTTGCATCATTCTTTCTCCACTGAGACTTGTCATCTTCTGGTTCTGGTTCTGGAACCTTCTCGTTGACGAACTTCAAGAGATCAGTTTATTCTAATATGAGAAGAACCCTAGACTTCCAAGAAATGAAGTTGGAAGCCCCATCAAGTCGATCTTCAACCTTCATTCCAATCATCTTGACTACAGATCTAGACCAAAAACCCTAGCAGGAGCTAGGTCAAAAATGAAGTTTGGATTCTTGCGAAACTGACTCCACAGATAGTTGTGCCATATCAAGGCAAGTTGAGAGAAGATAAGATCGAGCCAAATCTGTGGACCAGACATCGCAAAACTTGAAACCCTAATCTCTGCAATAATGTCACAGCTACAGGATTAGGTCAAAAATGAAACTTCTCATAACTGAATTTTTCCTTCACCAATAGATGCACCTGCCCTAAGTTCAGATTTCCAATGCTCTATTCAAGCCAAACTGATGAGGGAAGACCCTGAAAGGTGAAACCCTAGTTTCCGGCAATGGCTTCTTCTAGTATTGCTCTGAAACAATGTTCGTTTTTATATAATTATAGCAATATAATCAAATGTAGATAATAAAACAGGATCACTAGAAGAACAACCAAGCACAAAAACAATAAACAAAGTTTTATCCTGGGAAACCAAAAGGGAGAAAACCCAACAACCTTCGTATAGAGATAATCAATCCCGAGAATAGAGTACGGATACAAGAGAGAGAAAGAGAAACTTCTCTAAGTGTGAAAAACCCAAAAATCACTTCTCCTAACTGTTGTTGCGCACTTCTTCCTCTCTAGTGCGAACTTGCTTGTCTTGAGTGGATGATCAAATGAGAGGTTCGACCTCTTTATTTATACACATCAAAAAGTGACTTTTTCCCTTACTGGGTCGACCCGACTTTCCCAAACTAAGCCGGCCTGACTGGGGAAGTTCTGACCATTGTTTGGGGCAGAGTGCCCATTGTTTGGTAGTTTACCCACTGGGCCGACTTGTCTTGGGGGAAGATAAAATAACATTTAAAAAATATTTTCTTTGTGTATTTTCACCCCAAGGTTTACATTGATTCTGTCAAGGGTTTTACATGATCAGTTACATCAATATCTTCTCCCGTAGGAGGTACAACAATAATATAATAAAATACAATAAGAATAGCTTCCAAAGTTGCACTATTTCCAACATCAACTGCTAGCTGCACTTGTGAGTGGTAACCTCAAGGGACTCGATCCAATTTGAACTTGTGACCTATGGCAATATGCCTTGGGCAGATGGTTCATCTGATTGAGCTAATGTTCAGAAATTATCTAAATGTTATTGTAACAACAATGAGATGCACAACGATTTGAATGGAGGTGGATTTTATGCCGTGGCGTGCTTCTCCTCACATTTCTATGCATCTAACCTTATTCCAGATGGTGTACTTCATGTGCTATTTTATCTTGTATTCTTCTATCTAGAGGTGTTCATTTGTGCATTGTTTATTGATGCCCTCTTCGGTGGAGAGGTGCTAGTTTCCCCTCATTGCACGACCTTAATCATACTTCTTGTCATATGCTGGGATGTCAGCTAAGGCATTGGTTTTTTATATATTTTCTATTTTCTTCTTCATTGGGGTTTTAGGTGCCTCATTACCTTCATTATCCTAGCCTCTAGATTGGTTCTCCTTTTTTCATATAGTTATTTCTTTTATTTCTATTTGCACGTAGGGTTGTTATTGTATGCAAGTGTATATGCAAATCCTAGGTGTTGGTGCCAAGACATTTGCAAATCTCTATCTATCTCTTCGAATGGAACAATTCCCCATCATAAATCAATGAGGGAAGTTTGTAGAACATTATACCATAACTGGATTCCTGTAATTCTTTTTCCCATACTCATGCTTCTCTATGCCCAATTCAAGCCAATATTCTTCCTTTAGGGGACATGCTTTAAAAGTCTATTCTACCATTTCTAGAGAAATAGCTCCATTTTAAAAACATTAAAAAGATCAAGTGGAAGTAAAAATTGGTTATCTTATTTGCAATGTTCCACCAAGTTTTTGGAATGTGGGAGTGGGAAAACACACATGGGGGTCATGTGGAGACCATCCCAAATTTTAGGAAGATTCATAGGGGACGAGGGGGCATTGGGGTCCCTAACATAGGGGGCCCTGTCTCTAAAATTATTAAAAATATAAATCCCAACATATTAACATATCAATTCCTCATCCTATCACGATTTACATACTAAATACTAAATTCATCATTGTGCAATGTAAACATGATGGTGAATTCATCATTGATTCATAAATCATTTATCATTTGAGTATTTGAATTTGAGAATATCACATTGATAAATTATAAATATATAATACATGCACAGCTTCATGTCTCTAAAATTATTAAAAATATAAATCTCAACATATTAACATATCAATTCCTCATCCCATCACCATTTACATACTAAATACTAAATCCATCATTGTGCAATGTAAACATGATGGTGAATTCATCATTTGAGAATATCACATTGATAAATTCTAACTATATAATACATGCACATCTTCCATTATAATAATAACTTTGAATCATAGACATAAACAACAAATAAAATCATAAATATGAATCATAGACATGCCACATGAACTGAAACACATACAAATTTGAAATAGACTAATAGCACATCATCTACTATTCAAAGAATCATAAGTACACCTACAAATCTGAATATATATTATATAACTCAACAGATAAAAGTAAATAATAAATTAAAATTACTGAAAATAGTGAAGACTTAAAAAATGATGGGTCAAAGACTTAGTCTGAGGTCATCAATGATAGTATCTACTTCTAGAGTCAAAAGTTAAACTCTAAACTAATAATGCACATTGAACATTGAAAATAAAAGTAGCTAAAATAAATCATCAAAAGAGCATCAAGGAGATAGCTCCATAGACTGGTTCTCATGCATCTGCTGCATGAAGTCATCGAGACCATCAATGGGAGTGTCACTATCTGAGTTAGTGTCACTCTCATGAGTGACCAATGGCACACCAACCAAACCATGTTGCATCTCATCTGGTCCCTCCTCATCTATCTATGCATCGTTCTCTAGATCCACTTCCCATTGTATCGTCGGGCCCTTCTGATACTCTGGTGTCTTCCAATGTGTAAGACATAGGGCACTGTGCAATTCAACTAGCTTCTTTGCTCTCCTAGAGGTAGGTCTATTCCTCTTAATAGAATGGATGATACTATATGCATACCAATTCCTCTTTGTTGCAGAGGAACTAGCAATTTGAGACAATAAGCGAGTAGCAAGATGTTGGATCTCTAGAGCATCATCCCCATCCATCCTCCACCAACCAATGGGGTCTGCTTGGCCTAAGTCACGACGATATTCCTTCTCATTAGGCTTGTCGAAGGGACCATTGAGACATGCAAAATGAATCCACTGTCTTCGAATTTTTTTTGCCTCATCTTCATCATACATCTTTGTAATGGCATCTCAAAATCCCTTGTTGATCTTTGGATCATAAATGGGAGGAATTTTACCAGGCCTGCGCATATACCATTTTGGGTTAAGTGCACATGCTGCCATGTGCAAAGGTGTGTTCATTCAATACCACCTACACTGAATAATGGGTCGAATCTGGGTCGTATAGAACTCTGAGGGTTATTTCCTAGGAATGGCTACTCATACTTGACCCAACATGCTATTAATAGTCTCGTAGATTTCTCCAAGACTAGGAGAATCTGAGTCCCCATAGCGAATGGCCTCAACTATAGGGCGTAAGAAAGACACCAGATAATTGCAATTTTCCCACCAATCATTATCCAATACCTGAAGCCTGACCTTCTTCCCCTCATCTGTCTTGGATTCTGTCCACCTGTTCTAATCCAGAGCCACAACCATGACCTGTAATGTTGATTGCACCTCTAACATACTCTCCAATAAGAGATAATAGCTGCCATATCTAGTGTCTGTGGGATTGAGGAATTCCTTCCTTGAGTGAGCCCTGTAAATGGCTAAGTGTTGAAGATTGTGTAACTTCGGAAAATATTCTTATTGTACTTCCTTCAGGAAATATTCATATTGTATTTGATCATGTAAAAACCCTAAAAGAAATCTAGACAAGTCGACCCCATAGAGATCAGTGGGTAAACTACACCAAACAATGGGCAGTTTTCCCCAAACAATGGGCAAAACTACCCTAGTCAAGTCGGCCCAGTTAGGTAAAAAGGTCAGTGTGTGACTAGTATAAATAGAGTGGCGCCTAGCTCATTTGGCACGTCACTCACTCAAGCAAGTTTGCATGACAAGAGAGAGAAAGACAAGTTCACTTGGGAGAAAGAGTAGATGCATTGAAGACATCTTATCATGGTTTTTCTATCTTATCTTATTCTCGGGATCTTCGTGTAAAAAAGATTTTGCTCTTAATTGACATTGTACTTATGATAATCTATACTGAAGAAGTTTTGTTGGGTTTTTCCCGTGAGAGGTTTTTCCCAGGGTAAATCTTTGTGTACTCTTGTTTATGTTGTGCTTGTCTATCTTTCAATGATCCTATTGTATATGGTTATTATGATAATATATAAATTGTTTGAAGATCTAACATAACCATCCTTGAAGTATCAAAATCCTAACATGGTTTTAGAGCTAGTCTAAAAGAAGACATTGTGCAGCTGAAACTACTAGAAGTGAAAACTGAGGGCTTCTTGTTCCGGGAACTTCCCTCTATAGATCAACTTGAAAAAGAGGTCAATCTAATTCTCCCTAGGAGGGCGCATCTTCCTGTGGAGGCGGATTCTAGATCCGATAATTCTCAATTTTTGACCTAATTCTACAGATATTGCAGTGCCTGCAGAAATTAGGGTTTCCAATTTTGGCAGTTATGTCCACAGATTTGACTAAAGGAAGGGTTTGCTCAACTCGCCTTAAGGAGGCGCATTTTTCTCTCAATTTAGATTTACAAGATTTCGAAGTTGGAAAATCAGGGTTTCTCTAACAAACCCTAGGTCAACCAATAAGCAGATTTCAGAAGGAATTAAAGCAAGCACTTGGTTGGAGCATCTTTATTGGTAAGCACTATTATCTTTATTTCCATTTGAGGTTCTCATTTTAACAAGATGACAAACAATACCATGCTTGATGACAAGCTTGAAGGAGATGAGAACCTCCGGGCATGGAAGTATAGAGTGCTTCTCATATTAGAAGAGAATGGTTTGGAAAAATATGTCAAGGAAGAAATTGCGGAGCCAGAGGGAGATGAAGACAAGGCTAGACACAAGAAGAAGCATCATGCTCATGCTACAGAAGATGATGAATCGATTATGAAGAGAGCAAGGGAAGACTCCTCAAGTGATAAATAATATGTTCTAATTTCAGCACTCACAGGTATCGTTACTCATGGATGCAATGATTGGCTTGTTGATAGTGGTGCTTCAAAGCACATGACATGTTTCAAGAACTCTCTCACCAACTTGACAGAAAAGGAGTCACCTCACAAGGTGAAACATGGAGATGATTACCCATATCCCATAAAAGGGGTAGGAGAAGCATTCTACAATCTAGACTCAGGAAAGACCATCAAGATGAAAGATGTTCTCTATGTTCCAGGATTAAACAAGAATCTACTTTCCATATCAGCCTTAGATGCGAAATGATTCCGAGTTGCATTTGTTGATGGCCAAGTACTCATGTGGTCAAAAGGTAAAAATTTTGATGATGCAATAGTAATTGGAGAGCAAGAGGGAGGCTTGTACAAGTTGAAAGGACAACTAGATCAAGCATTGGTTCATGACACTATGGAACCAAGTGAACTATGGCACATAAGGCTTGCATATATATAGACTACAAGGATTTACCGATTGTAAGCAAAATGGTGATTGGTTTACCCGAGATCCAGACAAAACATGATGGTGTATGTAAAGGATGTGAAGAATCCGTTTCCAAGCAAAAGGAGATCTTGAATCCATTACGTGAGTCAAAGGATGAAGACTTCAAAAAGTTCCAGACTAGACGAAGAAGAAGATCAAGGACTTCAGAATCAGATGATGAAGCAGATTACGCTTCTAGAAACTCCAATGACTTCTGCAAGGAGGTAGAAACTAAGAGGGAGCCTACAAAACACATGAAAGATAAGTATTTACTATCATTTGGATTCCTGAGTATTTTGAAGGATATTGCTCGTAACAATTACATGTAGATCTATGATACCGTTTTCTTTTATGCACTTATATATGACTAAGATTGAGTAGCAGTGGGCTCATGTAGTGCATGTTATGAGTAAGTGGCCTATAGTGACACAAAACATTCCATGAGCCATTGTTGCTTGTCCATAATGAAACCTCTTTGCTAACATGTTGAGAGCAGTGCACGCTCTTAATAGTATGTTCTAGTAGAGATGGAAACCATCTAGATAGTTACCATGTGTATACAGGATATGGATGAGTGTTGTGTTGAAGCATTGGATCAAATGTATTAGTTACATGACTGTCTACATTATGCATAAGAAGTTGTCATTACATGGAATGTTACTAATCATATGACTAAATTTGACTTGTAGGAAAGATCGTGTGCTATGACCTACAAGAGAAGGATCATAAGACTTGTTTCGAAGAACAAGTGACCCTCAAATAGATTTACAAAATCAAGCATACTACAGAAGTACAAGGCAAGATTCATGGTTTCTCTCAAAAAGAGGGAGTCAATTATGATGAGATGTGTACTCCTGTAGCAAGATACACTTTGATGAGAGCTATACTTGTGATAGATGCAGTGATGAAGTGCAAGGTACACCAAATGGACGTGAAGACAACCTTCCTGAATGACGCAGTATAAGAGGAAGTGCATGTGGAGCAGCCACTAGGATTTGAGACACATGACAGGCAGACACGTGTGCAAATTGAAGAATGCCTTGTATGGTTTGAAACATGCACCCATGACGTGGTATGTCAAGATTGACAGTTTTATGACGAGCTTGGGATTTACCAAGAGTAAAGTAGATTCCAACCTTTACTACAAGGTTGAGAATGGAAAACCAGTGATACTACTTTTGTATGTAGATGACTTGTTCTGATAGGTGACAACAAGCTCATTGCGTAAACGAAGAGGAAACTTGCCACAGAATTCGAGATGAAAGACCTGGGTATGATGCACTATTTCTTAGGTCTTGAGGTGTGGCAGAATCCAGAAGAGATTTTCCTTAGCTAAGGAAAATATGCAGTAGAGATCCTGAAGAGATTCAGGATGATGGATTGCAAGGCCATGGCCACACCAATGGCATCGAATTTGAAGTTGTTGTGTGATACTTCTCCAGAGACAGTGGATGCCACAATATACAGACATATGATTGGTTCATTGATGTACTTAACGAACACGAGGTCGTATATATGCTTTGCGGTGAACACATTGAGTCAATACATGGTAGAGTCGAGATGTGTTCACCTGATTAAGACAAAGCATGTGTTGAGGTACCTGAGGGGTACGATTGATTATGGGCTCAAATATGCGACAAATCAGAAGATTAACCTGCAGGGTTATGTTGATGCAGATTGAGCCGATAGTGTCACAGAAAAGAAGAGCACTTCAAGATGCTGCTTTAGTTTAGGATCAGGCATGATCTCCTAGTTTAGTAGGAAGCAAACAAGTGTGGCACTTAGTACAGCCGAAGCAAATACATGCCAATTAGAGGAAATTTGGGGTCTAAAATGGGCCTTATAAGAAAATGAGCCAACCATAATTTCTTATGAGTTGGAATTCAAGAACCAATAGAATTTCAATAAAATGAGTCAACCATAATGGTTGACTTGAGATATTTGTCATAAAAAAAATACTTTTTTTGTTCGTATTTTCAACATATCTCCCTGTTTTGTTACTCGAATTTCGAGTGGGAGCACCCGTTGGATGCAGAATTTAATTTTGCATCCAACGAGTGCTCCCACTCGAAATTCAAGTAAAAACACAGGGAGATATATTGAAAATATGAACAAAAACAGTAGTTTTTTTCTTTCTTCCTCCAAAATTAATAAATATTATTTCATTATTTTATCTCTTATTTTATTATTTTCCTTAGGAGGCCCATTTTAGACCTCAAATTTCCTCTAATGGTAGCTTATTCGTCTAGCTACAAAGCAATGTGGCTTTGGAAGTTACTTGCAGGATTGTTTGATCTCGAGTTAGACGCGACTTGTATTTTCTGCGACAACCTATGTTGCACGGGTACCGCTCCTGGCCATTAGGAAGGGTGTACCCGACGTTCTTGTAGTCCTGGGAGATTTGGAGCTGGTACGAAATGCTCCAAAATGGGCGGGAGCTTCCTCGGATACTTAGGAACTTTTCGGGTACTTCGAAGAGGTGAAATCGCAGCTCCCTACAGAAGTTTCCTAGGATACTTGTGGTTGGGAGCTTAAGGAAGATCACGATCCATCGAGGAGCTTCTAGAAGCTCAGCTGCTCGATGGATCGAGAGCTTCCTCAAGATCCCAGCCACAAGTTCCCATGTTCTGGAACTTGAATAAGCTCCCAAACCAACGAGGAGCTTCCTCACGCTCCCAACCCACCGACAAAAAAGGCAAATCACGGGAAAAAATTGAAGTTCGTGGGAAAGTGAAATTGGATCGACGCCAAATTGAAGGACGCGTGGAGGCAAGAAGAGGGTAGCATACATGCAATGGATCCTTTATAAACAAACTCTGCCTCTCTAAAAGATCACATTACAGTCTTCAGACTGATTTTTCTTAGTGTTTTCGGTTTTCTCTGTTGGAGATGTTGGAAGAATTTGATGGTTTGGGTTTTTAAATTTTTCTGCGAATTGTTTCTGGTTGAGTCTCTGTCTCTCCGAGTCTCCCATAATCCCATTCGACTCTCTTTGAACTTCTGAGTGTCGAATTCTGAGCCTGAACTTCAGATTCTAAACTTCTGAGCCATCCAGCTATCTTGGTCAGCATCTGCCTCAACTTCAAGCCGGTTGCAAGTGCTGGGTATCGATCAACATCTGCCTCAATTCCATTTTCAAGCTGACTGCACTCTGCAGGTATCGATTTATTGTTATAAATTTATTATTTTATATTTTATAATTATTCTGTGGCTGTTAAATTTGTGATTGTTGTAACAGTGTAACCTTGTTCGAAGTGCAGCGATGCAATGTATGCATGCTGCCATGTTTCATATTTTTAATTTTTTTAGATTCAGTCATGATTAATTACAAAGAAATGTGTTCATTGTTTAATTTGAAATGGATTTTAATTTGTTTTTGGAATTGTTATAGGTTATAAATTATAATGTTAGAATTTAATTTTAAAAATTTAATATAATAATATATTAATTTCTCTTTTATGAATTTGGATTTGAATTTTGAGAGAGTTATAATTTGTACATGTGTTTTTAAATTTTTTATCAATTAAATTTATAAGTTTATCTATGTTGATAGATAGAGTTTAAGTTTTTTTTTTAACGATAATGTTTGTAATTTTGTAAGTTTTACTTTTCATTATTAATTTATAATTTTAAATTTTATTACCTTTGCCTGTAAATATAGTTTTGAGAAAATAAAATTTAAAAAAAAAATAGATTTATAATAGAAATAAATTTGGAAGCATATGTTTATAATTTGAAAATATATTTATATATAGATATTTAAAGTAAATTAAAAAAATATTGGAAGATATTTAATGTAATCTTAAATCTATTCTTTATGGTCAAAAGAGGTTTTTGAGTTTTTCAAACAACTTACCAATATATACTTTGGTTTATAAAATTATATTATCGGGAAGATCATAGTTGATGTACAATGTAGTTTCATTGAATCATTTAAATTTTACATTCGTTGTCAAGTATCAATTTTCAAACTATTATTCCAATGTTCCTTAGCTTATTGTTACAGTTTTCACTTCTTAACTTTTTAATATTTATTTTAGTATTAGCTCTTTTCTAACTTGAACAGATCATTCATAATTCATAATTATGGTATATACCATATTTTATTTTGGCATACCTTCGCATTTGAAAAAAAATATATATATTTATAAATATTTAAGTTTTAAAATTTTTATGTGTTTACAGTACAATGTACATGTTTTAAATTTTCTGCTATATGTGTCTTAATATTTTGTTGCAAGCCTACATAAATTCACATAACAGAATACAAATATAAGGGAGGAAACCACAAATTCACTTAGACAATTGATTCATTGAATTAAACCGAATATTTTATATTACAAATTTACAAACAAGCCTCAATGGATTCTTTATAAGTTTATTGCAACAAAACATGTGTTAGTGCTCTCAAAGAAACACACCTCAATGGATTTTTTATTCATAAAACTTAAAATTTAAAACAGATTTTGTTCCACTCATTGGTAAAGTTACTAATATCATTGATTCACTTGGTAATCACTCATTGGTAAAGTTACTAATATCATTTATTCAATTAGTAAATTTATTTTTTTGATTTGTGGTTTTACATTGCAGCTTTTACAATCTCAGATCCAATCGTTGTTATTGGATTATTGCTTGACAATTTTTTTTAGTTGTATTAGTTAAATTAAAATACACAGTTGGGGTCAACTCTAAGGCAACACTTTAAAATCCATAGTCATATTTGCACTAGTCACTGCCCTTACGTTGTGGACTGGTTTATATATATTATATTATACTGTGTACATTCCACACCATGGTTGAATTAGCTTAGTTCCAATTATTGTGCATTGTATGCTTTCGTGACCACAAATTTGAAATTAACTTTTGATTGTATTTTTAATTTCCAGTTCAATTTACACACCATGGATAGAGAGTTGGATAGTGAACGTCGTGACAACAAGATGAGACCTCCACAAGACAATAGCATGAGACCTCCACAAGACAACAGCATGAGGCCCCCACAAGTTCAAGAGCAGGAGCCATCCACTCAAACTCGGGCTAACAACAATCCCAAGAAAACATTAATGAAGTTTGTGAAGAAGATAACTCAAAACAAGAGAAAAAATAGTGGGGGTTGTGAGGAATGGGAGTGTACTTTGTGTGGACATGTATTTAAGGGTATCTACACTAGAGTATGGAATAATCTCTTAGCCACACATGGGATAGGAGTGAAGGCATGCACATGCAGCCTTGAACAAAGGATGGAAATGGCCAAGGTTCACATGCAAGGCAAGGGAAACACCAGTTGTAACATCGATGTTACCTCTTCATCCCCTAGTAAGAGAAGTAGACATCATGATATTTCCCCATCTAACCATGGTTCTTCAATCAATGAGGAAATTGAGTCTAGGGGGGGAGTTCTAGTACCAAGGGGAAGAGTGATGTAAATGAATCCATTTTGAAAATGTACAATGTGGTGCACAGGGATGAGGAAGATGATGCTATATCAGATTTTTTTATGTCTAATGGAATTCCATTTAATGCTACCTGCTCACCACAATATAAAGTAATGGTGAAAAAAATCCCAAGTTGTAGGGTCATGATATGTTCCCCCAGGTTATAACAAAATGAGGACTTCATTGTTAGATAGGGGGGTGACAAGAATGCAAATGTTAGCGGAGGACCTCAAGCAATCTTGGGCTCATTCGGGTTGTTCAATTGTCATGGATGGTTGGACAGATATTCAGTCAAGACCTTTGTGAATTCTATTGTCACATCACCAGAAGGGCCTTCCTTTTGGAACACAATTGATTGTAGTGGAAAATACAAGGATGCTGCATTCATGTTTGAAATGTTAAAGGATGCCATCAAAGAGGTTGGCCCTTCAAATGTGGTACATGTCATCACAGATGCATCCCCTGTTTGTAGAGCAGCAAGATTGATGGTCCAAAGTCGATATAAGCATATCTTTTGGACTCCTTGTTGTGTGCATGCCCTTGACAATGTCCTAAAAGATATTGGAAAAATACAATGGATTGCAAAAATCATTTTAGATGCAAGAGATGCACAAATGTTTATTTGCAACCACCATGCTTCCTTGGCAATTTATAGGATGCATGCAAAGAAGAATTTTCTAAAACCCGCAGAGACTAGATATGCTACATATTTTATTTTGCTTGAGCGTATGGCTGAGATGTATGTATCTTTACAAGCCACAGTTGTTAGTCAAGAGTGGAATGCATGGACGGAGTCTAAATCACCTCAAGCAAAGAAGATAAAAGAAATGCTTCTTAATGAGGATTGGTGCGCAGAATGTAGATATATTTTTTATTTCACATCTCCAATTGTGGAGTTGATCAGGTATGCAGATTCAGATTCCCCAAGTCTTGGGGAAATATATGAATGTATTGATACCATGGTGGGGTACATGGAGGCAATATCAATCACTACTGGTTGATTAAAAATATGATGAAAACCCTGGTGGATGAGATGACAATGAATTGGAACACCAACAAAGTCACACTCAAGGACATTAGAACCAACCTGGTTAAGATGGGAGAGCGTCTTGAAACCATGGACTCCAGTCTGGTTTGGGACAATTTCTCCCTAGGGCGTAGCAACGAGTTTGATTTTCTCCAGCAGGAAGAGGATATTGAAGGTAACGCTGGTCTCTCTGGTGGTTTGAAGGCCAAGGATACACTGGCTACTGTCGAAGAAGGTCTCCCCGGGAGTGAATCCCCCTTGGAAGCTTCTCCTCAACCCTTCCCTTCTGCAATGCTTGCCACTACAGGTCCTTCGCAAAATGTTAGCAACAAGGAAATGGGGAACAGTCTCACACCCCCAGGTTGTAGCACCAAGCCTCTGTCACCCACTTTTCCCTCTCCAGGGATGGTTGAAGACTTCTTTGGAAGCTGCCCCATAGTGGAAGAAGCGCCAAACCTGCACTATGTTGAAGCAAACTCCTAGAAGACATGCGAGGGCGCTAGGTTATTATTGTGATACTCAGCTTTTTTGTTATAACTTACTCTATTGTTTGGTTTTTAGTACTTTCATTACGCATGTTATGTATATTCTGAACCAGACTCAGAACTACTTTTAGGCAGGTCTACTCTATATGGCCTTTTTTGGGTATAATTTTAGTTTTTTCAGCATCTTTGAGCACCTGGGATGGTGGCTTCACCACCTTAAGCCACCCCAGATTGTTGATAGACATATAACTTCTTATGTATTTTTTGACTCTCAAAATTAATATACTTCTACAACTTTACAAAAAAAAAATATTTATTTTGTATTTAAAATCATAATAACCTAATATCAATATCAAAAGTTGTAGTCTCTTGGTTCATAGGCCTAATATAATAGAATTTTAATTAAACAAATTAATAGAATTTTAATTTTAGTTTTTTTAAATTTGTATTCACATTACATTATGATCTTTTTCAAATTGAAAAAATATAAATTAATAATATTTATTTTGTATTTAAAATATTGAAAATCACAATGACCTTTTTCAAAAGTTTGAGTCTCTTGGCTCGTGGGCCTATATACATATGATGAGGCAAAATCACTAATTTGTTTAAATTTGTGTTCACATTATATTATGATATTTTTCAATTAAAAAATATAAATTAATAATATTTATTTTGTATTTAAAATATTGAAAATCACAATGACCTCATATTAATATAAAAAAGTTTACTCTATTGGCTCATGGCCTATATACATATGAAGAGGCAAAATCACTACCACATCAACAAACATATTGCAATGCATTTGATTTTATAAAAGGGAGACTTACATAGTTATACTTTCTTGGTCTCCTTCCTTGTGAGGATGTGATTTACTCGATGAACTAGTATTATGTGCATACATAGTTAAAATGTTTTGGATCATCCTTTTTCTCAAGACTTTTGTTTAAAATTATATATTTTTCTTTGATCAAATTTAATTTGTAATTTTGTTTTGCTAGTATATGTGTATTAAATATCTCAATATAATATTATATTGATAATATAATGTTTATCTTGTTTTCCTTTAGGGTCTATTTGATTCTTTGAGGTCTTTTTTTCTTTATTATCATTTTTGTTTTGTTAATCCTTGTTTATGGGAGTGTTCGTTTCCTAAGTAGTGACTATTGTTTTTAATTTTTTAATTAATTGTATGGATTGCAAAAAACATTATCTAAATTTTACAATGTTTTAAAAATTTTATTATTAAAATATTTTTTGAAAATTTAAAATATCATTTAATAACTTTTGATGAAATAAAATGAAGTTGATGTGATGTATTTTTCATTGCCAAATAATAAAAAATATTAAAGTTTTCTTAAAAAATGAAAAAATACAATGCATAATTTTTATATGGTTGTATCTTTCAATAAAGTTCATATGAATATAAGTACAAATTTTAAATTAATTTTTTAATATACGATTTGACATTTGAAAAATAAGTGTATATTTTGTAAAATATTTAATCACATTGAAATTTTAATATAAATGGATATGATCAAAATAATGAATAATAATAATTCAATATAAACAAGAGTTGCAAGTAGCAATGTCCATGACATTAGCTTGCAGCATAGATGTAAGGACATGCAAATAAGAATTGCATACACATGCAAATGAGGAAGCTCACTGACATAATACGTACAAAACTGGTTCTACAGACTTGAATAATAATAATTCAATATAAACAAGAGCTGCAAGCAGCAATGTCCATTAGATTAGCTTGCAACATAGATGCATGGACATGCAAATGAGAATTGAGGAAGCTCACTGATATAATGCGTACAAAACTGGTTTTACAGACTAGATGCTAGACGGTGCCATGCCCATAAATATATCTATATGTCTCTGCAGTATACAGGAATTGGAAAGCTAATTAGTAGAAATATGCCATTGCAAGAACATGAAGCTAGGAAACCTTATTGACCTCCCAAGTTACAGTCCGAATGTGGGTGCCTAATAAGCATGAAATTACATTTGCACCCTAGGCTTCCCAGCTCAAAATCAAGATTAAAAAATCTATATTCTAGTTTGTAGAAAAATCAATCCTGAATAGCGAAAAATTGTATCAAAATGCTTGAACTTGACTTAGAGGACTAGCTCACCATCCCAGTAGAAAAGGCTTTAAAAGAGCCATTCTTATATAAAGACCATTCTTTGCTTGGATAAAGTATGCAGCTCTTGGATCATAATCAACATCAACCATTATCTGCATAAATCACCTCGTGAGAACGTTGCCTGTATTTCAATAGAAAAAGAAAAAGGGATTTCAACTGTCCCAAGCTTCAATATTATAAAAGAGTATAAAAAAGTTGTCCATGATTTACTAATCTATATAGCATTTTATGGCTTTCTAAATGATGTCTCTGAACTTTATTTGTAAAAGTGACTCTCACCTCATCAAGCCTTGGAAGAGGATGTATGATAACTGCATGTGTGTGCAGTACATTCATGAATTTTTTTATCAATAATATATTTTCTATGGGATTCATTATACATATCAATTGTCTCACCAAAACACTCACATTGAATCCAAGTTTGATAACCAACTTCACACTTTGAAGCCACCTCCATCAAATCCGCAGATTCTTCCCATTCAACTTCCTTTGAGGTGAGGTAGTTATTAATGTCAATCATGTAAAAAGATTAAACATGGGCATACATATGACATACATTGCAAAGGATGAATTGTGTATAACATGTGCCAAGCAACAACTGAAATAGTTTTTCTCATATCCTTGCCAAAGTCAAACAACAAACATAAAGTTGAATTGTCTTCTAGTAAATGCATTCCACTATGTTATGGTGATTTGATGAACAACCAAAACAATGAAAAATATTGCTTGGGAATGCCAAAGAGGGTAATGGAATTCCTGACATAGTGCATGAAAATGTTACCAGAGATCCTTGGCAGATTTTCCAATTAGCTTGAGCAATTTTTATTTGTTACATAGATGATGTTTTAGAGAACCTACCTTCATTTTGACAACATCCGGCCCCACAAAGTAGATCTTCAAGTTGTTGTACTTGTTAGGATAATCCTATACTCCATCATAGTCCTTCTAGCATTTCTGTCATTTTCATTTTCAGTCATGCATACAAAATTAGGGTTTGCATGCATCCTAGTCATCAGTACCAACACCTAGCCCTCAGCAAACTAGCCCCCAGAGCTTCCTTCAGATTAGTTTTAGCTCTCCTAGAAATTAGTGCGCCCTCCTTTCACCTACTGCATGAGAAGGGCGCCTTTCTTCACCTACCAGTCCAGTTTAGTTCAATTAACTGAGTTCACTCCCTGATTTTAGGCTTAACTCACTCTTAACTGATCTTATCACTCCGATGGACCTCCAGTGTGACTAGATAACCTGTTTTGACTCCAGTTAGCTCCATCTGCGCCCTCCACTGAGCCTCCTTCACTACATTAGTGCTTCCATGTGCCAGTTACACCAACCACACTCAGTTAGACTCAGTTTTACTCCTGGTTGACCATCACTTGTGCATTGATGACTTCACTGATGAGAAGGTGGACTCCTAGTTATGCTTTGATGACTTCACTGATGAGAAGGTGGACTCCTAGTTATGCTTTGATGACTCTCCACTGATTATGGATCTGTGCATGAAGGCCAATTCAAATTACACCTAGTGAATTCGAATCCTCATCATTGTATATTTACCAGTTTACTGTTCACATAAATGTAACATGTGTAATTATTTTGCCTCTATCAGAGCTCCTTTGGATCTATGTTCTATTGCTTCTCTCTTCTTCTATTATTCCTAAATTCTTTCATTGTGAGGTTTACATCATCTCTTTGGATCTTATGTGGGCATTTTCACATGGTATCAGAGCCATTTGAGAGTATATTCTACCTCCATTCTTGAGAGTTTTTTGTAGGTATTTCGAAGTTCCAGCAGATTCAGCAGTTTCTATTTTTCACTTGTTCTAGCAGTCAAGATGAGCAATTCAAATGCTTCTTCTTCTCTTTCTCCTATGATCCTCACTCCCTTCAATTACTTCGAATGGAAGGGTGAGATGAAAATTCACTTGATGCATAAAGGGCTTCAAAGATTGGTTTATGAAAGAGATGCCATACCACATACAGTTGTAGAGAGAGTCAAGCATCTAAACAAATTGGATGAAGCTTTTGGATTCATATGCCTTCATATGTCCAAAGATCTATTGTTCCATGTTGAAGGATTGAAGTCTCCGAATGAGTTATGGACTAAATTGGAGAGTCTTTTTGGCAAACAAGATGGGCTAAGAGGCCATATTCTTGAAAATGAATTGGTTGCCCTACAACCTAGCAATTTCGAGAGCATTCAAGCATTCTTCTCAAAATTTAAAAATTTGGTTTTACAATGCAAGCATTGTCGCATCACTAAAAGTGATGAGCAATTGGTGCTCTCCATTTTGAGCAAACTTGGATCTCAATTTTCTGTCTTTGTACCTACTTTCCATTCTGGGCGAATGTTAATCCCTGGATGGAAGTTTCCTACCTTAGAAGTCTTCATTCAAGCCCTCATTCAAGAAGAGGACAAATTGTTTCAAATGGGTGCCATAAACACCTCCAAATATCTTTCTCTTCTAGTTGGTGAAGCAAGTGGAGCGAATGCAAAAGGGAGGCAAAAAGACAAAGACAAGAAGCCATCAAAATCCAAGAATGACAAACAAAAGAGACCAAATTGTTCCTACTACAAGAGAGGAAACCATCCTGAGAAAGCTTGCATGCACAAGAAAATTGATCTTCTAACCAAGCTTCTTGAACAAAACAAAATTGTTGTTCCAAAAGAAGCAAAGATGTCTGATTCTGGAAGTGGATCTAATGATTGCCATGCATTGATGGCTAGTTTTTCAACGTCAAAATCCCTCCTCATAGATTCTGGAACCTCCAACCACATGGTTGCCTCTGAAGAATCCTTTTCCTCTTTGGATCTCCAAGATGGTCCTACCATTCACATGGGAGACAACTCTCATATTTCTGCCAAAGGATTGGGTACAATTCATTTGGAGCATGGTAAGTTCAAAAATGTTTTATTTGTTCCTTCTCTAACAGCAAATTTGTTGTCAATATATCAAATGAATCATACAAGATCACCAAAGCAAGTAATTTTTGGTCCAAACACAGTAGAGATTACAGAAATCTCCACTGGAAAGGTTATAGCGAATATGATTGCTAATCATGCCTCAAAGGCATATGATTTCTCACACTTCATGCCTTTCTCTCCGATTATTCCTTCAGATTCTGATGAAGATCATAGTGACTCCTCTTCTAATGAAGAAGAAGATAAAGATCTTGATGTTGAGATCATAGTTCAAGAAGATTCAGATCAGAACCAACACCTATCTCAATCCATATTCAAGGTCAATATGGGCTCACACAGTCCTTGCTACCACTGAGAACACAGTTGATGATTTATCTGTTCACAGAACTACTAGACTTCAGCATCATGCCAACCTTGCATTATGCCATCCACCTCTCCATGAGAGATGCAGCATGATGATGGGGTACTCTCTTCCATCTCTTGGGAAGACTCTTCATGTTCCATTCGCTCCAGTTACAGAAAGAGTTCCTGAAATACTTGCTTCATCCAACACATTCTCCACACAGTGGGAGGCATATCAAGAGACTAGATCCATATCTAGCTTCTACTTTGGCTTCCTACAGGGGATCAGCTTGCCAAGTCTTTTGCAAAAGTTTTCACTAATGAAAGCTTCTTTCTTTTATGCATAGTATGATGGTTCTTTGAGTTATTTACTATTCTTTTGAGGGGGGGTATTTTTCCCATGAGGTTTTCCCCATTTCCTCGGTTTATGGATAGTTCTTTATTTTTCTATCATTTCTTTTGTATGGGTGACCTTTGGTCCTAGTTACCAGGGCCCAGGATGGATTAAGGGGGGGTGTTAGGATATTCCTATACTTCATCCTAGTCCTTCTAGCATTTATGTCATTTTCATTTTCAGTCATGCATGCAAAATTAGGGTTTGCATGCATCCTAGTCATCAGTACCAGCACCTAGCCCTTAGCAAACTAGCCCCCGGCTCTTCCTTCAAATCAGTTTTAGCTCTCCTAGAGCTTAGTGCACCCTCCTTTCACCTACTGCATGAGAAGGGAGCCTTTCTTCACCTACTAGTCTAGTTTAGTTCAGTTAACTGAGTTCACTCCCTGATTTTAGGCTTAACTCACTCTTAACTGATCTTATCACTCCGATGGACCTCCAGTGTGACTAGATAACCTGTTCTGACTCCAATTAGCTCCATCTGCGCCCTCCACTGAGCCTCCTTCACTACATTAGTGCTTCCATGTGCCAGTTACACCAAACACACTCAGTTAGACTCAATTTGACTCCCGGTTGACCATTACTTGTGCATTGATGACTTCACTAATGAGAAGGTGGACTCCTAGTTATGCTGTGATGACTCTCCACTGATTATGGATCTGTGCATGAAGGCCAATTCGAATTACACCTAGTGAATTTGAATCCTCAGCATTGTATATTTACCAGTTCACTATTCAGATAAATGTAACATGTGTAATTATTCTGCCTCTATCAGATCTCCTTTGGATCTATGTTCTATTGCTTCTCTCTTCTTCTATTATTCCTAAATTCTTTCATTGTGAGGTTTACATCATCTCTTTGGATCTTATGTGGGAATTTTCACAGTACTTGGACAGCAAATAGCGGCAAGTGATCTGACTATATGACCATTTGCAAGATCTCCAACAAGGGAAACTTTTATGTCATCCAAACGCCCAATTTCTCTTTGAATTGTATACATGTCCATAAATGCATGTATATCACATAGAAATGAGCACTGGACACTGAATATATAAAATGCAGCTCTATGAAAATCATATTCAGGTTATCACTATAAAAACTGCACCATGATAATCATGTCCAATGAATATTATTGTGTTCAGGAAAAAAGATAAGCATCCTACAAACAAGCCGCTAAGAGCTATACGAGCCTTGAACCTTTAGCCTTCACCAACAAGGAGACCAAAAAAAACTAGAGCATTCCTCAGGGTGTAGACATTCAAAAAGCATCCCGCAACACATTTAATGACGTTGGATTATGACCAATTGGATAGACAGGTTGGATCAAATCTAACAGTCCATATCTCGTCAACAACATTACGCCGAAATTACATCAAATCACTATTCAAGTCATTTCATTTTGGGTTGCTCAAATCAAAGCACTATGACAAAAATATCTAAGTTGGAAATACATGTTTAAAAGAAATAAGTTGTCGAATGCATTAGTCTTTCAACTAAGAGTATTCAATCGATTATGCAAACACATCCCGTGTGATTCAGATAAAAAAACAGGCCTCCTATATTGATTATCTATGAATCCAAATTTATCCATTTTACCACTTTAAACTGACGCGCCTCCATTGAGAATTAGCGTCCACTTAAACAAGTAAGAAATCTAACAGCTTAATACAACGCATATATAACTACAAACTGAACATTTCGAGTAGAAAAGTCTTATTATTATTGAAATTTGTAGTCTCGATTTATCGGGCAACATCGTTAATGTGAATCACTGACTCTGAAGGACAGGATGAGATGAAACGTTGTTAATATGAATCACAGACTCTGAAGAAGGGGAGATGAAGCAGGAGATTTATTCCATGAGGTGTTCAAAAGAGTGACAGTGGGGTTTGACAACGTAGAAGGCATGATATTCTTCCTCTAACACAACAACCTCCACGCTCTTACCGCACTCCTTCAACGACTCACAATATTCGTGGCAACGATCTCTGAGCATATCTCTGCCCCAGATAGCCACCAACAAAGGGGGCAAAGGAACCTCTTCTAGCTTGGACGCTTCAGGGCTCCATATAAGTCCCCACAGGTCAATGCCAGCCGATAGGAAATCCACGCGATGTTGGTACACAATGAAGGAAATGCCAGGTGGTGATTCGATGCCAAGTGTCAATGTAAATGCTCGGTACTCCATGCCAAGAATCGATGGCTTCTTTTATATTTTGGAACCAATGGAGGAGTACGAAAGCGTTAATCATCCGAGGGATTACTATATATCCCTTCCAGGGTTGGAATTTCACTTCAATCTTACCTGTAATACTTTTTTTTTTTACGTTTTAGGGTTTAACATTCTTCTTACTTAAAGGTGTTACCTATCAATAATGATAAAGTATAAATCGAACTAAATGTGGATCAAGGACAACAACTTATGAGATACCAAAGGCCTCAATTCTCTTCAATATCCTTATCCTTGAATAAAATGATGGGACTGGTTAGAAAAAAAAGATAACTCTGCTCCATAGCAAGCACGGTGAGGTTATATCCATTAATCGGTGGGGTGATGGGGTGGTCCATGGAGAAAGCGCTGCTTCTTCCCAGCTCTAGTTAGTACCCACGTCATGAGATTCAAGTGGACAACTAAGTGTGAAAGACAGACTTGGAGAGTTAAGACAATATAAGTTGCCACATCTCTTCATTACATCAAAGTGTGTCTCGGGTAGTGAAGAGTAGTCAAGGTTTTGTTATCAATTTTCTCCCTTTTAATTTAATCTCAATATAAATAAGCTAAGTTGTACACAACAACAACCACCAAAAAATATGGCATCCACTTGGAAATCCTTATAGGGAGAAAATATGAAAATAGTCTCGAAGCCTCCACACTACTAGTAATTCATTAATGACAACATGACACCTATGCCAACCATATACCACATCAGCCTACAGACTGTGTTAGATGTTTAAAATGTTTTGTAAAGAAAGAGATCATGAAAAATAAGATGGATAGATCAATTGAGAAACGCTTGTATCATTCTATGATAAAAATTCTTAAAAAAATATGAATACTAAAATTTATACGAGACATGAAGGAAACAACTATAGTAAAACGGGTATTGGAAAAATGACCATATAAACCAAAATTTGGATAAGGAATTTTGTTCCAAGTCACTAATAGAACAGAGCAACTTGGCATCCTGCTTTGAGAAAACATCCATGTAAGAAAAAAATATTTTTGATACAATAAAAAATATGTATTTCCCCAACCTACACAACCATTTTTTACCATCTAGCATTTGCTGCCAAAATTAGTAAAAAATCCACAAATCGATAAATTTATTTGTACAAGTTTGCAGAACTTACTGCTTATTTGTTGTGGAAAAACCTATTCAGATTGATTTTGACTCAAAAAAATCCAATCATCTATGTCATAAGCCCGAACTTGTCCATTCTCCTATATTTTTTTACCAATTGGTATCTAGATTGGAATGTCTTGAAACAAGTAGTTTGTCACATTTCATGCAAAATCTCCCACCCATACAATATAAGGAGGTCCCATTTGAGGATGTTTTTATCCAATGCCAATTGTTTCCCAATTTACCAATAAAATTGTTTAGTGCAAGCCATTTGTATGCCATTGTAATTTTGCATAACCCTATCTGTTGCTACAAGGCTTGCAAACTCCATAAAATCACAACCCTCTGATTGTAGAGTCTATTTATTATCTCTATTTATTAATTATGGTAGTGTTTAATAAAGGGGTGTGATTACTTGATGGATATAATGTAACAGTGGTGAAACCCTAACTAGGGTTATCAAATTGCAACGAAATGAACGTAAATACTCAATAGAGAATGCTAAGGTTAGCCCCATTATAATTAAATCCCTATGTTTAAACAAAGAATCCTTAAGCCAGTAAATAAATCATATACAACAAATATAAGAAATAAATAAACAGTCGACAATGATAATGAATAGTTCAAGTATATGTTCTTTGCCCAAATATATTTATAAATGTGTGAAACATAGTAAACCACTTATACTATGAAACGAGAACTCTAGCCATAAAAACGATGATTTTTGCAAAAGAAACACCAAAAACACCCCCCAAATAGAAAAGTGTTGATACCAGTATACACTTTTTTTTTCAGGGTAAAAAATAGAGCCATGGCCTAAACATCCCATACTATTGTTTACAAAAATTGTAAAATCAACCCCTAAATTGAAAAAAATAAAATCTTCAAGAGATAAATTACAACTTTTTTTAAACTTCCATATTCTTTGAAATTGTCCTCCTTTAAATTCTTTGGCACATGGACAAAATGTGGCAAGAGTGTTTTTTTCTGGTCCATGCCATCAATTATCAAACCCATATACTTATGTGGAGCATCATAACACTTCTTGCGATATTTGTACAACTTTTGTCGTTCATTTGATTGTTGATTGTGATGTTCTTGCAGTGCATTGCTTATGGAATCTACAAACAAATTTTAATTTTGGTTTAAAAAAAAATAACTTAGATTTACAAAAAAATTAAACCTCCTCCTGCCCCCTACCTTCCCTCCCAACCGTCCCTCCTAGCCCCTTCCCCCTCCACCCACCCCCCTAAACTATATAAAAAAAATAATAATAATAATAATAATTAAACCTAAACCCACCCCCCCTAAACTATATAAAAAAAAAATTAAAACCTAAACTCAAAACAAAAACTATATAAAAAAAAAATTAAAACCTACACCCAAAACAAAAACTATATAAAAAAAAATTTACAAAATTTTTTAAAAATTAAAACCCAAAACATAAACTATATAAAACAACATTTTAAAAAAAAATTAAAAATTGAAACCAAACCCCTCCCTTCCGCCTCCTCCTCGCGCCCCCTTCCCCCTCCCCACCCTCCTCCCGCCGTCCCCGTCCCCGTCCCCCACCTCCTCCTCCCCCTTCCCCTTCTCCTCACGCGCCCTTCCCCCTCCGCCTCCCCCTTCCCCCTCCTCCTCGCGCCACCTCCCTTCCCCTCCTCCCCCTCCGCCTCCCCCTTCCCCCTCCTCCTCCTCCTCTCGCAGCCCCCTTCCCCCTCCTCCCCCTCCCTTCTCCCTTTATGACCCTTTGGCGCCCTCTTGGGGGCACCAAAGTGCCGCAAAGGGAGAAGGGAGGAGGGGGAGGGGGAGGAGGGAGCAGCGAGAGGGGGAGTAGGGGGAAGGGAGGGGGCGGGAGGAGGATGGGGGAGGTAGGGGGAGCAATCGCTCGGCTCGCTTGTGTGCTAAAGGGCCGCCTGTGAGGGAAGGGAGGGGGCGGGAGGAAGATGGGGGAGGGAGGGGGAGCGATCGCTCGGCTCGCTTGCGCGCCAAAGGGTCACCTGTGAGGGAAGGGAGAGGGCGGGAAGAGGATGGGGGAGGGAGGGGGAGCGAGTGCCCAGCTTGATTGGGCGCCAAAGGGTCGCCTGTGACTGGGCGGTCCTTTGGCGCCAAAACGAGCTGAGCACTCACTTCCCCTCCCTCCCCCTCCTCCTCCCGCCCCCTCCCTTCCCCCTCCTCCCCCTTCCTCACGCCGCCCCCTCCCTTCCCCCTCCTCCCCTCCTCCTCCTCCTCCTCCTCCCGCAGCACCCTTCCCCCTCCTCGTCCTCCCTTCTCCCTCTGCAGCCCTTTGGCACCCAAGCGAGCGGTCAAAGGCTCGCGGAGGGGGAGGAGGGGGGAGGGGGGTGGCGGGGGGAGGAGGAGGGGGAAGGGGGCATGAGGGGGAGGTGGGGGAAGGGGCGGCGGGAGGAGGGGGGGAGGGGGAAGGGTTTGGTTTGAAAAAAAAAATTAATGTTTTTTTATATAGTTTATGTTTTGGATTTAATTTTTTTTTTATATAGTTATTGTTTTGGGTTTAGGTTTTAATTTTTTTTTTTGTTTCAATTTTGTTTCAATTTTTTTTTTTATATAGTTTTTGTTTTGGGTTTAATTTTTAATTTTTTTTTAATATAGTTTTTGTTTTGGGTTTAGGTTTTAATTTTATTTTTTATAGTGTTTATTTTGGGTTTAGGTTTTAACTTTTTTTGCAGAAAATTCTACATATAATGTTTTTCATATGTTTTTTACAAATATATGGTATATTTTTTCTTGAATTTATGTGAATCGTCACTTTTATGAAAATAATATGAAATAGTATCATTTGTATACAAAAAAACTCTGAAAATTCATTGAAAATGGTTTTGAATGTCTTTATTTTCTGGATTTTTTGACAATTTTGTCAATAAAAATGTCTTATTTTGTCCATACAAAAGTCCTATTTTATAGAAAAATTGCAAAATGAATAT
Organism: Larix kaempferi; assembly: GCA_027924585.1. Taxonomy (NCBI): domain Eukaryota; kingdom Viridiplantae; phylum Streptophyta; class Pinopsida; order Pinales; family Pinaceae; genus Larix; species Larix kaempferi. The sequence continues at coordinate 4,736,984 of BSBM01000103.1, forward strand.
GTTTTTCATTATAAATTGTTTATAAATGTATGTTATTTTGTTAAATTTCTAAAAACACACTTGAAAATAGAAATAAAAAATATTTTACGACAAAGATAATTCAAAGGCCTGAAAAAATGCATCAAAATGAAAATGTGTGATACTGGTATCAACCCTTTTTGAAACAGAGCTAAAAATAGCTACTAAAATTAGGAGAGAGAAAAATGAAAACTCTGTCGAATTTTCGTTTACCCTGTATAGAGTAGAACTCTCATTAGCTTCATAATATAAATGACATTAAATACATTTTTATAACATAGTGGAGTAAGGTCAAATCTAGTTCCAAGTTCAATTGAAATGAAACTCTAAAGAGTAAAAATCCTTAAATCTTCATTGGAAATGGAAGGGTTGTAGAAGTAAAGCCTGATTAATTCATCCCTTCATAACATACATATTGTCCAGTGCTCCGCAAACGAATCATACACTGTAACACCATCATTAAACATAGACGCCATACCATGCCACACAAAAACTGTATGCGATTAATATTAATGGATGGGAGTTGAATTCAAACTAGAAATCATCACTAATAATAATAGTAAAATAAATTATGAGCAATCATCTTGAGGGGAGGATCTCTATCGCCTGTGCTAATAGGTTATCTAACTCTCATATACTAGAATAAATGGATTGTTATTAACATACACTGGGTGGACTGTTATTAACATATACTGGGAGCAATATATTTCTGGGACATTCATAAAAAGGAACTACCCTCTCGATTGTCCTTACAGCGACATGTAAGCACATTTATATCATATTAATGATGAGAAATGTACTCAAGCAAAGAACCTTCAATGGAAGAAGGAATTTTTATGGAAACTTCGTATGAATAATTACTTGAGAGGTCGGGGAGGATACTAAGAAGAATTCCATTCACCATGGTAAATCCTTGAGGAATAAAATGTAAATATGATACTCTCAAATTATGGCATGTAGTGGCAAACCTAAAATGCACTGGTATTTGGTCGTTGGCCGTGGATCTACTTGTAAAGGTATTTTCCTGGTAGTTGTCATTTGGATGGTTAATGGAACCTTCCCGACTGTATAGTAACCACTCACGAGTAAATTTGCGGCAGTGTAAGCTGGAATTCCCTTTCCATAGAAAAACAAAAACTCTTTAGCCAATTGGTGGCCCATCAAGGATTAGGGTGCTCAGGCCATGATCCATGACCATTACTGAAGACTTGAATTCGGCATGTTGATGCATTCAGTGAATATTTAATGCTTTTACCTGACACCAACTGGCAACCACTAACCAGTTACAACGCTCTCCGCCCAATGCTTGCTACCTGCTAGTGCAGCTAACTAATATAGGGAAAATGATTCTAATATGTCATGGACATAACAATGTCATAGTGTATATATGTTAAGTTTAGATTAAAATATTTTTAAAATTTACTAATAATTTATTTTAATTTTAAATTTCAAAACTAGTTAAACATAATTTTATAATATTATAAAGTACTTAAATGCAAAAGTTTAGAGTTTCATTTTACTTATTTAAATATGTAATTCTTTGTATTTTCTTCTCATAATATGGTGCAAAAATACATTTATATTAATAGTATATATAAAATACACAACAACAATTTTATTTAATAAAAAAATCATTTTAATTATAATTATATTTATTTAATAGTTAGTTACATTAACATTAATTTCTAATAATAATCATATAATGAATTTAATTTATGTCAATTTTATTTAATGATAAAGTAATCTAAATTAATAAAAAATTATTTTAATAATAATTATATTTATTTAATAATTGGTTACATAAACATTAATTTCTATTAATGATCATATAGTTAATTTTATTTATGTTAATTTTATTTAATGATAAAATAATCTAAATTAATAAAAAAATATTTTAATTATAATTATATTTATTTAATAGTTGGTTATACAAATATTAATTTCTAATAATAATCATATAGTGAAACTAAATTTATGTTTTTTATTTAATGATAAAATAGTCTAACTATTAAAAAAAACTATTTTACTTATAATTTCGGACTGGCGCAGTGGCGCTCTAGACAAGGCTGGGCCTCAATAGCCTCAACACGTGAAGTGCTTAAAAAAATACATTAACACAGAAAAAGAATAAAAGGTACAGCGCATGCAGGCCCTCAGGGCTCAAACAACGCCGCTGAAAAAGCACGCACCCAGAAATAGAAGAAACCTCTCTCGAAAACAAGTTTTGCCCAAACCAACGGCTGCCCAAAATACCGTACATTATAAATCTTCGTTGCAAAACCGGCGACGGCTCATGGATATTCTAGAAAGTGGTTTTTGGAGAAACTATTGATTGATGTCCTCGCTTGCTTATTAAACTTGAGTCCACAACCACCGATTGATGGAAGCATTCACTCAACAACTATGGATTCCACGACTCTCTTTCTCTGCAATCGTGTTTTCTTGTTTAAGAATTCATTACAATCATATTCTACTTCTCATCGTCCTTCCGTTCTGACACCCCGCCCTTCCGTTCTGCCAACTGCGATTCGAGCTCGGGCGTCTATAGGCACTTCAGAGGCCATTTCATTGCGCGGCCACATGAAATCAAAGAATCTGTATGAATTACTGGAGGTAAGCCCCGCGGCAACTGCAAAAGATATAAAGAGGGCTTACAGAAAGCTGGCAAGGGAGTTCCATCCTGATCACGCGCCTTCTCCTCAGGAAAAGAACGACAGTACCCAGATGTTTTTGAGGATACACAATGCGTATGTCACTCTCTCCGATCCAAGTGACCGTGCGCAATACGACCGTCAGCTTTCGGCTCAAATGCGAGTGCCCTTTGCACGGACAATGTGGGACAAGTCGTCGGGCCGAAGGGACGCCGTTTATGGCTATTCACTTGACAGTCGGTGTAAAGGAAGAAGATGGGAAACGGAGCAGTGCTGGTAAAGGGGTGTTTCGGATATTTTGGATGCAATTTGGTTCTATCCGAATTAATTTTACCCATGTATTTTTATGCCTCGGCTGTCTATTTTACTCTGATTTTGAGCATGTAGTATGGTCTGGTTTTTTTTCAAATAAAAAGCCAAAAATTTTATTATCTCCTGTGATAATAGCCTATCCACCGTGCATGTTCTAACAGACAATAAGGAATATGTATATTAATCTCTGGTTTTTACAAGGATTTGTTTGAAAATCTTAAATTCCTGGACAATACTGACTTCCCTAAGAAACTGTTTATTAAAAATGTCAAATAAATAATAACATCGGTTTAAAATGATAGTAGCTGAAATTGGGTGTCAAAAAGTTACAGGGCAGACGGACATTTTGTTAGAGTAACTTTAAATTTTAGATAATTTTTTAGTCATTTTTTTTTCAAAAAATTGGTTAAAATGGTTAAAATTACAATTTTGGGTTATAAATCCATTTTTAAAATCACAATTGTAAATACCGTACAGTATAAATCTTCGTTGCAAAACCGGCGACGGCTCATGGATATTCTAGAAAGTGGTTTTTGGAGAAACCATTCATTCATGTCCTCGGTTGCTTATTAAACTTGAGTCCATAACCACCATTTGATGAAAGCATTCACTCAACAACTATGGATTCCACGACTCTCTTTCTCTGCAATCGTGTTTTCTTGTTTAAGAATTCATTACAATCATATTCTACTTCTCATCGTCCTTCCGTTCTCACACCCCGCACTTCCGTTCTGCGAACTGCGATTCGGGCTCGGGTGTCTATAGGCACGTCAGAGGCCATTTCATTGCGCGGCCACATGAAATCAAAGAATCTGTATGAATTACTGGAGGTAAGCCCCGCGGCAACTGCAAAAGATATAAAGAGGGCTTACAGAAAGCTGGCAAGGGAGTTCCATCCTGATCACGCGCCTTCTCCTCAGGAAAAAAATGAGAGTACCCAGATGTTTTTGAGGATACACAATGCGTATGTCACTCTCTCCGATCCAAGTGACCGTGCGCAATACGACCGTCAGCTTTCGGCTCAAATGCGAGTGCCCTTTGCACGGACAATGTGGGACAAGTCCTCGGGCGGAAGGGACGCCGTTTATGGCTATTCACTTGACAGTCGGTGTAAAGGAAGAAGATGGGAAACGGAGCAGTGCTGGTAAAGGGGTGTTTCGGATATTTTGGATGCAATTTGGTTCTATCCGAATTAATTTTACCCATGTATTTTTATGCCTCGGCTGTCTATTTTACTCTGATTTTGAGCATGTAGTATGGTCTGGTTTTTTTTCAAATAAAAAGCCAAAAATTTTATTATCTCCTGTGATAATAGCCTATCCACCATGCATGTTCTAACAGACAAGAAGAAATATGTATATCAATCTCTGGTTTTTACGAGGATTTGTTTGAAAATCTTAAATTCCTGGACAATACTAACTTCCCTTAGAAACTGTTTATTAAAAATGTCAAATAAATAATAACATCGATTTAAAATGATAGTAGCTGAAATTGGGTGTTAAAGAGTTACAGGGCAGACGGACATTTTGTTGGAGTAACTTTAAATTTTAGATAATTTTTTATTCATTTTTTTGCAAAAATTTGGTTAGAATGGTTAAAATTATAATTTTGGGTTATAAATTCATTTTTACAATCACAATTGTAAATAGCAATTTCAACAAACAAAAAAAATCATTGAAACCAAATACTATTTGAAAAAAAAACAAAACAAAAACCTCAATACCTCAATAATCATCACATTAAAAGCTATCCAAACACATTTAGGTGCATACAACATGTCCATATCAAGATGACAAAAGCAAGCGCAACAACATCTTATATTATTAAGATTTGGACATACTTCCTTTGCCATGGTCTAAATGTCATAATATAATATGTAACCTAGTTGGTGAAGGAGAGGATAGGCTAAATTGATTTTGTTTCCTTGCACCTCCTATAATAAGAATTAGAGCGAAATGCATAGAATAAATATGACTAGGGAAACCAGAGAAGTTGCAAGGTTGGGTAAAGTCGACCACCATGCAAATTCACCAATTTATCCATCGATGGGAGTGAAATCATACTGTGAGTTTGAACCTTCTAGAATTCCACTTCCCACTTCATGATGGCCACACTAACCACTGTAATAAACTCCAGATACACAAACCAAGAGATGATGATAAAAATGTAGTGGAGAGGAAAGAAAATGGGCAAGAGAGGGTAACCAAAATACCATAGAGAGAAAAGATGCATGGGGATTATTCTCAATACCTAGTACATTACATAAAAACTTAATATTAGTCAACAATGTTGATCATCTATTTTTAGAGTCTTTGTGGGGACCAAATTCAAATCCTGAGTGATTTTGATGGAAGACTGACCCCATGTCATGGCCTCTTAGCTAAAGGAAATTGTTTGTGATTAGTGGTTTTCCCATTGAGGGTAGTAAATAAACATTGTTCAAAAGAAAAATCTACTTTGTTTACTAGTGGTAAAGAAACATTAAAAGAAAAATCTACTTTGTTTACTAGTGGTAAATAAACATCGAAAATACCCACGCCACCTCTTGACCCTCAACTAGTAGATCTGTCCTTACAAGATATTGAGAATATATCATTCTAAAAATAGTTTAGTTTCCCCCCCCACATCCCAACCTCTAGTCCTAGTCCTGGTGTGACATTGAGGACTTTATCTAAGAAATCCAATTATTCTCAATGAATATATGTATCCAACATGCTCACATGATTTGAATGTGACTGCCACATTTTATCCCTAAAGATGTTGCACCAGCTGCCGCTTGAAACCAAACACCATCCTAATTCTCAAGGGTGTGTGTTGTCACAGATTTGTTTCAAGGACACAATTAATCATGTGACCCTTATCTAAACAGGAAGAATCTATCACTGCTAAATAACAACTTTTCTATGTTGCCTTAACAACATTGTACTTTACCTCCATTCACACAACTCCTCAAGACACAAAGTAATTCTCTACCATGTAGACTAGCCACACAAGACAAACCATCTTTTAATTAGCAGATGGTTTGCTTATTTCTTCCTCATCAAGAGAGATGACCTCTTGGCACCTTGTGGCAGTTTTGATGTGGGTTTTCTTGCTGCCACTACTGTCATTTTAGCCACAAGCCACTAAAGCCCACAAAATTGGGGCATAAACAATACTATGTATTTGCCAACAATTGCCTCAACAAACCTTTAACGCTGGTAACTTGCATGCAAATGAAACAACACATGTCTATACATTTGCTAAACAGATCTACATACTTGCCAATTCCACGTGAAAGGACTAATCACACTCTTCTTTAACAAGCCACACATATCCCATGCTCCATTTGAACATTCTTATTGGATTTACACAACCTCTTCAAATATGCAGTTACTTTAGAATGTGGTAGGTAGAGTCAACTTGTATCCCTAGGTGCAGATACATCAAACAACCCACACTATCTCTTGGTTGGGTTTGGATTCTCATGTGGTATGTGTCTCAAACCAACACACAACCAACCCTTCCATTCGTTGATTCATTCTCATGTATGTCAATAGATCTAGAGCGTCGTGGCTCTCTATAATCATTCCTATGCTATAAAATTCCTATCCTATCAAATTCGACTCGTCATTCAAAATATTGGAAATATCATAAATTATAATCATTCACTCACTCATGTCATGCACTCACTGCTTAGCTTTGCTTTGCTTAGCTTTAATTGGCCATTAACAAACTTCTTTTGTTGTTCTGGTTCAACTTAAAAGGTAGATTATCGAGACCCAAACATGTAGCGAGCCCCAGTTGACTTAGGCTTGATTCCATTTCCCCTCCATCCCATACATCTATGTTGTCGCAACAAGTGTTGAACAACTAAATTTGATGCCCATGCCCCTATGATGCTAGCGTTGTTAATAAAAATGATATCGAAATTGAAATTGGAAATTAAACTGGAATTGAAATGTAAAATTGAAATTGAAAATGAAAATGATATTGATATTGAAATTGAATTTGAATTTTGAAATGAAATTCGAATTGAAAATCGAAAATTGAAATTAAAATGAGAAATGAAAATTGAGAATTGGAAATGTAATTAGAATTCAAATCGAAATTGAAACTTGGAATTTGAAATTGAAATTTGAAATAAAGTTTGAAATTTGAATTGAATTTGAAATTTGAAATAGAGTTTGAAATTTGAATTGAATTTGAAATTTGAAATTTGAATTTGGATTTGAAATGCGAAATTTGAATTTGAATTTTAAATGTGAAATTTGAAAGAGAATTAGAATTAGAAATTGAAATGTGATGCAGAGAGTTCTGAAGAGAGAACTTCATTGCTTCGTGCTCCGCGACGCACGAGAGGATTTGGCGTCGCCCAAGAGAGTGGCCATCGGCAGTGCTTCTGTTAGCCGAGGAGTGCGGCCATGTCGGGGTCGGCTTCCGCTAGTGGTAGTAGCAGGAGAGCTAGTGTGTCAGTTCATCTCGACGACATTCATGTCATTTTCTCCCACCTACACACCTCTTATTGAAAAACACGTGTTCAGGATTCATGTTGCATAGTATCATACAAATAAAATCTCGCACTGTGTGAGGAGCTAGTACATCATTCCAGTGTCTTTTGAAAAAATCCAGAAATTTGTCATAGTATAGTTCAAATTCAACGTGGTACCGGCGGCAACAAGTGTCGTGAATCGTATTTGGCCTAATATACCACAGTTTCAATTTGTTGAACATGCTAAATGATATTTGAACACCAGGATTGGTTTCTTGGAAGTCCTCGTAAAGTGCAACGCTCGTCATCTCCATCACATGCTTACAGTGCTCCTGATAAATGCCTTTGGATAAACATTGTCGCAGGACATGCTTTCGATCTAGAATAGCACGAGAATGGCTATTCCAAAACTCTATCACCTTCTCTCTAATGCCTGTTGTCATCCTGCCTCGATAGGGTTCCCTACAAATAAGATCCCAACAAGCAGCTTCATCATTTTCATCTATCCGGGCCCTGAATTTAGTATATTTGAGCAATGTTCTTTTTGAGACATTGAGCAATGATGCCATTGCTGATACCATTCGATTTCTTGAGGTGCTTTGTGCCACAACAGCCATTGTAATTTCCCTACGAGCAGCTCGGGTATCATTGTTTCTTGATTTTCCAAACGAAGATAATGCAGTTCTTACATTTTCTATTGCATTCTCGCATGTGTTTTTTGTTTTAACATCTTGGAAACCCACAACTTTGTGGCACGTTTGAATTTTTTGTGTTTTATCAACCCATGTAGGATTTGAGCTTGTGCCATCGTTGATTGTTGTTCAAAATATGATTTGATTTTGTTACTAACATGCTCTCTAACTCTCCGACTAGGGATCGAGTTCGCAATATCTTCTTGTGCATAAACAACTGCACAATCCTCTAGAAAATTTCCACCTCTTCCAACCCCACTGCAACTCCCAATTATACTTTCAATGTGAGAGGGAAAGGTGTCATGTGATGGATGATCAGGATCATGAGGGGGCACAGGGTCATGTGATTCTTGATCACCATGATGTGATGTCTTACCATAATCTCTCCCTACACATGTAAATTAACAAATTGAAAATTGCTTACTTTATAGTTGTGCATTGAACTTTAAAATTGCTAGTAAATTGAAATTTGATGTGGAAATTGAAAAATTGAAAAATTGAAAAATTGAAAATTGCCTATGAATTGAATTTTCCAACTAATACATTTAGCTTGAGAATTATTCTAAGTAAAAATTGAAATTGCTAGTGACTTGAAATTTGAAATTGCTACTAAAGTTTGAAATTGCTAACTTAATTACTTGAGAATTGTTCTAGAAGTAAAGTTTGAAATTGCTAACTTAATTACTTGAGAATTGTTCTAGAAGTAAAGTTTGAAATTGCTAGTAAAATAACTAATACATTTAACTTTAAAATTGCTAGTAACTTGAAATTTGTTACATGTAAATCAACAAATTGAAAATTGCTAGTGACTTGAGAAAAATTCGGTACAAGTATTGAAAATACATTAAAACAAGAAAATTGTTTGTAACTTAATTTCAAAATAACTAAATATGTACATATAACTTGAAATTGTACATTTAGTTTAAGAATTGCTAGTAAAGTTTGGAAATGAAGTATATATATTTAACTCAAGATAATTATTAATAACTTGATATACTAGTGCATTGAACTTTAAAATTGCTAGTAACTTGAAATTTGATGTAGAAATTGACAAATTGAAAATTGAGTGTGAATTGAATTTTCCAACTAATTATACATAACTATCAATTTAACTTGAAAATTATCCATTTAACTTGAAAATTGTTAAATTTTTTTAAATATAAATTATATACCTACTATAGGAAGAAAAAAAAAAGTTAACTTATCCCTACATTAATGCATAGAAAAAATTGGTACATGAATTGGAAATACATTAACTATGAAAATATTTTGAAGTGTAAGTTGATTTGATTATAAACCTAGAAATTTAAATAAATAGTCTCAACAAAAACACATTTTTGTCAAATTTACAACATTGCACCCATTAAAATCCTTATAGAAATTCACCTTCAAATATTTTTGAAAATAGTCTCAACAAAAACCATAAAAAATACACATAATTATCTTGGTGATGTCATGTTATGTAAATAAAAGTATGTGATAGATAGAACCTTTAAATAGACTTTGTTTAAAGTAAACATTATATTTAGCTCTTTGAACATTCATTTGTTTTCAAATATTCATAACTATTAAAATATTGCCAACAACCATAACTATAAAAATATTGTCAACCACCATAACTATGAAAATATTCATTCATTTGTTTTCAAATTAAATTTTCTAACTAATACATAACTATCATAATGTTCACTTCAAATAAAATGAGGGTAAGTTAAAATTAGACATTAATAGTTATTTCAATCAACAAATGTTGAGACTTGGAGCTCACATTGAAGCTATGCATTTATATTTTTTTTAACAAATAACAAAACAAGAATTGAAATTACATTTAACTTGAAATTGTTAGTAACTTAGAAAATTGCAATTAGTTAAATATGTACATTTTAATTTCAAAATAATGTCCAATTGTACATTTAATTTGAAAAGTATTCTAATAACATTGAAAATTGTTAGTAACTTAGAAATTTGAAAATAGTTAATATGTACATACATTTTAACTTGAAAATAGAATCCAAGTGTACATTTCATTTGAAAATTGTTAGCAACTTTGAAATAATTTGAAAATTGTTAATTGTTAGTAACTTTGATATAATTTGAAAATTGTTAGCAACTTTGAAATAATTTGAAAATAGTTTAAAATATGTACATGTTAACATGAAAATAGAATCTAAATGTACATGTTTCATTTGAAAATTGTTCCAATAACATTTGTTAGCCACTTGAAAATTGTTCATTTAACATAAAAATTGTTGCAAACTTTGAAATTTAAATAACAGATGGATTAAATAAATAAGAATTTATCATTACAAATAAATATGAAACAAATTAAATTATGAAATTTAGTTAAATTTATTTGAAAATTGTTACTAATTTTGTAAATTATGTAGCATGATATTTAAATTATGATAGCATGTAATTCAATAATTTACCTTGGTTCTCCTCCATTGGAATTTGTTGCACCAAATGTGCATCGTCTTCTTCTCTCAAGCTTGCTTTTTGTTGTCCCATTCATTCTCTATTCCTCTCAGGCTCTTCATTGTCATTTTGTTGTCTAGCATGTTTTCTTTGTCTTTTTTTTTTACTCCCCATCAATCTACAATGAAAACAAACAAAAATTTCTTCAAATTGTTATAACAAACAACAATATGTTAGTATGAAATCTTGAAATATGTCTACAAAGAAATCTTACATGTCTATTGAGCTCTAATTCAACAATATCAAAATGACAAATCCCTAATTCAACAACATCAAAATAACAAAGCTCTAATTGAAAATAAACTAGCAATGAGTTAAATTAGTGTTTTTGATGAATTGTTTACTGAATATATAGAGGTTGGTTGATATTTTTACGAGGGAATGATAGTTGGAAACATTATTGTCCAACTCCTTTCCCGGGTTCGTTTTTATATTTTTTTTACACAGACAAATCCTCGATCGAGGTTATTTTACATACCCTAGATCGAGGGCTTGAACATACCTCGATCGAGGTCTTGTTAAACCCTCGATCGAGGTATTTTAAATACCTCGATCGAGCTATTAGGCCGAGAGCCCTTTTCACTGCAGGATGAAAGTTTTGTATTCCTTCAAGAGGGTTAAACCATGTTATTAAATGCACATTAATGGGTGGACTTGATACCATTGGATTCGTTAATAAATCCTCTATCCAGATACATAAAATTTACGAATTTTTATCTTCGTATGTCTTTTGTTTTTAAATTTCTACTAAAACTTGCCCTAAAAAACCCTGCCGACAACTTCGATTCAGCTCAAAGATAAATCCACAACATTCAAAATACACATCCAAAAAATTTGAAAAAATACCCAAGCACTAGATAAATGCGTCCTCTACAAAAGGGTATTTTTAGTTTTGTAAATTATGTAAACAATCAAACGATTTCGTGCACACACACACGTGTGCAAAATGCGACTGAAATATTCATTGGTCAATTTCGAAAAATAATAATAAATATAATTTTTCAAGAAAAATTAAAAGAAAAATATGTAAGCACTAGTGCATTCTGTCTAGATCATGTTCACATATTTCATTTTTTTAAATTATTACTTTAACATTAAATTATCGTGCACACACACAAACTACTTATTAATTTCTTTTCAAATTTTTAAGTACACATGTTTCATTAAATGAAAATTTGACACGATAAATGACATTGGTATATTTCAAAAAAAATATCATTGGAAATCCAACATAATTCTCTACATTTCATTTTTCAACCGCATGTCAAAATTCATTTGGCAAATATGAGTTTGGAGGGCTTCAATTTAATACATGGGTAAAATTTCCATTTTTCGCCGTCATATTTGGCCAAAAAGAGTTACCCATCTTCATGGAATCACCCTCAAGTACTTAGACTTTTCAATTGTTGAATTTAGTTCCACCTCTGTATCCACTGTGATCCAGTAGATCCCATTTATCCTCAAGATCACCTCTACTCTTGATTTCCATTCATAATAGTTGAAGTGGGTTAGAATATGCTAGGGAGATAGGATATCCATGGCTGCAAAGAGCTCTTTGATGGTTGCAAAAGTCTTTCTTCAACCTGCAATAGCTTGATCCTTGAAAAAAATCACTAGAACACTTACTAGTTTAGCACCCCTGTTGTTTTGATACCATGTAAAACTTGAGCATGTAGATCTAGGCACTAATGCAAGAGAGATATATTATGAAAGAGAGATCAATAATCAACTATTGATCATGTAACAAATGAGATATCACAGATCATTACACAAAAAACTAGAACAGATAAAAGAAGGAATGATGTATTTCACTGACATTAATGAATGGAGGTGGGCAATATTTATAGCAAGGCAATTCGAATTAGGTTAAGAGTTTATTCGAATTGCTCATGCAATGCATGAGGTGTTAGTGAGGCTTAAGTAGAGCCAAAAACCCTCAATTAGCCATGAACACTCACGAAACTGAATTACATTGACCCAAGACTCCCCAATCATTGATTCTGACTAAGTGATGTACATGCAACTAACTGTGTGTGCATGCAAATCCCTAAAATCTCTCAATTGGGGTGCTAATGATTAAAGAGGGTTAGTTAGGATCAGTTAGGACCTAGATTAGTTGAGTGCATCTAGTCCTCTTCAAGTTACTGACTCAATCACTCCTAAACTTAGGGAAAAAATCCCCAAATCATGGATTGCGCCCCAAATCAAGGAAGGCGCCCCCAAAACTAGAATGCATCCCAAGGGTAACTGAAGTGGTCAATTTGGATGGGGTTTGGCCCGCTGTAGTCATCAAGTCATAGTCTAGGTAACTACGTAGAGGGTTTTTTGCTCTATTAGGTCTGAGTATTGAAAGTGATTTTATTTAACCACTTGACCACAACCCACTTGACAAAGTAATAAAGCTGGTTATCTCATGAGTTTGTGTTGGAATTTTCGTTTGATGCAAAGCAAACTATAAATAGTTTAGGTCACTGAGGTTTCCTTTGAGATAAGTGAGTTGTGGCAGTAAAGTAAAAAAAATTCTAACTTAGATTGCGTCAGTATCTACAATTTGTTTGAGCCCCCCTCTGCAAAGTAGCAAGCCAAATATTCTATTTGTTTGATAGCCATGCAGCTATCTAATTGGAATGGTTTCTGAACATGAGTTCATGATGTATTGTTTTAGGAGCTAGCATTTTTCATTAGGGTGCTAGGCAAGAAGTTTTTGCTAGTATATGTTTTTCAAGAAAAAATTTCATTAACCTTGCCCTGTAGTTTGAATTATTTGTTTCTTATTATGTAGATATATTTGTATTTTGTGCATGTTTTCCAATATTTTTGGGGTTTGGGCTGGATTTTCTGAAATTCTGGAGTTTCATATTTCATCATTTTGGCATTGTTGGTGGATGACTTTGTTTTCTAGCAAATTTCAATTTGGTATAGATGGAGGCGACAAATATTTGTGCAAAATTTGAGAATATGTGATTCCTGGAGCTATAATTTTTCATTTAGCTAGAGAGTCTATTTAGGCGCAAGTAGGTGTTTTGTGTTTCTTGTTGAATTTTTGTTATCTTTTCTCGCAGTTTTGTTATAATTTACTCAATTTTGTATGTGTTTTAAGCATACTTCTTTTATCGTTTGAAGTTCAGTAAGTATGGACTTTCATATTTATTTTTCTTATTTCAGTCTCTGACTGTGACTGCAGTAGAATAATAGTTGAGTGAATAATTTCGAATATGGCCTAATTGGAGGACAATATTACTACTGAGGATCTATTCTGAATGATATAGGGCTTCATAACCAAGGATCAATAGACAATTGTTGCTAGGTTCTCTCAGTTATCTGTTCAGTTGCTCTATTGATCTCCTTTCTGTAAATTTTTCAACCCCAACCCAGTTTCAAGTTTTGTTCACATAGAGTTTAATGCCCAAACCCCATTAGCTTCTCATAAATAGAAAATTTACAATTTGCTTGAAACACATGAGATTTTTTACAACATTTTCATCTACAGAAATTTAAATCAACCACATTAAAAATTTTAAAACTCGGAAATTTTTAGCCAACTTGGCTCAAGGAAAACCCCGAAGGGAAAACCTGATAGAGAGAGAAATTTTATTCCTTTCAGAGAAATTACAAATTCATAACAGCAGTACTTATCTCTTTATTTTTTCTCAAAATACGTGTCAGAATCACTCTAAGAAACCTGTTGTATGATCTAACAACCAACACCTTGAAAATCGTGCATGTACAACCCACACGCGTGAAACAGTACGGACATAACTTCTCGATTTTTGTGCCTGAGTTTTCTCGAAATGTGTGCATTGTACCGTCGTTTATCTCCCTCGAAAATCGTGCTCTGTACAGTCTGACAGACAACAATAAATGTTGTACCTCACCTCGAAAATCATGCCACTATTTCCCTCAATTTATGTGTTGTTGTATGGAACAGAATTAAATGCAAGTACTCTCCACCTTGATTTTTGTGCATATTAATTGCTGCTATAAGTGCCTCGATTTATGTGTCAGATTTGTTCTAGAAATCCGTGCCCTTCTCCTTGGGAAATGTGCCCTGCCAATCTTCTCAATTTATGTGCAAGGGTTTGACCTCTTCCCTCTTGAATTCGACATCTTTGTCTTCTCTTGCTCTTATCCTCCAAAACTCTCTCTTGGAAATGAACAATGATGCCTTCAATCCCTAACTACTTCATTTTTATTCATGGCAACTTCCTCCTTTTCATCCAATGGCTTAGATTAGACATGATCAAAGGTTCACATTAATTGCTCATTAATAACTCAATAAATAATATTTAATGTTCAAATATCATTTAATTACGTGAGTTCCCTTTTTAATTAAACACTTACTTTATTTCTCATAATGTGAACTTAGGAGAAAAAAACAACTTAAAGTGACTTTATAAACATAAAGTACATCTCACTTTAATAAAGTACTAGGGACCACTTTTAACGTTTTATCCACCCCGAGGCATCTCAATGTGGAAAAACACTTACCTTGGTACAAAAATTAGTGTGGCTCTAGTTCATTGTTGACAAGTAATATAGTAACTTGTGGATTCGTTTATCAAAGTTCATTCTAGCTTTTAAGAGATGGATGGATGATTTAAATTTTATACATTTCTGATAGCTTTCTACTTTCAAGTAAATAATTGGATCGCTGATTTATACATTAGACATTTGGTAGTGTTCTACTTTCAACTTTCAAGTAAATAATTATGGTGCTATATGCTGTGCATATTTTTTGTCTCTATCGATTGGCTATTTTTCCCCATTAGTTTGTGATCTATTTTAAGCTGCCAAGTTTATCTATCCTTGCAGGTTTGCCTCACTGATATCGGGATTCTATCTGTGCTATAACACCAGGTCTGCCACTCTTTTTGTATAATTATACAACCTATCAGTTTCATGGAATATATCATGTTAGTTTTCAGATCCTGGAAATGTTTTTGAAAGTCCATGTCTGTAGCATCAGATGCCATTGCAAGCTTTTGTAATTCAGGCCATCATCTTTGGAGGATCCAACATTGATCGAATTGCATGGAAGACAAAAAATGCAAAGGTGAATTGAGGTTTCCAGCACAGGTACGATTAACTGTTCTACATGACTTTGAGTCATGCTTGATAGATTCAGTGCTTATTTGCACACACCATCTATTAATACATGCTGAATGATATGTTCAAGTGTCTATCTCTCAGCATGAGTTGTTATTATTTTTTGTGATGTCCATCATATCATGGGAGAGTATTCATTATCGAAATACTATCTTTCTCCAAAATTTAAGTTGCAAAGTGATCATGGTCCGAGACACTAATATGAGTTGAAACTTCAGATGAGGGTTCGTGTTAAAAAGGCCCAACTTGCATCATTATGATGGTCCCAAGTTCAGGACACAACTTTCTGTTCCAGAGGTATAATATTAGCCAGTTTGATCTTTCCATTGGCCACATAAATTTGTGATTGAACCCATATATTAGCAGTTTGGTATTTATCCTTATTTCACATTATTAAGGATTGACGATTGTGTATTTATCTCGCAGACTTTGGCCTTGTTGGACCTGTTTGAGGAGAATAGCATATGAAGCATACATCCTAGGATAATTTTAGGATATTTTATTCCCATGTAGAGGGATTGGCTTGGATTGGCTGGCATATCTCAATCTTTTCAAGCCTAACTCAAAAGTACAAACATTTTCAGATGCTTTATTTGTAGAGCCACACAATGTCCAGGTTTATTGATATTCCGCAAATCTATGGTTTTTCCCATTGTTGGCCAATATTGCACTGGATGGAAGTTTAAACCAATCAAACTTCTTAGTGCAAAGGGCATAAGTGAAAATGCTGCAAGTTGCAATAGTAAGAAAGCTTGTTTTATATATAAATTATCTAATATTCTAAGATTATCTATCATAATATAAATATATATACATTATGACATCATCCATCGTAATAATTACAAATTATCCTTTGAGAAGTTTTGAAAATTTTCATGTTGGATAGACATGCATAATGGGACGTCCTCTAAGAACGATGGTTTAGAGTTCAGTTATATTTTCTTCAACAAAACAGTGGTATGGTGTATTGTATAAAAGGCATTGGCGTGAGATGCATTGAAGTGAAGTAATTAGCATGTTTAGATATATTTTAAAATTTGATTTTTATAAAATTAGAAGGGGGTTATTAATCAAAGTTCAATCATAAGTTATTTTATTTTTAACTTTTTTTTTCAATTTGAATATATATATATATATTAATTTAATTTTTTAAATTTATATTCATATTACATTATGATTTTTTCAAATTAATAAAGAATTTATTTTTAATTTTTTAAATTTGTATTTACATTATATTATGATCTTTTTCAAATTAAAAAAATATAAATTAATAATTTTTATTTTGTATTTAAAATACTGAAAATCACACTAACCTAATATCAATATCAAAGTTATAGTCTATTGGCTTAATATCAATATCAAAAGTTTTAGTCTATTGGCAATATACATATGATGATGCAAGATCACTACCAGATCAACAAACATCCAGATTGCAATACATTTGATTTTATAAAAGGGAGACTTACATAGTTATGCTTTCTTGGTCTCCTTCCTTGTGGGAATGTGACTTACTTGATTAACTAGTATTATGTGTATACATAGTTAAAAAAATTTGGATCATCCTTTTTCTTAAAGCTTGTGTTTAAAAATTATATATTTTTCTCTTGATTTGATAAAATTATATCAAAAGTTTTTGTCTATTAGCAAGTTTTAGTCTATTAGCTTGTAGGCCTATATACATATGATGATGCAAGATGACTACCACATCAACAAACATCCATATTGTAATACATTATTGCAATACATTTCATTTTATAAAAGGGAACAAACATCCATATTGCAATACATTATTGTAATACATTTCATTTTATAAATGGAGACTTACATAGTCATGCTTTCTTAGTCAAAGTCGTGCTTTTTTTGGGGTCAACTCCCTTGTGGGAATGTGACTTACTTGATGAACTAGTATTATGTGCATAGAGAGTTAAAATGTTTTGGATCATCCTTTTTTCTTAGGGCTTGTGTTTAAAAATTATATATTTTTCTCTTAGTTTAATAAAATTTAAATTGTAATTTTGTTTTGCTAATATATATGTATCAAATATCTCAATATTATATTGATAAAATAATGTTTATTTTTTTTTCCTTTAAGGCCTATTTGATTCTTTGAGGTCCTTTTTTCTTATTATCATTTTTTGCTTTGTTAATCCTTGTTTATGGGAGTGTTATTGTTTTCAATTTTTCAATTAATTGTATGGATTGCAAAAGGAAGTTATCTAAATTTTAAAATGTTTTAAAAAAATTATTATTAAAATGTTTTTTGAAAAATTCAAAATATCATTTAACAATCTTTTGATTGAATAAAACGAAGGTGATGCTATGTATTTTTCATTGTCAAATAATAAAAAAAATATTAAATTTTTAGTGAAAAATGAAAAAACAAAATATAATGCACAATTTTTATATGGTTGTATCTTTCAATAAATTTCAACTTTTAAATTATTTTTTTAATATATGATTTGACACTTGAAAAATAAGTGTATGTCTTGTGAAATATTTAATCACATTGAAATTTTAATATGAATGGATATGATCAAAATAAAGAATAATAATAATTCAATATAAACAAGAGTTGCAAGTAGCAATGCCCATGACATTAGCTTGCAGCATAGATGCATGGACATGCAAATGAGAATTGCATACACATGCAAATGAGGAAGCTCACTGATATAGTAAGTACAAAATTGGTTCTACAGACTAGATACGAGACTTATGACTAGTGCCATGCCCATAAATATATCTAGCCATCTCTGCAGTATACATGAATTGGAAAGCTAATTAGTAGAAATATGCCATTGCATGAACATGGAGCTAGGAAACCTTGTTGACCTCCCAAGTTACAATAAGAATGTGGGTGCCTAATAAGCATGAAATTACATCTGCGCCCTAGGCTTCCCAGCTTAAAATCAAGATTAAAGAATCTATATTGTAATTTGTAGAAAAATCAATCTTGAATAGTGAAAAGTTGTATCAAAATGCTTGAACCTGAACCTGACTTAGAGGACTAACTCACCATCCAAGTAGAAAAAGCTTTAAAAGAGCCATTCTTATATAAAACCCATTATTTGCTTGGCAAAATTCTGCATCTCTTGGATCAGTATCAACATCGACCATTATCTGCATAAAGCACCTCGTGAGAACATTGCCTGTATTTCAATAGAAAAAGAAAAAGGGATTTTAACTGTCCCAAGCTTCAATATTATAAAGGATTATAACAAAGTTGTCCATGATTTACGAATCTATATAGCATTTTACGGCTTTCTAAATTATTTCTCTGAACTGTTTTTGTAAAAGTGACACTCACCGCATCAAGACTTGGAAGAGGATGCATGATAACTACATGCTTCTGCGGTACGCTCATGACTTTTTTATCAATAATTGATATTTTCTACCGGCTTCATTATACATATCAATTCTCTCACCAAAATGCTCACGCTGAATCCAAGTTTGATAACTAACTTCACACTTTGAAGCCACCTCCATCAAATCCATAGATTCTTCCCATTCAACTCCCTTTGAGGTGAGGTAGTTATTAATGTCAATCCTATAAAAAGATTAAACATGTCCTACATATGACATACATTGCAAAGGATGAATTCTGTATTACATGTGCCAAGCAACAGCTGAAATACTTTTTCTCATATTCTTTCCAAAGTCAAACAAAAAACATAAAGCTGAATTGTCTTCTAGCAAACGCATTCCACTATGTTATGGTGATTTGAGGAACAACCAAAACAATGAAAAATATTGCATAGGAATGACAAAGAGGGTAATGGCATTCCTGACATAGTGCACGAAAATGTTACCAGAGATCCTTGGCAGATTTTTCAATTAGCTTGAGCAAGTTTTATTTGTTACATAGATGATGTTTTAGAGGACCTAGCTTCATTTTGACAACATTCGGCCCCACAAAGTAGATCTTCACGTTGTTGCAATTGGAAAGCAAATATGCAAGTGATCCGACTGTATGACCATTTGCAAGATCTCAAACCAGGGAAAATTTTATGTCATCCAAACGCCCAATTTCTCTTTGAATTGTATACATGTTCAGAAATGCCTGTATATCACACAGAAATGAGCATTGGACACTGAATATATAAAATGAAACTCTATGAAAATAATATTCAGGTTATCACTATAAAAACTCCACCATGATAATCATGTCCAATGATTGTTATTGTGTTCAGGAAAAGAGATAAGCATCCTGCAAACAAGCCGCCAAGAGCTATACGAGCCTTGAACCTTTAGCCTTCACCAGCAAGGAGGCCAAAAACAACTAGATTATTACTCAGGGCGTAGACATTCAAAAAGCATCCCGCAGCGCATTTAATGCCGTTGGATTATGACCAATTGGATAGACAGGTTGGATCAAATCTAACATGCCATATCTCGTCAACAACATTACGCCGAAATTACATCAAATCACTATTCAAGTCATTTCATTTTGGGTTACTCAAATCAAAGCACTATGACAAAAATGTGGATCTAAGCTGGAAATACATCTTTAAAAGAAAGAAGTTGTCCAATGCATTAGTCTTTCAACTAAGAGTACTCAACCTATTATGCAAACACATCCGGTGCGATTCAGATAAAAAAAGTAGGCCTCCTACACTAATTATCTATGAATCCAAATTTATCCATTTTACCACTTTAAACTGACTCGCCACCATTGAGAATCAACGGCCACTAAAACAATTAAACAATCTCACAGCTTAATAGAACTCATATATAACTACAAACTGAACATTTCGAGTAGAATAAACCTAATAAGTAATAACCCATCATTGCCAAACAGTTAGTGCCAGTCAGCCAAAAGGAAATCCCCAGGAGGTCCCGATTACCACATAGCCAATACCTGGGAGCCATCCCCACATGGGAACTTGTATAATGACAGCCCCTCATTACCCACCGGTAAGTCCCAGTCAGATAAGAGGCGATCCCCAGGAGATGACGATTAACATGCCAAGTGTCAATGTAAATGAAGGAAATGCCAGGATGCGATTCGATGCCAAGTGTCAATGAAGGAAATGCCAGGAGTCAATGGCTTCTTTTAGATTTTGGAACCAATGGAGGAGTACTAAAGTGTTAATCATCCAGAGCGATTACTATATATCCCTGCATACGCAGGGACATAATAAAACATAAAACGGCTACTACGAAACATATTCGGCGATACAAGCCCAGCGTCAAAGAGGGTGGCGTAACTCGGAACACTTAGCAAGTGAAATCCTCACGCCAGTTCCCGAGGCCGATGTCACCTCTCACCAACCAATTAAAATCAAAATATTAAAAAAAATCAAAAAATAAAAATGATTTTGCAAAGCTAAAACTATCCTGTTTTTTATAACTTCGTAAACTAGTTAATATAGGGAATGTATATATTTTAAGTTCATTTAAAATATTTTTAAAATTTATTAATAATTTTAATTTTAATTTCAAATTTCAAAACTAGTTTAATATAATTTTATAATAATATAAAGTACTTAAATGCAAAAGTTTCCAATATGTCGTGGACATAACAATGTCATAGTGTATATATTTTAAGTTCAAATTAAAAAAAATTAAAATTTACTAAAATAATTTATATTGAAATTTCAAATTTCAAAACTAGTTCAATATAATTTTATAATATTATAAAGTACTTAAATGCAAAAGTTGAGTTTCATTTTACTTATTATGTCCCCGACATATAGTTTTGAGTCGGGTGGTATTAGTTGGGGTGCCGAAAATCGCGGATATCAAATTGCAAAGTTTTTGTTAAAGTTTATATTATTTGTATTTTTTTTTAAATTCATTTTACGTGGTTGTGGTTGGATCCGGACGCAGTGACGTTGGCCTGGGGCTGTGTGCCCCAGGCCCCGGCGGCACGGTGACGTTTGCCGTTTTAAATGCGGTTTAAATGGTCTCAGGACTGAAAACTCCTGTGTAATTTATTCACCAGTCTTGTCCATTTATTGTGCCTTTCGTCGAGCTCTGTTGTGCGTTGGCGTCGGGTTGAGGTGTTGCAGGGGTTTAAATGGTCTCGGGACTGAAGACTCCTGTGCATTTATTCACCAGTCTTATCCATTTATCGTGTCTTTGGTCGAGCTCTGTTGTGCGCCCGCTGGCATCGGGTTGAGGTGTTGCAGGGGTTTAAACGTGTTACAGTTGGCGTATTCAGTCACCGGTCTTGTCCATTTATCATGCCTTTCGTCAAGCTCGTTGTGCGCTGGCGTCGGGTTGAGGTGTTGCAGGGGTTTAAATGGTCTCAGGACTGAAGACTCCTGTGCATTTATTCACCAGTCTTGTCCATTTATCGTGCCTTTGGTCGAGCTCTGTTGTGCGTCCGCTGGCGTCGGGTTGAGGTGTTGCAGGGGTTTAAACGTGTTGCAGTTGGCATATTCATGCAACACGTGTTGGTCCATGGTTTCGTGGTGTTAATGCAGTTGGTGGTCTCGGTACTCAAGACTGCTGTGGGATTTATTCACCAGTCTTCTCGATTTATCATCCCTTTTGTCGAGCTCTGTTGTGTGTGATTTATTCACCAGTCTTCTCGATTTATCGTGCCTTTCGTTGAGCTCTGTTGTGTGTGATTTATTCACCAGTCTTCTCGATTTATCGTGCCTTTCGTCGAGCTCTGTTGTGTGTGATTTATTCACCAGTCTTCTCGATTTATCGTCGCTTTCGTCGAGCTCTGTTGTGTGCTCGTTAACGTCGGGTTGAGGTGTTTCAGGGGTTTAAACGGTGTTGCAGTTGGCGTATTCATGCGATATGGTCCATGGTTTGGTGGTGTTAATGCAGTATGGCGCGGGGTGACGGTGGTCTCGGCACTCAAGACTCCCGTGCGATTTATTCACTAGTCTTGTTGATTTATCGCCCGTTTCATCGAGCTCTGTTGTGCGCTCGGTAGCGTCGGGTTGAGGTGTTTCAGGGGTTTAAACGGTGTTGCAGTTGGCGTATTCTTGCGGTATGGTCCAGGGTTCCGTGGTGTTAATGCAGTATGGCGCGGGGTGACGTTTGCCAGTTTAAATGAGGTTGGTGGTCTGGGGACTCAAGACTCCTGTGTGATTTATTCACCAGTCTTGTTGATTTATCGTCCCTTTCGTCGAGCTCTGTTGTGTGCTCGCTAGCGTCGGGTTGGGGTGTTACAGGGGTTTAAACAGTGTTGCTATTGGGGTATTGACGGGGTATGGTCTAGGGTTTCGTGGTGTTAATGCGGTATGGCGTTTTTGATGTGACTCAAGACTTCTGTCCGAGTTTTACCTTGGCGAATGTGGTTGCACTGTCCTTGCTTATGGACATTTCTTCTGGCGTGTTTGTTGAAGATATATTTTAGAAGTTCTCTGGTGTTCAAGCTTGTTCTGTTTGGTGCGACTTGCTTTTGTGTTGTGGCTGTTTTTGTTGGCTTCTTTGCGGTGGCGTGGTTGTTTGTGGCTTATTTGCGGTGGTCCAGCGAAGGTGAAGTGGTTTCTGGTAGTGGGTGTTGCTGTCTGAATGCGCTTCATTGATCGAGTAACTTGCGGTGTTCATGTCTGAACGTGTAGAGCACTTTCTTGGTGCAACGAGCTTTGTCTTCTGCAATTTCATTGATGGGTTCTTTGGACGGGTAACTGTTGGAATTTTGTCTTTAGCTGAGACTTCTGTTTTTTGTTTTATGAAAAAAATCCGATTTATATCTCTCGGAAAAGACAAAGTAGTGCACATATAGTACGAGGATGATATATATATTATGTGAGTTTAGAATTTCTTAACACATCATGTTGAAGTTTATTATTATCTCTTAAGCATATGGTTTTTTTAAAAAGCTTATAGATAAATATGGGATTATGATCGATATGCTACACTGTATTCAATAAGAATAGTCACACACAATATTTTTTTTATTATTTTTAAGTTTTTTTAAAACCAACCCAAACCAAAATACTATATGAGAGACAAGCTCAAATGTCCTGTGTTAGTAGACATGTCAGAATCATACAATCGGGATCTCATCCCTTTACTATGGTTATTGCCATGTCTCTGGGCCATTAACCTTTGTCTTCGTGTCAAACCCCTGTCCACACAGCGCAAAAAAGTATACATCTACATTATTGCGACAAACTATAGATCAGTGAAGCATACTCAAGCTGACCAATGCAGCCTATAGTAG
The DNA here is from genome assembly GCA_027924585.1 of Larix kaempferi. Classification (NCBI taxonomy): domain Eukaryota; kingdom Viridiplantae; phylum Streptophyta; class Pinopsida; order Pinales; family Pinaceae; genus Larix; species Larix kaempferi. The sequence goes on from BSBM01000103.1 coordinate 4,760,837, forward strand.
CGTAGCAATAAGCTTATTTGGTTTCATCTAAAGAAAAAGCTATTTCAGATTGGATATTTCATCAATTTTTCCTTAAATAAAACAGCAGGTTGTCAATACCGCCATCACTGCATCTAAGAATTTGTTAGCGTTCATGTTTCTTGTAACAGTATTCTTGACAAATAACAAACTTTGCTCATATAGGGCTTTCTAAATATTCACAGGACTCCTGTGAATTTACAGCAGTGTTCTGTTCCAAACACTGTCCACGTTTTCTTCTTTAGACAAAACCAAAGCATCTTGTTGCTAAGTTATCATAGACTTCATTTCAGGTTGGATGTTTCAAGAATTTATCCTTAAATAAAACGGCAGGTTGTGAATTCCAGCATCACTGCATCCAAGGGTTTCCCCTTGAGCCGCATATGGAACTGAAATAGTTGTTAGTCATTACCTCATTTGGCAGATGTCAAAGTCAAAGACAATGGAGTATCTCGCCAAAGACCCAGATTTTATACTGCACCCGAAATGCCGTTTGTCTTATATGGGCAGTTTGCGTTTTGGGGTAGACTTCTATTCTCAAGTACAGATACTTAGGTTGAAAGTGATTTCTATTTCTAGATTCAGTAAACCTGTATAGTATCTATTTTCTGAGAAAACTTGAAAAACAGGTCCATGCGAAAAGCAAAACCACTTAAACGAAGCAGACCAAAGAACCATTTAAAAATATCACATTCATACCACATGGCATAATGGAAATGGAAAAAGAACGAAGAAAAATAAAATAAATACAAACAGATCTGTAAATTTAATTAATGATATAATATAATGTCATTTATTTCCTACCCGGTGCCTGGGTTGCAGGCTGGTATTAGCATTTAATCCCAGCGCCGACACAGCTCATGATATCATGACCTCACTCCATAGCTGGCCGAAATACCCGGGAAGGAGGGAGGTTGGCACTCTTGGCATTAAATCTCCAGATACATACATACATACAATTCCGTTCCCCATACATTCATTTTAGAGAGTTTAGGTCATTACCGAAGAAAAGAAATGGTAATGACCATTTACGCAGTCTTTGTGTTTTTCAAACCATAGTTTTTATTGCAATTATGGAATAAATAATAAAACATAAAATTCTTGGCGCAAACAGTTCTTATGAAACCAGGCCAATGTCATTGCGTAAGGAACAAACAACAATCACATAAAATCAACTTTAAAATAAATCAAAAAGAAAACAGATAAATATATTATATTTTTATTTTTTAAATTCTTATTTAATTTTTATGGTGATAAAACCTATTATAATTTGGATATTAAACTATCATCATTAATTTGGATACCGCATCAATATGCCAACTGCAACACTGCGAGAAATTTATCTCGCAACAAGTACTGCTTCCACTTGGCCAAGGCATGTGTTATTGTCAACGTCTTTCCATCATATGTAGATTTTATATGCTCATTCAGTTGTAACTTTTGACTCTCAAAGGCAATGAGATGTTTATGACTTATGAGCAGAACTCCTATGCATGTTTCTGAAACATAGTATTCATGGACGCATGTTTTCTTGACATCTGGATTTGTCAAGACTAGAGTGGATGCCATTAAAGTTTTCAACTTTTCAAAATAGTCTTTAGCTTTTTTTATCCCATATGAAGGCATCACTTTTAAATAATGATGTTAGTAGTGTGACAATTTGTGTACGCATTTGAACAAATCTTCTATAGTAGTGTACGAAACTAAGAAATCCCCCTCATGATGTCATTGATTTGGGGATAGGTCACTTAGTAGTTACCACAATTTTCTTGCGCTCAACCTTGATGGTTTCAGTTAAAATGATATGTGCTAAAAACACTTTTTAATCTTGTCCAAAACTGCATTTGAATTTGTTAGCTGCAATTGGCCAAAATATGTATATATTTAAATTCCTATACACATGTCCCAAGTACAGACATCCTTTAGGATAGAGACATTTCAGAGTCATATAACATATAGGAATTTCATAATCACATAACATTTAGGAAATTCAATGTAGCTTGAGTGTCAGCAAAATTTCGGTTTTGTGCAAAATGTCTTTGTTTTTTGTGGTAAATAAAAGAGCTCTGAAAATTGGATGTCCCAAGTACAGACATCCTTTAGGATAGATACATTTCAGAGTCATATAACATATAGGAATTTCAGAATCACATAACATTTAGGAAATTCAATGTAGCTTGAGTGTCAGCAAAATTTCGGTTTTGTGCAAAATGTCTTTGTTTTTTTGCAGTAAATAAAAGAGCTCTGAAAGTTAGAATTTTTGTTAATTAATAATATAAATAATTTGTTCATTTGCTGTTTGCGAAATCTGGTTGCAAATTTTTTGTTAAATTACTGAATACTATATTAATTAGATTTTATTATTCATTTCACGTTAGGGCTAATTCTACAGAAATTAGTTAGTGTCAAGAATTTCTTTCTGCAAAGCAGTTGTCTATAATGCTTAGTTATAGAGCTTGATAATGAAAAACAGAAAATATAAGTGCTTCATGCAAAAGAATGAGTACACATTATTGCATAATCATTACAATTGAATACTGATTTGAAACTATGTAATAATGCAACAAAAACCTGTTCTTGGTTTCTAACTCTTTCATTTCATTTGCAAAGTGCAAATGTGAATAACTATATTGGGTAGGCATTTACAAACAGGCATTTACAGGTGTATTTGCTTATCCCTGGATGATTCCTAGAGTTATTACACGTAATTTGTTCTCAGAAAAAATGAGAAAAAAATTTAAAAGTGGTACTGATCTAAAGGCTTTGAAAAATTGCATTTAAAATAAATTCCTAACAAAAATGTTTATTGAATTCTTTTCCAAGATACTTTTCATTGCAAGTCGCTATGCAAAAGACATTGTTCTATTTGATTCATTGCTTGCAAGTGTCACAAACAATGTGACTTATTTTTGCTTATTTCCAAAGTTGCATTTGCCATGCAGGTTTTCCTTCCTATGTTTCTTCTTCTGATGGAGAACATTGAACATAATCAATGTTCTTCCATAGGAGCAACATATGTTCCGATTATACAACAGGCATTTGATGGTATTGATGTTGCTTTGTCAACAAACCATCTGTTTTGTTTACAAGCTTTTCATTACCGAAATGGAGATTGTCTTTTTGATGCCTTTGCTGTTCTCTTGCATTTTCGGTACACATCCTTGGAAATAAGACAAGCAACCATAAACCATTTTCGTTTGCGCCTAGCTGCAAACGATCCAGCCGCAATTTCTTCTATGAACTTGGAATTGGATCCTTCGTACTTGTTTCAATTGCATGGGATAGAAAATAGAGATCTTTACTTGGAACGAATGTCGCAAACTGCATCTGAACCGGATGCAAAAAATGTTTATGGCCTTTGGGGTGATATCTTCTGCATAAAATGGTTTGCAAACTGGTTAAATGTGCCTGTTGCTATATGGTCATTGAGAAGCAAAAGGAAATATCTTCATTTCAACCCTTCCTGTGCTGGATATTGCTACAATATTCTATTCCATGATCACGTTCCAGCTGCTGGGCATTTTGAACCTTTGCTTTCATACAAATTACTAGGACCTGACTATGTTGTTTTCAATGAACAATCAGATACTTCTTCTATTGATTCTTGTCAAGATATCTTTTTCGAATGTCATCAGTTAAGACAAAGTCTATTGCAACAAGGATTCCAATTAATCTCTCGCATTGATGGCCATTGCTATGACTCGTTATTTGAATCAATTTCAAAATTGACAAACACATTTGATAGTGCAAGCCTCAGAAAAACAATAGCGCAAACTTTTTTCAATTGCATGCTTCCAAATGATGCAAGAGCCTTTCGTTGTCTAGAAACATTCCTTCATCTTGAGACAGTGAAAGAAAATCAACTTGTTTCTAGTTGGAAAACCTTTGTAGTGAATTTGGCAGAGCCTTATACAATTGGCCATGTAAATGATGGCCATTTCACAATCCAATGGTTGTGTGAGATTTTGGAAGTGAACATATTTCTTTTGAACATACACTCTTACAAAGTGGAAAACCAATTCTTCTCAACAAATACATCGTCAAAGATCTATTTTCTTCTTCATCATGAAATTGACAAATGCCATTTGCATTTTCATCCCTTGTGTCAGAAAAGCATTGAAAAAAATTCTCCAATATTGTCAAATGCCATGACTAGGAATCTTCCTATGAATGCAATGATGAAAACAATTGACAATTGTCATCATCAAACTCTTTGCAATGCCATTGAAGAAGAACATTCTCCTGACCTTTGCAAAGAACATTCTAACATAGAAACAAAGAAAAGGAAAAAAACTTGTTCAATGGAAAAAACATTAAAAAAAAAACCAAGACTCTTTTGCATTGGCCCAGAAATTTCAACTGTGATGGAAAAATGCCTAGAGAAAGATTCCATTATGAGACAGCAAAAATCCATTGCCCCATTCAAAAACATACGTGCCATTAAAAAACAAATGCGTCTGAAAACTTGTTCCATGCAAAAAACATTAAAAAAAAAACCAAGACTCTTTTGCATTGGACCAGAAATTTCAATTGTGATGGAAAAATGCCTGGACAAAGATTCCATTATGAGACAGCAAAAATCCATTGGCTCGTTCGAAAACATACGTGCCATTAAAAAGCAAATGCGTCTGAAAGCACTTCAGTCCTTTCAAAAGCAAAAGGCATATGAGAAGGCAAAAAAAGCACTTATAGAATACTCGAAAAAAATTCAAGATGCCCCTATTCATGCATGTTCTGTCTGTAGACGCTTGCACTTTAAAAGGGATGTTCGCTATATCAATGAAGACACTTTCTATGCATTGAAATGTCTTCCTTGGAATACCATGCCTTCTTCAATCGCACTGTACAATTACATATGCAAATATTGCAAAAAGAATATTTCAAATTCAGAGACACCATTGTTTGCAACACCACTTAACATTCGTTGCAACACTTCATTATCTGATGTAGACAAATTGACTTCGCTTGAAGAGCGGCTTGTGTCACCAAGAATTGCTTTTGCTCAGATTCGGCAACTAGGTTATAAACGAGCTCAAGTTGGCTTGACAGGAACAATCATCAATGTGCCTGCATCTTTAGACAAAGTACAAAGAGCATTGCCTAGGAACCTAGAAGAGGACAAGACCATTGCAGTTATGCTTAAGCGAAAACTAGAATACAAAAATGCATTTGTTTCTGGAAATGTTCAACCAAATATTGTCATGCAAGCATTGAAAACTCTTTGTGACATGGATCTTTACAAAATGGAGAATTTACATATCAATTCAGATTGGGAAAAGGCATTCCATGAATTGTTGACAAAGCAAGAATCTAATGAAATATCAATATCAGAATCAAATGATTTAGATCAACCTCTTACAAGGCTAAGGGAAAGTGATGAGGATAGACATGACCAATTCATAGAACCAATCACAGAAACATTGGTACATGGATATGGAGAAACCCATCTAATAGATGATTTGGCCACCAAAATCATTGAGCTTGCGCCTTCTGAAAACTACCGACCCCTAGGAATTTTCCAAGATCAGTTCTCTGAAGAACTTAATTTCCCTACACTTTTCTTTGGATGCAGCCGCTCCAATGACATCTACAAGCGCTTTCGACACCAACAAATTTTCCAGTGGGAGCTTCAACATGAAAGCACACATTTTGAAGCACATCCCACAAATATATTCTTTAAAGCAGTGAAAGTGTTAATAGGTCAAATCTCTAGTACTGCTTGGATATCTATTTGCATAGGGGAGTTAAAAGGGAAAAAACTAAAAGCCAAAGATGTAAAATGCAAAGCCAACCTTCTTAACATAATGAAATCGCCAATTGCATATCGTTCACTAAAAGCCGTTTGAACATCTCCTGACTATTTTGACAACATGAGAAAAAATCTTTTCGCAATGATACGTCAACTAGGGCCACCAATGTTTTTTGTAAGCTTTTCTACTACTGAACATCTTTGGAAGCCTTTGTGTGATGCTTTGCACATGCTAGAGAAAAACGACAAAGAAAATTGTGATGAAATTCTTACTGAAGATGTTATTGATGATTTGATAAGAAAACATCCTGTACTTTGTAGCCGTTACTATAAAAACAAAATGAATTCGTTAAAGTCCTTGATCTTGAAAAACAAATCCTTTTTGGTAAAGTAACTGACTTTTTTTTTACAACTGAATTTCAACAAAGAGGAAATGAACATGAACATGGGCTTCTCTGGATTGAAAATGCACCTGTCTTTGGCAAGAATAGCAACGATGAAATAAGTTCTTTTGTCGATTGCTATATTTCAACAGACTCTTCATTGCTTGAAGCAAACTTCATCAAAATTCAAACTCATAGACATACAAGAACATGTAAAAAACATAGACGCTCTGCATGTAGGTTTCGATTCCCGATGTTCCCTATCGATATTACAATGGTTTTAGAACCTCTTGAAACTAAATCGGATGCGTTGACTGAAAAAAGAAACTGCTTTCTTTTGCTCTTGAATCTAAAGAATATTCAAGGAACATGACATTTGATTCATTCTTGCAAGAACTACACTTAAACAAGGAAGAGTACATTGAACTAGTACGTTCTACAATTGAGAAATCGACATTGCTATTAAAAAGACACCCTTCAGATATTTGGATAAATTGTTTTGCAAAAGCAATTCCAAGTTTGTGGCAAGCAAATACAGATGCCCAATTCATCTTAGATGCATATGCAACTGCAACATACGTAAGCTCATACATAACGAAATTAGATAGGCCTATGACAATGGCTTTGAAAACAATCAAAGAAGAGTCTATTTCAAACAATTGTAATCAGCTAGAAACAATTCGTAGGCTTGGAAACACGTTTCTGAACATGCAACAGATGTCTATTAGAGAAGCAGTACATATTGTGCTTTCGTTACCTCTATATTCATCTTCAAGAACGACAATTTTTATCAACACTGCTCCAGATGATAAAAAAACTGTTGTTTTAAAAAAACCGTCTCTACTAGAAAAGGAGCATGATAATTCTGAAGACATCATTTGCCCATCGATAATAGACAGGTACATTGAACGCCCGACAGATCTACAACATCTATCTTTAGCTGAATATGCTTCTTCCTATTGCCTGGTTCATGGAAAAACAATCAAAAGAAACAAACAATCTATCATTCGCTACATTCATTACAATCAAGAAAAAGATCCTGAAAATTTTGCTCGTGAAAAGTTATTGCTCTTTGTGCCTCACAAAAATATTTCCAATTTCTTGGAGCACCCCCTGCAAACATGGACAGAGGCATATGAAAAACACAAAGAACAAATAGCAAATGTTGAAGGAAAAATCATGGCAAAATCAATTTCAAAATGGGGTGATATTGACATTGCAAAAGACAAAGTTGAAGCGCTTTTTGAAATACCTATAGACTTTGCAAAAGATATCAATGATGCAGTCAAATTGGATGGTGTTGAAAACTATGACATGGGCGATGATCTTATCTACAAAAGAAAGAATCGACTATTTGAAACACCAAAAACATTTAGCATAGCTAAAAAACCATTTCTGCCTGATAAGGATGAATACTTTGCAATTAGACGTAGTTTAAACAATGAGCAACAGTCCATTGTGAAAGAAATTATTGCTAGGAAAAAAAACAATCCTGCAAAACCAATCCATAGCTTCCTTACGGGAAGCGCAGGAATAGGAAAAACACATACTGCAAAGGCCCTTTATGATGCTCTTGTCTTTTTCTATGAAAAAGAACTTGGTAGCAACCCCTTGAAAAGAAAAGGTCTTATTGTTGCATTCACTGGAAAAGCAGCATACAATGTAGATGGAATTACTGTTCACTCTGCTTTTAAGCTTCCTTTGGGTTCCTCGATCTTGATCCCATTAAGTTCAAACACACTAGACCTTTTGAGCAAAGACTATGAACAAGTACGTGTTCTATTAATTGATGAAGTTTCTTTGATAGGTTCACGAATGCTACATAACATAGACAAACGCCTTCGTGAGATCATGCATACTCCAACAAAACCATTTGGAAATCTAGATGTCATCTTTTGTGGCGATTTCTGCCAAGCAGAACCTGTTCATGATTCTTGGATTTTCGACTTGCCAAGTTTCAATAATAAAAAAATCCCTTATAGTTTTTGGAATGACTTCATACAATACTATGAATTAAAAACCGTTGTCAGGCAAAAAGATGAAACTTTTATATCAATCTTGAATAGAATCAGAACAGGAAAACAAACATTTGAAGATATACAATATTTGAACCGGAAATGCTACAGACAACCACCAGTTGATCCATCGTTTCCATTTCTTTATTATTGCAATAAAGATGTTCAACAACATAACTCAAATATGTTGACTCTTGTTAATACAAAAGCATTTACAATTGCTGCTCAAGACACCAAAATTGATCAAATCGATAACATAGCTAATGTAGATAAGAGAATTCATTTGCCATCTACAATTACTCTAAAAAAAACATGCTTGTCGAAATAGTAGGTGGGAACTATTCAATTGAAGATGGCCTTGTCAATGGTGCTGAAGGAATCTTCAAACATTATAGTCAAGCAACAACAGACATTTTATGGATTCAATTTTCAGATCCAAAGATTGGAGCAATTGCAGGGGCATCTATGCAACACCTTTACAATGATTCCATCCTATGCACTTGGACACCTATAAAAAGAGTTACAACACAAATTTCTCTTGGAAAGAGAAATAACTATATCCGAGTACAATTCCCAGTTCAATTAGCATGTGCTCGAACAATTCATAGAGCACAAGGTCGTACACTTGAAAAATTGGCATTTGATCCAAAAGGAGTCACAAAACATGGTCTTGTTTACACTGCATTGTCACGTGTAAAAAGCATCGAATGTCTCTATCTTGTAAACAAATTACAACAAAAAAAAAATTATGTTTCATCAAAAGTAGTTGCAGAATTAAATAGATTAGAGAAACAGGCTTCTTTGCAATTTCAATATGGACTTAAGTCATTTCCAAATACTAAGCACATGTTCATTTCTTCACTTAACACACGAAGTCTGCTTTCACACATTGATGACGTTGCAAATGACTTCGAACTTATGCAATCAGACATTCTTTGTTTGCAAGAAACACATATGAATTTGCCACCTACTACTACAGCATTTGTAAACCAAAACAATTGCATTGCAACACATTCAGTTCATGGCCTTCTGACAGTTGTCAATAAGAAGATTCCTATTATGAAAACAACTTTTGTCAACGAGCCATCCGTCGAGGCAATTGTCATTTACATTACGCTCCCTGACAACATTCTCCAACTTGTCAATATTTATAACAAAACAAATAATCTTGTTAACAACCTTATTGATGTCTTGGACAGTGTTATGTTACAAAACAACAAGAAAATGCTAACCATAATAACTGGTGACTTTAACATTGACATGTACAAAGAAACAATTTCGAAAAGGAGGTTGGAATTGTTTATGCAAAGTAAATGTCTAAAGTTAAAAACAAACATACCTACAACAGAATATGGTTCTATGATTGACCATTTTTGGACAAACATAGATATTGACAGGCTTTCATTTACCATTTCCGATGCATATTGGTCAGATCATTTTACTAGTATCTTATCAGTACCTGCAACTTGCATATAGAAACGGATAGAGTATTTTGTCTTCCTTGTTTTTTGTCCTTTTTTAAGATGCTTTTCTATTCGAAATATATTCTTGAATATTTTAACATGCTCTGAATCTTCATTGGATGTGCAAATTGGAAAGAAAAAAAAAACAGTATTTCAAAAAAACAACTAATCAGAAGCAATATTCTCAAGGACAATGATATGTTTTCAAACACCATGTTGCAAAACCTGCATTTGGAAACATGTTTTCATAAATTGGATTCTGTGGTTTTTCCTAGCATGGCCTTCGTATCAAAACATGCTCATTGCAATGTTTTTTCATGTTTTCTGTTTACTTGCATAGAACAGGTATATGGGACATTGAAAGTAAAAAATGTTTTTGCACCACCATGCCACTACATTTGCACACAGTGTAAACTGCCAATGATACGAAGCACCGTTTTTTGTACATTTTGCAATCGTGAAACACCAACTACTTATGAACATATATTACAATGTAAGCTAGAGACTGAAGAAGCGACTATTGAATGTACACTTTGAGACACACAATTAAAAAAATGTTGTGCCAATGTTCTAGCTATTTCTTATGAACAATACTCCGATAGTGTTTCCTCAACCATTTACAATCTTCGCAAGTTGAAGCAACAAGGGCTTTACATTTTGGCAACGAATAGCAGAATTGTCGAAGTCAAAAAATTTTGAACAAAAGGTATGGTCACTTGTCCTATCTATTGTTTAGTCAATAATAACTTTCAACGGCTTTTCAAAGATTCAATTTTAATGTATCTGAAGTTCTCTTTTCTATGGGATTATGATCGATATGCTACACTGTATTCAATAAGAATAGTCACACACAATATTTTTTTTTTTATTTTTAAGTTTTTTTAAAACCAACCCAAACCAAAATACTATATGAGAGACAAGCTCAAATGTCCTGTGTTGGTAGACATGTCAGAATCATACATCGAGATCTCATCCCTTTACTATGGTTATTGCCATGTCTCTGGGCCATTAACCTTTGTCTTCGTGCCAAAACCCTGTCCACATAGCGCAAAAAAGTATACATCTACATTATTGCGACAAACTATAGATCAGTGAAGCATACTCAAGCTGACCAATGCAGTCTATAGTAGCCTAGCAATAAGCTGATTTGGTTTCATCTAAAGAAAAAGCTATTTCAGATTGGATATTTCATCAATTTTTCCTTAAATAAAACAGCAGGTTGTCAATACCGCCATCACTGCATCTAAGAATTTGTTAGCGTTCATGTTTCTTGTAACAGTATTCTTGACAAATAACAAACTTTGCTCATATAGGGATTTCTAAATATTCACAGGATTCCTGTGAATTTACAGCAGTGGTATGTTGCAAAGGAGCCATCCCTAGTATAAGATTACCAAAAGCCTGTTCACTTTTAATAGATTTTTTGCACCCCCTCCCCCATTGCCTCCTCAAATGGCACTGGAACTGCCAGAGGTCTCGTATTATGTTCTAACCAAACGACCTGGACAAGGTCAAGCTAATAAACCTGTTAAATTACTTTGTAATCACTTCAGACTAAGCTTTACTAGTGTCCAGGACTCGTTCCAATACGAAGTGAGTAAGTTCAACATTCTATTATCTGTGTTATCTGTCTTATATATTAGATTTTGTTAAGGCAAATGATAATTTTCCTTCCTTCAATTTTAGATGAAAATAACCGCTCAACGCGGGGGCCAAGAAAAAGAATGTGCCAGTAAAATCTTGTGTACAAAAATTATGGATAAAGTCAAAGAAATATATAGTCATACTGAACTAGGTGGCAAAGATTTTGTTGTTGATGGGCAGAAGAACTTGTTTAGAGTTGGGCCTCTTAGAAACAATATCATTCAATGCAATGTTCTTGTTGCTGACAAAAGAAATAAACAAAGGTAAGTTTTTCCTCTTTACTTACATTTGTTAATTCTTTCCTTCGCAAATATTGATTCAGTTACAAGATTATCTCTTTATTATATGTTTTAGTATCTAGCTTTAAGAGATCAAATATTCAAGCTGCATTTCATGAGGTTGCTCTATGAACACATTTCATAGTCCCTGCACTAGTTAATACTCGTGATCTTACAATGCATACTTGTCTAACTGAGTTACAAGGTCCTCTCTCTATCACATGTCTTGGCTTTCAGTTTTTAAAACTTTCAGTATTCAAAGTACATTTCTTTTAACTCTATGCACAAATAAAGAGATCCAAACTTGCACGCTCCCTTTTGTTGATATTCTTATCAGAGAAATCTGGAAGCTTGGTTTCAGTAATAATGATTCAGAATTCAAAGCAGCTATAGCAATTTGATATTCCCATCAGAGAAATGTACAGACTTGATATCAATATCAGAGTTTTCAAACGTAGAAGTAGAAATTAGTTTACAATTGCACATTTTTGCTCTTTTAAAATGTCAACGCATCAGAAAACTGTTAATGATATCCATTTTTGCTAATTTTCATTATCAATTTTCATGTTTGAATCAGTAGAAAAACCAGACGACCTGAACAAGGTCAAGCTGATAAACCTCTTAAATTACTCTGTAATCACTTCAGAGTAAGCTTTACTAATGTCCAGGGCTTGTTCCAATACAATGTGAGTAAGTTCAACACTCTATTGCCTGTTTTATCTATCTTATTTATTAGATTTTGTTAAGGCAGATGATAATTTTCCTTCCTTCGATTCCAGGTGAAAATAACTGCTGAATGTGGGGGTCAAGAACAAGAATGTGCCAATAAAATCTTGTCTACAAAAATTACGGATAAAGTCAAAGAAATATATAGTCATACTGAACTAGGTGACAAAGATTTTGCTGTTGATGGGGAGAAGAACTTGTTTAGAGTTGGGCCTCTTAGAAACAATATCATTCAATGCAATGTTCTTGTTGCTGGCAAAAGAAATAAACAAGGGTAAGTTTTTCTTCCTTACTTACGTTTGTTAATTCTTTCCTTCGCAAATATTGATTAAGTTACAAGATTATCTCCCTATTATATGTTTTAGTATGTAGCTTTAAGAGATTAAATATTCAAGCTGCATTTCATGAGGTTGCTCTGTGAACACATTTCATAATCCCTGCACTAGTTAATACTCGTGATCTTACAATGCATACTTGTCTAACTGAGTTACAAGGTCCTCTCTCTATCACATGTCTTGGCTTTCAGTTTTTAAAAGTTTCAGTATTCAAAGTACATTTCTTTTAACTCTATGCACAAATAAAGAGATCCAAACTTGCACACCCCCTTTTGTTGATATTCTTATCAGAGAAATCTGGAAGCTTGGTTTCAGTAATAATGATTCAGAATTCAAAGCAGCTATAGCAATTTGATATTCCCATCAGAGAAATTTACAGACTTGATATCAATATCAGAGTTTTCAAACATAGAAGTAGAAATTAGTTTACAATTGCACATTTTTGCTCTTTTAAAATGTCAACGCATCAGAAAACTGTTAATGATATCCATTTTTGCTAATTTTCATTATCAATTTTCATGTTTGAATCAGTAGAAAAACCAGACGACCTGAACAAGGTCAAGCTGATAAACCTCTTAAATTACTCTGTAATCACTTCAGAGTAAGCTTTACTAATGTCCAGGACTCATTCCAATACAATGTGAGTAAGTTCAACATTCTATTCTCTGTCTTATCTGTCTTATTTATTAGATTTTGTTAAGGCACATGATAATTTTCCTTCCTTCGATTTCAAGTAACAATAACTGCTGAACATGGGGGTCAAGAACAAGAATGTGCCAGTAAAATCTTGTGTACAAAAATTATGCATAAAGTCAAAGAAATATATAATCATACTGAACTAGATGGCAAAGATTTTGCTGTTGATGGGGAGAAGAACTTGTTTAGAGTTGGGCCTCTTAGAAACAATATCATTCAATGCAATGTTCTTGTTGGTGACAAAAGAAATAAACAAAGGTAAGTTTTTCTTCCTTGCTTATGTTTGTTAATTCTTTCCTTCGCAAATATTGACTAAGTTACAAAATTATCTCTCTATTATATGTTTTAGTATGTAGCTTTAACAGATTAAATGCTCAAGCTGCATTTCATGAGCTTGCTCTATGAACACATTTCATAATCCCTACAATAGTTAATATTCATGATCTTACAACGCATACTTGTCTAATTGAGTTACAAGGTCCTCTCTCTATCACATGTCTTAGCTTTCAGTTTTAAAAAGTTTCAGTATTCAAAGTACATTTATTTTAACTCTATGCACAAATAAAGAGATCCAAACTTGCACACTTTGTTGATATTCTTATCAGAGAAATCTGGAAGCTTGGTTTCAGTAATAATGATTCTGAATTCAAAGCAGCGGTAGCAATTTGATATTCCCATCAGAGGAATGTACAGACTTGATTTCAATACTAAAGTTTTCAAATGTAGAAGTAGAAATTAGTTTACAAATGCACATTTTTGCTCTTTTAAAATGTCAATGCATCAGAAAACTGTTAATGATATCGATTTTTGCTAACTTTCATTATCAATTTTCATGTTTGAATCAATAGAAATACACAGTCAAATCTGCCCAACAACAAAAGAACTAGTGGCTAAAATATTCTGTTAAATATTTTGCCCTTTCAGTTTTGTTCAAAAATAAAGTTGAATTGTAATGCTTCTTTGAATGTCATTTATTTCTGTCATATGCTGAGCAACTTAATTTTCTAAATGATACTTAGCAATGGTTTTAACCTGTCATGCATTCAATCATGATCAATATGATTTGTTATGTTTTACGTCTTTTAGAGTTACTGCAGGAATTATATTTGAAGTTTTACTACCTTGTTACCATTTTGTGCCCATCTGTCAACAACAATGTTCATCAACCAAACTGTTGTCATTGATTTTTTGTTGCCGAATCAAGATTGTGACAATCCATGGAAGATTAATCGGGCTAAGGTAAAACATAAAACGTAACTCGAGACATGCTTTCCTTGGATTTATGTCATACAACTTTTATTTTTATTCTTTAACAGTTCGAATGTGAAATTCTGTTGCCTGATTTCAAACAAAACAAATGCTGGAAATGTTATTGGCTCCTGGAAATGTTTGTATAAGTGTACATTGTGTGGTTTTCGATCTGTATTTGACCTATCTATCTTTGTGCTCATCTCAAAACATACACAAGAAGTTGCATTAGACAAAAAAGAATTAGAAGTTGTTTCTAACTTTCTCCTGTGGAAAACAATGGATCTATTGCCTCTATATTGCATCCATCAGATAATGGTCTTGCAATCACAAGGTCAGAGCAATCAACCTGCACACATAATACTAATCTTGCTCAATCTTTGGAACAACCTAAACCTAGATATGGATAAAAATTATGCATGTGTATATAGTGTTCTACTATCAAGCATTGGATATTGAAACATTTGTTGTCTTCCTGTTGAAGGATATTAAATCAGAGCGTCCTTATTGACACATACATATTGAGCTCTTCCTGTTTGTTTAATAACCATTTTGTTAATTGAATGAGGCTTATTGATGTTGCATTTCAGACAGTGCAACGAATACACAGCTTCTGTCTTTGCATGACTCCTTTAAATGTATTCCTTTTCTAATCATTTGAACCTTCTCATTGTTTTCTTTGCAGACATGAACATCATCAAAAATCAAATGAAGTAGTTGTTACTGTGTTTGCAAAGGAGCAGTCTAAAGAAACTGTTGTTGTTGAGTTTAATGAACAGTTTGTATGTCTCTTCTCCAAAAAATGATTCCTTCTTTTTAGCTCATGTTGTATTTTTACTCGGCTTAAGCATGGGTTGGACTATTTTTTGGTTTATGTTATTGGCATAATATTCACTCAGTAAGAACTTGATTTGGTTTATTGTGATTTCAGTTGAGCATTATTACTGATATTCCATGAGAAGACAATTATGTGCTTCATAAGCACTTATTTGCTAAGGTAACATTTGTTATTCTTCTTGATGATATTTTTGGTATGTTGTTTTAAACCTTGTATATGTTTTCTTTGAATGTGAAATACTTCTATGATATTGCTTCTTCTATGGTTACTGTATAATTTTTAAATTAAACTACTGCAACTTGTATGGCTACATTTTACTTTTACTGCCCAACTCTCTCTTGTATCTGCCACATTATGTAGAAATGAAATCTAGTTAATGTAATTTGCACACAATATGATATCTTACAATTGAAAATTCTTTATACAAAGACAGATTTAAAATGCTTTTGCCTAAACCTTTCAGGCAATAGAAATCTTTAGCTACTTTTGCTTTTGCAAGTTACTATTTATTTCCTAGTTTCATGTATTGCATGTAGCTAGAACCTCTTATGAGAATTGAAGGTGTCTATCAGCTAGGATGCCAGTTTGTTAGACAGGTGTCTAGTACAATAGATCCATATTAACACTGCCCCCTTCAAAACAAGATGTTTACACCTGTTTTTAATCCCTTACTAGTTAAGAGATCCAGAGTTGAGAGATCTATCAGCTAGGATGCTAAATTGTTGCTTCTGATTATATAAGCATTCAAGAGTATTAATGAAGAATGGAAACTCAGTCATGTACACTGACAATCTCCACGTTTTCAATTATTTCTTTTGAGAATATATAAATTTTTTGTTGAACGTTTTGACAATGATAAGACATGATTACATACTTGTTTAAATGAGCATACCAATGTTTGAGACATAATGTCTTTTTCAATCAAAAGAGATAATTCTCCTTGCAAATTCAGTTTATGGTCAGTTGCAAAAACCATGCAAACATACTTGCTCATTATCTTTTTGCAATGTGCAGGGAAAAAACATTGCCAACTCTACCACAGTACCGATTATGCCACTGCAAAATGCAATTTTGAATATGGCTAGCATTTTTGGCTATTGAACTACAAAGGAAGGCTTTACCACTTGCTCTCAAGCTGGTTGGTAGCTCTTTGGGAAATGAACCATAGCAAATTTGTAAAAATGCTAGGAAACTTTCAAAAACAGAATCTATATCACAATATCATAGAAAGGAGCTTTGTAATTGTGTTGCAGATTTTGCTACAGCACATCTTCCCCCGACCTTTCAAGCAGAATGCATATGCTACAGCTCCAACAGATCTATGACTATAGTTTTTGTTGTTTTTGTCAAAGACATCGTGTCTTCCTTGCCTTTTGTACTACATATAAAGCTTCTACAGCAAGTTGCTCTATGTTTTGAATAACTTCACTAGCAACACCTCTTTCTCTTTTGCAAAGATTGTTGAACCTATTTTTAATATTGCTTATATATATGTCAACAAGAAATATTGCCTCTTTTCTCCAACTAAGTCTATTTTCATGATCATGTTGAATGTAGAACTAAATTATTTCGATTTTTTCCCTTTTTTGTTGCAAACACCTTTGTATATGCATTCTTTATATATATAAATGTTTCTATTTAACGTCTTTTAATACAAGAAAGCAAAAATCCTTTCGCCAAAAAAATCGCTTTTATCAATTAACAACAATTTCATATGCACTTGACAATGCCCCCACTAGCAATGTCGGGGACATCGCCACCTTGTGGCTCTTGTTTAAATATGTAATTATTTGTATTTTCTTCTCATAATATGGTGCAAAAAACTTTTAATATTAATAATATATAAAAAAAAATATACAACAATAATTTTATTTAATGATAAAATAATTTAAATTAATAAAAACTATTTTAATTATAATTATATTTATTTAATAGTAGGTTACACAAACATTAATTTCTAGCAATAATCATATATTGAATTTAATTTATGTCAATTTTATTTAATTTAATGAAAAAATAATCTAAATTAATACAAAAATTATTTTAATAATAATTATATTTATTTAATAGTTAGTTACATAAACATTAATTTTTAGTAATGATAATAAAGTGAATTTTGTTTATGTCAATTTTATTTAATGATAAAACAATCTAAATTAATAAAAAAATATTTTAATTATAATTATATTTATTTAATAGTTGATTATACAAACATTAATTTTTAATAATGATTTAATTTGTATTTTTTTATTTAATGATAAAATAATCAAACTATTCAAAAAAACTATTTTACTTATAACTTTATTTATTTAATAATTGGTTACACAAACATTAATTTCTACTAATTATTATATAGTAAATTTAATTTATATTTTAATGTTTTATTTAATTTAAATTTAATTATTCAAATTTACATAATAATTTCAATCATATTGGTTCTAAAATTTTAAATACAAATATATAAATCTATTAAAAATAATAATAATTGTTCTTTCCACTTAGTTTCAATTTCAATTTGTAACATGTTTATTGTTAATAAACCAATTATTGATAAATGATCATTTCTCTCTATCTTCTTTTGAAGATATAACCTTTTAGAGGGAGTCATTAGATCCAATGAAAAGTTATTTCACAATGTTACGTGTCTCTTAACTTTTGTTCTTGTTTGAGAGATTTCCATGTTTGTTGGAAAATCTTGGTATTACGTTTTAGAGGAAGTAGTTTTTTTAATCTATTTTTATAATATTTGATTGCCATTTACAATTTTTTAACCAAAATTTAATTGAAATTGTTAAAATTATAGATATATATTATTTAGAAGTTTTTAAAAAAACTGAATTCATTTTTATAACTAAAAATACAATTTAAACCATAAAAATGTCATTTCAATACATATTTCATTACATAAAAAACTTCCGAAGAAATATTTAAACAATAAATATTCCGAAGAAAAAAAAACTTTTTCAAAACATAAAACCTTTAATGTCATTTCAATAAATATTTCATCACCATATTCCAATAATAATAAAAATATAACTTTTTCAAAACATAAAACCTGAAAAACCTTTAGCCTAACACAATTAGAGTTAGGCACTAGATAAAAACATGTATTCATGTGTTGTAGGGATTGTGCGTTTACGTAGTTCATCCCACACTCTGATTTCTCTTCCAACCCTACTAGAAAGGCAGACAATTTAGCCGGAAGATTTTGTCTATGTTCCTTCGGGCTGGCGCAGTGCCGCTCTAGACAAGGCTTGCCCTCAATAGCCTCAACACGTGAAGTGCTTAAAAAATACATTAACACAACAACAAAAAAGAATAAAAGGTACAGTGAATGCAGGCCCTCAAACAACGCCGCTGAAAAAGCACGCACCCAGAAATAGAAGAAACCTCTCTCGAAAACAAGTTTTACCCAAACCAACTGGTACCCAAAATACCGTACAGTATAAATATTCGTTGCAAAACCGGCGACGGCTCATGGATATTCTAGAAAGTGGTTTTTGGAGAAACCATTGATTGCTGTCCTCGCTTGCTTATTAAACTTGAGTCCACAACCACCGATTGATGGAAGCATTCACTCAACAACTATGGATTCCACGACTCTCTTTCTCTGCAATCGTGTTTTCTTGTTTAAGAATTCATTACAATCATATTCTACTTCTCATCGTCCTTCCGTTCTGACAACCCGCCCTTCCGTTCTGCCAACTGCGATTCGGGCTCGGGCGTCTGTAGGCACGTCAGAGGCCATTTCATTGCGCGGCCACATGAAATCAAAGAATTTGTATGAATTACTGGAGGTAAGCCCCGCGGCAACTGCAAAAGATATAAAGAGGGCTTACAGAAAGCTGGCAAGGGAGTTCCATCCTGATCACACGCCTTCTCCTCAAGAAAAGAACGACAGTACCCAGATGTTTTTGAGGATACACAATGCGTATGTCACTCTCTCCGATCCAAGTGACCGTGCGCAATACGACCGTCAGCTTTCGGCTCAAATGCGAGTGCCCTTTGCACGGACAATGTGGGACAAGTCCTCGGCTGGAAGGGACGCCGTTTATGGCTATTCACTTGACAGTCGGTGTAAAGGAAGAAGATGGGAAACGGAGCAGTGCTGGTGAAGGGGTGTTTCGGATATTTTGGATGCAATTTGGTTCTATCCGAATTAATTTTACCCATGTATTTTTATGCCTCGGCTGTCTATTTTGAGCATCTAGTATGGTCTGGTTTTTTTTTCAAATAAAAAGCCAAAAATTTTATTATCTCCTGTGATAATAGCCTATCCATGTTCTAACAGACAAGAAGGAATATGTATATTAATCTCTGG
This sequence comes from Larix kaempferi, assembly GCA_027924585.1. Lineage (NCBI taxonomy): Eukaryota > Viridiplantae > Streptophyta > Pinopsida > Pinales > Pinaceae > Larix > Larix kaempferi. The sequence goes on from BSBM01000103.1 coordinate 4,780,551, forward strand.
TTTTTACAAGGATTTGTTTGAAAATGTTAAATTCCTGGACAATACTAACTTCCCTAAGAAACTGTTTATTAAAAATGCCACATAAATAATAGCATCTAATAACATCTGTTAGCTGAAATTGGTTGTCAAAAAGTCACAGGGCAGATCGACATTGTGCTGGAGTAACTTTAAACTTTAGATATTTTCTGGTCATTTTTTTGATAAAAATTTGGTTGAAATTTTTGAAATTATAGTTTTAGATTACAAATCTATTTTTACAATCAAAATTTAAATTTAAATAATCAAAATAACAATTTCAACAACAAATCACATCACCAAATTATACTGCATTTGAACATCCTCAATATCCTTTCACAATAATGTGTTGCATCAGGCTAAAGCAATAAGAGAGGGAATAACGCTGGAGTTTGATGCATAACTTAAGTTTTTTAGCTCTTTAAAAGTAGCTTTTTGTACAAATTAATATAGATTTAAACGATTTGATCTTTATTATTTGGATTTAAAATAGATTCAGATAAAGTGATTAATAATAAAATAAAATAGTTTTGAGAAGTATATCTGTGAGACACTTTTGTAGATAAAGTGATTAATAATAAAATAAAATAGTTTTGAGAAGTATATCTGTGAGACACTTTTGTATGTATGAGGACTGTATAGATCTTCTAGTTTATGTGTCTTGATGACGGATAGCTTGTGTAGTTTTTTCAGTAATGCTATTGAATCAGCTAATGCAACAAAATCCGGTTTTTTGACTTGGTATATGATAATGTACTTTTTTATTTCTTCTAAATAACAAAAGTACTTTTTTTCTCTGGAAAAATAAATAACAAATTTCAATAATGAAAAAAGTGAATAATAAAAAATAATAAGATTACTTGATGGGTTACCTTAAATGGTTGAGGGTTGTGAGTTGTAAGTAGAAGGTCCTGTCAAGTTCCAACTATTCATCATACTCTTGTAGTAAATATGGTTTTTTATGTCATCATTTGTTTGGTCTTATAGCAAATATAATTTTTTATGTGAACAATTTAGTTAAAATTTATCAACTTTATAAATATTGAAATCTAAGCAATATAATGAAATCAATGCAATGCACAACTTGTTTTATGAGATAATCATATAATATAGAATGCATAAATCAATTTTAAATTTAAAGCAATAAAGATTTTAAAATGCAGTTATTTTCATGACTTAAATTTGAAATTTCATATTCTTTTATATATTGTATTTACTTAGTCTCATGATTTAACTATATTAATCATTTATTTATATATTAAAGTATTATCTTTCATTTGATATTTGTGTCTTGTATAAATATTATAAATAAGTAGATGGTTGTAAATTTTAGAAATGCAATGAAATTGGAAATCAAAATAATAGTTTTAGAAAACTTTGTAATATCTATTTGGTCATTTCAGAAGTACAATTAAGGTTGATTGTCTAGTACTTAAGCTTACATTTCTTTTTGGCTTATTGTAAACAACATTCCTGAAAGTCACCACCACATGTTAGTTGTTCATGTACTTGAAAGTAGAATTCTTTATAGGAGTGGTTTACTAATTGCTACAAGTAGAGAAATAATTTCAATGACTTAGGTTTGAAGATTCTATATATATCATCTTTTGATAGGTGAAGACAAAACATATGTAGACAAACCATGTGCAAGAGCAAGTAAGAATAAAGGAGACTTATTTTTTATGTGATTTCTTCAAATTGTCTATCTTTCATTAACATATGATATGTATGGTTCTATTGATCGTAAAAAGTAACTATGGTGCCAATAGATCCAACATGCTATGGGCATTGGATGCGACCAGTCATCACGTTCAAATGTGCTCTTGAGTCGAAGCCCAATATCTTGTATTCAAACACTCATGTTAGGTGTCGAATATGGAATGAAGTGAAGTATGATATTTGGAAACATTCACAATTATTGTTCAGTGGCCATGTTTCTTGATAAGGTCGGCATGCATAATTTTTGTTTTGGTAGGGGTTTACACATTTTTAGTGTAATTATAGCCATCTAAAATCAAGGCATCACCCTCAAACAATTTCCCTACCCTATGTGTAAAACATTGAATAATGGACGATGGTGTTCCATTGTCCTTGATGTTGTTATGGGGTAGTGGTTCATTATCAATTCTCCATAAAATGTAGGTGAGTTATATAAGCGCTAACAATGTGTTTAGTGTAAATACAAACCAGCATTCCAAGTAGTAATAATACTTCTACAATAACAACATGAAAGGAAATGAAAAAATTATTTACATATAAAAAATAGGCAAAGCTTTTTGCTAGTTCATTGGTTTTGTCATTATCAATGTTGGGGGAGAGATATGAAAGGTCTAAAATGCATTGCAAACAAGGTGTAATGATTATACAAGAGAAGGCAATGAACTAAAAATATTTCTAAAAAAAAGGTGTTAGTGTGCTACAATGCTAGTAGTTGTTTACTAGAGGATTGGAGGTTGTTGGAATCACTTTTGGAATAATTTTTTTCAATTCCACAAGTAGTGAAAATTGTTGTTAGGTTCTATGTTTCTTCTTGTTTACAATGACTATGAAGCATTTGAAATAAATAGTACATGCAAAACACAATTAAATTGTAAAACGTAGAATGCAACTTGCTAATTTGTTGTAGGAACCTTACCCGTCCTAGCCTTATGTCTCTTTCATAAGAGGATTAGTGTCTGTGATGCAAGTTGAAGCCGTGTTTAACACCCTATGAACAACAAGACGTTATTAATTGGTCAATTTGAATTTATGCCAAAATAACAAATGAGTAGATCCTGGCTCCAAATGTAGGGTCCACCTACATGCTAGAAATACATTTATTGTTAAGAATTGAAAAGGAACAAAGCCTACCTCCAAATGTAGTCCAACTTCACAACTACAACAAGGCTATCCAAGGAAAAATTATGCCAATCTTGTAGATAATTTAGCAACAACCCATAATCCCTTTTAAGCTTGCTACTACCAATTACATGGCCCAAATCAATGACAAGAAATGCCATTCAAACCAAAATAGAGTTCACTTATATTAAAATAACCAAATGTAGGAATCAAACTCTATTTCCAAATGTGCTTACAACTTTGTGACTAACAAGGTTACCCAAGCTAAATACCAAGCTCGTATTGAATTGAGAATCAACCAAGATCCTGTTTAAGCACATACGTGACAATTTGAAGGCCCAAATCAATTACAAGAAATTCAATCAATCCCTAACAAATCAAACAAAAGCATGTGTAGGCTCAAAACATATGCAATGTCTAAAATTAAAATGAATGGGAAAAGCACTATGATTTCACTTTCTTTGTTGGCAAGAAAGCAATTTGTATTCCTAAGACTTGCCTCAACCCCGATAAAGAAACATAAAACCGTTAAATTGCAAATCATAGCTTTAATAGTGCCAAGGTTTTTAAGCCTAGAATATTTGAAATATGTTCTATGCACTCATGCAAAAGCAAGGAGGGAAAGACACGGAAAAATGACAGACCAAAACTAATGGGCACAACCAATAACCAATACTAATAGAAAAAGCTCACTACATAGCACAAAACTCACTCAAAAAATCGCATTGGCTATTATGCATTCAACCTAAAGCAAGGAGGGTGAAACCCTAGGATAGAAAATGAAATTAGTAGCAACAACTCACTACTTGACCCAAAAAAAACACTCACATTAGCAAGGCAAAGCACCATGGGCCGCCAACACTTAGAAAAGGGAATCATAGAGCTCCAACCAACACTCAAGAAAAGTATAACAAACTAGAAGTAGAGAGCTTTGAAGGCCAAAGTCAAACACAAAAACCCTAAACAAATTCAAAACATGAGTACCATCAAATTCAAAGCACTAAATACCAAAATATTAACCATTATAAATACAGAGAACAAAATAAACATCTCTTAAATAAAATTGAGAACAAAATAAACACCTCTTTTGAATCACAAAATGAACACCTCTCTTAAACAAAACCAACATCAACAAACCACCTCCCAAAAACACCCATCATCATTTAAAAAATCAATCAAAATACAAGTAATTAATTTTCAATTTAAATATATAAAATAATACATGACTACCCACACAAAGTGAATAATGAATTATTTTTATAATCCACAACAAAGTGAGTAATAAATTATTATTATTACTAATACTCAATCATTGTTTTCATTGAATTTTATTTAATTCAGTGAATTCACAAAACAACAAGCATGTGAAGTACTTACCAATAATGTAAGAAAGAAATAATTAAGTCTGCCCCACCATAAACACCTGGTGAAAATGCAAGTAAACCCACAAGTGGCCCAACCTTCCTTCTCTACCAATATATTTTAAATGGCCCTACCTTCCCTCTCTACCAATATATTTTAAATTGAATGATTTCATTTTTCCTTTTGAAAACAGCGACAATTCTATATATTTTAAATGGCCCAACCTTCCTTCTATACCAATATATTTTAAATTTTAAATTGAATGATTTCATTTTTCCACAGCGACAGTTCATGATTATTATAGAAAGCAAAAACTATTAATGTATTTATTTGTTTATTGTATTAAAAGTAATGAGGTGTTTTACAATTCATTAGTTAGAGATGTTACATATTTAGAGTAGTAAGTGTTTTATAATCCAATGAAGACTCTCCACATGTATAAGTATGTGATCAAATAATTATAATTCAATGAAGACTTTTCACATGTATAAGTATGTGAACAAATAAACACAAGGATATATGTTAACTCAATTTAAAATCTTATATAAAAGTTTAGAAAATTAAAACTAATATAAATCTATCTTAATTTGAATTTATTAAGTATCTAGATGGATCAAGTTTCTTCACGTGTAAATTTTTTCTATCTTAATTTTTTTGCACATAAAAAAAATAGATCTCAATAAATTGGATCTCTCTTGGTACTTGATAGATATGGATTTAAGATGGATCTATATTACTTAAATTGTAAGTTCATGTAGTGATTTGTTACTAAAATGATCACTTTTCAAACAAGGAGATCCTCCTAATAACACAAGGCTTGAAAGCAAATTGATACTTGCCCATTCATTATACCCAAACCAAAATAGAAGCAAAGGCCAAATTTATAATGAAACTATAACTCAAAAATTAAAACATACAAAGATACTTGACTTGGGAACTATTCTCTACCTCAATCATTTAATCAACCAAATATATGGTAGAAGTGCATTCATTGTTAAGAATTGAAAGGAACCAAACCTATCTCCAAATGTAATTCCAACTTCGATATTATAATGAGACTTCAAATCAAATGCCAAGGTCATAGTTAATTGAACAATAGCTAAAATCCATTTTCAGCACATTGTTGATAGTTTTAAGGCCTAAATCAGTGATAACGCAAACACATGTCAATTAAGCCAAATAAAGTTCACTTAAAATGAAAACAACCAAATGTAAGAACCAAACCCTGCATTCAAATGCATTTTCAACATTGGGACTACAACCAGCATAGATCCATCTTAAATTCGGATCATTAAAGCATTGAGAGGGATCCAATTTATTGAGGTGTATATTATTTTATCTTAAATTTTGTACACATCAAGAAAACAATTTGTTGATTTGCTCACGTAGATTTAAAGTGGTATAGTTTAGTTTCTTTTGTATAATCTATATAAGTATTGCTTATTGCACTGAGAGTAGCGAAGTGCTCTATAGCTCACTATGTGGGAGATATTGTCACGCAACGTGGGCAACACTATGCAAACCAAATACCAAGTTGATAGTGAATAGAGTAATAGACAAGATCCCTTTTAAGCACATCCATGACAATTTGAATGCTCAAATCAGTAACAAGGCATGCCAATCAAACCCTAACAAATCAAATAAAAGTTTGTGTAGGCTCAATATCTATGTAATGTTTAAAATTAACAGGAGTAGGAGGGCACCAAATTTTTGTTATCCATGTTAGCAAGAACACAATCCAAATTCCTAAGACTTGCTGCAACCCCAATAGAAACCATAGAACCATTAAATTCCAAAACAATGGATTTCACTGTGTGTGTGTCAAGGAGGTCCATAAATATAATTGAATTATATGCACTCACACAAAAGAAAGGAGAAAGAAATACTAAACAATGATGGAAACCAAAACCACGGTCATGGATCACACTAAGTAGTTTGCATTCACCCAAACACAAATAGAGCAAAACCCAAATACCAACTAAAACCACAATTAACAACGACATTTCACTACCTAACTCAACATCTCACTACCCAACTCCAAAACAACATTGACGATAACAATGAAAAACACCACAACCAACCAACTCTTAAAAACTAAAACACAAAGTTTTGACCAACACTTAAAAAAACTCTAAAAGTAAAAATACACAAATTAAACACAAGCCCAGTATGGGAGAGATGTTGTAACTTTATGTTATGTTACAAAAATAAAAATAAATAATAAAAAGTAGATATCATCTAAAAAATAAATTTAACAAAATAATAAGAACATGTCGGCTAAAAAACTAAATTTAACAAAATAATAAGTAAATATAATTTACCAACCTGGATCTATCAAGCACCGAGAGGGATAAAATTTCTTGAGGTGTAAATTTTTTATTGATGGGTAAAAAAATTTTAAAAGCAAAAAAGTACATCTAAATAAATTGAATCTCTCACGATGCTTAATAGATCCGGGGTTAAGATGAATCTAAGCTAATTATAAACAATTTCAAAACATTAAATACCATCAAACTAGTAACACTAGAAATTAAACAACACAAAGTTCTAACCAACACTTTAAAAAAAACTTTAACCTTGAGATGATTAAGTCTCCACATGTTATGGTTCCGATATAGGGATCTGCAGCTACCCTTAATTCCAAAGCTGAATAACAGGTATTGATTCCAAGACTTTAAAAAAATTCAAAACGTTAAATACCACCAAACTAAAACTCAAACTCATAGCACTAAAAACTACACCCTAACCACCATAAAGTTAAATATACCCCCACATTCCACCTAAGAAACCCATCACATCGACAATGTCACCCTGTATAAAGACAATCAAATACTAAAATAATCAAATATAAATTGCGATAAAAATAAAAATCCTAAACTATAGAAAACCACTCTCAATTCTAGAGAAACCATGGGTCAATTCACATAACAATAAGGAGAGACTCAGCAATCAAAACAATTGTAGAGACACGCACTCGCAACAAAAAAAACATAAAAAAAGCCACCCATCTCTGGAACTGCATACTGCCCCCACAACAAACAAACGCCGTTGAAAATGCACGCAACCGGTAACGGCATAAATCAACTATGCTACCAATATATTTTAAATTCAATCGATTCTTCCTTCAAAACCGGCAACCGCTCATGGGTATTCTAAAAACCGGTTTACTGCGAAACCATTTATTCAATCGATTCTTCCCTCGAAACCGGCAACCGCTCATGGGTATTCTAAAAACCGGTTTACGGCGAAACCTTCATTCCTTTTGAGTTCACGGCCAGTGATTGATTGAAGCATTCAATGGTAATTGTTCACACAACAACCATGGATTCCATGAACCTCTTCTTCTTCTGCAATCGTGTATTCTTGTTACAGTCATTCTCTCATCGTCCTTCTATGGCACCCCACCGTTCGGTAATGCCAAGAACGATTCAGGCGTCTCTAAGAACTGAGACTGTTTCAATGCCCGCCCACATAAAATCAAAGAATTTGTATGAAATACCGGAGATAAGCCCCGGGGTAACTGCAAAGAGTGTTTGGAAATAGGTGACAACAAGTTTTTTTAGTGACTGTGTAATTGTCTAACCGAGTAACTAAGTTTATAAAGTTATTTTTAACCCAAGATTATAAGAATTGAGAACTGTTATAAATCTTCATATTCTGAATAATAATAAACCATTGCTATGTGGATATTTCCCTCTCAAAGATTTCACCAAGGTTTTACCAAGTAAAATCTCTATATACATTTATGTGTGTTATTATTAGCTTTCCGCTGCATTTTATGTTATGTGGCTGTTTGCGCGAAAATATATTCGGAAATAAAGGAATTTTCGCGTGCTCGTCTTAGCTAGAGGAGCGAAAAGTTTGGGAGTTATAGCGGTTTAAGGAGGAGCGAATCATTCGTTGGTTAATGTGAGGTATGGGTTAATATTTCCTTTAAAGTTTTAAGAAAAACGTATAGTGGATTATTTTATAAAATGAATTTTTAAAGTATAAAGCGGAATTTATAAGGAATATCTTATTTATAAGATTTTTTAAAGGATTAAAGTGGGAGGTCTAAGATATTTGTTTAATATTTAATTTGGGATTATTTTTATTTAATTTTATAATATTTAATTTGGGATTATTTTTATTAATCTTTTTTATCTATTATATATTTTAAAAGGTTTGAAGTTTTAAGTTTTTTTATTCGTTTTTTGAGAAAATGGTGAAAACGTGGTGTGTTAAGTTTAAAATTGAGAAGTTCAATGGGAGTAATAATTTCGAGTTATGGAAAGTCAAGATGCGGGATATGCTTGTGCAGCAAGGAGTGGCAAAGGCACTAGCAGGGAAGACAAAGAAACCCGCGGATATTTCAGATGAAGCCTGGGGGAGATGGGTGAAAGAGCTCTAAGTGCTATTCGTCTATGCTTGGTCGACGATGTTTTATTTAACATCGTGTCTGAAACTACAGCAGCAGGTCTCTGGACAAAATTGGAAAGTCTATACATGACTAAATCCTTGACGAATAAAATCCTCCTAAAGCGGTAGTTATTTACCTTGTGTATGAAAGAAGGTACAAAAATTCCTGATCACTTGAATGTGTTCAATACTCTTATTTGCCAGTTGTCTAGTATGGAAGATATTATTAAATCTAAAGACAAGGTGATTTTACTGTTGTGCTCTCTGCCTGAGTCTTGGGCACATTTTGTAACCTCTATTAGTTTTAGTTCTACTGAGTCTATTACCTTCGATGATGTTGTGGGAGCCTTGATTTCTGAGGAAACGCGAAAGAAATATAGTCTTGAAACCTCAACGTCAGAAGTAATGGTGGCCAGAGGAAAAAACAATGAAAGAGGACAACATTCAAGGGGTACATCAAGGTCAAAGTCGAAGGGAAAAAAGAGTAAATTGAAGTGTTGGTATTGCAATAAAATAGGACATCTTAAGAAAGATTGCTCGAAACGGAAGCAAGCTTCTAAGGATGAGGACTCTACAAAGGAGGCAAACATAGCCGAGAATGATTCAAGTATGATCGATGAGGTATTATCTACATCTACTGTCTTACAATACCATTTTTGACTGGTTAATTGATTCTAGACCATCTCATCACATGTGTCTTCATAGAAATTGGTATTCCACATACCAATCTGTAGATGACAGGGTAGTTTATATGGGAAATAATGTTTCATGTAAAACTGTTGGGATAGGGAGTATCAAAATAAAAATGTATGATGGGACTGTTAGAACTCTAACAGATGTGAGACATGTACCTGAACTAAGGAAGAACTTGATATCAATGGGAGTTCTTCATGATGTCGGTTACAAATTTACAGTTCAAGGTGGAGTTATGAAGATATCGAAAGGTATCTTGGTTGTTATGAAGGCAAACAGAGTCAGGAACCTGTATAAACTTGAAGGGAGGACGGAAGTTGATCACACAACAGTAACATCAGTTGATGCAGCAGTAGACATTGCTCGTTTATGGAATCAACGGTTAGGTCATATCAGCGAAAAAGGGATGAAGGTACTTGCTGGTCGAAAGTTGCTTACTAATTTAAAATCAATAGATTTGAAGTTTTGTGAGCATTGTATTTATGGTAAACAAGCTAGACAAAAATTTAAATCTGGAAAACACACTAATAAAGATATCTTGGACTATGTTCATTCTGATCTATGGGGCCCATCTCCTACAATTTCTTATGGGGGATCATCATATTTCATCATTTTTATAGATGATTACTCGAGGAAAGTCTGGATATATTTATTAAAGAGAAAAGTTGATGTTTTTGATATATTTAAGCAGTTTAGAGCTTTGGTTGAAAAGAGCACTGGAAGGTTCATTAAATGTCTTAGAATAGATCATGGAACCGAATTTACTTCTAAGGAGTTTGATAATTATTGCAAGAAGGATGGGATCGAGATGCATAAGACCACTGTTTACACTCCGCAGCAGAATGGTGTTGTTGAACACATGAACAAGACTCTTCTTGAAAGAGCACAGAGTATGCTCAGTAATGCAAAGTTGCAGAAGGAATTGTGGAGAGAGGCATTGCTTACAGCTTTTTACCTAGTCAATCGATCACCATCAACAGCAATTGACTGTAGAATTCCATAAGAGGTATGGACAGGTCAACCATGTGATTATTCTAACCTTATAGTATTTGGTTGTGAAGCCTATGCACTTATTCCGAAAAATCAACATTCCAAACTAGATCCTAAATCAAGAAAATTGATCTTTGTTGGATATGGTGATGGTGTTAAGAGATATAGATTGTGGAATCCTACTGTCCACAAAATCATCATAAACAGAGATGTAATATTTGATGAACTTTCTCTATAAAATTTAGATGTAAGTAATGATTTGAAACAGGCTAATGTACCACAATTACAACAAATTCAGTTTGATACTCAGTCATCTACGAGGGGGAATAATGAGGATGTCCAGGAAGAGGATATTCATGAGGACACTGCTCAGGAGGATGAGCAGACAGAAATAGAGGAAATACCACAGCAAACTCTACGAAGATCTACACGGGACATAACTTTTCCAAAGAGGTGTGATGATTTTGTCATATCTATTGCTTTAATTTCTAATGAAGGAGAACCTGACAGTTATCAGGAAGCATTAGAAGTGTTTGACAGTGACATATGGAAACTTGCAATGAAAGAAGAAATGAATTCTTTGGCAAAGAACAAAACATGGGATCTTGTGGAACTTCCGGAGAGTAGGAAAGCGGTTGGCTGCAAATGGGTGTACAAATTGAATAAAGGAGTTGATGACATTGTTCCGAAGTACAAGGCCAGACTGGTTGCAAAAGAGTTTTCTCAAAAAACAGTAATTGACTTTCATGAGATTTTTTCACCAGTTGTGAAACTTGTTTCTATCTTTAGCACTAGTTGCCTTATATGATTTGGAGTTAGAGCAGCTAGATGTCAAGACAACTTTCTTACATGGTGATTTATATGAGAAAATTTTCATGGAACAACCAGAAGGGTTTGTTCAGAATCGCCACAAGAGGTTTGTTTGCAAGCTCAAAAAATCATTGTATGTCTTGATCCAGTATCCCAGGAAATGATACAAGAAGTTTGATTCTTTCATGGTGAGTCAGAATTTTACCAGGAGTGAGTATGATCATTGTGTGTACTTTAAAAAGTTGGAAAATGACATGTTCATTATTTTGGTAATATATATTGATGATATGCTTGTCACAAGCAAGAGCATGTCTGAAATCAGCAGGTTAAAGGCTCAGTTGGCTAGGACGTTTGATATGAAGGATCTGGGAACAACAAATCAGATTTTGGGCATGCAGATACACAGAGACAGGAAAAATGGCAAGCTGTGGTTATCACAAAAGAAGTATGTGGAGAAAATACTTCAGAGATTCGGTATGAATAAGGTGAAACCTGCTAATATCCCTTTAGCTTCTCATTTCAAGCTTTCTTCAGGTTTGAGTCCTAATAGTGATGAAGAAAAGCAGTATATGTCTCATGTACCATATGCTAATGCAGTAGGAAGTTTGATGTATGCGATGATAAGTACAAGACCAAATATTTCACATGCAGTTGGTGTTGTCAGTAGATACATGGAAAATCCAGGAAAGGACCATTGGGTAGCAGTGAAATAAATGGGTGCTTCGGTATCTTAGATGCACAAGCGACTATTGTATCACTTTTGATGGTTGCAGTGATGAAGTCTGTGGTTATGTTGATTATGATTTTGCAAGTGACTTGGACAAGAGGAGGTCCACTTCAGGTTATGTCTTTACTCTTACAGGTGGAGCTATTAGTTGGATGTTAAAGATTTAGAATATTGTTGCTTTATCCACTACAAAGGAAGAATATTTAGCTGCTTCACATGCTTGCAAAGAGGCAATTTGGTTAAAAGGTTTGCTGGTTGAGTTAGGAAAGGTTCAGAACACTATAAAAATTTTCTGTGATAGTCAAAGTGCTATTCATTTGGCTAAAAATCCAGCTTATCACAGTAAGACAAAACATATTCCTGTAAAATACCAATTTGTTAGACATGTTGTTGATGAAGGTGAAGTGGTTCTTGAAAAGGTCCACACTCAAAAGAATAGTGCAGACATGTTCACGAAGCCAGTTACTTTAGAGAATCTACGGTGGTGCTTAGCTTCCCTAGGCTTGCAGGAAAGGTGATAAATAGAGCAATGAGCAAGGTATCAGGTAAATTGTTGGCAAGGTGGAGATTGTTGGAAATGGGTGACAACCAGTTCTCTCTATGACTGTGTAACTGTCTAACTGAGTAACTAAGTTTATATAGTTATGAATAACCGTGTAAGAAATGTATATATTTCTTGTATTCTCATAGAGAAGGATTATGAGAGTTGAGAGCTGTTGTAAATCTTCATGTTCTGAATAATAAGAGGACCGATACCATTTCTCTGTGGATGTTTCCCTCGCGATGGTTTTACCATGTAAAATCTCTGTGTACATTTATGTATGTGTCATTATTAGCTTTCATGTCTTAATTTCTTCAGTTGCATTTTATGTTCTATGGCTGTTTGATCCAACACGCTTACAGAAAGATGGTGAGGAAGTTCCATCCTGATCATGCCTCTTCTCCTGAGGAAAAAAACAGGAACACACATATTTTTATGAGGATACACAATGCGTATGTGACTCTCTCGAATCCAAGTGACCGTGTGCAATATGACTGTCAACTTTCGGGTCAAATGCGGGTTCCCATTCAACGGACAATGTGGGACAGGAGATCCCACAGAGGGAAGGTCGTTTATGGCTATCCATGCAAGCGATGGCGTAAAGGAAGGAGATGGGAAACGGAGCAGTGCTGGTAAAAGCGGTCTCTGATATTTCTGGATGCAATGCGGCTCCATCCGGATTATTTTCACCCATGTATTTTATGCCTGGCGGCATCAAATCTTTTTTATTCCTTCTCAGGAGAGGAAACCGTTGTTTTGATTCCAGTTTGGGAGCTTATAAATTCTTCAACTCTTCCAATTGCAAAATTCATTGTTATTACATAGATCAACAAGGAAACCTTCTCATAAATGTCGTAATGAGGCAGGACAATCTATGAGGCTAACAATGTTTCCCTTTCCACCAAGGTTCAATACTGGCCATACTGGCAGGTCACAAGGAAACTTTCTCATAAACTCCTTAATGAGGTCGGACAATTAATGAAATGAACAATGTTTCCTTCTCCACCAAGGTTCAATATTGGCTATACTGGTCGATCCTTGATTTCAATGTTGAATAATAAAGCTAACATTTCAGTAAAAAAATCTATAAAACATTATTTCAAAAAAGTGTGAATGGCTTTGATTATATTCTTGTGTGTCCTGTGTGTCCTGCATATTCTTAGCTGATTAGATGAATAGGCACAAGGAAGTGATTAGCTGCATATTCTTATGGATACATTGTCTATTTAGACTGTAAAGGATTTGTATGAGAATTTATGCTATCCCAGTAGCCCAACAACGTGTAAATGCTTTTCAAGAGGACTTGCCCAAATTGTGGTAAGACTTTTGTATGGAATTTAATTATTAATTCAAACATTGTATAGTCTAATTGATACATAATTCATGAATTCACAATCATGGAATACCAATGTAGATTGGTTATAGAGAATCTTCTAATACCCCTATATAACAAATGAATTCATCAAGAGACTTGTTTCCCAAGGCTCGGATTTCTTGCTAGTTTCCTTAAGGAAGGAATTCAATGGAGTCAAGATTTTTCCCTTAAAGTGTTGTGCTTTTGTAGAGTAACAAGTTCAAATGAATACATAGGGGTGGGGGAAGTAGGGAACTTCAAGATAGCAGTTTCATAATGTTGGCAATATGGGATAAGAGTAGAGGAAACCAAGATCTCAAGGATGGAAAATGGGTGGACATCGATGTAATATACCTTGTTAGGAATTTTATTAAAATGGCAATTTTTCACTTTTTTCCCTAGTTTGACCTTTGACTAGTTTTGAGCTCTAGGTCCCCAAATTGCTTCAATTGCTCCCAAATCTTCTGAGAAGGTGTATGAATGATATTAGGACTTGAATATGATGTTCAGGGATGATATATGGCCACCAAAATACCTCTGCAAACTCTCTTAAGATTCTGGACCAATTATGCAATTTTACTAGTAATTTGGGGTTCAAATCCCCCTGGGGTAAGTACTGAAAATGGCTTCCCAAATGCCTCCAAAGCCACTCAAATTTATAAACATAGGTAGGGAATGTATTAAGTATGTTATTAAGGTCTCATGTGCACCATTAATTTATTATTATATCTGTTCCAACCCTCTCCCATTCAACTGCAAAAATCACCAATTCGACCCTTAGGGAAATGGCACTATTTCTTCTCCCAATGCAATTAAACTGAGTAAAAACACATCAAATGCTCAAGTACAGCACATTAAACTTGTAAAATACATCCATGGTATTCCATTAATCACAAATTCATCAGAGAATCATCCATTCATTCGAAATCATCATCAATACATTGGTTCACAACAAGGTAGTGGGGAAATGGCATTGTTCTTCCATTAAAAATGAGATTTATACATTTCTACTTGGAATTTCGACCTGAAAATTTATGGAGATGAATAATAGAGTATTTAATTCATATTACAAAAGAAATGGGGCAATAGAATCTCCCCCAAAGAGTACAATATCTCACCAAAAACACCCTCCCTCGAGGATCAAGAATATGCCATCAAAACTGGAAATGGTTGAAGGAGTGAGCTGCAATAGAAGAAACCATGAGCTGCCCTGTAGCTTACACCTGAAAATAAAGACTCCATTAAATCTCCAAATGAAAGTTCTGAATGGCCTTTCCAATTGCCAACTTGGATGGGAATCTTTCACCCTCGAAATTGGCTAAGGCAAGCAACTAGTCATCCACCAGCTCTCCCTCTTCACAAATGCAATTGCAAATTCTACAAATGATCAAAAGTTGGTTTCATTCTTTGTTATTGAAATTTATGAGGTTCTAACATCCTCCATGGGTCGAATTCCTTCCAAGAGACTCATGCCAACTCAAGTTGGGAAGAGATTCCAAAGAACACCACTTGTACAACAATTCCTAGTCTCCCACTTCCACCAAATCACATGTGGAAGCATCTTAGCTTCCCTAACACCCTTGAGCGCCCTCTTGGAGTCTATTTTTAGCCCTGACATGTCATATATGTCATATGTCAGCCTTCAGGTCTGATTTGTGTCATAGGTGTCATAGCATCTTCATCATTGTTGTCATAGAGCTAGGGAATCTAGCCCAAGTATCTCACTAGCTCCAAATTGCCTCTTCTTCTTCCATGGGAGTTACTCTTCCTCTATATTTCGACCTTGGATGAGTCATGCCATGAATAATACATTTTGGACTCCCCCAAGTATGTTACCATTCACCTTGAATTCGAATTGGTGAGAGAATGATGCCAAGTGTAGTGGGGAAATCTAGCCATATGTGGGTCCCACTTCCTCCATGTGTCTTCATGATCAAATGCCACTTTTATTTTCAATTGTATATATTTATCTAGCTCCTTTATTAAATATTTATGCCATTCTAATGTTCAAACATCATTCATTATCCCCCTTATTCCAAATTCCAAAGCTTCTACCCCAAACGTAGGAAACTAGTAATTTTCCTCCTTGGCAATTATTTGACCCTTAACATCAATTTTACAAACTCTAATGATTATGGCCAATGTGATTAGGCCATTGTGACCCAATTCCAAATTTGGGACATGACAATCGAACCTACCAAGGGCAGTCTTTGTTGGGAAAGTTTGTTGCCCTAAAGTTATCTTGTTTCTCCATTGATAACATGTAAGTCGACACTATTGAACATCTACAATAAAAGTTATTCCAAGGCTCTTCAACATAACACACAACTCCCTCCATCACTAAACTAATGAATTCCGCTTTTACCATGTAAGCATTTAGCACATACATGTCCAATGTTGAGAACTTGTATGGATTATTAGTTTCCATCCACCTTGTGGGTCATGGAGGCAATACACACTACTCCATGTCCTTATTGTCCAAAGGATTTAGATTAAAAAAATTGATCGAAAATTGTGTATGTCTTATTTTCATGTTAATTGGAATACAGCTAACTTAGCTCCATTTTGACTAATTTATTAAGAATTAAGAGGGATGAAAAAATAATTGAGATTAAAATCTCTTGGTGCTTAAAAGATCTTGAGTTAAGATGAATCTACGATGTTGTGTATACATATTAATGTTTGGTATCATGTAGCTCACCTTTGACACTATGTGGGTTGATAATAAACAACAAGGAATGGTGCCAAATAGAATTGACTTGATTTTCCTCTTCTTCCACATAAAATTTATTATTACTAAAAAAAATTATTTGTATAACATATTATATGGGTTCATAAAAAACAACAAGGAATGCTGCCAAATATAATTGTCTCTATTTACTCATTTTCCAATAGTATTCCCTTAATATATATAAAAAATTTCAAAGAAAAAAACATTTGTTATATTCTAGTATAGAACACAAAATGCAATGTGCATGTGCTTAAGACACTATATCAAAGGGAGGGAGGATTTAAAACCTCTGAAAGCGGTCCAACACTTATACCAATGAAAGGTTTGCTTTATGACATGCTCATATTCTATCAAATCCCTAATCATTCACGATACATATTCAAGGAGAAGATTATATGGTCCTTCCCTTGATTCCTAAAAGATAAACAAAAAAGCCAAATACAAGCCCACAATACTTCAAATAAGAGAAATCAACCCTTAACATAGAGTCAAGTAAAGAGATAGTGATATGTTCTTCTTGATGTTCTTCAAGTGTACCTAAGTGTACCTATCCCATATGGGAGAGCATACCTTCTTTAGATAAAGCATCAGCCTTAGTGTTGTATTCTCGAAAAATATGAGTGAAAAGAGAAATCCGATTACTTCCTTGAGGCTTACAGCTAAAGGAAGTAGCTAGATTTTCTAGGGGTGGACTTGATCATTAATCCAAGAAATGACCAAAGCAAAGTCTCCAAAAATATGAAAACATCAACCCTAATTCCATAGTACATCCTGAGTGTGCCTAATGGTTAAGAACATGAGTTTCCTCCTAGGAGGTTATAGGTTCAAATCTGGAGGGGGGTAGGGTAAGTACACCTCTGTAGACTTTAGCAATTACATCTCCGCGTAGAGGGGGTTCCCTTGTCCCACAAACAAGGGGGTCTCATACACCAAATTGTTGTTTGGCTTGGTTGTGACCTTAAAAATACATGATGATGATTGTTATTATTATTATTATTGGAGAACCTTTCATTTCTAGAAATTGGTAATCAATGAACTAAGACTACTAAAGCAAGTAGTATGTAACATGTACATACATCAAAAATAAATCAAAATTTTTTTTTGAAAGAAACTGGTTTATTGTATTGAAAAACATGTAGCATACTTTTCCATTATTTGTAGGAAAGGAAAAACAATATGTATAAATATTGTCAGAGAAGGTAGGGACATTGTCCATAATGCATTGTTCTGTTTTTAAAAAAATGTAGAATGCTAAAGATTATTTATGTTTTTCATTGTTGTTGTAAAACTGTTATGCACATGGAATTCTTGTAGTTTAGATAGAGAGAGGGTTACATCCTTTTTGTATTGCTCATAAAATATTTATGTGGAATTTCAAAGATTTCCTAATGGCTTGCACAAAGTGCAATTGATCTTTGTAATGTGTTTCTCTATTATTTGTTCCAAGCTATAATTGTAGAAATATGATTTGTTAATTTGATAGTGTGTAAGAGTATTTAACAGGATAAATGATATTAGGATTACTAGATGTTTACAGTTTTTGTAGAGTGTTTCAAAAAGGGGCAAGAAAATATTTTTTTATTTTATCACACTTTTAATTTGTATACAAAAAAATTATAAGCTAGTGATAATTGTTTTGTACAATTAAGTTTGCATATTTTAGAAATGCAATGAAATTGGAAATCAAGATGAAAGGAAACCAATTGTGAAATTTTAAAGAATGGTATTAGAGAAACACTATAATTTTTATTTCTTAATATGGTCATCAACAACACAATAAAAGTTGATTGTCCAATGCATAAGCTTGCATTTCCTTTGGCTTATTGCAAACGATATTCTTGAACAAGTACCTCAGGGAACCACCACATGATAGTTGTTCATGTACTTGAAAATAGAATTCTTGAGAGGAGTGGTTTAGCAATGGTGAAAAGTAGAAAAAAATTCTCGATGACTTAAGTTTGAAGATGGCATAAATGTTATCGTTGGATAAGTGAAAACAAAACATATATAGATGGACAACGTGTAAGAGCAAGTTAGAACAAAGGTGGCTTATTGTTTATGTGCTTTCTTCAAATTCTCTATCTTTCAGAAACGTTTGATATTGATTGTTATATTAATGGTAAGAAGTAACTATGGTGCTAGTAGTAGATCCAACATGATATGTGCATTGGATGCAACGAGTTCAGATACGCTTATGTTAGGCCCTTGTTGACAATTATTACAAACTCAAGCAATTTGGTAAATGGTAGTCTTCATATCCAGTACTATATAGTACTCTGCATCATCATGTTCAAATGTAGTATTGGGTTGAAGCCCAACATATTTTATTCAAACACTCATGTTAGGTATCAAATATGGAATGAAGTAGGGTGTGTAATTTGGAAACATTCATAATTATTGTTCATTGGCCATATTTGTTGATAATATCAACATGCACAATTTATGTTTTGGTAGTTACACATTTACAATGCAGTTATGGCCATATAAAAACAATTCATTGCCCTCAAACAATTTCCCTATCCTATGTGTACAACGTTGAATAATGGAGGATGGTGTTCCATTGTCTTTGATGTTGTCGTGAAGTAGTTGTTCATGATCAAATTTTCCATAAAAGGTTGGTGAGTTATACAAACACTAACAACGTCTTTAGTATAAATACAAACAAGTGTTTCATGCAACAATGGTAAATCTAAAGAACAACATGAAAGGAAATGAAACAATTGTTTGGATGCAAGAAATAAGCAATTTTGTTTGCTAATTTAGTGGTTTTGTCATTATTAACGTTTGGGAACACATATAAAGGCTCTACATTTGGTGCACTGCAAACAACCCAAAAACAAGAAGGTATAATGATCATACAAGAGAAGGCAATTAACTAAAAATATTACTAGAAAAAGGTGTTAGTGTGCTACAGTGCTAGTAGTTGTTCACTTGAAGTGCAATGGTTGTTGGAATTACTTATACAATAATTTATTTTTTCATTTCCACAAATAGTGAAAATTGTTGTTAGATTCTATGTTTTCTTAATCTATGATTCTTCTTGTCTACAATGACTATGAAGCATTTGAAATTAATTAATACATGCAAAATACAATTAAAATGGAAAACGTAGAATGCATGCTTAATGCATCGTAGGAACCTTACTCATCCTAGTCTTATGTCTCTTTGATAAAAGGATTAGTGTCCATGGTGCAAGTGGAAGCCATGTTTAACACCCTACGAACAACAAGATGTTATTAATTGGTCAAATTATATTTGTGCCAAGAAAATGAGTGGATCCTACCTCCAAATGTGTGGTTTGCCTACACAATATAAATACATTTATCGTAATTGAAAAGGAACAAAATCCTACCTCCAAATGTAGTTCCAACTTCACAACTACAACAAGGCTATCCAAGCAAAATACCAAGTTCATAGTTAATTGAGTAACAACTTGGGATCCCTTTTAAGCACAATACTTCCAATATCAAGGCCCAAAATCAATGACAAGACATGTTAATCAAACCAAAAATAGTTCACTTAAAATGAAAACAACAACCAAATGTAAGAACCAAACCCTATTTCCAAATGTACTTCCAACTTTATGATTAGCAAGGTTATCCAAGCTAAATACCAAAATGGTATTGAATTCAGAAACAACCAAGGTCCCCCTTAAGCACATATGTGAAAATTTGAAGGCCCAACTCAGTTACAAGAAACGTCAATCAAGCCCTAACAAATCAAATAAAGGCGTGTGTAGGCTAGAAACATATGCAATGTTTAAAATTAAACTGAGTGGGAAAAGGACTATGGTTTCACTTTCTTTGTTAGCGAGAAAGCAATTGGAACTCCTAAGACTTTCCCCAACCCCAACAGAGAACCATAAAACCATTAAACTCCAACACTATATTTAATAAAGTGTCAAGATGTTCAAGCCTAGAAATTGAATGACGTTATATGCACGCATGCAAAATAAAAGAGGGAGAAACACCAAAAGGTGATGGTCCAAAACTAATGGCCACAATCAAGGACCAATATTAACAACCAAAGCTCATTACAAAGCACAAACCTAACTCAAAAATTGCATTGGGTAATATGAATTCACCCAAAAGCAAGGAGGATGAAACCCAAGGGTAGATGCTGAAATTAGCAATGGTGACTCACTGACTGAATCAAAACAACATTCATGGTAGCAAGGCAAAGCACCATGGCCCATTTAGAAAAGTGGAGCACATAGCTCCAACCAACAGTCAAGAATAACATAATGAACTAGAAGCAGAGAGCTCTAAAGGACAAATCCAAACATAAAAACTCTAAGCAAATACATAACAATGAATACCAGCAAATTCAAAGCACTAAATGCCAAAACCTTAACCACCATAAATACACAGAATAAGGCAAACCCCCTCTTCAATGCAACTAGCATCAACAAACCACCGCCCTAAAAAGAAACCACCACCATCTCTAAAATCAATCAAAATACAACTAATTATTTTTTAATTTAAACTACAATAATTCAAAATGTAAAAAACATAAACTACTATCCAAAATCCAAAATCACGTGAAGAAAAAAAATTATTATTATTATAAGTCATTGTTATGACATTGAAAGATAC
Source organism: Larix kaempferi (assembly GCA_027924585.1). Taxonomy (NCBI): domain Eukaryota; kingdom Viridiplantae; phylum Streptophyta; class Pinopsida; order Pinales; family Pinaceae; genus Larix; species Larix kaempferi. The sequence goes on from BSBM01000103.1 coordinate 4,801,605, forward strand.
TTGCATACAAGTAAACACAAGAGGAAAGTATGTAAGCATAAGAGGAGAATTGTAGGAACTGTACAAATATATTGTATGATCATTTTGGGAGAGGGGATAATGGCGGCTAGGGTTTTGTAGAAACTGAGTTAGGGTTTGGGATTTCCACTAAGTGGGACCATCTTGCAGCCATGGAGGAAATTTGTGGGTAGCTTGTAGACTATTCGAACGATTCGAGGCATGACTCTGGAATTTTTTGTACGAATGATGAGATCAAATCACAAATGTTGCAATCGTTTGGTTATGTGGGTTGGTCAGGAACCTAGAAGGTTTGTGTGTCAGACGGTAGTTGGGGCGATGATTTCCAAGTCAGGAGGCAAGTGGTGTTTTCAAATGACGGCCTCTTCACATACTTTGGATCCTTTCCAGATCAGGTAGAGACTTCAGTGATGAGTTCGATGGTGATTTCCAAAAAGGTGAAGGACATGGTTCCTCGTACACATCTAAGTCTACTACCAAACAATCAATTGGGAGAACGCATGGATGTCACAACAGTCCAGTCTGGCTTCAGGGCAGTCATAATTGAAGGTACGAAACCTTCATCTATCCTTAATGACCTGCATGCATGCTCTATTTAGGCCTCCTACCCTCATGATTACCCCAGATATAGGATGGCAGGGGCTTACAAAGAGGACCCAATTTATTGTTCAATCCCCAAAGGTGGTGGCTTTATCAGAAGCGGCCTGATGCTGGAGGAATTGGAGGCTTTCTCTAAACGAAAAAAAGCTAGTGTTGCAGCTAGAAAGAAAAAGAAAGTTCTAACGTACAGAGGATATGGACTCGAACTTGTGGTGGGAAGAGATATATCGGTTATGGAGATACTGTATTATGCTAGCAAAAAGTTGATCGGGAAGTTTTGTGGCCAATGATTCTCAGAAGAAGCAGTGTAGAATTGGGTGAAGGAGGCTTGGGGGAAGGTGGTGGAAGAGATGTTGGACATTTTGTTTATGGCTCGTGGATGGATGGGTTTTGAATTTAAGAGTTAGGAGGCAGCAGACAACATCTTGCATAGATTGTGATTGAATGGAAATGCTTCCCTCCGTCTGAAACCTTGGCACCCTTGTTCGACCCAAGAAAAGATTTGTTGGCCTCTTTCCCGATCTGGGTAAAACTGTTGTGTTTACCCCTAGAATTATGGTCGCAATATGGATACAAGGCCATAGGAGATGCGATTGGGAAATTTGTTGCAGTGGACGCAGATCTCTTCAAATCTCATCATAGGTCGATGGCTAAAATCCTTGTTGAGGTCGATGCCCATCAAGGACTATTTGAATCCATCAATCTAGTGGTAGGAGAATTTATTTTTACCCAACACCTAGACTACCTAAAAAATCCTTTTAGATGTTCCTGGTATCATTTGTATGGGCACGTGGTCACGAATTTCTCCTTGAAATTTAAAAATCAAATCTGGAAAAGAAAAGATGTGTGGGTGGGTGACAAAAGTATTTCTCAATACTTAAATCCCTTAGGTGGTATGCATGGTATCAAGCGAAAGGTGACGGAGACGAGTGTATAGGAAGAAGATGTAATATGTGATGAAATCTCGCACACTGAGGTTATAGCTCCGTTTGAGAAAAAAAAAACATATTTCAAGAGATAATAGATGGATGTCACATGACTAATCCCCAAGTGGAGCGCTTTGCATAACTCTAGAAGTCTAGTGGTGATAAGATAAAAAAGTCCAGGTGTGAATTTGGGATCAGACTGTCCAATATTGTCTCCATTGCATGCAGAAGAGGGATGAATCTATGGAAAAATCAATGTGACTCATCCATATTTGGATTTTCAGACAAAAGGGAATATGGAAGAGAATTTAGTTATCGGAATGGGAAAGGCCTCATCCAAAAAGTCACTCTGGAAGGGTTCACTCGCGTTCAAAGAAGGAGTGCTCTCTAGCTCAAGAGGTCCCTATTTTCTCTACTCAAGATCGAAAGGAATACTAACTACATGAGGAATAGAGTTGGAGCAAGCTCCTTTGCCATCCCGGGAAAATTTAGGCAAAAATCGAAGATGTATCATGCAAAAGAAAAAGGCAAATGTGAAATTTCTCAAGGAAGACAGTTGAAAATATCTGGGGTTCTAAGAGAAATACATGCCCCAGTGGGGTTTCCTCAATGAAGCTTACATCAATCAATGTACATGGCTTAGGGAGGAAAGCCAAAATTTGCGCCCTCGAGCAATTGGTGGAAGTAGAAAAGCCAGATATTTTGTTATAGCAGGAGATGATGATGATGGGCTCAGCTGCAACTATTATTTTGGAAAAAAATTCCCTCATATGTCCTTTTTGGCATTGGACGTTATTGGTCGATCAGAGGGATTGATTTATGGGTTTTCAAGGCAATTGCAGGTTGAAAATTATTTTGTTGGTAGATCAGTGTTGAGGGTGGAAGTATTTAGTGTTGAATTGGACAAGATATTTTTAATTCTTAACATTTATAGGCCCTATGAAGAGAGACTAGAATTTTGGACATCTCTTCTCTCTCGGGATTGTCTTAAGGTAGACAATCTTATTGTTGGAGGAGACCTCAATGTGAATTTAGCGGTAGAATAATCCTGGAGGAATTCGGCTCGCGGAGACCCCTTAGGACCTGTTCTTCGGGACATTTTTGAGATCAATGATTGGATGGATGTCAAGCCCGTAGTAATCAAGCCTACCTGGAGAAATAAGCACTATGGAATTCAAGGTATCTCTAAGAGACTTGATCATTTTTTCATGCATTTTAATTTTGCTTCCAATCTACATCTTTTCCACTCCTAGGTTGGTCCTTGTCTCTTTCTAACCATTTTCCTATTTACTTAGAGAGAGAAAATCCGGAGGAAAAACCCAGCTCCCCTTTCAAATATAACTCTGAATGGGCCACGGATCCTCATTTCAAATCCTTGATAGAAGAGAATTGGAGGCATATTCTTTATAGAGTCAATCTGAGCACCAATTCTCCATTATCTGACAACCTGCAAGGCTTGAAGAAGAAGGTTGTTAACTGGAATGTGACAGTGCGACGGGAGAGAGAGGCTAGACTTGTTGAAGTGGAGAAGAGGTTGGAAATTTTATACTCTATCTCTCCCCACGTTTTTTCCTCATAGGTTTTCCGTCTGGAGATCGTGGACTGGAAAAGGTTGGTATATCTATGTTGAGGGTGGAAGTATTTAGTGTTGAATTGGACAAGTGATTTTTAATTCTTAACATGTATAGGCCCTATGAAGAGAGACTGGAATTTTTTACATCTCTTCTCTCTCAGGGTTGTCTTAAGGTAGACAACCTTATTGTTGGAGGAGACCTCAATGTGACTTTAGCGGTAGAAGAATCCTGGAGGGAGTCGGCTCGCATAGACCTCTTAGGATCTGTTCTTTGGGACCTTTTCGAGCTCAATGATTGGATGGATATCAAGCCCATGGTAATCAAGCCTACCTGGAGCAATAAGCACTCCGGAATTCAAGGTATCTCTAAGAGACTTGATCATTTTTTCATGCATTCTAATTTTGCTTCCAATCTACATATTTTCCACTCCTGGGTTGGTCCTTATCTCTTCTCTAACAATTTTCCTATTTACTTAGAGATATGAAATCCAGAGGAAAAACCCAGCTCTCCTTTCAAATATAAATCTGAACGGTCCAAGGATCCTCATTTCAAATCCTTGATAGAAGAGATTGGAGGCATATTTTTTATAGCGTCAATTTGAGCACCAGTTATCCATTATCTGACAACCTGAGAGCCTTGAAGAAGAAGGTTGTTAAGTGGAATGTGACAGTGCGGCGAGAGAGAGAGGCTAGACTTGTTGAAGTGGAGAAGAAGTTGGAAATATTATACTCTAGCTCTCCCCACGTTTTTTCCTCAAAGCTTTTTCGTCTAGAGATCATGGAACTAGAAAAGGTTAAACGAAAAATTTTGGAGAACCCGAAATTGGAGTGGAGGATAAAAAGAAGGGCTTTATGGTTGGAGGATGGAGACCAGAATACAAAGTTTTTTCAGAAGGTGGCAGCCCATTGGCGGAACAATAATTATGTTTGGGAACTTCAATATCAAGGAGGTATCATGGTGAGGGGCTTCCAAAATCTATTAGAGTTAGCAGCTACACACTTTCAAGGATTATACACTAATTCAGACCACCATGATATGTTAGGAATGCTATAGGTAATTGAATGTTTTCCTCGCATGTTTTCACTTGAGTATAATCATCTTTTATTTCAAGGTGTGTCATTAAAAGGAATTTTATGCACCCTAAAGGGTTTTCAAAGAGACAAAATACCAAGGCCTGATGGATGGCCACCCGATTTCTTCACATATTTTTTTTATTTAGAAGGAGAATATCCTTCGAAAAATGATAGAGGAGGTGAGGCTTACAGGGGTGGTTCCAGTAGTCTTGAACGCCACTTTCCTAGCTTTGATTCCTAAAAAGGAACATCTTGAAACATTTGCAGACTACAGGATGATTTCTTTGTGCAATGGAGCATATAAGATTATATCCAAGATTCTTGCACTATGTTTAAAGCCCTACTTGTCCAAGTATGTTTCAAGAGAACAATTGGATTTTTGAATGGTAGATTAATGCATGAGGTGATGGATTCGACGCAAGAAGGTCTGCACACAATCAAAACTCAAAATTTAAGGGTGGCGGCCTTAAATTTGGATCTCTTCGAGGCTTATGACAAAACATCCTAGCTCTTCCTCTGATTAGCTTTACTACAAATTGGGTTCAGCCTGGAATTGACAAACTGGATTATGGAATGTGTTACCTCTCCTCAATTTGCAGTACTAATAAATGGATCAGGATTGGATTTCTTCAGTGACCTCCACAAGGGGACTAAGGCAAGTATGTCCACTCTCACCATAATTATTTCTACTTGTTGTGGAAGGCTCAGTAGGATTATGTGTTATGGAAAATCCAGAAGAAGATTGACAGGGGTCTCTTTTAGCAGAAGGGTGAATCTCAATCATCTCATGTTAGTTGATAATATTTTCATGTTTTCCCTATAATCCTTGTTGGAATTGCATAAACTAGAAGAATATCTTGATATTTTTTGTTAGGCGACGGGGATGGAGATCAACTCAAAGAAATAAACCATCTATTTACTGCAGAATCAACTAATAGAGAGTGTTTTTTGGAGAAGGTTCTTTCCTTTTGAATGCAAGATAATGGAGGAGGGAGTGCCTTATCTAGGTTTTGTCTTAAAACCTAATAGGTATGGGAAGTGAGATTGGACATGGCTCATGGATTTCTAATGAACAAATGATCTGGACTTGAACTTGTGGTGGTGTTGCAGCTGCAACCTCTCCCCCAAAATTTGCCTAAAATTTTAGGCCCCCCCTCCTTTTAAGTTTTGGATGCATCCATAGTTTTTATCTTTATTTTTTATCCCTTAAACTTCAAAAGTATGTAGAGTTAAATTTCCTTAGAAAATTTTAACACTTAGAAAATTTTAACACTTAGAAAATTTTAGACTTTTTTACTGTTTAGAGAAAAATTTGAATTTTCGTCAAAACGATCGAAAGAAAAGGTCATTTTTCACCGAAACAATCGAAAGCGAAATTCAAATTTGCCTTGAAACAATCAGGTTAAAAACCAGTTCTTCTTTGAAACTGTCAGAGACAAAAGCAGTCTGGCGCCGACCAAATCGGGGAAAAATTGGAATTAACGGTGAAACAGCCAAGCTAAAACTTTGTTTTGTTTTGAAATTGTCGGGAGAGGAGTCATTTACGCGCCAATTGGAGGATTTTCCTTTTCTTCCCCGAAATGACTGATGCTAAACCCTTTTGTGCTTTGATATTCATCAAGTTCCTTTATCTTTTGGTGTCGTCATTTGTGTTATGAACCAATCCGTCATAAAACTAGTTTCTATCCCGAAATATGTCGGCGTAAAATTACCATCAGTCGCTCTGAAACATGTCGAAGTAAATTTTGTTTTATCATCGAATGCATCGGATCGAAACCAGTTTGCTATCGATGAAAAGTGGTTTTTTAGTTCATAACAAAGTTGGGGATCGTGTGAAGAGGGTTGTTCCCACCAACAAACTTTAATGAGTATTAGGGTTAAGGATTCGGTTTAAAAGGGAGAAAATTTGCTTTCAATGCTCCATTGTAACATTGTTCGCTCCATTTTGAATATCATGAATCCCTACCAGAGCATCAACACCACCTGGAGCGATTATTTATGCCAAATCACGAGCCATCTCAGGGACACATTCGCATTTCTAGGTAGGTACCATTGTTTCCCTTGGCGGGATTTGTTTGCTTTTGATTGTGAGAGGTTAGGTAAAAGTCGTTTCAGTGCCCTAGTTTGCTTATAAGCTCATTATCTACATGAATGCGGTCTTTTGTAGACTCGCATTCCTTGTTGGTGATTGATAGCAGACAAATCCTAGATCGAATATAGCCTTAAACCCTTACCATTGACGTTTTTGTTTTGTTAAACCTTCTTTTCACATTTTTTTTCCTGTGAGTTTCCTTGAATGCGTCCTTGATGATCTCTCGACTTCAATGAGTCTCGGGCTAAAGATTTATTTGCTGAAGCCATAAAAAACGCATCCTTCAGAGTCAACAATGTTTAGAAAGGGAGGAGTAAACCCTATATTGGTTAAAGGGACAGTTGAAAATTACATGACATTGGTCGCTTTTGATATCCAGTCGGCATGGTGAATAAATTTTCTCGCTTAGATATTTTTGTTATTTGCGTATAGAATGCATTTTAGCACTTTGGTTTCGAAAATAGGGCATCTTTAAATTAGCTTCATAATAGTGTGAATGCTTGATTTGAGGGAATAAATGTTTAGGAATTTGTTGCATTACCATCTTTTTACTCATTATGCAATCCTAAAAAACCCAATGGAACATGCTTGCAAACTTATGAAGATATGAACTATCACTAGACAAAATAGTTACCTTAACGATTTTACTGTTACTGCTGAAATGGTCTTTTGGTTTGATAGAACAAGCATAATGTAGGATTTTTAATTTTTCACAGAGATTGTTGCAAGCACATATTCTCTTCATAGAATGACTTGCATTGAAAAATAAATTGCTAAATGAATTAACGAGTTAATTTTTTTTATAATACAAGGCATGAACTATCTGAACTTTTTCATGTTCTTATAGGATTTATTGTTGCCATGTTAATTGTACTGCAGACATAAACAATGTAGAATCTTGATACTATGTTTTGTTACAAGATTCAAATATGTATAGAAGGTTTTCCAAGCGCAAATCCAAAGTTGTAGAATCTGATTCGGACATTGAAGTAGGTCCAGAAACTACCATGGAAACCTTGTTTGAAGATACCAGAGCTATCATCGGATTAGTCCCCGAATACAAATGGGGGAGAACATACCAACGTATTAGAGATCAAGATGTGTCTGATGCCTCTGTTGAGGAAATGGTAATCTATCAAAATATAAAGAAATCTGGTATCCACAAAGCTGCAACTCGCCCGAAATTATTCCCATGCTCTGAAGTAATAGGATGGATTTTGCCTTATATAGATGTCAAGTCTAGAATCATTGTAGGAGATAATGGAAAAGGATTCGCCTCATTTCAACTGGCACATATAGGCACAACTTACAAATTACCTACTCCCAAAATCCTTCTAACTGATGACTGTATTAAGAGCATCAATATAGATCATTCAAAATACGCCAAGAAAATGCTTCTCCCGGGGAAATAGCTGAGGCAAAGAGCCAATGGAGAACATGCTTCACAAAACTTGAAAACCCCATTCAGAATTATGGCTATGATGCTGAGCAGAAAATTTGGGAGGGAAAATGCAAACATATACAAGCTCAGTTGCGTTTCGATCATGTATCATATTGCCACTCATGGTATTGTTTTTAACTGGGAAGATATTATTTCGAAGAGCATGGTTGCAACAATATCAACAGCTCAAGGAGGTTTGATGCAGAATAAAGCATATTTTTACATGGCATATTACCTAATTGAATGCATCTTGGTTAGGAACCCATTTTATAAATTAGGATGTTATTTGGTCCCAGATGAAACTCCCATCTATGTGTCTTACCAGATCATGTGGGCCCATAAGTGTGCCAGCTTTTACAAACTCATCTGTGAAGAGTTCACAATATCCCTGTATAAACTAATTTTTTATGAAGAGCCTAATTGTATGTCAGACACTGCATTGGATGTGATTAGTGAGTATGGGGATTATTATTTTACACCAGAAAGTACTTATATTCGGATGTACGGAGGCACCAAAAGCCCTTCTTTGATGCCAAAGTATGTCACAGATTTTTATAGTTCACAAGGAAGCAATAAGACAGGATTTCATAAATGGAGTCGGACATTTTCTAAATGAGAATAAGAAAGCATCTTTCCCTCCACTCCCTTTGACTATCGGAGCATATAAGTTTACTAAGGTCAAAGGTGTAGAAAAATTTGTGAAAGATTTAGAAGCATACCACTTTGGAGAAAAATTCTTTGTCAGGAATGATAAATTACAGAAGGCAACTAACATTGTGCCTCATGCAGGATCAACTTTGAATATACAGATCATTTCCTGGAAGATGAAGAATTGTATAGAAGAGCAAAGAACATGTCAGACTTGAACTAGCGATTTGGTAGGAAAGAAGAAACAAGTTCAAGCCAGACAAAAGAAACCTCAAAAGAGGTAGAACAAAAGAATTCCCATGAAGAATCCCCGGTGACATAAAATGCGGAGAGGAAACAAGAAGAAGAAAGAAGATAGAGAGAAGAAGAGCCAAGAGTTAAGGAAGAACAAGAAAAAGCAAATAAGAAAGCTGTTGAGCAGAAACAGAAAAAATTACAAGATGAAGCCGACAAGAAGAAGGAAGAAGAAGAGAAGATCAAGAAAGTTGTGGAAAAATAGAGAGATCAAGAAGAAAATCGGAATCAACAAGGTATGGAAGTAGACAAACCTACCGACCTGGAAATACTTCTTACTAGAGGCGATCTCCCATTAGCTGAGCTTGGACTTACATCGTTTACTCCTTCAAAGCAACATTATGTATCCAAGCTTGACACCATTGTTTTTTATCCTAAAAGGAAGACCATCCTAAGGATGTAAGAAAAGAGATTGAAGATTGGTACACAACCCGATATTTCAATTGTGCAGGAGAGTACTCTAGTACAAGGTACTAATAAAGATCTAAAAATCACTTCTTCTGTGAGTATTGCTGCAGTGTAAGCTAATGCAGACAATGTGGACAAATTATTGGATGATTTAGAACGCATCAAAGAAAAAATGCTCAAATTAAAGGATAACTTAGTATAAGCTCAAAGTGAAGGAATTGAGATGAAAAGAAAGCAGGATGCCATAGAAGTAGAGAAAGAAAGAATTTTGTTGGATTATCAAGGCCTTGAAGATGAAAAGGATTCTCTAAATGTACATCTAGTAATTATGGAAGGAGAAAGAACTAATTTCCAATCTCGAATCAAGGAATTAGAAGGAAAGGAAACCCAGCAAAATAAACAGGTAGAATCCCCGATGATTGAAAAGGGATCTCTGCAAGCATAGATGGATGAATGGATTAAATAAAAGGAGTCCTTGATGGAGCAGATCGGAATTGCTCAGACACAAAATCATGACATGGCACCATTCTGTGAACATGCTTGTGAACTACAAAAACAACTTTTTCATTCCCAAGAGTTATTGACAGAGGAGATTTATGAATTAAGAGAAATGATGGATAGAATGAAACAAATCAATATGGAGGCTGCCACTATAAAAAAGAAACTAGTAGACACATTTAATAAAGTGAAAAAGCTAATTGGGTGGAAAGGGAGAATAAAGGAAATTCCTGCTCACTTGCCTAGAAGAACAGTTGCTTCATTAAAGTTAGATATAGCTCTCTTGGAAAGTTGTCGGAAGTCAACTAAGAGAATACAAGACGAAATATAAAGATCAATTACAAAGTGTCAATAAATTTATCAAGTTATATGCCAAGCATATGAGAAATGCCATATTCTGATCCCTAAATCTATTGATGAATTTCCATCCAAAGAACAACGCTTAGCAGAGTTGAGAAATAGTTTGGGGGAGGATTTGGAGTACATTAAAGAGTTGGGAATGCTCACTGCAGAGGATCTTCAATAGCATGTAGGGAAAGCAACTCTAAATGCATACTTTCTAGGAGCAGGTCACAAGGCAGTGGCAAAGGGACTAATAGATATGTTCAAAGAACTGTCCACTCACGAAGTTGCTTTAAATTTATTAGAGCCTTAGCAATTTAATGTGATATGTTATGAAAGTGACCTTTGGGACAATTACATTTCAAGCCAATTAAATCCTCCATCAAGTTAATGTAAATTGTAATTTACTATTTATTTTTGGTTTTTTTGGGTGTAACCACAAAAGGAAAAAAGTGTGGAAACCAAAGGTTAAGAGGGAATGTGAAGTGATTGGTCGCATAGAGACAAATCTTTGTAAAGTTAAATAGGATGGATTAGAATGAGAAAGGGCTTTTGGCTGGTGTAATAGAAGCAAGTAACATTTTGTATGGATTAAATTACTTTTCTGCTAATGAGAAAGAACTATTTTGTTGGGTGAAAGCTTACATGGAGATTTCATGGAATGTTATGAATTAAGGCACGAAATTACTTCTTCCCTCATTCATATTTATGTTGTGATATCTTTCTTACTTTGTTGGACTATTCTAATGGTGTATGAATGATTTTATTGATTTCTGTTATAAATGCAAATTTCTGTGTAGAGTTGAGTAATGAATAAAATTAATGAGTGTCAGAGCTATCTTTGTGTAATCATTTTACTATGATTGTGAATACTTCATTTCAATCAGTTAACTGTTGAATTTGTAATAGCAATCTCAGATATCACTCATATTTTAAAAAAATCGCTCCTTGCAAGGATAGATTAGTTTAATTAGTTAAAAGATGTATTTTATTAGGGTAGCTTCAGTTGATTGATAAGGTAGAAGTGATAAGACGAGATGTAAGAACCTGCGCATCACTTGTGAGGCTTCTACCTATCAGACAAATTTTATTCTAGTTAGGATCATGCATCATTAGAATTATATCATTTGCATTCGCATCCACAAATATAAAATATAACAGGTGGGATGGGCCGCAACCAGGAAAGCTAAATTCAACCTCAATCTACGGTAGTTGTACCGTTAATCGGACGGATTCCCCATTCCAAATAGTGAATATTATAGTTGGTACTTTTCATTGGGGAGAATCCCTACTATCAGCGCAAGGATTTCTCCAGGCATCGACAGATTTGGCGGTAGAAGGAGGTCCACCAATGCATGGCTGGTAGAGGAAGTCCATTTTCATGAAGGAATTTTCTTTGGGTCTCCATTTGAAACATCTCAACCAGAAGAATTGATTTCTGAGGATGATTACCAAGAAAACCTTAATTCTGAAACTGAGCACATTGAGTGTTTATATGTTGTCCCTCACCAAGAAGTAGATAATTTCTGAATGCATACTCGGTATTACGTGAGAAAACTTGGAGGATTATCGGTTGTACCATTATTACCTAGAAGACAAGCTCCTGGGCGAAGGGTTGTGCAAAATAAGGACTCTGTACTTGTTGAATCATTAAAAGAATTGGTTGATTTATCATTACAAGATATACCGGATCCTATAAATCAATTAAGACCTAATTCTCCAGGGTCAATAACTTCTCCACACACACAAACACCCCCACATTCACCACCACAATCTCCTCCACGTATTGCTAACATGGCTCATAATGTTAATCAACCACCTGCTTGGAGGGCTAGAGGACCATTGAATTTACCCGTTCCTTTGCATGATTTACCCAAACACCCAAAGCGGGTATTTCCTAAGTTTGATCCTGGGAAAGGAATTTATGATGATGACCACTTGAAAAGTTTTTACTTGGCTTTGAATTTGTTGAATGTGGAACACGAAGATGTTGTATGTAGATTATTCCCAAATACTTTTGAACCTAAAGCATCATATTGGTTATTTAGCTTACAAACTGGTTCTATAATGGATTGGGACAGTTTTGAAAAAGTATCCTTCAGTAAATTTGGTGAGCAGAGAACTTTAGATTCACTTATGAAATAACTATTGTCTTTAAGAATGGATAAAAAGGAAAAGGTGCAAGATTTTAATCAAAGTTTACCATTGTTTTGAATAAGTTCAGCACTGCTAAAAAACCTGTTGAAGAATCATTGATTGAATATTATACCACAGCTCTACATCCATCCTTAGCTATGTTTGTTAAACGATCATGTAAGGCTACTTTGAAAGAAAATTTTGAAGAAGCTAAGAAAGTAGAGACAAACATGAATAGTATTGTGAAGCATGCTATAAACACTAAAGCAAAACCTCTAGCTAATAAAAAACCATTGTTATTGACCAGACCTAATGAAGAATATTTGAATAAGTTAGAAAGTGTGGTTAAATTGGTTCAAAAGTTGTCCAATAAAATAGTGTATTTAGAGAAAGAAAAATATGCCAGTTCTTCAACAATAAAACCTTTCAAACCTTTCTATAAAAAGAAGAAATTCCAAAGCCCCCATCTAATGGTTCTGTTGTTTTTAATTTAAACGAAGTTGGCATTGATCATTTTTGTACTTTCCATCAAGAGCATCATTCTAAGAAAACTTGTCCATGGTGGATAAATTCGATGACCTTAATAATGAATCAATTGTTGGATAAACAACTCTTAGATCAAGAAGATCAAGATAAAGACCAATCAAATGAAACATAAGATCATAATGAAGAGACTACATTAGTCTTATGGGATTGGGCCCCAAATCTTGATTTGGATGATGAAGAAGAAATAGAAGAAATTCAAGTTTCGTCTGTGGGTTATGCTACTTGGAGTAAAGGACCAGTTGATGAACAAAGCATAGCACTCCCAAAAGGAAAAGCAGGTAATCATATCATAAAAAATAAAAATAAAACTAATATTGCAAATCAATCACAGCCAAAAGTGGCAGAGAAAATATCTACTAATTCTTCGGAAGGTACAAAAGAAACAACTCCATTAGTCAATAAGCAAGTAACCCCTTCATCCAGCAGTCTTGATCTAGGTGGAAATACTTGAAGAAGTCATAACATGGGGTATGATATTGTTGAAGACGTAAAGAAAACAAAAGCTAATATATCTCTATTAGAAATGTGTAATTTACCACAGCAAAGAAAGAAGCTATTGGAAGCTTTTGATTTGAATACAATAATAAGCAATGCTGTCAACAAGAATAAGTTGCCAGTAATGATTGAATTAGATACTGAAATAAATGAGGCTAGTATTGGTGGAAAATCAAAATCTCAGACCCCACCTTTCCTGCTTACTTTTGAATTTTTTAATTATAATGTACATAACTGCTTGGTAGATTCGGGAGCTTCGTCTAACATCATGCCGCTTTCTATCTCTAAGAAGATTAATGGATACCCAATATCATCCCCTTCTCGGATTATTCAACTTATTCAATCAGATGTTAAAGTCATAGGGGAAATGAAGAATGTTTTGATTAGATTGGATTCAGATTCAAGAGTATGTCAATTCATTGATATTATGGTTGATCCAAATTGTAGTTGGAATTTGTTGTCGAATGCTAACTTCGACACATCTTCAACTAGTCATCATTGTTGATACAACTTCAGAAAGTTTCGACGCGACATGACTTCGACAACTTCAGCACTTCGACAAGTTTTCAAATTCGACACAACTCTGACGAGTCTTGACTTCAACATACTGCGACATGTTCCGCACCTTCGACGTGTTCTACAATATTGCAGTTCGTGACATCGACAAGCAGCGTCGACATGCAACCAGCGACTGTCGAACTTCGACAGACTGTCTCTCTGTCTTCCAGTCGACTATAACAGTTGAACTGTTGAAACTGTTCTAACTTCTTCTTTGCAACTAAACGTAACGGGAAGGCACCCAAGCGTCTCAGACTTCTTTATAAGCATGTAAACTATTGTAACATACATCTTATCTTGATCAATCTAGAACAATTCGCATTCCTACACATTGTCCTGCGTAATCCTGCTTTTTCTCATTCTGTTTATTAAGCTTTCGCCATAACAGATCCGACTCATTCAGTCGAACTGTTGTCCCCCTCGTGCTTCCTAGACACGACACGGATCATTGGTATCAGAGCACTCTCATTTTTTTTCGTGCTTAACTTCTGCGTATACACTTCTCTCGAAGTTACCTGACTTATGTCGGTTCAAACTCACTCGCAATCTCAGCAATCCAAGTAGACGCGATCTCCAGAAATGACAGAAGAAACAGACGATAGACATGCAGCCGACGAGACAGCACAGCTTATTGAGCAAGCTCTGGCTCGACAACGGACTGAAATGTTCACCCAGTTCAACAAGATTCTCATGTGATTTGCTTCGAATCCAGAGGATCTTCGACGAGAACTCACTCCGATAAAATCAGCCCTTTCAAAGTGCAAATGAATCTGGACATACCAAATCTTGAAGGTAAGATTGATGTGGAATCCATCGACAATTGGGTATTACAATTGGAATCCTATTACGTTGTAAATCAACTCTCAGGAGTTGAAAATATCACCATTGCATCCTTAAAAATGTCTACCTCCGTGCACTGCTGGTGGGAGAACCTCTCGACAAAGATGGAGAAAAGCGGAGACCCCATCGAAACATGGGATAAATTCATCGAACACATCTGGAAGGAATTTTACCCGCCTAAATACCTCGAGCAACAGTATAAGAAGTGGCAACAGCTAAGGCAATGGAAAGACCAATCAATAGAAAGTTACACAGACGATTTCTACCGACTCATGGCAAGACTTGGTGTCAAAAAAGAAGAGAAATTGCTTGTTCTGAAATATACCAGCGGATTGTCCCAGCACATCCAGTAGGAGATGGAATTTCTGACTGTTAATACGCTTGCGGATGCTTTCCACTATGCCAGCAAACCGGAAACCAAGCAGAAGGGAAAATCACGTTTCGCGACAAAGCCGACATCAGGACGACCACTTGACAAGAAGGCACCAGCTGACTTCGACAAGTCAAAATCTCCTCAGCCGACACAGCCAAAGCCAGATCGAAGAAAGAATCATTTTCACAAGAGGGAACGTACCAACAACCACCGACTGAAAAATGGTGCAATTACCACCACTCATCTTGGCATGATACGTCTGAATGCAAAGCTCAGAAGACATTTATGATGAAAGTGTCGACCTCCGATGCGTTCGACAAGACGGTGGAAGAACCAGATCCAGACGCGATGACCCTTTTGACCTTGACCACTCGAGCAGCATCGACTATTGTTGACAAGGAAGAATGAGAGTGCCTATTCCATACACGGATATGGGTCCAGAGAAACCCATTGCATCTGATTATGGACAATGTGAGCCAAAAGAACTTCATTTCTGAAGAACTTGTGAAGAAACTAGGTCTTGTTACCACTCCCCATCCTCAGCCTTACAACATCGGTTAGATGAAGGATGGACAAGAAATACGGATCACTCGACAATGCAAGCTCGCCTACTTCATAAAACCTTTTGAATATGAAGTACTATGTGACGTGGCACCACTCTCCGTAGCCGACACCCTGTTTGGGAAACCTTACCTATGGGATAGACATGGAAGTTATCAGTCACGGCCTCAGAAGGTGATTATCAGAATCTGAAGTCGATGGTTCAGCATACCAGAGCGTCAACCTACACCAACGGTTGCACTGATATCTTCCAAACAGACAAAGAAGCTCATCAATCATGCTCAGAAGTTCGCATTAATCATGATCAAGTCACAACATTCTAAGAATACTGCAACAACAAGTCGAGTTACCGACCAATGCAGTTCTCGACAGAAGTAGCAAGTCGATCATATTCTCAATGAGCACCAGAACCTCTTTCAAGCTCCAAACGGAGTACCTCAACATTGTCAAGGTAAAACACTCCATTGAACTTGTTCCTGGTTCTTCTTTTCCTAACGCATCTGTTTACAGAAGATCCATTATCGAAAATGAAGAGATTCGCAAACAAATCCAAGAATTAATCGACAAAGGTCACATCCAACCTAGCTCCTCTCCTTGTGGAAGTCCAGTCATCGTAGTTCCGAAGAAAGATGGGACTTGGTGCATGTGCATCAACTACAAAGCTCCCAACAAAATATCGGTGAAGAATCGGCACCCTCTACCGTGGATAGACGAACTTATCGACTGTCTCAAAGGTGCTAAATTCTTTACTAAGCTCGACCTCAAGTCAGGATACCATCAAATTCCAATCGATCCCTCATATGTGTGGAAAACTGCTTTCCAGACCAAGGAAGGATTGTTTGAATGGTTAGTCATGCATTTCGACTTAACCAACGCACCTGCGACCTTCATGTGACATATGGATAACCTTCTTCGACCTTTCATCGGAAAATGGGTTATTGTCTATCTCGACGACATATTGATTTTCAGTCAATCATGGGAAGAACATGTCGGACATCTTCAACAAGTCCTCGACACTCTCCAACAACATCGGCTCTATCTAAACATGGACAAATGCTCTTTTGCAATGACCAGCATCAAATATTTGGGGTATGTAATTGACTCTACAGGCATTCACATCGATCCAAACAAAGTACAGATCCTCAAATATTGGCCCATTCCCAAAATCATTCAAGAACTAAGAATTTTTCTTAGTTTGGCGAATTTATATCGACGGTTCATACTCAGCTTCAATCACATAGCCTAGCCCTTGAATCAGTTGACGAAGGAAATTGGGAAAACTATCTTTCAATGGACAGAAACACATCAAGCAGCTTTTGAACAGCTCAAACATAGGCTCTGCATTGCACCAGTACTTGTGTTACCTGATTTGCATCAGCCCTTTGAGATTGAGACAGACGCTTCGGACTATGCCTTGGGCACAGTGATCACTCAGTCTGATCACCCAGTTGCTTTTCATTCTAAGACTTTTAATGACACAGTTCGAAGATATTCGACGTACAAAAAAGAACTGTACGCCATTGTGCAAGCTCTCAAGCAATGGAGGCATTACATCCTTGGGAAGGAAACGGTCATTCTCACTGATCATAATCCTCTACAATTCGCTCCGACACAATCAAAGTTGCAGACAAACCGACAACTCAAGTGGATTAATTACCTATAACAATTCCAGTTGGTGATTAAGTATCGAAAAGGTAAAGCTAATGTCGCCATCGATTGCCTCAGTCGACCACCCATTACTCTCCTTTTTACAGTGATGAGTATGTAGGGATACGACATGACCACTTGGAAACAGTTGTACGAGGACGACAGTGACTTCTCAGCAGTCTACCAGCAGTTACAGACTAACAAGTCGTTGACCTCAGACTCCAACTATTTCTTGAAAGATACCTTGCTATACAAGCTTGGACAGCTTTGTGTACCGACTGGTGAGCAATGACAGTAGCTCATTTTAGATGCGCACTACAGCAAGACTGCAGGACACTTTGGAGTAGCAAAGACCCTTGCTATTCTGCAGAAGTATTTCTTCTGGCCTACACTTAAATCTGACGTCAACAAGTACATTCAATCATGCGTAGTTTGCGCCATTTATAAGCCACCTAATCGACGACAAGGATTGTATACACCTCTACCAGTTCCTAGTCGACCATGGGAATCTATTTCTATGGACTATTTGACAGGTTATCCTACTACCAGACATCAGCATGACGCGATATTAGTAGTAGTCGACCGATTTTCCAAGATGGCCATTCTCATACCATGTAGGAAGACCACGACAACGCAGCAGACCGCTCAAATCTTGTTTACACATATTTGGAAACACTTTGGTTTACCCACAACCATAATTTCCGACCAGGATGCCAGATTCATCAGCATCTTTTGGAAGACCCTCTGGAAACATCTGGACACATGACTCTCATTGTCAACATCTTTCCATCCTCATACCCACAGACAGACGGAAGTTGTGAATCGCTTAGTAGTACAACTGCTTTGCATGTACAATCGCCAGCATCGAAGCACATGGGATGATAGTCTTCCATACATACATCACAACTACAATCGTGCTCAACACGGCTCTACAGGAAAGACTCCATTTGAAGTCTATTACGGATTTCAACCCTCAGCGCCTATCGACTTGATCAGCTCCTCGACACAGCCAAACTCCGACACAGACCGTAGCCAGCGAGAAGTTGATAAAGCATTCAAGTTTCGAGAACAGATTTGCGACATCCAGAAGCAAGCACAGGATATGTTGCATAAAGTAAACGAGAAAGCCAAGGTCTGACACGACAAGCATCGTATCCCTCATACATTTTGAATTGGGGATAAGGACTGGCTACATCTTAAGAAGGATCGCTTCACTGGTCCTTTCAAGAAGCTCAAGCCTTTGCGATATGGTCCATACAGTATTCTTCGACAGATTGGTGAAAACACTTTCCAGCTTGACATTCCTGCATGCTTGGGTCTACATCCAGTCTTCAATGTGGATCTACTTCGACCATACCATGCACCTTTGTTGGAACAAAACAACTTCTCAACAACAGCACCCGAAGACATCCATCCAGATGTTCAGGAGCCTCTTCCTTGCGACACCATCGTGGGAAGAACACAATTCCCTTGTTTCAGGTTTCCAAAGCTGGCTAGATCCCATCTCAAGGAAAGTGGTATTATGCTACTGAAGTGATCAATAAGTTTCCTCACCTTCACAAGCAAACAATGGGGTCCATTGTTTCTTAAGGAAGGAGGTTTGATTTCCAGCATAAATTTAGGAGGCCCGCTAATGTTAAAACAAGCAGGTCCTCAATGGAGTATGAATTGGTGAACTTAGGAACGGAACAAGGGCCAAAATACGTTAACTTGGGAAAGTGTTGGTCGCCTGGTGAAAGACATAAATTTATTAAACTATTTCAACACTACAAAGATGTTTTCGCGTGGACATATGATGATTTAAAGACTTATGATACAAGTATTATACAACATGTGATCCCAATTAAACAAGGTGCGAATCCTTTTCAGCAACAACTTCGGAAAATGCATCCTACCTTATAACCACTGATTCAGAAGGAATTAAAGAAGTTATTGGATGCCAAAATTATTTTCAAAGTTCGGCATTCTGAGTGGGAGGAAAACTTGGTTCTTGTATGAAAGAAATTAGGAGAGATAAGACTATGTGTGGATTTTTGAAATCTAAATAAAGCATCAGACAAAGACAATTATCTGGTCCCGCCCATGGAACAAATTTTACAACTTGTGCCGGGCTCAAAAATGTTCTCATTGTTAGATGGATTTTCAGGATATAATCAAGTATTGGTGGCCGAAAAGGATCGTCTCAAGACTAACTTCTGCACAAAATGGGAAACATTGGCTTATAGGAGAATGTTGTCTGGTCTTATGAATGTTGGAGACACATTACAAAGGACCATGGATATTGCATTCTGAGGGTTAATCAGCTACATCATTTTTGTTTATTTAGATGATGTTACAGTCTTCTCCAAGAAAAGAGAATATCGTGCTTTTCATTTAAAACGGATTTTTGACCGTTGCAGAAAATATGGCATATCGTTGAATCCCAAAAAAAGCATATTTGATGTTTAGAAGGGAAGTTATTAGGGCACATCATCTCTAAAAAAGGAATCTCAATTGACCCAGAAAGGATAGAAGCTTTACTCCATATTCCCATGCCCCACAATAAAAAAGCAATGCAATCATTCATGGACAGAATAAATTTTGTTCGAAGGTTTGTACCAAATTTTGCACAAATTGTAAAACCTTTGCAAAAAATGGTGAAGCAAATTGTACAGTTTAAATGGACTGACATAGAAAAGAATACATTTAAGAATATTAAAAACGTTATTGCGCATGCACCTTCATTAAGCAGTCCTGATTTTGGAAAAGATTTCATTATATATACATTTGCTTCTGATCATTCTCTAGCGGCAATGCTCACACAAAAGGGAGAGCAAGGTGATGAATATCTGATATATTTTATGAGCATTGGGTTACAAGGAGATGAACTCAATTACCCATATGTAGACAAACAAGCTTATGCGGTATTTAAATTTGTGAAGCAATTCATACCTTATATTCTAAAGAACAAAACTAAGGTTGCAGTACCTCATCTGGCTGTCAGATCTCTATTTGTTCAAAATGGATTGGGATAAATACGTGGAAATTGGGTGACTGCATTACAAGAATATGATCTAGAATTTAAGCCCGCAAATATTATCAAAGTTCAAGGACTATGCAAGTTGCTTACTAAGAATTCAAATGAAGAGGTTAATGGATGGGATAACGAATCTGAAATGAATTTGTTAGAAGTGTGTTTTATTCATACCACTCTTTATTCATGGTATAGATATTTAATACATTATCTTCAGCATGGGTATACTCTAGAACATTGGAATTCTAAGAAAAGAAGAGCTCTTAGATTGAAATAAGCTTCATATTAGATAACCAATGGAGTACTTTTTAGAAAAAAATATGATGAAGTATTTCTCAGATGCCTAGAAAAGGATTATGCAGAAAAGGTGGTTAAGGAATTGCATGATGGTCCTGCGGGAGGTCATTATTCTGGGGATACAAATGCACATAAAATTTTGAGAACTGGATATTACTGGCCTACCATTTTCAAAGATGCACATGCTTGTGTATGAAAATGTAATGTATTCCAAAAGAGCGCCGGTAGACTATCAAAACCCACAGCACCATTGCAAGAGCCATTTGAACAATGGGGCTTAGACATCATTTGAGAAATCAACCCCAACTCTTCTTTACAGCATTGTTATATTCTTACTGTGATAGATTATTTTACGCGATGGACCGAGGCTATTCCCTTACCCAGAGTCAACGAAGATGCGGTTATCAAATTCCTGCAGGAGAACATCATAACCAGGTTTGGGGTTCCAATTTCTTTAGTTTTTGACAATGCTTCTTATTTCTCTTCTTTAAAAATGAGTGAGTTTGTCGTTGAAAAGGGAATTAAATTGCATTATTCTTCAGATTATTATCCACAAGGGAATGGGTTAGCAGATTCTACCAATAAAAAATTGATTAGAATATTAAAGAAAATTGTCATTGAAAATCAAAGGAATTGGCATGTAGCTCTTCCCAACACTCTATGGGATGATAGGGTCACTCCAAAGAGCGCTTTGGGGGTTTCTCCTTACACATTATTTTACGAGAAAGAGGCTATACTTCCTCCAAATTTCCTATTACCCTCCTTGCATTTATCTCAAGCATCTCGAGGATCCAATATTGGAATCATGCAATCACGAATTAATACATTGTTAAAACTTGAAGAAGAAATACAAAAAGTCACAGATAAGTTTAACCTTCATCAATGTAATAATAAAAGATGGTTTGATAGTTGGAAGTCTGGAAAGAAAACTTTTGAGGTAGGAGATCTAGTTCTAAAGTGGGACCACCCCCACGAAGAAAAGGGAAAGCATACCAAGTTTCAACATTTATGGCTTGGCCCTTACTAGATTGCTAAGAAGCTTGGTCCAGGAACATATAGACTACAAGACCTACAAGGGGAAGTGGAAACTCTTCCTGTAAACAGGCAAGCTCTCAAACAATATTTTTCTTAGGTTTAGGAAAGCTTTTTGTATAAAAATAATTTTCCTTTTCTGTTGTTTAGTTATTTTCAAAATAGTTAAATTTAGCCTTATTGTTAGTTTGCATATTTGTTTTAAATAAAGTCAGCTCAATAATCAGAGTGATAAGGATGAAACTGGGATCTGATATTATTCATAGAATTACTCTTGTGGAAATATTTAGGAATTTAGTAAGAGTGAGAATTGCTTCGAAACATAGAGAGATTTCTTTTTGCAAAGAGTTATTGAAACCTATCTGCCTTAATTTCCATTCCATTTCATGGAAAATATGTCATTTGGTTCATTTTATATCAAAATGTACTAAAACCTGTGTAAATAGTCGGATAAAGACTTCTAAAAACACTATCATGTGGCTCCGCTTACTATACACTTAAATAATCCTGTCTCAGGTAGTATGCTATAGTTGACCCGTGGAAAGAAAGCAAGTCTTGCAGATATACGGAAATCAAAATGATCATA
The DNA here is from genome assembly GCA_027924585.1 of Larix kaempferi. Lineage (NCBI taxonomy): Eukaryota > Viridiplantae > Streptophyta > Pinopsida > Pinales > Pinaceae > Larix > Larix kaempferi. The sequence continues at coordinate 4,823,603 of BSBM01000103.1, forward strand.
TACTACAATATTAAATCCAAAAGGCACAAATAGATTCAAAAGTTATCTGAAAATTTTAATATCCATCAAAGTCAAAATTGGATATTTGAAGAATAAGCAGATGTGAAATCCAATCAAGAGGATACTATTGATGACACTAAATAAGGTTCTTGTCTGTCTGCGGGTATGATAAATCAAATAAAATATTCATTACTCACACAAAAGGACATAATGGATGGAAGAACCTACAACGAATCTGTGAGGACAAATAGAACTATATATTGAAACGACTCAAACATCAAAGAAATGCAAGTGGTATAGTAATGAGGAACACACAAGTACATATGCTTGATATTGATACGATCCTATGGTGTCTTATTTAGTGACTGCTAAAAGACAGGGTAAGTAAATGAACCTCATACTCTGGCCTCAAGAGAGTGATTGTGAAATCTAAACCGGGTTTCCCTATCCCTAAAGTTAATAATCATTTATGATCCAAGAGGCACTTATTCCTAACTGAAATATAAAATTTTAATCACTAGGAGGAATAATGAAGCATGACTTTTACAATTAGAAATCATTAATAAGTAGAAGTGATTATTACCCTAATTACGCTATCTGGTCCAAAAGAGTTTTATGTGCCCCTTTCAGAGATCTAAGTTCCTCAGCTAGTCGCCAATTGTTGTAGTTGCAACCTCTCCCAAACAATTTTCCTAAAATTTTAGCCCTCCCCCCCTCTTTTTAAGTTTTGGATGAATCCATAGTTTTTATCTTTATTTTTTATCCCTTAAACTTCAAAATTTTGTAGAGTTAAATTGCATTAGAAAATTTTAGATTTTTTTACTGTTCGGAGCAAAATTTGAACTTTCGTCGAAACGGTCAAAAGCAAAGATCATTTTTCGTTGAAACAGTCGAAAGCGAAATTCAAATTTGCCCCGAAACAATCGGGTGAAAAACTAGTTGTGCTCTGAAACGGTTCTGCTCTGAAACAGTCGGAGACAAAAGCACTCTGGCGCCGACTAGATCGGGGGAAAATTGGAACTAACACCAAAACAACCGAGCTAAAACTTTGTTTTGTTCTGAAATTGTCGGGAGAGGAGTCATTTTCACATCGATCGAAGGATTTTCCTTTTCTTCCCTGAAACAACTGATGCTAAAACCTTTTGTGCTTCCATATTGATCAGGCTCCTTTATATTTTGGTGTCGTCATTTGTGTTACAAACCAAGCTGGCATAAAACTAGTTTCTAGCCCGAGAAATGCCGACGTAAAACCATCGGTCGCTCCAAAACGTGATGGAGTAAATTTTGTTTTATTATCAAATGCGTTGGATCGAAAGCAGTTTGCTACCGATGAAAAGTGGTTTTTTAGTTCATAACAAAGTTGGGGATCGTGTGAAGAGGGTTGTTCCCGCCACCAAACTTTAATGAGTATTAGGGTTAAGGATTAGGTTTAAAAGGGAGAAAATATGCTTTCAACACTCCATTGTAGCGTCGTTCGGTCCATTTCGAATATCGCAAATCCCTGCCAAAGCATCAACGCCACCTAGAGCATTATTTTTTCCAGAGCACGAGCCATCTCGGGGACACGTTCACATTTCCAGGTAGGTACCACTATTTCCCTTGGCAGGATTTGTTCACTTTTGATTGTGAGAGGTTAGGTAAAAGTTGTTTCAATGCCCTAGTTTGCTTATAATCCCACTGTCTACATGAATGAGGTATTTTGGAGACTCGCTTTCCTTGTTAGTGATTGATTGCAAACAAATCCTAGGTCAAATATAGCCTTAAACCCTTACCATTGGTGTTTTTTTAGTTAAACCTTCTTTTCACATTGTTTTTCCAGTGAGTTTCCTTGAATGCATCCTTGATGAACTCTCGGCTTCAATAAGTCTCTGGCTAAAGCGTTATTTGCTGAAGCCATAAAAAACGAATCCTTCAAAGTCAACACTATTTAGAAAGGGAGGAGTAAACCCTAGATTGGTTAAAGGGACAGTTGAACATTACATGACATTGGTCGCTTTTGATATCAAGTCGCCATGGTCAATAAATTTTCCCACTTCGATATTTTTGTTATTTGCATACAGAATGCATTTTAGCGCTTTTGGTTTCGAAAATAGGGCATCTTTAAATTAACTTCATAATAGTGTGAATGCTTGATTTGAGGGAATAAATGTTTTGGAATTTGTTGCATTACCATCTTTTTACTCATTATGCAATCCTAAAAAAACCAATGGAACATGCTTACAAACTTATGAAGATATGAACTATCACTAGACAAAATGGTTACCTTAACGATTTTACTGTTACTGTTGAAATGGTCTTTTTGTTTGATAGAACAAGCATAATGTATGATTTTCAATTTTTCACAGAGATTGTTGCAAGCGTATATTCTCTTCATAGAATGACTTGCATTGAAAAATAAATTCACTAAATGAATTAACAAGTTAATTTTTTTATAATACAAGGCCTGAACTATCTAAAATTTTTCATGTTCTTATAGGCTTTATTGTTGCCATGTTAATTGTACTGCAGACATAATCAATGTAGAATCTTGATATTTTGTTTTGTTACAGGATTCGGATATGTATAGAATGTTTTCCAAGCGCAAATCCAAAGTTGTAGAATCTGATTCGGACATTGAAGTAGTTCGAGAAACTACCATGGAAACCTTGTTTGAAGATACCAGAGCTATCACCGGAGTAGTCCCCCAATACAAATGGGGGGTAATATACCAACTTATCAGAGATCAAGATGTGTCTGATGCCTATATTGAGGAAATGATAATTTATCAAAATATAAAGAAATCCGGTCTCCACAAAGCTGCAACTCGCTTGAAATTATTCCCATGCTCCGAAGTAATAGGCTAGATTTTGCCTTATATAGATGTCAAATCTAGAATCATTGCAGGAGCTAATGGAAAAGAATTCGCTTCATTTCAAATGACACATATAGGCACAACAAACAAATTACTTGCTCCCAAAATCTTTCTAACTGGTGACTGTATTAAGAGCATCAATATAGATCATTTAGAATACGCCAAGAAAATGATTCTCCCTGGGAAACATCTGAGGCAAAGAGCTAGTGGAGAACATGATTCATAGAACTTGAAAACCCCATTCATAATTATGGCTATGATGCTGAGAAGAATATTTAGGAGGGAAAATGAAAACATATACAAGCTCAGTTGGGTTCCGATCATGTATCATATTGCCACTCATGGTATTGTTTTTAACTGGACATATATTATTTCGGAGAGCATGGTTGCAGCAATATCAGCAGCTTAAGGAGGTTTGACACAAAATAAAGCATATTTTTACATGGCATCTTACCTGATTGATTGCATCCTTATTAGGAACCTATTTTATAAATTAGGATGTTATTGGGTCCCATATGAAACTCCCATCTATGTGGCTTACTAGATCATGTGGACCCATAAGTGTGCCAACTTTTACAAACTCATCTATGAAGAGTTCATAATACCCATGTATAAACTAATTTTCGATGAAGAGCTTAATTGCATGTCAGAGACTGCATTGGAGGTGATCGATGAGTATGGGGATTATTATTTTACACCATAAGGTACTTATATTCGAATGTACGGAGGCACCAAAAGTCCTTCTTTGATGCCAAATACTAAAGTATGTCACAGATTATATAGTTCACAAGGAAGCAGAAAGACAGGTTTTCATAAATGGAGTCGGACATTTTCTAAATGAGAATAAGGAAGCATCTTACCCTCCACTCCCTTTTATTATCGGAGTATATAAGTTTACTAAGTTCAAAGGTGCAAAAAATTTTGTGAAAGATTTAGAAGCATACCACTTTGGAGAAAAAATATTTGTCGAGAATGATAAATTACAAAGGCATTTAAACATTGTGCCTCATGCAGGATCAGCTTTGAATATACGGATAATTTCCTGAAAGATGAAGAAGTGTATAGAAGAGCAAAGAACATGTCAGCCTTGAACAAGCGATTTGGTAGGAAAGAAGAAACAAGTTCAAGCGAGACAAAAGAAACCTCAAAAGAGGCAGAACAAAAGAAATCCCATGAAGAAGCCTTGGTGGCATAAAAGGTGAAGAGGAAACAAGAAGAATAACGAATACAGAGATAATAAGAGGCAAGAGTTAAGGAAGAACAAGAAAAAGCAGATAAGGAAGCTGCTGAGCAGGAACAAAAAAAAATTACAAGATGAAGCCGACAAGAGGAAGGAAGAAGAAGAGAATATCAAGAAAGATGTGGAAGAAAAGAGAGATCAAGAAGAAAGTCAGAATCAACAAGATATGGAAGTAGACAAACCTGTCGACCCAGAAATACCTCTTACTGGAGGCCATCTCCCATTAGTTGAGCTTGGACTTACACCGTTTACTCCTTCAAAGCAACATTCTGTAGCCAAGCTTAACACAGAGGCTTCCACTATAAAACAGAAACTAGTAGACACATTTAATAAAGTGAAAAAGCTAATTGGGTGGAAAGGGAGAATCAAGGAAATTGCTGCTCACTTGCCTAAAAGAACAGCTGTTGAATTAAAGTTAGATATAGCTCTCTTGGAAAGTTGTCGGAAGCCAGCCAAGAGAATACAAAATGAAGTACAAATATCAATTACAAAGTTTGAAGAAATTTATCAAGTTGTATGCCAAGCATATGAGAAATGCCATATCCCAATCCCTAAAGCTATTGATAAATTGTCATCCAAAGAACAATGCTTAGCATAGTTGAGAAATAGTTTGGGGGAGGATTTGGTGTACATTAAAAAGCTAGGCATGCTCACTACAAAGGATATTTAGTAGCATGTAGGGAAAGCAACTCTAAATGCATACTTTCTAAGAGAAGGTCACAAGGCAACGACAAAGGGACTGATAGATATGGTCAAAGAACTGTCCACTCACGAAGTTACTTTAAAGTAATTAGAACCTCAACAATTTAATGTGATATCTTATGAAAGTGACCTTTGGGACAATTACATTTCAAGTCAAGAAAATCCTCCATCAAATTAATGTAAATTGTAATTTACTATTTATTTTTGGTTATTTTTGGGTGTAACCACAAAAGGACAAAAGTGTGGAAACCAAAGGTTAAGAGGGAATGTGAAGTGATTGGTCACATAGAGACAAATCTTTGTAAAGATAAATAGGATGGATCAGAATGAGAAAGGGCTTTTGGTTGGTGTAATAGAAGCAAGTAACATTTTGTATGGAAATTACTTTTCTGCTAATGAGAAAGAACTATTTTGCTGGGTGAAAGTTTACATGGAGTTTGCATGGAATGTTATGAATTAAGGCACATAATTACTTCTTCCCTCGTTCATATTTATGCTGTGAGATATTTCTTACTTTGTTGGACTATTCTAGTGGTGTATGAATGATTTTACTGATTTCTATTATAAATGAAAATGTATGTGTAGAATTGAGTAATGAATGAAATTAATGACGGTCAAATCTATCTTTGTGCAATCATTTTATTGTGATTGTTAATACTTCATTTCAATCGGTTAACTGTTGAATTTGTAATAGAAATCTAAGATATTACTCATATTTTAAAAAAATCGCTCCTTGCAAGGATATATTAGTTTAATTAGTTAAAATATGTATTTTATTAGGGTAGATTTAGTTGATTGATAAGGTAGAAGTGATAAGACTAGAGATAAGAACTTGTGCATCACTTATGAGTCTTTTACCTGTCAGTCAAATTTTATTCTAGTTAGGATCATGCATCATTAGAATTAGAGCATTTGCATTTGCATCCCCAAATATAAAATATAATCAGTGGGTCGGCCGCAACCGGTAAAGTTAAATTCAACTACAATCTACGGTAGTCGGACCGTTAACCGGACGGATTCCCCATTCCAAATAGTGAATAGTCTAGTTGAGACTTTTCATTGGGGAGAATCCCTACTGTCGACGCAAGGATTTTTCCAGGCGTCAACGGGTGGCAAAGATATATCAGTTATGGAGATACCGTGCTACACCAGCAAAATGTTGATCAGGAATTTTTGTGGCCGGTGATTCTCAGAAGAAGCAGTGCGGAATTGGGCGAAGAAGGCTTGGGGGAAGGTGGTAAGGGAGATGCTAGACATTATGTTTATGGATCGTGGATGACTTGGTTTTGAATTTAAGATTCAAGAGGTGGAAAAAACATCTTGCACAGAGTGTTGTTGAATGGAAATGCTTCCCTCACTCTAAAACCCTGGCACCACCTATTCAACCCTAGAAAAGATTTGATGGCCTCTTTCCCGATCTAGGTGAAACTATCATGTTTACCCCTAGAATTATGGTAGCGGGATGGCTTCAATGCCATAGGAGATGCGATTGGGAAAATTTTTACAGTGGACGCAGATCTCTTCAACTCTTAGCGTAGGTTGGTGGCTAAAATCCTGGTTGAGTTTGATGCCCGTCAAGGTCTGTTTCAATCCATCGATCTAGTGGTAGGAGAATTTGTTTTTACCCAACACCTAGACTACATAAACATGCCTTTTATATGTGCCCAATGTCATTTGTATGGGAACATGTTCGTGAATCAGTCCTTGAAATTTAAAAAGAAAATATGGAAAAGAAAAGATGTGTCGGTGGGTGACGAAAGTATGCTCAATACTTAAATCCATCAAGTAATCTACATGGTATCAAGCAAAAGGTGGCGGAGAAGAGTGTACATTAAGAAGATGTAATCTATGATGAAATATTTCCCACCAAGGTTACAGCTCCTGTTGATAAAAAAACATATTTCTGGAGATAATAGATGGATGTGACATGAATAATAGCCAACTATAGCGCCTTGTAGAGCTCTGGAGTCTAGTGGTGATAAGATAAAAAAGTCCATGTGTGAATTTGGAATCAGACTGTCCGTTATTGTCTTCATTACATGCAAAAGAGGGAGAAAGCTCTGGAAAATTCAATGTGAATCATCTAGATTTGGATTTTCATACAGAAGGGAATTTGGAAGAGAATTTATATATCGGAATGCGCAACGACTCGTCCAAGAAGTCACTTTCAAAGGGTTCGCTCGCGTCCAAAGAAGGAAGACTCTCTGGATCAAGAGGTCCCTATTTTCTCCGTTCAAGATCGAAAGGAATACTAACTAAAGGAGGAATAAAGCTAGAGGAAGATGCCTGCTCCATGCCAAGCAAATTTAGGTGTAAATTAAAGATGTATCATGCAAAATAAAAAGGCAAACATGAAATTTCTTAAGGAAGGCAGTTGAAAATCTTCAAGGTTCTTAGAGCAGCACATGCCCCAGTAGGGTTTCCTCGATGAAGCTTACATCAATCAACGTACGTGGCTTAGAGGGGCAAGCCAAAATTTGTGCCCTCGAGTGATTGGTGGAAGTAAAAAAGACAAATATTTTGTTATTGCAGGAGACGATGATGATTGGTTCGACTGCAATTGTTACTTTGGAGAAATTTTTCCCTTGGATGTCCTTTTTGGCATTCGGCATTCTTGGTCAATCAAGGGTTTGATTTATGGGTTTTTGATGCATTTGCAGGTTGAAAATTCTTTTGTTGGTAGATTTGTTTGGGGGTGGAAGTATTTAGTGTTGAATTGGACAAGCAATTTTTAATTCTTAACATTTACAAGCCCTATGAAGAGAGGCTAGAATTTCGGACATCTCTTCTCTCTCGGGGATCTTTTAAGGTGGAAAATATCATTACTGGAGGAGACCTCAATGTGACTTTAACGGTAGAAGAATCCTAGGGGGAGTCAACTCGCAAAGACCCATTATGACCTTTTCAAGCTCAATGATTGGATCGATGTCAAGCTCGCGGTAATCAAGCCTACCTGGAGCAATAAGCACTCCAGAATTCAAGGTATTTATAAAAGACTTGATCATTTTTTCATGCATTTTAATTTAGATTCCAGTCTACATCTTTTCTGCTCCTGGGTTGGTCCTTTTCTCTTCTCTGACCATTTTCCTATTTACTTAGAGATAGGTAAGCTGGAGGAAAAACCCAACTCCCCTTTCAAATATAACTTTGAATCGGCCAAGGATCCTCATTTCATAGCCTTGATAGAATCGAATTAGAGGCATATTTTGGATAGAGCCAATCTGAGCGCTAGTTATTAATTATCGAACAACCTAAGAGCCTTAAAGAAGAAGGTTGTTAAGTGGAATGTGACAGTGCGGCAAGAGAGAGAGGCTAAAATTTTTGAAGTGGATAAAAGAGGTTGGAAATTTTAATCTCTAGCTCTCCCCTCATTTTTTCCTTGGAGGTTTATCGTTTGTATATCATGGAACTAGAAAAGGTTAAACGGATCATTTTGGAGGACCTAGAATTGGAGTGGAGGATGAAAAGTAGGGCTTTATGGTTGGAGGCTGGAGACCAGAATACAAACTTTTTTCAGAATGTGGTGGCCCATCGAAAAAACTATAATTTTGTTTGGGAACTTCAATATCAAGGAGGTATCCCGATGAGAGGATTCCAAAATCTATCAAAGTTATCAATTACACACTTCCAAGGATTATACTATGAGCTGGACCACGAGGATATGTTAGGAATTCTATAGGTAATTGAACATTTTCATCGCGAGTCACATCCTGTCACCTGAGGATAATGATCTTTTATTCCAGGAGGTGTCATCAGAAGAAATTTTATGTGCCCTAAAGTATTTTCAAAGAGACAAAATCCCGAGGCCTAATGGATGGCCACCTGATTTATTCATGGAATTTTTTTATTTTGTAGGAGAATATCTTTGAAAAATGATAGAGGAGGTGAGGATTACATGGGTAGTTCCAGTGGCCTTGAACACCACTTTCCTAGATTTGATTCCTAAAAGGACCATCCTGAAACATTTGCAGACTACAGGACAATTTCTTTGTGCAATGGAGCATATTATATTATATCCAAGATTCTTGCGTTACGTTTAAATCCCTACATCTCCAAGTATGTTTCAGAGGAACAATTTGGATTTTTGAATAATAGATTAATCCATGAGGTGGTGGGTTCGGCGCAAGAAGGTCTGCACACAATCAAACTCAAAATTTAAGGATAGCAACCTTAAAGTTGGATCTCTCCAAGGCTTATGACAAGACATCCTGGCTCTTCCTCCGATTTGATTTACTACATATTGGGTTTATCCTGGAATTGACAAACTGGATTATGGGATATGTTACCTCTCCTCAGTTTGCAGTGCTAATAAATGGATCGTGATCGGATTTCCTCACCTTCACGAGGGGACTAAGGCAAGGATGTCCATTCTCACCGTACTTATTTCTACTTGTTATGGAAGGACTCAGTAGGCTTCTGTGTTATGATAGATCCAAAAGAAGACTGACAAGGGTCTTTTTTAGCGGAAGGGTGAAACTCACTCATCTCATGTTTGTTGATAATATTTTCATGTTTTTTCTACAATCCCTATTGGAATTCCATACACTGGAAGAATATATTGATTTTTTTGTAGGGCGACGGGGATGGAGATCAACTCAAAGAAATCAACCATCTATTTACTAGAGAATCAGCTGGCAAAGAATGTTTTTTGGAGAAGGTTATTTCCTTTTGAATACAAGATAATGGAGGAAGGAGTGCCTTATCTAGGTTTTGTCTTAAAACCTAACAGATATGGGAAGCAATATTGCACATGGCTCGTGGCCAAAGTGGAAGATAGCATCAACTTATGGTGCAACAGATGACTTTCGCGTGGAGGAAGGCTGGTCCTAGTTAAATCTATATTAGAAGTGATCCCTGTCTACTGGAATCTGATGGTAGCCATTCCCGTATCAACCTTGAATTCCATCCGAAAAATATACTACAACTTTATTTTGAGAAATAACAAGGAATACATAGGTTTTCGCTTAGTGAGCTGGAAGACTTTGGCTTGACCCAAAAATATAGGACGATGGGGGATGAAGAATATCTTCCTCTTCAACAAGGTACTTGCAACCAAATCCTTATGGAACTTCTTGACAAAAGAAATTTTATGGAGAAATATTTTGATTGCTAAATATATAGCTCCTGACATAGTGGTGGATTGGATAAGGAGAGGAGAGAATAGACAAGCTATCATTTCCAATCACTGGAAATCTCTTTCTAGTGCATTTATTGTTCTAGCCTCCCATCTATCTTGGAAATTTGGAAATGGGAGATCGGTTCAAATTGGTTGTGACTCTATTATGGGATTAGCTGGAGATCGTCATCTTCCTGGTGAACTTGTGAATTACCTACAATCAAGGGGAAATGCCACTTCGGATAAAGGGATCAACCTCGTAAGGACTTCTATATGGATGGAAACAGACGAACTTGGACTAAGAAGGGATTGGGCAGATAGATGGGATACTTTCTACAAAAACTTGAAGCGAGCTCATATTCATATTTCTGAAGATAAGGATGAATTAAGATGGAATTATAATCTAGTGGGGGACCTCTACACTGCTAAGTTGGGATACAGAGGGGTGTTCCATACTATGCAAAGGGAAATAAAATGGTGGTGGCAAGCAATCTAGAAAGTGAAAGTTCCACCAAAAATCATTTTGCACTTCTGTTTAATGTTGGAGAACAAAGTTCTCACATGGGACAAACTTCAGAGATTTAATTTTCAAGGCCCTAGTTTTTGTAAGTTATGCAAATTGGGAGGAGAATCGATCAATCATCTTTTTACAAAATGTGGATTTGTAAGAGAGGTCTGGCAGGAGGATGGAAGGACGATAAGTTGACCTAATATTTGGTCTAAGAATTCGGTGGAGAGATGCTCTAGAAGATTCTTTCAACTACAAGGGATGAGTATCTTTTGTTCCCTTCCTTTGCTAATTTCTTGGGGGGGGTGTTTAGCCCAAAATGAGGTCATATTCAAGGATCTTTTTTGGATGTCTATCCAAGTATCCTTGTAGGCCATCCTTCTATTCCAGTTCTACAAATCTATGACTACCCCTCGTCCTGGGCATTTACTGGTGCCCCCGATGATTGAAGAGAACTGGCCTTGGGCTTTCTTCGATGGATAAATCCAGGAGAGGAATGCAATGAGTAGCTTTGTTTTTCGTTGTACCTCTCAAAATATCACTTCTTCCTTGGGAAAGGTTGTCTCGATCCGAGAATTAATAATTGGGATGAGTTTAAAAGACTCTTCTTTCTATTGGGCCAAGCTTTCAAATGTGGTATAGACAGGTTACATGTCTTTGGAGACTCATTGCTCATAATCAACTGTATGCAGGGGCAGGTGGAGATAAACAATATTGGGCTCTTCTACGTGGTGGAATAGCTTAATCGGATAAGGATCTCCTTTCAGGTAATCCAATTTAAGCATATATATCAGGGATTTAACATCGAGGCGGACTCCCTCTCTAAGCAGGGCCTTTTAATGTGTTATGGGGCTCTTCGATTAGAAGAATTTCAAGGGGGGGACATTGTTTCCTCCCTTGGATATTTCCATGTCTAATTTTTGTGACATGCTATAATGGATGAAGCTTAACCATGATGCTTGGTGTTAAAAGATGTATTGGATGATAAATATACTTCTGCCTAGGAAGACTTGTTTCGGATAACTGAAAGTTTCAGGTAGCACTCTTTTGAGGCTCAATGCTGATAAGCACTGAAGAATGTATTTTTTTTTTTTACGGAAATGGTTAAAATTTATAAGTGTCTGGCAAATGGGCTACCAGGGCCTTTACAATTCAAATCCCAATCTGCTGTACGAAACTTCATTTCCAGCTTAATAATCAAGTTAGAATTATGCTGTTGGGTGCTGGGGAATGCCCAATGGAACAGGAAGACCATGTCTCTTTAATCTTAGGGGAGCGGGTGCTTTGAAATTTCTCCGTTAACAATAAGTTGACTCTTACTCAGGCTCACACCGCGATTAGCTTCAGCGTCTGCTAGATTGTTGAGACTCCTTAGAACGTGGTAAGCCTTATGAGTTCTGAAGTGCTTCAGCATGAGTAGGACTTTCCTGTGGATGTGGGTCAGACTTATACCGGCAGGCATCTTCTTGGTGTGTAGATCCTTGACTATCAGCCTAGAGTCACCAAAGATAGTAAGCTTCTGAATGTTCATCTTTCTTGCTTGATTTAGTCCTTGCCACATCGCAAGATACTCAGCATGATTGTTAGATGCATGTCCTAGGCCCCAGGCATAGGACAAGACGGTGGTGTCGTAGGGATCGAGAATAATGCCTCCTCCTCCAGCTTGACCGGGATTCCCTTTCGAGGCCCCGTCAAAAAAAAGGCACCAATCATTCAGGACAGATCTCCACTTGATGAATTCCTGTTCTTCCAGCCTGATTTCCCAGCGAGCCTTTTGAGGAGGATTGGTAGCTTGATTGCTTTGATGGTTCACATTGATCTCCTTAAGCCAGCGCTCTTCTTCAGGCGAGAGAGTAGCCTTATTTCTGATAGTTGACTTGGTGCTTAAAGCTTCAGAGAGCATGGACCTAGCCTTCACAGCCACTTGAGTTGGAAGTCTGCATTTCTCCTTAAAGATTCTGTTATTTCTTTCCAACCAGACTTTCCAGCAAAGAAATTTCGGGGTCCACATCCACGCTAGCTTGAGGAAGTCTTTTTTGTTTAAATCGAAGGGGGCAAAAGCGATCCAGCTGCTGATCAGCTCCTTGATTGAGTTGGGCAAACTTACAGCGTTTGAGCCTATCGTGAGACTCCAAACTTCTTTGGTGAATTCGCAGGAGATGAACAAATGATCGATGGTTTCTTCAGCTTGGTAGCACAGAGGGCAACGGGATGGCCCTGCCCAGCCTTTGCTCTTCAATTTTTCTCCTATCAATATGCTGTTGTGGAGGACGATCCAGATAAAAATATCGATTTTAGGGATAGAGGCGAAATTCCATAGAGCTTTCCACGGCCCAGGGTTGGGAGGGACCCATGGCACCTCCAAAATCGCAGCATAGCCCTCAACTGCAGTGTACGTGCCCGATCGGGATCCCCAGCTGCGTTTGTCTTTAGCTCTGGCGCTGATGGGAGACTTTCCTTGCAATAGATCCAGCAGGGTAGCAGCTTCTTCTTCTAAATCGTGAGGATAATCACCCAGGTTCCAATTTGCCCAGGATTCATCCTCATCTCTATTCCAGACTGATATGTCCCTCAGCGTTCTGCAATTATTAGTGTGGAGCCAATCTTTTAAATTGCCCAGGTCGCTGAAGTTGATGAGAGGCTGATCCCCAAGGATCGCGTCCTCCCATATTCTGATTTTTTCTCCATTGCCAGGAGACCACGTGAGCTTAGAGGTGAAGAATGGGATGGCTCTTTTACACAGTGAAAAAATGGGGGAGCCTTTCTGCAATTTTGTGGCCCTTTCAAGACATCTCTGTCTGTCTCCTTTAAAGTATTTCTTCTTGAGGATTTGCTTGCTCCAGGTTCTTTTGCCAGTTATCATTTTCCAGAGAATTTTGCCTCCCATGGCAAGATTTTGGGTGGCCACATCTCTAATTTGAAGGCCCCCTTCCATTTTTGGCCTAGTGATCTTGTCCCAGCTTACTAGATGGAGTTTTTTCTCACAATCACGGCCACCCTCCCACAGAAATCGACGGAGCAGCTCATTGATTCTGTTTGTAATGGTTTTTGGAGCTAGCAGCACTGAGCATTGATAGATTGGAAGGCTGGTGAGGACAGAGTTCATTAAAATCACTTTGCCTGCTTTGTTGAGCCAAGTTGCCCCCCACGCCTGGATCTTTTTTTTTAGTTTGTCCAGCATTGGCAGCCAGTGGGCAACTCTAGAGGTATCTTTGAAAATAGGAATGCCCAGATAAGTAAAGGTGTCCCAAATAGTAATGGCTTCCATTTTGAGAATCCGAGCTATATCCAGCATTTCCCGGGGAGAACAGTTCCAGCCATAGACCTTGCTTTTGAGGAAATTTATTTCACTTCCGGAGGTATTCCTGTAATAGTCCAGCTCGATTTTAAAGTTCCTAGCAGTATTGAGGTTGGTAACTCCCAGTAGGAGCGTAACTGGGTGTGGTTTACATCCTTGACCTTTGGGACAATTCTGATGCCTGAGAGAGACCTGTTTTGGAGACTTATGTTCAGCTGATAGCTTAGGACAACGGCTTGAATGACAAACAGCACCGGGGAGAGAGGGAAGCCTTGCCTTAATCCTCTTGAGGCCTGGAAAAAATCAGTAGGACGCCCATTGACCAGCGGGGCAATCCATGGGGCTGAGATGCAAGCTTTGACCCACATAATGAAATTCTGATTGAATCTGAAGTTCCTCATGGATGCATAAAGGAAATCATGCCTGACTCTGTCAAAGGCACTGGCCAGATCCAGCTTTACCACCATCCCCTTCTCTTTTCTCTTGTAGCTAGAATGGATGGCTTCTTGCACTAAGATAATGTTGTCCAAGATCTGTCTTCCTCTCACAAACCCCCCTTGGTTTTCCGGAATCAGCTTAGGCAGGATTCTTTTAAGTCTATTAGCCATTATTTTGGTTATGATTTTGTAACCCGTGTTACACAGGGATATAGGCCTGAATCTGCTGAAGTTTTTAGCGCCTTTTTCTTTTGGAATGAGAGCCAGGTAGGAGGAATTAGTGCTGCCCCCCAATTTGTTACAGTTCTGGGCCTTCTTCACCATTCTGTACAGATCCTTCTCTATTATGTCCCAGTAAGAGATGTAGAACCAGGCTGTGAATCCGTCTGGCCCAGGAGATTTATCAGTGTTCATGTTGTCAAGGGCTTTCTTAACTTCTCGAATACTAATAGGCCTGATCAGCTGCAGGTTGTCCTCTTCATTAACCAACATTGGAATCTCTGATAGAGGATAGGAATTCGGTTCCACAGGATCCTGGTCAGGGGCGGAATAAAGGCTTTTAAAAAAGGAATGGGCTGCCTCCTTAATGCCTCTAAAGTCCTTTATCACTTGGCCTTGAGTCTGAATTTCAGTGATGGAATTATAAATATTTCTGGCTTGGGCTTGCTTGTGAAAGAATGTGGTATTTTTGTTGCCAGCTTGGAGCCAAAGCGTTCTTGACTTGACTCTCCAGTAGGTTTCCTCTTCTCTGCAGGATTTATGGTACTCCCTTTGAAGCTCAGCTTCCCGGAATAGCATAGCAGGAGTGACAGGGGACTCTTCCAAAATTAACTGGTGCCGTTCCAAGGCCTTCTGGGTTCTCTTCCTTTCAGCCATTGGGGAACCCAGCCCTTTAGCCCAGTCTTTCAGGGCCACTTTGAGCCTTCTAAGCTTTTCTTCCCAAACAAAGAACGGGGATCCATGAACCGGTTCTTTCCAAGAGTTAGAGACAAGGTCAAGGAAACCTTCCTGGGTTACCCAAATTGGGCTGAATCGGAAGGGAATGGGACCTAACCTTTCATCGGTATAAAGAGAGAGGGAGATCGGCTTATGGTCAGAAGTATAATGCGGGTGAATCTTAGAGGATGCCATCAGCCCTAGGGTTATGAAGGAGGAACCGATCAAGGCGGGCAGCAATGTGACCAGGTCCTAATCTTTTATTTGACCAGGTATACTTTCCTTTGACAGGGGTGATGTCTTCAAGGTCCCAATCCAGCATCAGGTCTTCAACCCACTCTCTTGCGGGGTCCTGCACAATTGATCCCCCTTTTTTTTCAGCCAGAGCTAGAGTTACATTTAAATCTCCAGCCAACACTAGGTTTTCAGGCTTGTGGAGACTCAGGAACATTTTTAAGGTGCCCTAACATTCTTTTTTTTCAGAATAAGAGACAGGAGCATAAATATTAAAGAGACTTACATGATGGCCGGAATCTTTATGAAGCAGCTTGGTGAATAGCCAATGAGTGGTTCCTTCTTCTTCAACTAGGTCGAGCTTTGCAGAGTCCCAGAAGGTTGCTAAGCCTCCCGAGGCTCCTCTTGCACTTACAGCCCTAGTCGGGCCTTTCTTCCAAAACGAATTGCTTGCACGGAGGAGAGCATCTTCCTCCAGTTTCGTCTCCTGGATTAGTAGGACTTTAGGCGTCATTACTCTTACTAAATCCCTTATAGCTTCTTCTTTTAGAGGGCTCCCTAGTCCTCTGCAATTCCAGCAGACGTATTGCATTATTTACCTGGGGGAGGGTGATGACCCCCTTTCGGGGTCTTTCCCAGCCTCATTCCGGATCTGGTGTTCATCATTTCAGGTATGGTGTGTTGAGATCCTTGGACCATGTCCTTGTAGGACTGCTCTTCCCTTCTCTTCTTTTCTGACTTCCGTCCACGTTTTGGTTGATCCGGGGAGCCTGATTGACTGCTGGCTTCGGTATCACCTTCCTCGGAGGAGTCAGCTCCTGTTTCCGAGCCTAGACTGATGTGATCTTTGGATGGACTGGCGACACCATATTGATGGGTTGGATCGGTTGGGTCTTGTGGTGCCCGGGCTTCATCAGCTTCTGGTATATTCCCAGGGTTTTGGGGTACATTAGGATCTTCCTGAGTAGAAGTTTTTGAGCTGCCTTCCTTTGGAGGACCCTAGGCCGTTCTTTCCTTGCTTCTGGCAATATTCGTGGGTTTCCCCTTTTTTACTTTCTGCCATCCTTCAGCGTCTTCTTTCTCAGCAACTAGCTTGGGACAGTATCTTTGGAAATGGCCATGTTCCTGGCAATTCCTGCACTTGAAGGACAGATGCTCATAATCCAGCTCCTGGTAATGAGTCCATGATCCGACTTTTAATTTTATTGCCTCCGGGAGACCAGCTTCCAGGTCAACTTCAACGCAGATTCTGGCACAGGTATATTGGCCCTTATTATCAGTTTTGTCAATGAATCGCCCGATTCCATTCCCTATTCTCTGCAAGGAATCGAAGTCCCAGCAATGCACCAGGAGGTTAGGGAGCCTGACCCACACCGGCACTTCCTTGGGGAGATCAATCGAGGGATCAAAATATGGTGTCCATTTATTCAGATATAAGCCCTGCGTCCCCATGAAGTAGGGGCCGTTTCTAAAGATTAAGTCTCGGTCTTCTTCTGAGATAAATTCAAAGATGAAGAACCCTCTCCCTACAGGGTAACAAGTCACTCCATTTTTTAGATTGGGCCTCCAATTCCTCTGTATCCAGTCATCAGTTGTTTTAGTGGATGGCCATAGGCCCATGAACTGCCCCACGAGACTTCGCTTTGCCAAAGCTAGAGCTATTTTCATTGGTTTTTCTTCAGGCAGGGCGATTTCTGGGATGTCTTCAAGCTTCTTTATGAATTTCGGGACCTCCGGAGGAGAGGTTTTCTTGCCTCTGCCGTGGACAAGCCTGTTGAAGGCTTCCTCATCAGATTTGGACGGGGGGGGGCGTCCTCCCCTCCCCTAGGCGCCGCCATCCTTCACAGCTGCGCGCTAGGGTTAGCTGAACACGTGAGCGGGCAGCTAGCCACACAATCTCTATAAACAACATATCCACTGAAGAATGTATTTTTTATCCAATGAGTAAAAATACATTTTTTCTCTTGGAAAAAAATTCATTGTTGTGACACAAACTAACAAATTTTAAATTAACATATCAAAAATAAAAAAACAACTAGCATGTGAAGCGCTTACAAATAAAAAAAATATGTAAGAAAGAAAAAGTTACATTTTCCCCAAAACAAATGCGTGTTGAAAATGGACTCAACCAATAACGCCTTAAACTAACAATAGGCCCATCCATCATCCACTACAAATATATTATAAATTCAATGATTTCTTCCTTTCAAAACCGACAACTGCTCATGGGTATTTTAGAAAGCAGTTTTAAACAAAACCATTCATTTAAACTATTATTTATATTGATTTGTTTATTAGTCCCTACAAGTAGGGACTATACTTTTCGATGGAAAGTCAAAGTACATTGACTTACATTAATTTAAGTCATGAAACATAATATTTTACAAAGTTTAATAAAGTTTTACATAATTTTAATATTAATTATAATATTTTGGAAATTTAAAATAAATTCAATAAATTTCAAAATATATTCATTTATTTTTGTGATTGGTTTAGGGCAATTCTGATGGGACATAAATCCCCAAAGAATTTCTTGAATTATCAGAATTGAAAAATAAATTAAGTTAATTTATAAAATAAAATTAATTAAGAACACCTCATAACACCAAGTGTTACCTAGTACTTGTGGCATTAATTATAGCTTTGTACCTATAAGCTCCAAACAAATTCATCAATACATTCAATTATTTATTATTATTAGTCCCTGCAAGCAAGGACTATACTTTTTTATTATATCCGTGACATCTTGTGACCATTTTGGACATATTAGTTCAATGGCACAAAATTCAAAAATTTAATTTATCAATTTACAAAGTTTTACTTTGGTTGAAAGAGTAGTTTTTCCTCGATTTTTGGAGCAAGGATACCAGGCGACATCTGTTTTCCCTCCCTATTGGATTGTACATTGTGCATTGAATTATTCAATAACTTTTCGCTTTAATCTTCACTTTCATGAACACTATTTGAAAAATAGTAAACGATTTTAAAGAAACATGCAAGGATTTATGGAACCAGCCTTTTTTTGTTTTTTTACTAAGATTTTCAAAATGTTAAAATCTTTCAACAATCAAAATGGTATATCTACATATTTTTAAGAAAATTTATAAATAGACAGGAGCATAGAGACTTTAGGTCAGATCAAATTTATTTATTGCATAAAGAGGCACTTCATATGAGACAGATACAGGAGCATAGAGACTTTAGGTCAGGTCAGATCATAGGTTAATAAGACAGAAGCTACTAAAAACAAGAAACACTTACCTGTCCTGCACATGGTCGTGGCTCCACCGCATCCTTGATATATTGGCCATGGCTCCACTGCATCCTTGATATACAAAATTCAAAGTGTATATCAAAATATAACCTCTTCTTTTGTCACAAGCTACGCAAACCACGCACCGACCGACCACCACACACAAACCTAGATCGAACATAGACCATACAGGAAGCGCTTTCCCCAACAAAATGAAAACAAAAAAACTCTAAAACCGTGCTAGTGACAAAGGAGTTGAGGTAAACAAACCCAACAATGAAAAATCATACATATATATATGCCTGACGTCCCTCCTTCATAGCCATAGGAGCATATTCTAAAGAAATTCCAATTCCAAAAAGTGAATCGGATTTTAAAATCTTTGAAAATCCTGATCAACTTTTCAACAAAAATTCCGCTCTACTTTGACATACGGAAACAAAAAAACACACATAGTATACTATTCACTGTTGCAAAGTAGTGACTAACCGTTGCAAAGTAGTGACTAATAACCTTGTAGAACATCTTTATATATTTTATAACTAATTTGTGAAAACTAATCAAATTTGTAAGAAGAAAAAAGATACCAACCTGCAATAGGCTTTAGTAGCAGCATATTCACCAACCAATGTTCTCCCCTCTTCCGGTCAAGTTCTCCTGTTATGATATAGGTGTTCCAGTAATGTTATATCATTCTAAGGAATTGGTTTCTATTCATCTCCTTGGAAAATTATTGAAGTGATTTTGTGATATCTTCTGAGATTAAAATGAATAAATCATCTTAGTCAAGCTTAAAACAAATTTCCAAAACACTAGTTAATCAGTAATTAATCATACCATACTAGTGATATATCATTGTAATCTGTAATATTTGTACTTAACAAAGTAAAATGTGTAATTATGTAGACTTACCATGAGCATAAGGGATACATTGCTTGAACCAAGAACCTTCAAGGGGTGAAAAATAGGAAGAGAATGGGCATTCTGGAACACAACTTCAACTTCTTCTTAAAGGCTTGATGGAAGCAGATGGCATAGTGAGTGAGTCCATTGCTATTTTTAGCCATCCCATCAACGCTGGATGAGTGCATGGATATAACACACTCTGTAAATGTGAAAAATTGAAGCTTTCTTTCTGTTGCATATTAAGAAAGGCTTCAGATGTATCACTCAAACCTCATTAAAGAGTCACTCAAACCTCATCAAATTAACAAGAATTGATGCTCGGTCTTGTCCTTGCTCCACTGCATCACCTTTCCAATTGATCTACTCATTAAAGACTCGCTCAACTAAGAATTGATCTACTCAAATTAACAAGAATTGAAGCCAGTACCTTTCCAATTACCCAGAATTTGCTTGGACGATAGACAGCTCAAAGCACATGCACTGGAAATCCCACAATTAGTTGCCAGTTGGTATCGATACATAGAATGGTATATGAGTTACTTCTTTATGTTATGATATTTTTTTCATAAAGCTTTATAGTATATGAGATCGGGTTATGCTCGATTTGTGAATAACCTTTATAAATTATTGAATTATAATATTTATTCACATTGTCAATAACGCTAGTTGAGAAGTCCACACGGGTCGTATAGTTATAACAGATTATTCATATTTCCTATATAAAGTATTATTTATTAGATTATTCATATTTCCTATATAAAGTATTATTTATCAGATTAGTCATATTTCCTATATAAAGTATTATTTATCAGATTATTCATATTTCCTATATAAAGTATTATGTATGATTGTGAATATTTCTTCCAAGCCTACACAATATTTACAGATACATTAAACACAATTATTTATCCAAAGGACATTAATTTGAAACCATTCCCCCCTGTTTTGTTTAAATTAAGTGACTTCCATGGCTACTATCCACTCAAATACCAAGCATGTGTTACTTATGATTCTCGCCTCTATGTCGTGAAATCTGTGACAATATAATCATTATAACAATGCCAAAACATGTATTTTCATAACCAAAGTAATGACACATTATATAATCTGTGACAATATAATCATTATAACAATGCCAAAACATTTATTTTCATAACGAAAGTAATGACACATTATATAATCTGTGACAATATAATCATTATAACAATGCCAAAACATTTATTTTCATAACGAAAGCAATGACACATTATATAGATTTATCATTATAAACAAGAGAAGCGAGTTGTGATGCCCGCAACAAGCAGCCGAAGTATTGTGTTGGCATTAGCATGTGACTAGTAGTATCTTAGGAAATGCTAATTGTATTAGCACTGAGATGTCCATTGACGCTTACATGCATTTCAAGAAATGAAATGTGACTAGAGAAAATACTAAGCACATAAACATGGAGACAAGCGCATAGAGACAATTGCAAATGGTAATTTAAGCAATATGTATAAGTATATGTTTTAATTGGCATGTTCAAAATATTTGCAATGAAGGCTAGAGTAAAAGTAGTCAAAAGAAAAAGACGTTTTCATTGCATACAAAACATAAGTCTATAAAGCATGTTCTGCAAAATGTGCACTTCTGACTTTGAAACATATAAACATAGCCATATATACATGCTGGGAAAAAGCCAGAAAGTTATCATAGGGCTAGTTGTTGCCGTTGATTCCGATTCAAAATCCAGATTCCGATCTTGAACAATATCAATTTCTATGAGAATGTTGAGGATAGTTGTTGATGCTGAGTATTTGCATTGATCAGCTATTTTGTATCACCAACTATGTTATAGTTTACAACCACAACAATCATATTCAAAAATATGATTATCTTACAAAAAAGGATAAAAACACAAATGATTTGGACTGTTTGTATAAGAGATCCACAAGCAAATCACTTCATTATGCAGAGAACATAATATGAAAAATTTAAGCTTACTTGTGATTTTGCACCGAGTTGCAGATGTATTCATTCAATTGAACAACAGAACCATGTTGAACCCCTCGTGATTTCACATGGTCATTGAGTTGCATTATGAACATTGCTTGCTGCATAAAGGATCCATGAGAGAACATCATTATGTAAATTTCTTGCATGTTATATTTTGGATCACTTTGCTTAATGCCCATAACTTGCATGATGGGATTAATATTGATAACCCAGTTGTTCAATGACGAAATGGCATTTGGCGTTAAAGCCACGACCATAGGATCAAGTTTAAGTTGTCATTGCAATGTATTTTTTATCAAGAACCTAATCGGGAAGCAAAAACAGTGCACAAAGGAACTTAACATTGCCTTTTCATTTTGACAAAGTCACCAAGACCCTTTGATATGAATATATAAGCTTCAAAACACTTGATTCTACACCAATTCAACCGAAACTGGGTTCTCAGGCCTATGAATTTCTAAAAAAAAACAACACAAACTATCATCAAGAGCCCTTAATCGTCAATCCGACAAACTCGATTCCAAGAGCCTTTAATGCAATGAATGCATGGTGCATTCATCCAAATATGAATCGAGAGAGTAATGCCTAGATGCAACCTACCTGTACATGTTAGCAACAACGGCTTCTTCACAACGATCTTAGATGTGCTTGGTATTGGGATTTGAAAATTTTGCGTGGAAAATTTTGTTTCAAAAATTTGATTGCATGGCGATAGTTCATTTTTGCTTGTGATATTATGGTATCCCTCCTTGAATTGGTTGTCCAAAGTCATAAACAATCTGAATCCTCTTCCTGCCACAAAATCAATCATAGATTTATTCAATGATTTTGTTTTTTTAAGTCATTTCATTGCAAATAGTGATCAAAACAAATGTTGGTATCTACGATTCTAGATCTGCTTGTGCCTCCGAAGATCTATGATTTATATTTTGACTAGGAATCAATCTTTCTAGTAATCATCCATAGATCTATCCAATTGTGATCACATCTGATCCATATGTGAAGGAGCTATGTGGTTGATTCGATATCCCACAACGATTGGATCCAATACAACGATCTAACCACAGAACTATCCTTCTTTCTACCTCCAACAATCTGCCTCACGAGCACTAATCTGCTTATCAACCAACAATTTGCAAGTTTTATGGATTGGAACTCTGAAATGTCAGTATAGAGAAATTCACGTGGAAGATACACGTCAGTGACATCGTGTAGCACAACAAACTTCAGATCACTTAGTAGAGAACAGATCTTCGGGTGAACTAGTAAAACAAGTTCATTATCTGTATTTTGCACAGATCTGTTGTTTTTTTTTGTTGTTCAAGATCTATTATAGATCTAGCTTCTCAAACAAAGCTACAAAAGCGATCTTCCTGAGATCTACTATGAAATGCCCACACAAAGAAGCACCAAAGAAGAATATTGCCCATGCATGGTACTGCTTGAATTTACACTAGCAACCAGAAGGATGTGATATGATGTTTTACATCCATGATATGAATGTATTGTTGCGATCTAACTATTCTCTAGTCAAAATATCTGCAACATATTCAAATCTGAGGCCATTGCAGAGACGTACAAGTGCGATCTAAGGCCACGTATGCATGCACTCACTGTGACAAGAGCCTTTAATCGTCAACCTGGAGAACTCGATCGCAAGATGTGGCCACGAAATCAGCTAACAAATGCATTGTGCCCTCCATTATTTGGAATTTATTTGTTGTGGCAGGCTCCGTTGCTCATTGAATCGGCTCTGGCTACATCAACCCACATTTATTGGTATTTGTTGGTTAGGGGAAAATGCAAAATTATGAGAAGCAGTCTAAGAATATCTTGCTCATCGCCCGTTTCTATTTCCTTTGGAATCCATTGACCTTGTTGGTATTGAAATTTGAATGCACAACTAGCAAGGATGGGGACAGATGTCACTTGGTTTCCCCGCTCCAAATTTTGAGACAAAAATTTAATCATTCAATCAGAGTTCACTTTGTAAATCCAAAAATTAATTTTTTGAATTTTGTGCAACTGAAGTAATATGTGTAAAATTATTACATGATGTCCTTCTACCATCCAGTCGTTGGTGCTGCTGACATTGAAGTTTTTCATAATATTGTCTTCTAGGTTTTTTGCTCATGATGATGATTGTGACACAAAGACCAAAACTGCATCTTCTTGGTTGCTAGATCTGGTTGTTTGGATCCTAGTTTTGTTGGTGTTGTTGGTGGTGGCAATCTATATATTGTGGTTGATGGGAGACAGCTCTATTCATATCACAGTAGTGATGGTAGATGCATCCACGATACATAAGATAGGAGGCTCTTCTTGGGGGATCGGCGCCTTGCTCCTCATGCTCATCATCATCATACAGGTTTGTTTGTTTCTTGGCCTTAATTTTGAATAAATTTGCACTGTTCAATTTCAATTTGTGTTTAGATTGTTGTGCAATGTACATTGAATTGTAGTGACACTGGCTTCAGTCGCAACAACAACAATGAACCAGAAGGTGAGGCATGTAGACATCTCGAAATTCATCAAAGCTTCATGCAATGTCACTCTGTATCCGCGGGTCTGTGTTTCTTCGCTCTCTTCCTACCATGGGTCACTGAAGGCCACGCAGAGGGATCTCATGAAGGCGGCCGTGACAGTGAGCTTCATTGATGCCCACAACGTTTCTGTTTGGGCCGCCCACGGCCTGAAAACCAAAAGAGCTATGATGAGTCAAAAAGAAAGCGTGGTGCTTAAGGATTGTATTGGGAAAGGCCGAAAAGGTGAAGAGAGAAAGATCAGTCAATTTTTTCTCTTTATATTAGCGTTATTTCTATGATGTGGTTGACAAAATATTCTTAGACATCAAAAATCCATCATTCTGAACGAGTCTAAGATTTGCATTTTGTGCCAGGCTAGTGTTTACATTTATGGATTTAATGGAGAACTAGGTTGCCTTCTCACTGAACCCAGTCGACTTTATTGAATAAATGTAATGGTGGTGTTGACTGTCATGTTGATATTTCTAATGATCCTTCTCTAATCATCCACATGATGAGTTAATTCTATAATCGATATATGCTTCTATGGTTTAGGATGATGACGAGGAAAATCCATGCTAGCTCTTTCAGTTCCCGTAGTTTGGCAGAATCCGATGTATATATCAATAGTTGCACTGTGCCAAGCTACGTGCACTTGAGCTCAACTTTAAGTAAAATGTACTCCCACACCCCACTATTCAACATTTCTTTCTCCACTTTTCAGTGACTTTCCATCATTTCTTTCTCCACTTTTCGGTGAATTTTCAAGGTTGCTTTTGGTTGGAAGTTTGAAAAATTACAATCCCACCACAGAGCTATTTGCCTCTAAAACAATTTCAAAGTCTCAGAGCTTTTCTTCCACAATACTCTCTAAAAGTAGAGGCAAGCTACCTACACACGGTAAGGTTGTGAGGCAACTTGAACCAATATTGTTGTTCATCGAAGACCGTTTTTTTAGTTGTGGAAGACTACAAACAACACTCGAAAAATATCCAACTAAGCCTATGTTCCCAAGTCAATCATATTAAGCATCTACAACCCATGTGCACGCATTTGCAAATTCTATTTTCATGCTTTGTCACGAACATTGTCGCATGTGGCTCTTGTTTATTTTTGTAATCATTTAGGGACTATACTTTTTTATTTATTTTGTAATTATTTAGGGACTATAATTTTTTATTTATTTTTGTAATCACTTACTCAACTGTGACAAATAATTAAATAAACAAGTGAAATTAGCAGCAAAGCTGCTTATTACCTGCCTAGTAAGAAGAAAATAAAATAATAATAAAACTAATTTACAAATAAACAAATAAATTTTGCATTTGATAATAAAAACAATTAGTAAAATAAAAAAAATGTTTTGTTGTATGCTAAGGATATATAGCTCAAGATTATAGTTAAAATAAAAAAATGTTGTTATTGTATGCTAAGGATATATAGCTCAAGATTATAGTGATTGTATTATCAATTAAATATAATTATCTTTAAAAAAATGATTCTTAATTTTATGATTCATATAAGTTTAATCGAAAAAACTCACTTTGACCTCCACAAATATGTTTGTTTGTTTTCATAAATTGTGATGCTAATATATTTTCTAAAATGGTCAAGAAATGGTTCATAAAAATAATCGAGCATTGCCCTTTAGTAAATTCATAGCATAATTATTTGTTTTGTTAAGTATGGTTGTGCACTATGGAAGCACAAAACATGTAAAGGCATAATAGAAGCAAAATACCGGGCAAATTTGCATACAATATAAGGTAAGCATATTTTGTAGCTTTAAATATAATTTTTTTTTTCTTCACAAAATAATTTTTGTGACTTTATGCATAAAAACTTTTGTAATTATATATATATATATATATTTGAATTTTGAATTGATATAATTTTTTTAATTTACATATAAATGAAGAAAGTGATAATGCTTAAAGTATTAAAAATGTTTAATATTATAAAATTATAGCCTACAAATATAAATATGAATAATTTGAGAATGTGATATTGAAAATTTGACATTAATAAATTATCACAAATTCATATATATAATATCAAACTTTTTCAATAATTATAATTAAGTGCCTTTTCCTACTCAAAGGTTGTGAAATTGTAAAATAATGATTGGCTTGCAAAGTCCCTGTCCATGGTAAGCTCGGTTGCAGTTACAATATCAATGCAGCCCAGGTTTCTAAACGGTCCATAATTCCATTGGCATGATCCTGATTGGAGGAGTGTGCTGCACCCTTTAACCCATGGAAAGGCCTTGTCCATAGAACTATCGGTATCATTGAAAATCTCAATGGAGCCTACCTGCGGGATGGATTATTTATTATTTCATTAATAAAACATGATGTACGAAAACCAAATGGCAAGCAAATGTTTTTTTTTTTTTTTTGAAATTATATTTTATTTTTCAAAATTTCACATTCCAAGGAGGGATATTTAGTCAATTCATTGTCAAATCATGGTTTTAGCCAATTATAAAATAGGAAATTTAATTTTAAAATATTTAATAAAATCATTTTCATTTTCAAAATATTAAATTTAATATAAAATTACTAAAAAACATTTGAAAACATAATAGTTTTTAAAATTATTAATACAACACTCAAACTAATAAATAGTAGCAACCGATTGCTATATTACTTAGGTAATAATAAATCATAAATATCACTTTCCACTAACAAATACTTAATCTAATACCATGAAATTTTAAAATACATAAACATTACATTAAAAAATTCTACAAAACCTCAAAAAAATACAATAATAGCAAATTAATAAAAACTTTTTGATTTACTAAGTTTCATTTATTATTCCTCGGTTGTTGTGTACAATGTGCTCATTATTTATTATTATTATTATTTAGTATTATTATTGTATGTTTTTATTATTTGCATTTATTAATTTTATTTGCAAATATGTTTACGATGGATATGGTTTCTGTTGTTGGGTCACAAAATTGTCTAGTGGTTGTGTGGAGGCGAGAATTTGTTGAAGGGGATGCACAACATGCACAACTTTTTTTTGCTACAGTTGCAGAGTTTCTTGTGATTCTTGTGGGGATATATTTGGTGTTGTAGGTGTATTTATTTTCTTCATCCCTGCAGGAGTGTGTTTAGTGGGCGGTTATGTTCTTCTGTGCCAGGTTTTGTTGTGTCTTGTTATGCAGTGTCATTTCGAGACAAAAGTCTATATTTTTTCACTTAGTCATTTTCAGGCTCTAAACTAAAAAAAAACGACTAAGAGGCCTTTTCCGGACCTGGCCTTCAGTTCTAGGCTATGAGGTATTTATGTTTCTATGAGTATAATTTTTGTACATATGCATAGTTTCTTCCTGATATTATTGAGTCTATATGTGTGTTGTGTGCATGTGCTTTGTTATCTATATTGCATGTGCTTTGTTAGTTGTATTGCTTATGCAGTCATAACTACTTGACAATTATTGTAGCTAGTGGCTCGTGTTGTTGCAATCTCTAAAGTTTGACAGGTAATACTTCATGTGTATTCTTCCTTCTGCACCTATTGTGGAGCCTATTCTTACTTCAAGTGTATTCTTCCTTCTGACAATAATGGAAATGGACATGCAGTTGTTCTTGTGACTCATTCATTTCATCACAATAAAATAGTCATATCTATTATTTTAAAAAAATCTTGTTTTATAATGAATCAAAATTTGGCCTTTATGCTCTCTGCATTTTCCCACACAGCCAATCCTCGATTTCCACATTCTTTCTCTAGTTTGGTGCTGCCAATAAACTAAACGACAAAGAAGAAATTTTCTACTGTTTTTTTTATGCTAGCCTCACTACCTTAAATTTATCCAACAATTTAGCTCAATCTTCTAGGCTAGCTCGTAGGTTCTCATTGACTACAAGCCTGTGGATGATTCTCTTGTGTGACTCATTAAATAGCACAATGCCACAATATTCGACTGGAGGTGCTTGCTCAAGAATAGCTCCAATGTGCTCACAGTGGTGCAAATTTGACGTTAGCAACTAAAACATACAAGAATGCTAATGTAGCACGTTGACTGTAGAGGCCCACGGTGCATGGTATATGGATTCAGTTATAAATTTCGGTCTATAGGAGTTTGATTTCACTTTGGCATACCACGTGATCAAGTTCCACATTGCACTATCGACGATGGAACAACAGGATCTAGGATGGGTGATCCTAAGGAAGCTCCACATGAAAGAGCCTGCAGTGCAATTTGAGCTTTTCTGCAATGATTGGAAAGAAAAATGAGTCAGGTAACCCCACGCCCAAAGGTCCACAATGCGTCGCGGGGTGTTTTCGCGGTGCATGGAATAAATCAACTTCAGGATAACTCTGCACCCAGAGTTTGGCACATGAATTCATCTCTTAATGCTAATTCTTTCTCCATGAATCCTTTTGGGGTAGTTCTAACCTTGTATTGGTGCTTAAATTTATTTGTGTTTTGTTGATTCCAATGCATAATATTGATTTGGTTTCTTTTAACCTGCTACCATGGAAGAATATAACAAAGTTCACATAAAACATCGCCATTTGCACCTATTCTCAGCTAACACATAGATGTATTTGGATCTTGACATGGTCAGGGTGGCACTCTTATGCATGGTTATTATGTGCTTCCTGCTAAAACATTGCTAACAATTTAAGTAGTCAAAATCCCCATTGTCTTGAAATTTTTTGTATAAATTAGTGATTTCATTTGAACCAATATTACAACATTACTGAGGGTTTAAGTTTGTGGAATAACAATTGTTGTCATTGCCTTTCTTTCTTGTTTTGCACATTAGCTATCAGATCTAAAGTACAATTCATGGCAATAAAAATCTCCATTCTCTTGAGAATTTGTTAGCAAATTTTTTTTAAACTTTTAGCAATGGAGGAACAGTCATACATAAAGCAATTTGTATTATTCCATTCAAAAATAATGATTGCGTGGTTTTGGTCTATTGATTCATTGATGGAAATCACTAACCACAATTTAAAATCATAGTTCTAGAAGGGAAGAACTTTGCAAGAATGAACCCTGACATAAATCTTAATGTCGATGAT
Organism: Larix kaempferi; assembly: GCA_027924585.1. Taxonomy (NCBI): domain Eukaryota; kingdom Viridiplantae; phylum Streptophyta; class Pinopsida; order Pinales; family Pinaceae; genus Larix; species Larix kaempferi. Next base: position 4,852,653 of record BSBM01000103.1, read on the forward strand.
GTACTACGCAAGCATGAATCATTCTTACTTGCTTAGACATGTTGCATTTACTTCAAAAGAGATATTAATGCTCCTTGCACTATGTCGAATGAATTTAGTTTGCTTCCTTTATCCATGGACACACATCACATTATTTTAGCAAATTGAACTCACAATCAAAATCGCAATGCTAGGAGGGAAGAAATTCGCAAACATGAACCCTAACCTAAACCCTAATGCCATCAATGTATTACGCAGGCATGAACCATTCTCGCCTACTTAGACATGTTTCATTTACTTCAAAAGGGATACTAATGATCCTTAATCCATGTTGAATGAATTAAACTCGTGACCAATCCATCTTTTGTGTATACAACAGGTTTTTTGGCCCCTGCATTTGGTTTTCCAAGAACTATGGTGGTGGAGACAATAGAGCCTATGGTTTCTATGTCTAGCAAATAACATATGTGTGTTCCTAGCACTCACATTGTAGTTCCTTTTTGGACTAAAGAGGAGATATTAAGAATTGAACTAACAATCAAAATCACAATGCTAGGAGGGAAGAAATTTGCAAACATGAACCATAACCTAAACCCTAATGCCATCAATGTATTGTGCGGGCATGAACCATTCTCGCCTACTTAGACATGTTGCATTTAATTCAAAAGGGATACTAATGATCCTTACTCCATGCTGAATGAATTAAACTCGTGACCAATCCATCTTTTGTGTAGACAACAGGGTTCTTGGCCCCTTCATTTGGTTTTCCAAGAATTATGGTGGTGGAGACAACAGAGCCTAAGGTTTCTATGTCTAGCAAATAACATATGTGTGTTACTAGCACTCACATTGCAATTCCTTTTTGAACTAAAGAGGAGATAATAAGAATTTTTTATTTGTATGTTGTCTTCACTATGCTATATGTTAATGGATTCATTAGAGATATATGTATTTTTCTATTGTTAATTGTATTCTTCTATTTTCGGGCAGTTGTGAAAGTTTCCACAAACAAACAAAACTGCAAAAAGAAGATTATTTCTAATGGTCCATCCAACCACTCATAACTTTATCCTCCTAACAAGTTGTCATCCAGTTGTTTTCTCTCGTTGTCACCTTCAGTTTCACAATCTCATTTCTATGCCATTTGTCATTGTTTCTGAACATCCTTTGCTTCTTGTCCCAATACTTCACAGGATTCCCTGCCTTTGGCTACAAAAAAAAACAATAGTTTAGGGATACTATCAAGAAGAATGGCTGGTAAAACCACAATTTAAGGCCATGTTGGTTGTTGAAAAACCAAAGTGTACTGAAAAGTGGCAAGAAACACAATCACTGACCACATATCAAAACCACAATTCTAGGAGGGAAGAACTTTGCAAGCATGGACCCTGACATAAAAATTAATTTCAGTGATGTACTACACAAGTATGAATTATTATTTCATGCTTAGACATCTTGCATTTACTTCAAAAGAGAGACTAATGCTCCTTACACCATGTCGAATGAAGTGAAATTGCTTTTGTGCTCCATGGACACACAATACATTACGTCATCAAATTGAATTCACATTCAAAATCACAATCCTAGGAGGGAAGAACTTCACAAACATGAACGCTAACATAAACCCTAATTCCATTGATATACTATACAGACATGAATCATTCTTGCTTGCTTAGACATCTTATATTTACTTCAAAAGGGAGACTAATGCTCCTTACTCCATGTTGAATGATTAAATTCTTGACCAATTTGCTTTAAGAACTGTAAACCTAATAAAATTATGAAGGTGGCACAACGGTTCAAGTTTGACTGGATAAGGATACCCATCCATCTTTTAAGCAGACAGCAGGGTTTTCGGTTCCTGCATTTGGTTTTCCAAGAACTATAGTAGTGGCAACAAAAGAACCTAAAAAATGGTGTCCAATAGTCCAAGCAACCACTCGTACATGTATCATCTCCACCAATTTCCATCCAGATGTTTCCTCTCTCTATCACCTTCAATTTTGCAAACATGAACCATATCATAAACCCTAATGCCATCGATGTACTACACATGCATGAATAATTATCGCCTGCTTAGACATGTTGCATTTACTTCAAAAGGGAGACTAATTCTCCTTACGCCATGTCGAATGAGTTAAACTCATGACCAATCCATCTTTTGCACATACAACAAGGTTTCTAGCCCCTACATTTGGTTTTCCAAGAACTATAGCAGATGCAATGACAGATCCTACGGTTTTTGTGTGTAGCAAATAACCTATGGTTTATTCCTAGAACTCGCATTATAGTTCCTTTTTGGACTAAAGAGGATCTATCAAGAATTTTCAATTTGTATGTTGTCTTCACTATGTTATATGTTAATAGATAGATCCATTAGAGATGTATGCTTTGTTTTCTTGTTCTTTGTTGTATTCTTCTATTTGCAGGCAGTTGTGAAAGTTTCCACAAGCAAACAAAAAATTGTTTCCAATGGTCTAACCAGCCGCCCATAACTTTATCCCCACCACCAATTGTTTCCTCTCGTTGTCACCTTCAGTTTCGCAATCTCGTTTCAATGCCACTTGTCATTGTTTCTGAACATCCTTTGCTTCTGGTCCCATTACTTCACGGGATACCCTGCCTTTGGCTACAAACAAAAATAGTTTAGGGACAATATCAAGAATAATGGCTAGTAAAACCACAATTTAAAGCCATGTTTTCTGCTGAAAAACCATAGTGTAATGAGAAGTGGCAGGAAACACAATCACTTACCATAGATCTGAATCGGAATTCCAAGAGGGAAGAGCTTCACAAACATGCACCCTAACATAAAACTTAATTTCAGTGATGTACTATGCAATCATGAATCATTCTTGCCTACTTAGACATCTTGCATTTACTTCAAAAGAGAGACTAATGCTCCTTACACCCTGTTGAATGAATTAAACTTGCTTCTGTGCTCCTTGGACATATAGTACATTCAACCAGCAAATTGAACTCACAATCAAAATCACAATCCTAGGAGGGGATAACTTTGCTACAAATATGCACCTATGCTGCTCTCCGCATGAGATGATGAGATGATCTGGATATGATGAGATGATAGTAGCAGACACAGGTGATTGTTGAGGCAATGTAATGTGTGGTCTTGGGTCGTACCTACTTGATGGCTTGCTTGTAGAGATGATGAAGACATAGATGGGAGCTAGGCCTACATCCAACATGAAAAAGGATTGGCTCTGTAGAACTTCCCATGATGGAAAGATTCGAGAGATGTCACTAGTCAATGATCAACAATATGAGAATTGTTGCAGTAGCAATGATGATGATCCAGTAATGATGATGACGTTGTACAGATATTGTGTCCAATTATGATGATGACTGTGTCGAGAGACTACTTTCCTAGTTAAGAGGGAGTGTTGTTGTAAATGTAACTTCGGAAGACATTCTTTTGTATATTATTATTATTGTATTTTTATTGTACCTCTGTCAGAGATGTTTTTCCTCTGTTCGGGGATGTCATTATTGTATTTGGTCATGCAAGAATATCGAGGTAAAACCTCTATTTTAAGTGAAACCCAAAAGTTGATGTAATTTTAAAATACCCTTTAGTGTCAACTTTAGCGCTAGGTGATTGTGCCAAATTCAATAATAATAAAAAATAACACTAATATCCAGTGCTAACATAGGCACTGGTGGCCTATTTTGTTGTGGTGTAGGCCTATTTTGTTGTGTGTAAATGAATTGGAAATATGATACCACAAAATTTGCTAAGTCGTGCAACTTTTTAGCCTTATTTCCATATGATCTTTTCATCTCCCATACATTATTAACAGTATTCCTATGATTTGCAAAATTATGAAAAAAACGTTATGTTTTCATCCCCGTATCCAACCATACAACTGTACTTTTCACCCTCTATTATGCCTCCCTCCCCTCCAATAATTTATGCTTGGAATTTTCCAAATTCTTTATCCTTTCCCTTTCTTCTTCATTAACGACACCTATGGAGTTCTAGTCATATGGTGTTGCTAGCAAAATTTCAACTTCCTTTAGCTCCTTACATGTGTCTTTAAATTTATTTGAGGCCCATGTAAAAACTACCCTTTTGACTTTATTTAGAGTTGCAACAAATTGAAAACTTGTTGTGTCCCTTGAATTTGCATCAAATCCATCCATTAATGATTTATAGTCTTCAAACATTTCTCATCATCTATCTACTTAGCATTAAATTTAAAGGGGGTTGTTTTCTTTGCGTCTTGTCTATTTATCTGCAAGATGATCGGTAAGTGGTTTGATCCACCTCCCACTTCCACCCAAGACTCATTTTTCCCATCTCCATTACTAGGATTTTAGAAACCAATAAACTATCCAACCTTTTGGGTACTCTTGCTTCCTCCACCCTATTGTTTCTTAAGGCAGGGACAATCTTGATGGGTTCAACATCTAGTAATCCCACCTCTCTTATTTTGTATATGAAGAAATACGATAATATATCTTGATTTACATTTTCTCCCCAAATCTCTAAATTTCTTAGGGCAAGATTTAAATCATCCCCTATTATGACATTATCTTGCCTTAAACATCCTTGAGAGAAGAAATCCTCCTAGAAGGGATTCCTATCCTCACAAGGCCCATAATAGTTTATCACCAAAATTCTTTGCCAAATTTTTTAACCAAAAAAATTGTAAATATACTTGCAACATGAAGAGAAAAATTACGTAAGTGCAAATTGCTTTCCCATCCTACAACTAAACCCTTGAGCTCCCATTTGCATCTGGGGCTAGGAAATTCCATCCTTTCATCATTATTTTTAGGGTCTCCATCAATTTACTCCCATATCCCATTTCTTCTTACATCAATGTAATCTCTCACTTGTGCACTACCACTAATCTAACTAGGTATAGCCTTTTGGAGGGGCTACTTGACCCTCTAACATTTAAGGATAGAACAATAATGGGTTAACCCTAGGGGGTTTACTTGTCTTGCTCCAAAGGTCCTTGTTATGGGATTTTGTTTACCTTGCTAAATCTCTTTCATAGCATTATCTTGAGCATGATGGAGGTAGGATTTCCTATTAGGGATGTTTAAGTCAATTTCACTCACAAGGTCAAAACCCAAAACTCCCCTTAATACTTTCTTTGGGTTTATTACTTTCTCCATTCCTATACCTTAATATATATCTCGATTTTGGATGGATATTAAGGAAGTATTTAGAACATGATTGTTTTGGGATTGGTTCACAATTTCAATTAACCATGGAACACCCTTTCTCTTGTTTGTCTAGATATGTATTAATTTTCGCCTTTCCTTGACGGATAGAATTCTTAACAATTGTCTTCTTATACACCTTAGCTCCATAAATCATTATGATGCCTAGAACCAAAACTACCATCTCGTGTATGATTAAAAAGATATAATTTAATGGATTTTGACTTTCCAAGTATGTCTTATTGTAGCTTGGTCTCTATGTCTTATTGTTGACTAATCTATGGAAATTCTTGATGTGCTTGGGATGAGACCAAAGTACCCTCGTTTAACGACCATTGAATTCATTGAAGGTCCTTTAGAAGCCCTCATCCTCCTTAGTCCAAGCTTCAAGCAAGATTGTTTTTCTTGTAGGAATACTTGTTTCCACAACTTCCAAGACTCCCATAGGAAATTTTGTTTTTCCTCCCTTCTTTTTTCAGTTGGATGTCCTTTTTCTGCTAAACCTTCCTTGAAAACTTATGAACACAATCTTCTATAATATGGCCATATCCATGACATCTTACACAACAAAAGGGAAATTTCACATAATCTACAATCTTTTGGTGAGTCATCGACCTCATTACCATTTCTATACAATCATGGAGTCCCCTTTAAAACCGCCTTCCACAAAAAAAATTGATATAGATCCATGACACTTTATTTGTATGAGTTGTATAATTTAAGGGTCTTCCCAACACTATCACTTATGCATCTTAAGAACTGTTCAAGCCAACATTTGAGTGAGAGTTCGTGAAAATTTACTCACATTGGCTGCTTTGTAATCGACTTTAATCTCAAGTTAATGCATGCATTCCATTTCAATAAAGTAAGGACGGTTGGACCCCAATACCATTGCTTCCTCAATATCTCGTATGCATCTCCCTCCGAGTGAAAAATGAACCATAACCAAGCCCTTGACATCATGTGAAACCTTTGAGAGTACTTAAGAACCAGGTTCCATTGAATCCTCATCTACACAGTTAAGGTTTATTTTACATGAATTTCCTTTGATGAAACATACTTGTTAGGGCCTTGCCTGGAATTCCATGATTTGCTCCAAGTAAACTTCCTCATTTACCACTATTTTCACCAAGTTGTTGGGCCATGCAATTGCCATCATTTTACACTATATTTTCCCTACTTTTAATCCCTTCTTACTCACCCATAACCTTGTATTAATGCTTATTAATCCATTTTTATGCTTACATGCGGGATTTAGAACTAAGATGTTTTCCATTGCATATCTTTAATATTTTCATGTGAATTATGACTAAACATTGGAAAAATAACATGTTTTGCATTTATATTTGAAATGTGGATGAGTTTGATGACTTTTGCATAAACAGGCATGATGATGTTATTACAGGACATTTTCCGCAACTCGTATGGTTGAAGATCAACGAAAGTGGATACTTGGTATTTTTCATACAAGGCATTATTAAATCATTACTATTGTTGTTACTCTTGTCATTACTATTGTTGTTACACATGTTGTTACTGTTGCTGCTACTCCATGAATCCACCTTGGAGAGACATATTCATTAGGGGTGATAGATTTTTATAAATCCATTATTTCTATCATTCTTGTATGTCTCAAATTATGATGTTAAATTATTTGAAGATAAAAGGGACATGTTGGTGGTGGATGATAGTGCATATTTGGTTTATTTACAAAGATTTGAAGACCTCCATGTAATATATGATGGATCCAACAAATTGAATGCTATTAAAAGTCACTTGTGATGAGTTTTGGGCATGTTATGATGACTCACATCCCCAAATTCGAATTTGACTTCAAAGGCATCCTAAATAACATGGAAGTTAGCAAATATATTTGGATTAGCTTTGAATTGGTTTTGAGATCCAAATTATTAGTAACTTGTTGAGGATATTTTGGATCTTCATGAGTATATTTTGGATCTTCATTTATTATTTGTTATGGAGAAATCATATATAAATAAGAGCTCCGTCTCCATTCTAAAGGGAGGACTCTTAGAGCAACAAGTCCAATTTGTGATGGAATAAGAATTATATTTCTTTTAGTCTCTTTTGTAATAAGGATAGTAATTCTTCAATTTCTCTCTCTTTTGTTAATGTAGATTGTAGTTCTTTCATTTTTTGTAATTTGTAATTAGACTAACTTCTTCTTAATTGCTTAGCATATAATATATTTTAATATGGTCCATTCATTTCCTTATATGAGTTTTTAATTTAGGTTTGTTATTCATGCAAGTGTGCTAGATTCGTAGAGTAGCAGGGTTGCAACCATAGTGTGATTTACTTTTTCACAAGTGCAATTTACTTTCATACAAGAGTGAGTGTGATTTACCCTTTTTCGCAAGTGTGATTTACTCTCATGCAAGAGAGAGTGTGTTTCAATTTTTTCAAGTGCGTTTTAATTTACGCAAGAGTGGATTGATTTACTTTGCTACAACTCATATTAGATGGCCAGTGTTAGTGAGTAAATTGTAGCTTGCATATATTTTGCATGATAACCTTGAAATAATGAGACATTACCCTGGGTTGATAATTTGTGTTGTGAATTGATAGTTTTTATAAGCAATTAATTTTTCCAACATTTTGGCGTTGTTGCCGGGGAGGTTATTAAGGGCGCAAAAGTACAGACTAGCATTGGTTTTAGTTGCATCATCTTTGGTTCTACTGAGGCTTGAGCTATAAAGACGGGAGATAAGAACCTACGCATCTATCACCAATTCCTAAAAGGCGGGGATTATCCATGGTAAACTCTTGTCTAATAAGCGCCAGGGCATATAGATTGCATGGATAGAAGAGCATATAGATTGCATGGGTAAAAAGCATGTAGGATACATGAGTAGAATAATTGTTTTAAATGAATACTCTTGAACATGAGGTGCAGTAAGAGCCATCCATATTACTAATCTCTCTTTCGCGGGAAGTTGGTAAGAGAAAAGGAAGCATTGGTGAATGAAGATCCCAGTAGAGGAGGAGCCACGAGGGTACATAAGCCTTCAAGTTTGAGGCGCACAACCATTATGGTAAGTGGTTGTCTTTCATTTCCATATGAGATTTTAGATTATTTTGAATTGAATTGAAAATAACACAACCATAAAATTGCATAGATTTTATTTTGAAAATCATATCATTTTTTAGGAGTTGCAGCCGCTGCTGCAACACGCTATGTAAGTCATTCTAGGTACTAAATGCTTGAAATTTTGATATGTGGATGTATTTCATTAAAATTTATATCATCACAAACATTCACACCTATTAAAATCATTGTTTGGGAGCTATGTTTTGTTTATTGCATTTTGTGGCATTTTGGCTTGTTCGAATTTGCTTAAACACAATCGGGATAGTCCTATTTTGAGGGACCATACGGGCTTAGTTTTAAAACCTGTTTCTATCCAAAGTATCCCTTTAAGTCTAGTTTCTAATCCAAATTGAATTTTTCAATTTGTTTGTCAAACAAAAAATATATGGTCAAAATACTGACTGGAGGTACAATAGGCAACTCAAGAACAGAGTTGGGGCAGTCATGTTTTGGGAAATTTAATGGATAAATTTTTAAAACTTGTTTATATGGGATGTTCTCCTATGAATCTAGTTTCCAACACAATTTGAATCGCTTCATTTCAATATCGTATGAGAAACTTATGGCCAAAATACTAACTGACTCTCATAAATCTTCACTCTGAAAACTCTATTTTCTCGACAGTTCATTGGCATATTTGACCCATCAATTCTTCTCCTCTTCAAAACCTATTTCTATTGGATATACCTACATGAATATTCCTTCACCTCCAATTTGAATCACATCAATCTATCCTTAAACGAAAAAGTTGTACTCAAAATAGTGACTATTGGTCTAGGATGGAACCCACAAACAACACTAGGATGCAAATTGTTACTTAGAAGGTATGCCATATCATCTTATGGAATTTTTAAAAATTATTTCTACTGGAAGTATCCCTATGAATCCACTTTCGTTTGGTTGAATCATTCCAGTCGAACGAGAAATGAAGAATTTATCAACAAAATATCGTTGGGTACTATAGGCTGGCCACCGCTCTCCAACATGTATAAAGTGAATTTGTATTCATTCATTTTTCTTTGGGTTTGTTTTATAAGCTATACTTGTCATTTTTTACGTATGTCTTGGATGAAGAGGGCCCGATCACCTCCCGTCTTCCATGATCTCATGTTTCATTGCAGGTAAGTGCTTGTTTATTTGCAGATCCCGGGAGGATTAGGAAGGACAATTTGCAAATGAGTGATTCTTTAGGAAAAAATTTTGAATAAGGATGTGCATCATTCTTAAAACAAGAGTTCCACTACTCTTATGCAAACTCGATGATGTTACTCATGTGCAACATTGATGCTATTACTTTTATACGATGTTGCTACTTATAGGAGACCTCGAATGCTGCTACTCCTATATGGTGTTGCTACTCCAATAAAGTTACAGTGTGGTAACATTCAAGCTCCTACAAGATTGTTCCAAAAGTGTTCTAGCTTTTTCCAATAAGAAGACTTTCCATTAAGACTTTTTTCATTCAAGTTTATGATGGATAGAAAATGAGACGAATGAAGACTTGTTGTTCGGATATCCACATCATCTTTTTCAGGATCTTGCATGCAATTAGGGTTTGCATGCAAATTCTAGGGTTTGCATGCATCCCAGTCACCAGATTGATGCCTCCAGCACCTTAGCCACCTTATTCTAGCACCCGGGAGCCACTTCCTTCAGATTTTTAGCCCTCCTAGGATGAAAGGCACCCACTTCTCACCTACTGCCAGAGAAGGGCGCACTTGTTCACCTACCACTGCAGTTCCACTTCAGTTACACTCAGTTAGCTCCGATTCTCCCTGATTTGAGGCTAGTTTCACTCCCGACTGACTGTTTCACTTCCGTTGGACCTCCAGATTGACTAGATGACTTGTTCTGACTTCAGTTAGCCTCCCATGCGCCCCCCACTGAGCCTCCTTCCCTTAATCAGTGCTACACACTTCAGTTACACTTGTTACACTCAGTTAGACTCAGATTGACACCTGGATGACTGGTTCTTGTGCATTGATGACCACTACTGATTGATGATGAGGACTCCTAGTTGGAGTCAAGCTACTCCATTCAGTGATTCAAATGACCTACTTAGGCAATTCGAATTGCTTAGTCATTGAGACAGTTTATATTGTAATCATTCACCCTTATTGGGATATTGAGCACTGCTGCCTGTTTTGCACAGTTTTGCACCATATTTTCTATGTTCATCTGTTGTGATTGATTTACTTGTTCATTAGATCTGCTGTGACTAATTTTACACTTGTTGTGAAGACCAAGTAAAGACCAATGAAAATTCAAGCCCCATTGCCAAATCACCAATCCCATTTTTCAAAAATAATCCTTTTGGAAAACCTCATGTTATTCATGCTCATTCACCAATACCATGGTAAGCATATGTATTTTCTTCCTCTTCATCCAATGATGCATGCATATTGAGATTCTTATAGTCTCATTTTCTTATGTGGTTATCTCTAAAATCCATTGACCTTTACCAGAATATCATTCATATAACCACCACACTCAGATTAGCTTCAGCCTCCATCACACTGCCACTTCCATGCCTTTCTACTTCACCCACCCCTAACCCACACCATAGAGATATCTTGACTCACTTAGAATGCCAAGTCTCCCCATTTTCCTACCCCAGTTCCAAATAAAAGTTGATGGTGAAAACCTGTCTCGGGCGGCATCGTACCTTGGAATACTTGAAAACCAGCTTGTTGGTGGGTATTCCTCAGGAATAATAAAATTCTAACTGTGAAAACCCTCTGGGCGCAGTCAGACAAATCTTGTTTGAAAACCAACTTGGTGGCAGACAATATTTGCAAATAAAGTAAGAAATAAATAATTCCATCCAAGTTGCTCTATAAATAAAGATTTCCAAGTTGATATTTGAATCAGGATCTTCCAAACTCATTGTTATAGCAGAAGCTTGTTCCACATCTCCTCATGCTACATGTTCTTAGCTTTAGATCACAATTTACAGTTCATCATGCTATGAGCTCCAAGATCTACATTGCACTTTCTTGCAAATTTTGACATCATTGTGGACATATCACATCTATTGTCCCTCAGACGCTGCTACAGATATCATGGATTTCATAGGTAAGTGCAAGTATGCTTGTTTTTCCTTTATTCAGACACATTTCATTGAATTCTATGGATTTATATTTGGAAACACACTTGAGCCTTTGTGCCACTTCCTCTTAATCTGCTATATTTCCAAGGGTAGTAAAAGCTTTCAGTTTGGGGGAAGGGGAACCACCATCATCCTTATTTTCTGACATGACCAAACCATCACTTTCTTGTGCATTCATCACCATCCTTCTTCAATCTGGACCTTCACTCTCATCTCTACTTGCATAACTCGTGCCAACATCTTAATCACCAAGTTGCAAGAGTCCCTCAAGAAAAAAATTGTTGTGGCTACACAAGAACAAACATAAAAAAATCCCTATTGGTGTCACATAAGAACCAAAAATATAAATTCCTACTGCTATTACACAAAGCGGGACCACAAGAATCCTTGTGTTGTCACACAAGAACCAGCAGTAAGAAAGGAGCAGCTGATACACATGCACAAGCCAGGGTCACTACTGAGAGAAGGAGATATGGACAAGCCAAAGAGACTTTTTGCAAGAAACGAATTGTCTGGCCACAAGAACCTACAACAGAATAAGATGTTGTAGAAGCCATTCCTACATATGATTTTATTGTCACAAGCAAGGCAGAAAGTCAAAGGTATGAGTTATTTGATTCATGATTCACTAGTTCATAAATGGTGCATCTCTTGGTATACATATTCAAAATTATTGATTCCAAACTTAGATTATTTTTGTAATGTCCCTTTTTTGAAATTATTTAAAATGGTGAAATTTTCAACTTTTTTTCCTAGTTCGACCTTTGACTAGTTTTGAGGTCTAGGTCTCCAAATTGCTCCAAATGCTCCCAAATCTTCAGAGAAGGTGTATGTTTGATATTAGGAATTTATTATGATGTTCAAGGATGATATAGGACCACCAAAAGACTTCTGCAAACCCCTTTAAGATTCTGGCCAAAGTATGGAATTTAACTAGCAATTTGAGGTTCAAATCCCCCCAGGGTAAATGTTGAATATGGCTCTCCAAATGCTTCCAAACCCACTCAAATTTATGAACAAAGGTAGGGGACGTATAAGGGACAATATTAAGTTCTCATGTGCATCAATATTTAGTTTGTGAAGCTTTTTATAACCCTCTCCCAACAGCTACCAAATCACTAGTTTTGACCTTGGGGGAAATGGCATTAAATCTTCTTCAAATGGTATAAAACTGATCAAAATGACTCCAAATGATTAAGTACTGCAAATTAAACTTGTGCATATCATTAATTATATTCCATTAATCATAAATACATCAAATAAATTCTCTTCCATTCGAATTTATCAATATTTCATTGCTATACATCAAGGTAGTGGGGAAATGGCACCATTTGTTCATTAAAAATCAGATTTACATAATTCCAATGGGATTTTCAACCTCGTACATTTATGAGTGTGAATAAAAGAGTATATTCATCTTATTACAAAATAAATGGGGCATTAGAATCTCCCCCAAAGAGCACAATAGCTCACTAAAAGCGCCTCTCCTCAAGGATCAATAATATGCAATGAAAACTGGAAATGGTTGAAGGAGTGAGCTGCACTAGAAGAAACCACGAGCTTCCCTGTAGCTTACACCTGCAAATAAAGAATCTATTAAATCTCTCATGAAAGTTATGAATGGCATTTCCACACATCAACTAGGATGGGAATCGTTCACCCTCGAAATTGGCTAAGGCAAGTAGACTAGTATTCCACTAGCTCTCTTCACAAATGCAAATTCCCAAAATGATCAAAATCCCTTCCCTTCTCTTGGTTGATACCTGTATTTTATAAACATCCTTATCCTTATAAGGTTCCAAATCCATCCAAAGACTCCAAGCCAATTCGAATTAGGGAGTGGTTCATGATTTGTCATGTGCCCTCTCCTTTCTAGCCTTCCACCTTCCACCAATTCGAGTATGAGTTCTTTGGGCTTCCCTAACTCCCATGAACGCCCTCTTGGCTACTATATTTAGGCCTGACATGTCATAATGGTAAGATTTCAGCAATTAGTTCTGCAATTTTTCATAGGTTTCATGGCATCTTCATCATTGTTGTCATATAGGTTAGGGAATTTAGTCTAAGTGTTCATTAACTCCTCATTTGACTCTTCCTCTTCTATGGGAGTTACATCTCCATCCAAATTCGACCTATGATGCATATTTCCAAGTGTATGAGCCTTCTAAATCCTCCCAAGAACCTCAGGCTTCCCATGGATTCGAATTTACAAGAGGAGGATGCCATGTGGCACATAATTTCTAGCTTATGTGGGCCCCACAACATCTATGTGTCTTCATGAACCATTGCCACTTTGATTTTCTCTTGTATTTATTTATTCATCTCCTTTATTAAATATTTATTCCATTTTAATGTCCAGACACCATTTATTAGCTCCCTTATTACAAATCCTCATGTCTCCATCCAACCTAGGGAATTAGTAGGATTGATGGAATTTCCTTGTTATGAATTTATTTGAGTGGGGACATTACAGTCCTCCCCTCCCAAGATTGCTTGTCCTCAAGCAATTTCAGATTTGGATGCTGAAAAATTTGTTCCTCCTCCCATGTGGCATCTTCACTTGGAAGATCCTTCCATTGCACCAAGTATTCTTTAATAGTTCTGCTCCTTAGCCTTCTCTCCCTAGTCTTCAATTTTTTTTTCTGGAACGAGTGTGAGATGACCTTCATCATCCAAAGGAGGAATTTTTTTTCTTCTGAAATGACAATTTGCTGAACAGTGGATTTTTTGAGACATGAAACATGAAATACATTATGGATTTTACTTCCTTCCGGAAGTTCCAACTCATATGCCACCTCTCCAACCTTCCGAACTACCTTGTATGGGCCATAGTATCTTGGTTTGAGCTTTTCTGCTCCCTTCTTTTTCAAGGATGTTTGTTTATATGGAGCAACCTCAAATATACCAAATCATTGACCTGAAAGGTCCTTTCTTCCCTATGTTGATCTGCATATTGTTTTTGTTGATTTTGGGCTACCTGCAAGTTGTCTTTCAAAAGCTTCAAAATTTCTTGGCTCTCTTCCACCCAATCTTTAGCTCTTGGGGCTCTACTATCACCAAAGATAAGCTCAAGAAAATTAAGTGCGTCGTAACCATATAATGCTTTGAAATGAGACATTCATATTGACATATGAAAGGTGGTGTTGTAACAAAACTCACCCAAGTGTAGCCATTTTCCCCATGATTTTTGCTACTCTCCCACATAGTTCCTTAGGTACCCTTCCAACCATTGATTCACCTTCTCTGTTTGTCCATCGGTTTGTGGATGATAGCTTGTGCTTGGAGTCAATTGAGTGCCCACCAATCTGAAAAATTCTTGCCAAAAAGCACACATGAATCTACTATCTCTATCACTTACAATGCTCTTAGGGAGCCCATGCAATCTGAAGATTTCTTGAAAGAAAATGCCAACCACTTGTGTAGCACTAAAGGATGATGTAACAGCAAAGAAATGAGCAAATTTGGTCTACCTATCCACTTCCACATATATGCAATCATTTCCCAAATATTTGGGCAAAACTGTGATGAAATCCATTGAAATACTCTCCCATTTTTGTTTTGGAATGGGAAATGGTTGCAATAAACCAGTTGGGCATGTAAGCTATGATTTGTTTTGCTGACATACCTTACATTCATTCACATATTTCAGAACATCTTCCTTCAGCCCCTTCCAAAAAAACATTTTCCTTAATTGCCTATAAGTTTTGAAGATCCCCGGATGGCCAGCTAGTAGGGAATCATGTGCTTCTTGCAAAATCTTATACTTGAGCTTTGAATTTTGAATCAAATAAATTATGCCCTTATAATATATCATCTCATTCAAAATCTTGTAGTTATCATCCCCTTTGACCCCATCTAATACATCACAAGCAAATCCATATTTTGCATATTCAACCATTAGCATGTTTTTCCAATCTTTTGCAATGTCCATGAGAGAAAAAGAATGTCTTCTAGATAATGCATTAGCTACAATGTTATTCTTCCCTTTCACATATTCAATATCAAAATAAAAAGCTTGGATCTTTCTTACCCACTTTTGTTTCCTCTCATTAAGATCTTTTTGGGTGAGGAAGTGCCTTAGACTGTTGTGATCAATTTTTATGACAAACTTGTTTCCCACCAAGTATTGTCTAAAATTGGCCAATGCATGCATGATGGCCAACATTTCTTTGTCATAGATGGAGTAAAGCTTTTCATGTGGCTGCAACTTTATGCTCTCAAAGTCTATAGGGTGTTGGCCTTGCTTTAGGACAGCCCCTATCCCTTCACTTGAAGCATCACATTCCAAAACAAAAGGTTTAGTAAAAGCAGGTAATGCAAGTATTGGACAACTACTCATTACCTCTTTCATTTTTTAGAAGACCTTTTTAGCCTCCTCATCCCACTTGAAAGCATCTTTCTTTGTCAAATTAGTGAGTCGAGAAGTCAATTTGGAGAACCCTTTCAGAAACTTCCTATAATAGGTGCATTGTTGGCTTGGTTTTGCAACCAAGCTTAGTGCTATGGGCACCTGCTAACTAGTAGCAGCAGTTTCAATATTAAGCAAAAACAATGTAAACTAAATCTAAACTAAACTAAACTAGCATGTACATTTTTTAATTAAAAAACAAGAACAAGAAACATAGAAAATAAATTTGTATTGAAAATGGGGGCAAGCAAGTGCTTGCAATAACAATACCTCCAAATGATGAAGGTTGTTGAGTAGCTCCAATGGTGAGCAGCTCCAATCTCCAAAGGGTCCTTTCTCCAAGGTTGCTAGAATGGCCAAAAGCTCAAGGGAGATTTTGGCAGCATGAGGATAGGAAGATGGATGGATGTGAAATGAGGAGCCCCTACCACCTTTTTATAGGTTTTGGTGGTGGGGAATACCATTTGTGGTTTTGTGGAAACCAATGGTATTGACCAGCATGGTTTAGGTACTTTTCCCTCATTTTTCCTTTTTTGAATAAAATTAATATTTTTATTCCCTTTTTAATACTTTTGGGAATTTTGGACCCTTTTTTAGGGTTTTTTATGCTTTTTTAGGAAAAATAATCTTTTTGAGTGGGAAAAGGGGTCTACTAAGGTCTTTTGGTGACCTTTTGTTGGCTTCAGAGGCTCAAATGGTGGAAAAGTGGACAAATGGGTCATGTGAATAAGGAAATGAGCTAGTGAGCACTTTTTAGGTGTTAACAGATTGCCCCCTGATGTGTGAGGGCAGGAGCTCATCGTATGGCCGATAGACATCATAGTTCTTTTGTCTTTTTTCTGGGGTTAATGGGGAGGAGAAGAGACCGATTGGAGACTGGATCTGCGACCCTTGGAAGCTGCAAAAAATAAACAATATTACATGGCCTCAATATGAATGAGGAATAATCTCTGATAATGGACGAGGCGGGCATACCCATGCTCGTATCAAGACATATACATAACAATTAGTCCCAAGAAGGGGGATCTAATACATAAAGAATCTACTGGTACATCATAATGGTCCAGAGGGGACATTATTTTGGGATATACTCATGATCATACCATGACTGATCTCAATAACTGATACACTGGAATAACTGATGAACTGCTGAAACTGAAGGTGTCCAACATCTGTAGGGACTCAATGACTATGAGCCATCTCTGGGAAGTACATGTTCATGTAACTATATACTCGAGGGAGTATAAAACTGGGATACATCTGAATATTGTCGCCATGCGCAACCCGGATATCTATAGGAACAATATAACTGGTTGTATCCATAGGTAGACTCTCAAATGTGGGAGAGTCAGGAGGTATCCGGGGTCTTCGACTAATAACTGAGCGGACCAATGCCCTGTGCGAGTCTCAACGATGCGATCAAGGTGTTGAAGTCGAGCATGTGAGAAACAACCATTTGGAGAAGCACTGAGGATTCTTCTCGAAATGATTCGCAGGCACTCATCATAAATGGTGATGAGTCCAAGACACAGGGACCTCTAGGTCTATCCTCTGGAATAAATTTGGTTGTCGTTGACAGAGGGAGACTAGCAACTAACAAGGTAATGATGTTTCCTTGATAGGAGCGTGAGGTGTATAACTAAAGTGTGGTAGTACTGATGGTAGGACTGACATACTTGTGGGGATGGGAAGTAATTGGGGTCATGTAGTGGGTAGACTCAAACTTCCTTTGTTCAGAGCATGATGACATGGTTGACCTGACAGCATAGTGAACTGACCTGTAGGTGTGGGTATCATTGCTTTTAAGGACTGAAGGGTATGTATTGACTATGGGGGGGAATCAAGCTAATGGGTGCTGTCGAGGGGTTCTCAGGGTGACATGCTGCAGAATACTCTGAACAAAGGCGACCAAAATGGGGAAGCTGCCATATGAGTAGACGTGATCTATCGTGGCACCGAGAAGCACCGTTGGGTCCTTCTTCATAGTTTTAATGAGCTCCAAGAAGGTATAAAAGTATGCTCTAAAATGGTACTGTCCTGTGGATTTGTGAGCCCAGGACTGTTCGTGCTCATTGGTGCTTTCATTTTTAAGGAGTTTGAAAACAATAAGAAGACTCTGCAGTGGTTATGACTACTGTCCTGTTGGTTTTACGAGCCCAGGATGGTGATAGCTCGCGGTCGCTTTCATGTTTAAAGAGTCTGAAAGCGGTAAGGGGACTCCATTGGTGTTCTTTTTCGTGAGTTAGTCTCCAAGGCCCGAAAAAACATAAAATGATGCAAATGGAGAACTCTTCTAGCCGATGTGACTAGAGTATTCCTTTTTCATAATTAGTCTACAAGGTCCGGAAAAGGGGTAAACTTATACCAGGTAGACGCCCTTTCAGATACGTTTAGCGAGCATGAAAGGAAGCAAGGTTGCTCGGCAATCTTTTCATTGTTTTAGGAGTCAGAAAAGAGCTTAACAGAAACTCCCTAAGTGCCTTTTTCGTAAAAAGGGATTGCTCAGCCCGAAAAAGGGGTAAAACTATACCGAACAAAAGGGGGGCTGACGATAGCGAGAAAAGGTCTCAAGCATCATCATGAGTCCGGAAAAATGAATCCGGTGACATAAAGATTGTCAAAAGGGGGCTGCGGCTAATGTGGCACGCACACCGAGGTGGGAACGAGGCACGGAAAAATGCCCTAAAAATATGGGCGTGAGAGCGAGAAATGATCTCAAGCATCATCACGAGCGCGGAAAACTGAATCCGGTGATATAAGGCTTGTCCGAAACGGAGAACGGCGGATGTGGCATGCAAACCGAGGTGACGAGGGGGCATGAAAAAAAATGCCTAAAAAATCTGGGTGTGAGAGCGAGAAATGATCTCAAGCATCATCACGAGTGCGGAAAACTGAATCCAACGATATAAGGTTCATCAAAAACGGAGAACGGCGGATGTGGCACGCAAACCGAGGTGACGAGGGGGCATGAAAAAATGCTCGAAAAATCTAGGCGTGAGAGCGAGAAATGATCTCAAGCGTCATCACGAGCGCGGAAGACTAAATCCGGTGATATAGAGTCGTAAAAAACGGAGAACGGTCGATGTGGCACGCAAACCGAGGCGACGAGGGGGCACATGAAAACATGCCTGAAAAATCTGGGCGTGAGAGCGAGACAAGATCTCAAGCGTCATCACGAGCGCGGAAATATGAATCCGGCGGTGCAAATGGTGCGAAAAACGGAGGTCATAAGGACTCCGGAATGGTCAAAGCAAATAACTAGGTTAAAAAAAATGGCTACAAATAAAGGTGAGCCCACCAAGCCAAGGATGCAGTGGTGGGGAGAAATGATGACCCGTGGGGGGAGAATACTAGGTGTATCAAATCAAATCGAATATACAAGTGATATGTGACCTCAAAAAAATGGTTGAGATCACGCATGTGAAGAAGTCAGCAGGGTTAATGACCTGCCCCCATGCTATGTGCATGGGGTTTGTGATTGTGGATCACATATGTGTTGGTTTGAACGATGGGATCATTGAGGTGTTGAGATAGAGATGATGGGGAAGGTTCAAAATGATTGATCATGCCCCCTATCCCGGGGTCGAGGTAATCTATTATGCCCCCTAACTCAGAGGTGTCAATGTGTTGCAGATGTTGTCTCAGAGAGAGATCAATAGGGCATTGAGCAACTGCTAGCGGGGTGTTATACCATGAGGATGTGGGCTGTGGTGGCATACTGAAGTGATGATATGATGATGGGGGATTCCCTTTGTGGGGTGGATGCCCCCAGTATCTCCGACGAGAATCACGATGATGATGAGTAAGCAAGGTTTTGGGCCTGCCCCCATGTTGTGGACATGTGGTTTCCTTGTCGATTTGAAAGGGTTGAACATGTGTGTCAAAGGGATCAACGGAAGGGGCCGACCAGACAGAGGGGTATCCAGTGGAAACCGTGTAAATGGTGTTAATTTCTTCAAAGGAGAAAGATGGTGGGGGATGAATTTCCTCAATTGTGGGGGGCGTCGTCTCAAGGTCCAAATTATTCATCTCGTAGAGAGCTGCTCTGTAATCTGGGATATCAGGACAGTGATGTGAGTAATGGTCGTAAATACCGCATATCGCACAAGGGTGGTTGGTACGCAGTGATTTATCACGAGGCTTGGTGTTTGGGTTGATTTTGACAACTGGGATGTTGGGGTCGTCGTCAAGCATTTGCATGTGTTCCTGTAATGCGGGTAATTGTGGACATTGATGAGTTGGATGGCCTAACTCATCACACAACGAGCATTTAGGAGGAGCACGAAACACGGGGGGAGGTTTAACTACTTTGGGAGGAGGTACCGCAGTGTATGGTTGTGGGCCTCTTCCCCCAGTGGGATTGATAAGAGGAGGGGGATTCATAGAAGATGAAGGGGTAGTGACACCGGGAGGTGGTTGATTCTGGATGTTTGCTACATCAGGGGGTGGACAGTTAGAAGTATTGATGGGTTGCACCGGTTGTAAAATGACATTCGGTGTCGGAGGAGAGGTTGGGGCAGGTAGGTACCACACAGGTAGTCCTAATGTTAATCCTTGGAGATTAAGTGTAGCCATGACTGGTGTGCTGATGGTGCCTGAAGGGGGAAATAAAAATGGGATAGTATGAATTGGTGTGGCTCCTACGTGAGTTGGCACTGAGGGTGGTTGCGGGAGTAAAAGGGGTTGTTGGTTTGGTACCTGTGTGTTATGCGAGAGGGTGCACAAATTAGATATCTCAGTATTCTTCAAAAGGGGTTGGATGGACTGGAATGTGGAATTCATAGGTGATTCCAAGTATAATCCGGGTCTGACTGTGGAGACGAACGATGTAGGTGCATTCTGAACTGGTTGTTCAATCATAGGGAGAACATTTGTAGGTGCAATGGGAGCGTATGGGTTTCGACGCATTTGGAGATTCATGTCGGACGATGAAATCATAAGGAGATGATGAGTATTTGAATCCATTGGTTGGTTTGTGTGTGCAGCATATGTGATTTGTTGTTGTGGTGTTGTGGTTCCTTGAGGAGGATCCAACAGACGAGTGTTCAACACTCCTTGTGTGGGCAAAGGATTTTGCAGCACCATGGGTTGTGGTTGAGGAGGTGGCGCTGGTTGTGCTGCGTGCCTTTGGCGTTGGGCGTCATCAAACCACAGTTGGCGTGCTCGCCCCAAATGTGGGCAAGTGTGTGTATAATGGCCGTATACCCCGCATATGGAACATGGGTGGTTTGTTCGTAAATTAGGGTTCTTACCCTGTTTCGGTGGTCGATCAGGGTTTTGGTTGGCGGGGGTAGCGTTGTTGTTGTTTGGAGGATAAGTCTGAGCGATCGTAGGTTGTGGTGCTTGTGAGTGAACAGGAGCATGTGTGGCCTGCTGATGGTAATAGATTGGTTGTGGTGGGAACTGAATCGGGTTCTGGGTGGCAGGTTGGTTATAGTATGCGGGAGGTGCATATGCCAATGGCGCTTGCCCATAGCAATGTTGTGGACAAGAGGGTCCATGAGTGTGATGAGTCTGATTCGTTGGAGCGTAGGAAGTTGTCGCTCCAGAATTAGATGTAGCCCTAGAGAGGTCGGGGGCATTTATGGTGCTCACCATGCTAAAAGGTTTAATTTGCGGTGTGACTTGGCCAATAATACCATCAACGGCATGTGATGCCCCCAGCGCGTCACCGAGTGAAGAATCGCCTCGTGGGGCGTCTGGTATGATGGTGTAGAGATAGCCTGATTGGGCGTAAATTAGGTCGAATTCCCGAGTTTTTAGGATAGCTTCTTCCTCGGACTGGGGTCGTTCGGATGCCACATCCTTGGCAATGAGAGGGAGGAGGGATTTTAGAAACCAATCTAAGAAGATACGGTCGTCTAACTTGATTTTGCAGAGGCTTCGGCGTCGATGCCACTCATGAATGTGGTCAGTGATGTGGGTGGCTGTGTTCTGTCTGCAAGACAGTAGGATCTCGACTCCCGCATCATAGCGGACAAGTAACTGGAAGAACTGCAGGAAGGTCGAGGCAAGGGAGGTAAAGGTGGCATGGGTCCCATGGGGCTGCTCGATATACCACTTAGTTGCAGAGCCAGTGAAGGTGCGCTGTAACAAACGGAGGCGGACAGAGTCGTCCACTATGGAGTTGGAGGAACACCATAGATGGAAGGACATGATATGGTTCTGGGGGTCCTCACCTGCCTTGCCCTCAAACTTAGGGATGTCGGAGGGGAGTTTGGTGGGCATGTGAGGCCACGCAGGGTCGTGTCTGATCGGATCATTGGTTAGCCTGGCTAAGTCTGGTAAGTTCAGACTCACCATGTACGGTAAGCTAGTAGATGTATGTGGCGTAGTGACCAGGACATGACTAGTCATGGTGGAATGATGTAAGGGTCTAGTAGCGCCTAAAGGTATGCTAGGTATTGAAGGTATATGTCCTCCAATAGCTGTGGTCTGGTATGGGCCAGCGTTTCCAAGTGCAACTTGGGTTACACCGGGATTAGGAATAGTAGTGGTGATTCCAGGAATATGGGTTGTGGTAAACAGAGGGGGTGTGACCCCTATGTTGGGCATACCCATAACAGGTGGTGGCCCTGTGTTGGGCATTCCTAAAGGTGGAATGTCCGCCATATTAGGCATACCTAGGGGGGTGGTGGTTGCCATGGATGGCACCGCAGTAGAAGGGTTGATGGACGTCTCTCCTATGGTGCTGGTAAAAAGTGGGTCAAATGGTGTTCCAGCCATAAGGTTGGTTGGAAATAACTGTGTGGGGTTTTCGGATTCTGCCTCAGAATCAGAAGTGAAGTGAGGCGTGTCAGAATCGGATGACTGTATGGTTGACCGACGATGTGTCGAATCAAGTGATAAGGCTCTACGTCGGTGACGTGGAGAGCCACGTAGACTGAACTTTAGGAGTTCGCCTTGAAGACGACGGGAGCGTCTAAAATTCTCAATGGTGAGAAATAAGTTTTGTGTAAAAAATCTGTTTTGTGTAAGGTGGTAATGTATAAAAAACTCTAAACCCTAATGCAACCAAGGGTGCAAGAAGGGGAGTGAAAATGAAGGCTCTCAGGCCAAAAAATCAAGCTCAAAAAAGGCACTTATTACAGCAGTTGTGCTATAATAAGCGGAGGGATGCAAAAAATGGTCAGAATACCAACATGCAAACAGCTTCTAGAAAAAATAGGTGTAACTAGACCAAAGGTGGATTGTATCATGCAAACACCTAACTAAAAGTATTGTGAATCAACAAACGATATTCTCTGCAAGGTGATGAAATCCAAGTTAGACAATATGAGTGTTGAGTCAATGTCTAGATATCCCCCTACCGGGAGGGACACTGGGTAATCAATCCTAAAGAATGGCAACTAGGATACTCCGTTCATGACACGTCGAGAAAAGGTAAATCTGTCGTTTGGTCCTTTACCGCAATACCCCCATACAGGGATATCCTGAGAACTACGAATGGTAGCCCTTCGGTTACTGAATGGATTTCGGTATTCCACTCAGGCTTCCGGAACCATCCTCGCTACTTCAACCCTCCTAGGGGAGAGTCCTTCCCATAAACCGGTTGTGACCGTGCCAATAAATACTAAGAGATTTTGGTTCCCTAAAGGACAACTTCTATGTCTCAAATGTAATAACTGAGGGGTGTTATTGGAACACCTATCCCCTCAGTTCTACCTAGCTACAAAGTTCTTTTAAGTGTTCCCAAAGTGGGGTTAAAAGTTGGTTTGAAGTTAGGGTATATTTTAAGGCTCAGTTTAAATTATGTGTTTGAGTGGGTGCATGTGTGGTATTTTAAACTGAAATTGAAAAAAGTAAATGCTTTACAGAAAATATTCAAAAAACAAAGGATCTTTTGAAATAAAAAAACAAATATTATGACTTTTTCAATAAATGGAAATTAAATGCTTTGCCACAACTAATCAAAAAACAAAGGATCTTTTGAAATAGAAAAGCAAATAATATGACTTCTTTAAGAAATGAATGGATTTCTTTTTCAAAAATTGCTAAGGGCAAAATATTAAAGAAGTAAACAGCAAAATTTTTTTAATCTAGATAAAATGCAAAATAAATCATTCTTTCACTTTCTGAAAATATTTAAAAAGACTCTTTCAAATGTGCATTCTAACTAGTAAAAAGATTAAATGGCTGTAATGATGCAGATTTTTTGATACTGTAAAATAGCTTAGTGGGCAGAAAATACAGTAAAAAATTAATTTTTTAAACGGATCGGCCGAATGAAAAAATTAGCATCGCGGGTTTTGACAGAACAGCCGCGATGGACCGCGCGGGTTTCTGTCGCACAGTCAAGATGGGCAGCGCGGGTTTTGACCGCGAAGCCGCAATGTGCAGCGCGGTATTTCGTCACACAGTCGGGATGTGCAGCGCGGTATTTCGTCACACAGTCGGGATGTGCAGCGCGTAAAATGTCCGCGAAGCCGCGATGTGCAGCGCGCAAATAGGTCGCGAAGCCGCGGGGAACCGTGCAGAAAAAGAGTCGCGCTGTCTCGATGAGCCGCACGACTGTCAGGAAAAAAGCCGCGAGGCAAAAGCCGTACGCGGACGCCGAAAAACGAACCCGAAAATTGAGAATTTCGGGCTGTTAATGGCTAAAAAATGGGCCAAGATCTAGAACAGCAATCGATCTGCTGTCTAGGGTGGCGGATCTATGAATTAAACTAACTAATACAATCAAAAACTAAGATCTAAAGCAAAAGTGGGATCTATAGATTCGAAAAGCAGCGGAGTCGCCAAAAACTGTTGGTTTGGTTTTGCAACCAAGCTTAGTGCTATGGGCACCTGCTAACTAGTAGCAGCAATTTCAATATTAAGCAAAAACAATGTAAACTAAATCTAAACTAAACTAAACTAGCATGTGCATTTTTGAATTAAAAAACAAGAACAAGAAACATAAAAAATAAATTTGTATTAAAAATGGGGGCAAGCAAGTGCTTGCAATAACAATACCTCCAAATGATGAAGGTTGTTGAGTAGCTCCAATGGTGAGCAGCTCCAATCTCCAAAGGGTCCTTTCTCCAAGGTTGCTAGAATGGCCAAAAGCTCAAGGGAGATTTTGGCAACATGAGGATAGGAAGATGGATGGATGTGAAATGAGGAGCCCCTACCACCTTTTTATAGGTTTTGGTGGTGGGGAATACCATTTGTGGTTTTGTGGAAACCAATGGTATTGACCAACATGGTTTAGGTACTTTTTCCTCTTTTTTCCTTTTTTGAATAAAATTAATATTTTTATTCCCTTTTTAATACTTTTGGGAATTTTGGACCCTTTTTTAGGGTTTTTTTTTATGCTTTTTTAGGAAAAATAATCTTTTTGAGTGGGAAAAGGGGTGTACTAAGGTCTTTTGGTGACCTTTTGTTGGCTTCAGAGGCTCAGATGGTGGAAAAGTGGACAAATGGGTCATGTGAATAAGGAAATGAGCTAGTGAACACTTTTTAGGTGTTAACATGCATATTCCAATGAATCCTCTTAATTCTGTGATGTTTTTTTGTGATGGCCATTCAAGGATGGCCCTTATCTTTTCCATGTGCACTTTCACTCCTTCTTGTCCAATAATGTACCCAAGATACAAGAGTTCCTTCATCCCAAATTCACATTTAGACAACTTAGCAAACAAGGACTGTTCATGCAAAATTTTCAACACAACCTCTAAATGATGCAAATGCTCTTCCCAAGTTTTGTTATAAATGAGGATGTCATCAAAGAAGACCAAAACAAATTTTTTGAGTTGCTTGCAAAAAATATTATTCATGCGTGCTTGAAATGTGGCTGGAGCATTGGTTAGTCCAAAAGGCATAACAAGAAACTCAAAGTGGCCATAGTGGCATCTAAAAGCAGTCTTTTGCACATCTTCTTCCTTCATTCGAATTTGGTGATAACCTGATCTAAGATCAATTTTAGAGAAATATTTTCCCCAAATAGCTCATCCATGAGCTCATCAATTCTAGGAATGGGATACCTATTCTTGCTTTTCTTCTTGTCCAAAGCTCTAAAATCTATGCACATCCTCAAGGTTCCATCTTTTTTCTTCACCAACACTACTAAAGAAGCATAAGGGCTAGAGCTTGGTCTAATGACTCCCAACTCTAGGAGTTCTTGGATGGCCTTTTCAATCTCATCCCTGAATTTCTTTGGATGTCTATAGGGTGGTATTTGGATGGGTGAAGTACCCTCCTCCAAAACAATGTTGTGCTCAACCCCCCCATCAGGTGGTCTACCATGTGGAAGATCTCTAAACAAAATTCATATTTTTGTAGGAGTTGCTCTATCTCCTTTGGGTGTTCAAAAACATTTATGTTTGGCTTGGGAGATGTGATGTGACATTCAGCAGCCCATTCAATATCTCCATGCCTCAATATAGACCTCATACTATGTGAAGTCACCACTTGATTTGGATAAGTGTGCTTCCCTCTCACAACCCTTAAGATTCCTTTCGAATCTTGGAATTTCATTTCAGGAATATGGTAGTTTACTGTATCCTCCCCTATAGAGTACATCCATTGCACTCCCAAAACCACATTAGTATCAACAACATCAACCACATAAAAGCTATCAGAAAAAGTATAGTTACATATGGTGATTTGCAGCTTTCGAACCCATGTTTTGCACTCCATTGTGTTGTGACCTGGAATGACAACTATGAAGCCATTAAATGGTTCAGTAGGTATCTTCCTTCTCTCCACAATGTCTGCATCAATGAATTTATGTGTGGCTCCTCCATCTACTAAAACTGAATTCCTTTTTCCTAGTACCACACCCTTGCACCGAATAGTGTGATAACGAGGCACTGCTGAAAGTACTGCCATTCTTACTTTGTCAGGTGAGGGTTTAATTTCTTCTTGTTTCCCTTATTTTGCTGTATCATATCCCTCTTCTTGATATGAAATATGCCCTTATTCATCCATACCCCCTTCATACTCATCATTATCAGAAAATACTTCAATGTATTGAGCTTTTCCCTTAGTACATTTGTGCCCCGGTGCCCATGGCTAAAAACATGTGTAGCACAATTTTTTTCTTCTAAGTTCTTCCCTGTTCAATACCTATTTCTTATTCTTTTCAAATGTATCCCTTTTCCAAGGCTTCTTTTCAAATGCATCTATCTGCTAAGGCTTCTTTTCAAATATGAAGTTAGGCTTGGGAGGAAATCTACTTCTAGGAAGCACATTTTGGAGGTCTCTAGTCAAGCTCATAACATCCTTCAATGTAGTTGGTTTGTGGGATTTAACTAAACCTTTTAAGGATTCAGACAAACCTTCAGTGAACAGCAATACTAACCTTCCCATGGATACATCAGCCACCTTGACTGATAATTTTTGAAATTCTAACATATAATCAGTAGGAGTTCCCACTTGCTTCAATTGGGATAGTTCTTTAAAAGGTAATTCTGGGTCTTTTTGCTCAAATATCTCTAACACCCTGTCAAAAAATCATCCATAGGTAGTAACCTGATCATGTCCCAAATTTTTCAAACCATGGAACCACCATTCATTAGCATCCCCTTCTAGATGCAAAATTGCCCTTTTTAAGGCATCCTCTTCCACCATTGGATTCAGCTGAAAATACACATCAAGTTTTTGCACCCAAGTGTTAGTAGAACTTTGAGAGGAACCATTAAAAGTAGGAAGTGGCATTTTACCAATAGCACAATTTAATTCTTTGTTCTGAAATAGAGCCCTATTATTTTCCTTCTTTTTTATTTTGTTTGAAACAGTAAAGTATTGTTCAAATGGTAGAGTCCTTCTACAATCTTCACTCATTTTTTCCCATTCTTTCACCAATGTATCCATATCCATTAGAGTGTTAGGTTCTTCTTTGGGTACAAGAAATTTAGGTGTAGTAGACCTTAGTGTGCTATGAAATTCATTCGGTCTATTATGGGGTCCTTTGCTTGAGAAAATATGCTCACCCATTGTCTTCTTTTCTTCTTAATGTGAGTTACTGCTACCTCCTACTACCCCTTTGCTTCCAAGTTGGCTAGCCATCAATTTGAATCCTTTCATCATCTGTTTGTTCATGTCTCTTATGCCACTTGAAATGTTTTCAAAAAATGGTTTTATGACTGTAGTAAATTCCTCCTCATGTTCTGAGGTTTCCCTTCCATCCTTAGTCATGGTTTCAACAATATACTCTTCTTCTCCTACTACTTCCTCTTCAACTTCAGGTTCTAAGGGTGGTGGCTTATTTCTTTGGCTCCTTTTCAAGACTATCGGGTGCCAAGACCATGATCTGGTACCACTTGTAATGTCCCTTTTTTGAAATTATTTAAAATGGTGAAATTTTCAACTTTTTTCCCTAGTTCGACTTTTGATTAGTTTTGAGGTCTAGGTCTCCAAATTGCTCCAAATGCTCCCAAATATTCAGATAAGGTGTATGACTGATATTAGGACTTGATTATGATATTCAGGGATGATATAGAACCACCAAAATACTTCTACAAACCCCTATAAGATTATGGCCAAAGTATGGAATTTAACTAGCAATTTGAGGTTCAAATCCCCCTAGGGTACATGCTGAATATGGCTCTCCAAATGCTTCCAAACCCACTTGAATTTCTGAACAGAGGTAGGGGATGTCTAAGAGAAAATATTAATGTCTCATGTGCATTATTATTCAGTTTGTGAATTATGTTATAACCCTCTCCCAAAAGCTACCAAATCACTAGTTTCGACCTTGGGGGAAATGACATTAAATCTTCTTCAAATGGTATAAAACTGATCAAAATGACTCCAAATTATTAAGTATTGAACATGAAACTTGTGCATCTCATTAATGACATTCCATTAATCATAAATACATAAATTCTCTTCCATTCGAATTCATCAATATTTCATTGCTATACATCAAGGTAGTGGGGAAATGGCGCCATTTGTTCATTAAAAAATAGATTTACATCACTACAATGGGATTTTCAACCTAGTAAATTTTTGAGTGTGAATAACAGAGTATATGTATCTTATTAAAAAATAAATGGGCCATTAGAAGCTCCCCCAAAGAGTACAATAGCTCACCAAAAGTGCCTCTCCTCAAGGATCAATAATATGCAATGAAAACTAGAAATGGTTGAAGGAGTGAGTTGCACTAGAAGACACCACGAGCTTCCTTGTAGCTTAAACCTGCAAATAAAGACTCCATTAAAGCTCTCATGAAAGTTCTGAATGGCCTTTCCACACACCAAATAGGATGGGAATCTTTCACCCTCGAAATTGGCTAAGGCAAGTAGACTAGTATTCCACTAGCTCTATTCACAAATGCAAATTCTCAAAATGATCAAAAGCCCTTCTCTTGGTTGATCCCTATATTTTATAAGCATCCTTGGCCTTATAAGGTTCCAAATCCATCCAAAGACTCCAAGCTAATTCGAATTAGGGAGTGGTTCATGATTTGCCATGTATCATCTCCTTCCTAGCCTTTCACCTTCCACCAATTCGAGTATGAGTTCTTTGGGCTTCCCTAACTCCCATGAGCGCCCTCTTGGATGCTATATTTAGGCCTGACATTTCATAATGGTCAGATGTCAGCAATCAAGTATGCAATTTGTCATAGGTGTCATGGAATCTTCATCATTGTTGTCATATAGGTTAGGGAATCTAGTCCAAGTGTTCAATAACTCCTCATTTGACTCTTCCTCTTCTATGGGAGTTACATCTCCATCCAAATTTGACCTATGATGCATATTTCCAAGTGTATGAGCCTTCTAACTCCTCCCAAGAACCTTAGGCTTCCCATGCATTCGAATTTACAAGAGGAGGATGCCATGTGGCACAAAATTTATAGCTTGTGTGGGCCCCACAACATCCATGTGTCTTCATGAACCATTGCCACTTTGATTTTCTCTTGTATTTATTTATTCATCTCCTTTATTAAATATTTATTCCATTCTAATGTCCAAACACCATTTATTATCTCCCTTATTACAAATCCTCGTGTCTCCATCCAACCTAGGGAACTCGTAGGATTGATGGAATTTCCTTGTTATGAATTTATTTGAGTGGGGACATTACAATTTTTAAACAATTTCGCACTTTGCAAGCTTTCACAGTAGTATCTTTAAGTCTTTGGTTGGCATTAATTTGCAACCCTGTCACCGTGAGTAATAACAACAACACACAATCATTTTTGAGGTTGGATCTACATTTTGTTTCTAATGATGCATATATAGTTGAGTTATGTACAACAACAACTCAAAGGTGTTTTGAAGAGAAGTGCAGTGTTGCACATGTCCTACATGTTTTTCATAGTTCCTGGGTTTCCCAAATTTGATGTTTTAAAGGATTTGATCACCAGAACTTGTGTACAATCGATTTGTTGGTTGTATAAAGCAATGGGTTGCATATTTTAAAACATTTACCATTCTTTTGCTATTAGGAGCCTAACAAGTATTTCTTGTAGCAGCTTGTTTCCTTTGTCAACTAATGCCACTATTTTGAAGATGACTGTATTTTAGAGTGGCACGCATATTAAATATAGTTTGGGGGAAGACTGATGTGTTGACATGTTTCAGGCTATATCAATATGTTACAGAGTTTGGGACATCAATAGTATGTTTCTCGTTATGTCATGATTTCTTTTGCTAACAATATGCCTGAATTATTCTGACTGGAATTTTTTGGAAATTGAATGTAACACCCCGTTTTGACATTACTACCTGAACTACTATTATATGTTGTATTTGTTTGATTGTGAGACTTCGTCGGTTTGACGATACTATGGACATATGGTTCTATTATTTTGCCGATATATATATATATGTGTGTGGGTGTGATGTTTGTATAATGATCGATAGTCATGTTTAGATATGTATCATGTGTTAATTATATATGCAAATTATTGAATGATGGGTACGTGGATACCGTTACAGTTATATGTTGAAATAATGAATGTTACGCCAGGTGCATGGCGAATAAATGAGTTTATTGTTGTTATGTTACGATGAAATATATGTGTACATGTCGAGGATTTATGCACGATATTCTATATTGTATGTCAAGGACTGACTTACAGGTTGAAACGGCTAAGTGATAGCTGGATCCTACGAGGTGGGAGGGCCTCGGGGACATGGACTTCGAAAGATAAAATGGTATTCGAGTGATGCATTATTTACTTTCGTGTGGTTATTATGATGTTTATTATGATGTATATTATGACATGGGTGGGGTAGGGGTTTCAGGAAAGTCAACCGCCCAGATTGGTTATACGATGACAGACCGAGTACAAGTGCAACGTTGTTGTTATGTCGGGTAGACATAGTCCCTTGTTCCATTAGGGGGGTGGAGGATTTACCCACCGTTTATCCCCGAAACCCAGAGTCATGGGAGGGTTGTGCTACGGCACGCTCCCCAAGGTGTGTGATGATGACTGGTGGTTGCCTGCTGGGGAAGCTTGGTCGATGTAGTCGACAATTCCGCTTACGGTTTCTAGTTGGAACCGGTCATGACTTGACATTCCAGGGTAGTCTAGCAGAGGACAGGATAGGATGTGGAAGTTAATGATGATGTAGGTAGATAGGTGTAGCGTGAAGTAGGGTTGAAAACAAGATCTAACTGTAGGTGTGTAAAACCCTTGGTTAGTATGTGTCGTAAATCAGTGATGTATGAATTGTCGTAACTTGGATTTTAGTTAGTTAATGGATTTGTACCTTGAAAACTACATTTAGAACTTGTGTCAGTAAACAACAAGCTTCATGATTATGATTGATGTGTGTGAATTATTACTGTTAGTGTACTTACGCGAGGTATGTAAGCAGTAGCTACGCTTACATAACTCGCCTACATATTTATGAATTTCGTGAAATATTGCTGAATAATAATGTTAATTATTGTTGATTAATGTTAAAAATGTCGATTAAGGTTAATAATGATGATTAATGTTAATAATGTAGATTAACGATTAATTATTGTGGATTAAGGTTAATAAAGTCGATTAGGGTTAATAATGTTGATTAATGATTAATTATTGCCCATTAATAATTAATTATTGTTGATTAATAAACAAAGCTAAGGTTAACCTAGATAGTGACTAATGCAAGCGATTAGAATGCTTGATTGATTGTTAATTAGTTTAATTACAACTAAGGTGCAATTAATATGGGACCATGTAAATGAGTCGATTATATCTTAGTTAATTTTTATTTAATTAATATAATTACACATTGATAATGGTATGAATTACATTGATAAGATTAATATTCATAATTGATAAATTGAATTAGTTGAATTTACAGTTAAAGGGAATTAGCATCTTATAAATATTATAAATCTTTGATTAAATGATTAGGTTAATAGTAATTAATCAATGGACAATTGTTTTAATTAATTGGATTAGTGAAGCGTGAAGGTTTAAAACTCTTACGGTTGGTGGGTGAGCCAACCCCAACCCCAAACTTTAACATAAAGATAATGTAACATTTATTATTAAATAAAAAAATTAAACTTTGAATAAGAAACAAATGTTAAAAATTATTGTTGTAAGTGGTGTCAGTAAACCTCATAAAGAGAGGTGAATATTAAATTGTCTGATTATTAAATTATTAATATTTCATTGGAATGGTTCGAGGGAGCTGACTGAGTAGTAATGAGGGGGTTGGGACTTCATTAATGGGAGGATAAGGCATTAATGGAGGGGAAGAAGAGTCGGCAAACATAGGATAAAGGGAGAAGTGAAGGGAACAAAGGGGGGGTCTTACTACCTTAGTTATTTTTGGGAGAAGTGGGGAGAGCAGACATAGGATTTTCATAGCAGAGTTGAAAGGCGGTTTTTGTTGGAGATAATTCATAAGGGAGAGCAGGTTGGCTTGTACTCGGTTTGGGCTCGGGGGTCCAAAGGGGTACCTTTAGAGCTGGGTGGTCGGTGAGACCTCTCCAGTTGGCAGGGTGGCAAAACTGTTTTGGGCTGGTTGAGTTTCAGAACTTTGGGGAAGGCTTTTGGTTGCAGGGAACAACCAAGGAAAACAGTAAGGCATTCAACAAAACAAGGACAGCAACAAGGGTGAATCTATTAGCTAACTACAGGTGTTTTTCAGCAGGTATGTTTATCGTTTCTACCTTGTCAAATTATGTTTTACGTTAATTGAAAAGGATTTTACACTGTTATTATGTTCTATTACTCCTACACAAACATAACTGGTTAAGAGGTAGATATACTGAAATTTTAAATGTAGATTTCATTATTTTTACAGGCTTGAAATCTAAACAAAACTAGAAACTGAGAACAGAAACAAAACAAAAGAGTTGACCAGAATGTAAACAGTGAAATACTTAGATTTTATTGGGAGATAAGGGAGATGCAGGTTGGGGTCCCTACATATGACATGTTTCAGGCTATATCAATATGTTACAGAGTTTGGGACATCAATAGTATGTTTCTTTTTATGTCATGATTTCTTTTGCTAACAATATGCCTGAATTATTCTGACTGGAATTTTTTGGAAATTGAAGGATTGCATGCTTTGTTTAAACCAAAACAACCAATTAGTGGCCTCCAAGCTCAACATCCAAGGTGGAGTCTGTGATCAGGACAACTTTGGCCTTTAAGCTCATGTTTTTTTTTCATTCACATTTTAATGAAAAAGTGCAAAAAATGAATCCTTGATGTCTTGCAAACTGTGAACTAGATATTCACAAAACTTGGAGGAGTGAAGTATTATGGTAAGGAGAATATACTCACTGATTTCCAGGGAAAACCAATGCACGAATTTCGAGAAATTGAGCATCATCACCTACAACCATTTTTCATTTTTCTCGAAATTCGTAGTGAGAACCTCCAATTTTTTGTGTGGAGAAGCATTGGAACCGTAAAACCTTGCTTGCAAAATTTCAATAAAACCCGATTTGTACTTTGTGAGAAAAAGCTCGTTGTTACTCCCTACATATTGTTGTTAGTCCATCATAATTGCTAAAAATCACTTGAGGGCTAATTTTGAAGATATGTTGGCTATTGGAATGAAACACAAGATTGATAAGATGATATAGGTGACCATGGATTGAAGAAATCATAAGAATATCACTTGTTTGGTTCATTATTGGTTAATGATGACATGTGTTTCAAGATGGTTATTTTATGAAAAATGAAATTTTTTGAAAAATGGACAGTCATTATTTGGAGAAGTTTCAAGGTTCTTTTGGGAATTGTTTTCTTTTATCAGTATCATCAGTTGGACAAGAAGAGGAGTGTTGCAAAAGTGGTTTTTGGTCAATATGCATTGAAAATGGGAGCCCTTACATTTTGGTTGATACAAAGGTGTTGGGTTGCATGAGGACATGCAACATATTCAGTTTGGGGGAGATGTTGGGCCATGGACTTGTCATCATTTTACACTATCTTTTCCCTACTTTTAATCCCTTATTGCTCACCCATAACCTTGTATTAATGCTTATTAATCCATTTTTATGCTTACATGCATGATTTAGGCCTAAGGTGTTTTCCATTGCATATATTTAGTATTTTCATGTGAATTATGATTTGTCAAATATACAGCATCAGGAGACATTCTCCAAACCAATCTTGTGTAGTCAAGATTGATCCTCCCGTATAGAGTTGAGCACTTTGATTGCCTTCCTTGTAAGGGTTATTCCTCCCACATAGAGGTAATTGATCAAAGTAATGATGTTGTAAAGTCTTGTTGGAAAAGGCTCCGAACTTGTGTGTTTCAAGTCATGATTATCATGTGAACCTTCTGTATAAAGGTATCCATGAGATGGACCTCCTGTATAAAGGTGAACCTTCCGTATAAAGGTATCCATGAGATGGACCTCCCATATAGAGGTGGACTTTCCGTATAAAAGTCATGCTTTACTTGTTAAAAGCATTTAATGTTGTGTGATATATTATAAACCATGATCACCAGATTGTTATTAAGTCTCTTTTAGAGATTGATCACCTCTAAAGTGAATTACTTTAGCATATGATCATTTGGTCCGGAATAATATAATATGATCACAAAAACCGATAATTCTTCTTAGTATAATATAATGTGATGGATAATTAAAGTTAGCACATATTAACCATGCAACAAGAGATAAAGAAATAAAATATATAGCATAGAGATCAAGAGAATTCAAAATTGACCATGCAGACACTTCAGCTAATTAAAGAGAACTCGAATTATTAAAGCTTTAGTTATAAAGATTCGGTTATAAAGCTTCAGTTAAGTATCAATCATTTGGTTAAAGCATCAGTTAAAGATATGTCTTAGTTAACTAAAGAACTCGCAGTGGTCACTTCAAGCAAATCAATCAACATGATTTCAGTTAACTAAGTGTGAAATAAAAGGGACTAGTTAACTAAAGTATTTACACTTTAGTTAAACTAAAAGAAAACACTTCAGTTAAGAGAAGATCTAGTTAACTAAGTGTTATTGCATGATGATACTTATGTTAAACTAAAAGATGACACGTGAGTTGTGACACTTGCATGTCGACACTTAAGTTAGCCACCTAACTAAGTGGGCAAGCTTTCTGTTAAGAAGCTAGTTCATCCTAAGTGGCAGCTCTGTGAGATGAAGCACTACATGAGAAGTGGGGCGCACCACTCCGTGCAAGATTAATACATCTAGTTTGAGGGCAAGTTTATCCTGAAGTTAGAAGTTAAAAATAAAAGAGAAGAATGTATAAATATGATATACAGGATTGTTGAATCCAGTGTGAAGCGAATTCTCTTCTTTATTGAAGGCAAGGCACTTCTCTTTGTGCAAGGCATTGTTCGTGCTTGTTATTGTTGTGTTGGGCACACATCCGATTGATCTCTCTCCTCTATTGCTTCTGTATATTCACCAAAGTTTGGTGATCTCTTATCTTCCGAAAGCAATCTGCTATGTTGTAAAAGAAAGCATTCTCTCCTATCCTTTCTATTATATTGAGAATAATTGTTGGGGTTTTTGTTCTCGTGATTTTGAGGATTTTTCGGGGGGTATATCATGTGTTATGGGTGTATGAATTTCATGGATTGAATTGTCTCATTACTTCAAGTCTTTGCATCTAAACGAATTAAAGATTACAGCTCAACCAAATTTCAACATGGTATCAGAGCTCAGGGCGTGAAGGAGCTCAATTTTGCATGTCAACTACAGCCTACGTTGATCCTGAGAAGTTGAACACAAGATTTGAAGACTATGGCATCAGTATCTGTACGACCAGAAGACTATCTTGAGGGCACCTCAAACTTCAACACTTGGAAGGTTAGGATTCTCAACATCCTAGAGGAACATGACTTGGATGGCTATGTATCCATTGTGGTGGAGGAGCCTACATCTAATGCAGGGCGCATCAACTTCAAGAAGAATCAAGTTAAGGCTAAATGGATCATCTATGATTCAATAAAAGATAACTTGATGCACATGATCACACCATTGAAGACCGCGAAAGAATGTTATGATACATTGACTAATCTATATGAGAAGAAGGTACCGAGTCAAAAGAGGGCATTGAAGAATAAGCTTCGGAACTTAAAGATGGATATGGATGAGACAATGGCCTCCTTCTTCTCCAAGATCTCTTAGGTAAGAGATCATCTTGCTAGTAGTGGAGTAGTGGTGGATGAAGATGATCTTCTCCAAACCACTATTGATGGTCTCCCATCCTCATGGGAGACATTCTTGGCTGCAGTAAATGGCCGAGAGGTACAACCTAACTTTTAAAGGTTGTGACATGATTTCCTCCAAGAGGAGGGGCGAATCTAGAGCAAGTCAGTGTGCATCAAAGAAGAAAATATTTCCCTCACAGCAAGAATGAAGAAAGGAAAGAAACCCTTCTTCCAAAAGAAGTTCTCTCATTCAAAGAAGAAGGAGTTCAACAAAGGATTTGACAAGTCAAAAGCTAGATGCTTCAATTGCAACAATAAACGCCATTTATCAAGAGACTGTAGAGCAAAACGGAAAGGAAATTTTTATGCTTCTATCACCATAGAAGATGAAATCACTCAAAAGAATGCATCTGAAGAAAATGAGACAAGAAGGGAGTATTATATTGTCTCATCCCTTTCGGGATCCGTCATCACAAATGCAGACACATGGTTGACTGACAGTGGTGAATCCAAACATATGACTGGTTACAAGAGTACCATCACCGATCTAAAAGAGAAAGAATTCACATGCATGGTAGAGTTGTGGGACAACTCAACTTATTCGATCCAAGGAGTTGGATCCACTTCATTCCAACTGAGCACCGGTGATATTCTACATGTGGAGGACATTCTATATGTTCCAGGCTTGAAGAAAAACCTCCTCTCAGTTTCAGTTCTTGAAGACAAAGGCTTTTGAGTTATCTTCATGGATAACAAAGCACTTTTATTGCCGAAGAACAAAATCCTAGAATCTACTGCTGTGATTGGAGTTCGAGAGGGAGGACTCAACAAGGTACCCGGGAAGTACATTCAAGCTATGATTCACCACACTATCAGTCCATGTGAACTATGGCACCGAAGGCTTGGACACCTACACTACAAAGCACTACCAAGACTTCAAAAGATGGTAAAAGTGATGCAGGAATATGTAGACAATTAACAGTACCATACGAACCTCGAAAAAATGGGGTTGTCGAAAGAAAGAATAAAACCATATGTGAGGCTGCAAAATCCATGATGCATGATCAAGATATGTCTACCTCATTATGGGCAGAATCCACCCATACAGTTGTGTACATCCAAAATAGAAGCTCGCATGCCATTCTAGATGAGAAGACACCAGAAGAAGTGTTTACCGGTGAGAAGCCAAACATCTCACATTTGAGGATCTTTGGGATCCTAGTATACATTTATGTATAGAAAGAAAAGAGAACAAATATGGAGCCTTCTGGAAAGAAAGGCACCTTTGTGGGTTATAGCGATTCATCCAAAGCATACCGAATATATGTATCTGGTAAGAGACACATTGAAGTCATCAGAGATGTTACCTTCCATGAGGAAGTTGCTTTCAAAAGGTCGAAAGAGATTCAATGTGATTCAGAGATGGAGGATATCAAGTCTAATTCCCCCCCTTCAGAGTTAGAGAGGGAGAAACCAAAAGATGCATAAGATTCGCTAGCTCCTAAAGAACCAGTAGAACTGGTTGAGAGGTCACCTGATGAACCTCCTGCTAAAAGAAGATCTGCTTGGTGCCGAGACATATTACAAAATGCAGATAAACATGGGGCACCAACATGCTCATCCAGAGAGCGCAAGAAACCTGACATATATTCAGGGTATGTTGCACTGATGAGTCACATCAGTGATTCAGAACCATCCTCATATGAAGAAGCTGCAAAGCAACAAGTTTGGAAAGATGCAATGACAGAAGAGTACAACTCTTTAATGAAGAATGATGTTTGGGAGGTTGTTCCCAAACCTGTTGGGAAGTCCATTGTGACTTCCAGATGGATTTACAAGATAAAGCATGCTGTGGATGATAGCATTGAGAATTATAAAGTCAGATTCGTTGCCAGAGGTTTCTCTCAGAAAGAAGGCATCGATTATGATGAGACCTTTGCCCCTGTGGCAAGGTACACCACAATCCGAGCAATGATTGCACTTGCATCTGTTCTAGGATGAAAACTTCACCATATGGATGTGAAGACATCCTTTCTCAATGGTGAGGTTGATGAAGAGGTTTATATTCAGTATCCTGAAGGATTTGTGGTGCATGGGAAGGAGTCTTATGTTTGCAAGCTAAAGAAAGCTCTATATGGGCTTAAGCAAGCGCCCAGGGCTTGGTACTCCATAATTGATAGCTTCCTTTGGAAACTAGGTTTCTGTAAGAGTGAAGCTGATCCAAATTTGTACTTCAAAGTAGTGAAGAACCAACTGTTGATATTGGTTCTGTATGTTGATGATTTGTTTCTTACTGGAGAGGAACATCTAATTGCTTGGTGCAAGAGGGAGCTCACCTTAGAGTTCGAGATAAAAGACTTAGGTCTAATGCACTACTTTCTTGGCCTTGAGATCTGGAAAAGAAAATATGAAAATTTTCTATCTCAAGGGAAGTACAGTGTGGATATATTGCGCAGGTTTGGCATGATAGATTGAAAATCTATGACTACACCGATGGTTTCCAATTTGAGGAAACTTCATGAGTCAGGCTCTGGATCAGATCCAGTAAATCTCACTTTGTATAGGCAACTTATAGGCTCTCTAATGTACTTGATACATTCGAGGCATGATATATGTTATGTTGTGAGCATCCTGAGTCAATTTATGTATGATCTAAGACATAGACACTGGACAGCGGCTAAGCATGTGCTTAGGTACCTTCGAGGTACATTTTAATATGGATTCAGATATGCCTCTAGTGGAGGAGTCATGTTACTTGGTTATATAGACTCAGACTGGGGAGGAAGCATTGTGGACCGCAAGAGCACATCCGGCTCCTGTTATAGCCTAGGATCAACTATGATATCTTGGTCCAGCAGGAAGCAAGGCTCCGTAGCTTAGAGCACTACCGAAGCAGAATACATAGCTGCTAGTGTTTCCTATTGAGAAGCAGTGTGGCTTAGAAATCTACTTGTAAGGTTGTTCGGTGAAAATCTTGAGCCTACCGTTATTAGGTGTGACAATTAGAGTTGAATCAAGATTTTCGAAAAACCCAGTGTTTCATGAAAAGTCGAAGCACATTGAAATGAAGTATCACTTCATCCGAGACATGGTCCAGAAAGGTACAGTGAAACTTCAGTACATTGCTACTAATGAGCAGATTGCAGATGTGCTAACAAAGCCTCTGTCAGTGACGAAGTTCAGGTACTTCTAAGACAAGCTTGTTATGGCAGAGAATGCCTCACTCGCTAAGAGGGAGTGTTAAATATACAACATCAGGAGACATTCTCCAAACCAATCTTGTGTAGTCAAGATTGATCCTCCCGTATAGAGGTGAGCACTTTGATTGCCTTCCGTGTAAAGTTTATTCCTCCAGTATAGAGGTAATTGATCAAAGTAATGATGTTGTAAAGTCTTGTTGGACAAGGCTCTGAACTTGTGTGTAGCAAGTCATGATTATCATGTGAACCTTCCGTATAAAGGTATCCATGAGATGGACCTCCCATATAGAGGTGAACCTTCCGTATAAAAGTATCCATGAGATGGACCTACCGTATAGAGGTGGAACTTTCGTATAAAGGTCATGCTTTACTTGTTAAAAACATTTAATGTTGTGTGATATATTATTAACAATGATCACCAAATTGCTATTAAGTCTCCTTTAGAGATTGATCACCTCTAAAGTGAATTACTTTAGCATATGATCATTTGGTCTGGAATAATATAATATGATCACAACATTCGATAATTCTTCTTAGTATAATGTAATGTGATGGATAATTAAAGTTAGCACATATTGACCATGCAGTAAGAGATAAAGAAATAAAAGATAAAGCATAGAGATCAAGAGAATTTGAAATTGCCCATGTAGACACTTTAGTTAATTAAAAAGAACTCGAATTATTAAAGCTTCAGTTATAAAGCTTCGGTTATAAAGCTTTAGTTAAGTATCAATGCTTCGGTTAAAGCATCAGATAAAGATATGTCTTATTTAACTAAAGAACTCACAGTGGTCACTTCAAGCAAATCAATTAGCATGATTTCAGTTAACTAAGTGTTAAATAAAAGGGACTAGTTAACTAAAGTATTTACACTTTAGTTAAACTAAAAGACAACACTTCAGTTAAAGAGAACATCTAGTTAACTAAGTGTTATTGCATGACGACACTTATGTTAGACTAAAAGATGACACATGAGTTGTGACACTTGCATGTCGACACTTAAGTTAGCCACCTAACTAAGTGGGAAAGCTTTCCGTTAAGATGTGAGTTCATCCTAAGTGAAAGCTCAGTGAGATGAAGCACTGCATGAGAAGTGGGGCGCACCACTCCATGCAAGATTAATACATCCAGTTTGAGGGCGAGCTTATCTTGAAGTTAGAAGTGAAAAATAGAAGAGAAGAATGTATAAATATGATATACGGTATTGTTGAATCCAGTGTGAAGCGAATTCTCTTCTCCATTGAAGGTAAGGCGCTTCTCTTTGTGTAGGGCATTGTTCGTGCTTGTTATTATTGTGTTGGGCACACATCCGATTGATATCTCTTCTCTATTGATTCTGTAACTTCACCAAAAAGTTTGGTGATCTCTTATCTTCCAAAAGCAATCTGCTGTTATGGGTGTATGAATTTCATTGATTGCATTGTCTCATTGCTTCAAGTCTCTGCATCTAAAAGAAATAAATATCAAAGCTCAACCAAATTTCAACATGATTAAACAATGAGAAAATAACATATTTTTGCATTTATCTTTGAAATGTGGATGAGTTTGATGACTTTTGCGTAAACATGCATGATGTTGTTATTCTGGGACATTTGTCGCAACTCGTATGGTTGAAGATCAATGAAGGTGGATACTTGGTATTTTTCATACTATGCATTATTAAATCATTACTGCTGTTGTTACTCCTGTCATTACTATTGTTGTTACTCCTGTTGTTAATGCCGCTACTACTCCATGAAGCCACCTTGGAGAAACATATTCATTAGGGGTGATGGATTTTTATAAATCCGTTATTTTATCCTTGTTATATGTCTCAAATTATGATGTTAAATTATTTGAAGATAAAAGGGACAAGTTGGTGGTGGATGAGAGTGCATCTTTGGTTTATTTACAAAGATTTGAAGACCTCCATGTAATATATGATGACCCAACAAATTGAATGCTATTAGGAGTCACTTTTGATTATTTTTGGCAATGTTATGATGACTCACATCCACAAATTCGAATTTGACTTCAAAGGCATCCTAAATAGCATGGAAGTTAGCAAAGATCTTTGGATTAACTTTGAGTTGGTTTTGAGACCCAAATTATTAGTAACTTGCAGAGTATATTTTGGATCTTCATGAGGATATTTTGGATCTTCATTTATTTTTTGTTATGGAGAAATCATGTAT
Organism: Larix kaempferi; assembly: GCA_027924585.1. Taxonomy (NCBI): domain Eukaryota; kingdom Viridiplantae; phylum Streptophyta; class Pinopsida; order Pinales; family Pinaceae; genus Larix; species Larix kaempferi. The sequence goes on from BSBM01000103.1 coordinate 4,894,352, forward strand.
AAATAAGAGCTATTTCTCCATTCCAAAGGAACGACTCTTAGAGCAACAAGTCCAATTTGTGATGGAATAAGAATTATATTTATTTCAGTCTCTTTTGTAATATAGATTGTAGTTCTTCAATTTCTCTCTCTTTTGTTAATGTAGATTGTAGTTCTTTCATTTTCGTAATTTGTAATTGGACTAACTTCTTCTTAATTTCTTAGCATAGAATAGATTTTAATATGATCCATTCATTTCCTTAGATGAGTTTTTAATTTAATTTTCTTATTCATGCAAGTGTGTTAGATTCGTAGATTAGCATGGTTGCAACTATAGTGTGATTTACTTTTTCTCAAGTGTGATTTACTTTCATGCAAGAGTGAGTGTGGTTTACCTTTTTTCGCAAGTGTGATTTATCTCATGCAAGAGAGAGTGTGTTTCAATTTTCACAAGTGTGTTTTAATTTACGCAAGAGTAGATTGATTTACTTTGCTGCAACACATATTAGATGGCCAATGTTAGTGAGGAAATTGTAGCTTGCATATATTTTAAAGGATAACCTTGAAATAACAAGACATTACCCTGGGTTGATCATTTATGTTGTGATTTGATTGTTTTATAAGCAATTAATTTTCCCAACAAAAGTCCTTCCTTCTTTTAACACATCTTCAAGGCTTTTTCCCACTAAATTGAAACCACACCCCCCTTTCCACTTCTTCCAACCCACCCAATTCCAACCACAATTTCTATATCCAAGCTTCTCCTAACAAACCCTATCCTTATGACCTCCTCACCCAATTCCTCACAAGTCTAAGCATAAACCCTACCAAGTTCGTAAGACAAAATTTCTTAAAGACATTGATCTCTAGTGACTAGTATTTGGTAAAATTGAGAACTAACATTAACTATTTTCCCTTTGGATAGAATTCCCTTAGCACTTGCATTAAGCACCTCATTTGGATTGCTAGTTGCATCAGTCCTGCATTATTTACCTTTGACACCTTTATGGAAACCAAATTTGAATGCTTTTGGATCTGCCTCCCCAAAGTTCTACAATCCCTTCTCCCCAGGGCTTGATTGCCCCATAGACTTATGTTTCTTATCTCTCATGAATATTATTAAAAGGGACAAAAATTTCCATCCCCTCTAAAGGATCAACAGAGTAATATAGGATTCATTCCGCCTCATAATCCATCGACCCTAAGTAGAAAATCTTTTGAAAATCTAACACATTGGATCTTAAAAAGCAATGAAGGGAGTTTCATTTCTCAACATTAACTCTTTGCTCCTTGGATAGAATTCCCCTGACATTTGCATTAAGCACCTCGTCCATATTTTTTGTTGCATTAGACATGCATTCTTTCCCTTTGGCACCTCTATGAACACCAAATATGAGTTCTTTTGGATTTGCCTCCTAAAGTTCTACGATCCCTTCTCCCTAGAGCTTGATTGCCCCCATAGACTTTTGTCTCTTCTCTTGCATGAATATTCCTAAAAAGAACAAAAATTTCCATCCCCTCTAAATGATCAACAGTTAAATCTAGGAGTCATTCCTCCTCAAAATCCATTGACCCAACAATATAAAATCCTTTGAAAATCTAACACATTAAATCTTCAAAAACAATGAAGTGAGTTTTATCGTCCTTGTTACACATTATTATTTAAGTGATTAAAATATTTAAATTCATAAAAATAATTTATATATCATTTATAATGTGATTTATATATAATATTTACTTCGATGGGCGGTTTTTTTTCTTTTTTTGGAGGGCGTTTTGAAAAGCACTGTAGCTTTTCGTTGTCCCTCCGACTAATCTGATTTGTCCATGTGTCTGCTAGATTAGAATTCCACCATTTATTTTTCCGAGAGTGAGAACTGTCACGAGTACATAACCGTTTGCTAGCATGTTCCTAAAGTCTCTATGTGCCAAAATTCTCGTTTTGCTTGTTGTGCAGAGGGATTTTGCATTTCAGAGGCCTCTTTTGCCTACTGTGTGGAGGGTTTTTACATTTGAGAACATGTAGAGACTGAATTCAAGCGGTAGGATGAAGGTTTCCATCAAATCCTTGAATGGTAACCACTTTAATATCGAGTTGCAATTCTCGTTTTTCCTGTTGTGTGGAGGGATTTTGCATTTCAGAGGCCTGTTTTGCCTACTGTGCTGAGGGTTTTTCGCATTTCAGAGGCCTGTAGAGACTGAATTTGAGCGGTAGGATGAAGGTTTCCATCAAAAGCTTGAATGGCAACCACTTTAATACCGAGGTGCATCCCACTACTTGAAGCTCTATCGTCCATCTCAGTCCCGGAAGTATTGTTTTTGCTTGCTGTGCCTAGGGATTTCACATTTAAGAGGGCCTGTAGAGACCTAAATCCAAGCGTCAAGATGATGGTTTCCGTCAAAACCTTGAAGGGTAACCACTTCAATATTGAGGTTCAGCCCACAGATACTATAATTTATTTTTTTTGCCCCTTTATTGCACATTAGGGTTTCAAATTTATTATGTGTGATTGTTTGGGCTATGTCGTTTGAATTGTTTTATTAGGGTTAAATTTTGCCATACTAGTGGCTAATTTGTTGTCAAAGTTTTGGTTTTCACTCAATTCAGATTTATTTGTCAGGGTCCAAGTTAAATTCATGTTGTGTCTCATTGTTATGTTGTGGTTCATTATTAGGTTGTTGGAGTTAGTGGTTTTACCCGGGACCTCTCCGCTACTACAGAAGTGAAAGAATCCTAGAGATTCTTCACTCCTTTTTATGAAGATGGTCATAGATTATGTGAGAGGAGAGAGATGGCCTCCCAAGAAATTTTTTATGGGGGTACAGGATTTTTCACATTGAGTGGATCACTGCCCAAACTTGTTACCACCTCTCTGCTTTACATCCCATCTTGGTTTATCTCTGAGATTTCCTCCCCAGTGGTGAGGTCGACCAACCATAAGCATTATATGAATCAGGCCTCTTTGTTGTTGATTGCCTACTTTGAGCACCTCCCTACTTATCAGCATGTGGGGGACCCCTAATTTCTGGCTTATGGTTTTCTGTTATTTTAACTTTGGTTTTTAAGTTAGGGATCCCAGATTTATATCCCTTGGGCATATTTTGGAGGGGATATAGGGACTTGTATTTTCTCGAACTAGCCCTTTTATTATGTTGGTCAGTTGATGTCCTTGTGCTTTTGCTTGTTTTTTATGGGGCAATAAGATTCTGGGCCATCTGAGCACTTGTGAGCATTGTCAGATGCAGTTGGACTCAGTTTCATGTCAGGTGAGAGTGATCAGGCAACTTCTGTTGATGGTGTCAATGGTGACAGAGCCATAAGCTTATCTATAGTAGATGTTGGTGGAGTAGTGATGCCAAAATTTATCATGGCTGAGCATAACAGATTTTTCTTTGATATGGGGAGCAACTCCAGGGGTCAATTCCTTGGGATTTCAAAGGTATGTATTCAATTCTAGATATATTTACAGTGTCTTATTGATATTGTACCCAATCATTAAGTAGTTGCTAATTATTTCAGAGTTCTGTACTCTTGTTTTGATAAATTGAATTTCTAGAGTGATTATCAGTCCACATTATGTTACATTAATTATGTATTTAATTCTTGATACAAATGTTGTGTTTGGAATCCTAATAATACCCGACAAGGGATCATAGTAATCACAAGCTAATCAATGTTAAAATAGCCATATTTTAGGTCTTGGATTTTATCTTTCTTTTTCTGATAGGTTAGCCTTAGCTTTCAATTTCCACTATCTGTTTCCATGGTGTTCCTACTTGATCATCCATAAAGCTACATTAAAACTTTAAACACTCGATTTGGTCATAATTGTCAGTTGATTCTACAATTCCTGCGTTGAATCCCTTTATATTGTGTACAAACAGTTTAGAAGCAGCTATTTAAGACCATTAGAATAGGGCATTCAAAATCTCGTACAAGATCTTCTATTGCAATTTCACCTGATCACATGATAATTTGGGGAATAATTAGGTCTCCAAACCATGGATCTTCTAATAGTATGGCATGGCTGCCCTTCTAGTTCCAACGCAATGAAAGACTAATTATCTATATAGCACATATTACATACTTAAATATTACATTCAACATTGGCCTATTGCAGGCACTTTTGGGGAATTGGGACATATAGTATTATCTCCTCATGTCTATGAAAAAGTAATGGTAATATGATAATATCACATCTTTTGATGCAAATTGGAGCCCCATACTAATCTTGGGAGGAACATTGTGTTATCTTCATTTCCTGCCTGAGTTATAACAACTTTTTTTTTAAATTGAGTGCTCAATTTTTTTTTGATAAATAGGACAAGTTTTGGCTACAATGATGTGCATTGTCCCTTATCATCCAAATTTGACTGAAAACATGATTCAAGAACCGAAATATTTTTGCTCAGTTATGTGTAATAGTATTGACTTCTATTCTGACAATTGGGTTGAATTTGGCTGCAAGTGACAGGAGCAGACCGTTCAGTTATAATTATCCATGTATATGTATTAGAAAAATTTCATGATGCACTTGGTTAGTTTGTTGACATCACTCGAAGCCAAGGTCTTGCAGGAACATGTCTTCCAAATGTCCGCACAATTGCTTCTACACATAGGTGCAGTGAAAATTAGCCCTCTTAACTAAAATTCTTGATATTTGTTTAAAAATGTTTTGTTTGGGCTCAATAGATCACAAAAAACAGTTTTTTGCAATCTGACTTGTTTAATTAAATGACCTAGATCTTGTATTTGACATTCATCCCAGGCGCTTTAGTGACACTACCTATACAACGCATTCCCTATAACTCTACAGTTTTCAGCCTTATTTTCTGACTCAAAACTTGAAAGCCTAAGCAGGCTCGCAATCTTAGTTATTTCATTTAGTGATGAGCACTTTGAGATTTTAATCAATAATGTTTGGCAGGGTTAATTTTCTGTTTTTACTTATTTATTGAAAGCGCTTCATTAAGATTTATTATAATATCTGGATGGCCTTCAACTAAATATGTGCAAAAATTGTTCTACTCAAGAAATGCAGTTTCACTGAGTCATGCTCAAATAATCAACCACCACAAAAAATGGATTTATGTGATTCTATGGCATCTCATTCAAGTTCACAAATGTTTCATTTTTCATTAATTATCATTTCAATGAATAATGGTTCAGGTTACTTCTATATTCTTATGTACTAGGACGTTACTTTTTTCAATTTTTGGGGTTTATGAAATTTGGCACTCAGTTTGTTCTAAGAATTCATGTAGTCTTTTTGGTGCATTTGATTAAAAAAGGAAACATGAGAAGTTGTTTGGCGGTGAGAATTGAACTCGAACTCTAGTTTTCACACCATTTATGTTCCGCTGACGTCACTTGTATTTTTTAATATAAACAATTGGTTTCTTTGGAAGCAAATGCCCCTCTTTAACATATATTAGATTCCTTTGAATGTGAATTTCTTTCTAAAATAAGTTCTATATGTTCCTTCCAAGTGTAATTTACAAATAAATAACAAAAACTAATTTTCTCTTCATGTACTTGGAAGTTAACTCAAACATGAAATCAAAATATTTGGAACATGTTTGATTCTATAGGAAGGCCAAGCTTTATAGGTTTGACAAGGATGGGAATCAATGGAAAGAACGTGGTGTAGCTACAGTAAAGTTACTTAAGCACAAGGAGACTACAAAGGTCCAATTGGTCATGCGACAATCCAAGACATTGATTGAAAATATGTGCAAACCATTTAACTTTTTAAGTATGTCAACTTGCTTTCTTGGATGTTTTTTTGTATAGTTTTATCTCCTGATATTATAATAATAGCTTATTGAAATGGGTTGCTTCGAAACTACTGTTAAGTCGTATTTTAAAAAGTTGTATGCCCTTAGAATTGTGTTTTTGGTTTTTTTCTTGCAATTGTTCCACCGATGTCACTTCAGGAGCATGCAGGTAGTGATAAATCTTGGGTCTGGCACTTGACTGATTTCTCATATGGGGAACTGAAGGAGGAACTATTTTGCATCCCATCTTGGTTCTGTAGAGAGTTAGTACTATTCTTTCACTCAGTATAGTTTCCTCTTGTGTATATTCAACAAGTTATATACTTTTTTGTGATCTATTTTTTTTTCTTTTTTGTTTAATCATGTTCTATAAATTGAAATTAAGGACACACTTGATGTTATTCATAAGATATACTTTTAATTGTAATTTATGAATGCAGATGCTAGAAAGTTTAGAGATCTCTTTGAAAATATTGTTGAATCTGAAGTTAAAAATACAGAAGAGAGTGAGGAAGCTACAAAATCAGTTGTTGAACTTATCAAAAGTTTAAATATTGGTGAAAAGAAAGAGGAATCAAAGGAAGAAAGTAAAGTGGAGGAAAAGGAAGATGTCAAGCCAGAAGTCAACGAAGAGAAACCTGCAGGGTCAATTTCAAGTGAAGTTGAAAAAGAAGCTTGATTGATTCTACTTAAATATTCTATACATTTCATTTTATAGTTACTTTCGCAATAAGATTGTATTGTTGTAGATGCATCTGTGTATGACCTATAGTTTGGAAGTTATAGTGTGAATTATGTAGCTTTCCAGGGGCATTTCTTCTAAGTTTATGGTTTGTTTGTCCTTGTGTAATTGGCACAAAATTTGGGTATGTTTTGTTAGATAGTCATTACATTATGAGTTAGGTGTCGGGTGTTTTGGCAAGTAAGTCCAATTATTTATTCTTTCACTATTGCTATCTAGAACTAGATGATTATTCAATAACAAACAGTTTTTTGGTTACTTAATTTTTTGCAAACGATTTGGCCATGTCACAACAGTGTAAATGTTTCCAATGACATCGATATGCATGTGGATCTAATTATCTACATTATAGATATTCACTGTAAATGTGAGCATTCTGTTATACTTGATGTCTCCAACCATTTTATTACTTTGAACCCCTGAGCTTGTTTCACATGAATTTGTAATGATGGTGTATTGATGTTGGGCATGTTTTACTACAATTCATTGGAAGTTCAACTGAAATTTGATTTTATTACACCAAAAGTGCAAAAATTCCAATGAATAGTTACTGAATGGATAACTGTGGTTATGCAAACAATTGATTACATGACATGTGGTTATGCAAACAATTGACTACATGACATTTTCCTTGTTTAGGAAAAAACATTTATTTTCTATTCAGTGGATGTAGGAAGAATTTTAAAAGTATGAGCGATGATCAATTTCAAGAATATTTCTACTATTGGAAAGTGTGAGAGGGTTGGTCACCTAGTTTGTTCATCAAATAAATTGCATGTAGTGGTGATTATTCTACAAGTAATTGCATGATTTTTTTAAATGAAATGTTTAATTGAGAGTGGCATAGTTGGTGAATCTTTTAGTATACAATTTAAACATATGTACAACAAGAGGATTACTAGTAGTTTTCATGCTTTTTAAATTTTTTATTACGTTGAAAACACAACTTCAAAGATTTAACAACTAGCTTACAAAATACAAAAGATCAACGTAAAATATTGATGTTGGCCCCATTCTTTGTTTCTACGTGGTTGAGCCCAAGTTTACTATGTATCGCCATACGATCTGCAAAATCTGAATAGATTAAAAAGTGAATAGACATTTAAATAACACTAACATAATATGTTAAGGTCCATGAAGTTGTCTTCCCTTCTCCACACAATTTTACAATTCAACAATAAAGGTCATTTTACAGCTCTCTACAGAGTGATCTAAGAATTAATATTGAACATAGAATCCATGCATACTCACATTGAAAGCATGCACTCTTAAACTTGAATGGATGCACATACTCTGCTTGTAATTGTTGCAAACCTGCATAAAATAAATTCATCTGGTTTCCAATCTTAGTTAACCTAACTTTTTACAGCATGCGAGAAGGAATTCAGCCCCACCTAGAATGGTATTGACCACCTCCTGCATTTAGTATGGGTGGTATTGCCTCAATTGTCAGGCATTTGCTGTGATATGGCCTTAATAGTTCAGCATTGTTGTCGGTGAGTAATTCCAAGTAATATGATCTGATATGAATATGTGATTGATAATCTCGATTTAATTGATTAAGATTATAATCATTTTTTAGATAGATGGTTTACTTAATTAGTTTTAACTAACTAAACTAAGATTTTTTGAAATTTTAAGTAACAACTAATTAATACTAGTTTGTTACACTAATATGTGTTTATATTTTACAATTTGGGATGGAAGAGGAAGGGTCCTCTTCCTAGATTGCATGAAGATGAGATAAATATAAAAGTTAAGTGGTTGTGGTAATAATTATCAGAATCTAATAACATCTAGTAATAATGATTTCAATCTTTACAAACATTTTTAACAATTATTCCAACAACTCAATACCTCTTAGCATAAATCCTTCTTAATCTCCGATCTTAAACTATTGCTACCTTCCTGGATCTTAACCTCTCACTACTCTCCTTATAAATATACCTAGATGAATCTGTCATGGTTTACCTCCTTTGGGTCTATCATGGTTTATTTATGGTGAAGTTGAAGCTTGATGGTTTAACTTCTGTTGGATCTGTCATGGTTTATTTCTACAGAAGTTGAAGTTTGATGGTTATTTCCAGATGAACCTGTTATGGTTTACGTCCTTTGGGTCTGTCATGGTTTATTTATGGTGAAGTTGAACTTTGATGGTTTACCTTTCTTGGATCTGTCATGGTTTATTTCTGCAGAAGTTGAAGTTTGATGGTTTACCTCTCTTGGATCTGTCATGGTTTATTTCTGCAGAAATTGAAACTTGATTAAAAACAAAGAAATCATCCCCAAAGTGTATTATAAATGTCCTGAAAGTACCATCCAATCTTGAAAGAATAAAATGAAAAGGTTAAAGTGGGGCCTTGATTGTGTGTGAAAATACTTAAAAATATATTGTTTATCTAAGATTTTAATAGAAATCTTCGATGTCCTGACTCTACATATGGTGTTGGGTTAATTTTATGTAAGACAATTTTATTTAATTCACATTAAAGATATATTAATTTATTTTTTAATTAAGAATAAGGTGACAATTTCTTATGTAATTTTGTTTTCTATAGTTAAGTGACAATTTCTTCAACTGGAACATTTTTAAAATGTATTTGGCTTTCTTAATTAGTGATTTCAATTCATATGTTGAGTACAGCTACATTTTTCTTTAAATAAATTATGATAATTAATATTTGAAAAAGAAAAATAAATAATGCTAAAATTGTATATATTTTTTTATATTATGATAATTGTTATTTAAGAACTTTTTTTTTCAAATTATTTTAAAATTAAATAATGTTATTTTTTTATAAAAATTTGTTTATGAGAATAAATATTATTAATTTTGGTTTAAGATTTATAAAATAAAATACATTATCTTTGTATAATAAATTATAGAAATGATTTCATGGAATAACAAATTATAGAAATGAGTTTTATTACTAGTATAGACTCATTTAACTTTGGTTCTACAAAGCGCCAAGATGAATCAAATCTGCAAACCTTTCACCACTAAACCACAACACACATCCCTCTCAACACTATGCTACAGAGCACACTGATGCATGCATTCTTATTTTTTATTTTGATGGAACAAATGGAAACTTTCCCCACCCACCCATGCATGCATTTTTTTTTATTTTTTATTTTATTATTGTTTTTTTTTTGGGGGGCAGACAGACACTTCTCCTCCACCCGCACTATAGAAATGCGCCTTCTCAGCGCAATAAATGTTATGAAAATTAATTCTAATATTTATGTATTTTAAGTATTTCACTTAAAGTGATGTTGGTGTCAAGGTGTTTAGGTTTAGTCCAAGAGTTTTTTTATTTTGTGAAATTTATTTTGCAATTTATTTCATATCTTTTATAATGTTTATTTTCTTGTTTGAGCTAGGAATAATGTAGAGATACTTTTGATATTTTTTTTTTACACAAATGGTTAAGTAGCTTTGATTATAGATAGAAAAAAACTGAAATTACATAGCAAAAATGAAAGATTGCTCCCATAACAATGTGGCATCCATCACTCCTTGTTCATCTTCTTCAAGCTTATAGCTGACATGATATTTTCCAGTTTTGTGAAAACTATAACACCTTACAAACTGTCCCAGAAGGAGAATGCAGAAACAAAACATAGCTACAGTGTTGGCTTATACAAAAACTGATTTCTAGAGCTTTCTAAAAGAGTGCTAATCCTACGAAATGTTCCAAGCCTGTAGCTTTCAAGAAAAACAGTGTAGACAACATAAAAACATAAATAGTAGTATGTCGAAACCCAAAATATTGAGAGGCCAACCGTCGAGCTGTTAAGGGTGGAGACCGATGTTCATGACTGCACCTTCAGACTCTGCCATCCCGTTCTTTTCGTTGATGAGGTCGACGTAATTTCCAAAATGTGCCACAAACCTTTTCAGCTTTTCCATCTTCTTGCCAAGTTCTTCCACCTTACTGCTCATAGCATCTGCATTTGAGTTTTTACGAACCTTGTGTGGATAACAGAGGCTTAGGGTTTCTTCCAGATGTTCCACCTTCTCACCGACCTTACTATTATGAAGCTTAACCTTCGAATGTGTTGCCTGCGCAAGGGAGAGGAGCCGGGTCAAAACCTTTTTGAATTCCATATTCTCATTTCGAACCAAGCGAACTTGAACTTCAAGTTCTTGGATGTGTTTCTTCATTTCCCCATCCTCCTGCATTTTGCTTTGCTTCTTTTCGTACCCCTGGGGCCTTCCAGACCCGGCCTGTCTATGACAGAGGCCAATCACAAGAGTGATGTTATGCTCATCGTCCATCATAATTCCATTATCTTCATCCAACATCAGAACCACCCATCTGCAGGCGCTGCGAGTGCTTCTGATGAGCTTGTTGCATCTTAGACATTTCAAGTAAACATCAGTCCCTTCCTATGGAGAATTCCTAGAGATGTGGTGTTCCATGTTCACACAAGGACTCCCGCTCTAGACAGAGAGAGCTTTCAGGCTAGAAGAGCCAACGCAGCTGTATCTGTTGTGAATCAAACAAAGAGGGATACGAACAGAGACCAACCCGTCCTGTCTTAAACTAATGCCCAGGCTTTGCATGCCGACCAACTGGCGATCTGACTGGTTGCAATTAATGTAGCAGTGAGTGGAGATCCCGCGTGGATCCAAGTGACCATCACTAGGCAGGGTGATAGTTTCAAACAACAAATGTGCATGGGATTTATAAGTTGATAAAGCCATTGTAGTGTGGAGAGCCCTTGTTCTATAGATAGAACTTAGGCTATGGTATTGTTACACCAAAATTTCGTCACCCTTGTGCAAGTGTCGCAAGTGTTGCAAGTGTCGTCGTCATGACCTAGTGTCGTCATCATGACCGTTGCAAGTACCGTCATTATGACCAAGTGTTGTCATCATGACCGTTGTGCTAATGTCGTCATCTTGACCATTGTGTATACATCCCTGAAGTCATCTGGACCAAGTGCTCATTTGAGAGGATTTGTACTCAGTTTGTACAACCTTTTGAGAGGTCGTCGCAGGTTGCACACTAGCAACATGCGACGTCGCAGGTTGCTCCATATCAAGGTGCGACGAGGTCTGTTAATGGGCAAAAATAGCCATTTCGAGATCTTTCTCGAAGCTTGCTCATTTGGGGGCTTATCCCTGATCTCTTAGAGAGTTGGTACTCGACCCCTAACTCATTGGGAAGATCCCCTATCTCTCTCCAACCATCTCTCATCCTATCCTATCCATAACCTCATCCACTTAGTCCTATATATGTGAGGCTCACTCCCATACCAAAAGGGGGAAGACTATGGTATCTACATGCTGGTGAAATCTCTCTTGGACACTTTCACTCACCTCTTGGAGACTCTCATGCTTCCTCGGAAGGGCTTGGCAATTGGCTTGTGTGGAGAAGGGCTACTACGTCAAGTCATTGGTTGTAGTTTTATATCTCTATCATGTACTCCTCTATTTGCAGTAATACAAATGCTTTCCACCAATATTGTCTCTTATGTATGATGATGTTGTGTTGTTTACCTGCTTAACTAATTACATAGATCTCTTATTGTATAGATGCTTTTTACTCGTTTCTCTTTTCTGTGTCTTGACAGGTCTTGCAGCTTGGATCTGACAACCGTGGGATGTGGAGCAACATTCGGGAGAAAGGATAGCGAATCAAAGAGGTAAGACATCTAGCACTTGATCCTTAAGTAGATCTAGGAAATGTGTTTGTAGTCTGTTCTATTTGTTCTAGACTCGCATTGAGCTAGGGAGATCCAACTTGCCTCCGGTCGAGTGGATTGTCTATTAACAGGTATCCAAATGTTTTCAAAGATGACACTGTCACAATCAAGAGAACCATAGCTGAGCCCAACTCCTTTGTTGGCCATGCAGTTTGCTTTCCCATTTAGGCCTCTCAGAGTATGGAGATAGTTTACATATTTGAATTCCTTGCTAATGCTGATTAGGAGATGATGCATCTTAGTGGAGGGTTTTTTCATTTGGTGACGATGTTTCTGGCTTCTCTAATGGCGATTAGTGAATCCCCTATAACCGTCAAATTCTCAATTCCCAGGTCTCTAGCAATCTCCAAACCTTTGATAAGACCGAGCCATTCCACTCCATTGTTAGTCTTTTTCCCAATGCCCCAGGAAAACTCTCTCTGTTTGTTCCCCTCAGAGTCAAAGATTACTCCACCCGCACCTGCAAACCCTGTGGGATACTTTTGATATTTTAAGTTGGGGTTTATTGGTTTTTTGTAGGATACTGATTTTCTCTATTTTCTTAGTCTCGATATCACTTCACTCCATTCTTTTTCTCGTCAAATTACTTATGCTAAGACTTTTAATAGTTGTAAGGCTATGTATCAATGACCTAGGAAAAATTTTAGAGATGAAATTTAGCCCATGAGCTAATTTCCAATAAATTTTTTCTAAAAAAATATTGTCATTTTCCATTTTTTTCTAAAATGATTCGTTTCAATTATATTTTACTATAAACATCGCCAAAATTGTTTAGAAATTATATAAAATCCTTAGACATTTAAATATTTTTACAAAAATATCACCAAACATTTTATAGTTGGAAATTTAAGAATTAGTAAGATTTGCCAAGGTTTCTACACTTTAAGAAAGCTATGGATCCTTAAAATTTTTCTTTTGTATCACTTCATATATATTTGTTAAAAATAATTCGTGATAGAACTTTTACTAATTCAAACTTATGTACTGTCCTTTAGTTTTATCGTATTTTTACTAATTCAAACTTATGTGACATTTATATAGATATGATCAATTGTTAGACTTTGGATGTTGATTCTAATTTTATTTTGAAAAACTATTTTGGGATTCATATGTAGCCCTGGATTTTAGTTGTCAATATTGGTCAACATTGGTCAAACGCTTTGAAATGGAATTATAGCATCGGGAAAAGGATTAATGGAGGGCAAGAATATTCCTATGGACTTGAAAATAGTTTTAAATCAATATGCCTCTGCTTTTGGCATAAGAACTCGTATTTAAGACATTTTGTCATTTGTTATCTTGTATGTACCTAGAGAGACTGATTAAAAAACGATCACTGCATAGAGATTGCTGGCGCTTGTAGAAACAAATGCAAAAATTGATCAACGCGATCCATGCATTTTCAGTGAATGGTCCAACAGTTTATATGTAATATTCCTTTTCTTTATATGTATATATAGTGGACCTTCTAGGTTGTGTTGGTTTTCTAGATGAGACACATGACTTTATCAAGAGCATGGCAAAGTTCATAGGTGGGTTGACATTGAAAAGTTACATAAAATGATGAAACAAATAAGGGTGTTAAAAAAAGAAAAATCACTAAATTGCAATTGGATTGAAGCCCAACTTTGTAACCATTGCAAGCATTCTCCTTGAATATGCCAACCTAGCAATCCCACAACATAGTAAGGAAATCCATGTTTATATAAAACAAAACAGATTGGATTGCCATTTTTTTGTGGGGGAATGAACTAACAAATATGTACAACAAATATGACATTATGTATATTGATCTCGCTATGTTTGCGGGCATGTCTCAAAGACGCATAATGTTCATCTCTATTTGCTGAGAAATACATTATCAAAATAAGCAATAGATTATTTTTTCAAAATTATGAAAATGCTTACCAACATCTCTTAATTTTTTATTGAAATCCTTGAAACTAGAGTATCTATTGCTTTAACTATTTTCTATGTCACAAAGTCCCCATATAAAGAGTGTGAGCTAGAGTATCTTTCCTTTTACTTGTTTTAATATATTATGCAAGGAATTGTAAGTTTATTAAGATAGCAAGTCACAACAAAGTTGTATGTTCATTGTTACTAACTTACATCAACACAAATTCTTAAAAGACCATTAATATTTAATGTCAATTTATTGTGAAATAATTTACTTCAATGCCATTTTTTTCAAAACAAAAATGTTTTCTCTCACAATTGTAAAAACACTTCTAGGTTGGTTTGTGAGATGTGTATCTATTTTAGAACAAGATATTGTTCTTCAATTCAATTTATGTAACAAATTGACTCTTTTGGTTCTCCAAAGGTAGAGGAAATGCAATGACGGGTTCGACTCATTAGCCATTTTTATACAAGTGCCCATATCTTCCACCTTAGTGGTTGGGGTATGATCGTTTTTTTGTAGCTCCCTAGATCTAGAGATGGAGTCAACCAATGGTGGTTCATCATAAGGGCTTTTCCCTTGGCATGTTTACTATCTAATTACTATATAATTTGAGATTATTGTTTGAGCATGATGTTGTCATGTGTACATGCTCAAAATAAAACATGTAGGGCAATGATGCATGTACTCATCGACAAAAAATGTATTTAGGATACCCTTCCATATACATAAATGTAGATTTTTGTTGGGATCACTATGTTTTTGCATAATTAATCGAGTTTTTTCTTCTAGCGCATGATAAGATTAGGGGGGGAAATTAATCCATAGAATAATTTTACGGGTTTTTTTTCTTCCAAAAACACCAATTCAATTTTAGTTTTCCAACAACAACTTATCGACGTATCATTGCACCTGTTTTGGGGCAATTGCTAGTAATAATAATCATCAGATACTAAATTGTAATGGGATGGTGGGGCAATTGGATGGTGGCTCTTAGGATCGACAGATGCAGACCATGTGGCAGTGGCGGTTTCTTGCGGAATGGCGGTGGCTTAGACTCCTCCGACATTGTCGTTTATCCCTTGAATGGCGGTGTAGCCCGCGAAGTGGCTTTTCCCTGATTCTCGAATGACGCTGCACTGAAGTCTTGGCAAGGGTAGAGGGTCTAGGTTTTTTATGGAAATTTTACATACGGACTCATTATACCGCATCTTTTGCCAATTATTTTGGGATTTGTTGTTAGCGAAGGAAAAGCTGACTCCACTTATTTGCTCGTTTCATATGGCTTCTTTAATTTTTTGCTTTTTTGAGCAGTTTTGTAATGGTGCTTAAAATGGACAGTCTGGTTGCCCTGTTATAAGGTTTTTTGTTAAATATTCAGCTAAATATTATGAAAACTGTCCTTCAATCTGAAACGAAATGATATTAAAATATGCCACTACACCAATTCCAATTTATGTATACTTTGATTCTAATGAATATCAAGTATAGTCTTCCACTATTGGAAAAATATTAAAAGCAACAAAATACATTGGTTTTAAAGATGCGTCGAACCTTTTCGATGCGCAAAGTAGAACGTGGAAGGTCAAGTTTCAGCCGTCGAACAAAATTCAAATTTGGAAAAAAATCACGTTCACATAAAAACTATTACACACATTCTTTTATTTGTCCCCGAGAGTCGTACCGTGTTTTCCAAACCATAAATCTTCTCACAATACAATCATACTACAACCTCCTCCGTCTCTGGAAATTCTGCTCTTTGCGAAAGCTCTGGTAAAAAATTGCTCACAGGAGACAATGGCGGCTATGTATACTATGCAGTCTTCATCGGTAAGTACCAATTTGATGCATTTTCTTGCAAAAACAAGCTCAAAATTAGCTCCGCTCCGAAGCCAACAGGTTTCCCTGCATTCTCTGCACAAAAATGCCCTAAACTTGCATTTATCTGCTCCTCGATACAACCGAATATCAACATATTCTGTACCAAATACCCCAAGGGCAGTAGCATCCCAATCCAGTGATGCACCCGCAAAGCCAAACAATAAAATTTTTCATGGAAAATGTTTTGTGGTAGATGACAACATAGACACTGATCAAATCATCCCAGCAGAGTATTTAACCCTTGTCCCCTCCAAACCAGATGAATATGAGAAGTTGGGCAGTTATGCCATGATTGGCCTTCCTGCTGGATATGGCAGATTCATTGAAGATGGCCAGACTAAAACCCAATACTCCATTGTCATTGCTGGGGCCAATTTTGGATGTGGGTCATCCAGAGAGCATGCCCCTGTGGCTCTCGGGGCAGCAGGGATAAAGGCTGTTGTCGCAGAGTACTATGCCAGGATATTTTTCAGGAACTCTGTGGCCACCGGTGAGATCTATCCCCTGGAGAGCGAATGCCGGGTTTGTGACGAATGCAAAACTGGTGATATTGTCACTGTGGAGATTGAGGGAAATAAGCTTATCAATCACACAACTGGAAAGGAGTACGTATTGAAGCCTATCGGTGATGCCGGGCCTGTCATCGATGCTGGCGGTATCTTTGAATATGCGCGCAAAACAGGGATGATTGCTGCTCCATCATCTTGAGACCTGATGGGGACCTCCCAAGCCATGGAAAGAAGATGGGTGTCTATAACTTATAACCATGCTGTTACGGTTCGAAATCGAAAAAACAGTTACTGTCTTGAATGGTTAGTGTCTAGTAAGAAGCGAAGGGTTTTATTTTATGCATTTAAGCTTCTTTTGGTGAGGGTAATCTTTGAGAACGAAATAGTTTGTCAGTTGTTTAATTCTGGAATTGGCTGTTCAAGCCTCTGTTTTATTGGATCGTAAAATTGTTTTAGTATGATTGGAGAGTTTTAGACCTTTCTTTGGTTTGGTACTCTGTTTAGACTTTTAATAATCTTAACCTTTTGCAATAAGAAATATCAGTTTATTGCATGACACGGTGATTACATCATTTTTTAAAATCCCAGAAACACTTTGCTTTAAGTGAAAAATTCTCAAGATTTGGGCATGATATTTGTTTCAAATATCAAATACGGAAACAGCAGCCGTACATACAGAATGCTTTTCATTATGAGGGGTTTCTGTCTTATTGGAAGTTGGATTTCTTATCTTCTAGATTATTGAAGTTTCCTTTGCTTCTGAGAAGATAATTTTACTAGATGTGGATAGTTTAATTTTTAGAAATGGAAGAAAAGAAAAGAAAATCACTAAAACTTTGGTAGCAGAAGTTTTGATTGGATGTCTCTCTATTTTTTTTTGATAATACGCACATCACCATGAACTCTCTGGGTACTTACCCTCATTTCGAGGATGATACTGGGGTTAAACCATTTGATTGCAGTTTTGACAACCTAACCCAGTGGGTTCATCGAGTGATGCTTGCAATTCACAGCATTCAACCACTTGAGCTATATATCTATCTATCTATCTATCTATATTCTGTTCTGTTTGTTTTCCTGTTTGTATCTATCACGAGGGAGAACTCCATAGATGTTGGTAGGTGTATTTATCAATTCCAAAAAAGAAATCAAAGAAAATTTTGACTCTGATGCTGTGATTGTTTTTTCTTCAGAAAAAATATCGTAAAATCCTTTTGAGAGGAAAACAAGTTTACATTCTGCATATGCATTTCGACATAATCCAGTGGATTGATTCTCAGACATAATAACTCAAAATAGGCCATGGGAGATCTCTTGACCGGTCTCTGACCTGGTCTTAAAGTTCATATAGATATTTATCCAAAGATTAGTAGACCATGTCTGAAATGGTACAAAAAATATTACAAAAAGTTGATCAACAGTCCCTTCAGAAATTTCAGAAAAGTAACTATATAGACAGATAAACAGTCTTGAAAAGAGCCAGGACCTTTAGTGCAGTCTGCTGTACATCTATGAATTAACAAAATATAAATAGATCATCATGAAAATTGGGACAATACTACTGCTTAGTCAAAGACTGAATGGATGTGTTCAAGAACTTGGTTATCCTTTCATTCCAGCGCTATCCAATTTCTATCAGATAGCTGTAAGACTTTTTTGGAAAGAGAATATGCTTCAGCTTTGAGCTCTCTGTAGACACGAGAAAAAGAAATGGAGTTAAACACTGAAGACATTCTTTTTACCTCCTTGAAACAGGGCCCAGAAACAAATTTCCCATCCCGAATTTCCCTCTCATCCAATTTATTACCACCAGAGAATCATCAAAAGTCTGAAGTTTGGATTTCCCTTTCTCTGCAGATAATCTTCGAGTTTTCGAGTTTTTCACTCACACCTCCAAAGCTGGAGTATTGTCTTGGTGGTTAGGACTTAGGAGGTTATTAAAGTCTAGGTGTCTATATATATTACCATACTAGTCATCATTTTTGAGTCATATGAACTTGCACTAGGTCCCCCTTAGGTTATTTTATTTTTCCATTAATAAAATTTTTTCCTGTAAAATGAAGATTTTTTTAATGTTTTTAATGTAAAAAATAAAAAAAGTCATAAAAAAGTGGTTAGGAGGTGGAATTTTCCGTGGGGGTGCTCGTTTTCTAACTCAGAGCACCCACTTAACCTCTAAACTCACTTTTGAGATAAAAATCATAATTATTTATCATAAAAAATGATTTTCTCTGGAAAATGGCCAAAAAGACAAAATAAAGTTTAATTCGATATTCCTAATTTCATGGGAACATGTCAGAGGCAGAATCTCAGTAAAGGGGACTTCATCGGCAGTGAATGGCGAGTTAACTCAAGCCTTGATTTGGTAGTTGGAGTTCTCTTCAAAGATGGTGAGTTCACTCCAGAGGCACTTCATGAGGATGGGGGCATATCTTTAGCATGTGGCGGCTCCAATCAAGATGAGGGTGCATCCTTGAGTGAGTAGGTGGCATCAATCAGTGCCAAATCATTCCAGTTCAACTCCAGCCCACCCCTCTTCATCCAGAGTTCACACCCAGTCAGCTCTGAGTCAGCAAGTGCGCCCCTCTCTTGGGATTTGCACTTCCTGTCTGTATTTTCAATTTTGCTATTTAAGCAAGTGTATTTTTCATCATTGGCATCAGAAGGTGGAACCTCTGCTTGCATTCCATTGCAATATTTTTAGTTTGGCATTTAATAAAAGGCTTTGGAGGCTAGTCTGGTGTGACCATGTGGTGTTTGGATGTTTGATGCTCTTTGAGCTAATGAGGTAACCTGTGTATTTCACAAATTTGTTTATTGTTGGGGTTAGCTTGGCCTTTGAAGGGAATTCCATTCCAGTGGGGTAGGAAGTAAGATTTGTTAATTTGCTTCTTATTGTTTAGTTGTATGAGATGTTTAAGAGATTCATGTTATTTCTTGTTTGAATACATGTTTTCTGAATTTCTTATGTAGTTAAACACCGGTACCTTTAACCCCCTTTTTCAAGTTTTTGTGAAGTGTTGCAGGTTATCTAAGCTGGAGGATAGGACGAGCATGTTAGCATTGTCTTTCCTCAAGTAGATCGAGAGAAGAGCATAGTACCTCTCGGTTCCACTACGAAGAAGACTCCATTCGCCCAATATTTTTTGCCCAACCTTGGCTCTTGCTTTCTGATAAAAAATTTCTAAATCTTTTTTTGGTTACCTGTTTGATTTTCCCTTTCAGATCTATAAGTAAAAGTTACAGTGTAAGTAGATCTGATTTAATGCTAGATGTTAGTATGCAATAAAGTTTCCTTTTAAATCTAGATCTAGTATAAGCAAGTACTCTTCTCTACAAGTTAATTCTAGCAGATCTAAAGGCTTTAAGAGAGTGAATTGTTTATGGTTTAAAAGTTTATCTGGCAAATCTTAGTGCCTTTTGTTGGCTGCTCCAAAAAGGCATGCCAAGATCCTAAGGGAGCTTGCTCCTCTTAGTTCTTTTATTGCTCCTTAGTGTAGTTTAACTTAGAATAACTTTTTGAGTTTTGCTAACCCCACTCAAAGATACTTTCAAAGTGTCTTTGAGTATTTTTTACAGTATTTAGCTTGTTGATTTTTTACTTTTGTTGACAGGTAAGCGGAATTGCTGCCAAAATTTCTGAAGATCTAAGGCATCGGAAGCATCCATTTTTCCTCTTTTTCATCTAAAAGCTAGTTTCAAACCTTGTAAGCCTCCTGGATCCTTAGTTATAAAGGACCAGAGGCATTCCCAAAAAAGAGATTGTACAACAAATAATAAAAGACAGCAAGTTGGCTACCCAACGCCCACATCCCATCTCCCCAAGGGGGATCCGAGTGGTCTCTTTCGTGGTGTGCATTTTTCCAATTTTTGCTTTAGGTATTAACAGTAATTTAGATCACTTTTCCACTCACACCTTCCACTTATTTAGTTTCTGTTTTCAATAATTTGTTTTGTTTGCAAAAGTAATGAATCACTACGCTTTCCCGAAGTATGGTACAATTGAAAGGGCTTGCTCGAGTAGGTGGTATTGAGAAAAGAGATTCATAGTTTAGAGTAATTAGATAACATTTCATTTTTGTTTTAGTGGTTAATTCTTGTAACGAATCTCAACTCAAGTGTCCGTATGCTCTTGTGAACACTGCAAGCCTTTGGCTGGAACGGTGGGACAGTTAGAAAGGGATTGGAGCATCTAGTCTTAATAGGTTAATCCACTTAAAACTTATCTTTAAGAACTCGAGAGGTCGCATAGAACTTACCATAGAGTCAGGGGCCTACTTTAAGCAGGTTATGCCTCGTTCTGTTGGGCACTTAGTATAGTGGCTATTGCGCTCAATTTAAGGAGATAGGTTCTTAGTGGGCCAAACAAAGAACAAACCCACTAATAACCATCATCCAATGATAATAAAATTTACCAAGAACAATTCACAACACTTTCCATTTCAACATTGTATTTCAACACTCATCTTTTATAGATTATCTTGTTATGTTGATTTATTTACTTTCTTATGATGGTGATATATTATGCTTGCTGTAAAATGTGAATTTTATATTGTTCTTGCATTTAACTACTAGAATTTTTTAGCTTTTCTTTTAGTATAAATGCCTTCGATTTTATTTTATAGGGACCACCCCCCTTGGCTTTGCAAGGAGTTGGCCTCGACGGAGGAGTCAAGATCAAGTGACGGTACTAGACTGTAGCTTGCCCCCAAGAATGCACCCATTGGCTTGAAGATTTCTGCCATGTGACCCGAGGTGCGTATTAGGGGGCAACAGATCGATTCACTGATTTGATGGAAGACCAATCTGAATCAGTTTGTAGATCGGTTTGGTACTGAATTGATCAGATCGACTGAATCACTTAAACAATCGATCGATTTTTTCATCGATTATGAACTAATGAAGTGTGCTGGCATGGGTTGAAGTGAATTAGCAAGAGTGCAGGGCAATGTTACTTTTGGTTGAAGATAATGACAAAGTGCAGCCTACAGGGTTACGCGTTACAATTTATTGGTTTTTTACTGTTTACGGGTTACCATTTTTTTAGGGATTTTCTTATGAAGCATGTAGCTAATGTCCCTTTGAGGGGTCGGTTAATCAAGTTTCCAACCATTCATTTCTTCCAATCACATTATGAACATTCGTCGATTCATACATCCATCATATTCACTGATTATGAACATTCATGCTATGAGGGGTATTAACATTTTCATATATTAACGCTATGAGGGGTATTAACGTTATCCAAACTTCCAAAGGCCTCATATATTAACGTTTTCATGTCCATATGAACATTCACCGATTCATATATTCCAAACATTCTTCCATTCACTCTTATTATGGTATATACATGAGCAAACTTTGGATATTTTGTCTCTAATGCTTTGGAATCATGGATTATAATCTTGAAAATGTTTTTTCTTTAAAATTTAAATATTTTATGTATTTTTGAGTAAACCGAGTCATTAAATTCAAATCGGTCGATTTATGACCGATTCATTACTGGTTTCGATTCCGATTCTGAGTTGACCCTCAACCAATTTAGAGTCCGACTCCAATTTTTAAAACTATGGTTTAGACCCAAACCTGCATTGCAATAGTCAATGGAGACTCGGTGCAATTATAGACACAACACCCATTGTCACCTCTGTTACACCCCAGAGCTGCTGCAACATTCCAGCAAGGCTAAATCTAGAGCAAGGGGTCAATTTTTTTTATTGTATAGGCCGAAGTGGGTTTTATTGTATGGATATTTGGATTGGGGGCTGTTTATCCCCTGGATTCGTCATGGCTAGCCCCCTAGGTTTCACTCTCAGGAGTACTTGGCTCAGTGGCTTTGCTGACTGCCCCTTCGATGTGTGGATGTCCCCACCACGTAGGGCTTTAGGCCCATGGGTTGGTGTTCCGGGGCTTCTAGGGGTGGCACACTGGGGTACATGACCATCTTGGTTTTATTTATGCAAAGGTGATTGAGTTTTGTAAAAGGCCATTGTCCCCTATTAACACACCTTATGCACCCACTTGGACCTATTTTCAACATCTAGAAGCCCCTACTTTAGTGCTACTAGCCTATGCCATCATCCTTCCAGCAGATGAGCCTACAAGCCCTGGAAGGGGGGTGGGGGCGTTGAGGGATAGGCATCATTTTGGGGTTAGATGGGGCATGACGTCCTCCCTTGGCTCACTACTTCTTCCAGTGAAGCCTTTCTCAACTTATTTTAGCTTATTTTTACTATTTTTGTCTATTTTGGGGTAAAATTCCTTAATTATTCAAAATTTACCCTAAAAATATTATTATTTTATTTTAAGGACTTGTAGGCTCAAAATTAAATATTTGAGGATGAAATAGTATAAATAGACATCCTCGACTCATTGTAAAATCATAAGACAAGGGTTCTAATATGAAATTATTTTTTTCTCCTACTCTTTGAGTCTCTTTGGTGATGTTCTCTTCTCTCGGGATGATCTTCTTTGCTTGATGGCAGATGGATGAATGATCTAGGGCTTCTTTCTTACACATGCTATGGTTGATGCTAGACTTGTTGGAATAACACATGCACAAGTGTGACCTAAAGGTGTCTTCTTTGGTCATCTCTTGTTGAATGTTGGTGAATAATGTTACTATGTGGATTGAATGGATGGTAGTTTTATGCTGCATTTTCTCTAAATTAGGGTTTTTACCAATATTCTATCAACTTTGTATGAAGGAAACGTCTTTCATAAGGGTTTCCTATTGCTTTTGGGGCCTTGGACTTCTCCATTTGCCTTAGTTTGGCTCACCTACCGAACCCTAGAGGTTGCTAGGTGACGCCCTAGCTTGCAAGTGCTAGAAGAACATCTTAAGAGAGGGACATTAACCTTAGATCTCTCAATGCCCTAGGGATTAAGACAATAATCATATTCCCTTCTCTTGTCATCTTTTTACTCTATTTTTCAACATTTATTGTATTGTATTTATGGCCACAAATTCGCCCTAGTGGATTTATCCAATCCTAGATTGCTAGTTTGAACAATAACATTTTTTAGCACCATGGGTCATTTCAAAGCAATACCCTTGGCAAGAATGATACTTGGTAGAACTCAAGGTGAGTCCTCCTCTTTACTTTTGAAGTGTATTATTTTAAAAGGACTAACCTTGCAGGTCCTATCTGGCGACTCCACTGGCAAGTGCTTTCTTCAAGACATTTCAGGTATGTTCTTATTTTGTACTTTTGTGAGATTTATTTGATAGATCTCTCTTGGTACCTCCCACTGAAGAAATTAAAAGAGGTAATCTACAAGAACGAAATCAAGGGGTAAGCATTGTTTTGTTCTTTGATAAGATTTTGGTTAAAGGCTAACTCCGTAGGTCATATCAAGCGACTCAACTAAAGAAAATAAGTACTCCATAAGGACAAGGCTAAATCAAGAAAGATGATATGGCATCCTTTGATGAAGCATGGATGTACCATCCTTGGTTTGATGTGTTGGACTTCTCATGCATTCCGGGATATCCACATCAGTTGTATGTTGATAATGATGCGCCATTACCGAAGTTTCCCGAATATGAGGATACAACATCCATGCATATCATAATGTTCAGGGGATTCCTCTTGACGTCCAATATAATATATGAGGATGTTCAAATGAAGGTATTTGTGGCATCTCTTGATTTATTGAATAACCTGCACGTCATAGATTGGTATGAAGGACTCCCCCCTAAAAGGTTTCCTTCGCTTTGGCATTTCGTTGAAGCATTCAACAAAGAGTGGGGTCCTAATATGGAGGAAGATTTAAGGAAGGATTGGATTGACCATCTACTGGGGAAGACCTAAGAAGAAATCCGCGATCAAGATCAAGATGAAGAAATCAAAGAAGATGTTTTAGAGTTCGAAGATACTGATCATACGACCCCTGCAGGAATGGAAGTATGTTTTGCTCCTCTTAATTTGTCAGACTTCCCAGAAAAATCAGATGAATTGCCAGAGACATTTTGGAACACTTTTCATGATTATGATGATGGTGCTGAGGACCAGGTCTACAAGTTTATGACATTGGCTCCAGAATATGATATTAAGGGAGAAGATGTTTACATGAGGTCATTCGTCCTTCACTTGGGAGGAAAGGCCCTTGCTTGGTTTGCAAGCCTAGCCAAAGGAAAAATATCTTCTTTTGCAAAATTGATAGAGACATTATGTAGCTATTGGGATCCATAAAGACGTAAACAATGGATGCCTCGTGTTGAGCACGCAAAGAGCTTGTTGAAGAAAGAAAACATTGAAAAAGAGCATAGTAGAGATGATCAGCTGGTCCCGATCCCTGAAGAGCATAAAGTAGTCCTTGCCGAAGAAATCCAAAATGAAGATCAGGTCTTAGAAGACTTGCTTGAAGAAGCCATTGTTCAGGAGCTGGTCGATGATATCTTTAGCCTTATGTCCGAAGATGAAGGTCCTCCTAAAAATGAATATGATCATGATGCAAGAAGTCAAGACCCAGAAGCATTAGTCGAAGAAATTGAAATGGCGAGTTCTCCTTTCCCTCAGGTCACAACTCCTTATGATGTCTCAGGCCTCTTGAAGGAGAATGACAGGACTCTTGAAGATACGATTATTGGAAGTTCATAGCTCAACTGATATGTGATTCTTTAAGACTGAGTAGTATTATTTTCGAGGTCTTCAGTCGCACATATTTCGAAGGAGAAGTCCATGAGACTTTCCTGCAATTCATGAAAGGGGAAGAAGTTAATATGAATTGGTTGGAGCCAGATTATTATGCAGATTTGAATGAAGAAGTCTTTATCACCTCAAGGAAGGACAATGAAATTACAATTGATGTTGATATGATTGTTCCTTTTCCTGGTGATGCCGATGATGAAGACTGGATCAATCTGTTTGCAATTACATTTGATGAAGCCCCTCTAGATGTGGATCCTATTACAAAAGATTGCCATATGCATCTGCTCCATACGGGATTTGAAGATTCTGGAGGCCACATCTCTAATGAGAATTCTTTGGGCTTAGTTCAATTGTGCCTACCTAGCATCAAGGAAGCTATGGGGTACCATACAAAGAGTTATTTTAATGTCATTCAGCCAATGGTGGGCTCAGATTGTCATTCCCAACAACACCTCTCATGAAATATCGCGGAGGTTGATCAACCTTTTCTATCCACTACTGGTAAGTTTTTAGTGACGCATTTCAACAGAACCGGTACAGGTATTTGGACATGTATAGTATTTACTTCCCCTTTCCATCATACTTGTTATTTATCTTTTCGCTTAAAACTTGAAGGTAAGAATTTCGTGGCCGATAATTTCAAATTTTTAAGGATTATTAGGGATATTAAAATGATAGTTACAAAGATGAAAAATATGCTTGCATGTCCAAAAGAATGTTTGAACAGGTACATGAGCTTATTCTTCCCCAAGTTCAGAATCAGGTAGCCAATTCTACGCGAGAGAATCTCACAAAGCAGATATATGATGGGAACAATGTATATTTGAGCTCGGTGCTGATATGGGTAGATAAAGCCTACAAAAATAAGCCTCCTTCTCCATGGCTGAAATTTCAAGGTTTCCATGTTCCCACATTCATCCAACATTCCTCCTCCATCTTGACGAAGATATTGGCATGTACACGGCTTATTATTGATGCGATTCTATCTTGGATAATCTGTAAAGCCAAAGGAAGAAAATAAGGTACAAATCAAATACTCAGGTGGCTACATCGGTGGTATGATTTCACTTGACCCTTTTCTGTTATCATAATTAATGTAGGTAGGTTAAGTTTCATCTCAGTTTAGCATTTGAGTCACGTATGTATTGCATTTCTTGTTCTTTCATTTTCACTTATTTATCTTCATTTTGAATAAGGTAGGACGGAAGTGTTTGCCTCCAATGCATTTGATGCCTTTGTTATTTGACGTGTGTGTAGGTCTACAGGTTCCCAGAAGATTCTACGGGGTTCTCATACACTCTCGAGAAGAGCGCATGTCCCATAGTTGGAGTTAGTGTTACGCACCAGAGCTGCTGCAGCATTCCAACAAGGCTAAGCCTAGAGCAAGGGGTCAATTTTTTTTATTGTATAGGCCAAAGTGGGTTTTATTGTATAGATATTTGGATTGGGGGACTGTTTACCCCCAAAATTGGTCATGGTTAGTACCCTTGGTTTCACTCTTAGGAGTACTTGGCTGAGTGGCTTTGCTGATTGCCCCTTTGGTGTGTGGATGTCCCCACCATGCAGGGCTTTAGGCCCATGGTTGGTGTTTCAGGGCTTCTGGGGGTGACCCATTGGGGTACATGACCATCTCGGTTTTATTTTGCAAAGGTGATTGCATGTTGTAAATGGCCGTTATCCCTTATTAGCACACCTTCTGCACCCACTTGGACCTATTTTCAGCATCCATAAACCCCTACTCTAGTGCTAATAGCCTATGACATCATCCTTTCAACAAATGAGCCTACAAGCCCTAGAAGGGGGGGGTGTTGAGGGACAAGCATCATTTTGGGGTTAGATGGGGCATGACATCCCCCCCTGGCTCGCTACTTCATCCAGTGAAGCCCTTCTCAGCTTATTTTAGCTTATTTTTACTATTTTTGTCTATTTTGGGGTAAAATTCCTTAATTATGCAAAATTTATCCTAAAAATATTATTATTTTATTTTTAGGACTCGTAGGCTCAAAATTAAATATTTGAGGATGAAATAGTATAAATAGACATCCTCCACTCATTGTAAAATCATAAGACAAGGGTTCTAATATGATTTTTTTTTCTCCTACTCTTTGAGTCTCTTTGGTGATGCTCTCTTCTCTTGGGATGATCTTCTTTGCTTGATAGTGGATGGATGAATGATCTAGGGCTTCTTTCTTGCACATGGTATGGTTGATGCTAGACTTGTTGAAATAACACATGCATAAGTGTGACCTTAAGGTGTCTTCTTTGCTCATCTCTTGTTGAATGTTGGTGAATATTGTTACTATGTGGATTGAATGGTAGTTTTATGATGCATTTTCTTTGAATTAGGGCATTTTACCAATATTCTATCAACTTTGCATAAAGGAAACATCTTGCATAAGGGTTTCCTATTGCTTTTGGGGCCTTGGACTTCTCCATTTGCCTTAGTTAGGCTCACCTATGGAGCCCTAGAGGTTGCTAGGTGATTCCCTAGCTTGCAAGTGCTAGAAGAACATCTTAGAAGAGGGACGTTAACCATAGGATTTCTCAATTCCCTAGGGATTGAGACAATAATTATTAATCATATTTCCTTCTCTTGTCATCTTTTTACTCTATTTTTCAGCATTGATGTATTGTATTTGTGGCTGCAATTTTATGCATAAAAAGACCTAAAAATCTGAAAATTTCCAAAACCCTAAAAATTAGAAATTTCATAACTACAAAAATAGCTGCAAGTTAGTAATTATGCTTCTCCCAACAAATTCACCCTAGTGGATTTATTCACGGATCTTGAAGGGTGTCCTCATTTTATGTATAAAAAACCCTAAAAATCATATATTGTCAAAAAGCCCAAAAAAATTACATAAATTCAAAAACTTAAAAATATTCAGAATTTGCTAAATCTGGTCCACCCCTCAATTTTACCCCAGGTGATTTATCCATAGATTCAGAAGGGCGTCCTCATCCTCCAACCTACCTTGGGAAACATGAAATCATTATATCTTCAAAACCCTAGGTAACATTTTGCATCTGAGGCCATTTGTGACCTTGCCTTGACCTCCTTGTCCATCTCCTCTTGAGGGCACACTTTTCTAAGGCATCCCTTGGGTTGTGTGAAATTCATTGGGAAACGTGAGATTCTGTTGCAAATCTTTGTTATCTATTGTGCTGGATAAGTAGTAGGTTGAATTAACTCCTCAGTAAATCTAGTAGTCTTCTTATCTCATTATTTGACTCCATATAAGGGCACTGATCTTTGTCATAAAGGTTGTAGAAAGGTATCTGTTTGTTGGTGATTGCAGGTATCTTGATAGGGCTCTCCCCTGGGTTTAGGAGTTACCCGAAGTACTTGAGAGACTAAGTTGAGGTGATATTGGGTTTAGATCTCTCTCATGCTTACCATTCACTAGCTTATTGCACCACATTGTGCTACAAAATCTAGACTGCTAGTTTGAACATTAACAACCTCAATGTTCATGTCTCTCGTTTTGGGTTGGTTCTTGCCAACACCATGGGGTGTCCCTAATTGTGCTTGTGACGTAGCAATAAACAATTGAACAAGGCCCGGTCAATAGGTACTTGGAACTTGTTATGTATAGAATAAAACTTTATGGAGGAACTCAAAGTAGACTAATGCTTACCAAGGTGTTATGGGGTTTAATTTTTGATTGTTAAGCTATTGAACTAGTGTTATTCCCCCTTTTCCTTGCTTCTTCTTCCCAGAGAGATCAAGATTGGTAGTTAGTGTAGAGTACTGATAGTGGAGAGTTGCCTTCGCTGGGTTGTGACTAGTACTGTCCCACCCAACAGAGTGCTTTGTACCTTGGTGTGTTGTTGTCCAACCTATTTGGAATTTGTACTTCCTACAACCCTTGATAATAAAGACATAATTTTCCTCGACGACCACTACAGGTTTTTCATGTATGAAACTTCTATTGTTTTAGACACTTAGACTTCACGTGCTACTAATAATGATCTTGATAGGACTTGAGTGAATGGGCCTGAATTTTCTTTCTTTTGTTTTCCTTTCCTTTAACTCCATAAAGGCACTGGTTTATTGGGTTCAATTCCTATTTCGCACTAAAAGCAAACTTTGACCTACAATATTCAATTTTGCATCTTAGGCATATTAAGTTACGTATTTTAGGCTTTTTTAATTATGTTCTTCAGGGACATTTCAACAAGATTAGCTTGTTGTAATTTACCTTTACTCACATAAATTGAGAGAAACTATACATTTTTCTCAGTTTTTATGCATTAAAAATCATAAAAAATAATAAAAATCATAGAAAAACCATAAAACATAAAAACAACACTAAAAACCATTTACTTATTTAGATAAGTATAGCATGGTGTCATATTTTGTATATCATTTATTGAATCTTTATGCTTTAGTTCCATTTCATAAAGATTCAATAGTCTCATAAATTCTGTTGTATGCACATTTTAGTTAACATTCTTTTGGATGTTTGAAATAGGTGAATGTGGAATCTTTGGAATTGGACATTGTTAGGAGAAGTTGCAATGTTGCCTTTGATCCATTGTTGTAAGGTTTAGGAGTTGGTGCAATTCTCCAATCTAATACATCAAGAAAGCAAGAAGACCAAATCAAGGCCAATGCTATTCTAAGGGGAAGGGATTGTAATACAATAATACATCGCTTCCACCCCCATACATCTAGATACAAATGTGTGTAATTTATTTTATATGTGTATATGTGTAATAGACTATCTTAGTTATGAGTCGAGGGTATGAATGGCATGTAAAAGGAATGCATATGTAAATATATGCAATCATGTAAAAATATTCATAGTGAGGGTCCAAGGCCAAGACCCACTAGTGAATGTGTAAGTCAATGTTATCAAACTCGAAATTGGCAAGGAAAAAGAGCGAAGAGTTTGAATTAGATCAAGAATAGATCGGGAAAAACTTGACGGAGCAGTATAAGGGCTAACTAAAACGCCCCCTATTTGTCGGAATCTGGCAGAGCAAGAATAGCTGAAATGGCAATTGGGAGTGCTCAAATTGCAATTTCGACGATTTGGGTAGTTTTAAAATAGGGCATTTAGTTTATCAGAGGCAATTATGATTGTTGAAATTGCAGAATTGTGGAAATAACAATTTCCAGGAACAAATTTGACCGGTTTCTATGAAAATTTTGCTGGAAAAGCGGGGCGTTTTAGTTGTCTTTTATCCTACGCGTAACTTGACAAGTACAAAAAAATAAAGATATACAAAGATGTCTAACAATGTTGGTGGATTGCCTTAGATGGAATACTTCATCCTCTTGTAGCTTTGTTTGTCACTTGCAGTGAATTGGTAGAGAAGAGACTAGCTCAAATAGGAATAAAAAATGAAAGAAAACCCACAAAAATTTGCTTTTATAGACAAACTATTGTGATTTGTCCTTGACTCGTGATTTGAAATTGTGATCCATAATAAAATCATGAGTTCGACTCGCATTCACCAAGTCAAACTTAGTCCACTCAAGTTTGAATTGACGAGCTTTGGATTGATTTGCTTCATACTCGGAAAATTGCAATTTAAAGTGCAATTCCCATTTCATTGGTGTGACCTATGGTAAAAAGATTCCTAGTGACGTCCCAACGCCAAGGCCCCGCTAGTGAACGTGTAATTGATATATGGATGATGAGGTTAATAAGGCATATGTAGGCTTGTGATATGGATGTCTTCTAATGAAATTACCACAACATGGAATGGACTGGGGGAAACGATAAGGGACATTGGCTAGCATAGGGAGAAGGGATAAAGAGAAGATGGGGGTGAAATTAATGTCCCTAGTGGCCTTATATTTTGGCCCCCTTTGAATATAACTTAATTTTGGGAAATAAAGCTATTAAAATACATAATATATCTTAAGTTGGGTGGAAAAGACACCTAGCTTCAATGCACATGAAGATCTTATGAAGTGACACCTACCTCCCATGCAAGGGGGACATAAAGGCTAATTTTCTTTGGAAGAGGGATCATCCTCCTCGCTTTTGGCTCTCCATCATTTTTGGTCCTCAGCCTCAGCCTTAGGTATCTAGTGTTTTTGTGAATAAAACTCGACAATGTTGGATTGTTATGGTTTATGAGGGCTAGAGAAGACCAAGGCATGTGTCAATCCATGGTGCCTTCTCAGGGGTGGCAATGCCATTGGACTACCTATGGATGGGAGGAAAAGCTTTCCCCACATCCCTTCCATGTAGTTCAATGGTTCATCTATGGTGACATAGGAGTTTAATTTTGTGATTTTTGTGTTTATTTGATGTATTTCTGTTAGAGATATAAAGTTTAAACCAATATCTACATCTTAATTCAAGGTGAGCTAAATGGTTTAGATACCATGAATTTGCAATAGCGATTAAGATGAATAGGTTGAATTCATGCTCATTCTTTGTATTTTAATTGGAGGTTAAAAAGGGTTCTTTAAGTACCCTATCCCTTCTACAAGGCTATATAGGAGGTCGAGTACACCACACCAAGCATTAGATTACATTGATATTCCTTTTCGTTGTGCAAGATGGCATGTATACATTCACCTAGTAAGTGATTGTGCCCTAAAGTTTACAAAAAAAATATGGAAAGGAAACTTAGTGAAACTTTTATCCCTGTGAAGGAGTTGGGGACATTTGTTCGAAGAAGAAGATGCTCTGGATAATGGGAAAGATATTGAAGGATCCTCAAGACTGAGGGAGCCTTCAAATCTAGTTAAAGGTCTAACAAAGATAGTGCTAAAGGTGAGTTAGGGAAGTTATTGACAAAGCACATGTCTTATGTGCTACTCAGGCTATCTTGTAGAAGATCATAAGCATCATCAAAGGTTTAGTCTTTAAATGGTTCTGGTGAGTGTTTCTTTGCTCATTCCCCTCTTTATTTTCTAAAGTGAGAATTCGTCCTAAGCTCTGGCTAGAATGGGGGGGCTTACAAGGTGTTGTCTCATTCAAAATTTAGAAAGGAAAAGTGGGTTCAGGGGGTTTGTGCCATTCTATTACTGATTTGAGGGATACAACGGGGAGACAATGGGGAACGTAGATTTAGGAAGGGAAATTGGACAATGTGTCTGACAAGGAGAATGGGGCGAAAGCAGAGACCTTTTGCCATCCTCATCTAGGCAACCCTCAAAATTCCATGAACATCTAGATACCCTTGGAGGTCTAGACAAGTTTTCAAGGAAATGATGGAGGTAGGGTCTAAGGTAGGTCAAAGTCTATGGAATGGGATTTCTTATCTATAAATTTTGTAGGCAAATCTAGGGGTTTGATTATTGGGTTGAGGAAGAGATCCATGAAGCTAACTAATTCAGTAATCCTTGACTTAGGTATTGGAGTAGAACTCACTTCTTGGATCTGTGGGAAGCTTTCACTATTGCTAATGCTTATTGCCCTTATGATAACAAGGTGGCCTTCTAGGAGGGTTTGTTACATTAAGATTTTTTCAAGCACAAGAATGTTTTACTTGGTGGGGATTTGAATTTTATTATAAGTTGAGTAGAGATCTAGGGAAGTGTTGCTAGAGCAGACCCTTTGGCTGATTTTCTTATGAATAAGTTGGAGGAAGTTAGTTCGATGGATGTTGAACCCATCAAGATGGTTCCTACTGAGAGGAACATGAGAATAGGGGAAGATAGCGTGGCAAAGAGATTAGATCGGTTTTAATTTTAGACTCTCTTATGAGTGACCATAATAGGATAAGAACTTGGATTGAGGTTGGTGGGGATTGAGATCATTTTCCTATTTTTCTCAAAATTGTAAGGGAGGAATGCAAGCCACCAAGTCCTTTTAAGTTCAATTCAACATGGCTTGAGGATGAAGATTTTATCAGATTGGTCAATGTTGAATGGAAACCCTTTAATGTTTCTTTATGGGAGTAAGCTATCATTCACTTTGCTTCTAATCTGAATGCAATTAAAAAGGTTGTTCCATCATGGGCACATGCTAAGTGCATGAAGGTTGAGCAAGGTATAGTTTCAATTGAAATTCAAATTGTCGATTTTTATAATAAGGAGGTAGATGGTTTTATGTATGAGGACCCTAGAGTAAATCTAAGGGAGTTGGAATAGAAGAAAGGAAACTACTTGGAGATAAAGAGGCCCTATGGAGGCTTAAGAGTAGGGCTCTATGGCTGGAAACGAGTGATGAGAACACAATGCTTTCACAACTTTACAAACTATAAGAAAAACATAAATACAATTTGGCAAGTTCAGAGAGTTGATGGTTCTAAAGAACAAAGTTTCCAAGACATTGTTGCTTTAGGAGTGGCTCATTTTGGGGAGATATATAGGAGGATGATAGAGTAAACATTGCAGAGGTAGCTACGATGACTTCTTACTTTCCTAGCTTTGTTGATGAGGTAGCAAATGGGAGATTGATGGAGGAAATCTCAAAGAAGAGCTACAAGTAGTTCTTCATAGTTTTCAAAAGGATAAGAGTCTTGGACTTGACGGTTGGATGGCGGAGTTTTTTTTGGGTTGTCATAAAGTGATTAAAGACAATTTGTTAAGGGTAGTTGAGGAATCAAGGAGCACTGGGAAGGTTTTGGTTTCTACTTTTATTGCATTAATTTTGAAAAAGGTCAACCTTGGTTCCTTTGATGATTATAAGCCAATTTTTTTGTGCAATTGTATTTATAAGATACTAACCAAGATTATTTCTTTAAAGGTTAAGAAATTTCTTTTCGAGACAATTTGTAATGAGCAATTTCGTTTCCTCCATGGTAGTCAAATCCATGATGCCATTGGGGTGGCACAAGAAAGGATGCACTCTATAAAAAAAGAAATGATCAGTCATGGTTTTGAAGTTGGAACTCTCCATGGCATATGATCGGCCCATCGGGCAAACTAGTTGTATTTGAGGCTTATGATGATTCACATTGGTTTTTGCATTCATATGGTGAATTGGATAACAAGTTGTCTAACTAACATCAATGTCCTTTGCAATGTTAATCAAAGGATAAACATCTTATTTTTAGACCCTCAAAGGGGCTCAGGTAGAGCTATTGCTTCGCACATCTGCTCTTTTTGATAGTAGTTGAAGGCCTCTGCAATGCATTATTGGAGACGAGAAGAATTGGTTCTATAAAATTTATAAAGCTTGGAAGATCTCTTTACGTAACTCATTTGCTATTTGTAGATGATGTTTTATTATATTGTGATGGTTCAAGGAGAGATGCAAATAAATTGAAAGACATATTAGAGATAAACTACTCTGTAATTGGTATGAAAGTTAATAGCCAGATCCCTTTTGATGAAGTCCTTTTCGTATGCATCAAGCGTGGCCTAGGGGGGGATATGACGCTTAGCCCCCTCATGTAGGGTGGTTTGAAGAACCCTTCGTGGAGTGGATTTTGACGAGGGGTGTTAGCCCCGAAATTTGTTTTTGGACTGCATTTTGTGCTTTTCAGCAAAATGTGTAATTTAATTTTGGTTAAAGGATTGGGGTTGTAATCTAATCTAGGTTAATGGATTAGGGTTTCGGATGTTGCGAAATACCTAAATATTGTATTGTGAATGGTTCAATAAATACAATCAGAGAGAGAGAGGTGTGGCTCTAAAGTCTTGCTGGTTTTCTTGGTTAAGGGTTTCTAGTGTAAGTCTTTGTGTACTGTATGTGTGCCATTGTTTAAGTTTCGTTTTGCTTCAGAATCTATATGCATTGTTTCACTTCACAAGTTTAAAACTTACATGTGGTATCGGAGCTTGATTTTTGGCTTTAGGGGGACACCTTTGTTTCTAAGGGTTTGACTCGTTTTTGATAGAGCAAGTTTATCTTGGGTCTGTGATAAACTTGGGTTCAATGGGAGCTCTATGGTGGCGATTCATGTGTTGAAAGAGAATGGTGATAAGTTCAAGAAACAAGATTGAGAAATTTAATGGTCAAAGCTTTGAGCTATGGAAGATCAAGATGGAAGATCTTGTAGATCGAAGACAATGGGTCATTGTGATTCTAGGTACACAACCTACTGCTATGGCGAAAGAATATTGGGAGAAGATAGAAAGAAAGGCGAGAAGTTCGTTTTGACTTTGCTAATCAGATATGATGTTGAATATCATTGGAAAAGACAACGCAAAGATGTTGTGGGATAAATTAGGGAGTTTGTATTAGTCAAAGTCCTTGGAAATGAGTTGTATTTGCGAAAGAAGTTATATCATCTGAAGATGGATGATAGCTGCGTAGTGATAAATCATCTAAATGTCTTTAATACTTTGGTATGCCAAATTGTTTCTGTTGATATTAAGATGAAGGAAGAAGATAAGTGTATTACCTTGTTATGATTTTTGCCAGACCCTTGGGATAATTTGATTGTAGCAATTGGTCATGCTACTCAATCCACATTAAAGTTTTAGGATATAGTGGCATCCTTGTTATCAGAGGAAATGAGGTAGAAAACCATGGATAGTTAAAGCACATATGTCTTGTTTTGTGAGAGATTGTCCCCAAGCCATAAATAAGTCTTCAAGGGGGAGATCTAAATCTAAATATAGATCTAAGTCTCTAGGAAAATCTTTGAGGAAATGTTGTAAACGTGGTAAAGCTCGACAATATAAGAAGGATCTTAGATCTAAAAATATTGACAAAGGGAAGGGATTTGATGATCCCCCTTCCACAGAGGTGAAGACCTCCTTAGAAGGATGAGATGTGTACTTGGCTTCTACAAGTACCCATTTAGATCATGATCTATGGTTTATTGACTCAAGTGCTCTTTTTCAGATGAATCTTTACAGGGAGTGGTTTTGTGAATACAAAAGTACAATGGAGGTGATGTTTTCTTAGGAGATGACTTGACAACCAGAATCAAAGGACGTGGAAGAGTTAAGTTGTTGCTCGAGGATGGAAGGATTAGAACTCTCCTTGTGTTTTGCACAGTCCAGAGTTGGCTAGAAACTCGCTATCCATCAGTAAGATGAGTGACGTAGGCGTATAGATTGTTTTTGGAAAATAAACATGCAAAATGGTTTGAGTAGCAATGGTCTTAATGAGGGGAGTCCAAAATGGAACTATGTATAGGTTGTTGGGAAGCATTATCATTGATGGCTATTGTCTTTGGAGAAAAGACTATGCTATGGCATCAAAGACTGGGACATATTGGAGAGAAGGGCCTTCGAGCATTATATGGTAAAGGTATGGTTGAAGGTATGTCTGATTGCACACTAGATTTTGATTTCTATGAACATTGTATATATAGTAAATAAAATCGGGTAAGATTTGCATTTGGTGCTACAAGAGCAAAGGGAATCATAGAGTTAATACACAATAATGCAGTGTGGGTATGGAGGGTGGGGTCGATCAAAAGTATGCAGTGTGGGTACCAATGTTATCGGAACCGGACCGGTCATCGAACCGGCGAAGCCCAAAATGTGAACCGGACCAGAAATCGGACCGGAACCGGCAAAAAACCGGGTAAAAAACCAGCCGACTAAAAAATACATAAAATATTCATATTTTGTAAAAAAAACATATATATTCATGTGCATACATATGAATCCAAACCATTAATACACAAATATGCAAAGTTTCTCATATATATAGCAAATATGGGTGCAAATAACCAAAATAGCACCTAGTGCAATACATCTCTGAGGTTCTGAACCAAAGTACATCAACAAAGAGGCTCTAAATGGCCACTACAATCCAAAAATAAACCATAGTACTAATGAATAACAATAAAGTATAAACTGATCATATGCCACTACCCTGAATCTAAATATAGGAATATGCATTTCTTAACTAGCCTTCAGCTGTGGAAGTATCCTGATACATTCTGTTAAATGTCAAAATATTGAGGGAGATTCACCTGTTGTGTCAACATATTTAAGCTGGTCAACTTAGGAGGAGATGGTCAGTGGAGGAATGCAATAATGTTTATATGGGAATCTTTGGATTGGTCAAGGATATCCTTGATGGGCTTACTGTGTTGCTTGGTCATGCATGTTTATGAATAGTTAATCAGATCAGATGTTTGCGTGGTAGCTGTAGCTAGTCGTCAAAAGCATGCAATGGAAAATTATGCACTTTATTATTTATGCTTTCTGATAATGCTTAGGAGCAAAGTCTGGCTACAATCCTGATAGCTGATAATGAGCTTCTTGTTTGAAATGCCTTCTGTTTGTGGAAAAGAGATGTACAATAATTAACAAGCAAAGGAAAGAAGGAGCATTGGAGGCTAAAATCAAGAAGTTTATCGCTGAAAGCAAGGGGGGCACAAATACATCTCTTTTCCACAAACAAGCAAAGGAAAAGCACAATAATTAACATTAAGTTTTGTTTTTTTTTTTTTAAATTTGAAATCTGTGGGTCCCTAGGCCGCGGCCGTACGGTAGGGTACGGACCGACCGGTTTGAAAAAATTTCCGGTTTTCAAATTTTTTTGCCCGGACCGGACCGGCCAAGCCTGTGAACCGGTCTGACCGGCCGGTTTTGTCGGTTCCGGTCCGGTTCCGATAACATTGGTGGGTACTCGTTGGATGTGAAATTTAATTCCGCATCCAACGAGTGCTCCTGCTCGAAATTTGAGTAAAACCACTGGGAGATATGTTGAAAATACAAAAAAAAAAGTAATTTTTTCTCTCTTCCTCCAAAATTCATAAATATTATTTTATCATTTTCCTTAGGAGGCCCATTTTAGACCTCAAATTTGCTCTAATGTATGCAGGAATGTAAATCGGCCAAGTCCCTATTCTTGTAGGTGTAAAGTAATCTGCAGATTAGTGTTCCAAGACACAAGAAGAGGAAGAAGACATGTCATGAGTTTCCTATGTTAGTGTTGTTGGCAGTTTGATGTATGCAATGGTATGCACTAGACTGGGCATTACCCATGTAGTGGGAGTTTTGAGCAAATATATGTCAAAACTAGGGAAGTAGCATTGGACAACTGTAAAGAGGGTCTTTAGGTATTTGTGTGGCATTAGAGATTATGCAATCTTCTACCAAGGAGGACCTAGACTAGATAGAGTGATAGATGTATAGGGCTTTGCTGATGTAGACTGGGTTGGAGATCTTGATCACATAAGATCTTAAAGTGGTTATGTGTTTAACCTATTTGGAGGAGTTATCGGTTGGATGAGTAAGAGATAGGTTGTAGTTGCACACTCAACTATAGGAGTTGAATACATGGCAACCACCCATGCAAGTAAAGAAGTTGTATGCTTGCAAAGATTTTGTTCAAGCATTGAGTTTGTATATAAAGTTGTAAGGTTAGATCGTGACAGTCACTGTGCAATCTTTCTTGCAAAGAAGCTTGCTTATCATTCTAAAATGAAGCATATTGATGTGTAGCACCACTTTGTGAGAGATACGGTTGAAGACAAGTGTTGCTGGAGAATGTTGACACCTTGAAGAATGCTATAGAGTCATTGATGAAGTCTGTTAGTATTGAAAGTTCTCTTGGTGTAGAGAATCTATGGGCATTGCCACCTTGAACTTGTGACCTTATCTATACGTGGTCCACAATTTTGCAAAGAAAACAAGTGGGAGAATGTCGAGTATGTGTTACATTCTTTACATGTGGGTTGTGCCAAACTTAGATCCCATCCAAAAAAAATTTTGGGTTGTTTTTTGTGCATTTTGGCAAAATGTGTAATTTAATCCCGGTTAAGGGATTGGGGTTGTAGTCTAATCCAAGTTAACATATTAAGGTTTGGATGCTATGGAATACCTAAATATTGTATTGAGAATGGTTAAATAAATACAATGAGAAAGAGGGAGGTGCGGCTCTAAAGTTTTGTTGGTTTTCTTGGTTAAGGGTTTCCATAGTAAATCTCCATTGATTGTGTTTGTGCCATTGTTTAATTTCAGTTTTGCTTTAGAATCTGTAAGCATTTTTCACTTCATAGGTTTAAAACTTACATTTGCAAAAATATTTTATTTCTTTAATGGGGTAGCCGAGGAACAAGTCAGGTCAATGCTTTAACTATTCCCTTATTATCAACAGATTGATTTTCAAGTTGGATTCAAATGCCTAGGTTTTATATCCAAGCCAAATGACTATGAGATTAATGATTGGAGATGGCTAATTGTCAAAGTTGAAAGGAGAATAAATTAATGGTGTAATAGATGGTTATCTAGAGGAGGTAGACTTATCCTAGTCAAATTGGTACAAGAAGCAATTCTAGTTTACTAGCACTCTCTTGCTTTTATTCCCAAAGGCATTCGGGACAAAATAGGAAGGATTAGTTTCAAGTTCTTGTGGTTGGGGAAAAAAGACAATGAGGGTATTCCTTTGGTAAAACGGTAGTCCATAGCAAAACCTAAAGACTTAGGGGGTTGGTGTCTCAATAACCTCCATTATTTTGAGAAGGCACAGGAAACCAAGAGTGAGCTTTGGAGAATGAGTATTGGTTTAGAAATATATTGAAATTACAATTGTAGAAGAATAGATCAAAAGCCACTCTAATAACTTCTATAATGTATCTATAGTTTGAAAGGCTATTGTATTAGCCTTCTCCTTGTTGGATGGAAATTGATTGGTTTGGAAGGTAGGCAATGGTGAAAGGGTAAGGGTAGGTGTTGATTCCTTGGTAGGGAGTGGAGAAGACTACAAACTACAAGCTTCTTGATAATGTGATTGATTCACTTCAACGGAAAGGTATATATGATTTAGCTTATACTGCTTTTCAAAACTCTCCCCTATTTGGCATCAAGAGTTGAAAAAAGCAAATCAACTCAGATTAGATGGTATTGAAGGTGATTTGTGAGAGACATATACAACAAAATTGAAGGTGAGTATGTTAGAATCAAGGAGGTAGAGGATGAGTTGGTTTGGTCCAAGAATCCAAGCCCCAGGTCAGTACACCCCAAGGCTAGGATATAAAGCTATGTTTGTCATTGATAGGCTAGAAGAAATCTAATGGTGGTGGAAACCACTATGGGTTGGCCATAATGAAATTGTGGAAGAGGAAAAGCCTCCAATAGATGTACTTTATGCTAGGAGGAGGTAAGTATAAGCCATCTATTAATTTCTTGTGATTATACTAGACTATGGTGTGACAAGGGTAAGGGGAGGTTGGCAAGGAGAGTGTTTACACCCAAACTTGCACTGCTGTAGTCAGTGGAGTCTCGGTGCAATTGTAAACAAAACACCCATTGTCACCTCAATGTTCATGTCTCTCACTTTGGGTTGATTCTTGCCAACACCGGTGGGGTGTCCTTAACTGTGCCTATGATGTAGGAATTAACAATGCGATAGGGCCTCGCTTAATAGACACTTGGAACTTGTTAATTGTAGAATAAAACTTAATGGAAGGAGTAAGAGCAAACTAGTGCCTACCAAGGGGTTACAAGGTCAAATTCAAGCAAGAACTTATGTCTAATTGATAATGAAGAATAATAGTGAGGCATCTAAAAAGGAGGAATCCCACCAGACAAACAAAGAGTAATTTAAACCTTATGATTGGTGTTGATGAACAATCCTGGTGGCTGTGATGCAACTAAGGAGAAATATTCTTCGGGGCTAAGAATATTGGCTCAGATTTGTAACAACTTTGGCAAATCAGTGGTGAAGCTTCTCTAGATTTGCTGAGTTGTCTTAAGCGACATATAATGAGAAAATTGAAAACACATTTTACAAGATTTAATCAGAGGAAACAAAGGAAACACTTGTGGATCAATTGTTCAAGCTTTATTTAACCTTTAAATCAGCTGGAATTGCAATGAACAGTTTCCAATCGTTTGAAATCCGACCTCTTTCCATTCAAAATTCACTTTTATAGAACACTACTAACCCTAGAACTGCGACCCAAGAAGGAGAAAATCTCACCATGAATGATATCAATACAAGTATAACACCACCTTCCAGAATTGTACTCTAAAGTTTCCAATGATGGATACCCTAACTACCAAAAACTGATAAGAGGCAAAGGCATGTGCAGGGGTATTAAGGATAATAACCAATACAGTTTCAGATGCATGCTGTTTGCATGTTTATCTGAACATTTACTTGGCCACTGATGTTATTTAGCTCGTTGCCAAAATTGGTATTAATTGCATGCAGAAATCTGAAGATATAGCAAGGGTACTCTCTTCCATGCAATTTCGAACTGAACCTAGAAATCAGCAAGGTTTCATGCAAACTGATGGTTGGTAATAGGTATGCATGCATGCATCTTTGAGTTACCAGGTCAATTTGGGCGTCGTTGTATCAATTATTTGCCACCATTTCCAAATGCATTCGACCTTCCTCAAATGCATTTGATTTCCAAACCTGCCATGCAATTTTCCCATGACTGTTGTAACTGAGGTGCTTTCACTCACAAAGGAGAGTGTGTATCGATATTTTAAACTTTGTAACACTGGAACATGGTCCATGCTTCATCTGTTAAATTTTATAAATATAACAGATCTGGAAATTCTTATGACTGATATTTAGATTAATATTTGCAGATCTAGAATACTGAAGGTACCAACTGTGAATATAAACCATAAATCTGATGATAACCAGTAAATGACAGAAGTAGATCACAAATCAAGCAACCACCATGAACACAGGAAATTACCCTGGGGAACCTTTTACAGGAGAAAACCCCAGCAAACAAATCTTCCTTAGTATATTGATAGCATGAGATTTACAATGAGCATATGTATCAGACTTTTACATCAGGGATCAAATGCCCCTAGGGAAAACACATACCAAGAAGAAACTGCTCAAGACTGCCAACTAAACCCTGAAATGCCAGCATGAAGCCCTGTGGGTTCCGATCTGCCTGCGACCTGCAACATGGGGCCTCCTCAGCCCTCAATCTGCTAAGTCAGCCCTCTGCCTGCTTAACGTGAGCCTGATCTGGCCTGGCAGCCCCCGATCTGCTAGTAGGGTCTCCGATATGTTGAGTGGAGGCTTGGATCTGTCAATGTGGGGCTTGAGGGGCCCTCTCTTGCCCTGATCTGCTCTCAGCCTGATACCCTTGGCCTCCAACCAGTCAATACAGAAACCTTAGACTGAATTTAGTGAACCCTGGTAATTTGAATGATGTGCTTGAGTAGTAGGGAGAGAGAGAGATTCACATGATCATATATTTGACAGTAGCATGATGCTCCTCTTTATAATTCTTCATTGAGTACATACAATGGGAAAATACTTAGGGCCACCAAATGCTACGGTCCCAATACCACTTATAATTTAATTGCTCATTAAAACAACTTAGGACATCCTTTTGCAATAGCGTT